>CM072537.1:14450000-16850000 GCA_036898165.1 Silybum marianum | reverse complement strand
AGTGTCAAATTATCCGAAGGAAATTTTTGTAGGTAAAAGTCATTTGTTTTGTAGTGTTTTAATTCAAATTTGAATTATGTACCTACGAATATTTGAATCATTTTATGTACAACATGATGATGATTCTTGATGGATCGACTGGGTTCCCACAAGTCATGTGTGCAAGGATCGACGTTGGTTCAATTTTTTGGATTCGATAGGAACCCGTTATCCGAATCCAATTGATTAGGGAATCCAAAGTTAATTAGGGTTGGGGAATCCAAATCTGGTGATGAGGTCGAGGATGGGGATTCCCCTCAACCCCAATCCCGAGTAATTAATAACAAATCTTTATGCATATAGTATATGAATACATAGAGCCATAATCAAATGAGAACCTCAAATATTGTGATAATCGTGAAAACTTGTATTTAAAGGTATTGTTTCACATGATTTTTTTCATCCAAGGCTACAAGTTGAAGTATTGACGAACATACATCTGTTTCACAATGTAATTGTTTTACGTATAATTGTTTCATGACGAGAAACTTTTTTACATAATTGTAGTGAACACAAACAGGTAAAATAGTTCCACATTGCAAAATAAACATATTGTAAAACAATATATGTTAACTGGAAGAATAATGATTAACACATAAAGTGTTTGTAGAAAGTGGTTCAACACAAACACAATAGAATTTCACTTTTTAAATTATGTATGTTTACAAAATCAAAAGAGTTACAGATTTGTTGTAGAATCTAGGGATGTAAGACCTGATCCTAAACAATATGGTTGGTGATAAATTTACTAGAGACTGAAAGACTAGTAAAAGAATGTACATTTTTAGATCTGAAGAACTAAGATAGTCTTCAAATCTTAACCTCGATTTTGCCTAATAAACTATCACTCAGAAATTCCTATAAAAACCGGTGAGTTGCAACATTTGATAAGGGTTGTCTTTTACAGCCATCGTTACATTAAATGATGACATAACTTTGATGCATGTCTTCATCTGATTTGCTGATCAATGCATACTTGTACTATTGATTTCAATCTTTTGAGTTTGATGTAAATGTTTGTTACCAGAAAGTATGGTACTAATAAAATAGTGAATAGTAAAGAAAGTATGGTACTAATAAAATAATACTTTTGAACTTATTTCGTCTGTTTTATTGAGCATGTTCCCATACCTGGATAAGGGTTGGTAGAGTTGGTGAGGTAAATTTGTTGGTTAAGTTTACATTTAAAATCGGCTAGCCAAAAATAATATTTATCAAACTTTTGACTTTATCTCGTAATGGTCTTAAATCGGTTAGATGAAAATTGAATCCACTTTGCAAACTATCTTGGCTTTACGTCAATTAGCCTTTGATTTTGTTGCACTCATTGTGCTTTTGGACCAATATACAAATAATAATAAGACTTTTATAATTCCAAATTCAACCAAGAATACAAATCATTCGGATCTCAAAAAGGATATTAGGATTACAACCATGATTTGGATTTAGTTAGGATTTGGATGCTCATTACATTCGAATTTTGGAATAATTTGGACTCTATTTTGGAATAATTCGGATTTTGATAAACAGATTGAGATTTGAATCACAATATTTCATATTTTGAAGCATTCAGGATTATGATTGTATCCGATAACTAGTGATCTGATTTTAAGGCATAATTTGAGGAATAATTTTAGTGTTGGATCGCATGTATTTATGTTATTATCAAATTAAATGGTTGAGACCAATAAATTGCTTATGTTATAGCATTATGTTGAAAAAACTATCATGTAAAATAACACATGATGCACTCTCATGGTTAACATAATTTTGTAGTTTCTTACATGAGTAGCCTCCAATATATATATATATATATATATATATATAGAGAGAGAGAGAGAGAGAGAGGGAGGGAGGTTGAGGGTAAAATGTAACACCCTAAAATTTAGAACAAATTTAAACCGAAAAGTAAATGCGGTATTAAATAATATCGCCCAATAAGTGGGGAATGAGTATGGGAGTTTACAACACAAAACGGATACTAAAACAACAACCTATTAATCTACATAAACAAGAACATAGATTATGTTCGGGTGTTGCTAATATCTCCAAAATTACAATTCTAATATCTCCAATAATTACACTCTAAAGTGCATTTCTCAAAAAGAGTGCCTTCACCGGCACTTCACTCTGCTCCACTCTAAGGAGCCCCATCAAACCCGATCACCTGCTAAACAACATTTAAAATCAAGTGTTAGGCTTACGCCTAGTGAGAACAAACAGTAAAATATTTTAAAATAAAGGTGAGGTATACTTTATCCCATTTAACTTAACTTGAAAGCTTACTCTTGGTGAGCAAGGATCTTTTAAAACAATCGGGGGAGACCCGATATTACCATTAGTTGTGACGGAACTCCAAGTTGGCCACAAACCAATGTTATAGAGCGGCACATAAAGGTCTGGTAGCCATTGACATCAACCACAATACAGTCTTTAGTCATTTGTACACATAAGCTCGAGCCTCAAGAATTGCACGCTAACCACAATGCATATTCCGAGAGAGCGAAAGGATAGATTGGAAATTACACAATTTATCGCAATGCCTATTTCCAATTAAAAGTAGGTTCATTCTATCCTTCACGACATTACATACCGACTCTTATGCCTATGGATCCATATCATACTAGTCTAATAATCAACTACATCAAACGTGATGTATTGATAGTGTTCCAAACACTGAAAACCTTTATATAAATGATTTCCTTGAAAAACAAGTTTTACCAAAAATTAGGTCAAACTATTTTAGTTCCAAAATCAAATATTTTCTTATCAAGAGACATTTACAAGTAATATGATACCATCTAAAATGCCCATTTTAAATCCAAGATCAAAATCCCCAAATTTCTCATTTTGACCTAAAACCTCCAAACTTAACCAAACACATAAATACTTGAGTTTATAACCTAGAAAGAGTAAATAAGAACCTTTATGACAAGTATTATGGTTGTAAAAGGTTGGATTTGAACTCACAAAGCTAGGGTTAGGAAAACCCCAGAAATCTCCCTAAAAAGATGAAGATGGTGATGAAGCTTGGTGAAGGACACGAATCCTTGAAACTCTAGCCTTAAATCTTCAAGCTTGAGGTGCAATAAATGATTTGGAATGAGTAGGTTTAAGGAGTTAAAACCCTCCAAAATGGTCTTGAGAGAGAAGAAGAAGAAAAAATAAGTTTAGGTGAGAAATGAGTGTGAAAGACAAGAAAAATCGGAGGTTTTAATGTAGGTCAGGAGCTGGACGCCAGTTGTCCCGCCAGTTATAAGTGGCCCGGACCAAAACAGAGGCTAACGCCACTTGTGGCGTGGGTTAGCTTTTGTAACTGGCGTCGTAACTGGCCCCAGCCAAACAGAGGCTAATGCCACTTAGTGGCGTGGGTTAGCTTTTGTAACTGGCATCGTAACTGGCCCTAGCCAAACAGAGGCTAATGCCACTTAGTGGCGTGGGTTAGCTTTTCGTAACTGGCGCCGCAACTGGCACAAGCCATTTAAGTCAACCCGAAACTCACAAACTTGATTTCCGACGCATAGCTTCGATCTTTTTCATTAACCAACCCAAAACAATTTTAAAACACGTCTTTTCTAGAATATTTATATTCATCAAAAATTTCCGGGTGTTACAATCCTCCCAACCTTAGAATGATTTCGTCCTCGAAATCTATCCTTGATACAAAACTTAAAATTTACACCCAGCGGACAGCTTGGATTTCCAAATTTTCATATCCCTCATAGATTGAATAAACATCCACACGAGAGTTTCTCTAGTATTGATATCGTTTCCTCATTTTTTTATGATACTCTTTATCCATAAGAGGCGCAACTCTCAAACAGTTGCATTTTCACAACTCGATTGACTCCCTTCCGGTGGGAGTATTTCCACCAAGCTCGAACTCTGGTTGGAACCCTTTTTCAATCGATTATACCCATACCAAACGTGAACAATCCAGAGCAGTTCCAACAGTAAGGTCTTAATTGCCTCCTAAACTTAGTTGACCCTTACAATCTGGAGAGTATCTTACAACATTAATTACCCCACTCCATTATTGTTGCTCATAGATGAATTCCTTCTTAAATATTTTCTAACGATCCCGATTGACCAAAATGCTCTTCCTCTCTTGCATTAAACCCTCCGATAGTTTCACAAGAGCTCAGCCGGCTATATCCATACATATTTTCTTCGATTTAGGTTACTCCCTAACATGCCGACTTTACCCGGGTGGTAAGGTAATCCCTCACAATTGGTCCTAAAAAAACGAGTACCGCATTAAGGTTTTGACTTCAACTAGTCAACGTCTCTCTAAGATTTATAATTTCTTCTTACGGTCTACCTTAACACTCGCACTCAACTTCTCTAATAATCAGCACAACCTAAAACTTATCATCCCTTCCATGATGAAACCTTAATCACTAATTAGGTTCGGCTCAATGCAATCGTGAAATTAAGATGTAAACTTTCACCGAGCCCAAAAAATCCAAGAACTTTCAAACTTTCTGAGTAGTACAAATGATTACCATCATTCATCACTGACCACTAAAATCCATTCTCAACAAGCCCACCACATAATGCCTTCAAACCTTACTTGGAATTCAATCGGAACACTCCAAGTACTCTAGTGATACTTGACCTCAAGAACACCAAGATTGACACTGATACCAACCAGCTCTTTAAGGCACACGATCACATGAATTCTAACCGAATATTGATGAAACGAGAGGGTCATCACATAAATAGCTCGAAATGACCCGAAAATCCCATATAACTCATAATCTGATCAATCATGATCTTTCTTGATCTATCTACATGAGATAACATCTTACCAACATAATTCTTCAATAAGGCTAACCAACCTCTCTTCTCATTTCCAAACAAACACGGACATATGACTATCATGATATGTGTACATAATACACTTTGAGCCATTATGGTAATTACTTGGAAATTTGAATGCGAATACTACACTGTTAATTCCCAATCATCTATCCAATTAACGTTCTCATGTCCTTGCAACTTACCTGACGCATAGGCAATAAACATGCCTCATCACATAAATACCAGGTCTAATTCAGACTTTGAAGGTCGTTGAAAATATATCCCTCCTAGCCTTCAAGCAACCATCAAATTTACGCTTAGCTTCACCTTTGCTTTCAATGGCTGAAAGGTATGTTCTAACTGGCTTCGAGCTAACTCACAGTGCTTCTGGATTAATGCTGACATTAAACTCCGCAATATAGAGAACCCTTAATGAACTTTCAACCATACTTCAGTATCCCAATTAATCTTCTATCTACGTCACCAATCTCGGTTGCTTTAAATTATACACAACCTTTGAGCATATTGGATTTTACTCAGATGTCCTTCTTGTCAACTTTGTGACCAAGAACACTAAAATCTTGCATATACGCTCGTATTGAGTTTTTTTTTTTTTGCCCTTAGAACTTTTCTTCAATGGTTGTGGGACGGACCCTTGTTGTTATGCACTCTTGTTCTTATCTAACAAATAATTGAATCCCATGCAATTAACCACTATAGCAGCTTCTCAAAGTATGGTCCACATACCATGCCCACTAGGTGCATAACATAATTGTCGTGTTTCTCAACCCATGTGGCATTACTGAGAGCCGCAAATTTTAACTCAATTTTGGATGCGCAAATGTTACATCAAGGTATGTAACATTTATGTTGATTTGAAACAATGAATCTAATGTCCAAAAGCCTCGAACAACTTGTATTTAAACAAAACATGTAGTCAGTCGTCTTCGGGATCTTGATTCCCATGGTGTTGTGCGAGGTCATTCACCTAACTGATCCATCCACGTGAAGTGACCATAGTATGCACTTGATGCATATCCAAACTAAGTAAATGTGTGTATTTAAATACCCTTGCCGTACCTGTACCTTTTTCGCATATTCGTAGTGTTTTGCCTAAATTATTGGTATTCCGATACAAGACTTTTCACACACATAGCCAACTGAACGTGCATAACTAACACTAATTGAGGTTGAAACTGTCAGCTACATACATATACATAAACCAATTCAAGTTCTGGCTGAAAAGCACTGGTGATATCAAAATCAGATTTTCCATGACGTTTCTAAATTTGCACATTGCATGACTTAATCTCAGGCCTAAGCCCATACTCCCAGTTCTGCCATACGTTGCACTGGCTTACTTTCAAGCCCCCTTCACTCATTCTTAAAACCGATCTTATCTAAAAGATTAGATCCATTGCAACCACACTTAAGCTTACTACATCGCTGTACAATGCTATACTGATCTTACACCATGTTATGTTGTACCAAACATGTGTTATGCTAATAGAGATCTACGCAGGATGCATATCTTGATTCACATCTAAAGTTGTAACATCATCCCCTCACCACATCAACACTTCCTATTTCCATAGGTATGAGGTTCACCGAAAATTGCTTTTCTTTCATTTCCAGAGTACAATTTCTAAGAACATCCTGATCCAACACCGTTCTACCATTTTCCTTAAACCGTTTTACTCAAGAGACTAATCTTGGCATTTGTCAACTTGCTAACAACTTAAGCTTGATCTCTGACATGAAAAAAAAGGCAACCGCCCACAAGATGACTTTTCCAGAAAACCCATTAATCTCCAATATTCTTAAGAACATGCTACCATCAATGACCTTTCTCAATGAATATAAGCATCAACAAACTCATCAATAGACTTAGATAAAAAAATACGATCCCTTGTTGAGCTACATAAATCCATGCTTAAAACATTCCAAAACCCAAACGATACAAGATATTAAGGTAATTAAAACTTTTACAAGGGTTACTTCCTTGCTCAAGCCCATATGCCACAATATCTATAAGCTTTAACACAAGATTACATCTTTTCAAGACTCCAACCATAACCAAAATCTTAACTAATAAGATCGAGTGCTTATAACTTAAACAACTTAAAAGATAGCGAGTAAAGTTTCCACAACATACCTGACTCAAGTCCACAAGTGCTCTTGGTCTAAATTCAACTGAAATCAAAGACCCTCCTTGGTCCTTAGGCAATTCTTTCGGGTGTGACCCGGGTTTCCACATTCATAACATGAAATTCCATTAACGATGCAAACGTGAATTGAGTGACCTCGCTTTCCACACCTACAACACTCTAGACTCTTGGGTGCGCATGCTCCATGACGTTTACTTCAACAAGTGGTACCCCAACCAATGTCTTCACTAGACCCGGTCATTTGCTTCTTGGGGTCATTTGTATCCTCTTTAGAGTAGTCCATTTCTTGCTCGTTGCAAGATTCCATCAAAACCTTCTTCTTGAATAAGACTCCTCTTAGTCGAACAAAAGTATAGAGTAGGAGTAAGACAAAGCTAACATAAGTACATATAACACATTTACCATTCATCGCAAAAATAGTAAGTAAGCAAACTTACATAACAATATACCCAAAATAGCATTAGCTACGTGATATTTTGAATATATCATACAGGTAAGAATTCTTATTACCACAGTCACATTTCATGATTAGTGCATTTCCGTCGACTCTAAAGCTCTCCTATCTCAAGAGTGTCTACCCATATCTCACCGATCAACACTTAAAGTCTCAGCTTAAGTCTAGGCATCTTAATTTCATACCTAGTTCGCTTAATCTAGGGCTCTGATACCAACTTGTAACACCCTAAAATTTAGAAATAATTTAAACCGAAAAGTAAATGCGGTATTAAATAATATCGCCCATTAAGTGGGGAATGAGTATGGGAGTTTACAACACAAAACGGATACTAAAACAACAACCTATTAATCTACATAAACAAGAACATAGATTATGTTCGGGTGTTGCTAATATCTCCAAAATTACAATTCTAATATCTCCAATAATTACACTCTAAAGTGCATTTCTCAAAAAGAGAGCCTTCACCGGCACTTCACTCCGCTCCACTCTAAGGAGCCCCATCAAACCCGATCACCTGCTAAACAACATTTAAAATCAAGTGTTAGGCTTACGCCTAGTGAGAACAAACAGTAAAATATTTTAAAATAAAGGTGAGGTATACTTTATCCCATTTAACTTAACTTGAAAGCTTACTCTTGGTGAGCAAGGATCTTTTAAAACAATCGGGGGAGACCCGATATTACCATTAGTTGTGACGGAACTCCAAGTTGGCCACAAACCAATGTTATAGAGCGGCACATAAAGGTCTGGTAGCCATTGACATCAACCACAATACAGTCTTTAGTCATTTGTACACATAAGCTCGAGCCTCAAGAATTGCACGCTAACCACAATGCATATTCCGAGAGAGTGAAAGGATAGATTGGAAATTACACAATTTATTGCAATGCCTATTTCCAATTACAAGTGGGTTCATTCTATCCTTCACGAAATTACATACCGACTCTTATGCCTATGGATCCATATCATACTAGTCTAATAATCAACTACATCAAACTTGATGTATTGATAGTGTTCCAAACACTGAAAACCTTTATATAAATTATTTCCTTGAAAAACAAGTTTTACCAAAAATTAGGTCAAACTATTTTACTTCCAAAATCAAATATTTTCTTATCAAGAGACATTTACAAGTAATATGATACCATCTAAAATGCCCATTTTAAATCCAAGATCAAAATCCCCAAATTTCTCATTTTAACCTAAAACCTCCAAACTTAACCAAACACATAAATACTTGAGTTTATAACCTAGAAAGAGTAAATAAGAACATTTATGACAAGTATTATGGTTGTAAAAGGTTGGATTTGAACTCACAAAGCTAGGGTTAGGAAAACCCTAGAAATCTCCCTAAGAGGATGAAGATGGTGATGAAGCTTGGTGAAGGACATGAATCCTTGAAACTCTAGCCTTAAATCTTCAAGCTTGAGGTGCAATAAATGATTTGGAATGAGTAGGTTTAAGGAGTTAAAACCCTCCAAAATGGTCTTGAGAGAGAAGAAGAAGAAAAAATAAGTTTAAGTGAGAAATGAGTGTGAAAGACAAGAAAAAACGGAGGTTTTAATGTAGGTCAGGAGCTGGACGCCAGTTGTCCCGCCAGTTATAAGTGGCCCGGACCAAAACAGAGGCTAACGCCACTTGTGGCGTGGGTTAGCTTTTGTAACTGGCGTCGTAACTGGCCCCAGCCAAACAGAGGCTAATGCCACTTAGTGGCGTGGGTTAGCTTTTGTAACTGGCGCCGTAACTGGCCCCAGCCAAACAGAGGCTAATGCCACTTAGTGGTGTGGGTTAGCTTTTCGTAACTGGCACGCAACTGGCACAAGCCATTTAAGTCAACCCGAAACTCACAAACTTGATTTCCGACGCATAGCTTCGATCTTTTTCATTAACCAACCCAAAACACTTTTAAAACACGTCTTTTCTAGAATATTTATGTTCATCAAAAATTTCCGGGTGTTACAGAAAACGCTAAAAAAAACTGAATAACACTCTGAGAGTCCACCGTCTGGACGGTATTTTTTTCTATGCATCAATGCATATATATGCATTAGTGCATATGTATAAATGCATACAACCGATTGAAGCTCTTCTTTTCTATGCATCAATGCATAGATATGCATTAGTGCATATGCACAAATGCATGTTAGGGCATACCGTCCAGATGGAGGCATCCTAGGGTGTTATTTGGTTTTCTCTTTTTTTGACGTTTCTCATGTTAGGGCATACCGTCCAGATGGAGGCCTCCTATATATATATATATATATATAGGGGAGGGTTCAAATGAGAACACCCCCAATTTAAAGGAACAAAGGGACTCATTTGGGACCAAATATGATGTGGGTCCCACCAATAAAAAATCATATACGATTTAATGGGCCCACCATTGAAAATCAGATATGATTTTTTATTGGTGGGACCCACATCATATGTGGTCCCAAATGAATCCCTTTGTTCCTTTAAATTTACAAAGTTCTCATTTGAACCTCTTCCTATATATATATATATATATATATGAGCGGGTTCAAATGAGAACTCAAATTTGGTTGTGAATTGTTGTAAAAGTATTGCTACCCTTAATAAGCAACACTAAAATAGATCTCGACGCAAGTATACACCTCAGAATACTGTCATATTGTAACAAATAATAATGGTACAAAGTACTGAATATCGTTCCCACAGAGATGGTGTTTAAAGTTCGTTTTAAGAGTTAAAAAGCCCGGTCTTTAACTGAATTAATTTCAGATGGCGAAAAAGAGGGTTTTGCTGATTAACTAATTTTCTTGGTTGGTTTGATTTGTGATTGTGTAAAAAGTCTGTTTATAAAAAGGAGCATGGGATACAAGGTTTTGCCAAGATTAAATTTAGGTAATCCAATAAAAGGATATTATAAGGGATAAATCGTCGTCTCAGATAACTAATACTTTTTGTAACCTTATTTAAGGTTAACCCATTTTTATACCTATAATTAGTTGTCAATTAATTAGCGGTATTATATAATGAAATATTAACGATCCGATTTCAACAACTTAAAGATTTATCCGGTATAGTTGAGACACCCTTTTATCGTCTTACCACTGTTTAACCGTGATTTTACCTTGCACCCCAAGCAAATGGGTTTTAGCCTTCCATCTTTTGTTGTGTTGTTATAAAAGATTTTTAAGGAACTATTTTTATAATTAACGGAAACGAAGAACAACAACTATTTATATAACTTGACTAAAAACTCTTTTTTGAGATGATGATAAAAACTACTTTGATGATTTTTTAAAGAGATTTATGCAACCTTGGAGAACAAGTAAAACAAGTTAAAATAAGTAATTATAAAGATCTTTATGCAAACTACTTATGCTTTATAAATCATGAAAATGATTTCTTTGAAGATGAAGTAAATGATTTTTAAACAAACCTATAAAGTGATTTTAATAAAACTTTGGAAAACAAGTAGCACCAAAAATAAAGGTTAATAACGTTAACTAAAAAGAGATTTTTAGAAATACCCGCAACAAGAGATTACCCGGAATTTCTTGTACAGCCGTCGACAACGAGCAAGGAACACAAAGAGAATTTCTAACAACTAAATATTTTCTTATATAACCGTTTAATCAAGATTACAACAAAACTATGGAGCATAAGTTGCCAACCATAAAACTTGCTTTGCAATTCTTGACTTGAAGTGCAAAATGAGGTATGGGTTTCTTCACACCCCATACATCCTACATATATTAATAAACATGGACTAAGGCCTTTAAAAGGCTTTCCAAGAAGTCTTAATACAATAAGGTTTTTAAGCCCAACCAAAAATATATAAAGATATATATAAATTAATAATTAATTATAGTCTTAAGCTTAAATATAAAGAAATAGATGATGGCCCAAAGTGCAAAATCAGCAGTCCAAAATTGCGGCCATGGTCCAATAACAGCATTTCGTCATCCATTATCTTTGATTGCCAAAACTTGTTGTTTCCGTGATCACTGCTTTCGTGCTTTATCTTAACCTGAAAATATAAGAGATGAGTAAGTAAGATATGTGTGTTAATGGTCCAAAATTACATCTCTTTTATTATATGTACTAATTATAAAAACTAATAGTTAATAGTTAAAATCGACGACTCTGACTGAAAAATAAACTAATTTATATAGAGATTGACTAAAAATGCGATATAAATAAGGTTAATAAATTAACCTTATCATGAACGTGAGGACAAATGAGAGTGCGACACGTGTCACATTCAAATAAATATTCAGTCTGAATAATGCTTATTCAGTCTGAATATTTCTTTCTATATTCAGTCTGAATATTTTACGTTCAGACACGTGTCGCGTTCTCATTTATTCTCACGTTCACAACCAAATTTGAGTTCGCATTTGAACTTTCCCCTCTCTCTCTCTCTATATATATATATATATATAGAAAGAGGTTCATGCGAGGACGGTAATAATTTACGAGAATGTGAGTACAATCATCGCCCAATTATTTTGTACATGAAATTTTTCATGTACAAAATCACATATGATTTACATACAAAATCACATCTGATTTAATATCATATGTAACGGAATAATAGTATCACATGTGATTTTCCATAATAAAAGGGTGTTCTTGCGTTCTCGTAAAATGGTGTTCTCGTTTGAACCCTTATATGTATATATATATATATATATGTGTGCGCGCGCGCGCGCACGCTTGCGTGTGTGTGAAATAAAACGGCAAACCCAATGAGTATACATAACACATAAAATGCAATAAATAATTTTTGTTGATAGAAAACTTGCAAAAGATATTATAGCATTGTTTTGATTGTTTTTTTAGACTCTCGCATGGACTAATCCGACAAATTGTGACTATAAAAAAAATAATATCTGATAAATTCAGTAGCTACAATTATTGTGGATGTCTAGAATCGAATCATACGCTAATGGATATTCAATCTACCACATCCCTCACGACTTCACCACCATGACACAACTCTAGTGGTTAGGGCCGTGCCTGGGGAAGGGCGGCCGGGCGCACGCCCAGGGCCCACAAAATATAGGGGCCCAATTTTTTATATATATAGTACTATAGTAGTAATTCAAAAAAGTTAGAAAATTAAATAGACAATTTTTTTAAATATATAATAGAACCCAAAAGAATTTAATATTATATTAAGGGCCCAAACATGCATTTACAATTTAATTAAAATTATTATAATATACATTTTTGTAAGAATTTTTTTATATTGGAAGATAGTATATTATACTCTTGAGGAGGGGAAAATGATTTTTTTTTTCTCACTTTTTCTATACTTTTTCTATAAAAAAGTACAAAGTTAATTGGCCGTTCATTTTATAGTATTGTTTATATTTTTCCCTCTAAGTCTTTTGTTTATTCCGTCGTCATAATTTTGTATTGGAAGACAGTAAATTTCTTGTTATCAACTAAGAGAACTCCTACATTTTGAAAAAAAATTTACCAACCAAATGAAACGGTCCACCTTAAATCTATATTTAGAATTTCAAAACTGTCTTTGTCTTTCATACATTATTGGCTTGTTATTACATAATATTCAATTTAATAATCTTAAGTATTCTCCTATCTCAAAAACAAGAAAAGATCTCAAGCTATAAACATTGGCTTTCAATTCTAAGATTGATGGTTTAGAAAAGTTTATTTTAACCCTAAAAGTTTAAATCGGTGACGAAAAACATTAATATGGGGTAAGATAGACTCCATGATTTATATTGATTTACATAAAATGTTGCTTCGAATAGTCTACATTTTGACCCTAAATGATGTCAATTTATAATTAAATGTATATATATATATATATATCATAGGATGTTTTTTACGGTGAAACGGATTGGCGATATTATATAAAAATGATATGATATATAATGTTAATTTTGGAATAAATATTGATTGATTTTGCGTCTACGAATAATCGGAAAAAAACGATTTTATATGAATTATTAGTATTTGTTGAATTCAATGATATTTCGGTGATAAAAACAATATATTGAAAAAATCGTATTTCTCGAGGGCCCTTCTATACGTCTCGCCCAGGACCTATAAAATGTCAGGAACCGATCTGCTAGTGGTTATTGGTTTGATTGTTTGTGGTGAAAATTTTGGTGACATAACAATTAGGACGTGTAAAATTCTAATAATCAGGTATTGTTACTAATATATTTATATTTGAAATACTCTTATACAAATGAAACAATTAAACTTTTCTTAATTAAAGTTTTAGAATAATATCACTTAAACATGAAATTGGTATTTATAAGAATATTATAGAAAAAAAATCAGATTTTTGTAAACGGTGAAAATCCTTGATTTCCTGGTGGGGTTGAGGAGGATGAGGAAGGGATCTTCTTCTCTGATAGCTAGATATGGGGATGGGACAGGGAATGAAGAGCTGAGATGGAGATGGGACTAAGATCCCTAGTATTCCCTACCTTGTTGACATTTGTTTTTTTTTCACGGTTTTTTCTTTTACACCATAGTCTATATATGGTACACCCTAGTCTATGATGTGGATGGTAACATTAAAAAGAAGTCAAATTAGACATATACACTATAATCTCATTGGTAGATATGATATAGATTAGGGTGTAAAAGGTACCACCTAGGGGTGGCAATCGTGTCGTGTTCGGGTTGGCGTGTCGCTAGTTGGCGGGTCAGGGAGGGTCGACCCAGACACGACCTGTTTAGCTAATCGTGTCGAGATACGCAACCCTAACCCGCACACGTTCGTGTTGGCAGGTTGACGGGTCGCGGGTTGGTGGGTCAATCCGCATGTTGAGTTTTGACGGACGGGATTATAATTTACACAAGACAATGAAAAAAACCCTATTAATTAGACTTTTAGATTTTAAAATAAAACATAAAATATATATTATTATTTTTTTAATAAATTTTGACGGGTTGGCGGGTCAACCCGCGACCCGTTCGTGTCAACCCGAACACGACCCGTTTATTTGACGGATTGGCGGGTTGGTGTGTCAAAAAATTCAACCCTAACCAGTTTATTTTCATGTTGTGTTGAGAATTGCGACCCTAGTAACCCCCTTTTACCACTAATGGATTATAGGTTGATGGTTTTTCACTAACGGGTTATGCATTGATGGTTTTCTACTAACGGGTTACCAACTAATGGTCATTATGTTTTCCATCAGTAATTCTTTTTAGTTTTTCATAACCGGTCACTACAAATTTCCAACAACCATTTCTATTTATTGGGAAGTTGCTCACGACATTAATATATAGGAACATTTACGCTTTTATAAGTTTAAAAGGAACAATTAAGTTATGTTAATATTAGTTAATTGTTCCTTTTAAACTTATAAAAGCGTAAATGTTCCTATATATTAATATTAGTTGATAAAAGTTGATCGAGATTATTCTTTAGTAAATTTCATACCCTGACAGTTTTGGGTCGAAATATAACTTACGGAAAATAAGCTGTTACATGATCTCATATTTTTATCCAAGCTTTTTACTCACTATTTCTCTGTATTCTCGAAATCCTCGACAATCCTAGAACGCCGAAATCTATGGAATTCATCCATTCCATGTGTAAATCAAACATCCAAATGAAATTTAGGGGTCAGTTATCCAAACGCTTACCCTATAAGCACTTACCAATAATATTATTCAATACTCTCTGAGCCGTTTACCAAATCTTACCCGGGTAAGTGCTTACCGGCAAAATTCAACACTATCACTTACTTACCGGGTAAGATTTTAATCCACCAAAACGGCATTGTATGCAACAATTAACCCGGTAAGAGCTTACCGTGGTAAGATTCGTTGCCATCACTTACCGAGGTAAGACTCTTAGTCCTTACTTTTCCTGTCTTCGCCCTTACTGGGTAAGATTTTTGGTACTTATCATATTCCTCCGATAAGGTAATATGACTTTTGTAAGTGTTTACCCGGGTAAACGTTTGGTAAACGGCCCCTAACTTACTTTACCCGGTAAGATTGTAATCAATCAAAATGATATTGTATCCAACAATTTACCTGGTAAATACATACTGGGTAAGAGTCGTCACCTTTACAATACCGGGTAAAACTTTTCATCCTTATAAAACGTTTTTGCCGGATAAAATTCTCAACCATTCAAATGTTGTTCAGCCGCTAAGATATTTGATCGAATAAACATTTATGGAATATTAAATGGCACTCAACCGATTTTATTCAAATCTCAAATGAATCATGGAAATGTATTGCCTTTTCCTAAAAAAAATCGTGGAAACCAAACAAGGCATTTTAACTCGGCCCAAATCCTTTTGTGTTTTTGATCAAATTTTCTTCTTGGGCTCTCTCAATCACACCTTCATTATTAGGGTTGGCAAAAATTGATCCAATCCGAATCCAACCCAAAATTAGTAGGTTCGGTTGAGTTTTTTTAACCCATTTAAGTTAAATAGGTCAACCCGTCAAACCCATTTAAATAAATGGGTTAGGTTAGGTTGAAATTTTCGACCTATTTACAATCCGTTTTCAACCTATTTACAACATGTTTTCAACCCATTTAAAATATTATATATTTAATTATAATGTCTAATATTATGTATTAAACATTAAAAAATTTAAACTCTCTCACTTTTGTTAAGTGTGAAACCCTAATAAAGTAATATTTAACCCACCTCAAAGTCTCTCTCTCGGCTCCTTCTCTTCCCGTTGTCCACCTCCAACAGTCTAACAGAAATTAAAGTAACTTAAGTAGACGCTTAGATATTTGAACAATTTATTACATTTATGGTTGTGTTTTTTTCAAACTTTGAACAATTTAGTTTTATTTGTGGTTGTATTTTATTCATGCAATTAAATAGTCTAATCCTTTGTATTTTATTTAAAATTTTAAAACTAAATGGGTCAACCCAGGTTCAAACCTTTTATTTAACAGGTTGGGTTGAAAAAATCATAAACAGGTCAACTCGTTGTCAACCCATTTAAGTAGCAGGTTGAGTTGGACTGAAATCTCAACCCATTTAATTAAATGAGTTAGGTTGGGTTGAGATTTTCGATCTGTTAAATAAATGGGTTAAACACGAACCCAACCCAACAAATTTTTGACTGCTAGTTAGTATCGGCAATAGGTCTGAAAAAAATATCTAAAAATAAAAAATTTAGATATCTGTACCCTGTCAAAGTAAAGAACCATGGCATATGTGGATCATTCGGACCTTTCAATTTATAGATGTAGATCTCGGACCTATGAATGGGGATATTCCCGAAACTAACAAACAAAAAATGAAGTGAGTTAGACAAAAAAAGAAGCAACTTGGACAAAAAGAAACGAAGTGATGTATGATCTGGCATGCCTATTTGTATAATAAAAAAAACCAAATTTCATTCTCCCCCGACTCCATGTACGAATAAAGTAGTAAAGGGGTAGTAATATAATAAATCATATATAAACAATGGATTCGTGGTAAAATCCCTATATGATGTATTTTAGTGACACCCCTATTCATTATTCTCATTTTTATAATTACCCTCTTCCTTATTCTCATTTTCAGAACCCTCTTTGGATTCCTTATTCTCATTTTTAGAATTACCCTCTTTGGATTCCTTATTCTCATTTATTTTGTTCGTCTTTTCACCATTGGCGATGGTGGAAATAAGTTCTCCATTAATATAGCTGAGCTTATCATGGCTACATTTGCTCTATTCTATCGTATCTTCTTTATTTGGATTTAAGTCATCATCACACTTTGATACAAAAACTAGTCAATTGTACTTCTTTTGCTGTTGTAAAGAATGAGCATCATGCTAACTTTTTCCATAACACCTTGATGCAGAACAAAGGAGAAATTTACGTAAATAGTCATTTTATAAAATGACTTTTATATTTTAACAATTTTATAAAGCCTTTTCCCGAAATTGTCAAAGCTTAGAAAAGAACTTTACGAACAAAAATGATTTTCGGTGTAAAGTTTATTTTCAAGAGGAAAAAAACAAAATTATTTTAAAAGTAGAACTTTTGCATAAAAATAGGAGTTTACGCAAAACCGAATGACTTTACGCATAAAATCCATTTTCTACGCAAAAAGTCCCCTTTTTTGCGTATACTTTACACAAAGTTTCTAAAATAAAATGACTAAAAAATAAAAGTCATTTTATAACATGACTGTTTACATAAATTTCTAAGACCGGAAGCAAGAACAAAAAGACAATGTTTACACATGCAATGAGAGAAAATTCATTTCCAACTAATCGCCCTTACCCATGTTCTTTAGCCGATTGGGTTTGCCTTCGGCATCTCCCTCCTTACGGTTAAGGTAACGACTTCGTGATTGGTCAACTCCAATAGTGTGACGGAAGGTAACAATTATTCCAATTCTGCGTAAAAGTTAATATGACAATTTTTTTATTCTTTTGAAAAACTTGTTATTAGGCTCAAGTGTCATATGACCTTAAAAGATATGGACTATACTGAGCTCCTTTAATTATCTTTCAAAATATGCCGCTTTATAAGGGAATATTCCTACACACATACATAAATAAATATATATATATATATATATATAAGGAGATTAAAATAAGAACTTTGTAAATTTAAAGAAATAAAGGAACATCTTGTAGACCATATATGATGTGAGTCTCATATAATATAAATCATATTTGATTCAATAGTGGGGCTCATTGAATCAGATATGATTTAATATTATGTGAGACCCACATTATATGTGGTCCACAAAACGTTCATTTGTTCTTTTAAATAAATCGTGTTCTTATATGATCACTCCTTTATATATATATATGTATGTATATATACATATATATATATATATATATATATATTTGATCTTTGATGGACGATGTACAACAGATGTGGTGCTCCAACACCCCATTCAAATTGTAGGCTAGACAATACCCCAAGAACAGAGGCTAAAGAGTGGCAGGCCCCTAGAAGGTGTTAGACACTGGCTAAGATACTATGTTATAATCCATGAAACATTTTATTTTTCACTACAACAAAATCTGATTTATAGGACGTCAAAATCTCTAAATGTTTTAATAGACTGCATTATAGGATTTGAGTTTGTAGTACCAAATAATTATGATTCTTACGTGACAAAGCATTGCAATAAGTTTGTAAGACATTTTCGAATTCTTTAAGAAACGTTGGATTAGCTTTTTTAGAGGACATATTTATGAAATGCACTTTAAACAAATCTATTTATTGGACATAAGATACCTTTTCAAATAATGTTATGAAAAAATTACTTGGATGGAAGTTGGAAAAAATTGGTAGATTCTCTGTTTTATGAAATGCACTTTAAACAAATCTATTTATTGACGACTCCTCCCTTACCGCCCTCGGACATAGCACGAGATGGAATCACTTGGTGTCGGGTAAAGTCAACTTACTGATTACGAACTAAATTAAATTTGATCAGAATAGGTATTGGACTTAACTCTAATCTGTGTTCACTTTGGCACTGAGTGCCTGAATAAGAAGAACAACTATTTATCCATTGCTCAACTAGCAAAGAAATCAAGGTGTTGATCACTTACTGGTGCAACAAGTTCCCTTTTACTGCTGATTCTATTCCTGATCTGTTGGATGCGGCAGGTGACGCTAACATAAGAACTGTCAAGGTCTTGATCTTGGGAGTAGTCATCGCTGCTTATATATGGTCTGTTTGGCAAATCCGGAATTCACTAATCTTCAAAAACAAGGGCCACCCATCCAGCATCATCGCATCTGAAGTGATTTCGACCTCCTTTTTATGGGTTAAAGATAGAATTAGAAGAGGGGAGACCATTAATTTGGAGAAATGGCGATATAATTGAAGAAGTGGTTTGATGTTTCCTGTTATCTTTTTCTAGCTTCTCGCTAGCTCGTGGGTTGAAATAAATTATTATTGTTAAAAAAAAGGATGTTACATTTTAGAAGTATCCTAAAAATGGTTAAGACGTCTAAAATCTTCCTACAAACTTATTGCAACACTCACTACACCAAATGTTGTCTTAGACAACAAATGCTAATTGCTTATGTTGCCTAAGATACGCTAAGGCAACTAAGGTTATTATATGTTGCCTAAGTTTCCTCTTAGGCAAAGTATGAGTCTATGTTGCCTAAGTGTAACCTTAGGCAACATATAAATGATTTTATGTTGCTTGCATTTATCTTAGGCAACACATTAGCCTATGTTGCCTTAGTTTAATGTTGACCACACATAATTTTTGTCGAAATCGGTCAAAATTACTTAGGCAACATATAATTTATTATGTTTGTTGTCTTAGATTTGTCTTAGGCAACATATACTCTTATTTCTATGTTGCCTAAGCTAGAATAATGATGGTTTAAATGTGACAAATGGACTTGTACGATGGATATATCACAATTTACTTAGGCAACATATAATTTATTGTGTATGTTGCATGAGATCTGTCTTAGGCAAACACGTAATAAGTCACCATTGGTGTTATTGGGCTTTAATAAGTCATAACTGGTTTTATTAGATTATAACGGTTTTATTGAGCCTAATAACACACCACATACACATATATGCATACAAACACGTAATAAGTTACCGCTGGTGTTATTGGGCCTTACTAAGTCATGAATGGTCTTATTAGACTATAACGGTCTTATCGCCCAATACACGCCACATGCATATATGCACTATATACATGCATAGAAACACGTAATAAGTCACTATTGGTGTTATTAGCCCTTAATAAGTCAAAAAAGGTCTAATGGTTCTTAATAAGTTGTAGTGATTCTTAATAAGTTGTAGTGGTTCTTAATAGGTTATATTGAGTCTTAGTGGTCTTATCGAGAGCAATACACACCACATGCATATATGTAGTATATACATACATACAAACACGTAATAGAACACCATTGTTATTGGGCCTTCATAAATCATAAAGGATCTTATTGGACTATAATGGTCTTATTGGTCCCAATACACACCATATGCATATATGCACTATATACATGCATACAAACACGTAATAAGTCACTGTTGGTGTTATTGGGCCTTAATAAGTCATAAAAGATTTAATGGGCTATAATGGTTCTTAATAAGCTGTAGTGGTTCTTAATATATTATATAGAGTCTTAGTCGTCTTATCGAGAGCAATACACACCACATGCATATATGTAGTACATACATACAAACATGTAATAGAACACCATTGTTATTGAGCCTTAATAAGTCATAAAGGATCTTATTGGACTATAATGGTCTTATTGGGCCCAATACACACCATATGCATAGATGCACTATATACACGCATACAAACACGTAATAAGTCACCATTAATGTTATTGGGCCTTAGTAAGTCGTAAAAGATCTTGTTGGGCTATAATGGTTCTTAATAAGCTGTAGTGGTTCTTAATAAGTTGTAGTGGTTCTTAATAAGTTGAAGAGGTTCTTAATAGGTTATAGTGAGTCTTAGTGCTCTTATCGAAACAGATACACACCACATGCATATTTATAGTATATACATACGTATAAACACGTAATAAGTCACCATTGTTATTTGGGCTTTAATAAGGCATAAATGATCATATTAGAATATAATGGTCTTATTGGGCCTAATACACACCACATGCATTTATGCAATATATACATGCATAGAAACACGTAATAAGTCACCATTAGTGCTATTGGACTTTAATAAGTTATAAATCACACCACATGCATATATGCATTATATACATGCACCAAAACATGTAATAAGTTACCACTGGTGTTATTGAACCTTAATAAGTCATAAATGGTCTTATCCTGTCCAATACACACCACATGTATATATGCACTACATACATGCATACAAACACGTAATTTGAATAAGTCAAATTAGTCGTACATATAATAAAAAAGGTATTTTAGTTTTTTATTATTATTTCATTTCAATTCCTAAGCTATATTTTGTAAACTAAACAGATAAATTTCAATTTATTTGACAGATTTATTTCATTTTCTGTCAACCGAAACAATTCGTCAACTCTGATAACATTCTGTTTCAATTACATCCATATTCCAATTTTTTTGAGATATTTCATTTTTTTAAAAACATTATGCAAACTTAACCAGTTAATGTCCCCTAAATGTTCTAAAATTTTAACTAGATAAAAAATTTGGAGTTTAAATTATTTAAAAATTTGAAGTAGTTTAAAATCGAGTCTCAAAATTTGGATTTCTAAAAATTTTGAATTTGCAAAAATTTTAAAAGTTGAAGTTTTGAAATTTTCCCAAAAATTATAAGTTTCTAAGGGCGCGTTTAGTTCGTGAAAAATTTTCTATTTTCTAGAAAAATTTTCCAGAGAAAATGAAAATTTGAAAAACGCGTTTAGTTGGTTCAGTTTTCAAAAAATTTCCAAAAAAATTTTCATTTTCATTTTCTAAATTTACATTGGATTTAGAAAACAACTTTTTTGAGTTTTCAAAATTTTCATTTTCTAAAAACTTTTCCACATTCACATATAGACTTTCACACACACGCACACTTTCACACACACACACACACACACACACACACACGTGCGTGCACCCACTTTCACACACACATTGACACTTTCATTTTCATATATACACACACACACACTTTCACACTCACACTCACACACATTTTCACACACACACATTTTCACACACACACACACACACACTTTCACACTCACACACACATTTTCACACACACACACACACACACACACACTTTCACACTCTCTCACACACACACACATTTTCACACAAACACACACACACACACACATTCACACACACACACACACATTTTCACATACACACATTCGCACAAACACGCACACACACACACACACACACACTTTCACACACACATTCACACACACACTTTCATTTTCACATACACACATTTGCACAAACACACACACACACTTTCAGACACACACACACACACACACACTTTCACACACACACACACACACATTCACACACATTCACACTTTCATACACATTCACATACACACACACACACATTCACATACACACAAACATTCACATTTTCATGCACACACACACATGTGTGCACACTTTCACACATTGACACTTTCATATTCACACACACTTTCACACACACACACACACATTCACACACTTTCATTTTCACACACACTCACTTTCACACACACATTCACACACACACATTCGCACAAACATACACACACACATTCGCACATACATACACACATTCACACACACACACACTTTCATTTTCACACAAACACACACACACACTTTTACAGACACACTTACACACACACATTCATATTTTCACACACACACACATTCACACTTTCACACACATACACACACGCGCGCGCGCACTTTCACACACACACACACACGCACACACACATAAACACACACACACTTTCATTTTCACACACACACACACGCACACACTTTCACACACACACACACACACATAAACACATACACACTTTCATTTTCACATACACACATGCACACACATTCACACATACACTTTTTTAGACACACACACATTCTCACAAACACACACATACTTTCGCACACATACACACATTCACGCACACACACACACACAAAATTTCATTTTCACACACACATTCGCACAAACACACACACACACACACTTTCTTTCACACACACACACACACATTCTCACAAACACACACACATTCACACTTACACACACAAAATTTCATTTTCATGCACACTTTTATTTTCACACACACACACTTTCACTTTCATACACACTTCACACACACATACACACATTCACACACACATTCACACACACATTCATACACACATTTTCACACACACATTATGAAATAAGAAAAAGATAATAAAGTGTGTGTATGTCTGTGTGAAAGTGAAAGTGTGTGTGTATGTGTGTGCGTGCGTGTGTGTGTGAAAGTGAAAGCGTGTGTGTGTATCTGTGTGAAAGTGAAAGTGTGTGTGTGTGTGTGTGAATATATGTGTGTGTGAAAGTGAAAGTGTGTGTATGTCTATGTGAAAGTGAAAGTGTGTGTGTGTGTGTGCGTGTCTGTGAAAGTGTGTGTGTATGAAAGTGAGTGTGTCTGAAAGTGTGTGTGTGTGTGTGTGTGTGTGTGAATGTATGTATGTCTGTGTGAAAGTGAAAGTGAAAACGTGTGTATGTCTTTGTGAAAGTGAAAATGTATGTGTGTGTGTGTGTGAAAATGTGTGTATGTGTGAAAGTGAAAGCGTATGTGTATGTTTGTGTGAAAGTGAAAATGTATGTGTGTGTAAAAGTGTGTGTATGTGTATATTTGTGTGAAAGTGAAAGTGTGTGTGTGAATGTGTGTGCATGTGAAAGTGTGTGTGTGTGTATGTATGTGTGAAAGTGAATGTGAAGGAGTGTGTGTGTGTGTGTGTATGTGTATGTCTGTGTGAAAGTGAAAGTGAATGTGAAGGAATGTGTGTGTGTGTGTGTGTGAATGTGTGTTTATGTACGCGCGGGGGTGTGTGTGTGTGTGTGTGTCTGTGAAAGTGTGTGTGCGTGTGCGCGCGCGAAAGTGTGTGTGTACA
The DNA here is from genome assembly GCA_036898165.1 of Silybum marianum. Taxonomy (NCBI): domain Eukaryota; kingdom Viridiplantae; phylum Streptophyta; class Magnoliopsida; order Asterales; family Asteraceae; genus Silybum; species Silybum marianum. The sequence goes on along the minus strand of CM072537.1, from coordinate 16,825,998 downwards.
CACACTTTCTAATTTGAGAAAAAAAATTAAAATAGAAAATGAAAACTGGTAGAAAATGCATAACTAAACGCGTTTTCTAATTTTCTAAAAATGAAAATGAAAACTCCACCATTTCAACTAAACGCGTTTTGAAAAAATTTCATTGAAAACTGAGAATGAAAACGCAACTCCATTTTCTGAAAACTTTTTCTTGGAAAATGAAAACAGTTTTCGCTAATTAAACGCACCCTAAATTTTCGCTTTTAATTCCCGGTTTTAATGGGTACAAATTTTTTTAAATTTTGAAGTTTCTAAATTCCCTCTTTAAATTCCTGGTTAAAGCCTTTCAAAACCCTAACCCTCGTATAATTGCTATAGCCTCCTTCTTCTTCAACCTCCTAACGTTTCAAAACCCTAACCTTTCAATCTCCCTCTTTACTTATCACATCCACCATCGCCCTCCTCCAGTCACAAACCACCAGTCGACAACGAATGCGGTCGCTACGTTTGTTCTCCATCCATCTACGGTCACGCTCACACGGTAGTCGTCCTCCTCCGGCCACACTACGAGCGTCGCTCTCCTCCAGCCACACTACCACCGTCGCTCTACTCCAACCACACCACCACCGTCGCCCTCCTTCATCCACACCACCACGTCGGTACGTTTCTTCAAGTCATTTGAAAATTTTAATTTTTTTTACAATTCTGAAGTATGAATAATCCTCTGGATTGTTAGATGTAGCGCTTATTTTTTAATTTGTTCTTTATCTCTGCTGATTTTTGCGAAGAAATGGGTTGGTTTTGCAATTTATTTTATGTACTTTAGAACATTTCTAATCTTTTGCAAGTATTTCTTATTAGGCGTTCAAAATTACAGAAAGAATTCATACTTTTTTTGAGCAGCAAAGAAACCTTCTTTTATTATCTCAAAACTGTTTAAATTGATTCCTCAAACTCACACTTTAACACTCTGTTAGCTTGATCAAAATTGATTCGATACTTTATTCAAGAAGATAGCTGCTCTATTTATAGATAGAGCTGTACAAGGGAAACAGAATAAAATTAACAGAGAAGACCAACTCAACTAAAACCTATTCCTACGCCTCCTTTTTCTTAGGAGAAAAAATACTTATTCAAATACTAATAACAACTATCTTGAAATAGTCAATGATGACTCATCATATCCTTCCCCAAACTGAAAATGCCACAGGCAACTCAGTTTGCTCCATGAAGATCTTGAACTCCAAGCATGTTGCGGAACTTCAAAAATGTGTCCAGTTTCAACGGCTTTGTCATTATGTCTGCTAGTTGGTCTTGTGTTCCGCAGTGAATCAGCCCGATCCCTCCTTTCTTGACTAACTCACGTAGAAAGTGAAACCTTACCTTAATATGTTTCGTCCTACCATGAAAGATAGGATTCTTGGAGAGCTTTATTGATGAGCTGTTGTCACATTTGATTGTTACACAATTGTACTTATTCTGATTGAATCCTTTAAGAATTTCTGTCATCCAAATGCTTTGGCACGCACAGGCTGAAGCTGCTACGTACTCTGCTTCTGTAGTAGATAGGGTTACGATAGGTTGTTTTTTTGAACTCCATGCTACTGCTGCTCCGCTCATCATGAACACGTAACCAGATGTACTCCTGCTGCTGTCAGAATCTCCTGCAAAGTCGCTATCTGTACAGCCCTCTAGTGTATTACCGTGATCGCTTCTTTTGTAGAACAATCCCAAATTGATTGAACCTTTAAGGTAACGAATAATCCTTTTGACTGCCATGAAATGAGCTTCTCTTGGGCATGCCATAAACCTGCTTAAGAAACAAACAGAAAACATAATGTCGGGCCTGGTAGCGGTAAGATACATTAAACTCCCGATCATTTGCTTATAGAGAGATGCATCAACTTCTTCTCCACCTTCCTCCTTGGAGAGCCTCGTTCCTGGTACAATAGGATTGTTCACTGGATTGCAGTCTGCCATTCCGAACCTGTCTAGAACATCTGCTGCATATTTATTTTGACACAAGAAGATCCCAGCTTTTGTTTGCTGAACTTCGACACCCAGAAAGTAATGCATCCTTCCAAGATCTGTCATCTCGAACTCTTGCTTCATTGACTTCTTAAAACTTTCGCACCATTCTGAATCATTTCCTGTGAAAATTAAGTCATCCACATAAAGACTTACAATAAGGTAGCTGCCACTTGCTTTTCCTTTAGTAAACAACGTATGTTCATGACTGCATTTGACAAACCCCTCACGAACAAAGTACTCTTCAATCTTGCTATACCATGCTCTTGGCGCCTGCTTCAACCCATATAAAGCTTTCTTGAGTTTATAAACTTTATGCTCTTCTCCTGCTCGAACATATCCTTCAGGTTGCGCCACGTACACGGTTTCTTTTAGAATGCCATGGAGAAAGGCACTTTTTACATCAAGTTGGTAGATAATCCAACCTTTATGCGCAGCTAATGCCGAGAGCATTCTTATGGTATCCCATCTCGCAACAGGCGCAAACACCTCTTCATAATCGATGCCATACCTTTGCGCGTATCCTTTAGCAACGAGCCTTGCTTTGCATTTGTCTATCTCCCCTTTCTCGTTAATCTTAGTCTTGTAGACCCATTTAACTCCTATGACTGTCGCATCAGCCGGTAAATTTACCAAGTCCCATGTCTTGTTTTTCTCGATGGCCTCTATTTCTGTATTCATGGCAGCCCTCCATTTTTTTTCCTTGACTGCTTCGGTGTAACTTACTGGATCACTATGGGAAGCATACATGACCAGATCTTGTGTATCTTCTTCATCTTCCTCAGAAATTCCTTTCCCACTTTCATAATCCTGTAAATATCTTGGTGCTACTCTTCTTCTTTCTTCCCGAGTTGGAGATGTTTCAGCATGAACTTCTATAGGAGATATTTCACCGGGGCTTTCAGCATCTTCATTTGTTACATCATTTGAGGGAACTTGCAGAGGTATAGGACTGGAGATATTAGTTTCAGTTACCTTGTTAACTTCTTCTTCTTCAACTATTACCAGGACATCATCTTTTTCTTCTTTTGAAGTCCTTCTCCAATCCCAGCCTTGTTGCTCGTTAAATAGCACGTCCCTGCTAATCACAACTTTTCGAGAGACGGGGTCGTACATTTTATAAGCTTTAGACTCTTCACACGTGCCAATAAATATGCACTTGTGACTCTTTTCATCCAGCTTTATTCTCACCTGGTTCGGAATATGAACATGGCCAATACACCCAAAAATCTTGAAGTAATCACATTGGGTTTGTTGTTACTCCAACATTCTTGTGGTGTTTGGTCTTTTACCGCCGAAGTGGGGCTTCTATTCAGGATGTGTACAGCCCACCTAGCTGCTTCACCCCAAAAAATCTTTGGCATGTTTTTCTCACATAGCAGGCATCAAACCATCTCCATAATAGTCCGATTTTTCCTTTCCGCGACACCGTTTTGTTGCGGTGTATATGCTGCTGTCAGCTGTCTTTTGATGCCATTGATGGCACAAAATTCAGCAAACTCCTTCGTGTTAAATTCTCCTCCTCGATCACTCCTTAGGCAACTTAGTTTTGCTCTAGCTTCATTCTCAACCATAGCCTTGAATTTTTTGAAGTGAGCAAACGTTTCGCTTTTCTCAGACAAGAAATAGATCCACGTTTCCTGCTAAAATCATCAATAAACGTTAGCACATACCTTTTCTCTCCTACTGATTTAGGATTGATCGGACCACATAAGTCGGTGTGGACTAGCTGAAGCGGTTCAGTTGCTCTCCAATTGGCAGCCTTCGGGATTGAGACACGGTGTTGTTTTCCTTTAGCACAGGTTTCACATACTTCGCTTACTTTCTGTATGGGTGGCAGCCCATCCACCAGCTGCTTCTTGGACAAACGATATAGACTTTCTTGGTTCAAGTGACCGTACCTTAGATGCCAAAGCGTTGACATTCCTTGCATCGAACATGTTGTTTGTAGACATGATGAAGTAGGTACCTCAGCTAATAAAACGAACAATCTGTTTGAGGTCATATACGTACTCATGATCAATCCCCACTCGTTATGAAATATCTTGCATAACCCATCTTTCATCAGAATTGCTAACCTCCTCTCTTGAAATTGGCCTAAACTGAGAAGGTTTGCAGTTAATTCGGGTACATAGTATACATCGCTTATCACATGGGTTCTTCCTGCTATAACCAGCCTTGCATTTCCCTTTCCACGTACCTGCACCCTTCTGCTATTCGGGAGTTTCACCGAGTGCGAGAACTCACTTTCAAAAGTTGTAAACCACTTTTTATCTCCTGTCATATGGTTTGAACAACCCGAGTCTAAGAACCAAACATCTTCTCTTTTTGCTTCTTCCTTTTCAACAAGTGCCATGAGAACTAGCTCCTCCTTCTCATCTAACTCAGCATAATTAGCACTTCTTTCCCAACTAGGGCATTCTGAAGCAAAATGACCTAGATTGTGACATTTGTAACATTCAGTCATAGATCTGTAGTTTCTGCCATGACCACGTCCACCTCTATATCCGCCTCTGCAAGTGCCTCTATAACCGCCTCTGTATGATCCTCGTCCCCTGCCTTCTGTTTCCTTCTCATCACTTAAGACCTTAAGAACTTGCTCTTCTTTGATGCTTCCCTTCATGCGTTGTTCATGCACTAACAAGCTACTTTGTAGTTCATCCAATGTAAGAGTATCCATATTATTGGACTCTTCGATTGAACACACTACATAGTTGAACTTTAAAGTCATTGACCTCAAGATTTTTTCGGTCACAGTAGTCTCCAGAACCGTCTCTCCACACGTCTTCATCCTCTTGGCTATTGCAAGGGTTCTAGCAAAATAGCCATTGACAGTCTCCCCTTCCTTCATGTGCAACATCTCAAACTCCTTTCGTAATGCTTGTAATTGGGCTCTCTTTACCTTTGTTGAGCCTTGGAATTTCTGCTTCATGCTATCCCAAATTTGCTTGCTAGTATCGGTGTTAAGGATTGTGTCAAGAATATCCATATCAATAGATTGATATAAGAAATTCTTGAGCTTCAAGTCCTTCAATGTTTCATCGTCTATCACCTTCTGTTCGGCAGCCGTTGGCATGGCTCCTGCTGGTTTACTGATTCCCTTCTCAATGAGATCCCAATATTCTTTAGACCGAATGAAATTCTCCATTAGTCTAGCCCAATGATCGTAATTCCCTTCGAATTTTGGGATAGCTGGTACCACAAAACCCTTAGTGCTGTTACCGTTTTCTCCCATCGACCTCTATCTGCTTCTCTTGTTGTCTTTTCTCACAAACTTAACTCTTGTGATAATGGCTCTGATACCAATTGTTTAAATTGATTCCTCAAACTCACACTTTAACACTCTGTTTAGCTTGATCAAAATTGATTCGATACTTTATTCAAGAAGATAGCTGCTCTATTTATAGATAGAGCTGTACAAGGGAAACAGAATAAAATTAACAGAGAAGACCAACTCAACTAAAACCTATTCCTACGCCTCCTTTTTCTTAGGAGGAAAAATACTTATTCAAATACTAATAACAACTATCTTGAAATAGTCAATGATGACTCATCAAAAACAACCCTCTTCTTTGATGAGACTGGATTTGGTTCATAAGATTATTATATTTTTAGTTTTTGACAAGTCAAAACATGTGAAAATAATTCTTTATTTCATGATTGTAGGTTATATAATTTGCATGAAATAAAAACATTGGTCTACTATTGTTTCATAATTCTAAAATTCATGGTTGAGAGTTCATTTTATTACAATTTATATGTAATTTTGATTCTTTTTTCTTGCTGTAGGTACAAAGTTCTTCAATCTTAAGATAAAGAGAAGGAGCTTGCATAAGGACCAAAAGGACCATTCCACTACAGTTCAGTTATTAAGTTTAAGGCTTTTATCAAGTAAATTGGAATTGATGTGGTGCAATTGATTTGGAGATTGAGCTTAAGTTTTTTGTGGATTAAATATGTACATACCAAACTCCTTGCATCCTAGGTAGATTGATATGTTTTTTTTAGTTTTGAGTTTTTTAGTTGAATATTGAAATTTTTGTAATTTTGCACATTTAGTGATTTATAATATTATTTGTTATTTATATAAAATTCTAATAAATTCTGAAAATTTTATTTTATTTATTTATTTTGAAAATGTACAATATTTCTGGTCTCTTTTTCCGGCGTCGAAATTTGTAGTAAATCTGTTTTTCGGCGGATTCCCCCCGGAAAAGGCCCCTGTTTCGTAGTGTTCTTAGGCAACTTATAAACACCGGTAAGTGTTGTCTTAGAAAAGTATTATATTATTTTAATTACAGCTTAAAGGCAACATATCCAAATAGATTAAGTTGCTTAAGTGTCATTACGGCAACATATGCAAACAGCGTATGTTGTCTAAGCCAATACCTAAAGCAACATATACATAAATAGAACGTTGCTTTAGAGTTTGTGTATGGCAACATATGTTTTTTTAGAGGCAACATAACCTATTATGTGTTGCCTAAGTAGTTTGTTTAGGCAACATATATATGTTTGCCTATGTTGCCTTGGTTCTTATGCAACATTGATAAGGCAACATCCCTTAGGCAACACATGTATGTTGCCTAAGCCTTACGCAACACATAAACCCCTCTTAGGCAACATTTTGCATTTGTTGCCTAAGTCGCATTTTGTGGTAGTGACTTTACATAAAATGTACAATTTTTCGATCTTCTAAAATAATTTAATAAGATATTTAAACCTTTTTTACGTTCTACAAATTCGACAATGCATGTTATTTGTTCAAAAGACTTTTATAAAAAAGAAAACATTAATATATATATATATGCATGATGTAATGTATATAGTGGATATAACAACTTTAAAAATTCAATATAAACCCAATTAACTTTTCTTTTTTGGATCAAGGTCAGGTGAGTACATTTTTATTCCACAAAGAAGCCACTACTGAAAGGGCAAGCACCAACCCACCACAAGTTGTCCATTTCCAAGAGTTTTTGTCATATATGGGCACTCAAATTATCAATATCATTTGATTTTGAATTTGACGAAATTGGTTGTACTACTATCAAACTGTCAAATGCGACCACTATTCTGTGGTGTTTTAATTAAAAATGGTTAAAAAAATGTTGCTTTAAAAGGATATTTTTTGGAAGCAATGATCATACAAAACGTTGTAGGTTCTCTGCATATGTTGAATACGCCTTTTAATATTGAAAAAGGAAAACAAGTTCCCCAAGTCCACAAGCTTCAATTCGAATTTGGATTCTTAATAAATATATGTTAATTTAATTTCACCTAATTATTAAGTGCGTTCGATGTTATTTAAAACAGATCTAGTTTCGTTTTATTTAAATATACGTAATGACTGATTTATGTAATTTGTGTTAATTTATTGTAGAAATCTTTTTTAATTTAGTTTGTATAAATTTTTGTAATGGGGTTACTGAAAAAAATACTTCATATAATTTTTCCAAATATTTTTCTATTTTTTTAATTATGTTATTTATATTTTAAATAATAATTCTTATATTTTTGTTCTAGGTCATTTTAAATCGTCACATAATTTATTACCTAACTTTACCATACAAGACTAATTTATCCACCAGTATATATCCTAGAAACTATATTATTAGGCAAAAAAATTAACTTTTTAACTAACAACTAATTAATTATCAGTTAGTTCATCAAATATAACTATAAGTTTTGTTGATCAAATACCATGATTATATAAAAAAGATTGTTTAGGAATAAACAAGAAAATGACCTAAAAACCACTGAACCTAACTCGTACCAAATTAACTTTTCGATGAAACTAATTAAAAATGCCAACGACGCTATGATAATGCAAAACTGCTTGCATTGTAATTCACATTGTTAAAAGCCTGAAAATGTAAGAAAATTAAACGACACAACATCGGTTCCTCAACCAATGACAAATGGAAACTACATCCACAAATTGAAAATTGCATCCACAAATTGAAAATTGCAATAGGACTTAAAAAGTCTGGTTGCATAATTATAACTTTCTTGCATCGGGTAATATTATTGTTGTCCATTCTGGTTGAATAATATTAACATAAACTTCGAATTAGTTTTATATATGTTTTTCGATAATTGATGTATCTGGCTTTTGGTAGACGTAATTTATAAAAGCATAGTTCAGTACATTCACATATTTGACCAATTAAACAAAATTCTTATTTCACAACGACATGATTTATAACATAGATGGATTTTTTTTAAATCAATCAAATATGAATTCGTGGTTGGTGATACATGATAAAAGTGATCTACATGCGTTACAACAAATGATGCAATCATGCAATAAAAATTCAAAGTTATGTGTATGCCTAGTGACTTTCCTTACCTGAAATAGTGCATAAACGATATAAATCTTTGGATTTCATGTGATTTACACTAAAAGCTAATTAAAATAAACTTCAACAATGTCCAAGTTTGGTATAAAAAAGCAGCAACCCCATAATATTTTCAGATTCAAAAGTTGCGAGTATTAGACTTTTCCACCTTTTTTTATTCAGAGAAAACTCAAGAACTAGCATATTCTTTTATGGAGCAATTCAAGAAAGACAAACTAGTATAAAAGATCACAACTTAAAATGTGCATTACTTTTGATTCTCTACCGATATAATGTGCAAAGAAAGTTTGTGACAAGCCGGACGTGCCGACAAACAACCTATGGTGGATTGGCCCAAGTTTCGGCCCAAAGTCCCCCATTTAAAGCCCTGAAATCAACTAGAAAAATATTTTAGAGCATCTTTAACAGCTTCTCTATAATTTCTCTAAATTAGAGAACTAAAAGTTAAAATCTCTAAAATAAATTGCAATCAACTTCAATAGATTCTTTATTTTAGAGATTTCATCATTGATTATAGTATTTTAAATATTCAATAATTTTATGATCTCAATACACTTTAAATATAAATATATATAATATGGTATTAATTTAACTCTTATTGGTGAAATGAATAAAAAATTCATTTATCTCTCATCTCTTTGGAGTTATAGAGAAATCTCCATATTTGGAGATTTTTCCATTAATCTCTATTTTAGATAATGTGATAGAGAAGTTGTTGGAGTAGTTTAAAGAACAAAATTTTATTTTTATTTATTTTAAAAAAAGCTGTTAAAGATGCTCTTAGTGATTTTTTTATTTTTATTGTTTTCAGTTATATAATAATCAAATTGTACGGAATCAACATTTTTTGATTTTTCATGCCTCTACTTAGGCAATAATCAATAATTTATACTTGCTAAGTTTTAAATTTCGAGCCCACTTGTCAAAAGTAGAACCAACTTTAAAATGAAAAACTTTCTATATTTTATAATGGTGTTAAATAATATAAGCATTTTCGTTCAAAGCGTGTATAAACGTTGTGTTTGTGGTTTTGCTTTTCGTTCTGCACCAGTTTGTAACACATTTGCTATATGTTCATTAATTTATAAACATGTTGATTAGTTTGTTGTGCCTTCCCCAAAAAAGTTAGCCAACCCTAGTTGTAAAATAAACAAATTGTAGGTGAGCATTTGAAGGAAAAACCAAAGACCATCAAAATAAACAAATCAAATGTATTAAAATAAATTAAAGTACATTTGGTAAAGCAAAGTTGTACTTAGGACATGGCACAAACAATAAGGTCAAGAATTCAATAGTTGTCTTTAACTATTTGGCCTATATCTATATATCTTTTAGGTAGAAGATGATCCTTCTACTTTTGTTTTTATTGAGGTCTTCTAACTATCTATCAATTAAATTTAAGGGATTTTGTAGAAGGAACTAAATAATACTGATTATCACTTAGAATGAAGGTTAAGGAGCGGTTAAGATCTATATCCCATCAAGACCAATTACACGCTACAGAATAATGGACTTTTACCTACAAAAATTATCTAGATAAAATTTATGTTCATCATTACCGATGGATCACTCAGGAAATAGTAATGGTTTCGGGTAAAATCCGATGTTTTCAAGGAAATACCGATGGATTACCCAAGATTTTTCTGGGTAACCTGTTATTGATTTAATGACAGTTTTATGACGAATTACCTTTAGTGACGAACTTTCCAGAGAAATGTTCGTAGGGAAAAACCTTCTATTTTAGTGATGACAAACTTGATTGATTAAAAGTGGAATCCGTCAACTACTAGTTATTAAGCATCGGTTCACTACTAAATGGAAGGTTTTCACCTACGGACATTTCCTTGGGAAATCCGTCGCTAAAAGATGATTCGTCACAAAACCGTCACAAAATCGTTGCTAATTTGTTGGTGGGTAAATTAAATCAGTGACAGATTTTCTGGGTGATCCGTGGTAATCAGTGACAGATTTCCTGGGTAATCCGTTGGTATTTTCTTGAAAATATCGGATTTTGTCTGAACCATTAGTATTTCCTAGGTGAACCGTGGTAATCACCCATGGAAATTTCGTGGGGTATTTTCTTGTGGGTGAAAGTCATTTGTTTTGTAGTGGTTCTTATTCATCGTTTTTTCTTTGATGACCTGCTTATAGGGTTCGACCGGATTTTTGGAAATGAATCTTCATGCCCAAGTGTAATTTTTTTTAATATTAAATCATAATTATTTATGGGAGAAACCAGAAACATTAAAAGTTTTGGGATTTGTGACTAATTAACACTTTTTAAGTTAACTTATTTAGATTTAGGGATAACTCTTTAGGGTTGATTTATTTAGATCTAGGGCTAACTCTGCAGGGATAATTTATTTAGATTTTGGACTAACTGTGTAGAGTTAATTTGATTATATTGATGTTAATTTGGGACGTACTCTTTAAATTTAGTGACAATATGTCAATACCCAACGGAGTGAGTAAATGATTTAGAGAAGAATCTATCAATTTTTAGTTACTAAAATGTATATAGTTTGAAAATTTTCCGTCTTTAACGTATAACTTTGTCTTTTGAACGATATGATACATATTTGAATAAACATTTTCAAACTATATACTCGTAATATTTGAATAAACATTTTCAAACAATTAACTTTTATTTGTTTGATATTATGTTAATTATTTTGTGATACCATTAATAAGAAATCCAAGATCCGTCTGTGGTACCAATTTAGGGATTAGAATCTATATATCGTAGCCGGTTTGGGGTGACACTTTTGGACCGAGATAAGTTATAATCGATTTTGGGTCTGTCTATAACGGGTTTTTGTCTATGTCTACTCCTTAATTGTAACAAATCTAGAAGACCAACAAGAAATGATCACATGGAAAACTAAAACAAGGGTCTTTATATATATGATAAAAATTATTGAATTGTTTTCTTAATTTTTGATTGGTTTTGAACTTTTGATTAGATATAATATAAGGTGAAGTTAACAGCCATTTTGATCGACAAATTAAAAATTAGACACTAATTTGGGGTCCTATTTTTTAATCAAAACTTAAGTGACATTCGAGTCACCAAAGTTAGTTAATAAATGTTACAAAACCACAATTTATATGATAATGCCCCCATTGTTTCTAAAACTGAAAGGCCAAAATAAATATACATTATCAATAATTATATATTTGGATTTGAATTAAATTACCTTGTTATAGTTTATATTTTTCTAAGGAAAAACTTGTGTAAAATGAAATATAAAATGTTTCGGCTTGTATAAGAATCTATGTTCTAGATGTAATTAAAAGAATGTATTATGCATTTAACTCAATTAAAAAACGTATTCTAATTTCATAAACAAACACGAACCTTAATATAACTCTGTATGGTAACCAAATGAAAAAAAATATATATGATAACTTGGTAAACTAAAAAGCAGATACTATAACTTTTTATGTGATATGTTTTGTCAATAAACACCAATATGGAGTGTTTAAAATTGGTTTCCTGAAATTGAAACCATAACAAAAATTTATTCCATTTTGATTGATTGAACGTTTTATTAATCATATTAATTAATTATATCATTTTTTGTTATAATTAAATTACAAAATATAAATCATCAATAAGAGTTTAGATTAACATTATCCCATTAAATCGTTCATCCCCTCGGTTTTTTTAATAATGATATTTAAGTTATTTTAATTAAAATATAACAAAAATTATGTATGATGATATGAAATAAAGAGATAAGATAATAACAAGACTTAGTCTTGATTTATTATATAGTCAGTTAGATAATTATGGAGCAAATGTAAATCTCTAGAATGTCTTATAGTTAGTTTATCTTTCTCTATATATATACATATTGTATCAATTCTTAGTAAATATACAAAACCACACAGAACACTTGTTCTCTACAGAGATCCTGTGACAAAAAAATATTTTTGATACAGAAGCATGAGAAGTAGTGAAGTTATTTTTATATTCTATAAAAGTTGCGTTATATTTGTAAAGATGGTAAAAGTTACAAGAACCGAATGTGTGAACCTTCACCACTTTATATGAAGGCGGTCACCTCTAATATTAGAGTACATTCATATATATTATATCAAGCTTACATTATATTATATGAACGTTATATTTCTTACACTTTTTATTAAAAATTATATTTTTATTGTAAGGACATCTCCAACCCAAACACTAAAAATATTTTTAATGGTGGGTCCTTTGAACGCTAAAAAAATCTCAACTCCAACCATACACTATAAAAGAAATACTAAAAACACCTTTAATAATAAAATAATATATCCATCTATTATTATACTATTTTATTAATTTGTTAAACTATTAATCCTTATATGTTATTAGAAAAATTGAATAAAATACTAATATATATTTTTAGTGTTTTACTTTAATGGCCTTCAAATATAGAGGCTAAAAAATTGCCCCTCCATTTTTTTAGTGTTTTAGTGTTAGGTTGGAAAGGAAAACACCTCTATCTTTTATGATTTTAGTGATGGGTTGGAGGTCGTCTAACCCAACCCTATAACATGATGGTGCTGATATATAACTATGTAATTAATAATTGCTTGAGTATGTAATTAGAAAAAGGTGTTAAAGTATGATTACGTAGTTATCTACTTTGAAGAAAGAAATAAACACCTTCAATTTAATAATCCGAAATGAAAATCTCTTTTCTTATCATTAAAAAACATTTTTAATAATTTTTTATATTTTTTTTGGAAACAGAAACCAAATTTTATTAAATCCAGCAACAAGTTAGCAAAAGAGAAAAAAAAACATTACAAATTCTTAATATATTAATTGATTGGGTGGATTCTTCATGTTAGAGGATCTTTTAACACTCCCACTACACCTGCACTACCACAAAAACAGGGTATTTTGACACACACAATTTCGTCGGTAATTCCGACGGATTACCGACGGATACAATTAAAAAAATTAAAAATAAAATATTAAATATCCGTGTGAAATCCGTCGGAAATTACAGACGGAATTGATGGCCGTCGGTAATTTCCGACGGATTTCCGACGGATCGGACCATTTAAAAACTTAAAAAAATGATAAATATCCATCGGAAAATTACTGACGGAATTGATGGCCATCAGTATTTTCCGACGGATATAATTTTCTATTTTTTTAGAAATGGCCCAATCCGTCGGAATTTACCGACGACCATCAATTCCGTCGGTAATTTCCGATGGATTTGTCCACTTCTCCGGATTTTCCAACTTTTTCTTATTCGTCTAACCTTTATCTTAAATTACTTTGTATAATTCGTTATTTTTACTAGTGTATATGTATATGTATGCATGTGTGTGTCCTAGCTATATGTCACTTGATTGTTGGTGTATATATATACATGTTATACGAGATCTACGTTTGTATTTGTCTAAATGTACATATATGTGTATTAAGAGTCGTTAAAACACATCAATCCTTATTGTCATTCGTTAAGAGTCGTTAAAACCCATTAAGGCCCATTATAGGGCGTTAGTAGTGGTTAAAGTCCATGAAGGCCCATTGTAGGCCGTTTGTAGTGGTTAACGCCCATCAAAGCCCATGTAGGCCGTTAAGAGTCGTTAAAGCTCATCAAGACCCGTTGTAGTTCGTTAAGAGTCGTTAAAGCCCATCAAGGCCCGATGTAGGCCGTTAGAAGTCGTTAAAGCTCATCAAGGCTCGTTGTAGTTCGTTAAGAGTCGTTAAAGCCCATCAAGGCCCGCTGTAGGCCGTTAGAAGTCGTTAAAGCTCATCAAGGCCCATTGTAGCACGTTAAGAGTCCTTAAACCCATCAAGACTCATTGTAGTTCGTTATGAGTTATTAAAGCCCATTAAGGACCATTGTACCCATTGTTGTTCGTTAAAGCCCATTAAGGCACATTACTGCTCATTGTACCCCATTAAGAGTCGTTAATTAAGACCCATTGTAAACCGTTAAAGAGTCGTTACACCCATCACGACCCATTGTAGTCCGTTAGAAGTTGTTAAAGCCCATCAAGACCTATTGTAGTTCGTTAGGAGTCGTTAAGCCCATCAAGAACCATTGTAGTTCGTTATGAGTTGTTAAAAGCCATTATGTCCCATTATACCCATTGTTGTTCGTTAAATCCCATTAAGGCCCATTAATACCATTGTAGCCCGTTAAAAGTCGTTAAAACCCATTAAGGCCCATTGTAAACAGTTAAGAGTCATTACACCCATCATGACCCATTGTAATTCGTTAGTAGTTGTTAAAGCTCATCTAGGCCCATTGTAGTTCGTTAAGTGTTGCCAAAACCCATCAAAGAACATTAAGACCCATCGTTCGTCGTTAAGATTCGTTTCTATCAAGGCCTATGTTTTTGTTAAGAGTCGTTAAAACCCCTCAATTAACATATTAAAGTTAATTAAATACGTAATTAAAATAATAATTATTAAAATTTTAAAAACTAAATAATTTATTGATTTAATTTGCAATATTTATTAATTATTAATTAATATTTTATAATTAATATTTAATATTTAAATAATCAAAATGTAAAATCCGTCAAAAATTACCGACGGATTTTCCGTCGGAACCGTTGGAAGCGTGTCACTATATAACAAAACCCTACCCGTCATTTTCATTATTGTCGAGTTATTTTCAGAAAGCCACCACCGGAAACGTGTTATTTTCAGTTTGCAATCACGTCCTCCTGCCACCACCGTCGATACCATCCATCGCCACCGCCGTCGATACCATCCATCGCCACCACCGTCGATATCGCCACCACCATGTTACCACCTGTCGTCGACCACCACGAAACAACCACTCTATGTTTATTAAAGCTCCGGCGACTGAGAAATTTTTCTGACAAAAAACTCCGGCGGACAGAAACCCTCTGGCTGACTTGCTTACCCTCCGGCGGACAGACACCTCCATCGACAGAAACCTCCAACGGAAACGTCCGTCTGAAAAAGACCACCGACTTCCGTGATGTACAACTGTTACAGCTGAGGTACCGTTAAGTTATTAGTTAAGTTGTCACTGTTTATTAAGTGGTTATGTGTATTGATTAAGTTGTGGATTAATATGCATGGATTAATATGTATGGATTAATACGATGAATTTATATGTATGGATTAATACGATGGATGGATTAATACGATGGATGGATTTATATGTATGGATTAATTAATACGATGGTTACATATATGGATTAATATGATGGTTATATGTATGAATTAATATGATGGATTCATCTGTATAGATTAATATGTATGGATTAATACGATTGATTAATATGTACGGATTAATATGATGGATTAATATGTATGAATTAATATGCATGGATTAATATGATGGTTATATGTATGGATTCATATGTATATATGAACGTGATGAGAAATGGTTATATGTATGGACCAATTTATTTGTTCAAGTTTATCAAAGCTTTTATTAGTTTATATTGAGTGTTCAAGTTTATCAATTTTAGATAGTCGGGTTGCCATTTGTTTGGCAAACGTTATGCTTGATTTAATTTGCAAATATCCATTTTCTAGCTGTTATGATGGGGAAATTTTAAAAAAATACACATAGGGTTTTAAAGTCATTCAAAACACTTTTCTTCATTTAAAACTCATGGTTTGAATTTCAAGTAGTCAAACCATTATACTTAGGGTTTTAAAGTCATTCACAATTCATTTATTTGATTTAAAACCCATGGTTTGAGTTTCAAGTAGTCAAACTATTATACTTAGGGTTTTAAAGTCATTCAAAACTCATTAATTTGATTTAAAACCCATGGTTTGACTTTCAAGTAGTTAAACCATTACACTTAGGGGTTTAAAGTCATTCAAAACACGTTTCTTCATTTAGAACCCTTGGTTTGACTTTCAAGTAGTCAAACCATTACACTTAGGGTTTTAAAGTCATTCAAAACACCATTCTTCATTTAGAACCCATGGTTTGACTTTCAAGTAGTCAAACCATTACACTTAGGGTTTTAAAGTCAAATCATTACACCACCTCTACCTTGCTTATGTCGACTAACTACTTCGTTCTTTGTTGTAGTTATTGAATATGTCGACAGATAGATGATGAGTGTATATAAAGAATGACGATCAAGGGCGTCTTAGCAGGCAGTATGTCGGGTTAATGGACAGTTTTTTGAACGTTGCCTATGCCAATGAAAGCACTGTTGAAAGGAAAAAAAACTCCTAACGGTATCGCACTTCGTATCTGATGCCCTTGTTCCAAGTGTCATAATATACACCATAAAGAAAGAGATGACGTTAGACTACACTTGATGAAACATGGTTTCATGCCTAATTATACCAATTGGTGGGCACATGGTGAAACCTATCACTATGCATCTCATCATCAACATGTTGGTGAATCTTCTACTCCGATAGTAGAAGATCATAACCAAGGGTATGTGAAAATGTGAATGATCACATGGTACACGATGCCATTTAAGCATCTCATTGCTTTAGTTGAAAGATTCCATTTGAATCTGTGACATGGAAAGAACAAACTCCTAATCCTTCTGCACAGAGATTTTATGAAATGTTAAAAAATGTCGACGAGCCTTTATTGGATGTAGCAGGAACAACAAGTGAACACTCGAAATTAGGAGCTGCAACGAGATTGTTGCATATTAAGGCGGGATGTAATATGCTCGATGTGACGTATAATCTAATGATTTTCGCGATAAAATATTTTCTACCAAAGGGTAATAAGATACCCCCTAACTTCCATGAAATGAAGAAGAGTTTGAACGACCTTGCTCAACCAAAAGAAAGGATCCATGCTTGCAAAAACCATTGCATGTTAGTTTACAAGCATTATTCTGAGTTGACCCAGTATACAATATGCAATGAAAGTCGTTACAAGACTAGTGGACGCGGCAAGGTCCCAAACTTGGTGTTGACGTACATGCCTATTATTCCTAGACTTCAAGAACTGTATATGTCACCACAGACGTCAAAAGACATGACCTGGCATTACGATCATCGGACGGTACTAGGGATGATGGTACATCCAAGTGATGGTGAGGCTTGGAAGCATTTCAACAGGAGGGATCACGACTTCCCTTCTAAGATCCGTAATGTGCGTCTTGGCTTATGCACCGATAACAGGAATAATTCGAATTCAAATATGCATTCACTATGGCCTATCTTTGTTACCATCTACAACTTACCACCGTGGATGACCTTGAAACCACATTATGTTAAACTTGCATTGGTCATTCCTAGTAGAAAGATCCCCGATCAAAATTTAGATGTGTTTCTTAGGTCGCTAATAGACGATATAAAGATGTTGAATACGGAGGGCGTTCTTACATATGATGCTTATCGTAAGAATAACTTTGAGCTGAAGGCTATACTACCATGGACCATCAATGACTTCCCTGCCTATGCAATGTTGTCTGGTTGGATCACGCACGACAAGTTAGTATGCCCGTACTGTATGGGCGCAGTGGATTCCTTCCACTTGAAAAATGGAGGGAAAGCCTGTTGGTTTGATTGTCATCGGAGATGGTTACCTACCACACATCCCTTCTTCCGTGATCGAAACAGATTTAAAAAACGTAACAGGGTGTCAGTCGGTCCACCACCCGAGTTAACAAATGAAGAAATCTATGAGCAGGTCCGTCACTATCCAACTGTTTACGAGGGTTCCCCGTTCCGATCGAAAAATAGAAATAATCTACATTCAGATACGTGGCGCGCTCTCATTTGTCCTCACATTTACAACCAAATTTGAGTTCGCATTTGGACTTCCCCCCCCCCCTCTCTCTCTCTATATATATATATATATATATATAGGCTTAACCATTTGAGAACCCCAAATTTTTGAAATCCATGACATCTATTCTTAGCCAATCATTTTAATTAAATTATTACATTCCTAAATTAATAAAAAAGGGTATTTGTGTAATTTGTGTTAGATGACAACTCATCTCATTCTTTCCTAATTAAAAAACACAAACTGAAAAAAAATACAAAACCCTACATGTCTCCCTCTCTTCACATGATCTCATCCTCAAATGGCCGTCTTCCTCTTAATGGTGGAAGAGAGGCACCATTTTCATCACGATGAAGAACATTTTCATGTCAACACCGTCGCTGCGATCAACGTCATGAAGTCCATTTTCACGTCAACACCTTTTTAATGAATTTTACAAGAATATCACCGACTTTACATCGTCATCACAAAGACCGTTTTCATGTTTATTCCGGCCGTTGATATCCTTCTTTGTTCTTATTGTCTTTATGTTTCTCTTACATTCTTTTACCACCAAATTCATTATTGTAATTTTTTTCTTTAAAAGAGTAAGTACATAGTCTGGTTTAGGGTTATGATTTTAGCATCTTGGATTTTGATTTATGTTTAGTTATTGTCAACATTTCAATTAAGATTTTCAAGCTTTCTGATTTAAGCATTTTGGTTTTTGATTGGAAGTGTGCAGATTTGGTAGTGCCGATGGTGGCAACGAGAAAGGGGAACCAGATCACAAGAGAGTAAGGTACGGTGGAGATGGTTAATCATCCGAGCAGTGGCAATCGCGAACCATTGGAGCATCGCCGGTTTATGCGGCCGTTTTTTGCTACTCACCATCAACTATCTACAGTTGTTCCATCTTTTTTCTAGACCTATTCTTGTGAGCCTCCGGAACCTACCGTCGTTCAAATGCACATTGAGAACAATATCTGTTTACATATTGTGCACAACCTTTGTTCATGTGTTCAATTCGATGGAAAAATGAGAGAGAATAGATAGGGGGCAGAGAAAGAGGGGGAGGAGAAATGAGAGATTAAATTTTCAAACACCTATATTGCCCTTTATTTATTTTTGTAATTAAAAATTGCCAAAATTACTAATATCCTAATTAAATTCGAATGATTGGCTAAGAATGGACCTCAAGGTTCTCACAAAATATAGGGTATAGAGAGAGAGAATTAGGTTCATACGAGAATGAAACCTATTAACGAGAATACGAGAATGGTCGTTCATGTATAAAATCATATATGATTATGTATTGTTCTCTTATTTCATTAAATAGGTATCATTCTCGTATGAACCTAATCATATATATACATATACATATATATATATATATATACACACATATACATACATATATATATATAGAGAGAGAGAGGGAGGTTTAAACGAGAATGGAACCTATTCGCGAGAATACGAGAATGGTCGTTCATGTACAAAATCATATATGATTTTATACTAAATCACCCAAAAGTCCGGGCGACTTTTCCATGCCACTTAAGTGGTCCAAAAATTTGTCCGCTACTCGTTAGTGCAAAATCATATATTACTTTGTATTGTTCTCTTATTTCCATAAATAAGTATCATTCTCATATGAACCCGCCCCTATATAGGGTTGATTTCCGTTACAAACCATGTTAATTCGTACAAACCGCATCCAACCAATATTTTTTTTAATTTTTTTTTCACTTTTTCTTAATTAGGAGGGTTGATTAGTCAATAACATATGAAAAATTTCATCAAAAATACATGAGAGTTGATTAATCAAGAAGAGGGAGGTTCAAATGAGAACTTTGCATTTTTAAAGGAACAAATGATCACCCTTAGGACCACATATGATGTGAGTCCCATACAATATAAAATCATATCTGCTTCAATGGTGGGCTCCATTGAATCAAATATGATTTTATATTGTGTGGGATCCACATCATATGTGGTACTAAATGTGTTCCTTTATTTTTTTAAATGAGGGGTGTTTTTGTATAATCCCTCCTATATATATATATAGGGGCATGTTCAAACGAAAACGCTACCTATTTAAGAAAACAAGAAAACTTTTTTCATGTACAAAATCATATATGATTCACATACAAAATCATGTATGATTAGCCGCGACTTTTCCCAACAGTTAACCCGAGTTGTCCGTTTCCATTTTTTCATGTTAGTACAAAATCATATGTGATTTTGTACATGAGAAAGAGTTTTCTTGTTTTCTTAAATACTTAGCATTTTCATTTGAACCTCCTATATATATATATATATATATATATAGAGGGAGGTTCATACGAGGACGGTATCTTTTTACGAGAATGCGAGGACAATTCTCAGCCAATCATTTTGTACATGAAATTTTTCATGTACAAAATCACATATGATTCATGTACAAAATCACATATGATTCACGTACAAAATCATATATGATTAGCCACGACTTTTCCTGCGACTTGCCGGCGGGAAAAGTCGCTCGTGTCCTTTTTGATGCTTACAAAATCACATATGATTTTGTACATGAAAAATTTCATGTACAAAATGATTGGCCGAGGATTGTCCTCGTATTCTCGTAAATTGGTATCGTCCTCGCATGAACTCGCCTCTCTCTCTCTCTCTATATATATATATATAGGGGTGGGTTCAAATGTGAACTTATCTTTGATTGTGAACATGAGGATGAATCACAACAATCCATTTTAGATCAGATCAAAAGATGAGGTATAAAATTCACGGTGACATTTTTGTAAATAAGTGGAAAACTCAGGTCATGGATTTAATCATAAATATAACTTGACGATTTAAATCAGAACCAGACATCATCATCTTCCCCAAATTTCTTCATCATCTTCCCCATATTTGTTCAAATCCGAACCATGCATCATCATCTTCCCCATATTTCTTCATCATCTTCCCCAAATTTCTTCATCATCTTCCCCATATTTCTTCATCATCTTCCCCATATTTCTTCATCATCTTCCCCAAAAGAAATTTCACTTCCGCCTCCAAATTTCTTCATCATCTTTCCCAAAATAAATTTTCGCACAAGTTTGTTTTTGTTTTGTGTTCCTCCTAAGAATCACAAGTTTTTTCAGATCCAGATTCTTTTTCTTGATGAAGTATAAGAAGGTTATTCAAATGTTTTTTCCATTTAATATGATCGTACATCATTTTATCAGAGGAAGCTTCTTTGACACACATTTGCTTGAATTCTTGTTTTTCAAAACCTTTGGTTCCATTGTAGGTTATATTTAGTCCGAATATAAGCTACAATTTTGGGTTTGTATATTTGTAGCTTATATTCAGACTGAATATATTCTATAAATAGGTGTTTGAATAATTGTAGCTTATATTCAGACTGAATATAAGCTACAATTTGAGGCTTGAATAATTGTAGCTTATATCCAGTCTGAATATAAACTACAATTTGGGGTTTGTATACTTGTAGCTTTATATTCAGACTGAATATAAGCTATAATTTGGGGTTTGAATAATTGTAGCTTATATTCAGACTGAATATAAGCTGCAATTTGGGTTTTGAATAATTGTAGCTTATATTCAGACTGAATATAAGCTACAATTTGGGGTTTGTATACCTGTAGCTTATATTCAGACTGAATATAAGCTACAATTTGGTGTTTGTATAGTTGTAGCTTATATTCAGACTGAATATATAAGCTACAATTTGGGGTTTGTATACTTGTAGCTTATATTCAGTTTGAATATAAGCTACATTTTGTGGTTTGTATACTTGTAGTTTATATTCAGACTGAATATAAGCTACAATTATTCAAACCCCAAATTGTAACTTATATTCAGTCTGAATATAAGCTACAATTATTCAAACCCCAAATTGTAGCTTATATTCAGTCTGAATATAAGCTACAATATTCAAACCCCAAATTGTAGCTTATATTCAGACTGAATATAAGTTACAATTATTCAAACCCCAAATTGTAGCTTATATTCAGTCTGAATATAAGCTACAGGTATACAACCCCAAATTGTAGCTAAAAGTTAAGGGAAAGGCTCCGAGATTACAAACAATGATCTAAAAAGTATATTCGGTCTGAATATAAGCTACAATTATTCAAACACTTAAAAACAAACTGGCGATTCAAATCAGAACGAGACATCGTCATCTTCCCCAAATTTCTTCATCATCTTCCCCATATTTGTTCAAATCAGAACCAGGCATCATCATCTTCCCCAAATTTGTTCACACCATCTCATTCGAACCTCAGATTTCGTCAACTTAGACAAAGAAGAAAGGTAAGAAGGAGAACCCCACACCTGCAACTTTTTTCTTTTCTGCTTATTTTCTTCTTTGTGCCTCCATCGTGCCTGGATTTCAATTTCTTTGACCATGAATTTTGATTGATGAACACGATTTTGGATTTCGATTTTGTCTTTGTCTTATGATTTTGGATTTTAATTTCCAGATTCGATTTAGAACCGGAGATTTTTACTCAAAAATTTAATTAAGATAAAAACTTCCAAAATTACCCCTCAAGCCATGTTTAAAGATTAGCTTGAATATGGCTTAGATGAAGGGCTGAGATTGATCATCATGTTTACAATCAAAGATAGGTTCACATTTGAACTTTCATATATATATATATATATATATATACATATATATATATATATATATATTATATATATATAGGGGTGGGTTCAAATGTGAACCTATCTTTGATTGTGAACATGAGGATGCATCTCAGCCATCCATTTAAAATCAGATCAAAAAATCAATGCACAAAACGCACGGTGGCATTTTTGTAAATAAGTGGAAAATTCGAGTCATGGCTTAAACAATAATTAGCACGTAGGGGCAGCATCGTAAATATAACATGTTCGTCAATTTCTTCATCTTTGTCGTCCCCAAACAACAATTTCGCCATCAATCTCTTCATTGTCGTCGTCACCAAGTAACAATTTCGACATAAATCAGTTCATCGTCGTCGTCACCAAGCAACTTATTTCCTACAGAATTGTAGATTATATTCAGTCTGAATATAAGCATAAAATGTTATGCTTATATTCAGACCGAATATAAGCTACACTTATGTGTTTGCATAATTGTAACTTATATTCAGACTGAATATAAGAATAACATTGTGATATCACAATGTCATGTTTATATTCAGTCTGAATATAAGCTACAATTATGGGTTTGTATAATTGTAGCTTATATTCAGTCTGAATATAAGATAAAATTATGGGTTTGTATAATTGTAGCTTATATTCAGTTTGAATATAACCTAAAATTATGTGTTTGTATAATTGTAACTTATATTCAGTCTGAATATAAGCTAAAATTATGTGTTTGTATAATTGTAGCTTATATTCTGTCTGAATATAAGGATAACATTTTAGTATCACAATGTCATGTTTATATTCAGTCTGAATATAAGTTACAATTATGAGTTTGTATAATTGTAGCTTATATTCAGTCTGAATATAAGCATAACATTGTGATATCACAATGTCTTGTTTATATTCAGTCTGAATATAAGCTATAGTTATGAGTTTGTATAATTTTAGCTTATATTCAGTCTGAATATAAGCTAAAATTATGTGTTTGTATAATTGTAGCTTATATTCAGTCTGAATATAAGCATAACATTGTTCCTGATGAAGAAGCAGACTCCATTGAAAAAACAGAATTAACAATTTAGTTTCAGAAATCGAAAACCCGATTACTAAAGTTCTTCACAGCAATGAATACGATTAGCAGAGAAGAATTCGATTTCCAGAGAGAGTTCGATTTACAGAGAAAATTTCGATTAACAAAGGATGAGAGAATTAAGCGGGAGTGATAAACTTGCCTAATTGACCCCTCAAGCCACATTTAAAGAACGGCTTCAATTTGGCTCAGATCAAGGGCTGAGATCTGTCCTTAGGTTCACATTTGAACTTTTCTCTCTTTCTCTCTCTCTCTCTCTCTATATATATATATATATATATAGATATATGAAACCAACTTTTTCTCCTACATGTCCACATTATGGCCAACTAAATAAAGTTGCTTCCAAGGCCGCCATATATATACAATGCAATTAAACCCATCATAAGTTGATTTATTAGTTAATTAATGTAGGGGAATTTAATCTATCACTTTATTAATTAATTTAAAGAAATGGATCAAGTAAATAAGCATCAAAATCTGATCCATTAACATAAATCCCCAAAACAACAACATATATACATACATCATACCCATTATATATCATCATCATTCATCCAGATTCTTTACCCTCGAGGCCTCGACTATTCCTATTATCAATTATTAAAAACACATCTATATATATATATATTTTATTAAAAAAAATTAAATAACATAAATAAAATAAAATAATGAGGTATTTTCATAATATTACATGTACAAGATTATATTCTGGCTCCCCCCCCACCTATAAAACCCCTTCATTCCTCATCCATCATCATTATCATTATCATCATCATCATTATCAACAACATCAACATACACACAAACAAACAGATGGCTGAAGGAAATTACAGTACTCATGAATATGAAGATCTATCCACCAGCTTTCCTACAACCTTCACTTCATTCCAAAACAACATGCCACCATCTTCTTTCCACTCTCTATCAAACTTACCTTATTATCACAATCAAATCCCTGTTCTTGATTTCTCTCAGCAATCATCCTCTTTAAGCTGCAACAACTCGAGTACTTCAGACGAAGCCGAAGAGAACCACATGAGCTTAATCAACGAGAGGAAGCAGAGAAGGATGATATCCAACCGCGAGTCGGCTCGGAGATCCAGGATGAGGAAACAAAAGCAGCTGGATGAGCTCTTGACTCAGGTTCTTAGGCTCAGAAACGAGAATAATGGGCTTATTAACAAGATGAATCACTTCTCGGAAACCCATGAACAAGTGGTTCAAGAAAACGATCGGCTGAAGAAAGAAACCATGGAGCTAAAGCAGTTGCTTAATGAAACACAGCTTGCTACCACTTACACGAATCTGAGAGATCTTCAAGATGATGATGGTGGTGAAGAAGAAGACGATGATGATAAGCAAAAGCTGGTGGGGATTTCTTCTTTCACCGCTCAATCCTCCAACAAATCTACTCTTACTTCTACTTCCAGTAAACCCTTTAATTTGCTTCATTGAAATAATCCACTAAATAAGTTTTTTTAGATAATTATTATAAATATATTATTAAAGTATTATGAATGGGCCAACTTCGTTTTCTTCCTTTTACTGATACAATGGATCCAACTAATTTATATATATATATATAGATATATATATATATATATAAAGGTTTTGAAATTCTCAGGTTTCACTGGAACCTAACATTGGACACAAAAGATCTACCATTTTTGATGTATTAATTGTTCTATCGGGTGTAATTGCAAGTCGTTGCTCTCCTAATTAACGTACTATAATTCCATCATAATATCTTTCAAAAAATATAACTTAACAAACCTGATCGATGTGGTCATAACTGTATTGATATATGCTTGTATGGAATATGGATGTATCCATTTTATAACTTATGGGAAAAATAATCAAAATTGAACATATTTTCTCTTGGATTTTTATTTTTGAGATTCTACTTTCAAAGTTTTATTTTGATGTTAATCGTGACAAGATAAAATAATATAGTTTAATAAAAAAATTGATATATAATGAGTTTTTTGTTAAAAATAATTATAACGTATTCCGTTTTTTATTAAGAAAGTTTAATATGTTTTTAATTATACTAAAGACATAATACATCCTCTTAATGCACAAAAACATAATATTCCCAAAATTGAGTTTTAAAGTAGGTTTTTTAAAAGGGAATTTAATTATTTTGACCATTTTTTGAAATGGGTTTACCAAAATAACCAAAATCTTTTTGATTTTACCAAAATGACCAGAAAGCCTTCGAAATACATATCGATTTTGAGGTCAAATCGAGTGGGTCGGTCAAAGGGCCAAAACGACGTCGTTTTGGCCATTTTCCTCCGTCAAATACTGAAAACCTCCGCCACATGGCGGAGGGGCCCAAAACGACGCCGTTTTGGGTCGTTTTTCGCGTATACATGGACCGTATACGAATACCTCCGCCTCCCTTTAAATACCTCCGCCACATGGCGGAGGGGACCCAAAACGACGTCGTTTTGGGCCCTTTTTTTGCCTGGAAACCCTATTTTTGTAAGAGAATATAACAGGTTACCTACTTTGTTTTTTTCACTGATAAATTCCACATTTGCTGATAAATATCCTGATAAATTCCCCATAGTTGCATGATAAATTCCCCTTACACTAGTAGTTTTAAAGATCAAGAGCAAGATTTCAAATTCATTTTTAATTTTTTGGCACATTGTTGTACATTACGTTCGAAAAAATACGGTTCAACACATTGAATTTTGCAATTTTCAGAAATGGCCAACGTTCGTCAAGTAAGTTTTTCTGTTCTACGATTTATTGCTTAAAATTACTAATATATATTGAAAAAATATGTTTTAAAATATTATTCTTAAAACGTTTGTCAAATATTTACTGCTTAAAACTACTAATATATATTTAAAATATTTGCTTAAAACGTTCGTCAAATATTTTTACATCGTTGTACGATTTATTGAAAATATTTGTTTAAAAATGTTCTATAAAAAAAATTCCAACTTTTACCGTATTTTTAAAAGTTATAAAAATAAAAAACTAAATGGTAAAATTTGTAAAAAAATTATATAACGAGACTTTGTAAAGAAACTTAATCAAAACGTTAACCGTAACTGACTTAACAGAAGTAACGGAAAAAAGCACTAAAATTGTAATAAACCTTAACAGAAGTATATATAAAGTGTGTATATGTGTTACAATGTAGGAGGATTTTACGTACTCGTCGTTGGCGTTCAAAAGTCGTCTTACGATGATAAAAGATATTAGGACGGTTTTGAGCTTCGATGATGGCAAACAATTTGCGTTCAGGCGTACACCTTTCGGTCCATGGTTGGACCTTGCCATTATTGGCCACGATCCGTTGTTAGTCAACATGTTTCTGCAGATGGAGGTTTCTGCTACAAACCCAGAACCCGACGAGCTATATTTTGACGTGTTTGGGCACTCATTATGTTTCGGGCGACGGGAGTTCTGCCTTATTACAGGACTCTGTTTCGGACCCACATCCTCCCTTCCTTCCATTCCAACACAAAGTTTCGTTAGTAGGGTATTTACCGATGAGGACCCAAAAACCTTAAAGACTTCAACTATTTATGACCGGATGATGAATTACATGAGTGACCTACCACAAGACGATGTTATTTGTGTGTGCTTAGTGGTGATGGTGGAACTTGTATTCATGGGGCGTGAGCTAAGACAGTTTGTTAGCCAGACAGTTCTTAGGGCCGTCGAGGACTTACAAGTATTTTGCAATTATCCGTGGGGTGAACATATATGGGGTCATACATTCAAACAAATGCATAAGGCTTACAGCAGACGAGTGAAAAAAAATGATCCGTCAGCATGGACGATGTCTGGGTTTACATACGCTTTCAAGGTTAGACAAGTAGTATAAATGATTTTTTAATGACAATTGGTTTCCTAATTTGAACGGTCCGTAAATGTTTTTGGTGTATAACATTAGATTTGGATCTTGGAGATGTTTCCTGTCGCCCTCCACCATTTCCATAAGCAAAATGACAGGTATCCTAGAGGACTTTCCTGGAGTCGGACTACTACTACTAAGACGTTGGGTAGGTCGATTTGCCTTCAGTTCTTCAAGTCAGTTGGTGGGGTAAGTTATTTGACTATCTTTCGAATTTGATAGGAAAACAATAATCACTCGGTGTATTGATTTTGTTAACATATTTAGCAGATGTCGGGCCCATCATCGCTACTTACTAGTACGTCTGCGGAGGAGCAGATGGAGTGGTATATAGAAAGTTGTCCCCATTTCAGTCCTAAGTCTCGCGACCAATATCAAGACAAGTGGGACGAGTTGACGGAACTCCGGACCAAGACCGATTCCAACACCCGACGCCTTAACGAGCTTGTGCTGTCTTTCGGCGCACATCAGGTCACTGTTGAACAAACAATTTACCGTCCTCTATATTTACACCATGTATTGATACTACCCTACATGGTTTTGCTAGATGTCTGACGTCCCTGCACCGACGACTTACTTCAATCAGTTTGAGGTGGAAAATACTTACTTCGATCAGTTTGCGATACCAAGGCGGTCGTACGAGATGCCGACCTCGTCATACGAGATGCCGACCTCGTCGTACGAGATGGCTAGGTCGTCTTGCTTCATACGAACTACGTACATGCAAGATGTAAGTTCCTTTTTGTTGTTGTTTAAAGGCTAGCGTGAAGAATAGCAACTAAAATTTTACCTTTCGCGGTCTAACAGTTTGGGTCGTCAGTAAGTTGTCTTTGTGTTATAATAATGGTATCTAGGAAATATGTAACTTATTTTGTTCTACTGACAATATCCAGGGCAACACGGCTTATACTGATTACGACAGTTTAGGACAGGTCATCCACCATGAGTTCGGTACCCAAGCTTGGGCGTTCAACGACGTATTGGGCACTACGATTACCCCTCAGTCCCATTATAGTTCCCCGGTTTCGAGTCAATGCGGTGTTATAATTAGCGAAGAACATTTTCATACACCAGAAAGTGAGTCGGAGGCACCAATGGATGAATCGGAAGACCAACCACCAGAGGTCCCCGCACCACGCCCAGGATTCCGGGAGCGGTGGGCTTCAAAGGTAACAATGAATCCTTGGAGTAAGCAACGACCAAGCACACCGGTCGCTGGAAAAAAAATGTCACAAACAAAGCGAAACAGTAAGACCTTGGCTTCTTTAACCAATAGAGAAGTCGTCACCGGCCTAATGGTATTTGCTAAAGTTAAAAATGATGACATTCCTGAACTTCGTCTGCCGTTCTTCCCTCATATTCCCGTTGAGAAGGAATTTTGGAGAGTACTGTTGGGTCTGGATCTGGACGGAACAGGCAATCTACAGGAACAAGTTAGGATTTAATATTTTTTTCACTAAAGTGCCTTTTCTAGTTAGATAGAGTAGATTAGTAACCAACAATATTCGTGTTGTTTATAGCACATTGACAACTGGGCGAAGAAGGTTGTTGCCACCCGAAGTAATACAGCGAGGTGGACGGTCATGATTACTCAATTCTCCGGTTTTATGCTCCAGAATAAGGGTGGGGAAGATTCAGTAGTTGGAATGTGCGATGGAACAGAGCCAGACGAACGTCCATGGCATGCAACGGACATGGTACGTTAATTGTTTTTAAAGATTTTATTTAACCTATTTCTTACTAACAATATGTGGGTGATTATTATATTCCAGGTATACATTCCTATTTGCGTAGCAGAGAGCCGTCATTGGGTGCTCGGGGTGTTGGATCTTCCTACCATGGAGATGGTTGTATACGACAGCCTTCGCAACTCCTCCTTGCTACAACGGAACCTGGTGGAACTTATGAAAATATTTGCTAAGCGGCTGAAAAAGTTATTGAAAAAGATAAAATATCGTTCTAGCAAATCCTTCCATTGAAACACGATGATCGCGCATCACAACAGTTTGGACGCTATGGAGATTGCGGTGTATGGGTTTGTAAAAACATGGAGTCGTTGGTGGCCGGGGAAATCATTCCAACCTATGCTCAAGATGAGGCAGCGGAAGCGGCAATGTTGTTTCGCTTAAAGATGGCGGAGGTATTTTATGCGCATGCACAAATTTGACCTTAGTACTTTTTGCGCGTGCACAAATTGTATTGATAAATTAACATATTATAAATTTACCCACAGTATTAAGTTTTCGCTCTTTGGCTATTCCCCATCAGTGTAGTATTTTTTTAATGGAATATGAAAAATTTAAGCTGTAAGCCATTTATCTATAATGATTTATATATAATGATTTATATATAATACGTTAAATTAGTAAATAAAATTAATGTTTATATAAGTAAATATAAAGCCATGTGAGCCATTTATCGACAAAAAAATGAATGTTTATATAATTATATATAATATGTTTTGCCATAATTCTTGACATAGTGTAGGAGCCTAACATATTTGATTAACGGGAAAAAAAATGCAATATTAGTCTCATTTCGAAGTGAGTTTCGAGACTATTTTAATGATGTAATTTGTTAAAATATAAACGTCATTTGTAGACGTATTTTAATTGATATACGTTTATGTATATTAATGTGATAAGGGTGTGAAACGGAAAATTAAAAAGCAAAGTACCTAAAGTAATTTATTAACTAACTGTAGGGGTAAAAACCGTAAAATATAAATTTAAAACGTTTTTCTCGTATGATTCTTCAAAAAACAAGTGGACGAATATATCTATATATTGATATGTGTTGAAGGTTCAATCTACCATAAACGTCTATCTCTCTATCTCTCAATTATAAACAGATTTATTTGTTAGAATAATATGAAAAAATGAGTTCCGGTGACGCTAAAGTTAAGTTTTTTTTACCTTTGGTGGTGAATGGGTGCAAGTTAATAACGGGTGGGATTATGTTAATTTTTCAAAGCATGGTGTTAAGTTCCCAGCAAACGTCACACATCGCAAGTTCCTGGCGTATGCAAAAAAACACGCTGGAATCGACAGTTCCATTGTTGGTGACACCAAGTTGGTATTCCTGAAAGATGGTAGAATGACTCCAATATGTGACGATGAAGATGTTTATGCTTTCTTGGACCTTGCCGGGCGGTCATATACACCTCCGCCACGTGGCCTAAACCTCCGCCAAATACCCCTAATCCCTCCGCCACGTCAGCATCTCCTCCGCCCCACCATTTTTCTCCTCCGCCTAACCCCTTAAATTCGACCGGTTTAACACTTTTGGGCCCCTTGCTTCCGATATTAATTTTTGAACGATTAAATCCCAATCTTTTTCCTCTATGAACAAAATGATAAGATTTTGATTATTTTTGTAAACTCATTTTATAAAATGGTCAAAATAGTTAAATTCCCTAAAAAAAAAATATATAATTTCTCTTACCGACAACAAAGTAGAGGGACCAAAATCGTACTAAATGGTAAACCATAGAGACCTAAATTGTAGTTTAGTCTTTTGTATAAAAAGACTTCTTTCTAATACAAATGCATCAATATCTTCATTATTCCAACCACAGGTATATTTCTTAGTGTAGTCACATGGCTGGGAATGCATCCTCTTCCAATCCCCCCTCTTCACATATAATGCCTGAGAGAATGAAACGATCAATACAAAAAACAACGGCGGAGATCGAAGAAATATCCGAGAAGTGGAAAAAATTGCTGATAAAGAAGGAAAAACTACTTCAAAGGATTGAAGCAGATAATGCAGATATAACAAGGCTGCAGAGGGAAATCAAAGACAAGAAACATCGAATTAACAACGACAACATAGAAGCCGACAAAATTGTAAGAGAGTTCGCGATGCTTCAAGCGCTGGTAAACGAGAAACATAGTTGGATCGAGCAATGTAACGCACTCTATCCTTAATTGGTGTAACCGAGTATAGGTTTCGTATTTCGGAGTTTCATGTTAAACTTTCCATTATAATAAAAGGGTATGATTTATTATAACATAAAATATTTCAGTGTTTAAGATGTTTGGAAAAAGATGTTTGCACTATCCTAAATATATCAATTTATTGTTTAGCAAACAATAACGTTAACTGGTGTATATTTTTCACAATTTAATGCTCAGATAATTACATAATTTGCACCTTTGTGTAACTTTTCTCATAAGACGTAAAAACATTAATTATGATAAATAATTAAATCCTGTGTAAATTTCATATAAATTTTTATAAATCATAACATACTGTTTTTAATTTTTAACAAATATTCCCATATGCTACGGTTTTTAACAAACGAGACTAAGCTAGCCCGGCGGATGTTATCACGAAAGTTGTATTAGAGAATTTCATGTGCCATAGTCAGATGGAAATTGATTTGGGTGACCGTGCGACCGTGTGATTTTGTATCACCGGTCACACCGTCACCCAAATCAATTTTCATATGCATGTGACACACGAAATTCTCTAATAGGACTTTCGTGATAACTCCCGCTATAATAGCTCTGCCGGGCTAGCTATCCCGAAATCCCGATTAGAAACCTTCATGTGTCATAGTCATATTAAAATTGATTTGGGTGACCGTGCGACCGTGTGATTTTGAATCACCGGTCACACCGTCACCCAAATCAATTTTCATATGCCTGTAACACACGAAATTTTCTAATCGTATTTTTGGAATATCTATCGCTAT
The DNA here is from genome assembly GCA_036898165.1 of Silybum marianum. Taxonomy (NCBI): domain Eukaryota; kingdom Viridiplantae; phylum Streptophyta; class Magnoliopsida; order Asterales; family Asteraceae; genus Silybum; species Silybum marianum. The sequence continues at coordinate 16,793,609 of CM072537.1, read as the reverse complement.
AATAGTTCTGCCGGGCTAGCTATCCCGAAATCCCGATTAGAAAACTTCATGTGTCATAGTCATATAAAAATTGATTTGGGTGACCGTGCGACCGTGTGATTTTGAATCACCGGTCACACCGTCATCCAAATCAATTTTCATATGCCTGTAACACACGAAATTTTCTAATCGTATTTTTGGAATATCTATCGCTATAATAGCTCTGCCGGGCTAGCTATCCCGAAATCCCGATTAGAAAATTTCATGTGTCATAGTCATATAAAAATTGATTTGAGTGACCGTGCGACCGTGTGATTTTGAATCACCGGTCACACCGTCACCCAAATCAATTTTCATATGCCTGTAACACACGAAATTTTCTAATCGTATTTTTGGAATATCTATCGCTATAATAGCTCTGCCGGGCTAGCTATCCCGAAATCCCGATTAGAAAATTTCATGTGTCATAGTCATATAAAAATTGATTTGGGTGACCGTGCGACCGTGTGATTTTGAATCACCGGTCACACCGTCACCCAAATCAATTTTCATATGCCTGTAACACACGAAATTTTCTAATCGTATTTTTGGAATATCTATCGCTATAATAGCTCTGCCGGGCTAGCTATCCCGAAATCCCGATTAGCGATATGGGAATATTTTATTTTAAAAAAATGTTATGTACTAAAGCCAAAAATAAAAAACAAGTTCTAAACATGATTACAAAAAGTAAAAAAATATAAAAAATGTCCTACGATAAACGCATATCCCACAATACAGCCGCCAAATTATGACGGGTTTCCAAAGGCGTTTGGGTCATTGTTAAGTGAGATGGGATCTTCTCATTTGCCAACAACCAAATCATTTGACACGCCAAAGGACCCGAATCGGCTTTCCAGGTGCTTTGGGGTACGTTGTCCGCCCAGAAAATTGAAATGCCCCCCACACCTTCAGCTCGGCTGCTTTCCTCAATCCTTATTAAAAAATCAGTAAGACGGGGTAAAAAAGCACTCATCAACTGCCTCACTGCCCTATCATAGGTATCGGTCGGGTCAGAGTCATATACTGTGACTTCCATTGCAGAAAAATTCAACCCCGCGACCAACCAATATTCCTTCTTGACACATATTGGCATTATTACCTGGAATAAAAGGCGTTAGAAACCAATATATTTTAATACTATTAATTAATAAATAAATAAATAAATGTTATCTTAGTTTGTATACCGAGCTGATCATACTCCATGCAGGCCATCCGTCATCTACCATACTACCGTCGACCCTTTTAATATCTTGGCGACGGACACTATTTTCGCATAGGCGCTGAAGGAAGTCGGCATTCATAATAGTCCACCTACATGGATCGCTGCGACCTGATTGCACCATTCTTCCCCACGCATCTACATGCTATTGTTAAAACAATAAATATTAGACATGAACTATCTATTATAACCACGTTGGTAATTTTAAATACAAAACTAACCGAGGTTAAGAAAAGCCCTTCCTCATGCATCCCAAGCAATGCAAGCCACCATTGCGGAGACAGATCCAAATCTGGTAACATCGATATCCTGGTTGTTTGTGGTAACCCTGTCGTCCTTAATGTTCTAAGGATGTCGATCTCATCAGTATTGGTCTGTACTGGTCGTTGTTCTTGGGCTCTACCTCTATCGCGCGCTGAAGGAGTGGTAGCCGGTAGTCCTGTAAAAGGTGGACGGTCGTGTGGGCCAGGACGAACTACACGGTGCGGCCTGCCCTATCTCTCCGGAGGAAGTGGAATCTGATCCGGAGTCTGATACATGTCGGTACCATGCTGCATGGATGGGCCAGGCATACCGTACGACATGGATGGGCCAGGCATACCGCTCGAACTGGATGGGCCAGGCATACCGCGCGCGGCGGATGGGCCACCCGTATCATGAGTCATGGATGGGCCACCCATACCATACGACACGAATGGTGGAGACATATACGAGCTAGACGGAGAAGCCGTCTGGTAGGTGGGCTGCGTAATGTAAACGATATATTGTCAATCTATAGATTTTCAGGTACAAAGAGCATAAATGTAATGCTTAAGTTACCGTATGAGAGTACTGTGGTGGCATAGAAAATGGTACACCGCTGGAGTAACCTGGCGTGTACTCCGAATCCAGCAAATCAAGGAAGCTGGGTTCCCGGTGTTGTGTCTGTCTTGGTTCGCGGTGGCTGTGGTGGCATCTACGACGAAAATAAAATGGTTAACCAAATATTATATATATTGTTATACGTTTGTGAATTTAATATGATTACAAGGTACATATGATTATTAAAAGTGCTTGCCTGTCTCTGGAAATGATCATCATGTGCCGCCATATAATGATCCACATTCTCCATCCATTGGGGCAGCCGATGAACAGTAGAAAGGTACGGCTGCAACCCATCCAAGGATACTTGATGTAGCCGCTGAACGCGCTTAAGCTCCGACAACCTCTGATCATACGGGAAATCCGGCTGAGGATGCCGATCACCGGATGGATGAAATCCCTGGCTGGTAGCGTGATGCCCCTCACTATGGTGTGAATGGTGTGAATGGTGTGAATGGTGAGAATGGTGAGAATGGTGAGAATGGTGAGAGTCATCGTCATCATTCACACCGCCTAAATTCTGGTGGTCCTCCCCACCCCTAAAAAAACTAAAGCTATGTACATACCAATCTGATGCAGTCTGCAAAGGATCTGCCACCAACCTGGGAAGTGGTCGCCTAGGCTCCTAAGATATTTTTAAAAAAATATGTTACAATAACAAAAATGTGGACCCAATTATCAATTGTAAACCATATTTAAAAAACATACCGAGGACACATCAATAATCTCCCTGACATGATTGAGTTTTACTATTCTTGGCACCCGGGTCCAACGAACTGCCCTCGGGTACACATTATTGTTTTTATGGTAGTGTAAGGCGGAGCCTAAAAACATTTCTAAAATCCAGATCTGGCAATTAAATAGTCAACAATTAATAAATGACAATAATTAAATAAGAAAACAATAGTAAAATGTTTAAATATTTAAATGACAAAAATTAAAATAACCTTTAACGCATATAAGAACCCATGAACCGTCAGTTTTTTGCTCCCCGCTGTCCGTTTTCCTGTATGTAGACAGTTATACATTTGTCCTATCGTATAACGCCAAATAAAACTCCCCCATGGATAACTGTTCCAAAACTCCAAGTTATCTATCGCCATGATCACCAGATCAGAAACTCTGACATTGTTCCGGTGGCCAAGAAAAACATTTCAACCACCAGAATCAAACACACCCGCACTGCATCGACGTCATCCAAATCGTCATTCGCAGTACCAATGCGATTATAGTTTTGCAGCACCAGATCAACCTTAGGTGTGCCATCACCAAACATCCTGCTAAAGAAACCATCACTATCAGCAGGATGGTCCGGAGCCCTTCCAAACAGAAGCCCCGTAACTAGACAGAAATCCTCACGACCAAAACGAAGCGTATGAGGGCCGACCTGGAAATACATCTCATCGGTCGCACCATGAGCGGGGAACGTCTGCCTCTCAAAAAAGGTGTAAAGTAACACAGGATCGGCAGAAGTATCAGAGAGATCCAACCATCTACCAAAACAGGTTTCCCTAAATATGGCCGCCCTATTATTTGATAATTTACTCTTAATCTCTATCATGAGGGATACGTTTGCCCTCACATTCAACGAAGCTACACTCTCGTCGGCCTGCATAAATATTTTTCAAATTCAGTGTCAATTATAGTTCTTTTTAATTGACTACTAACGATAAAAATTATTTAAGTTTTGATTCTTTGTTTGAAACTTTCAATTTTTGTTTCCAATTTTTTCTTTGGGTTAAACAAATATAAACAACTCATTTTAAACTTTGATGATTTATTTAATTGAAATTAATGTTTAATAACTTAATCATTCAAAATGCTAAAGTTTAATGTTTTTTGATTCAAAAGATTAGTTTTAAGACTTAATCATTGAAAATATGATTGTTCGTTGTGTATTTTTTCCCTAATAACAAACTCTTTCAAAAATTTGTTTATGTAGAATTTGTTAATTTAAAAAAATTAATGTTTAACAAGGTAATCATTCAAAAGGTTGCAATAATAATAATTAGTGTTATAATATATAAAGTTCAACTTAAATTTTCCGTTAACTATTTTACAAATTTGGTCCTTTTTCCGTTAGTTCTGTTAACTCAGTTATGGTTAAATTTCCCGTTAAATATTTTACATTTTTGGTCCTTTTCCCGTTAGTTCTGTTTACTCAGTTACGGTTAAATTTTCCGTTAACTTTTTTACAAATTTGGTCCTTTTTCCGTTAGTTCTGTTAACTCTGTTACGGTTAAATTTTCCGTTATCTTTTTAACATATTTGGTCCTTTTGCCGTTAGTTCTGTTAACTCAGTTACGGTTTAATTTTCCGTTAACTTTTTTACAAATTTGGTCCTTTTTCCGTTAGTTCTATTAACTCAGTTACGGTTAAATTTTCCGTTATCTTTTTAACATATTTGGTCCTTTTGCCGTTAGTTGTTTTAACTCCGTTACTATTAAATTTTCCGTTAAGTTTTTTACAATTTGATCCTTTTTCCTTTTTCCGTTAGTTCGAGAAACTACATTACGGTTATATTTTCTGTTAACTTTTTTACAAATTTGGTCCTTTTTAATTTAGTTCGAGTAACTCAGACAGTTAAGTTTTTTACAAATTTGCTGCTTTTTCCGTTAGGCTTTACGTAATAAACATTATTTTTATATAAATTTATTTCCATTTTTCGTTAGCAATTTACAACAACCCTATAACTTACTACAAACATAGAAACGATAAATTGACGTATAACATACAACAATTAAAATTTCTATTATTTCTAAATAATTTTTTAACAAACAGTTACTAAAACTATAATTATTTACACAAGTCTTTATTAAATTATTTACAATCTTTGTATAAAAATGCATTACACGTGTTATAAATAATTCATATTTATATTGTAATGGACAAACATAACCATTTATTCATTTCAAAACACACGTGGTGATACTAAAAATGGACAAACATAATCATATACATGTAAATTGCAACCATTTAAATAAAGTACGGGTTTTGAACTAACCATTTGGTAAACGTCTTGAGTTATTTTAGAAGAGAAGCACGTGGTGGTTGACTCCTCCTTGGTTACGTAAACAAGACCTTAAAATATTGAAGTGGTCCCAAAAATAAGGCAAGAACCTTAAAATATTTTGTGTGTAAGCAAAAACAAGGCAAGAACAAAGCAAGAAGATGAGAAGAAGACAATGGAAGCAACAGCCGTGTGGGGTGGGGGTGGGGGCGGTTGTAGTATAAAGGGCTTTTAGGGTTCGTGGATTAGGGTTTCCAGGCAAAAAAAGGGCCCAAAACGACGTCGTTTTGGGTCCCCTCCGTCATGTGGCGGAGGTTTTCAGTATTTGGCGGAGGAAAATGTCGTTTTGGCCCTTTGACCGACCCACTCGATTTGACCTCAAAATCGATATGTATTTCGAAGGCTTTCTGGTCATTTTGGTAAAATCAAAAAGACTTTGGTTATTTTGGTAAATCGATTTCAAAAAATGGTCAAAATAATTAAATTCCCTTTTTAAAATGAAAGTCAGAAACAAAATATATTTTCTTTTGATTCTGTTTACCTCAGATTTAGATTTTTATATATTATATGAATAGGTTAACAGATAAAAAGCATATTGTGTCATAAAAGAATGTATATAAATTTTGTTAAATCATCAACCAATTAGTTAAATATACACATTTTCATTTTTTTTGTCTATCATTTAATGAAAGTATAATAAAATAATTTAGAAACACTTCCGAAACGGATATAATCATATTTTTGGTGGTTTTAGTGTGTTTTTTTAAAACGATTATATGATATAATCAAATTCGATTGCACAATTTGTGTTTCAAGCGTTTCTTATGCTTAAAGTTATAATAATTAATTTCAGTATCGTGAATGTTTGATAAGTTCTAATTATTATAAAAATAAATAATGGTGTTTACATAATATTCTTTTTCTTATTATTAACCTGGATATCCAACCCGCTATGCGAGTCGAACCTTCATGACTTTTTCAAGTTTCAATGGCGAAGATTTTTTCACTGACGACCATATAGGTAATTTGAGATGGCACATTGACGGAGTATTGGAAACATGAAGTTTTACTTCATTTAGCTGACAATTATAAAAAAACGATGATGCAAGTCGGTAAAGTCTGAATTCATCGAAAAATCATCGACCAATTAAGACAAGAAATTTTCTAAAACTATTATTAGTGATTGTTATGTGATTACCAAAGGATAGTTTAAGTTTTGTTTTTCCATTTTTGTAAAATACAATCTTCCAACATTGGTCGATGATCCCTCACACTACTAAATGAATTGAAACATTTTTGCTTACGGATTTTTCCATGAGAAATTGTCGCTAAAGAGTTATTGGTCACAAAACCGTCACAAAAGTTAGTAAGTAAATCAAATCGGTGACATATTACCAAGGATTTTGTGGGTAACCCATTGGTGTTTTCTTAAAAAACATTGGATTCTAGCGAACGATTGATATTTTCTGGGTGATTCGTGGTAATCATCGATGAAAATTTCTCTGCCTATTTTTGTGAGTAAAAGTCATTTGTTTTGCAGTGTCTTCCGAGCTGCGGATGCAATTCGATGAATTTATCTTTAGATTCACCCTCCTTGTTAGTTTTCAATAAAATATAATTTGATTTCATTCATTTAATATGTATTATGCATGTTATGCTTAACTTATAAAAGAGAATACGAGAATTTTGAATTTTATTAGATAAACAAACGACCTGTCACTAGTACAGAAAGGCTTACATTGACAAGAAATACCAATAGATGATTATTGATGTCGATATTTACCCACAGATGAACGATGGACAACCAACAAAAACAAATAGAGCTTGAAATATTGAAGGAGAAAAACATTTGTCCGTCGTCGGTAAAAACAAACAATTGTCAACGGTTTCAAAAATTGTATTTAGAAAAAGAAAAAAATAATCAACAAATATCCCTTGGTGATCATTGAAGGATTACTGAGGAAAAATAATTATTTTAGTTTGCTATATTTTTTTATAATTTTCCATGATTCATCGGTGTTTACCATACCTTCTGATGATCCATGTACAACTGTGAGCGCAAAGCATTGGGAAACAGAGGAATGGCCGTCTATTGGATCTGATACCACTCAGGATCTCCATTATGCTGTGACCGACGATCCCGTTGCTAATACCTAGAGATCATATGCTACTGATTTTTTCTTGAAGGTATGTTTCTCATATATTTGATGTCATTTATTTTGTTCTAAATATTTTCGTGATTTTATCATACGTTGTATATGGGTAAATGACTAAATGTGTGATATTTTGAATATACGTGATCATGCATATTTTGATATTATGTGCTAATGGGGTTGTACTATGATGTTGACTGTAAAAAACAAATATGTTGTATGAGTCTGTCGGTCAAGACCCAATTATAAGAACAAGCATGTTGTGTAAACTAGTTTGGTTACTAGATTAAAGCCGTAAGAGCGGACATCCTGTGTGAGTTCTTTAGGTAAAGTTGTATGGAATTGAAAAGCAATAGGTAAAGAGGTGTTGATGGATAAATATGTGACCATGATGGAGGAAAAACATATGGTTTGAAGAGATGGAAATGAATAGCTATACATAAAAGAGGTGTCGAGGGATAAATTTTTGGAGAATAACTCATGCTAATGTGTTTGATTGAGTAAATATGTTAACCATTTGGATTAGAAGAAACTCAAGGTATATTTGATATAATGAGTTGATCTAACCTATATTTAAGTAAGACGTGAGACATTTATTAGTCAATTGATAAAGAGAATGATTAGACATGAGAAAAGTGACCAGGTTGGTAATGTCGTCAATTAGCAACATAAATTCATAGTGAGAACTAATAATCTTGGCCGCATGCATGACTAATTGATGATTCTACGGCCAGAAGTAGAGTGACAAGATCATATATAAGATATATGAGAAAAATCTAAAGATTGTCACATGATTGGTTTCCGAAAATGAATGGCACTAGAGGTTTGAGATGGTATTAAATGGCGAAGACAATGGTGCTTTAGACTACCCAAAAAAGGGGTTTAATAATCCTCCATGTATGTATGAAAAGTGGTTGGAAGGGCTATATTATTATTTTTATTTGATGGAAGTAATCATAGTTTTCTTCAAGCAAGATATGGATGAAAACATTTGATCTATAAAAAGTGTTGCTTTCTTGTAAAATATTCATGATTATTCAATGTGTATGGGTAGTAAGCAATGAAATGCATGTGCTATGAGATGAAACAAGGATAGTGAGGTAGTGCCCTAATCATAGTTAGAAAGAACTAGAAGTAATGCAAACATGAGATGCTTTTATGAAAAGAAGTAAGCGTTGATACAAAGCAGAAGAGAATAAAAGAAGTAACAACTTACAGTTAGAACTATAAAAATATGATGAAAGAAATTGTAGGTCATTAGAAGTCAACAAGAGAGGTTCCTATCGGAATCAGGCAAATTATGGAAGTTATGAAAGAATAAATGAATAATGTTAGAGATAAAACCAAAAGTAGAGTTATTTGAATGGATGAAAGGTGTGAAAGTATTTAAGATGGAAATACAAGCAAGTACATCATAGACTCCATTCTCATTTTAGTATTTTTGATTACTAATGCGCGTGTGAATTGAAAGTATTAAATTGGAACAAGCTGATATCATGATCCATCATTGAATGGGATGTCTGAGTTACTAGATATGATGGACTTTTGGCGGTAGTAATAACAAAACCATGCAAGTTAAAAAGATGATGTTGTCCATAAATTGAAAATAGTATCAAAAAGAGAGGTATGACAAAGTTATGGGGTATTTATATAAACGTTCGATAGATCGCAACTGTTTGAGCATAGGAAGTTGAATGGATGACAATTTTCTTGAAGTGGTTGAATGAAAGGATAATGGGAACTACTTTCTCATATGTGAGTTCCCTCCAACCTAGAAGGTAAGCTTTGAACTAAAAACCTTGATATGTCGTGTTTTTATTACTAATGGAATACCAGGAAAGTGATGAGAGGTAAAGATGAAGTGATGGTGATATGATAGTATTAGTTAAATTAGTTGATGATAGAGATATATTGTGCATGACTATACACTTACAATCGGTCAAAGACATATTCAACTTGATGAAATCAACAAGGATTGCATGACTCATATAGATAGAAAAGAATTATTAGTTAAGTTTACTCCTATATTTTTAGGAAGTTTCGACCCAAACATATATCAATTGTATGGAAATCATACCCATATTCCTCCTTACGTCAAAAAAGTTCATGCAAGTTTAGACTATGAAAGGAGAAATAGTGCGTGTCTACGGGAGTATACAAAATAGTGACATATGAATTAAGTCGATGATTATAGGAATCAAGATTTTGAAAAATGAATAATGTAGTGGATTCATAACAATAAAATATAATTGTACAAGAAGTACACATAGAGAGAGCGTGAAATCAAAAGATGAGTATATGCCAATATAACATGAACGAAGTCCTTATATGATGGGTTTTGATTGATAAGCATTAAACCAAGATGAATAATGTCTTTATACTCGATATGACTAAATTTGCATAAGTTATTCTGCAGAATGAAATGTTGTGCTGAAAATATCGTAATTCATTACCGCACCAAGATTGTCTTTGCCAAAAGAGATAAAAGTATATTTTTGGATGCAATGATGCTCCTAAGTTGGCGCTAGGAAGTATATCAATGCAAAATAAGAAATATAATTGTCTATGAGGGTGATGCTAGTTGAAAGGGTAATAATAGAAATGTCTTTAACTCATAAGTTGGAATCGGCAACTGGTAACAATGGTGGTTGTGCCCAAAATATGGAGACTGTTACGTATAGAATGAAATGTGTTCTCTATACAGATAAAAATAATGATAAAATGTGTTCAATCAAAAGGAAGAGGGATGTGACGCAAAGGAGTTGTTGACAATGGTGATATATACTACTACCATTCACTAATGATACAAATACCAATACTAAGCATAAATGGAAGAGCATAGCTAATTCGACTTCATCTGAGGAGAATGGATGTAGATCTAGGTAGATCTATATATTTGATTCAAGAAACACAATATATAGCAAATGCTCTTGGAAGAAAAGATAGGGAAAATAAAAAATGGTCGATCATTCCAAGTTAGCACAATGTTTATAAGGAATTATAAGACATGAAACAAGTATGAACTCCAAGGATCATGGAACAATAGAGAATAATGTTGGATGAAGCATACATGTCTACGCATAATGGAAGTGATATATATATATATATATAATGTATAAAAGTCTGAGTGGGTGTATTCTCGATAAAAAAACTCATGTTAGCAATGAGGTGCTCGACGTGGCTTAGGTTGAAAGGTCGGGGAGAGTAGAGAAATCAAATGGCAGTGGAACTCCCTGATCGACAACAAGTCTCGGTTAAACCCTCAACCCTTATACATTATGAATCCAAGTTACACTTTGAGTATAAGTTTTCATGCCAACTCATGTAATCGATGGATTGGTTGAACTAAAATAAAGCTTAAGAAGGAATTACATGATTATCCTTAATTAATTACTTTATTTTCTTTTAATTTTATAAATGTAAATAACATGATTATCCTTAATTAATTACTTTATTTTCTTTTAATTTTAATTATGGGTTAAATAATTTGGAGGCTCATATTCGTTCTCGCATTTTCGTAAACGAGGGTGTTCTCGTTTGAACCTCAACCTTTATATATATGTAAATATATATATATATATATATATATATATGTGTGTGTGTGTTCTTTGTGACATGGTTGTAGTTAATGGATGAATCTAAATGCATGGTTGGCTCATTCTCAAGATTCAAGGTTATTTTTCTCACAACCGCCGGCAAATTCAACCATTTCCCCAGCTTGAATCTTGTTCAACCCATAAACACGTGCAATCCCATCTCCAATTGAGACCACTCGACCAATCTCATCCACTTGAGACTGTTTTCATGAGACCCGTAAGACCACCTTTTTACACTTTAAACTTCACCACAAAACAACGTGAAGGTAACTTTGACAGTGTTTTTGTTGTGAAGGTTTGGATTTTTTTACCTTCACAATCTTTTTCTGTGAAGTTTCAAGTGTAAAACTGTGGTCTCATGGGTATCACGAAAACAATTTGGTCTCACGTGAACCCAACCATATATATATCGACTTGGGATAATGTGAGACCAACCTGTTTCAATGAGACCCGTAAGACCACCTTTTTACACTTGAAACTTCACAGCAAAAACACTGTGAAGGTAAAAAAATATGAACCTTCAAAGTGTTTTTGCTATGAAGGTAATCTTCATACTGTTTTTGTTGTAAAGGCAACCTTCACAATGTTTTTTCTGTGAAGGTTCAGATTTTTTTTACCTTCACAGTGTTTTTGTTGTGAAGTTTCAAGAGTAAAAAGATGGTCTCACGGGTCTCATGGAAACAGACTGGTCTCGCGTGAACCCAACCCTATATATATGTATATATGTGTGTATGTATACGTGTATATATATACTTATTTAATGATAAATCTCAATTATATGTGGAGATATATATATATATATATTATTCTTTGAGCTTTTAAATGAATAGTAGGGCAACAAACAAATCGAACGTTCAACGGACCGTCCGTGGACAGTTCGGCGGGAAGTTCGTTTATGTTCGTTTATTTAATAAACGAACGAACATAAACACATTTTTTTGTTCGTTTAGTTAAATGAAAGAGCATGAACTATGGTTTTGTTCATTCATTTATGTTCGTCATGAACGTTCGTTTATTTTTGTTCGTTTATGTTTGTTTACGTTCGTTCGTTTATGTTCGTTTAGATTTGTTTGTATATATAAATATATTTATATATTGTGACATTAATATGTAAAAGTATTAATTAAATTAAGTTTTATAATTTTCTTTTTTATCGCTCCTAAGTTTACCCGATTTATCATTTTGTTATGTTACTTTTTAGGAACAAAATGATAAGCATTGATAGTTTTTTTTTTCCATATTTGTGTTTGTTCATTTATGAACATCTATGTTCGTTTGTTTATGTTTGTTCATTTATGTCCTTTTATCTTCTTTTACGTTCATTTAACAGCTTAACAAACGAATATAAACGAACATGAACAAACAAACTTTTTTAATGAACGAACACGAACATAAATTTGTTCGTTTACCGTTCGTGTTAATTCGTTTGTTCGGTTAAGTTAAACGAACGAACACGAACAAGCCTTCGTTCATGTTCGTTCGGTTCGTTTACAACCCTAATTAATAGTACTATAGTAGCATGGATACCTAATTAGTTAAGTCTAAGTTTTTTTTATAGTTTGGGTGATGTAACTTAGAATTAAAATGTGATCATAAGTTGTAGTGAGAACATGAGCAACTTTGAGGAACGACTTGGAGTTACGACCTATATGATGAGTTACATGTGAGATGTGACTTTTGAAAACCAATTGAATGCGTTACTTATACTTTTTATGCTAGCTTGCTAAATTTGTTCGTGATTTTATCATATGTTGTATATCGGTAAATGTGTGACATATTGAACATACATGATAATATATCTTCTGATATTTTTATGGCAATGGACGCATACTATGATGTTGACTGTAAAAAAACATGATGTGTGAGTATGTCGGTCAAGACCCAATTATAAGGACATGCATGTTGTGTGAGCTAGTCTGGTTGCTGGATTTAAGCCGTAAGAGTGGACATGTTGTGTGTGAGTTCACCAGGTAAAGCTCTGTGAAGTATACGCCGTCCATTACATCGTTGCTTTGTGAAAAATGTTATTTTCGTCAATTACATGTTTAATTTATGACGCTTTGTGAAAATTCGTTATTATAAAAGTTGTTCCTGCAAAAAAATCATGGATTCACTAGGCCCTAGGCTCAACCAAACTCTTATAAAACTTTTACGACCCAAACAACTATTAGACCGGGTAGAAAAGTGAGATAAAGAGAATAGACATCTGGAAAAAAAAATTATGTGCATATCAAAGCACGCATATATAGAGCAATGTAAGTGTTTGATCTTAGAATGACATCTTTGATATATATTGTAGTATTTGTAACTTTTGGGATGTTACATTCATCGACGAAATTAAGAGAGAAAAACTAAATCTCGCCATTAGAGTTTTTGTATGGTACTTATAAAAGGTGTATTTTTACCCTTCATAAAACTTATTTTATATGAACTTCAAAAAACTCATATAAAAAGCTAATAAGATGAATTTTTTTTTGAAAGGCATTCATCAAAACACAAAACAAACTTACATATGTTGTCAAAATAAAACAGCAAAGTTCAAGCAGAACATGAGGAATAAGGTTTGCAAGATACAAACCAATTTCCACACCTCATGCAACTCAAATTCACAGTACCTCAGATCCGAAACAGAAACAGAACATATATCAGACACGAAGTCGGGAATTCCGTAATTCCACCATCTCGAGAAAACATCAACCTCCCTGGATCGGCCATCCCACTTTCCAATCGATCTTCTCTAATCTGTACTCTCTACTGCGTGATTGCCACTTAACCCAACCAATTTTCACCAATATCTATACCTGCATTTATCGAACATATGTACACCAAAACTCAAAAAACTAGTTCGATAACTCCTAATTGACCCCCTACTCCTCCACTCTTCGACTATCACTCCTACAGCTAGACCCCTACTGCTATGGGTCACAGGGGTTTGTGAGCTATCTTGCCCAATCGATTGGCATTCGATTACCTCTTCTCTTGATCCACTCGAATATTGTCTTTTGCATCTCGAAGTATAAATCGGCCAACTTATTCTTCTCCCCCTTTGAACACAATTTTATTCCTGTGAAACCAAATAAAGTAAAGAAATGACCACCAAACCCTACCCCAACAATTTGAGTCGTCCGATTGTGAATCAGTATTATGAATTTCTTGGACTGAATCTATAATATCTAGTTTCTTATTCTACCACTTCCCTACTTGTATCCACAACTTTTTCACTTCTTCGCATCTTACCAGCGCATTATCCATAGTTTCAACTTCGTCTCCAACATCGAGGCAAAGCACCGAATGTAGATCAAATCCCATTGAGTCTAATACCGCTCTACATGGTAAACGACTGATTCTCGCTCTCCAAACAAGGTCCCCACTTGTAATATATTGCCCCACACCGACCTTCTTCCCCTATTACCTAAACCATTTCCACCCATCCCACCCTCGTTTCCATATATGCTCTTAATTATTTTAACCCACAACTATTCTTTTTCATTTAGCATTCTCCACCGCCATTTTCCCAAAAAAAACCCCAATTTGCCACTTGAAGACTACCTATATTAAGCCCCTCCCTCTTGAAACTGCTCATTGTTTTTCCCTATTTAACCCAAGCCACACCCCTTTTCTCGCTCCCCCCCCCCCCAAAAAAAAACCGACACCTCACACTCTGTAATCATTTTAACGCTCCTTTAGGGGCACGAAACAACGAAAAATAGTACAATGAAATGCTACCAAGAACCATTTTAACCAACGTCTACCTTCCTTTAAACGATATCAATTTAGTTTTCCATGAAGTAAGTTTCTTTTTTACCTTTTCAATAGACGGTTTCCAATGTTCCAATCTACTCACCAATGCTCCAACCGGCAACCCAAGATAAGTGAAAGGTAGTGATCCCCATCCACTTCCTAAGTTTCTTGCCCACAATTGAATTTCTTCTTCTTCTACACCCACCATATAAATTTTGCTCTTTCCTACATTGATTCTCAAAGCCAAAACCAAGTGGAAGCATTTCAAATTCATTAGATTCTTTATGTTCGTTAGACTCCATTTACCGAAAAAAATCACGTTGTTCACATATTGGAGATGCGAAGTCATTACTTCATCGCTTCCCACCTTAATACCTTCGTGTAAACCTTTTTCTACCGCCTCCTTAACCATAATATTAAGTCCTTAGGCCACCACCAAGAATAGAAATGATGCTAGAGGATCTCCTTGTCTAAGCCCCCTTCCTATCTTGAATTCCTTAGTCGGTGATCCATTAACTAGAACTGAGATTTTTGACGATTGCAATGACGCCTTGGTCCAATTACACCACTTGATACCAAATCCCATTGCTTCCAACTCTGACAAGAGAAATCCCATTCCTTACTCAACTTCATCAATATAATTTATTAGATTCATTAGTTACGACTTAATAGCATATTATAATGATATTTATATGAAAGACATAGTTTTATAAATGACAAACTCTTATTAAATACTCAATTCATTAGTATGTCAAAAGACAAACAATCATTCCAAAAAGCCCATATTGTTACAAAATGTATTTCTCCATTTCCACCAAACATGGGTACACTATGAGGAAATAATAAGCATACAAAATTCTTATAGTACTACTTGCTAATAAGATAAGATCACATGGTGCTTTTGAAATATAATAGTAACACGACATTATAAATTAATATGATATACTTAACATAAAGTAAAACCAAAATATAATACTTTAAATTATTTTTAAATTCTTCACATAGATAATTAAGAATCATATTTAAAACATTAACCAACTTTTTTAGTACGTGTTTGGAATATACAAAACCATTATCCCACAAATTTATTATATGATTAAATTATTTTTAATAAGCTGATTCCCACGGGATACATGCAACAAGTGAGGAATTTAAATACGTTGGTGGAATCGGACCAAATTCGAAACCCCATATTCAGAATGAACCGGAATTCTTATCCTTGTTATAAAGGCTTCTATAACATAGATCTGATTATTAAAGATTATTTGTAACCTAGAGATCGAAAGAACATGTCCTATTTCTAGAAACTGAAAAATACTATTTACCAAACATGATAAAAGTTAGAAAGGGTTTATGACTATTCCATTTGCTTTCGATTTTGAAAAAGTTATTCTGTAGAAAGAAAAACCCAACAAAACATTACTTTTAGAAAATTTGACTATTTTTATCTTTTATTATTTAATAACAGTTTTTGCAAACTAAGAGGAAAAAATATTGGAGGTATTCATTTGTTTATTTAAATTTATAAAGTTTTTATTTAAACCTCCCTATATATAGATATATGTATATATATATATACAACTTAACCATCTAATATTCCATCTATATATATATACACACTTAACCACTCTAATCTAATAGCCTTAATTAATGTTCCATCTATTATTAAGGAGGAAGGATATGATGTTAAAAAATTTCTTGATTATTTTCCACTTTACTTTTTTATAGATAGCAAAATTTAGAATATATTATTATTTTATTTTAATTCACAATGTAGTTTATATGTAATGATAAGATATTTTAATTTTCATTAATTGATAATAATTTTTTTTTATTTTATTAGTTTGTTTTGCTATTAATTTAAGTTTTACTCATTTACTTTCTCACATATACATTATTTACTTGTAACTTATAGAAAAACATACATTCTTATAAAATATATTTGACTATTTTAAATAAAAAACATGACATGAGAAAACAAAATATATTAAATATAAAAATGTAATTAAAACCACTACTAGAAAATTGAATATTTCCAACGAAAAATGTCGTTGAAAACTTTCTACGAATTTTAAAGGGATTATTGACAAAACATAAATTTTCTACGAATTTTCAACGAATTTCCGTTGAAAATCTCTCACAAAATGCATTTTCAACCAAAAACTTTTTGACGAGACATTCCGTTGAAATTTTTTTGGTTGAAAATGCATATATGTTTGTGAGAGATTTTCAACGGAAATCCGTTAAAAATTCGTAGAAAATTTATGTTCTGTCAATAATCCTCTAAAATTCGTAGAAAATTTTCAATGACATTTTCTGTTGAAAATTAATTTCCGTTGAAAATACTCAATTTTCTAGTAGTGAACATCACCCGAAAGCACCAAAGTTTTATTTCACACAATTAAATAATACAATGTCGCTAAAGTGAAACAAACTTAGTGTTGTTTGACAATGTGAAAAAGAAAACAAAGTTAGGGGGATGAGGCTAGATAACCCATCTACCCTAGATTCAAATCCAGGCGCAAACACCTTGTGGCCACTGGGGAATTATCTCAGGGCCGTATGCTTTAGCAGTCTTAAAATTGTCAGAGATTAGTCTAGGCAAATGCCTAGGATACCCTTTAAAAAAAACAAAGTTAATGCATGTGAAATGTGATGTGAATGTGGAAGTGAAACACTAAAGTGGTTTTTCATATTGTGAAACAACATAATGTTGTTAATGTTAAACAATCAATTGTTGTTTTACAAGATGAGACAATGTAGTGTTGTTTTACAATTTGAAAACAAAACAAAAGTTGACGTGAAATGGGATGTGAAACACTAAAATAATGTTTGATATTGTGAAACAATACATTTCTAATGTGATACAATGTAGTGTTATTTCACATTGCGAAATAATGTAATTTTATTGTTTAATGTAAAAATTGCATTTATAAAATAAAATAAAATAATGATAATGATAGTCGTGTCAAATTAAACAAATTAAAACGTTGGTTTTTTATATACATTTTATGATTTAAAAGTTTATTGTAATTAATATATTCTTTTTTTACATTTTTATTGTAATTAATATAACTTTGATAGCAGTCATTTTTGAATTTTTGTTGACTATAAATTGGATGTCAAATGTCTAGAATGCTCCCTTTCAACTTGTTATTTATCTGATAGTTAGTTTAAAGATTCCAAAATGTCACAAAAATGTTATCGTCTTTCGTAGTTGTAGATTAAATTCAATTAATGATTAGGATTGGTCCTTACGGTCCTCAACTTTTTTTTCCTCACGTGATTTGATGATTAAGATTGATCCTCGCGCTCCTCAACTTCAAACGAGAACCCCTCAGTTTTGCGAAAATGCGAGAACATTTGTGGACCTCCAACTTAATTAACCCATAATTTAAATTATTGTAAATAAAAATAAATAATTGAGGGTGAATAAGCAAAGCCGGCTCTAGTTCTATTCAGAATAGGGCAAGAAAGCGACTTGTCGCCTCAGTCACGAAGTCTTCTAGCATAGCGGAGTGAGATATATCGAAGAATGAACTTAGCCTTCAACCACAAATGGGGTCCTTTAGGCAGCCGATTGCCCGTTTGTTTCTTACTTCTCATGCGAGCAACTCGAAGGAACTTGCCATGATCTAAAAAGTGATTGCCCCCAACCCTTTTACAAGTTCCTTGCCCACTTCTTGGCATCTGCCTTTATTATGTTTCATGTCCGCAAATCGTATTCATGTCCGACCCCCCTTCTCTGAGACTATTTAAGTCGAACTCGGATATACTGACCGGGGGGCCGAGTTGAAAGTAAGGCTTTAAGCGAAAATGTAATTATCTATTTTTCATAATTTTTATGATATTTTAATTAATAGTAATTATCCCATAATTGTTGAACATATTCTAATATCAGATTGTGGTATATCTAAATCGACTAACAACTCTGTTTTAGGAGCCTTGTGATGATGTGTATATGATACAAATTAAGTGAATGTCTACTCGAGTTTGCCTAATCATGTGGCACAATTTGTTTGAAACAATTTGTGATAAATGCATGAGAAACAATCCATTTGATACAATATGTGATAATTACGTGAAACAACCTGTGTGATACAATTTGTGATAATCGTATGATACAACATGTGTGATACAATATGTGTGCTACCTTTTGGGATAATTGTGTGATTCAACTTGTGCTCAATTGTGATACGAGCTCGATTGCCTAATTTGTGATAAAGAGTGTGATAATTTTGTGATAATCGAACATGATCATACAAGGAACTCGTTTATAACCTTATCGTTTGATAGTCATGTGATGTTGAAGGGAAAGCTTAATAGACTATGCTTACCGTATGATATAGAAGGCCGAACAGTGTGCTCTAATCTAGTTGATAATTGATTATCACAAATGTGTTAATCATGTGATAGTCGAACATGATCATGCGCTAATCGTGTCTTACTTCCAATTTTACCCCTCGTGAACACTTTCTTAGAAAATACTATTATAGTTTGTGAACACATTGTGAACATGCTTTAAATCTACGAGATTTCATATAACTTGTGAACATATTATGAACACAAACTAAATCAATCAAACAAAATTAATCTAAACATACCACATGTGAACACCCTAGTAAAAAAATTATTAACGTTGTTTACATTATATTCACAACTTGTGTTTACAATGTGTTTGTTAATACTGAGATAAGAAAGAAAAGAGGAGACTAAGAAAGAGATATGTATGGAATTTCCTAAAATGCATTAACTTTTATTTAATAAATAATGATAATTATCTCATTAATTAATGATATTAGTTATCTTAAGTTAGTGGTTTAGGACGGTTCTTACGGTTCTCACATATTTTAGAGTTTCCAAATGATTAAGCCCTTATATATATTTATAGGGACTTAATTATTTGAGAACCAATGAAATTGTGATAACCTTGAGAACTTGTGTATCATTTGTTATTTCATAGGATTTTTTTTTCTATTTAAGTATAGTATTTAATGTATTAGTTAACATATATTTGTTTCACATGTACTCGTTTCATAATGTGAAACTTTTTATGTTTTTTTCTTGAAACGGGAACATGTGAAACAAATATATTGTAAAAAAATTGTATTCAAGTTTATAAATTCTAGTCTTAGGTGAAAAAAAATATATGAAATAACACATGATACACAAGTTCTCAAGATTATCATAATTTCATATGTTCTCAAAAGAAGACCCCTATATATAGTGGTTGATCCAGAATTTTTGTCCAGTGGAATCATATTAAGGTAAACTAAAAGCACGTAAAGTCAGTCGACGTATTTCAAGATTTTTAAAGTTTTTTAGTTGATTTCAAATGATTTTCTTAGTTTTTTTTGTCGATTTTGAGGGATTTTCTTAATGTTTTTGTCGATTTCGAAGGATTTTTTTGATTTTTTTTATTGAATTCAGTACACTTTTTTAGTGTTTTTGTTAGTCGCCAGCAAGATGGGGTCCCATGGAAAATTTTACTGGGGGGAACTAAGGGTAAATTTGGTATTTTTGATTTTTTTAACCTATATAATTTTTTTTTTAATTATTGAGTGGGGTCCCTTCCCCTACCTTTTTCCTATCTAGATTGGCCCTTGCCTATATATACATACACACACACACACACACACACACACACACACACATATATATAGGGGCTCTTTATGGGAGATCTAGCTTAATCATGATAACTATGAGATCCAATCTCGTCCATTGAATAATAGATCAATGGTCCTGATTAAAATTAATTAGACTTTATGATATTACCTAAAATAAAGTAAACTAATTGAAATAAATTAAATAAAAAGGGTAGCATAGTCATTTGACATTCAATTTTACTCGTAATCTAAATTAGGTGGGTAGCTATAATCATGGAATGATACTAGAACAAAAATAAATAAAAAAAATTCTATCAAAATCAATTCAAATAAAATTTCTTCAGCTCTACAATCGGAAACCCTTTCGTATCCCTATTTCTTACCAAGATTCTATATAGGGTTTACGATAAACCCTAGCAATTTCGACTATGTTTGTTGTGGTTCCGGTTTAGTGCAGAAGTTTGAATCAGGATAATGGAGGCAATCGGTGGAGGTAAGTGATACATTGTATTCATATATACTCATAAAGAAGGTACCACATGTATTCATATATTTATTGCCTATAGGACACAACTTCGCATATACCTTACTCAAAAATAAAAATTATACTTTTATATCAACCATAAATACTTGGGTATATCATTAACATCGGAAAACGATGTACTAGACATACTCATAAAAAAGGTAGCAGATGTATTCATATATTTTTTTCCTACATGATTAAGAACGTATTATGTATAATCAAATATTATTTGCTGCTGTAATCATTTGAAGCTTGAATGTTCATGGAAAATCGTTAAGAATGAAATATGAGATTTTGTTTGATCTGGTTCTGTTAGAGATAATTTAGGAAATAAATCCTTTTAATATTTATCTTATTTGAAACTGAAAAATTAATATTAAAATGATTAATTATTAAATTTGTAAATTTACAAAGTTACCCTTTTGTATTAATTATATCTATTCATTAATTGAATTAATTTGATTGGTTGAGAGTGGATCTCATAGTTGTCATGATGTAGTGAGTTCTCATTTGATTAGGCCCCTATATATATATATATATATATATATATATATATATATATCACTACAAAACAAATGACTTTCACCCACAAAAAAACACTCAGGGAAATTTCCGTGGGTGATTACCACGGATCACCCAGGAAATACTAATGGTTCAGACAAAATCCGATGTTTTCAAGAAAATACTAACGGATTAGCAACGAACTTTTGTGACGGTTTTGTGATGAATCAACTTTTAGCAATGGATTTCCCAGGGAAATGTCCGTAGGTGACAGCCTTCCATTTTAGTAGTGTATATATATATATATATATAGAGAGAGAGAGAGACAGAGAGTTGCATTCCGGTGAGAAAGAGACTTAAGGTGAGAAGGGATCTCCATAGATGGATGAACATTAAGATGACATGCACCGAGATAAGATGCACCGCTATGCACTAGATGATATCCCGTATTAAGGGTAATTCATGGGTGGTTTTGAGATTAAAGGTGATCAAGGGTCTAGATCTCTTCTTATGCTTCTCACCCTAACTCTCCTCAAATTTAGTTGTAAATGTGAGGACAAAGGAGATTGCGACATGTATACCATTCAGTCTAATATATTCAAACTCAATGTTGTATTATTCACTCTGAATGTTGTGTTATTCATACCAAATTATGCCCTTCATTGTTCATACTGAATGGATACGTGTCGTACTCTCCTTTGTCCTCATGTTTGTAACCAAATTTAAGTTCACATTTGAACTTTACTCTCTCTCTCACTCTCTCTCTCTCTCTCTCTCTATATATATATATATATGCAAATTCAAATTCAAATGAAAATTACTTAAACCTAACTTAATCCACATCGTTGGTTATTTAATATCGAAGGGTGAGATTAGTCTTTAGGGTTTATAATAATCACATGATTTGTGTTTGAAACTACATCAATCTTTCTCTTTCTTTCTCTCTCTCTCTCTCTATATATATATATGTGTGTGTGTGCAATCGCATGCACACACGCACATACGTGTCAGTAGGGGCATATTCAATTGAAAAGTGTTTATGTAACGCGTCGCATGACAAAGATTCATGGGTTACTCATAATGTTTGTGTTTCATCACGCTATTAAATGAAATTTTTTTGCCTACGAACCTTTCCGTGGAAAATCTGTCGCTAAAGGGTGGTTCTTCACAAAACCGTCAGAAAAGTTGGTAGGTAAATTGCTGGTGGGGAATTCAAATTAGTGATATATTATCCCAGGATTCTCTAAGTGATCCGTTACTATTTTCTCGAAAAATATGAGATTTTACCGAATTATTGATATTTTCTGGATGATCCGTAGGTAATCACCGACGAAAATTTTCCTCGATAATTTTTATAGATAAAAGTCATTTGTTTTGTAATATCATTAATAAATGGTGAATCGGTTAATTATAAATAATGAATGGTTTACATATGTTCGCCTTTATTATTTAAGATAAATGTGGACATGGGAAAAGATTTGCAATTTAAATTTTTTATATATATATTTTCACAAATCTAAAAATTATGATCATCACGATTTTTCATAAAAGTGAATATAAATATTAACTACTCATCCGTCATATAATCACATCATGTGGAGCATAATTTTTCGTTTGGAGTTTTGCAAATTCACTTTGCATCTTTTTGACGCATAAGCACCCATACCACAGTAGCGGGTGAATAAACATACTTAAGGTATTCATAAAAATTCTGAAACCATTAAAATAGAAATTATATAAAATTCGAAAATTAAAAAGAAAGCAAGATTTTTAAGCATCTTCAACCGTCTACATCAACTTTTTTGTGTTGGATGATAAACTTTTACGGATATAATACCGTTTTCAAGTCATTTTTTGTATTAATGAACAATATTTCTTCTTCAAACCATCAACACTATTTTTATACAAAATGAAATATTTTGAAGGATATTATTTTTTACAATAAATTTGTGAACGGAAAATAATATCAATACATATTGATTTAGTAATATGATATTTAATAATACAATAAATATTTTAAAAATAATTAGATATAAGATATAATGTATTCATAATTAATGCCTTTCTTACATACACTGTTTTCAAACACATTAAAAATTCTATTTATTTATATAATTTCTTAATATATATAATGTTTTCATGTTTCTTTAAAAATACATTTATCATAAGTTTTATGACAAAATTTCTTATATTGATTAATATGAAAATTTCAAGCTTTGTATAGTCTTAAATCTTAAACTACCAACAATATAGGATTATAGGGTATGAGAAGAATAGAATATATGCAAATTTTACTCCTAATCTATAGAATAGAAGGACTATTTTCATAAATACATCTTGCTTACAACATAAAAGAATAACAAAAACCAAATACCCTAGGTAGAAGAGAAATATGTACGCACAAACAATAAATACGATGCGATCGGAACAAGAAATAGAAATTAATGTGAAGGAATAATGTCAAAGTTGCTAGTGGGACTTGTATCCTAACGTCAGAACAACTTTAGGGATTGAAATGTCAATCATTCCATAAACTTTTCTCAAAATGATGTGAGTAGGGAATACTTTCACTTGTTCAATTTACTTAACAATATGTTTCTAAGAGAATTTAAGAGTAAATTACAGATTTGGTCCCTTAAAGTATGTTAAAAATTACAGATTTGGTCCTTTAACTCCATTTATTACATAAGAAACCTCCATGTATGCAGATTATCATGGATTTGGTCCCTGATGCAAACAACCGTCCATTCTCTCAGTAAAGAACGAGAGTAAATCAACCTTTTCATAATTTTTCTCTATTTTAACATTTTCCATTTTTGTTCCTTAAACATTAATCAATAAAAAACAAAACAAGTTTTAAATACCCTTTTCAATTTTTATCATGTCTGATTTATCCCACCACTAAACACCATCATCAACCACCACCGATCACCATCAACCACCACTAGAACCAGACACCACCATCACCACCACCACCAGTAGAACTAGACACCACCATCACCACCACCACTAGCAGAACCAGACACCATCACATTTCACAACAAATCAAACACAAAATTTAAAACAAGCAAAATCAAAACTGAGATTATTCATTGCATCGATTCATTATAAAAGATTGGGTTGTTCCAAACCACAATCAAAATCAAAAACACCAAACTAAATAATATAATCAAAGCCCCATCAAAACATCAAATCTCATGGTGTGGATCTGCCATAGAAGCCTCAAGAGAGAGGGGACACCGGAGGAGACGAGGAGAGAGGGATGCTGGGGGAGAAAAAAGAGGGATGTCAGAGGAGACAAAACAAATATATTGTCCAACCAAAGAAGACAAAGCAAATATGTTGTTCATGGAGGAGGTGAAGCAGATCTATTGTTCGACAAGAGGAGATGAAGCAGATTTGTCTGACGAGAGGAGATGAATCAGATTTTGTTCCTTCACGTCGTGGAGCTGCAGATCTGGTGGTGATGGAGAGTAGTTAAGGGTTGAGAAATGGCGATGTATATCTAGTGTTTTTTGCCGGTTATGGTGGTCGAAGTACTAGCGTGAGAGAGGAGGGAGGCCGATGGTGTTTTTGCCGGAGATCATGACTGTCGGTGGTGTTTTAGCTGGAGATGGTAACTGACAGCGGTGTTTTTGCCGGAGGTGGTGACGGCTGATGGTGAGATATGAGGGAGTGGGAGGTTGGTGATCTTGAGGGGAGGGGGAGACGATGAAGTGAAATTATATATTTGAGTAAATTGCAGTTTGGTCTCTGAGTTAATTATAAATAGATATTCATAAATAGAGAAAAATAACAAATTGACCATTTTAACCTCATTCTTAACGAAGACATCAGATTGTCGTTTGCTTCAGGGACCAAATCCATAACAAACTGCACATGTAAAGGGTTCTTTTGTAATAAATGAAGTTTAGAGACCGGATCCGTAATTTTTGACATACTTTAGGTACCAAATCCGTAATTTACTCAGAATTCAAATAAAACATAACATTAATATTCGTCCATTTTATACGAGGTAAAAGTAATGTTTATGATTCGCGTCAACTTTTACAAGAAAATCATATTGAAATGATATATATATATATATATATGTAGAGAGAGAGAGAGAGGGGTAGGGGGTTTACTTTGCAAACCAAACCATTAATACAAATCGTGCAAACCTCATTCAACCAATCAAAATTTTTCTGTAACAACCCAAAATTTAACCATACAAAGACATAATGATCCAAAGATCTAACCAACAACGGTTAAACTCAAATACAAGAGTAAATAAGCAGCGGAAATACTAAGGTTATAAGTTGAATGTTCTAAATAAAAATATGATATGCTAAATTAATATCATTCTCTACGGCTCAAATCTTGCCCTTCTCTTTATCTCCTCATCCTGCTATATACCTGCCTGAAAATGGTTTGTTTTGAAAAACAAGGGTTAGACCAAAAGGTCTAGTGAATTCTCAAATACAATAGTTAACGTCAAATTGTTTTTAAAAATACCACATGGAATGATTAGTTGACCAAATAACCCATTCCGTTCGGAATTAAAACAAACAACGAAGGTTACATGGCTAAGATCAAATTCCCCGTCACATTCCCTTTGTGACACACCTGGTCCATGATGAACCAAACCTATATACCCATATTCCCTTCATGGTAATAGGATTTAAAAACATTAATATAACCTTTCCATGTAACTCCACACAATGCAAATAGTGCATATAAAGACTCAAAACTCGTAAAAGTGATCATGGTAAGTTTTAGATATAAGGATCGACGTGTTAAAACCATAATCAGTGTATAAATATTTTAAAACACATCACATTGCATTTAGTGAGTAAAGGGAACTCAACTAATGTTGCCACACCTAGCCTCAACCTCAAACGGTCAAGTTTCCCAAACCGAAAGCCTAAATTTATCAAGACAAAATGGGTGTATTTAACCTAAAGTAATACCCTCAAAAGTCTTCTATATAGGTCCTAAGATGAACCCCTAAATTAATTAAACAATTTCATTAAATTAAAAAATGAAATTGAGGGATGGGGATGGTTTGTACAAATATGGGTGGTTTGTACAAACCGCAAATCAAATGCAAACCATCTAAATGTTACTAACCGGCAAACTAATATTTATGGAAATGATGAAGGTTCATTTATTATGATTTAAATATTTATGGAAAATGATTAAGGTTCACTAGTTATGATCAATGATTTATATTAGAAATAATCGCTCTATTTATGAAACCAAATATTTGTTAAACTAGATGGATGGTTGAGATTTGTTTGTAACATTTCCAAGGTTTGTATTTAATTGATAATATATACATATAGGGGTGGGTTCAAATGAAAACTCGTTTTTCATTGTGCATGTGAGGACCAATCTTAGTCATTGATCAAAACTTAGAAACTAATAAATGGTTAAAACATAAAAAGATTAATTGAGAAGTGATTAGAGACAAAACTGGAAATTTGAATCAACTTCTACCTTATTTGACTTTTATTTTCTTTTTTATTTAAAAAACTTTTACTTCCATAAAGTCTAAAATAAATTATCATAAAAATTACTAATATTTTAATCACACAAATTACACAAAAAACAAGAATTGTA
This sequence comes from Silybum marianum, assembly GCA_036898165.1. Lineage (NCBI taxonomy): Eukaryota > Viridiplantae > Streptophyta > Magnoliopsida > Asterales > Asteraceae > Silybum > Silybum marianum. Next base: position 16,766,777 of record CM072537.1, on the reverse strand, counting down.
TACTCTTCGATATAACATCCATCTCGATATAGTTTCTTTTTTGTTTTAATAGTTTTTTACATGAAATGGTAGTATATATGTGTTATATTCATTATGAATATCTATGCACGTCCCCGATTGACCACATTCAGTATGAATAACAAAGGGGAATGTTCATTCACTATTTATGATGAATAATACAGTATTTTGGGCGAATAATAAAGTATTCAGGATGAATAATAATCGAATGCATGATTCATGTATTAATAATCATGAATCGTGTATTATTCATCCTAAATGATACATTATTCATGATGAATAATATATGAATGACCCGTAAAGGTGTGGACACATGTCGCTCTTTTTTTGTTTCCTGATTCACGATCCAAGGTTGGTTTAATTCATTATGAATATGTATGCGCATCCTCGGGTGTCCACATTCAGTATAAATAACAAACGTGAACGTACATTCATTATTCAAGATGAATACTACAATATTTAAAATGAATTATACAACATTCTGGATGAATAATACACGAATTCATGAATAGACTATTATTCACTGTATTATTCATCCTGAATAATACATTATTCATGACGAATGATACATGAATGACCCGTAAGGTGTGAAGACGTGACGCGCTCTATTTTGTTCCACAGTATGGATAAACAAAAAGGATCTTTTGTTAAAAATATCACTCTCTCGAGTGGATTCCTATATCATTCAAGCTGATGTGAGCTAAATGACTTATCTCTAAGTACATTCCACTTTAACACCTTAAGGTGATCAACCTGTCAAGAATTAACCAAGTTGAAATACACGGACGATAAATTTCTTTGTCAGTAACTTTCTCAAGTCTACCTCCCATATCATTCAAGTTGACGTGCAATCAATGTCTCCATTTGGAGTCCATGACACTTTAATACTGTCAAAGTAATCAACCCGTCAAAGGTGTTGTTGAGTTTATAAAACTTTGAAAAGAAATAATGAAAAATTATTGTTGCATAAAAGAATTTACTTTTGTTTGATTTGCAAAACTCACCCTTTTCGTTTTACACCCGAGCTAACGGATTTAGCTACTTATAATGGAAAGTAGATAACATGAAATGTATATGACATAATTTAAAGACATTGTAAATAAATTACAATAAAGGAAAATGCAAGAAATTAAAGTACAAGAACTTAAAGGACAATAAATTAAATGGCAATAAAGTAAAGTGCAATAATTTAAAGAACAAGAATGTAAATGACTATAATTAAAAGTAAGAAAGTAAGAGACTAGAAATAAGGAACAAGTAAAGAAATTAATATGAGCAAGAATTTAAGAACAAGAAAGCCTAGAAGATGAACAAAGAAATTACTTCAAAGCTTTATTCATTCAAGTGATTAATTTCCAAAAGTTTTGACATGATCCTTTAGAGCTCATCCAACCTTCTATTTATACTAGAAGGGAGGTGCCAGAGAGTTGTCATCAACTACAAAGAAGTACCAAAAGTCAACAAAGTACTTAGCCTAAATAACCAAAAGCTAATAATAAAGGCTAATAAAGTTACATCATTACATAAGTTAAAATAAATAAAAAAACAAAATTTCATAAACAGAAGTTTCCACTAGGAATATCACAGCTGGGATACACATAAGAGCAAGTCAAACAGTCAACCCGTCAAAGTCTTGGTCAACAGTCAACTCCAAAAAGTCTTTTTCAGCCCAAATTTCCGTCCATTCAATGCTACAGCATTCCCACAACTTCAAAAGTTAGCAGCTGCAGAAATCAACACAATCTGCCATATCCCATCCATGTTAGCCTATAAAGTATTAAAACAAGTAAAATCATTTACTCTAGCTCCAATATCAAAGAAATAACAAATAAAGTACGTAAATGACTCAAGTTAAGGATAAAATGTAAACTAACATATTAAAAAGAAGATAAAAAAGTATTTCAAGCACTAAATTCTTGTGCTTATCAATGATTTAAAATATGTGCCATTTAGGCCCACTGATTCAGGGAACCTTCAACTGAACAAACTTTCAGATAGTCAGAACAACAAACTTACAAGTACTTCAGACATATTCATCAACATCAAAACCATTGCTATTAACAATCATTTTATAATTGAAGAGCATAATGATTGTTAAATCAATTTCCGAGACACCAAAGAAGAAGTCTGAAGGTTAATATCATTGTGGACCAGTTGAACCAACTGTGACATAAACTGCACTCAATTCATATGCACATAACAGTATAACAATCAGAAGACGACGAGCCACAAATATTTTTGAATTCTGCCACCGTATTTTCTACCAAAATTCAGAATAATACTAACAATGACCAACTCCATATATGTATATATATATACACAACAAAATGAGAAGTCGGCATTTCCAAAAATGGGAAAGAAAAAGTTTGCATGAAATGTCCTAATACCATGCCACCCTCATATTGGCCAATCAAATTGAGGATATAACTCTTATAATTGGAAGAGAATTCGGTTAACACAAGGTGATGAGATTTAGTACACAAAAATCCAAGCTAACCCCTCAACTTCAAAGAACAACACAAAACACCCCTTATACTTTCCAACGATATTTATTTTGATGGATCACTGTAACAACCCGTCCCAAATATTTCATATAAATACAAATTGTTGCAATTATAACATAACAACATGATAAATCACATTGGGTCCCAAGCATACCTAATCGTACGAATAAAATATGCTACAAAATTTTCGATCAAATACATGACTTGATTAAAACATATATCACAGATCATGCATTGACTCTTCACCATCTATTCCATATAGCATGTAGCATATTACTCCCAAACACATATTCCATTTTCTCATAAACTCATGATGCTTTCCACAAACTGCATCATTTTCATACAACGTAATGCTTCCCACAAACTGCATTACCTCATTCCACATGATGCTTCCCATAAACTGCATCACTGACATACGATACGTCCCCTGATCGTTTGATCAACAAAAGTGATGCGTCTTAACGTATCACCACCTCATACAATACACCCTTGGATCGTATGGTCCCGCAATACAAAGGTGATCGTGTCCCATTAATACGATACATGCGTACCGTATTAACTAACACAACGACCGGAGTTTTCATCATATCCAAAGGTATTACATCAACTTATCGCAACAATTGAAATATGGCCTCCTATGGTTGCACGCACCAGGATATCGCATCTCAAAGATGCGAGAACCTAGTTGTCGCATCCTATTGTGCGAGAATCATAGTTGTCGGGCCTTGTTGATGCGAGAATCAAGTTTGCCGGATCTCTTTAATCCGAGGATCATGTTTGTCGGATCCTTTTGATCCGAGAACCCAAGTTATCGGGTATCACTAATGCGAGAACCTCGTTTATAGAATCCCGAAGATATGAGAAATCAAGTTTCAACTCATCACAATGATGCGATGACCCAATTTATCAAATATTAAGGATGTGAGGAATCAAGTTATCGAATCCCAAGGATGCGAGGACCAGATTTCAACTCATCACAATGATGCGAGGACCCAGTTTATCGAATCTTAAGTATGCGATGACTTTGAACGTTTTCCCCAGAAACTTGTTTTAACCCCAAATATTTTCCAGAATAATTTGTCTCATTTGCAAAAACACTTTTAATAAAATCTGTACAATCAGATATGCACATGAAATATTTTTACAAGTAAAAACCCACATACTTGTAACTTCCCCAACCATCTTTAAATCAAATCACATAACGTAAATAATATCACAGTAAATTACCTTGAAATATATGCAATTCAAGTTTATAAAGCACTTTTATAAAAACTCACTTCAGTCCTGTTTAGACGAAAAAACTTTATCAGATAACACTTTGGACTCCGAATATGCTATCATTGAATCAAATAATAGTTACCGGTCTAAACTCGAAAATAACCGTAAACCATAAACACCCGTTAAAACACACCCATACACACACACACACACACTCAATCACTCATATATATATATATAATATACATATTTCACATATATGTATACACACATATATATACGTATATATTGTAGGGTTTTGAAACCGGGATAAAAAAAACATGCAGCAGAAAAACAATAATCGGTAAAACCCTATAAGCCCGGATCCGTTACTAACAACTTTAAGGATTAAACACAGCCATAGGGGGTTTAGAACAATACCTCAATGATTTGGATTGGTTGATCAAGATCAAGCGTTAAGAATCAAAGTAGATTCCCTCTAGCGATATCCACGCGAATATGAATCCGATCACGAACGGTTGCTAGCCCAAACCTGAAGAACACCAAGAAGAAATCGATTTCTTCTTGGTTTGTATGTGGTGCACCGGATTTAGAGAAGATAGAGGGAGGAGAGAAAAACTTCAAGTTTCTCAATTGTGTTATGTTGTTATTATGAAAGTAATAAAACAACATGCCTTTATATAGTTTTCCTCCATTCTCGGACCGGGCTCAGTTAAGCCCGCAAGGCTTTCTTGACTTGATTAAAAAATTTTATATTCAAATTAATTAATTAATTATTAACTTAATAATTAATTATTAACTTAATAATTAATTAACCAATTGGGTTTAAGTAAACTTATGTAACCCTTTGGGCTTTTAAATAAAACATTATTTTAGACCCAATAGACTTTTAATTATAATTATTAACATAATAATAATAATTCCAATTTAATTATTAGGTTAATAATTAAATTATATAATTAATATAATTAAATTTCACACACTTTAATTATTATTCTACTAGAATAATAATTCTACACTTTACAACTTGTAACTTTGTCGGGTTATAACCAACTTGGTTAATTCGTGATCTACACACTCTTATGCGTGTGACCCTCTAGGTTCATCTGACGTCAGCAGTGTTTTCATATGACGTGGGCACATAAGATCCTACAGTCTCCCACTTGCACACGCCACATAAAACACAGACAGTGGTTATGTGTCTAGCAACGCGCCACCGCCCACAAAGTCAAATGAATGAACGCTCTTCAGCTTCAGGTTCTATTGACAACAGTCAATGTGATGATCAGTGTATTCCTTATCCCTTTACTTCACGATATCTTAATTGAACTCAAGGCATAGATCTAGCTCATCCTTGATTGTTCAATTATTATGTTTGTCGATCCCGATATTTAGTGAGAGACAAGTACTATTGATTTAATCAATCTACTTGTGTACGACCATACAATTCTCATTTTAATATCATCGAGGGACCCAGAGATTTACCTCTCATCTTGAGATGAGCAAATTCTATATTGCATGCATACGAATCTTACATAAATCGTATTGCACCTAACATATCCCTTATAATCACCCGGTTAAAGGCGACGTTAGACATATATCAAAGTACAACACTCCTTATGCTCGAGGTCCCAATATACATCTCCGGTCAAAAGATAAAATGAATAACTATCATCTTCAAGAATCACTTTATGACGCTGATCTATGAGGTGATCTTGAAAGCGGGTCTTCCAAACTTGAACCGACAGGTGCAAGTGACTTTGGTCGCAACATGCTGGCCCAACTTGACCTTAACCAAACTTCACTATGATCTTAGTTTATCACCAGTCCCCCAGTGATAAGTGACCATGGACAGTTTAAACCATATCATATATTTTTGGATCTAAACATGTTAACACAGAACACAATGGAATTAATGTAATTACTCATACCCAGTATGCCAATAACAGATAGAATTTCATTGCTTAATGTTCCAAAGGTCATACTAAATTTATAGCTCATTTCAAACACTTAAAAACCTCAAACCTGTTGAGCTAGTGTGGCAATCATGATTACTCTAACTCATAGGTTTAGTGAATGGATCTGCCAAATTATCTTCCGAACGAACTTTACAAATCTTCACATCTTCCCGATTGATCATCCATTAAATCAGATATGATTTTTTAATTTGTGGGACCCACATCATATGTGGTCCATAAGGTGTTCCTTTGTTCCTTTAAATTTACAAAGTTCTCATTTGAACCTCCCTCATATATGATATATATATATATACACCCACATGCATATATATACATACATATATAGGCATATATACATATGTAGATATATATATATATATATAAGCCACGTTTCCGTTGCAAACCCTAGTAATTTTACAAACTTTGTGAACCAAGGTGGACTAATGAATAATTGACACGTAGACTTTCCTAAATATTATTTAAGATAATACTATCGGGGCATATATGTAATTTCGTAAAATAATTAATATTTTAAAATTAAAATTTAATGATTTATTTTTAATTGTCTGCGAGAAAGACGCTAACAATGAAACGTGATTTATGGTAAGCATTAAAGTGATTGATTATGTTTCATGTTATACGTGATCCCGCATAATCGGTTGCATTGTTAACCTGATTACGGAGATAAAATTCATATCAAGAACCAAATCATATTCATTCCCGATAAAAAGAAAAGCAAATCATTTTCTTCAATTCATCACTGGAAAAAAAAACAGCAAATCGTCGTCTGCATATTAATCCATTGGAAAAAAATGTCGGATGTAAGTGAAAATGATGATTTTGTCGAAGAACAATCATACGGAACTGACGGTGATGAAGGAGATGATATTCATATGAACGATTCGGACGGGGCGTTAATTGGACACCAAACAAACGAAGATGTAAGTGGAGAGGACGACTATCAATTTGGTTTTGAAGGTGAAGGCATGCAGGATATCGATTCATCAGATGAAGGAGGTAAGTAGTAAACTTTATTTAATGTTTTTGTATTAAATCCTATTGTTCATCATATAAAAACGAACAGTAAGCAAACAACATTAAAATAAGAATTTTACCAGTTTATGATTCATTGTACGGTTTTTAAAATAATTTATTTTTTCATATACATGTAATATGAAAAAAATTCCTTTACCATGTGTATCAATTTGTAATGTTCTTCAATGTAAAATATTTAATACTACCATATTAATAAGGAAAAAATTGAAGACAATGTTTGTATTATATTTTACGTATTAAAAATAGATTCAGGTAACATGTGCATGCTTTGTAACAATGTTGTAAATAATTTTTTATTACATTAATGTTAAAACGAAAAGAATTTATGTACTTGTAGATGAATTCATCCCTTCAATGCACATGTCGTCTAAGGCGAAAATATATGGATCCCTCATGTTCCCCATGATAAGCGGCCGAAGATAGGGCATGTATTTGAGAACATTGATTTAGCGGAAGAGTTTTACCAAAACTATGCAGATTTAGCCGGTTTTGAAGTTCGGTTATTGAATAAGAAAAAGAAAAATGATGGTGTAGTAACCAATAGGTATCTTGTGTGTAACCGACAGGGTATTCCGAAGGATAAGACTTTTGATACCTTAGCTAATGAGCATTGTATACGTAAGCGAAGGAATACAAATTTCAAAAGGTGTGGTTGTAGAGCAATTTTTAGGGTTAAGTATGTCCGAACGATGAATCATTATGTTGTTTAACATGTTGTCGAGCAGCATAATCATCGATTGTTAACACAGGAAGAGATGATGTTCTCTAAATCTCAAAGGCAGCTCATGTACATTGAGCAGAAAAACGTCTTTCTGTAAGTTACATCTAAATTGGGACCTAGTAAGGTTCACAGGATGCGGAAGGCAATGAAGCGTGGTATACTTGGTCCAGGTGGAACCCTTAGAGATTACCAGAACTATAGGAGGGACATAGATAAGTTTGTAGGCAATCGAGACGCACAAAAGTTCATAAACAAGATGCATAGTAGGCGGTTGATATGTCATGAGTATTTCTTCGAGTACAAATGCAGTGACAAAGAATTGGATGTTATATTTTGGGTCGATGAAACAGCTAGGACCAACTATAAAGAGTTTGGAGATGTTATATCATTTGATTCGACATTCCGTACAAACCAGTAAGAATACATCTATGTCTTTGCTTCCTATTCATGTTCATAAGATTGAGTTTGTTTTATTTCAATGAACCATTTATATGTACTGGTTACCATATGGATTTGGTATTTTGGAATAATTAATGCATGTTCATATTTCAATTATATAACATCTTGATGTATATTTTCATTAGGCATGCCATGGTTTTTGTACCCTTTGTTGCAATAGACAACCATTACCGTACAGTTGTAGTTGGTGCTGCATTAATGCGACATGAAAATAAAGTAGACTACGAGTGGCTGCTTAACGCGTTCACGGAAGTACATGGTAAGCAACCGAAATTTGTAATCACAAACCAATGTCCTGCGATGAAGCAAGCGATCCCAAAAGTTTTTACTGAAAGTAACGTAACCATAGGTTCTGTCTTTGGCATATCATGGATAGTAAAGGGCAAGGTAACTATTCACATAAAATTACGTTTAATACTTATTTTTAGTCGTGTATTTAAATACATATTTTTAATCTGTTTTGCTTGAATATATGTAGGTTGGGGTTCAGCTTTCAAAGAACTCAACATTTATAGAAGAGATGAATGCTTTGATGTTGGGGATGTCAATCTAGATCCAGAGGAGTTCGAAGCCGGCTGGGGGATTCTAATGGAAAAATTTGCGCTCGCCGATGACAAATGGTTTAAATACATGTTTAAAATTCGTGAACATTGGATACCGACATACTATAAGGAGTTCCCGATGTCCGGCCTAATGAAGACAACATCTCGGTCCGAAAGTGTAAACGCATTTTTCGGAGTTTATCACGCTTTCCACCATGATTTGGTGTTTTTCTTGAAGTCATTCGATGATGCCATTGAGGAGCAACAAACAAAACACTTTTCTAGCGAGTTGAAAACCAAATCAACAACCCCCCCTTATAGTTTCACCAACCAAGCTTGAAATTCATGCATCAAAGGTATACACAAGGACTATATTTTTTGAGGTACATAAAGAATTGAACTTAGGAAACAGTGTTACCTCCACAGTTTCATATTCCGTTTGGTTGTCATCAGCTACATTGCCACCATCCGAAAACATCTTACTGTTGTTTGTTTCAGTAATTGTTCATTTCAATGGTAGCTTGCCAAAACCCCCATCCTCTGTCTCGGTTATTTCCCTTTTATTTAGCAACGCCATTGTCCAAATTGAATAAGCCGAACCGATGTAATCAACTTGTACACGTTTACTTATGGTCGAGTGACCGTAAAGCAGCTGCATTTCGAAATATATTTAACCTCTTAATTAATTTCATAAACACTTAAATTGAAGATTATGAATACGAAAGTTCTTTACCGTTAAGTACGTTATAGGCCCCGTATGAAAACATTTATCGTCGTTCCTCTTCCAATTTGCTTTACTAGTCTTTATCTTATCATAGACGAACTTACACCTGTTTATTTCCTTCATCATGTTCTCATCTCGTAATCTTCCTAGAAACGTATAATAGCAAGCACCTTGCGCATGACAGTTAGCCATTAGGTTGACAAACAACACCATGAAGTTGAGTTTGAATACGAACCCAGAATCACTTGAGTTCAGTATTATATTGACAACATCCGTTGGACGCATCCTATCTTTCTCAAACTGGCCTTTCCATGTCCTTTTGATATTTAACCCCCCCTCAAGTTCATCTTCTGCAAGTAAGTCTACCCCACCTAATGGCAAACCTAGAATTTTCATGAATTGAACTTTCAGTTATTCTAATATCAAATGATCCTACTCTTAGAATCATTTCGTTTGTATCCAGGCTGTCTACAACGTAGTATCCTAGTTTAGTCGGTATACCATCAACTTTCAAATCAAGCAAAGCTCCCAGGTTCATTGATCGCACTGCAGTCCTCTTGGCTTCATCAAGTTTCTTTATTAATTCGTGCAATGTTCGTGGTGAGGTTCTAGTCTTTAGCACTCTATATTTCCGAACTCTCGCATCCACAGGGTCATCGTTTTACTTGGTACGTTTAACCACAGCTGGTTCGTCATCTTTATCGTTTCTTGAAGATGTTTTTCTTGTTAACGGCCTTGATGGACCAGATTCATCAATACCAGACATTTCCCTCTTTACGCTCTTCCCTTCATTCACTGAAAGGTTTTCCAGTAATACCTCAACCCCTGAAAAAAATGTAAACGGTTTATTGCATACTATTCATCTTTTTGTTTCAAGAATAAAATCGAAATTATAAGCTCACCAGATATTTTATTATTGTTAGCATCAACATTTTCAACTGCGGTAACAAATGTAATGAAAATGCCAAAATAAACATAACGGATTTGATTTTTATTATATAAAAGTTTGAGAAAAAAATGTACCTATTTTTTGAATCGTTTCATTCAGTCCGTCTTCGTCAGTGTCTTCCGCAATTAAGTCAACCACATCTTATAGTAAACAATGTTCACACATTTCGAAACACATTAGGGCCAAATTTAAGATGGATAATACGATGGAAAATTGTAATGAAACAATTTACTGCACATTATGACATCCAATGAACCCTTCACTTCTAAACAAATAATGTTCATCAACTTCATATAAATACTGTTCATTCCATTCACTGAAGGGTTCATCGATTGAAGAATGAAGTTCATCAAATATAGTTACGATGGAAAATTGTAATGAGACAATTTACTGCTGATTATGCCATCCACTGAACCCTTCACTTTTAAACAAATAATGTTCATAAACATCATATAAATACTATCCATGTCATTCAATTGAAGGGTTCAGTGATAAATTAATGAAGTTCAATAAATACACTGAACCATTCACTGAAGAACAAAAACCATTACACCAATGTGGGTCAGCTACTATTCATGACATTCCCTAAAGGGTTAAGTTTTAAACAAACAATGTTCACCAATGTTACCTACATGATGTTAATTGTCTACCCTGTCTTATTCATCAGTGTCATATAGTCAAATATAATCCAGGTAACTATTAACATTATCATCATTATTGGATCTTGTAAACCAAAAAAACAATATATTTTTTTCCTGACCAAATGTTTTTTCCCAAAAAAAAGTGAATAACTATGGTTTATGTAAGCTCCACTGAAACATTTTCCGTATTAAATTATCATCCACTAAACCCTAGTATTTTAAACAAATAATTGTCATGAAGGTAATATAACTATTGTTCATAAACCCCCTCAGTGCCTACTTTCAACATTAGCATCATTAATGATCATGTAAACCAAAAACAAAAGATTTTCTGTTAAAAGAGTTTTTTTTCAAATAAAAAGTGAATAAATAATGTTTATGAAAGATTCGTTCATATTCTTCACCTAAATATAGTTACTGGATCCTTGAAAAAATATATTTTTTTTTCAATGAATCCTACGCAAAGATTATCACTAGTATCTTAAACCCATTATTACATAACTTTTAAGTATAATGTTTCTTTTTCATTAAAAGCTTTATGAATGAGTAAGATTTTAGACCGAACGTTTATCAATAGGATTTCTTTAAGGTTCTGCACCATCTGCATGTACTTCATCGGGTGTTGGTATGAATATCACACCTGCCGTGTTCTTGAATTTCGAAAAATATGTCCTCATTTGAATTCTAGTGCTCGGCCGACGAACTGTAGATTGTCGGAAACCCTAAGAATAAAATCGTTGATAATGCAAAAGGTAAAGTGAAATCAAACAATCTTACCTTTGTTTGGATGATACATATTCCTTGAATGTAGTTATTTTTTCGGTGATGAATCTTCCGGCGAACTCGTTGAAATACCAAAACGGTATGCGAATAATTCTGGAAGATATATTCAATGAATTGTTTCCATACTTTCAATGTGAATATTATAATTGTTTTATGACGATAATACCCTTTTGTCCATCGGTCCTAGTCAGCATCTGCTGACAAAGTTCATTATAATTACGATTTTGCCACCGTGTGTTTTACACCGTAGATCTTAATAATGAATGGACATGATGGGTGCACATAGTTTTCAACCAATGTATGGTTTCTAACAGAAACAACCCCTATACATACATATATTTAAATATATATATATATACATATATAGAGGAAAATTCAAATGCGAACTCAAATTTGGTTGTGAACGTGTAAACAAATTAGAGCGTGACACGTGTCAAAATAAGCAATATTCAAACTGAATATACAAAGGAATATTCAGTCTAGTATATATATTCAGTCTGAATATACAAAGGAATATTCAGACTGAATATTCCTTTGTATATTCAGATTGAATATATACTATAATATTTCTTTGAATGGGACACGTGTCGCACTTTCATTTGACCTCACGTTCACAACCAAATTTGAGTTCTCATTTGAACCCGTCCCTACATATATATATATATATATATATATATAGGGGTGGTATCCGTTGCAAACTAATCAATATTTGCAAACTGTGCAAACTCGTCGTGAACACAATGATAAAGCACCAATTGGATATTCATGAACGTTGAAAGTGTTCACGAATGGTGAAAGTGTATTCACGAATGGCAAAAGTATATTCATGAATGAGAAACCTTGCCGGAAAACTCACTAGAGAAGACGAAGTCGTCAGAAAGTGTGTTCATGATAGAAAATTAGTAAATATTAATTTAAAAATGGTTAAATTATAAAATGATGATGATACCCTCAATGAATTAATAAACTATTAATAAAATTAATAAAATATTAAAACAATATTATCCACATGACTTATTTCTATTGGATAATGGTGAGTTTGCAACTTTGCAAATATTGAATAGTTTGTAACGGATATATATATATATATATATATGTATGTATGTATGTATATAACGATTCTTACCAAAATCCGTAATCGAATCTTAAATTCTTAACTTCAACTTTCATCCTTTCTTGATCAACCGAAAACCACCGAAACCAATTCTTTCTCTCAAAAACTCACTCAAAGTCTTACCACAATTTAGAACAATACTAACAATCACCAACTCCATATGTATATATATATATACACACAACAAAATGAGAAGTCCCACATTTCCAAAAATGAGAAAGAAAAGGTTTGCATGACATGTCCTAATACCATGCCACCCTCATATTGGCCAATCAAATTGAGGATATAACTCTTTTAATCGGAAGAGAATACGGTTGAACCAAGGTGGTGAGATTTAGTACACAAAAATCCAAACTAACCCCTCAACTTCAAAGAACAACACAAAACACCCCTTATACTTTCCAACGATATTTATTTTGATAGATCACTGTAATAACCCGTCCCAAATATTCCATATAATTAAAAATTGTTGCATTTATAACATAACAACAACATGATAAATCACATTGGGTCCCAATCTTACCTAATCGTATGAATAGAATATGCTACAAATTTTTTGATCAAATACATGACTTGATTAAAACATATATCACGGATCATGAATTGACTCTTCACCATCTACTCAATATAGCATGTAGCATATTACTCCCAAACACATATTCCATTTTCTCATAACCTCATGATGCTTCCCACAACCGCATCATTTTCATACAACGTAATGCTTCCCACAAACTGCATTACCTCATTCCACATGATGCTTCCCACCAACTATATCACTGACATACGATACTTCCCTTGATCGTTTGATTAACAAAAGTGATGCGTCTCAAATACGTCACCACATACAATACACCCTTGGATTGCATGGTCCCGCAATGCAAAGGTGATTGTGTCCCATTAATACGATACACGCATTTCATATTAACTAACACGACGATCGGAGTTTTCATCATATCCAAAGGTATCGCATCAACTTATTGCAACAATTGAAATATCGCCTCCTATGGTTGCACGCACCAGGATATCGCATCTCAAAGATGCGAGAACCTAGTTGTCGCATCCTATGGTGCGAGAATCATGGTTGTCGGGCCATTTGATTCGAGAATCAAGTTTGAAGGATCTCTTTATTCCGAGGATCATGTTTGTCCGATCTTTTTGATTCGAGGACCCAAGTTATCGGGTCATACTAATGCGAGAACCCCGTTTATCGAATCCCGAAGATACAAGAATTCAAGTTTCAACTCATCACAATGATGTGAGGACCCAATTTATCGAATCTTAAGGATGCGAGGAATCAAGTTATCAAATCCCAAGGATGCGAGGACCAGGTTTCAACTCATCACAATGATGCGAGGACCCAGTTTATCGAATCTTAAGGATGCGATCACTTTGAACGTTTTCCCCATAAACTTGTTTTAACCCTAAATATTTTCTAGAATACTATACGTCCCATTTGCAAAAACACTTTTAATAAAATCTGTACAATCAGATATGCACATGAAGCATTTTTACAAGTAAAAACCCACATACTTGTAACTTCCCCTACCATCTTGAAATCAAATCCCATGACGTAAATAATATCAAAGTAAAATACCTTGAAATATATGCAATTCTGTTTATAAAGCTCTTTTATAAAAACTCACCTCAGTCCCGTTTAGACGATAAAACTTTATCAGATAACACTTTGGACTCCAAATATGCTATCACTGAATCAAATAATAGTTTACCGGTCTATACATGAAACTAACCGTAAACCATAAACACACGTTAAAACACACCCATATATATATATAATATACATATTTCACATATATGTATACACATATATAAACACACACACACCCCTATATATATATGATAAGGGAGAGATCATACAAGAACATCCCCTCTTTAAAGGAACAAATGAAACACTTTGTGGACTACATATGATGTGGGTCCCACACATTTTTTATTTGATTCTATGGAGCCCACCATTGAATCAGATATGATTTTTTTAATGTGTGAGGCCCACATCATATGTGGTTTATAAGGTATTCCCTTTTTCCTTTAAATTAACAAAGGTCTCATTTGAATATCCCTCATATATGATATATATAGACACCCACATGCATATATATATATATATACATACATATATAAACATATATATATATATATACATATAGGGAGAGGTTTAAATGAGAACTTTTGATTTTTAAGGGAATAAAGGGACATCTTGTGGACCACATATGATGTGGGCCCTACATATTAAAAAATCATATATGATTTAATGGTGGATCCCATTGAATCATCTATGATTTTTTAATGTGTGGGGCCTATATCATATGTGGTCCACAAGGTGTCTCTTTGTTCCCTTAAAGATGAGTGGTTCTCATATGATCCGTCCCTATATTTATATATGTATATAATGATTCTTACCGAAATCCGTAATCAAATCTTAAATTCTTACCTTCAACTTTCATCCTTTCTTGATCAACCGAAAACCACCGAAACCAATTCTTTCTTTCTCAAAAACTCACTCAAAGTCTACCAAAATTTAGAATAATACTAACAATGACCAACTCCATATATATACACACAACAAAATGAGAAGTCGGCATTTCCAAAAATGAGAAAGAAAAGGTTTGCATGAGATGTCCTAATACCATGCCACCTCATATTGGCCAATCAAATTGAGGATATAACTCTTATCATTGGAAGAGAATTTGGTTGACACAAGGTGGTGAGATTTAGTACACAAAAATCCAAACTAACCCCTCAACTTCAAAGAACAACACAAAACACCCGTTATACTTTCCAACGATATTTATTTTGAACCCGCACAATTCAAACCCGGTTATAACATTAATAATTAAAATTAAATCATTTTTAGTTTTTTAAATCACACTCATTTTTTTAAATCACACTTTATATTCTTATAATTGGCTATATAGTTTATTAATTTCCCTTACTTTTTATTTTTCATTTTACATATTTATCATATTATATAAATAATCGTATATAAACCAAATTACATCAAAAAATATGTTTCTTTGTTACAAATTTTACCATTATAATCGTCTTCTCAATACCTTAATGAGGACATAATCATATTATCAAATAACATCTTAATTATCCATTTTTCGTTTTCCATTTTAAACCCTTATGTATCTATATCCATACTATCTATCAGGGCCGGTCCAATGGTTTTGGATGCCTTGGACGGAGAGCCACAAAATATGCCCCAAATATAATGAACTAAGAAAGCACAAATTTTTAAGGGGTTTGAAACCTAGTCAAGTTAGGCGGCTCATCATAACGCCGATTTTTATTGAGAAAAGAAGTTACAACGAGAGGACATAAAACAAAATCCAAACAACAAAAACAAATATAAGATCACCTAAAACGGTGTCTTCGTGCATTTCGTATTTCGTGAAGCAAAATCTTCAATCAATTTATCATAGGGGTTGTTTGGTTGTTTTTCATTAAGCTCCGTATAGACTATAGACTAAGTTTAGGAATTTAGTTCTCTTAATGGATTATGTTAAATTGTTGTTCGGTTGTTGCAATGAATAAACATTTTGAATGATGTAAATGACAATTTTATCCACATTACTTGTTTTTTTAACAGTGCACTTCTATGTTATATTAGACAACAACGGTGCTTGTTCCTTCAATTTGTCAAATACAATAAAGTACAAAAATGGAGTAGCTTCAACGATAACAAAAATCACCAAAGAATTAATAAGAACCTAATAATGATTCCATCATTTTTCAAATGCAAGAACCCAAAAGCAAGAAACAAGATTTTAGAGAGGAGCAATTATTTACAAGAAAAGGAACAAATTAAGGGAGAGAAACCTAGAAAAAACCCCAACCATCTCTCTTTTTGACGGTAAATATATGTAAAAAAGCTAACCCAACCATCTCTCTCTCTCTCTCTCTTGACGGCATCATTTCTCTCTTGTTATAGTGAATGTATGTAAAAACACAAGATTGCTTGATTTGCATCTCTTTGATGGTGATCAGTAAATGAAAAAAGAAACCAAACAATACTTGATTTGCTCTATTTTAACAACCTCGTCGTTGTTTTATTTTATTGACAATGAATGGATGAAAACAAGAAGGGAAAAAGAGGAAGAAATGGTAGATTATGCACATATGCCTTCTCTCTATAAATCGACTACAATCATCCATTCCACCCAATAGTTTGTTTAACCAAGTCCAAGCTGTTCAAATAAACAAATAAGCAATCAAGCAATCACCAAATATGTAAATAACCAAGATTCTATCAATCAACAAATATGCAAATAACCAAGATTTAAGCAATCGCCAAATACTAAATAAGAAATACACCTTAGAGTTGAGAGTCGGGCTAATTTTTTTTGAAAATAACCAAGATCTAATATAGGCATTTTATACCTGGGCCTGTGATTCCCCTTGGACTGTGCTACCCTAGGCGGAGGCCCATGTCGCCCACTAGCTGGACCGACCCTACTATCTATACTACATTAAAAGTAGTTTTAAACGGTTATTGTTTCGATTTTTAAGAGGTACAAATGTTGATGCATTATGTACATTTTTTGAAGATTTACAACTTCCACGATTCAGCATCATAATTACACCCTTATAATTTGTTATTTAATTATTTTATAGCTCTTCCTTTTTAATTTTTCATTTAATACAATTTTCATATTAACATAGATAATCGTATATTAACTAAAATATATTAAAGAAAAAAAATGTTTTCTTTTTAGCAAACTATACGGTTATAGTCGTCTTTTCAATACCTTCAAAATGAGTCCAATATCGATTATTTTTTAATTTAATAATATTATTAAAAATGATAAATACGTACCAAATTATTTTTAAAATTTAATTTTGACATCATAATTTTTCATTTTAAGTTTTCTATTTTACACTCTTATCTATCTATATCTTACTTATAAAGTTGTTTAAACGGTCATTGTTTACATTATTAAGAGTTACAAATGTTGACGTATTAATTATATACAATTTTTGAAGTTCTATAACTTTCACGATTCAACATGATAATTAAAATAATTCATTTTTATTTTTAAATTATACTTTATACTCTTATAATTTGTTATTTAATTTACTCTTTAGCTTTTTCTTTTTCATTTTGCATTTAACACTTTTTTCATATCAACATAAGTAATCGAATATTAACTAAAATATATTAAAGAAAAACGTTTTTATTTTTATAAACTATACAATTATAATCATTTCTTGAATATCTTCAAAATAAGCCCAACATCGATTATTTTAGACTATTCCTTGTATATGGTATACCAATATTGAATATTTAACTTATTTGACAATGGAGTTTGAGAATAAAATCCAAAGCAAGTTTTATTTATGAACCCTATAAATTATCATTATGTTGTATGTTGAGACGACTATTTTCATGCACCTCTTACAAGACAAAATTTTGTTTGTAAAATTTGATTAAATTTAGAAATCCCAGAAGGATAGTTGGTATTTTGCATGATTTCATATGATTTTTTGTAATAATGTTTAAAAATATGCTAAAAATATTTGTTTTGTAAAAATCAATTAATAATGAAATTTAATTTTATTCCAATTTCTACAAACCAAACACACTACAGATGTCAAAAATTTCCACAAAATCCTAATTATCCCAAAACATTTCGTCAAATTAAATGGGTCAAAAATGTGTTACTTTGTTCTTTTTAAATTAAGATTGTATATGGTGTTGTAAAAATAATGGATGACGATTTATAAGTGCACAACGATAGACAATTTGATATTTTGAAAAAGTTTGAGACTTCTAAATTGATGTCGATAAAACATTTAAATTCTGCTACATTTTAGCAGGTACGTGTAGTTCCGAATATTAACTGGCTACTAACAAACGACCAGGTAAGATTAATTACAAGTGTTTAAAACCTAACAAACTTGCTTACTTTTTAAAGCGATAATCGGGTAAAATTATACAATTTTACCCAGGGGTTGGGTTCCGGTGAGAAGTGGTTATTCACCGGTAGATGGGAAATGGACGCACATTAGGATGAGATGCACCGAGATAAGATACATCGAGATGCACCGGATCAAAATCCTCTATAAAGTGCAATTCTTGGATAGAAATGAGATTAAAAGTGATTAATGGTTCAGATGCATTTTTCACGCTTCTAACTATTGACTCAATCTACGATCCTATGCCTTTTACCGAATTGCTAAATAGCAATAGTGTAAAATAATCATTACCTAATTCTTTTATTAGAACCGAGTAGTATTAAGGATTAGGGCATCTCCAACCTAAACACTAGAAAAATGGACACAAAAAACACTAAAAAATGGACACAAAAAAAGGAACACTAAAAAAAACCATCTCCAACTACACACTAAAAAAACAACACTTAAAACACTTTTGATAATTAAACAATATTATTTTATTAAAACATAATAATTATGATATATAATTGATTTTTATAATCAATATAAAATTATCACTTATACTGCAGAAAACCCGTAAAAAACTGCAGAAAACCAATACATAATCACTTAAAACTGTAGAAAACTAGCAAAAAAACTGCAGAAAATCAGTAAAAATACTGCAGAAAACAAATATATATATATATATATAATTATCACTTAAAACTGCAGAAAACCAGTAAAAAAAACTGCAGAAAACCAATATATAATTATCAATTAAAACTGCAGAAAATCATTAAAAAATGCAGAAAACCAGTAAAAAACTACAGAAATTAATTATTCAAATTAATAAACTATTAATATATATATATATATATATAATTAGAAAAACCAAATAAAATATTAATATAATTTTTAGAGGGTTGCTTTTTTGGCCTTCAAATATAGAGGTCAAGAATTTGGCCCTCTATTTTTTTTGTGTTTTAGTGGTGGGTTGGAGTAAAAAAAAAAACTCTATTTTAATGTTATTAGTGTTTATAGAGGTGGGTTGGAGATTGTCTTAGTTAATGTAGGCACGCCATATGTCTTGTGACCTAGTTTTTCTAATAAAAGAACTTCATTTTCAGGTAAAATAAGAATAGCCAAATGACAGTTTTTATAGTAGTGTAGGAGTATGGACATGGTAAAATAAGATACCGAGAAGAAATCTGGTTTTTTATTTAGTTATTGTTATCGTAAGAATCTAAAACTAATATGTTGTATATGTGTGTGTATATATATACACGTATGAAATAAGTTTTGGTAATATTAAAAACTATTATGAAATAAATAACGTAACCTTACTCCAATAACTCTGCCAGGAAGCGGAAGAAAGAGACTCGAACTCAAAACTTACTACCTGAGGTGTGACCTACAACAACTGGACTTTGTCTCCTTCACTTGATGTTTATTCTTCAATCAAAAGGCAGATCTAAGTGCCAAACCCCTTTAATTTCATTATGGTTCGTGTTGACTTGAAAGCAACATGGAGCTTCCAAATGTACTACCATCCGAAATTCCTAAATCTAGGGTCTGTCGGAGGAAGTACCAATGTGAGATTCTGAACAGGCCTCAAACTTTTTAATTTGGGGGTCATTTATATATTTAGATTATTAGCCCATATTTTAGCTCTATCTCTTTGGCTTCAGCCTTCTACCTCTTATATTAGTCTATTTGACATATAACAATTATAATGTTTTAGCAATTTATCCCAATGCCTCGGCCAATCCCTTCACTCTTCTACCAGTTTGATTTGCCGAGTCATTAATTCTCGATTATGACTTCACATCTGAAATTCCTTATTCTTTCTTAGGACTCTATTTGATCTCTAACAGTCGGGTTGTCCCGTTCATCTTTATTTTTCAAATAACTAATTTACAAAACACAACCCTAATAATTTCTTTCTTTCTTGTTCAACGAGCATACTTAGCAATAATTTCTTTGACTTAATCATGATATTTGATCGTGGTTTTTTGAAGCACTATAACACAACACTTATCACGTAGGAAAGTTGTAAGTTGAGGGGGAATTTGACCCTAGAATCGAGTTAGGGTTTTTTGAGCACTTGAGGTGTATAGCAGTTCCTAAAATCCTATTTGTTGATTTTTTTTTTCAATTTAACGACTTATTGAAAAAAGCTCATTATGTTTTGTTTCGAATAATATTAGAAAAACGATTCTAACTATTCATTTAAGTGAATTTTATATCTTACTTTGTCATTTTAAGATATTTTTGTTATTTAATTTATAATTTTTTTAATATAGTATATAATATGTGAAAATTTTATTTTATTTTGCTATAAGGGTAACATGAACAAAAGATTGAAACGTAAATCTCTCTAATAATGACTAAACCAAGATGGTAGCCCTCAATATCGAGACATATCTCCAATAATTCATCGCACAAAGCATAAGTGCGAGAATCAAAATCATGAAATCCAGTTCAAGTAATCAAAATCCAAACACCAAGCTTTTTAACATGTGATGTTTAACCCTTTGACAATGAAGTTTCAGAAAACCCTAATGAAAATATTCCTTTGCAAGTGGTTGAAGACTCATCATGAATATAATCCCATTGATGGGGTATGCAATACTAGCTGCTTCCCGACAAAGAACAACAAAGAGACGTGCTTCAAAGAAAACAATGTTGAAAAGAAGCTCCATGTGTTTAGTACGGACAAGGGATTGGGTTAAGAACCCACACCCACCCATATTTGAGCCAACCACCCAATCAACCAAAATCATCATTCCTGTTTTGAGTTGAAGGCTAACAACTTGCGTAGTGACATTGTTGTCATATACTCTACGATCCGTCTGTTTTCTAGCATCAATGATCAAGCTTTGGGCCATTGTGTCTTTAAGTTTTGATAATGTTTTGTTTATCAACTTACATTCAGTAGACATAAAAACAACTTATATATGACCATTTTCTTATGATAAAGATGGTGTTAAATTGTTGCTTATTGGTGTTAAGTTTTTGCGATAAAGTAGAACCAAATCAAAGGGAAAAATTGAGGTCGTCAATTAAAAAAATCTAATGGTATAGAGAGCAAAAATATTTTACTAAATTTTGTATAAAAATAGAATGGAGTTTATTCTCATTCCTATTTTGTGGAATATAATTTTTTTTAAATATTTTGTGAGATATTTTTTTAAAAACTGATTCTTACTACTACACAAATGCAAATATAACCCATTAAATACAACCCAGTTTCTAGAATACAACCGGGTTATATTTATATTTATTTTAATTACTTTAAATGTTACCCGGTGCTTTGAAAACTACCGGGTAGTATGTGATTATTAGGTAGTGTGTTTTCCTAAAACTACCCGGTGCTTTAAAATCAACCGGATAGTATTTCGTTACTTGATAGTGTATTTTTATAAAACTACCCGGTGCTTTAAAATCAACCGGGTAGTATTTGGTTACTTGATAGTGTATTTTTATAAAACTATCCGGTGTTCTAAAATCAACCGGGTAGTAATTGGTTACTTGGTAGTGTATTTTTATAAAACTACCCGGTGCTCTAAAATCAACCGGGTTGTAATTGGTTACTTGGTAGTGTATTTTTATAAAACTACCCGGTGCTCTAAAATCAACCGGGTAGTAATTGGTTACTTGGTAGTGTATTTTTATAAAACTACCCGGTGCTCTAAAATCAACCGGGTAGTAATTGGTTACTTGGTAGTGTATTTTTATAAAACTACCCGGTGTTCTAAAATCAACCGGGTAGTAATTGGTTACTTGGTAGTGTATTTTTATAAAACTACCCGGTGCTCTAAAATCAACCGGGTAGTATTTGATTACTTGGAGGATACTTTTTATAAAACTACCCGGTGCTTTAAAAATAACCGGGTAGTATTTGATTACTTGGAGGACACTTTTAATAAAACTACCCGGTGCTTTAAAAACAACCGGGTACTATTTGATTATGTGGAGGATACTTTTTTATAAAACTACCTTGTGATTTACAAGCAACCGGGTAATATTTGATTATTTGGTAGTGTGTTTTTCTAAAACTACTCGGTGCTTTAAAATCAACCGGGTAGTATGTGAGCTAGGGTTTAGACTTTTATTAACTACCCGGTGATGTTTATGCAACCGGGTAGTATTTGTCCTAACTTTATCTACTAGCCACCAATACCAAATTCACCCATTTCTTAACATTTTCACAATCACTCTTTCTCTCTATCTTCAAGAACTTTCTCAAAATCATCAAGAATTTCAACACATTCTTCAAGAATTTTCTCACAATCTTCAAGAATTTCAACAAATTCTTCAAGAACTTCTAACATTCTTCAAGATTCTCCTCCTTAGAAGGTTTTCTTTTTCTTTTCCAAACACATATATATGTTCTATATATGTATTCATTATTTAAAAAAATTATATATATACATGAATTGTTAACTAAAATTTGGGATGGTTTTTATATTTATAGAACCGTTTGAGCAATCAGAGGTCAAAGATTACTTAGCTCATTTGATTAATCGAATCGGTGGTACACGGTAATTTCTCCTCACTTCAACTTTTTTGTTCGCTTATCAATAAACATACATAATAACATTCATTTAGTATAAGTAAACTGTATATGCCCTTAGACTTATACCCGTCCGAAATTAATCTAATAGAGACTAATTTCGGATAGTCCCCGTTTTGGGACTGCTTTTTGAATACTTTGTCTCATTTAGGATGTTATTATGTATTACTAGATGAGGTATTTAAGAAAATTCGGTAGGCATCTCCCATTGCTCCTACGAGTATGTGTGTCACACGCATACTTGGGGAGTCAAGGGGAAATGCTGTCGAATTTTCTTAAATACCTCATCCAGTAATACACAATAACATATGAGACAAAGTATTCAAAAAGTGGGTTTAGGATGACCACCGGCCATTTGTTATATGAACACATTGCATGCATTTCATTAATAATTTATTTTCTATATTGCAGATGGATCGTAGTACTTGGATGTATAAAATAAAACGTGCTACGGTTGAATATTTGGCGTATTTGGATGAGTTTATTAAACTTGCCGAGAATAATCGGGTGAAGAAAGGAGAAAGTTACATTTGGTGTCCCTGTAAAGATTGTCAAAATTTTCACAAGTTTACCGACTATCATGTAATTCAAGGGCATTTGATACGTCGTGGGTTTATGGAAGGGTATACAATTTGGTCACGACATGGTGAGAAATTTGATGATCGTAACACATTTGTTCGTAATTGTAGTGACGATGATAATGATGATTTGGACGATGATAATGATGATTTGGACGATAACAATTGTGATGATTTAAATGACTTGTTACATGATGTGGAGGATAATGTTGCTGATACGGATTATGAAAAATTTCAAGAATTGTTTGTCGACTCTGAAAAGCCGTTGTATCTTGGTTGTATAAAATTTACCAAACTTTCTGCTGTGTTAAAATTGTTTAACCTAAAAGCAAGCAATGGTTGGAGCGATAAAAGTTTTACTAGCCTATTAGAGACTTTGCATGAAATGCTTCCAGAAAGTAATGAGTTGCCTGTTTCGTTATACCAAGCAAAAAAAATGATGTGTCCAATGGGATTGGAAATTGAAAGGATACACGCATGTCAAAATGATTGTATATTGTATAGAAACGAGTATGAAAACCTACATGAATGTATTAGATGTGGTACATCGCGATATAAACATAAAGAACATGCGGAAGAAAACATCGATGATATGAAGAATGGCCCCCCTGCTAAATTATTGTGGTATTTGCCCATCGTACCAAGATTGAAACGATTATTTGCAAATGTCAAAGATGCAAAATTGTTGCGTTGGCATGCCGAAGATCGTAAAAAAGATGGGAAAATGAGACATGTGGCTGATTCTCCTCAATGGAGGAATATCGATTCTGATTTTGAAGAATTTGGTGGGGAAATTAGAAATATACGGTTTGGGCTTAGTTCAGATGGAATTAATCCGCTTGGAAACATGAGTAGTCGTCACAGTACATGGCCAGTTCTTCTATGCATCTACAATCTTCCACCATGGTTATGCATGAAACGGAAATACATCATGATGTCACTGCTAATTCAAGGTCCCAAACAACCGGGTAACGACATTGATGTGTATTTGGCTCCATTAATTGACGACTTGAAAGAATTGTGGAGTTCAGGCGTCCAAGTGTATGATGCATACGGTATGGAGAACTTCAGGTTGCGGGCCATGATATTTTGCACCATAAATGATTTTCCAGCATATGGCAATTTGTCAGGATACAGTACAAAAGGAGCGAAAGCATGTCCTGTTTGTGAAGATGACACACATTCCTTAAGGTTGAAAAATTGTATGAAAAATGTGTTTATGGGACATCGTAGATCACTTCCAATGAGGCACCCGTACCGTAAATTGAAGAAAGCATTTGATGGAAAAATCGAGCATGGAGTGGTAAGGCCACCATTGATCGGACCAACTATATATTCTCGAGTTCAAAATCTAAACATTGTTCTCGGAAAAAGTGGTGCAACTCCTCCTAAGAATATTTGGAAAAAGAAGTCTATTTTTTGGGAATTACCATATTGGGAGCACTTGCAAGTCCGACATTGTCTTGATGTTATGCATATTGAAAAAAATGTATGTGATAGCTTGCTAGGACTGTTGTTGAACATCCCGGGGAAGACAAAAGATGGGGTTAAAGTTCGAAAGGACATGGTTGAGATGGGAATTAGATCACAACTTGCTCCTGTTGAAACTGGAGGTCGCACGTATCTACCACCAGCTTGTTATACGTTGTCAAGAGCTGAGAAAACTATATTTTGTCGATGCTTGCATGGTATTAAGGTTCCATCTGGGTATTCAGCTAACATTAAGAAGTTGGTGTCAATGAAGAACTTGAAATTGCTTGGTATGAAATCTCATGATTGTCATGTTCTAATGACACATATGATCCCCATTGCTATTCGTGGAATCTTGCCAGATCACATCCGACACACAATCACGAAGCTCTGCTTGTTTTTTAACATGATAAATTCTAAAGTGATTGATCCTGAAGTGTTGGATTCATGGCAAAATGATATTATCCTCACTCTTTGTCAACTTGAGATGTATTTTCCACCTTCATTTTTTGATATCATGGTTCATCTAATATCTCATATTGTAGGGGAAATAAAAGCATGTGGTCCTGTTTTCCTACGTTACATGTATCCATTCGAGAGATATATGGGATTCTTAAAAGGGTATGTAAGGAATCGATATCGACCAGAGGGCAGTATCATTGAAGGATATGCTTCTGAAGAGGTGATTGATTTTTGTACAGACTATCTGACTGGTGTGAAGACTATTGGTGTTCCTCAATCTCGACATGAGGGTAGACTTGGTAGGGTTGGGACAATTGGATTTAAAACGATCATTCCAGACCGGGACGAGTTGCAACAGGCACATTTTTTTGTCCTACAAAACATGACAGATGTTGCTCCCTACATACATGAACACATGGCAATTTTACAAGAGATGCACAAATCAAGAAATGGAAAGTGGCTAGCTACTGAGCATAATAGAACATTTGCAAAATGGTTGAAAGATAGAGTGAAAGCAAGTTTTAGGGGAGAAAGGTTAATCAGGTAGTGGAAAGGTTGGGGTACGGTCCACGATATGATGTGGCATCATACCAAGGCTACGACATTAATGGATATACATTTTACACCAAACGATAAGATGAAAAAAGCACATTACAAAATAGCGGAGTGACATTAATAGCCACAACAACAGAATACGATAGGGAGAATAATGATGTTAGGTCGAGGATCGCCAAGAACTCTTATTACGGTGTTATACAAGAGATTTGGGAGCTTGATTATAATTCCTTCACTATACCTCTATTCAAGTGTAATTGGGTGGAAAACCAACGTGGTGTTAAAGTTGACAATGATGGTTTCACAATTGTTGATCTTTCCAGACATGGTTATTTATCTGAACCATTCATTCTAGCCAAGCAAGCCTCCCAGGTATTCTTTGTTGAGGACCCAAAAGAGTCCAGACGACACATTGTTCTACATGGTAAAAGACATATAGTCGGTGTTGAAAATGTTGTGGACGAGGAAGAATATGATCTGTTCGATGAGCTACCTCCATTTTCGGTTGGTATTCCATCGTCAAATGTTGATATTGATGATACAACTTATCTACGATCTGACCATAATGAAGGATTTTGGGTTGATGAAAACCGCGTTACGTGAAGGTAATCAACCATCTATTCTATAATGAGAAAATTGATTTTGTATATAAATCGTATCAACTTATTAAGATAACATATTAACTCGTCTTATTTTCTTTGCAGCAACAAACAACAAGAAGAAACAAAAATAACTGATTGTCTGATTTATTAATCTTTATAATTTGTAGTTTCGTCTTTCATCTTTTTTAAAGTTTTCATAGGAACTGTTCTCGTTCTTTTTATATGATGAAACCAAAAATTTAATGTTACCGAAAACCTTTGAATCAATATCAAAAAGTTATAATCGTTGAAATTATAAATGGTTAAACTTTTCAAAACTTCCTGAATTATAAATAGATTAATAATTAACCTAATTTAAAAATTTAAGAATCATTGATATTTTAAATAACCTAAATTTTTAAATAACCTAACTTTTTTAAAATTAATTTTAAAACCAGTTTTTAAATAAACCAATTTTAAAATCCATTTTTTAAATTAGTCCATATCGTTAAGTAACTCAAATTTATAAAACTATACCCAATCTGGCCCACCTATTTACAAGGCCCACATCACAATCACACCCTAGTTCGGAATCAGCAGACAATCGTCACCCTCACTGTCACCGGAATACCTCTGTTTCATGATGTCGAAGGTAATGTGCTTCCTGCTACTGCTTTCGATTTTGCTTCCTGTTGCTTTCGATTTTTGTGTTCTAGATAAACTGGTGATTTGATTTTCGTTTTGTGTAATTTTTTCATTTTCTGATTATACGGTTCCATCTCCAGAGGCTAGACTGTGGATTTTGTTCGTAGATTCGCTATGAACTGTGGATTTTGTTCCGGTTTCATTTTCTGATTTTGTTCCGGTTTCATTTTCCGGTTTCTTCTTCTACTCTACTCTACTCTCAGATATTATATATATATATATATATATATATGTGATGTCTTATTAGGATGATTGTTAATTGCAGACCACGTTTGTTGGATTTTGTATCAAATTTGGATGAGGAATCGTGAAATCTGCATCTGAGAAGGCATTCAAATCGTTACCAGATATTTCAAAAGCTATTAGTGAGCTAACAGTGTTGAAGGGGGTTGGTCCTGCCACTGCATCTGCTATATTGGCTGCTTGTGCACCTCATATTGCACCTTTCATGTCAGATGAGGTATTATACTAGAAAAAACAAGTTAATATTTTGATTTCTATCAAGTGTTTGTTAATTATACTACTAATATAATTTCACAGTCTCGGATGTGGAAAGAGCTCTATGGAGCTGTGCCAAATCGAAGAAGAATGACAGTGAGGATCTATCTCAGGTATAGGTGCAAAGTGATGCTGCATTTCATCTTATATTTTGAGGTTTGAATTGAACTTGATAGTATCAACAATTAATGTAAATATACAACCCAGACTGTTGTCTTTTTGTTTTGGATTTCCTCAATGATCTGTATAGGAGTGTGTTGTGCTCATGATTTTATTTCTGACACACACAATGAACACTCATCAGCAAATGAGGATTCTGTCTCATTTCCTAATCTATTGGCAAACACACTTCTATAATTCTATTAGAGAATCAAATACTATTATACAATAATAAGGTTCACTGAGATTACTTTCCTATTTGTGCTGTTTCTCATGTATCTAGACTTACTGGTATTAACATGAATAGAAAACAGTTTTGTCAATATGTGGTAAAGTCATCACGAATGACAATAGCATCCTCATGATTGATTTACGTAATTATATATCTTTTGTTTTTTTCATCACCTACATTGGATTTTGTATAACAATGATCATGTCATGTAAGATAAGCCAATGCATATGTAGGTGATGATAATATATTTTGATTAGATTATAAGCAATTATAGGGTTAGGTTCAAATGTGAACTCATTTTTGGTTGTGAACGTGAGGACGAATCTCAGCCACACATCTTCGGTTATGGTGGACGCGATCACGGAGGATTGACGCGATTCATGGGAGGGTGGAGATTATTAAAGGAGGGGAACCAGGTCAAAGCCGCCTTTATTGACCGGATAAGTGGCTGAGATTCGTCCTCACGTTCACAACCAAAAATGGGTTCACATTTGAACTTTCCTCAGCAATTATATATATATATATATATATGTAGGTGATAGACCATGCTTCCAAAACTAGCTTTCAGTTATCTTAGCCTTGGGAAAAGGAAAAAGTGCCCAACGAGTCTTATGAGATGCATGTAGCTTGATTTGTTTATCTAATAATAATTCAAACAATGTTTTTTTTCCCGGAAGTTACCTGATGAAGGTCACTTTTGCCTTTCTTTCTTCTCCAATATGATTGATACACATAAGAATGAACTAAATTGGAAGCCTAATCGAAATGGGAATTAATGTTTCATCTCTTCATAATTGAATTTTACTTATACTTCTAGGGTGAAGATACACGTCTACCGTGTACACAAATTTAGATACAAGTATTACAGAACTCACATATGGGTCAGGCCTTCAGTTGCTGCTAGAGTACAAATTGTTGCACACTTACTTAAAACTTCCTTCTTCCAAAATAAATAGTACATACTCTGTTTGTGAAGGGGTCCAATAGAGACCACCCGAGGGTTGAAAGCCCTTGGGTTAAGATCTCGAACCCTGCTTGGAATGATTTGAATGGATGTTAGTGAAAATTCTTTGTGTTGTTTTTGTGTGCAGTAAAGAAGAAATTGGACAGTAGGGTCTTGATCAATGCTTCCAAGTTCAACATCATCACTTGCATTTGCCATTACAAATGGTATCTGAAAAGACATAGGAAATTGAAGGTATTCTATTTCCCATTTTCAGATTGTTGGAGGATATATATATATATATATAGGGGAGGGATCATATGAGAACACTACCAATTTAAAGGAACAAATGAACTCATTTGGGACCACATATGATGTGGGTCCCACATAATATTAAATCATTTATGATTTAATATTAAATCATATTAAATCATAAATGATTTAATATTATGTGGGACCCACATCATATGTGATCCACAATTGTTCCTTTGTTCCTTTAAAAATGCAAAGTTCTCATTTGAACCTTCCTCTATATATATATATATGTAGAATAGGGTTAGGTTCAGAGGAAAACCTCAAAAAAAAACTGAAGAACACCCTGGGAGCCCTCATCTGGATGCAAATGCATACCGGTAACTTGTGACATGCATTTGTGCATATGCACTAATGCATAATATGCATTCCGGCATAGAAGAAAAAATAGTTTCAATCGCTTGTATGCACAAATGACGTTCTTCATTTTTTTTTAGGTTTCCCTCCTAAACCTCCATCTATAATATATATATATATATATATATTTAGATATATATGCACAAATGACGTTCTTCATTTTTTTTTTTTGAGGTTTCCCCCCTAAACCTCCCTCTATAATATATATATATATATATATATTTTTTTTAGATATATATGCATGCATTATGATTATGATTATCTTTCTTTCTATATGCTAGGCAAACATAATATTCATTTTTGTATCTATGTCGATGGCAATTGCAGAATTGAAACTCAAAAAACATTTTTAGATGTACAAGTTTTGACCAAGTTTGAAATTAGTGGCATCCAAACAAATTAACTTCAAGGTTAAAGAATATAGTTGAAGAAAATATTTTACCTTTATAATTTATGGGATGAATGATGGATGATGCTTGTTCTTCACTACTAGTTCTTTTTCTTCTTCTTCTTCTTCCCTACACCTGCACTTCTTGATAGTTGATTCTATCTAATATGAATCATTAATTAATATCTTAAAATTATATTAAGAACAGCTAACATGATGGCCTCTTTCAACTCCCAGTTTCAAAAAGTTAATGGAGGGTGAGGTCAACCCAGTTACAGCTCATATATATCTTTAATCAATATCTAACATGAAATCCCTACCAATAACATTAAAAAAATGGAAGCTCATTCTTATTTTGGGTTTATTGGCCTGATTTCATTATACTGATCTCAAATATGATAGAATTAGTGTATACAGTTTGCAGGATATTGCTTTGAATCTCAGTCAACTATTTATATATTTAATTCAACTATTTCTCTCTCTCTCTTCAATTTTGATGTATTGATACACTGTTGTTGTCCAGATTTCTTGTGGGAGAAGTCTATACTCAGGTAGTGGATTTAAATGCATCATTTGCAACTATTATGGATGTGATGAACTGTATATATAGGTTATTTGTTGTTAAAGGAGTTGACTTTAATCCCCTGAAGAGTTGTAGTTGTATATATGCTCAATGATATGCAACTTTTAATCAATATAAATTCGATATGATTAATTATGCTTTCTGAAGCAGTTTTTTGTGTTAGGTCCTAAGTTTTGGCCAATTTTGTTCTTTTTCTTTCTATGCAGAAATAGAAGCAGTAGTTGTTGGTCAAAGCTAAAGCTAAAGAAACACAAGAGGTATATAACTATATTGACGATGTATTTTGCTAAAAAAAATCGTCTCTTTGGTCCTAAGGAAGCTTTTTAAGTTATATTATTTTCCAATAATTATAAATCAACATCATTTCTTGGTTGATAATCATATGCCGAGCTTGCAAATCGACCGATATATTTTGCATTCCCACCATTTCAATACCTTATTGTATGTGATATATATGTGTGTGTAATTATTAGTTCCATGTCGGACCAAACCGAGTCATCGATATCAGAGGAGAGCGAGGAGGGGAGCGAGGAGGAGAACGAGGAGGGGAGGGAGGAGGAGAGCGAGAGTTCTCAACCAAGTCACATGGAGGCGAGCCAAGGTTCTCAACCCAACAATATACTAGAGGTCCAAGGTTCTCAACCAAACAATATAGAAGGGGTCCAAGGTTCTCAACCAATAGAGTAGAGGCGTAAAAGAAGTGTCGCATTGATGGCAAAACATAGAAAAACGAAAGATTTGCATATTGAGTTCGATGCGGATGGTGGGGCTATCGGAGAGAATTATAACAAATTCAGAACTTGGGTAGGGATTACGACAAGATCAATGATTCCGATCACCGAACCTGCTTGGAATAAGATAGATAAAGATGAAATGAATTTGTTGTGGTCCACTATTAAGGTATGACATCCAAGACTTGTTACATATGATGATGGCTTTATTTTTATTTGTTAATGACAATTAGCCTACTTATTTTGCAAAAAAAAAATAGCATCATTGGAGCATTAAGGATGAGGATGACATACACAAAGTTCCAGTGCTTAAAGGAGCCCATTATTCATGGAGGAGCTTCAAGAAAAGACTTATTGCTAATTTTCTTAAGAAAGATCGTAATCCTTGTGATGCATACCCGTATCTCGATCCGGATACATGGAAAACATTCTGTGCCATGAAAACAACAAAGGAATTTCTGGTTTGTTGGAACTTACGATATTTTCATTTTATTATTATTATCTTCAATTGTTTCTAACCGTTTAAATATATTGTTCTATGTAGGAAAAAAGTGAAAAAGGAAGAAAGAACGCAATGCTAAACACTAATCCATCTCAGTTAGGCGGACACCCATATCGTGTGATGGTACCTAACTGGAAAAAAGAGATGACTAAACCAAGTCAATCGTCAAAACTAGGCAATTTAAAAGACGAGCGGGCAAGAAATTTTCTACTAGCTAGGAGAGTCAAAGCAACAAATGGGACCTTAGTGTTGCCGGCACACCTTCAACAATTAGCTGACGAGATTGTAAGAGAAAATTCCATACTTTAATCTATTTATATGATCCATTTAAAACTGTTTATTAAATAATTGCCTTTACATCCATACTCTTTGTATTAACAGATTGAGAAAGATCGACAGATTTCACAAGGGCTTTGGGTCCCTGGGCCGGGAGTGGATGTTCTTATAGTGGTGCTAGGACCCGAGCATGGTGGCCGCACCAGGGGAGTCGGGCATACGATTGGATTAAAAAAGGGCATCCCAGGGATTTTAAAGAAAAAGAGAAAGAGCCGAACCCCAGTGGATACAGAATGGGAGGAGAAGAGAATGACATTTAATGTCGAGTGTGAGGAGAAAAGAAGATTATTCGCGGAGGAAAG
The DNA here is from genome assembly GCA_036898165.1 of Silybum marianum. Lineage (NCBI taxonomy): Eukaryota > Viridiplantae > Streptophyta > Magnoliopsida > Asterales > Asteraceae > Silybum > Silybum marianum. Next base: position 16,733,925 of record CM072537.1, on the reverse strand, counting down.
AAGATTATTCGAGGTCGAGTGTGCGGAGGAAAGAAGATTATTCGCGGAGGAAAGAAGGTTATTCGAGGTTGAGTGTGAGGAGAAAAGAAGGTCATGGGAAGTCCAAGTTGTGGAGAGTCGAAGACAAATAAATGATGAGTTTGAGGAGAAAAGAAAGTTATTTGATGCCCATTTTCAAATGTGCATGCAACAAATGCCCAAGCTTGATGGAAACTCGGGGACAAGGAAGAGTAGTAGTGACTTGGTGCCTTGTTTTGATGAAGTTGATGTTTCAAAGGTAATTGATATACACACATAGAGACATATATACACATATATATGTTTATAAATACCAAATACATAGACACCTACGTACTACTTGACATATTATGTTTTCTAACTTGTTAACAGGCCTCCAAAACAGTACCTATTTCTAAACCGGTGGTCGCTTTACCTTCCACACAACTAGTGCCGACCAAAAGTTCACCACAAGGAGGACGAAAAAAAACCATCCTAAAGAAACTAGTTGTGCCGGCCATTAGTGCAATCTCGGAGAAATATTTGCGTAAGACGCCAAAAGAGTTACAAGCACTTTATAGGCGTTGGGAGTCCCGCCCAAATCCGACCCAAGAGATTGAAGTTCATGACGCCTCTGGTGTCTTTGGAGGTCAATCATATGACCTCCCCATTTTCCGTGATGACATACATTTTTTAGTGAAGGGTGCTTGGCTTGATCATTCTACGATTGCTTGGTTCCAGATGTAAGTGAATCTAAATTCTCAATATTCAATCTTATATTCTAAAAATATTCTACTTTATCATAACGTCGTGTTTTTTAGGTTATTACATGAGATTATGCAAACAAAGAGGAACAACAGATGTGGTTTCATATATCCAGCCTTGATTTATGCCGAAGTATGCCAAACAAAAGCTGATCTTGTCATAAGTAACATTGTTAGTGTGATCTCTCACAATAGAGAACTACAATTTTATCTGGCGCCATACTTACAGAGGTGCCATCTTTATTGTTATATAACTTACGATATATATATATATATATATGTGTGTGTGTGTGTGTGTGTGTGTGTGTGCGTGTGTGTTAAAAGGTTATACTAATAATTTTAAACATTACTAGCAAGCACTGGAGTCTGCTTTTGATTTACCCTCGCCGTCGTATAGTATATATTTTGGATTCATTAATGTTCGAAGGAAAGACCGCCGACACATATCTTGTCAAAGACCTTGTAGAAGCGTAAGCAATTGTTAAATTGGTATAAATTTGACCTTTTCTTTTATAACTTTTAACACCACCATTGCATATGTTTCTTTTAGAGCTGTTACAAGGTATCATGAAGAAGGAGGGTTGTGTGAAACCGACAAATCAAGGCCATTTAGATGGGAGTTGGCACACGTAATTCATCTCACTCTACACATCTATCTTATTTCGTAGTTGAATATGTCTAATACACACTTCTCTTATTTCCAATTTAGTGCAATCAACAAGAATCTGGTTGGGAGTGTGGCTACTATGTAATGTACTTCATGTTTCAGTTTGTCTTATATCAACAATCAGCTTTCCCGGATAGGGTATGTATGTGTTAAATATGTTTTCATTGTGTCTATTGCACTCAACCTTGTGGTTATAACAACATTTATTTTATTTTGCATCTAGGTACCATGGCACGACATGACACCCCTTACAAAAAGAATGGTGGATGATGTAGCTAAGACATGGGCTACCCGCTTTTCGAGTGCTTATCTGAAACATCTAACTGGTATGTTGATTATTCATGAGGAGTTTATATATATATCCTCTTTAAAATTATCTCTTGATGTTTACCTCATAGAAAAGAGCATTCCAACCATTTTATAGTTTATGTTTTGTTTGTCAGTCAAATTATACAAATTAACAACTATATTCATATGCAGAGTTAAGTCAGATTGAAAGAGGGTTCTTGCAAGCTATGTGGAGTTATGTTTTATGGATATGGTAGGGATCTTGATTGTAATAAAAGGAATATAAGTAGATAGAGCATGTCCCGGATGATACAGATTTGGATAGATGTTTTGTTTATCAATTTCATTGGTTATTATGGCATACAAAGTCTAATTGTGGATTTTTATTTCATTTTATTTTCATATTATTCGTAATTTGTGATTTTCCGGTATCAATTTGACTAAATGCTTATGTTTGTTTGATACATAAATACTAACCGGGCTCCGTTATACTACCCAAATTGGGTTATGTTAGTCACATACTACCCGGTTGCTTAAAATGAACCGGGTTATATTAGTCGCATAATACCCGGTTGCTTAAAATGAACCGGGTTATATTAGTCGCATACTACCCGGTTGCTTAAAAAGAACCGGGTTATATTAATCACATACTATTCGGTTGCTTAAAAAGAACCGGGTCATATTAAGCAAAATTCATGCCCCCTTTAAACTAAATACTACCCGGTGGACTAATAAAAACCGGGCTCCATTAGGAGAATACTACCCGGTTGTTCAACCGGGTAGTATTACCGTGACATTACTTCCGCCCCATGATAGGACCCGGTTGTATAACCGGGTAGTATATCATTTTGCAACCGGGTAGTATAAGCATTTCTCTAGTAGTATCTACCACAATTTTTTTTAAATAAAAAGGTTTGATAATTTATTGGGAATTTAATTATTATAACCATTTTTCAGAAATTTTTTACCCAAATAACTATTTTCTCTCTAAATTTACCAAAATGACCAGAACTTACTCGAAATACATACCGAAATACATAAGTATCGAAAGGGTTTAATTCTAATTGAAAACTACTCGAAATTGACCAAACCTACTCGACAATATCAAAACCTACTCGACAATATCAAAACCTACTCGAAATCATGCCCAATTCGAGTAACTTTCCATTTTATCGAGTAGGTTTCAATTTTATCAAGTAAATTTCCATTAAATCGAGTAAACATGATTGAAATTTTGAAAACCTACCCAATTCGAGTAACTTTCAATTCTATAGAGTAGGTTTCCTTTTTATCGAGTAAATTTCATTAAATCGAGTAGGTTTCAAAATTTCAAGTAGGACTTCGAGTAGGTTTTGATATTGTCGAGTAGGTTTTCTCCATTTCGAGCAGGTTTCAATCATAATTAAAACTCCTTCGATTCTTATGTATTTCGGTATGTATTTCGAGTAAGTTCTGATTATTTTGATAAATTTGGAAAGAAAATGGTTATTTGGGTAAAAAGTTTCTGAAAAATGGTTATAATAATTAAATTTCCTAATTTATTTCATCTTGGATTTTTTATACAAATAAAGTAAACTACACTTTTGGTTACGTTTACACCTTACTCTGGAGAATGGTCCTTAGACTTCAATAACTACAGTGAACATCCTAGTGTTTGCATTTTATTTTGAAAATCGTCCATCGACTTAAGTCTATTAAATTAGTTTCGTTAATTTAGAGATATTTGTCTTTTTTACTTTTACTAGGACAAGGTATACCATTTTGTTTAAAAAATAGAGACCAAATTGTAATTTATTGTAACTTATATTAAATTTTTTAATATATATACATATACAAATTATATATATGCACAATCGCATACAATCACACAAGACCTTCTTTGGCGTCTTTTCTCTGGCACCTTCCTCCGACGACACAAGACACAACAGGGACTATCACTAGCGTCTTTTTACTTCTTAGTCACAAGACACAACAAGAACCATTAACGACGACCATCAACGACGGTCTACTCTGATGGTTTTCTCGGATACCCTCCTTCCACTCTCTAGCCGTCCCCGTCCCCCTCCTCTTTCTCTTTCTGACGAGCACAACGCACCTCCTTCTCACTTTTGTTTTTCGGTCAACCTTTGCCACCACCTGAAATTCCAACCAACCACCATCCCAACCGCCCTTCTTCAATTATGATGGTCTCCTTCCACCCCATTTGACTCCCGACCATCACCCCATCCCTCCCTGTCCCCTTCCCCTGCCACTTTCTCTTTCCGACGAGCTCGCTCCACCTCCTCACTTTTGTTTTCTTTCTAACCTCTGACATCCACCTGCAACTACAACCAACCACTGTCCTACCCTCCTTCCTTCAACAAGGCAGTGATGTAGTTGAGAGAAATCGATAAGATGGTGGTGTAATGGTGTTAGCCGGATATACGAAGGGAGGAAACTCGTACCACATGGGGTAATGAAGGTGGTGGCCGAAGGTTGGAGATGCGCAGGTGGTGGCCGACAACGAGGAGAGGTGTTACGAGAGGGAGAAAAAGGGTAGGTGTATAAGACAAAAAGAAAAAGACAAAACCAAGAAAAAGACAAAAAAAGGTGTAAAAAAGATAAAAGGATCCCTTACTTAATTGACTTGTTTAATGGAGTTAAGGACCAAAGATGATTTTCAAAACAAAATGTTCGGACACTATAGGGATGTTCACTATAGTTATTGAAGCTTAAGGACACTTTTTGTAGCAAGGTATAAACGTCAAGGACCAAAAATATAGTTTACACATGAAATTATAATAGATTCTTATTATTTATTCACAAAGTTATATTTTGTTTTCTTAGTTGCATCAAAATGCATGGTATATTCACTTAATTGCATCAATGACATAGAACATTTAGGGGCTATTTGTTAGTTGTTGGATGGTATAGAGTTGGATGGTATAGACGTCTGGATGGTATAGAGACTCTGTATGATATAGTGCAGAATGAAAAATGGTTGTTTGGTAAATGCTCTGAATGGACAGTCTGAATGAGAACAAATTACCATTTTAACCTTTTATATAATTTTTCTCTAACTAAAATAATTAACTTATGATATAAACTACAAGTAAATATAAATTAAGAAACCCAAACAAAAAATTAAATAAAATGATTTTTGTTCTAAATTAAGAAACCCAAACAAAAAAGTGATACATATATATATATATAAAAGGGTTTATGCGAGAACGGTAACAATTTACGAGAATGTGAGGACAATCCTCAACCAATCATTCTGTACATGAAATTTTTCATGTACAAAATCACATATGATTCATGTACAAAATCACATATATATGATTCACATACAAAATCATATATGATTAGCCGAGATTTTTCCCCCAGCAAAAGTCGTGTGTGTCATTTTTTATTCTAGTACAAAATCACATATGTATTGTACATGAAAAAAATTTCATGTACAAAATAATTGGCTGAGAATTGTCCTCACATTCTCGTAAATTGTTACCGTTCTCGCATGAACCCGCCTCTATATATATATATATATATAGATTATATCAAAACCCAGAACCTTCCTTTCTTTACAAACTCCATCTTCTTCATTTATTTTGCACTGCAACAACTTTCTATTACCCACCAATTATACCTAACTACAAATAGTCTCAATCTCTTCCCACAAAATAAAAACCCTTGTTTCAAAGTTCATCTTCTCCGTTGTGTTTATGTATACCTAAAAGGAAAAGGGAAAAACCCTTATCTCAAAGTCTATCTCTTCCTCATTAATCATCCCATCTACTCCTGATATGGTGAAACCATCAGATAGGAGAAACCAAACAGATATAATGAAACCAAAAATGGTGAAACCATCAGATCTGAGAAACCAAACCAGAAATCGTGAGAAGGGTGGGAGAAATTGACGACATACCTGAGTAGGGTGGAGGACGGTTGCGCCGGAGTACATCGTCGCCGGAGAGCCTTGAGGTTGTAGGGGAGAAGTCGCACAATGGGAAAATAGGGAGCATATGGAGTTAATGAATAAAGTAAAAGAGGGTATTTTTGGAAAAAAGACACATCTGAACCATTTTGCAATAACCCAAGTCAAATAGCATCCAGAGGCTTTTGTCACACTTCAGAGGTTTATTTTTTTGCCAAACGCCTCCATGCCTCAGCGCGATAGCATCATTCAGAGCTTAACAAACAGCCCCTTAGTAAATAAGAGCTTTTGAAATAATTCAACAAAATAAGAACTAAAACAACACACGTTAAAATTTCGTTGAATATGCCTTATTAGATAATAAAATAAGGTTCACTCTAGTTACTCCACGCTATCAATTAGTTCGTTTATCAATTTGATCTTAATAATTTTTATATTTTTATTGTATGATTAATAAATATGTGAGCACGTTTGGTTGGAAAAATGGGTATGATGGAATGGCTCGATTCGACTTGAAAAATTCACTACTAAAATGGAAGGCTTTAACCTACGGACATTACCCTGGGAAATCCATCGCTAAAGGGTGATCCGTCACAAAACCGTCACAAAAATTGGTGTCTAAATTGTTGGTGGGTAAATCAAATCAGTGAGAGATTACCTAAGAAATTCTTGGGTAATCCGTTGGTATTTTCTTGAAAACATCGGATTTTGTTGGAACCATTAGTATTTCATGGGTGATCCGTGGTAATCACCCACGGAAATTTCCCTGAGTATTTTTTTTTGGTGAAAATCATTTTTTGGTAGTGATTGATTCGAGTTTTTGAACGTGCCGAGTCGAACATTAATGTTATAAAGCTCGATTCATTTAGTTAAACGAGTTCTATCTTGTTTTTTAGATTGACTCAAGCTCGAGAATTATTAAGCTCAAGATCAAGATAAACGAACGGAACTCGAGTAGTTTGTTAAAAGCTCAAATCATTTACAATAGTTACCGTAATTTTAATGTATTGAGTTATTTATATAATTCCTAGAAATATAGTGAAAAAAGAGTGTTCGCAAGTCGACATGCATGATCGGCTTTGTCTCGTTAAAAGAACTTCAATATTCGACCATTATATACAAGTCATTAAATCTATCTAATTTATCATATCTAATTATTATAGAAAAATGATAATTAATTTTAACCCGATGACCATTTCCTTCCTTCCCAGTGGTATCAAAACACATGTAAACTTAGTCGATTAAGGTATTATTGTTTAGTTTATAAGTCACTTTATAAGCTACCTTATTTTCTAAGTGCATATGTTTAACAAACTAACTTATGACTTATAAGTTAACTTATAAACCAACTTATTGAAAAGCTACTTGTGAGTGACTTATTGAACTTTTTATCATTTTCTTCCGATTATACCTATGATTAATATTAACTATTATTAATTATAATATACTGGTGAACCCGGTTGGATAGGCTCCCCACGCGTACAACCTGATCAAAAGAGGAATCGATGTTAACTCGGGGATGTGTCCTTTGTGTTAAGATGGAGTATGTGCAACATATCTTTATAGATTGTTCTACTGCGATAGAGGCAACAACACGTCTTCATCTCTGGTGGGACAAATTCCCCGCTTAAGTCGGCAGCGTAGGTGATCTAGTCGGGTTTAATTATCAGCTCCTCGGGATTACAGAAGCATTCAAGGAAGCGCCTAGAGGCTGTGGTGATTGCTTTTCTTTGGAGTTTGTGGGGGTGCTGGAATGAAATGGTTTTCAAAAACAAGGTGCGGAAAGGTGAGGAAATTGCTAACTTAATGCAATTTTTGGCGTTTAGCTGGATCAAGTATAGATCCAAATTGAGAAAGGATATTAGTTGGGAGTCGTGGGTTGTGAATCCTCTAAATTGTTTTGTGTTTTCGTTGCAACTCTAGCTCCTCGCTAGCCATTTTGGATTGTAATAAAAATTGTCTTCTTGACGTAAAAAAAAACTAATTAATATTATTTTGAATTTTACTAATTAATTTTAATTGTAATTATGAATTAATATTATTTTAATTTTATTAATTAACTACTAATCATTGACTAATATAAATTATTAACTCAATTTAATTTAAATTATTCGCTGATATTAATTATTATTATTTACAAGTCTGACTTATATTTTTTGAAAAATTACTAATTAATTAGAATGTGTTTGATTAGTTATTTATATATTATATGTAATAGTTACTTAAAATCATAAATTAATGTAATTTTTTTTCTAACTTTATTTTAACAAATTCAAAATTTATAATATATATGATAATCAATTTAATTTTTTTAAATAAACATATCATATTATATATTTTTTACGACTTTGTTTGAATTAATTATATTATAAGTGACTAACATTTAAATTTGTCATTTTTGGTAATTTTACATGTTTATCAGCTAGCTTTTGCCAAATATAACTTGTTCGTCAACCAGCTTATCAGTCAGCAACTACCTTATAAATCATCAGTTACTTTATCTTTCATAAGTCACCTTATCAACTAATTTGCCAAATATAACCTAAAATGCATCAAGTTTAGTCATTTTTCTTGTTAAGATGTAACGTTTTCTATGTCCACTTTCAATTAATTTACACCATAATGGATATACACTTAGATCAGAAAGTCCAATCTATGATGATAACCATCTTCTTTTCCTTTGATAAATCGAGTTAATTATGAAAATAACCAATCACAAATCAAAAGGACTAGAAATATTAAATTACATGCTCTAAGTCTTCGTCAATAAGTAGTGGTGTGATGCATCTTAGTGTTTTCATCATGCAAAAAATATTGGATGATAATAATGTCTAGATGAGGTCATGGATTAGACAAATTTAGAGTAGTTTAGATGCATTAATTAAAAAAATTATTTATTTATCAGGATTCAAAATGGCGTGAAATATGGCGTGATAACAAAGTCAAGCCTCAAGTCTTAGAAGCCACGGCGAGGGCTCGACGTTTTTCAAGGCATGACTTATGCGTCAAATCTTTATATCATATAAATTATTATACATGTAAACATATATTTTCTACTATTATCCAATGAGGCAATGGTATTAAATGATTTAAATTAGGTTATACATTAGAAACTTACAAATAAAACATTAAAAAGAGTAAGAGAAATCAAATATAAGGTTACAAAAACCGCACATTATGTCATTACATGCCACATGCATAACGTGGTGGGGCACAACCTTAAGCCACGACACACCATGACGCTGTTGCGGCGAGCTTTTTTGAACACTAATATTTATGATTGTGTACAGATTTCTTTTGAAACACCAAAGGCCATGTTTGAAATAATGAAATTTTGAATGCTTATTCATTAATAATCATTAGCCATTCATTAGAGATTAATTGTTAGTAACTCATTAGAGACATTGCTAATGTTATGGATATGCATTGACACTACTTTATAGAAGGGTTCTAGGTTCTAAAACCAATTCACTCTTATGTTTGCAACTTGTGAATCTTGTCAAGACACTAGAAGTTCATGCATTTGTGTAAACTTTCAGTGAAATATGATCTTGCACAATCCTTTGCACTCGAGAGTTAGGCATAAAACCTAGGATGATATTCTTAAATCGCTAGGTGTCTTGCCACCAAGATTGCAAGCTTGAGCTCGCTTGCTTCAATCGCTAGAAAGCAAACCTTTTGATCCCATTATATCAAGCACAATGACAATAAACAATCAATAGCAAAGTAATATGACACGAATAATGATTTAAGGAACTTACGTAGTCATATATCTCTTGAACGTATGTGTATCGATTACAAGTAATTCTCGGTTTCAGCACTCTCTCTAATTTAATATGAATCGATTCTCTTGAAAGTAAAACCCTAAGCTTGTATTTATATTGCTAGGTCTAGTCTAATTAAGGAAACAAGAGTTTAAGGAATTATAAACTTCCTTTTACAATAAAGCATATCCTTTCCTTGTTTTGTCACAATTAAAATAATAATAGACCTAACAATCTCCCCCTTTGTGGCAAAATGAGTCTTCATCTTCTAAGCTCGAACATGCCTTCAAATCTTCGTAGGGTTTGTCGATAAATAATTCTGTCGTCGATTATCTTGATCGCTTCTAAGAGAGAGTTTCTTTTATCATTGCTCATCCGTGTTGCGCTCTTTCTATCTGTAGCAAGTTCTGACGCAAGCCTGTTCCGAATTCCCCATAATGTACCGTCAGAATATGCAGCCACTTCATGAAATCGGAGAAACCGCTTTTCTCTAGAAGGATGCATCCAAACTACACCATGTACAGGATGAGTGATGACAGTGGCAACCAAAGTACTGTCAGGTACAGGCAAAGATTGATTAGGCTTAGTAATGTGTATCTTCTTTTGCTCGCTTTCGATTCCTCGTTGAAGATCATGAAGATAACTGTACCGAAGCTCTTTCTGAACTTGTCTAACCACTGCCCTTAAAGCCTTTTGCTCGTGTACGTTTCGGTTGCACTTGTCTCTCAGATCGTTGTATATGATCTCCAAGTCCATAATATCGAGATTAGCAAAATCGGCTTCAGAGAAGGAATACGTTTTACCATCTTCTCTTTGAACAGTGAAAACCGGATATTCGACTTGGAAGATCCTTGCAGTGTCTATCTTCAAAATCCCGACAACCCTGTGCCTAGAGACCACTTCAGCTTGAGGTAAAGCTCTCATCCTCAGGATATGGAGATACTCTCTAACTTGAGCAGGATCCATTTCCATCACTAGATGAATGTGTGTCAGATCATCAGGTTTTGCTTCTTTGCGGAAGATCTTCTCCATGGTTTCCTCAAGATATGGCACACAGATCTGCTGATTCACCCATTTGGACTTATTGTCCGTTAACATTCTTTGCCACCGAATTTGATGAGGTAGGAGTCTTGGTTCGTTTTGATCTCTTAAGGCATAGTTTCTTGCTGTGTGCCTCAAGTTAACATAGTCTTGTTCTTGAAGTACTGGTTCATATGGATCTCGGAACCAGTTTCGAAGTGAGTTACGCAGACGTTGAACATCGACTCGTTCTTCATTTTGTTCGGGTTCGGCGAGTTCGGGCCGGTTCAAATAGGTTCGGGCCGCCGTACTCTCGAATTCGATATCCGCAGGCTTTTCAACCGTTGGTGTATCGTCCTCTTGAGTCGTTGAAGTGCGTTGCCGTTGTTGGGTAGATTAAGCATGTGGTCTTGAAGCTGAGGCAGCAGATGCTCTAGATCGTGATATTGCCGTTTGGCGTGTCTCCCCCTCAGGACGAGTTGGAGCGGAGCCCGGGTCGTCCTGATGAGGTCTGGAAGTAGAAGTACGAACTGCCGGACGGCAAGACTCTTGGATTTCAGTTCGAAGAGCAGTAATAGCACCCAGGATGTCTTCCGTTTGGCGCTGTTGGGCATTTTTCATGTCGGCGAGCTCTTGGTCTATGTGTGCGCGGAATACATCGAACTCGTGACGAGTTACGGTGAGGATTTGAAGATTGCGGCGAAGAAGACCTTCAAGTGAATCCTCCGGTTGGCCGGTTGCATTGAATTCAGCGAGCAGATTAGCATACAACATCGACATGAGTTCATCGGTGTTATACTCATATCGATGCGGGGAATGTGGTCGATCTTCGGGGGGTGATGGTGGCGGTGGAGAGTGGCTGGTGCTTGGACGGCTGGAGCTTGCATGAGAAGGTTCGGTGTGTACAGGAGTCGGCTCTTTAAGACGCGCAGCTTCACGAATTTGGCGCACAAAGGCTTCTCTTTCGGCTGTCATAAGGACCAGATGTTCAGCAAGGGTGTCTCTTGCCCTTTGTAAGTGAGCAGCAATGAGTGCTTCGCCTTCTGGGGGAATAGAGAAAGACGAAGAGGTGGTAGCTGTGGGGGTAACTCCGGGATCACTTAGATTGCCCGTTGAAATAACAGTTGATTCAACTGTATGACCTACGTTCAGCATTGGCGAAGATGTAGCGCTGGTAGGATTTCCTCCCAATCCTCGTGGAGTGTCCGGAATGGACATCACTATGGGAGTTCCGACTGGGCCACGGAGGCTCGCAGTGTGTAAAGACTCGTGTCCCCTAGCAGGCTCTAGACTCGATGTGCACACAACCGAAGTCGAAGGAGGTGAGCTACTGCCTCTTGTTTCAATAGCTATGCCTCCCGAGTGGAGGGGAGCTAGATAAGGTGCTAGACTCACAAGTATTGTTGAAACTGTTGGCTGTTGTGAGCCTTCAGAGTGGCTGGGGGGGGCGTGCAATTGCGCTGCTAGGTCCACAGTGACTTGTCCACTAGTCACACCCAACGAATGAGTAGGGGTAGTGGACGCGGTTACCTGGTCGGGGGATATTGGACTCTCACTCTCTATTGTTTTTGTCTCCCCTTCGCTCATCCTCACTAATTCTTTTTCAACTTGTACTCCCTCCGTTCTCCTTATTTCTCCAATAGAGGTTTCAGGGAATATGTCTGACATAGATGGGGAGGATGGATTCGCTTCAAAGTCAAAGTTGAATTGAGGTACCTCTTCAGACGGTATGGTAGGAGCGGATGTGGGTGAACGGATGATTGGATCAGGATTCGGTTCAGTTGATGACGCATCATTTTCAGAGCTGGAATCTGTTATAGAGGGTTGTGGGCCGATGCGGCTGACGGCTTGCACCTCTATTTCTGCAGTTCGTTGGCGACGACGAAGCGGTTGGTTGTCAGATTCATCTTCATCCGATGATGAAGAGCGGGGGCGGATACTTTGTCGGCTGACCAGTGTTTTGAATCGGGGGGTGGGGATAATGGGTCGAGTGCGGTGGTGGTTGGTAGTAGGTTGGTTGGGGGGGGGCTGATCAGATGCACCTCCCTCGTCATGTCCCCTCGCAGTGCGCTTATCTCCCTGGTCGGGATCCCCTTGATCCTGACCCTGCTCTTCAATTCTAGGACCCTCACCACCCTCAATATTTTTCTCTTGGATCGGCTCTTGGGCAGGCGCAACCGGAGGTGGTTGGGCCATTAAGCCATGTCGCTCCCTATAGGCTATTACACTAGGTGCATTCTGATCAGCATAAGCGAGGAGCGCTTCAGGGATAGACATGGTATTGTGGAAGACCCAATCATTTAGGCGTACAAATTTAAGAGCACTGGTCGGGCCTAAGGGTGTTCCGGCTCTTCTAGGAATGGCAGGTCGAGAAGTCATCATTGCATGGATGAATAGTTGAAGAAACCTCTGAAACGGAACGAATGCACGATTGCGAAAGTTGGATTTGTCTTCCACTAGTTCCACAAAGTCCGTCTAGATGAGCATCGCGTAGTTGTAGTGGCAGTTGAATGCGATGCCGTGAAAGATCCGAAGGACCGCCGTACTGGCCTTGTCCATGCCAGTATGTTTGCTGGTTAGACATCGATTAACGATGGTGAATAGCGTGAACCAAATCTGAGGCCGGTACATCCTCTTGAACTGGCCGGGGCTTGTGAATGGTTCAGGGGATTCGTACCCGAGGGCTAGGATGTCAGCAACCAGCTGTTGGTCGGTTGCAAAGGCTTCGTATGGGTGTTCGGCTTTAGCTAGCGGTAGGCAGAGAATGCGGCGAATCCTGGCTGGAGTTAGGCAGGTGATAAAGTCATCGATCTGAGCAGTGAAATGATGGTCACCTTCGTCCGGATGATAAGTCAGTGTATACCAGAATTGTTGGAGGTAGAACAGGGGTACTCGGTGGTCTAGTGCAAAGGCAAAGCGAAGCGGATGTCGCTGAAGAATGTCAAGAATGATCTGGTGTTCGAGAGTGATGCCGAAGTCTAGTCGGTGGTTATTCGATTTGATTTGTCGAAAGTGAGCTCGTGGCATCAAGAGGTCATCCAGGTTTGCTGCGTTGATGCTTGGTTCGGTCGAGCGTTCGGATGGCATCGGGTTCTCATCATCGGACATGTTTGGGTCCTTCATGGCTGCCATTGGTTTCTGAAATAAGACAGTTAGGCAAACCAAGTGTACAATTTGTGTTATCGTGTCCCATTGGGTCGATAAAAATTGTTATCGAGTGCAGTGGGATCGATAAAAAGTGTTGTCGATTGAAGCAGAATCGACAACAAGACTTGGGAAAAAAAATTAGATCAAACCTGTGGAGGGGTTGTCGAGTCAAAGAGAATCGAGAAGAACAGGTTATCGATTGCCTAAGGGTCGATGAAAGTACTTGAAAACCTTTTTGGAAAAATATCGATATATGTATAGCATGTTGTCGATTCTATGAGGCTCGAAAAAAAAATTGGACAATGCAAGGGCAGGATATCGATCCAAAATGACTCGATGAGAGCACTTAGTAATTTTCATCGATCGATTGATAGACGATAACAAATATTATCGAGTCACAAAGGCTCGATAAAAACACTTGGTGTTTTTTATCGAGTTTATGAAATTCGATAACAAAAGATGTCGAGTCATAAAGGCTCGATAAAAACACTTGGTGTTTTTCATCGAGTTTATGATAATCGACAAAGAAGGTTATCGAGTCATAAAGGCTCGATAAAAACACTTGGACAAAGTGATGTTGTTCTTGGTCACTGTAACGAGACTCGATAAAAATTCAAGGAACGATGAAGGACTCGATAAAAATGCATAAACCAGACTTAGAACTTCTAAGTGCTCAGATTCCAACCAGGGCCTAAAACTAAGGCAAAATCCTATTGCTAGGTGCGATTAGTGATAGGGAATACTTTTAGTAAAGTACTTAAGTCTAAAACCCATTATTTACCCATGATTTTGACTGATGAACTGTCAAAATCGGAAACCCATATAAAACCCCAAAAAAAAACGAACAGTCAATCATTAAAAGCATGATCATGCAACAGTTTTAGGAACAAAGTGCAAGAATTAAAGATGATAAGGGGAGAATTACGAACCTGGTTGTGCTTTCGGATCTGAAAAACTCGAAGGTTGGAGATTTTGATTTTGGAAGCCAAGAACTTGAAGGGTTTTTCAGAGAGAAAGAGGGAAATTCAAACTTTGTGAGGAAAGGTCATTTGAGAGAGGGGCCCGATTTCTTTAAATAGTGGTCATCGGGTGATGACACGTGGCAGTGAGAGATTGGGCCGATGAAAAAAATTCCCGTTAACAAAAGTCGATTAGGGAGGTTATCGAGCCAGAGGGGGTCGATAATCCCATTTTTGTCGAGCCCTTAGGGGCCGAGAACTGGTTTTAATTAATATTTTTTTTTAACTTAAAGATAGAAAACACATAGAAGAAAATGGCTCCCCCTTAAAGTGTGCATACAGTGGTGTGCTCCCCCTATGAATGTGAATGAATGGGAAAACGTACCTTGTTGCTCCCCCTTGAATGATGAACCATGGTGATATACACAGCGAGGTAGAAATAAAAAGGAAAGAAAACATTGAAAATACGGAATTATAAAAAGTCAAAATCTAAAAAATGAGAATCCAAGTGTTATGCAGATTGAATCAACGAGTAAATGTGCAAAAACCCTTGGATAGACGTTTTTAAGGATTTTGAGGCACTCTGATTTTGGATAATCAGGTTTTAAGATTGAGCATTCCCAACTTGGATACTAGGAACTGGAATCGTTTCTCATCCAGTGCCTTGGTAAACAAGTCGGCAAGTTGAAGTTCCGTATTAACAAAGTATAGTTCAATTGTACCTCTTTCGACGTGATCCTTGATGAAGTGATATCGAACGTCGATGTGTTTAGTCTTCGTGCGTTGAACCGGGTTGCTTGAAATGGCTATGGTGCTTTTGGAGTCACAATAGATGGGAATCTTGTTGAACCAGAAGCCATAGTCTTTGAGTTGAGTGCGCATCCATAGTACTTGCGAGCAGCAGCTTGCGGCAGCGATGTATTCGGCTTCCGCGGTAGATGCGGAGACGCACGCTTAATTCTTTGATGACCAGCTGACCAATTTGTCTCCAAGGAATTGAATATGGCCCAAAGTGCTTTTACGATCGAGCATGCATCCGGCGTGATCCGAATCTGAAAAGGCAGTTAGCTCGAAACCCGTATCCTTGGGATACCATAGGCCAAGATTAGGTGTACCTTTTAAATACCGGAAAATTCGTTTGATCGCACTAAGATGAGATTCCTTTGGAGATGCTTGATATCTCGCGCAAAGACAGGTGGCAAACATTATGTCCGGACGACTAGCCGTAAGATACACGAGAGAACCAACCATGCCCCGGTAATTTTTAGAATCCACATCTTTTCCCGAAGGATCAGCGTGTAGTTTTGAACCCGGGGACATGGGTGTACCAATCGGAGAACATGACGTCATGTTGTATTTACACAACATATCCGAGATGTATTTGGATTGGTTGATGAATATTCCAGTAAAAAATTGTTTAATTTGAAGACCAAGGAAAAAATTCATCATTCCCATCATGCTCATGTTAAATTTGGCAATCATGAGTTCAGAGAACTCTTTGCATTGCCTTGGGTTAGTCGAGCCGAAGATGATGTCGTCCACATAGACTTGAATGAGCATAATGTCACCGTTGTCCTTTTTAATGAAAAGAGTTGGATCGATCTTACCTTTGGAGTATCCGTTTTTCAATAAATAGGTAGACAGGCTATCGTACCATGCGCGGGGGGCTTGCTTCAATCCATACAAAGCCTTGTCCAGAATGTAGACATGATTTGGCTTGGAGGAGTCGACAAACCCGTCGGGCTGAGAAACATAGACTTCTTCACGCAAAACACCGTTTCAGAAGGCCGTCTTGACGTCCATTTGGAAAACCACAAAGTTCTTGTGTGCCACGTAAGCCAAGAACATTCGAATTGCTTCAATACGGGCTACGGGTGCAAATCTTTCGTCGTAGTCAATGTCTTCTTGTTGATGGTATCCTTTGGCGACAAGTCTAGCTTTGTTGCGAATGACGACTCCATCTTCATCTTGCTTGTTCTTGAATATCCATTTCGTGCCAATAACGGTTTTGTTTCGTGGACGGGGAACAAGGCGCCATACTTTCAGACTTTCAAATTGATTGAGTTCCTCTTGCATGGCCACAATCCAGTCAGGATCATTCATTGCCTCATGAATGGATGTGGGTTCAATCTTACTTATGCATGAAGAGAACATGCAATCATTGGCCGAGGCGGAACGTGTTGTAACTGGTCGGTTTAGATCTCCGATAATTTGTTCAACAGAATGAGAGCGGGTCCATTTTGTTGTATGAGGAAGTGGGTGAAAGGCATTTGGATCCGGGGTGTCATTTTGATAAGAACCTAATGGAAGATCTTGAATAGATTCCAAAGATGGGGCCACGGTTGTTGATCTAGTGGCACTTGTGACATCCGGCGTTGGTGAATTGGATGTAGGGGGAGAGGATGTCGGTTCCGCAGGATTTGGTTGAACAGGCGGTTGAGGTTCGGGTGGAACAAGAGGAGCATCCGATGGACTAGTTTGATTGGGAGGAGCAGTCGTAGAGGTGCTTGGAGATGCAGCAGTTGAGACGGTTTCCGTTGTAATTGGTGGTCCGGAAAGATCCGAGGTCTCGGCAATCTCCAAGGTAGGCGGGGGAATCTGGAGAGAATTATCAGTGGTCGGTCCAAAGTAATCCGAGTAGAAGTACTCGAATAGGTCATCCAGATTTGACTTGGCAGTTTTGGACGTTGAAGGTTCATCGTGTTGGGAGCAGGTTCCGAACGAATGTGATCGGAAGCTAGTATACCGGTGAGTGCGGGTCCGGAACTGTCGTGTTCAGGAGCCATTTCGGCGTTTGGATCGAATTGTACATTAACGCTTTCAGTGATGCAACGTGCGTGTTTTATGTAGACCCGATAAGATGATGCATTTTGTGAGTATCCGAGAAAGTAGGCTTCATCGGCTTTTGGCTTGAGTTTCCCACGATCTTCTTTTTCATTTAGTACGAAGCAACGTGTGCCGAACGTTCGAAGATGCTCGATTGAAGGAACGCGATCGTAGATTAAGTGATACGGTGTCTTGTTGAAGCGTTTGTTGATGATGGACCGGTTTTGAGTATAGCAGGCTGTGTTGATAGCTTCGGCCCAAAGGTGGAGAGGAAGCTTTGAAAAAGTAAGCATAGTGCGTGCGGCTTCAACAAGAGTTCGATTTCGGCGTTCGACCACACCATTTTGTTGTGGAGTACGAGCTGCAGAGAATGTGTGGGTTATACCAACCGATTCGAGGTAACCGTCAAGGGTACGATTTTTGAATTCAGTTCCATTATCGGTGCGGATGGTTTGTGCAGTAAGTTCTAGTTTGACTTGAACGGCTTTGAGAAATGTGATGATGGTGTCGGGGGTTTCATCCTTTGATCGGAGGAACTTGACCCATGTGAAGCGAGAGAAATCGTCCACCATCACGAGAACATACTTTTTACCATGTATGCTTTGAGTCCGCATCGGGTCGCACAAGTCCATATGAATGAGTTGAAGAGGTCGAGTCGAGCTGTGAATTATCTTGGGTTTGTGAGAGACCTTCTTCATCTTTCCCATCTCGCATGCGTCACAAAGATGTGGTTTGTCGAATTTAACCGATGGGAGTCCGGTGGCTAATCCGTGGATGGAGAGGCGATTGATGTTCTTGAAGTTCAAGTGAGATAAGCGACGATGCCATAACCAGGTCTTTGGACTAGAAACGTTTGATAGAAGACAAACACTTGAGGGGGCGTTTACTTGGGAAAGATCGATTGTGTAGAGGTTGGACTTACGAGTGCCGGTCAGAAGCTCCTTTCCATCAAACGTGCGAACACAACATCTATCGGGTCGGAAATTGACTTCGAGTTGCTTATCACAAAATTTTCCAATGCTCAACAGGTTGTGGCTTAGCCCTTGTACATAAGAGACATTTGAAATGGTGATGTTGTTTTGAATGATATCACCATATCCTTTTATCGGTGCCAAGTGATTGTTGCCAAATTTGACGAATCCGCCCTTCTTTTCAGTGTAGTTGGCAAGCAACTCCTTTTGGCCAGTCATGTGTTTGGAGCAGCCGGAATCTAAGTACCACACATGACCGATCTGCACAAAATCAGGCAGATTTAGGTACCCATTTGTAAATGGGTCCATTATGGTTAGTTGACTTTGCACCCTTGGGTACCCACTTGAGGTGAGACTTATATGCGTTAGTCATTTGATTTCTCGGACCCGATTTAGAAATGGATGATGAATGATAAAAGTTGTGATTAAATGAATTATGCATGTCCGGAAAATAACCATAACCATAATCAATAGGAGTTTTACAAACAAAAACATCCACACCGCAATTAGAGCAACAAATTTTATTACGAGAAAATTTGATTAAATGTCTAAATGAATGAATTTGATACGGAAAAGGAAAGCTAGAGTTGTTTCTTTTGACATTGGAATGTAAAAACTTGTCTTCATTGCGGGGTGTTTGCTTTGTAGTATGCGTGCCCTTTTTGACCCAAACAGACTTGGTTTCTAAAGTATGAAGCGCTGAAATAGTGAAAGGAACACGGTTAGTATGGTTTTTGAAGACTTGATTGTTTTTCGTTTGATTATGAGTGATCGGATTTTGACTTGTGGAACATTCCGTTGGTTCAGTAGGTATAGAAACTGTTTCCATAGGTTGTTTGCCTTTGTCTAAGAATTTAGTAGGATTAGGAAGTACAGGATTGAAATCAAACTTATCACACATGTCATTTAAGCACTCTAGAAAGGGCATCTAATTCAGCATTGATTTGTTCTTCGGAATAGGAACATTTTTGTTTTGGAAGATTGGAATGTGGGTTCATTTTGAACAACTCTTCACAATTATCTAAATAATCGCTAACAAAGGCTTTACAAGTTGAAACGTTTGAAATAGTATCATTTTTACGAGTTTTGTTCAATTGTAAAGTCTCGTTTTCAAGTTGTTGTATTTTAAATAAAAATGTTTCCTTTTCCTTTTCCGCCAAAGAACGTTCGGATTCCAACACTTGTTCGAGTTGAAGAATTTTCTTTTCTAAAAATAGTGTGGGAATGTATGGTTTACATTCAGGAATTTTGTTTTGAAGTTCTTCGGCAGAATAAGATGGGAAGTAGTTGTTTGGAAGAGATTCACTTGAAGATTCCTCTTCTACTATTTGAGGATAGCAGAAAGGTATTTGAAAATTGTTTTTGTTCAGTCTCTTCCAATCTTCTCTTTCCTCAACACTAGGGTCCGGTTTCATAAATTGAATTTGGTAATCTGGACCAAGGTTCAGATATTCGAGTTTATAAATCGTTGGAGTATTATAGATAGCCTTTGCTAAGTGTTTCGGGTTTTCAAAACCTAAACCGGCTTTGGAGCTTAAATCTTTCGGTGCATTTAAGTGAATCGTGTGTTCAGTTTGACTAAGCTTGTAAAGTTTTAATTCCAATGCTTCGAGTTTTTCTAATAAATCTTGTCTTTGAAAACTGACAAAGTCAAACTTAGATGAAAATTTGGCAGTCTCATTCCTAGATGTTTGAAGTTGGAGTGTGAGATCAGATATTTGTTGTTGGAAAAGATCATTTTTTTTTATTAAAACCATTTTCTCCGTTTCGAGATTTTGTGCTATACTTTGAGTAGTGACAAGGTCGGTTTGCATAAGAAGCAATTGTTTATGGTTATTTTCAAGGCTTGCTTCTAAATTGGAAACCAAGAGTTTCTCGGTTTTCAATTTGGAGTGTAATTCCTTTAATTGGCACATTAAATCATGCATTTGAGATACAAAAGAGTCATAGTCAGAAGAGCTTACCTCGGGTGTGTAGTCGGAAGCGTGAGAAGGAGTGTCATCAGAGTAAGCCATTAAGCTGAAATGTGCTTGAGTATCCCCTTCCATGTCATCTTCGTCATGTTGATTAAGCCATTGTTCATCTTCAGCTAGAAGGACTTTACCGGCTTCTTTTTGTTTGGACAACATCAGTTTGTAAGTGAAGTAGTTAGAGTCCTTCACTACTGGCTTCTTGCATTCCCTTGCGTAGTGACCAGTTTTGCCGCAGTTGTAGCACAAACTTCTTTCACCCTTGAACTTGTCTTCAGGCTTGGGTGTAGGGCGAGGTTCTTCTTTTCTAGTTTTGGGTTCAAACATTGCCTTTCGCTCATGGTTATTAGATCCCGAGGCATACCTTTGTTGATTGGGATTCGAGCGACGTGAGAACTTTTGTTGAAAAGATTTTGTTAGGAAGGCCAGTTGAAGTTTGGCAATTTCTGGATCATAGTCAAAGTCTTCGTCTTCTAATTCGGGAAACATTTCTTGAGGAGCGGAAGAGGACTCTTTTGCCAATAATGCGATTGGATCCGGGTTCTTCTTGGAATTTAACCCCATAAGTTCGAGAACCTCCTCTTCATCTTGTTGAAGGGTTTCATAGACTTCATGAAGGTCAAGGTCAGCAAGATATTTGTTGTGTTTGATTTGATTAGCAAACCGGCGCCATTCCGGTTGAAGATTGCTAACAAATTTGACATTGTTTTCGATCTTTGTCTTACGAATTTCGTTTTTGCTAAGTTCGTTCACCAATTGTACAAAACGGGTATATGTGTTCGTAAGACTTTCTCCATCTTTTGCCTTGAATTCTTCATATTGAGAAATGCAGTTGGTGATTTTGAGTTGTGTACCAATCTTCGTTCCAAGCATGAATTTCTCTATGACTTCCCACATTTCTTTAGCCGTCTTCTTGTGGCTATCAATGCTTATGTAGATCTCATTGGGAAGGCTCATAAGTAGATAAGAACGTGCAAGTATGTCACCTCTCATTATCCTCTTCTCGTTTGCATCCCAAGAACTTTTGAGTTTAACTTCCCTTCGTGCGGGCGTAGGAGGAGTGTTGTTTGGCATAGCAGGATACTCCTGATAAAAAGGCGGAGGAGGACCCTCTTTGATTGAACTCATGATCTCATCGGCATAGTCATGACGTTCAATGAAATCAAGGAATCTATCCTTCCATTGAGAATATTCTCCCGAAAAGAGAATTGGAGGCTTGGTGTCTGATCCAATGGCCATTGCTTCTCGGGTGGTCATTGTACTGTTTGGTTGGACCTCGATCAATGAGTTTTTAAAAATTTCTGAGTTGTCGCTGGAAACAGTAGGTTATTATCGAGTGACAAAAGAAAAAATATCGATTTGAAGGATTTTTATCGGGCGTGAAGTGCTCGATGAAAATTGTTGTCGGATGACTAAGGATCGATAATAATTGTTATCGAGTGAATAAGACGCGATAAAAATTGTTATCGAGTGAATAAGACTCGATAAAAAATTGTTATCGAATTGAGTGGGACTCGATATAAAAGTTATCGAGTGAACAAGACTCGATAAAAAAAATTGTTAAATTAAAAAAGATTTTAAAAAATTCGAGTGAACAATACTCGAGAAACAAATTGATTAAAGAAATTTATCGAACACTGACCTACTCGATCAAAAAATTTCTCGATTCAATAGGACTCGATAAAAATTCTTAATTCTGAGTTTTCTGTTTATTGAAAAACCAGAAAACAAAAACACAGTGTTCTTGACTAAAAAGAACTCGTCTTTTTATGGACAAGACTATCTGGGTTTTCGAGTTTCTTATTTGTTCAATCACAGAAAATATCAAATTTACGAGAGTTTATGATTTTTACTAAGGAAATCTTTAGTAAGAAAAGCTGCAGGAGTCACAAGTTCCTGAGTTTTCTTATGTAAAGATATTCAAAAGTAAATAAAATAAACTAAAGTAATTTTAACTAAACAGAATTAAGTATTTTATAGAGGAGTCGATAAAAAATCAAGATTTAAGCAGTTTGTATCGATAAAAATTCAATCAACAGAATGGATATTCGATAAAAAATTAATAAGTCGAGAGAAAAAATTTAGGTCGAAAAGAACACAGATATACCTAGTCAAGAATAACACGCAGAAACTGATATGATGATCGAGAAAAATTCATTGAGCATATATGTGTTAGTCGACAAAAAAAAAATAAGAAGTTTTATCGGGTAAAGCTTGACACAGTATGACTCGACAAAAAAATAATGAAGAGCAGAAAAAAAAAATTTACCTTCTGTTTCGTGGTTTGCTCAGAAAATCGTAAAAACTCGTGATCTCAGGCTCTGATACCACTTGTTGATCCCATTATATCAAGCACAATGACAATAAACAATCAATAGCAAAGTAATATGACACGAATAATGATTTAAGGAACTTACGTAATCATATATCTCTTGAACATATGTGTATCGATTACAAGTAATTCTCGGTTTCAGCACTCTCTCTAATTTAATATGAATCGACTCTCTTGAAAGTAAAACCCTAAGCCTGTATTTATATTTCTAGGTCTAGTCTAATTAAGGAAACAAGAGTTTAAGGAATTATAAAACCCAAACAAGAGTTTAAGGAGTTTAAGCATATCATTTCCTTATTTTGTCACAATTAAAATAATAATAGACCTAACAAAACCCCAAGCTCACAACACCACGTTGTTGGTAATGTTAAGTTCTAGTGGTAGAGGTTATGATTGAAATTATTTTCAAACTCTCGGTAATTGTTTGTGACTCAAGCAATTGAACATACGACCTATGCACATTATCAAACTAATTCACTAGTTGTTGAAAATGGAACTAGGCCACCAGCACTCACAATGCTAGGTCACGTAAGGTCGCACACGAGAATCTCCTAATAATGGGTAAATTCTATGTCAAGTACGTTATTTGATATTGTCATATTTCCAGTAACAATATGTTTGGGGCTTTGAAACTCCTTCTTCCTGATCATTTGATTTTTACAACTTGTAAGTTTCTTAGTTAGAAAAATCATATTATATGCTATTGATAATGGAGTTCTGTAATTCTTTATTGGGCTAAGGCATTACGCACCGTGAAGCATATTGTCTACAGGTTATTTAATTTAGAAATGAGAGGAAACATACATAATAAGGTTTTGAAGGGCAGGAAATACATTTATTTAAAGTACATCAAAGTGTTTGGAAGTGTGTGTGATCAAAAAGTTACCTTGTTTGGCAATTTGACTAGGAAAGATAAATTTGATGTTAGGGCCACCCGAGGATTACCTAACTATAAAGACAGAGTGAAGTATTGTTATAGGTTATGGGACCTAAAATGAAGAATGTGATTCGCTCGAGGCATGCTACATTTAAGTAATTGACTATGTTCAAGTCTAAACATATTTTACAACCTGAAAATGCTCGAAAAGTGTCGTAGATTGACTTTGACAATCGAGGGAAGGAATTTTATTGGTCTGTTTGTTCCCACTACATATGCTTACAAGATGTACTTATTGCTAAAAATGTCTCTAATGAATAAGAAATGATTATTAGTAAAGGTTCTAATTTGTAATGAATAGGTTCTTTTAGGACCAAATGAGGAATACTTTATTTGTAATGCAAAATGATCCATTTGATTTTGTGGATACGTTAGTTTGATGCCACGTTGCTAAGTATATGTTTTCTAGCATTTACTTTGAATGGTTATCGATATTGTGCATTGTTATCTTGCTTGGTATATTTGAGCACATTGGGTCCAAGTGTTTCTATATTGTTGTTGGATTTCTATTTAAAACACTTTGTTAGCATTGTTCTAGAACTCGTGTGAATTGGTTTGTGCAAATTAACCCTAACAAGACACAAAACAACAGCTCCAAAAGGTTCCCAACAATCACAGGAATCCAATTCTAGAAAATATTCAATACATTGATCTAAAAAAACTATTCTAGCAACATGTAATCACAAACCTGTCCATAATAAGAAATCCATAATCATTGAAAATGCAAGAACAATAGCAAATACACAATGATAGCAAATGTGTTAGGTCCGATTCAACAAGATCAAAAAGAGGAATCATACGGAAATCATCGAGTCGTATGTTTTATTGATGAAAGCTTAAAGAATTACAAACGCGTAAGTAAATTAAACGACTCTCATTAATGAATCCTCTACCCTAGACTCCTTT
Source organism: Silybum marianum (assembly GCA_036898165.1). Lineage (NCBI taxonomy): Eukaryota > Viridiplantae > Streptophyta > Magnoliopsida > Asterales > Asteraceae > Silybum > Silybum marianum. The sequence goes on along the minus strand of CM072537.1, from coordinate 16,709,464 downwards.
ATATAGTAGGGTCTATTACATGGTAAGCCCAAGCCCATAAGGAATTAAACCAAATATGGAATATTATAATAAATCCTTTCCTACTTTATAAAACTTTCCTAATTTAGGATATTTGATCCTATCAAAATGTTACCCAAAACAACACACCAATATTTAACATGATTCCACTATCGATGTGATTGTGTATACTCACAAGGATAGAGATCGATTTTATTAATCAAATGAGAGTTAAAAGAAACTTACAAGTTGTAAAGATCAAATGATTTGCCAAAACAATTTGAACATCTTGTACTTATTACTTTAGGAAATACAACTGAAAAAATATCAAAGGTCAATATTGTTGACACAAAATCTCCCCTTATTGGGTAATTCATTCATGTGAAGTATATCAAAGGTCAATATCGTTGACACAAAATCTCCTTTTATTGGGCAATTCATTCATGTGAAGTAGGTTGTCAACATGGTGTGTTGATCAGCCGGTCTAGTTCCATTCTTAGAAAACAAAAAAGAGGTGAGGCGACATGTGTAACTCACGATGTTGAATTCTTGAGATGCAAATGATGTACTAAGAGATCGAAAATAATTATGAACCTATGCCATTGAGCCGTACAACCTGCTCAGGGACTTAGAGTTGCAAGCCTAGGTTGTGCATTATCCTACGACTATACCAAGTGAGCTCCAACTCATAAAACTTGGTGGCTAAGTACCTAACGAATTAAGCATAACATCCTAAATCAAACGTGTAATTCACCAATTATGCAATATCATATTTAAACATTATCACTTGATGTACAGATCCTCAAAATGGTACCAACACCAATTGATTACCAGATCACTTAATTTACATGCAACCCAAAAATGAGGCAACAATGGCATTTCAGTCATGACAAGCTTCATTACTGTCATTACTCGTAAAAATCAAAAGTGAAACAAAGCCTTAGTGTGCAAACCAAAAGCAACATAGTTACTTACACTGTAATCTCACCAAAAGTATTCTCACAATGCTTCCAACATTCTTCGCTCCTACAAAATCCTACCACGACACCTTTACAACCTTAACAGAACCATACCCAAACAACACTCTCATTTTGATGAACGTAGGGACTTGGTGAACATATTCACCATGTTTTATTCTCTGCCAGCATTTGTTAGCTACACGATCTCCTCTTCATGCAAAACAACTTGATACACCTTATTTATCGTATGTGTATAGTACTTGGACTAAACATGATATTTTTGGCCAAATGCATAACATTCTTGCTATCAGAATTCACGCCAACATAATTCTGATTCAAACCTAAGTCCCTTAATACCTACAGAAAATGCACCATTTTCTTTAGTAGTTTCAACCATAATAATTTACTCGACACGCTTAGTTGACAAGGCTAATAAACTATAAGCACAAATTCTAAATGATAGTTGTACCACCCATAGAGAACACATACCCCAAAGATGACTTCCAACTAATTCAATCACCAACGTAGTCTGAATCAAAATATGGAACTGGATCATATATATCACCACATACCAACCACATACCAAATATCAGTCAGTGTAATGCATGTCCTTTTAAGTAAAGACAATATGAGTAGATACCATAGTGCACATCAAGCTACCAAATACACCGGTATAAGGACATTTCAATCTCAATTTTTCATTTCTTGTCAATAAGGCAAGCACTCTTTGATGTGCAAAGACAGAGAGAGTAATTGGATTCACGTCATCAACATAAACTATCAAAGTCTATTTTGAGTGCATTATCATTGTGTCAACCTCAAGGATTGATACTTTTTATCCTACATGATCCCCATGCCCATAATCTTATTTGCAGGGCCTTCATATTAAATTTTAACTTCAACTAAGCTTTCAATTTGTTGATTATGGACTTGTTTAAGTCAATGATCAAGCCATCCATGTACAAAAGTAAGTACATAAAGATACCACCCATTATCAAATAAAATCGAATACATAAATGACTCAAAATCTTTGGTACCATTGCTGAGGTGATTGCTTAAGCTCGTGTAACAAATTGTTCAACTTGCACACCTGATAAACTTTAACGTAATGCTAAAATCATGTGTCTTCTTGCATGATGTAAGTTGTTTAATCTTTATAACCATGTATGAATATTCTTTTCATATTCAATTGATCCACTTCCAATTAATTCACTACAATATTGGATAATATATCATGAATCAATGTGTGTCAAACAACAAGCACAAATGTATTTCTCTGTGTAAACCTTTTAGCCACGAGTCTTGTCTTGTATCCATCATAGTTCTTGACTATCTAGAATCATTTTTAAATGATAGCATGACAACCTTTAAGCAATGGATATAACTCCCCACATATGGCGATTGACACACTCCTCAGCTATTAACCCTATGTGTGTGTGTGTTTGTGTATGTGAGAGAGAGAGAGAGAGACTCTCACAACTTGGCTTAGTAATGATACTAGTTGAATGACTCCTATATATATCTTTGAACATTGAAAACTTGAATCAAACTTGATCCAAGCACATCCGTTGAACTCAAATCAAGCTCGAGCCAAGCTCATCCATTGAAATTTACAAAAAAATTGGGTCTTCTCTTATAAATTTTAAACTTAGACGTGTTCCTTTAAATTTTATAAACTAAAGGGATAACATTCACCTCCCTCCTTTTTTTATCACACATCTTCACCCTTATTTAACCATCTCTTTTCAACGTGGGACAACTTCACCAACATTTTTATTGCTTCTTTTATTTATAATTTTACTAAAAAAAGTAATTGATTAGTGTTTTTAGTTATAAAATTCACAATTTTGTTTAAGTGTCTAAAAATATAAGAGATTTTTATTATATTATATTTTACAAGCTATTTTATAAAACTTGGTGTATTTTAAAACTAATTATATGTAAAAAATCGAGTATCTCACGAGCTTTACGAGTCGAGGATTGGGTAGCTCGACTCGACTCGTTAATATATCGAGTCAAAGTTGAGCCTATTCGAGTCGAGTTTTGACCGAGTCGATCTCGAGTAGCTCACGAGTTGTCTTGTATCATTTACACCCCTAACCTTGATCGGACAATCAGCGATAACAACTAATTAAAGGATATATTTTTATGATATATATGATTTCTTTTATCATATATCCCATCTTTATGAGTTTGATCGTGTTTCCTTTTTTAGTCCTTCTTTCTAGCTAGGTTTTCTATTTATTGTTTGGCCTGTAACCTTTCTTAACATCAATGAAACAAAAACAAAGTCTGGCTTATAGATTTCTTTATGGTATTAGAGCCAGGTTTGAATTTTATCTTATAGATCCACTTGGAGTCGATGGCTCGCTTTCCTTCCGGTAAGGTTACGAGGTCCCAAGTGTCATTCTTTTCCAAGGCTTGAACCTCCCTTTTCATTGCACAATGCCATTCTGGAATTTGTGCTGCATGCTTGAAACTTCTAGGTACATTATGAGTAACAATAGCGGCTAGAAGAGCCTTGTGAGAACATGAGAAATTTTTATATGATATGAAATCGGAAAGGGGGTGTACCGTAGAAGCAGCGTGACCGGCAGCGGGCTGCGCGTGGTTGATCGATGGGGGCAAATTGATCTCGTAGTTCTGATAATGGATGGGCTGGACTCGCATTCGAGTGGGCCGAACTTCATCTGGAGGCTCCGAACGATTAAGAGAGCTGTCTGGCTCGGGATGTGGTCCTGATGCACAGCGGAATATGGGCTCGGGATTTGAGCTGTTCGGGTTTGACTAGGCGATTCTGTCGAGGAGTCTTGGCCCTCATTGGTGTCACTTGTGGGTTCATCAGCATGAAGAGTGGGTTGCACTAAATCGGTATCATTTTCAAGTTGGAATAAGTCATCAGATTCTGAGTTATTGTTTTGTTTGGTGGTGTGCATAGGAAACTGATCCTCAATAAATCGGACATCCCTTGAAACAATTATTCTTTTGTTCTCTAGATCGAAGATTTTATAACCCTTGGTACCTTGTGGGTATCCAACAAATACCCCGGGTCTTCCACGTGGTTCAAATTTGTCACCTCCCGTTTCCACACTACGATGATAAGTCAAACAACCAAAGACCCTCATGTGTTCATAGGAAGGCTTTTTATTAAATAAAAGCTCATAAGGTGTGGCTCCATGCAGGACGTTTGAGGGAATTCGGTTTATCACATACGTGGCGGTCAAAATGCACTCACCCCAAAAACTCTTAGGTAGGTTAGCTTGGAATCTTAAGGCCCTCGCGGTTTCAGGAAGATGGCGATGTTTGCGCTCCACCACCCCGTTTTGTTGCGGGGTGTAGGGGCAAGAGGTTTCTAAAATGATACCTTCTTTGGCGTAAAAGTAATGCATGTCATTAGATACAAACTCGCCACCATTGTCACACCTAACACGCTTGATTTGCTTTTCAAATTGAGTTTGGACCATTTTATGGAAATTCATAAGGCATGTGCTTGCCTCATTTTTATGTTTTAGCAAAAAGGTCCAAACCGCCCTACTGTAGTCGTCCACAATGGTCAAAAAATAAAAGGCCTTGTTTGTTGAGGGAGTCCTATACCTCCCCCATACGTCGCAATGTATCATGTCAAAACAAGAATTTGTATTTATTTTACTAGTAGGAAAAGGTAGCCTAGTGTGTTTGGCCCTAAAACAGTGAGCGAAACTTTATGGGTTCGTTGGTTGTTGTCAGAACTTGGAGTGAAAGTTCGAGAAGCCACCCCACTCTTTTGTGACAATCAGTCGGCTAAACACATTGCTCACAATCCTGTCTTTCACGAAAGAACTAAACACGTGGAGATGGACTGTTTTTTTGTTCGTGAAAGAGTGGAGTCCAAACTTGGACTCACACGGATCATCAGCTCGCAGATCTCCTCACCAAGCCACTTGGTTCAGACAAGCTACACTCTCTTCTTATCAAGATGAACATTCGAAATCTCCATGCTCATCTTGAGGGGGAGTAAAGGATATATTTTTATCATATATATGATTTTTTTTATCATATATCCCATCTTTATGAGTTTGATCGTGTTTCCTTTTTTAGTCCTTCTTTCTAGCTAGGTTTTCTATTTATTGTTTGGCCTGTAACCTTTCTTAACATCAATGAAACAAAAACAAAGTCTGGCTTATAGATTTCTTTACTAATCACATAGGAGATAACTTCTATGAACAAACATAGAACAAGTTATAATACTTCCTGAACTTGGCCAAACTATACTAGTGTAAACCTAAATTATTGGCCAAGCTATATTAGTGTAAACCTAAATTATGTCATTAGAACTTTCATCGCCGATGTTGATGGTCATCATCATCACCATCTCCTTGTATGCAATGTGTTGATGTGGTTATCCTTATTTTGTGTCGAAGATGTGGTCAAGGCCGTATATGGGGAAATGCGGGTCGGGCATTACTTTCAGGGTCCAAAAGAATTAGGGCCTTAGTTTTTTAGTACAATTATGTAGTTCAAAAAAATTATAAATAAAGACACATACAATTTTTAGTATCTAATAGGATCAAACAAGAATTCGGTATTACATTAGCTTTTAAGGGCTCAAACAAGTATTAACTAAATACATTGGAAAAGAAAATATGTAAAAAAGTTAATTGGTTGTTCATTTTATAATATTATATAATGTTTCTTTAAGTTTTTTTTATGTGACACCAACGTCTTAAACTACTTGCCTTGAAAACTTTGATATATATTCTCCATATATAATTCATCTTCGATCGACTCTTTTGATTATTTCATCTTCACGTTCTGTTTTTTGTATTAGAATATATTAGATTTTCTTGTTATTAGCTAAAAAACCCCTATCTTTTGAAAAAATTTACCAACCATGAGAAGGTACAACTTATATCAAAATGGTGATAAAAAAACAATAACATTAGGTGACATGAAAAACCAACATTTTTACATTGATTTACACAGTGTTGCTCGAAAAACAGAAGAATTAACACTATCATCTCAAATGATGTCATGCTATATATCAAATATATATCATAGGATGTTTTGATGGTAAGACAAATTATATTGACGATGCTAACTGAAAATGTTATGATAGGTAATATTAATTTAAAAATAAGTATTGATTAATTTTACGTCTAGAAATACTTCAAAAAAATGGTTTTATATTAATTCAATATTGCTTCTGATTATAAAAAACAATATATTGAAAAACCTTTTTTCATATCTCGTCTCTGGAACTATAAAATATCATGAATAAGTCTAATATACATGTTAAACAAGTCTTCCATATTGCTTCTTTGTTGACTGATCATAACATGGTATCGTCAGAACTCAAAAGTCCAAGTCTTTTTTGTAATATATAGTGGCGTACCATTTATTGGTCCACATTACGATGTTCGTCAAACTCCCGTTACAAAACAAATGACTTTTACCTATATAAATGACTCAAAGAAATTTTTGTCGGTATTATCGATAAATCACCTAGAAAATACCAATGATTCGGTGGAATCCGATGTTTTTCTAGGAAATACCAATGGATCATCCAGAAAATATTTGGGTAATCTGTCACTGATTTGAATTACTCACTAACAATTTACCCACTAAATTTTGTGACCTTTTTGTGACGAATCTCACTTTAGCGACAGATTTTCTAAGAAAATTCAATAGGCATAAGTTTTTCATTTAATAGTGTCCGTACCTTTCCGGAATAAGCATTGCAAGGTTTTTAGTAGCAAATGTAATTATCAAGCAAACATGTGTGCCTTTCACAAGGCCTTACCGGTAGAAATTCCACTAATCATCGAGTTTTAGCCTCCAGGTTCTTTCACCCTGGAATAATCATTGAAGTTGTGGTAAAAAAACACTTGGAATTAATCCATCATTAACCGTACAAATCTCACAATAAGTTTTTGGATTACAGAAAAACTCGATCATTCATCATTCTTGAAACAAGAAAACGAAGTACGCAAAACTAATTAAATATTCACTTGCATATTACAGAAGAAACGTATTCTTATATCTTCATATATTTGACAAAACGTTCCAATCAACTTAGAACTCAAGGAAGCATATTTGAGCAAGCGTTCGCAAGTTGGATTTCATCAAGCATCCGCCGGATATCAGTCGACTCGTCCTTTAACTGTGCATTTTCCTCAACCGCCCTTTTGTGGCTCTCCGCTAAGTGGTTCAGTTGCTCCATGAGACTGTGATTATCGGTTCTAAGACGAACCAGTTGTGATAAAAGTTCATCTAGTTGCCTTTGTTTCCTTACCCTTGACCTCCGAGCAGACTCCCTATTCGATATCATTCTTCTGCGTTTCCGGTCGTTGATCATCATGTCGGTTTGTTGTTCGTCGGCTTCATCAGAAGTTGAGTTGTTGCTAAGACATGAAGGGTATGCAGAGAAGTTGGTAAAGAAGTTGCTCATATGGAGCACAGATATTGGATCTTGGTTGGAGAAGTTGGGGAAAGGGGATGGGTTCTCTTCAGGATCCATGCATTGGAAATGTGACATTTGTGGACTCATCATCATAATATTTGAGGGAAAAGAGAGAAAACTTCCAAAGGGTTTTTACTATTTATCTATCAAGGTTGAGAAGATTGGAGAAGAAAAGAATAAGGTATGTAGTTTTATAGGGAGCCCAAAGGGTTGGCAAATAGTGTGAAAGGTTAAGAAGGTAGAAGAAACGAGTATGTGGTCATCTAGCTATGTAACATATTTTTAATTGTTCATATTTTGTATTAAAATAATGTAACTTTTCGTAATTTATTGTTAACTTATTATATATCTTGAACACAAAACGAAATATCCTATATTTTTTTCATCGTATATGTATATATATATATATAAACATAGGAGCATGTGAAATTAGATTGTTTTCATGAGACACGTTAGACCATTCACTACAAAACATATGATTTTCACCCATAAAAATTCACCCAGGAAAATTTCCTTGGGTGATTACCACGGATCACCCAAGAAATACTAATGGTTCCGGTAAAATCCGAAGCTTTCAAGAAAATACCAACGTATTACTCAGGAATTTCTTGGGTAATCTGTCACTAATTTAATTACCCACCAACAAATTAACCACCAACTTTTGTGACGGTTTTGTGACGAATCACCCTTCAGCGATTTTCTTACACGTGAAATTTCACACCAAAACACTGTGAAGTTAACTTTCACATTTTGCTGTGAATATTTGGATTTATTTTTCCTTCACGGTGTTTTGTTGTGAAGTTTCAACTGTAAAAATGTGGTCCAGAATGGTCTCTCGAGAACCCAACCCTATATAGATATTATGATATATATATATATATATATAGATCTAGAGAGAGAGAGAGAAATGTTCGAAGGAGAATGAAACTTATTTACGAGAATGGTCGTCATGTACAAAATCATATATGATTTTATACTAAATTAAAGATGATCCAAGCGACTTCTTTTCATGCAACTTAAGTCGCCCGCTCCAATTAATGCAAAATCACATATGATTTTGGGTTATTCTCTTATTTTTGTAAATAGGTACCAATCTCGTGTGAACTTTCCCCTACATATATATATATATAGAGAGAGAGAGAGAGAGGGGAAAGTTCAAATGTGACCTCAAATTTTGTTGTAAACGTGAGAACAAATGATAGCGCGACACGTGTCTGAATGTAGATTTTTCAGACTGCGACTGAATAAACATTATTCAGGAATAAACATTATTCAGTCTGAATAATAACATTATTTGACTGAATAAATATTATATTCAGTCTTAATATTTCTTTGATTATTCAATATGGCACGTGTCGTGCTCTCATTTGTCCTCACGTTCACAACGAAATTTGAGTTCTCATTTGAACCCGTCCCTATATATATATATATATATATATATATATATATATATATAGAGAGAGAGAGAGAGAGAGAAAAGAAAGAGTTTCAGGGGAAAACCTTAAAAAAATGTAAAACAGATTAAATCCCTAGTAGCACTTCATCTGGACGTATGTACTTGTGCATACAAGTAATTAAGTTGTTATTTGGTTTTTCTGCACGTATACATTTTACAAATTACTTGTATGCACAAGTACATACCTTTTAGATGAAAAGCTACTAGAATGCTACTCATTTTTTCATTTTCTTTTCAGATTTTCTCCTGAACCCCACACATATATATATATATACATGAATACGCCTCTCTCTCTATATATATAGGTGTATATATATATATATGTGTGTGTGTGTGTGTATAAGAGTGGGTTCAAACGAGAACTCAAACTTGGTTGTAAACATGAGAACAAAGGAGAGTACAATACTTGTCATATTTAGACTGGATAATAAAGGGAAATATTCAGACTGAATGTATTGTTATTCAGCCTGAATGTAGTGTTTTCGGGTTTGAATATAATATTATTAGTGTACAATTGATTTTAATTAATTTTCCCATTAATAAATAAACATTTAAAAGTTATATTATTAAATGGATTTAAAAACTAACACATTATTAATAAAAATAGTCAATTTTTTAAATATAAAAATTGTATTTAATATATATTATGAACTAATCTAAATTTAATTTATATCACAATTAACCAATATTACAAAAAGAACCAAAGGTTGTCTGGTCTAGTGGGTATTAAGTAACATTCTAAGTTACCAGTGGATGGTATCCCTGGTTAGCGAGGGTTTAAACCCCGCGCGGCTGAATTCTGAGGTATCCATCTCTTGGGCCAGTTCAGGGGCGAGTTCTCGGGCCAGTCCATAGGGCTGGATCATAGGCTCAGGAGATTAGTCGGTACCCCTTTGGATCCGGATACCCCTGGAATGTGTGAGTGTGTTAATATGTCGTTCAAAAAAAATATTACAAAAAGAATTTGAATCAGCAACTTTTATTAGCGGATACCAAAATATACCACAGATTACACAGTGAAGTATACAACAAACAAACCGACCATTCGATAGGGCGCTATAAAACTACCAGCACCGTACTAAACGAAACAAAGAGCTTGAAGAAGAGCAATGACCGAAAAGAAAATAAAACAACCACAAGGTTTGTGGCGTACTAGTTAAGGCTTGTGAGGGATAATAAGTCTAGATAACCCATCTACCCCATGTTCGAATCCAGGCGCAAACAACTTGTGGCCACTGGGAAATTATCTCAGGGTTGCATGCTTTAGCAGTCTTAAAATTCTCAGAGATTAATATAGACAAATGCCTAGGATACCATTTCTAAAAAAAATAAAAAAATAAAACAGAACAGTTTGCGAGGTGCAAACTGCAAGCAAACAACTATCAGATAGTACCCAAAGTCGGAGCCGAAAACAACAGACTCTGCAGCGCACGACAGCAAACATGGTGTAGCAGTTCCGGACCTGTGCAGCGGAAGCCCTTCGTATTGCACTGAGACCGCCAAACAGCTAAAAACTAATAACCAATAAAATAAATATAATTTAATTTGATTGAGTGATTAAACAGTTTTTTAAGGAATACATTTTCTGAAATTTCTAAAAACTAATAACCAATAAAATAAAAGAAATTATATCACTTAAATTAGTTATTCCAAAGCATAGAACACTTGTGCCTCAAATCATAAATAAATGTGTATAAAACTTGTGTCCAATATATAAACAGATGATGCATACAAAAGTTGTTTCCCAATCATAAATTGATGAAAACCGAAAGTTGTAATTATCCCATATACAAAATACCAACTTTATCATATACAAGATGTTTGAGTTTGATTATGACTATGAGGAGAAAATGATGGCAATAGTCTCTAAAACGGATTAGCAAGTAGCAATGAAGATAACTGAATATACATGAGGTCCGGTACTAGGCGATCATATATAATTAGAGATTGAATCTGGTAAATAAGCCTTTTACACATCGTGAAAGAGCATTAAGCATTAATCAAGAGTATTTTGTGTATTTTAAAAAGTTTAACACTACTAAAATGGAATGCTTTCACCTACGACCATTTCCCTGGTAAATCCGTCACTGAATGTGATTCGTCACAAAACCGTCACAAAAATTGGTGGTTAATTTGTTGGTGGGTATATCAAATCAGTGACAGATTACCCAAGAAATTCATGGGAAATCTGTTGGTATTTTTTGAAAACATCGAATTTTACCGGAACCATTAGTATTTCCTGGTAATCCGTGGTAATCACCCATGGGAATTTCCCTAGGTGAATTTTTGTAGGTGAATGTCATTTGTTTTGTAATGTAAACTAACACTGATATATTTGAAATTTAAAATGAAAATTAAACCGAGAAGTATATATTGTTTTTGATTATTTGATCCATATATTGTGTTAATAGACTCAATCGATAGGTGGTAAACTTCTTTAGTTTTTTTTATAGTTAAACAACCGTTAAAGTTAAACATTTTCTATAATTTGGTGGTCTAGGTAAGCATTTTCCCTTTTAATTAAGATCAAGGATAACTATGGAACTATGCGTAAGGTTCGCCAATGGTCTTTATGATTATTATATGAAAATATTAAATTTGCAAAGACGGAAGATATTAGTTCAATAGGAAATTTATTATATATGTATATATTTTTGTTTTATAGACAGCGAATGAATTTGTGTGTGGTTTTCATAGCAAGAAAACTTTTCTTTTAGGAGATTCATCATGCAAAAAACATCATTAATTATATATATTTCATCATGCAAATCGCATTGATAATTTCTATTAGCAAATTCTTGATCATTATAAACCTTTTCTTAACTCAAAAATTATCAAAATCAATAATATTTTCTTATGTCATACTATTTAAGATATAATAAATTACTAAAAATATGGAAAAAAATAGATAACAAAAATATGACCTATTAAATATTGTTTTTATACATTTTTTTAATTCAAAGTAACAAGACAAAGTCACTAAAACATTTTCTTAAATTTGTGGCACAGAACAAAGGACTTGTCGCACTCAGAATTACCTCAATTTCTAGCATCATGCCTAACATTATTACAATCTTGGACCTTTTTGACTTCCTAGTTTACTTGTACTTCTAGTTTATTCATTACAAAGTCAAATTGTACAATGTATATGAAACAAAAATTAATTATTATAAATTCTAAAATATAGTCTAGCTATTGCATATATGCAAACATTTTCTTTATCATTTTGGGGTGGGAGGAATGTTTTTCCTGACTTCAAACATTCTTAATTGTTAGATCAAAGTCAAGTCTTTGTAATCAACTTTTAACTCTATAAGTCAATGATTTAACTACATAAAAACGAACATTTAAAACGGGAAATTAATCAAATAAAAGAACAGGATAATGGTCAAATCACGTGCAAAACATATCTAATTTTACACTAGCAATCAACACAAGGGAGTATTGACGATGTGACTTGCAACCACACGTTGCAGCTAAAATCATATATAATTTTACACGTGATTTTACTTAAAAATCAAATGTAATTTGATTTTTTTAAGCTTTTATTTGGTTCTTTTTCTACCTTATTTCATAGACTCGTCTAAGTAGTTTAAACTTATTTCGAAAACCTAAATATCTAAAGTTTGATATTTAGAGAGTTTATTACCATTAAATATTTAAAGATATGTTAATATCAATTTATAGCAAAAAGTTTATCGACTTAAAGATGAACATTTTTTTTATTAATTTTATTGTTAATTTACAATAAAAACTGATACCTAACGTTGTCAAAGTTGGGATTATGCAAACATAATGAAACCTTTGTGCTTTGTTTTAAAAAAATTATTTGGCTTCCCGAAACTGATATTTAAAATGCACCTTTTAATTAGATATAATATTTCTTTGATTAATGCCAATACTAATAAAAATAATATATCTAGGGATGGACCCACAACTTTTTTTTATAGGTGACACCATATAATATATGACAAAAAATAATTACAAAAGACATGGTTTTTTTGGTGTGTATTTATGTTTTTACTAACCTTCAATAATACTTGATGTGTTTTAGCTTAATTCCACAGTTTCGAGAGATTTTTAAAATTTTCTGTTTGATTTCAAGGATTTTTAAGTTTTTTTTTCAGCCTAATACCACAGTTTCGAGGGACTTTTTCGGTTTTTTTTGTTGATCTCAAAAGTTATTTTTTTTTGTTTTTAGTTGATTACGAGGTACGGTTGCATCTTCTTGAACTTCTGAATATCATAAGATGACACCTTCTAAAACGATAAGGTTGCACCTTTTATAAATGTAAATTTTTTAACGTTTTGATGGAGAAATTATAATACGGTAGCACGTGCCACCGAGTGCCCATATATAGGTCCATCCATCGTATATCTATGTTTCAACATTACAAATGAACAACTAGATACCACTGTCAGATCCTAGACCACAAAGCAATAGGCTAGTCTTAAGTAATTGGTAGCTGTATGACTGATCACGGTTTATAAGAATTTCACAAATCTTATTTTTTATTCATGTATATGAGACGAGTTACCATAAACGCAACTCACCTACACGAGCTCAAAAGCCCACCCCTGGGACACATTGACACAACCGCAAATGGACAAATAGATACGAGCGGTCCTGCCCCTCGCAGGCTCCCTTTGGCGGCCCTTGTCTTGTATCTGCTCTTTTTTGTTCTATGAAATTGCTTTACTTAAAAAATGAATGCAATTTGCATACAATTTGTCAAGTCGACCCAAGCCACGAGAGAAGTCGTGTAAGCGACTGTGTCCCTACTTTTGATATGGGTTTTTGGGTTTCTTTTGAGCTTGTTTTCTTCTTTCCAAAGATCCGTGAAAAACCCTATTAACTCTCCGATCCTCCCTACATCATACATCATCCTCAATAAGGTTCGCCCTACCATCACAATGGTACAATGCTTAGCTATGTCACTCTCATACTACTAGTAACAATCCAACCCCGCAAAGCAATAACATAGCCCAATATTTTTAATTCTACTTAGTCATAATGGAAGTTATTGGTAGTTCATTATAATTAACCTCGTGTTTATAAAGTTTACAAATCTTATTTTTTTTAACTGATGTTGTAACAACCTCTCACGCCACTTAAAAGAGGTACAAGCTTACAGATCTCACTTTATATAAATGTGGGACAAGTTAACACAACAAATATGTGTAATACGTAGGTACCTAAATCCCAAGATATTAGGAAGTATAACATCAAATCAATAGAAGAAAGAAGTTAAATTCATGATTAACACATGAATATGTAAAATGATAACGAAGATAACCTGATTCTTATCATGTTGGTACATTTCTTAGTATGTCCATATTAGTTCAAACATTGGGAAAAGTAAAATGTTATGTTGACTTGTTTTTCCTCATTCACAATCATAAGGATTTAAGTTGTTTTTGTTTTTATTTTTGTTTCTAGTTTTGCAAAATATGAATTTGTACTATTTTCTTGCATGCATGTGAATGCAAAGATTTAGGGATATTGTTAATACATTACAAAATTCAACTTAAAGAATCTAACCCCAAGACATCTGCTACAAAGATTTAAAAAATGTTATAAACATCCATGTTTTTTAGATGTATATATAGTAATAAGAAAATGTAAACACCACAAATGTTGTTTTGTAGTTGCTTTCTATTGAAAATAGGAAAGAAGCAAGCATTATCGTATGGCCCCTCTATTCACATGTAGTTTGTTGGATTTAAAAAAATATCGAATATCGTACAACATATTTGTCGGAAACTTTAGCCAGTTGTTCTGTTGATTGAACTAAAGAGAAAAAAATAACCTTAACAAGAAGAAATTTTCTTAATTATTAAGATATGTTTGAAAAAGAAATAAAAATATTTATGAAGAGGTATTCATGATCATTTCAAAAACTGTTTGCTTAGTTTCTTGTCAAATAATCAGATACCGTCTTAAAATTCTTTTGCAAAGACCCATTATTTTATATATTCTGTAACATTTTATCATGCTATGTCCATCTTATCTACATATTAACATTGATAAAAGTAACTTATAATAATTAAAATATTAGAAGATGAACTTGTTTGAAACCTTGAACAAATAGGAAAGATTTTGTGGATCTTTCCAATGAATTAGAGCCACAAGCTAAGGCCCTTGAATCAAAGCAACCAATAGTAAAGTGACAAAAGCAATGTAAAGAAACTTGGGGTCGTGGAAGTGCTCAATTCAATATTAATTGTTGCTCATCATCTTTTAACCTAATTCCGAAAAAGGGGTAATTATAGGACCTAAAAGTTGTCGACTTCAAGCTTTTTTGAACCCCATTATCAACTGCATTGGCTTATGTCATATATAGCACTTTGAAGCACTTAAAAGTTGATCAATGCTTCATATTTTCTGAGCCACTAGGTTTGCTTGATATACTATCTCTATCAAATAATAAGCATTCATTTGTGGTTTGTGGATAACATTATGTGACTATTAGAAAAGATGATTCCACTCAAAGTTGGAGTTGGTCATTACTTTCTAACCTTTCCTAATATAAACAAAACTCCTGAATCATTATTAATAGTCAAGCTATAGTACTCCAGTTTGATTGGATTTTTATTTTTTATTATCATTTTACAGTTTTATTGAATTGTGACATGTATTTATACGGTTTTCAATTAAAAATAAGAGAGAATGAGAAAAATATATGCATAATATATATATATATATATAGAGAGAGAGAGAGTGAAAGAATGGTTCAAATAAGAACGTTGTGATTTATATAAATGCAAGAACATTTGTATCTCCATCATTTTTTAAGTCATTGTTCTCCATCCGTGACTACTGAGAGAGGGGGGGGGGGGGTGTGGAAATCCAACTCAAATCATTCCAGTAGCTCGATTGAAGAAAAGAAAATTATGTTGGGTATTAGTTTGGTTCTAGTCCCAAATAGGAACAACTAAATAAATACGGTGGGTTTATAAGGCTTATCTAGTCTAATTATGAAAATGGAGAAGATCAAGTAAATGGATTGTAATGGGCTTTAGTGAGGTTCTTGCTTATTATTTAAGGGTCAAAAGATTGGGCCTTGAGGCTCATGGGTTCTATTGACTTTAAAGTTGATTTTTTACTAATACTCATCAACAGAGAGGAAAGCGAGTTGCATGCAGGCCAAGTCGCACCAAACCTGCATTAGTCTCTGCTTGGTTTGATGAAACAATGTATAAATCTACTTTAATGCGGGTAAACCTGCAACAAACTCAGATTTGACTTTGGACGATTTTTGAAAGTTATTTTCGGTTGGTTGATGAAAATTCTCTCCATTTTCTTCTACTTTCCTTCCTTACTTTCAAGAACACCTTATCTATTCGATGAGATTGAATTGACATGCATCAATTCGGTCGGATAGTTGTATCCTCAAGGCGACATCCAGAACCACGCACAATTTTGGACAAAATTTACTTCTCGACATTGCACCTGCAGTCCTCTAACCTTTGTCTTTATTCAGTTCGAGTTTATCATCGAAAAAGGTACACAAGCTCTTGTTTATTCGATTTTGTTATGGAAATTTTCATAGAATTTTGGTTTATTTTTGTGTTATCGTTCCCATTGGTCATAACAAAATAAAGTTATGATTGAGGGGGAGTCAAAAAAAGACATCCAATTAAGGGGGAGGATAAATAGGGGAACGCCATCCTCATGAAATTGTTATTCTTGATATGAACTTAATTGAGAAAGAAAAATCCTAGATGACTCTAAAAGAGAATCAACAGAGGAAAAAGCTAGATAGATATCAAACTCCATATATCCTCAATAATTTATGATTCTTTATATGAACTTTATTTTTCTTCCAAGTGTTTTTGCATTATTGTTTATTTGTGTTATCAACAAATAGGAGGAGATTGTTAGTCTTAACTATCTGATTGATGATTACACAAATACCTGATGAAACACTCAGAAATGTTTTAGGATTTTTTCTAAAGTTTGATATACAAATTAATGATCAATTTTTATTACATTCATGTTAGTAATTAAATAGGATAGGATCCAATATGTATTCCGATCCAGAATGTAAAAGGATCCGAATATGGGATCCGAAATACATAACAAAACCGATATACTTATCGGGTCCGAAATTGATGGGATCCAAGAAAGATCAGAATCCGAATAAAGTCCGATTTCTGGATTTTGTTGGATCTAAATCCTATTTTTGGTCCCAAAGTCTTTTTTTGATCCAATGTAAAACAAATTTTGTTGGATCCAAAATATATCTTATGTTGTGGGAAAAAAAGATTAGAATAGGATTTTTATTGTAAAAATCTTATTAATGTATTCACTATTGTGGTCCAAAGAAAAATGCTTTCAGCAAAATCAAAAGAACTTGTTGAAGGTGAAAGCAAGATCGACACCAAAGTGGGTTGAATTTCCATCTAGCCAATTAAAGACCATTATTGCATAAGTCAAAACAATTTGGCAAATATTGCTTTGGCAACTGATTTTGGAGTGCAAACTTAACCAACAAGTTTGACTCATCAACTCCTACCAACTCACATCTTCGTATGTGAACATGCTCAACATGCCATACAAAGTAAGTTATATAATACTATTTTAATAGTATCGTACTTCCTTTACTGTTCCTCAACATACAAAAGGATGGATTGGGTTAACTGTGACCAACTATCTTCTGTTCCTTACCATTTTGATGTATGCAAACTCCAAAATTTCTAATAACTTACTATACAATACTTACATTTCAACTTAGTTCCATACAATAACATCAAAAACTTTAGGGGGGCGTTTGGTTAGCCAGATTCTGATGGAATTGGAATGGTCAATTATGTTGACCAAATTCCATTATGATGTTTGTTTACACATGGAATCGAATTGAAATCCAAACATTCCCCCATTTGAGGATTTCATCATTCCTTTATAAATCAGATGGAATTGAAATTCATTACATCCAAAATTTTGAAAATGACAAAACACCTTCATTATAAAATATAAATCCTAAACACACTTCCATTATCATAGTCTTTATAACTACTCGTTTCTCTAAAAGTAAGATCGAACGATCTCGTCTCTACATCAGGTACGATTTTTCACTATTGTTATCTAAATCGATTTCTTCCATTATCATCGTCTCTTTCACTGTTGTTATCTACATCGAACGTTCTCTAATTTCTGGTCCGATTTCATGCTTCAATTTCGTGCTGGTTATTTCTTTGTTATTGCTTGTTATTTTCTGGTGTGAATTCTGATTTGGTATTCTATGTCATGCTTTGATTTCTGCTTGTTATTATTTTTTTTCTACTACTTCGATTACTGCTTGTTATTTTTGCTTCTAGTGCTTCGATTTCTGCTTCCTATATCTACTTCGATTATTTGGTTATTTTTGCTTCTTATTAACTTGTTATTTCTGCTTCTATTACTTTGATTTCTATTTTTGTGAACAAATTGCTTGTTATTTCTGATTCATTTTTGGGTTATTTATTTTTGTTACTGCTTCGTTTTCTTGGCTACTTCATCATGTTTCTAGGTCATCGTTTCATATATTTGATATGGCAGCTTGAATGATTTGTTTTATTGTTATATCAAAAAAATTACACATTTTATACTTATATATGATTTTATAAATGGTAATTCACATTTTTTTCTAATTAAATGCTAATTTTATTATTATTTATAGTTAAAAAAATCAAAGAGAAGACATTTTTGTCATTTTTCATTATTTTATGTCCAATTCCATTGCAAACCAAATAGACATATTACATTCCATTCCTGCCAACAAAACACTTTGTCAAACCTGTGACATATTTCACTCCTTCTGAAATCATATTTCTTATTAACCGTCGCCGACCACCGCCGATCTAAACCGTCGCCGACCATCGCCGATTTGAACCACCACCGTTGATCTACACCGTCGCCGACCATCGCCATCTGAACTATCGCCGACCACCGCCGACCATCAAACCGTTGCCGGCCATCATCGATCTGAACCACCGTCGACCACCGCCGATCTCCGATCTGAACCACCGACGACCACCACCGATCTTCTATCTGGACCACCACCGACCACCCTCAATCTGATCCACCATGGACCAACGCCGATCAAAAGCACCCGCCGACCACCACCTATTTAATAATTATTTTAGTTTAAGAAATTTAAATTTATCAAAAAGGGTATTTTGGTCATTTACAAGCATTTCATTCCAATTCCAAAGCTACATTCTGTGAACCAAACAGACATATATATTTCAATTCCTTTAACACATACCATTCCAATTCTGCCAACCAAACAGGTGGTCAAACCTAACAACATTCCATTCCAATTCCTTAAAAGTCAAATTCTTTTAACATATTCCATTCAAAAACATTATGAGAACTAAACGCTACCTTAGTGTTGTTAGCATGCATTCATATGTTTTTCTATAATCAAAGAGTAAATTGCACCGGTTAAAAGTTTCTATAAAACTTTATTTTATTCAAATATATATATATATATATATATATATATATATTTATTTAATTAAGATTCAGTGTAACATAACTGAATTTATAAAATTTTAAAAAGTTTAGAGTAAACTATAATTTTTGTCTTTATGGTTTGGTGTTTATAACGATTTTTATCTTTATGGAAATTACTTTTTTCGTTCTTATGGTTTGTATTTTCTTTCCTTTTTAACTAGTGTTGTTCACCGCACGATGCACGGTGACGATAATTGATTTTAAGGGAATGTAATTTAAAATAATAAGGCATTTTCAAAAGTAGTTAATTTAGGTATATTGGCAATAGTTTTTTATTATGAAAAGTTTAAGATGCATTGATGATAGTTATATTATTATGTCATTAGAAACTAATGATATTACTTTCTTACATTGAGACTGTATGTTAAGTTAGATTATTTAACCATGTTGGATATCGGTTATGCAAATTACTCTACAAATGTTTAACCAATGTTAGTAGTAGTTTGTTAATCAGAAGACATTATTTTAATTGAAATCTCAATTAAGGTAACAAAGTCACAATTTTCACACCAAAATCAACCAATTCTATTAGTATAGAGGATCAGTCAAAACAAGTCAATCCCATTAGTTTTGGCAAAACCTCATAATAAATATCCAGATCATTATTTTATTCTATAATCTTCTCATTAATATGGGATAAGCAAAACATCACATTTCAAAATTCGATGAACACTTAAACCTCATTATGCCACTTCATTATTCTTCAAACCGTTTAAGGGAAAATGATTACTAATTTTTGAAAGAAAAACAAATAAACAACCACCTTTTGGCATTAGAATTTGAAAGTTTAAACCTATTTTTTCATAAATGGTATTGCCTTAAAATTATAATAATTAGAGTGAATTACACTGGTGGTCCCTGTGGTTTGCTCAAATTTTGGATTTGTTCCCTAAAACAAACCACTACAGAAAAACAATCCTTTTCCGACGGACCGATTCGTCGGAAATCCGTCGGAAAAGGTTGTTTCCGTCGGAAATGGGCTGGTCGGTAAAGCCTTTTCCGACGGATTTCCGACGGAATCCTTTTCCGACGGATTTCCGACGGAATATGCTTTTCGTCGGTTAAGTGTTTCGGACGGATACCTTTTGCAACGGATAACATTTGCGACGGTTTTCTGACGGATTTCCGATGGTTTTTTTGTGACGGATTTAGAAACTTTTCCGACGGTTAGCTTTTCCGACGGATTTTGTAATTTCCGACGGATTTTTTGTGACCATTCCCGACGGATATTTCGTCGGAAATCCGTCGAAAATGATGTTTTCCCAAAAAAAAAATTAAAAAATCAAATTTACTGTACATTTGGAATCCAGATTTTAAAAAATCAAATTACTACACAATTTGATAACAAACGAAACAATTGGTGGAACGACGTCTATAAACACCAAATGTGTTAACTAATAAAAACTTATAGATATTTCGGCAGCATAACTGTTGTAATTGTAACATATCCATTAAGTAGTTTAACCTATCGTCTACCCAACAACCACAGCCCAAACTAATTACTACAACTTTATCTTATAAAACAAGTCAATCATAAAAACAAATTAAATTTTGTGCCAAAACTAAACTTACCGCCCTATGCTCGTGAGTCTGATCAAGATAAATAGGAGGATCTGTGGGCAGCCCGGTCGCACCCAGAACTAGCTGTCGGTTCGTGCAGTGAACTCGGTCAAATACCTCACTGATGAGGGGCTCGCGGTTCCATTCTTCTCTCTACATGTAATATATATATATATATATATATACGATGTCAGATGTTAGTAGACAACAAATTCATGATAAATTATATAAATTTAAAATATATATTAGATGAATGAATGAATACCATCCGTGGCCGATGCATAGCCGTGCTAATTGAGCCTCCGGTATGCCTAGGGGCCGTTGACCGCAAACGATTGGCCCTATTGGCCACGGATTGGCATTGAAATACCTCACCGGTCCAGACCTGTTAAAACATAAAAGATAAAAATCAACATACAAACTGAAAAGAACCCGTAACAACAAAAAAATCCTACATACCTGGTCTATCATTTGGTTCCAGAAGGTCCCGTCGAGCCAGTCTGGATAGAATGGCCTCAGCTGCTCATAGTCCTGGCGATCTCACTCTATCCCATCGACGGCCTTTGCCCGCTTCGCTGACCATAAACGAAGTTCTCTCATCTTGACAGCATAATGGGATTGCAAGGTATCAGTAAAGGCTCAGAACGCGTCTTCATCTCGCTCTTCCGGCCACTGGTACCGAGTCTGCATATTGATCATTGTTTGTAAGTTATAAATTTACATCAAATAGTTTGTATAGATTTTTCTACTAAACCGAAACAATCTACAATGGGTCATGATGGGCTTTAACAACTCTCCTAACAGTCTACAATGGGCCCTGATGGGATTTAACAACTTCTAACGACCAACAATGAGCCTTAAATGGGTCTTGATGGACTTTAACAACTCTTAAGAAACTACAATGGGCTTGATGGACTTTAACGACTCCTAGTAAATAACAATGGGCCCTGATGGGCTTTACAAGTCCTAACAGTCTACAATGGGCCCTGATGGCTTTAACAACTCCTAACGCTATACAATGGGCCATAATGGGGTTTAACAACTTCTAACGACCAACAATGGGCCTTGATAGGTCTTAATGAACTACAATTCATTTGAATGGGTCTTGATGAACTTTAACAACTCTTAATAACTACAATGGGCTTGATGGACTTTAACGACTCCTACTAAACAACAATGGGCCCTGATGGGCTTTACAAGTCCTAACATTCTACAATGGGCCCTGATGGGCTTTAACAACTCCTGACGCTCTACAATGGGCCCTGATGGGTTTTAACAACTTCTAACGACCAATAATGGGCTTTAACAACTCTTAATGAACTAAAATGGGCTTTGTTGGTCCTTAATGACTCTTAATGAACTAAAATGGAACTTGATGAGACTTAACGAACTTAATTGAGATTTGATGGGTCTTATACTACACATATACGTACATATAGACACATACATACATACATACATACATATATGTACACATGTAGATACATACTACTTTCAACATATACATATATATATATATATAATAAATGTATATATAACGACGGATTTTTATAAATAAAAATAATAGAAATTAAAATTAAAAATTAAAAATTAAAAATTAAAAATTAAAAATTAAAAATTAAAAATTAAAAATTAAAAATTAAAAATTAAAAATTAAAAATTAAAAATTAAAAATTAAAAATTAAAAATTAAAAATTAAAAATTAAAATTAAAGTTAAAATTAAAATTAAAATTAAAAAAATTAAAAATTAAAATTAAAGAATCCGTCGGAAATCCGTCGGAAATTTCCGACGGAAAGAAATCCCTCGGAAATTTCCGACGGATTTCCGACGGTTTTTTTAATTTTAATTTTTAACTTTTTTTATTTGTAGAAATCCGGGTGACGTTTCCGACGGAATCGAATCCGTCGGAAATTTCCGGCGGATTTTCCGACGGATTTCCGGCAGGTTTTTTTTATTTTTTAATTTAATTATTTTAATTAGAAAAATCCGTCGGAAATTTCCGAGGGATTCATATCCGTCGGAAAACTCTGAGGGATTTTCGATGGATTTCATACGGTTTTTTTTATTTTTTATTTTTATTTTTTTTAATCGTATCCGTCGGAAAAACATGAAAAATCCGTCGGAAATGCCCTTTTTTGTAGTAGTGAACTATCTACTCTGGTGGTCCTTAACTTTTCATTTTCATTGCACCCAAGGTTCCTTTACTTAACAATATTAGTTAGCAATTGTTAGAAATAACTAATCGTTCTTTAAACAACCTACAAGGACCAAAAGTGTTATTTGCACTAAATTTTAATACTATCCACTTTTTTTTTAATTAAAAAATATTTTATATATTCAATTATAAATCAAATTTTTTAATTATTTTATATACTTTTAATTATATCTAAATATAAATTTGAGATTTATAATTTTTTAACGTTAATTGTTTTTGTGAATTTATCTTGATTTTTTTTTGACTTTTTTAAATGTTTCATATATTTTTTATATCAATTTTTTTAATTCTTTTGTGAATTTTTCTTTTTAAAAATATATTTTATATATCCAATCACAAATTAATTTATTTTAAATAAAATACATATTAAATTAAAATCAAGATAAACTCTCTGATTATAAATCAAAATTCTTAGTTGTTTTATATATTATTTATATATCTAATTAAAAACTTGAGAATTGTAATTTTTTAACGTTATTTTTTTTATAAATTTATCTTGATTTTATTTGTGAATTTTTTAACCTTTTTTTTGCATTGTTTCATATATTTTATATCAATTTTTTTTCTTTTTTGTGAATTTTTCTTATTAAAAAATAATTTTATCTATCCAATCACAAATAAAATTTCTTAAAATAATATATATTAAATAAAAATATTATATATATATATATATATTAAATGAAAATATTTATATATATATATATATTAAATAAAAATATTTATATATATATAAACTATTTTATTCACGTAAAAAATTAGCGCTAAAAATTCTCAAGTTTACAAAAACAAAAGAAATCAAGCTAAATTCACATATATTTTAGGTTGAAAATTAAATTCTAATGAATAAAATATTAAAAATAAACTCGGTTAGCATAAGATTATTAAATATATGTATATATATATATATATAAAGATTTTTATTTAATGTGCATTTTATTTAAAAAATTGATTTATAACTGAATATATAAAATATATTTTAAAAAGAAAGATTCACAAAAGAATGAAAATCAAAAAAATTGATATAAAAATCATATGAAACATTTAATAAATTACAAAGAAAATTAAGATAAATTCACAAAAACAATTAGCGTTAAAAAATATATATCTCATGTGTATAATTAGATATAATAAAAAGTATATAAAACAATTAACAAATTTGATTTATAATTAAATATATAAATTATTTTTTTCATTAAAAAAAGTGGATAATATTAAAATTTAGTGCAGATAACACTTTTGGTCCTTGTAGCTTGTTTAAAGAACGATTAATACTTTCTAACGGTTGCTAACTAACATTGTTAAGTGGAGGGACCATGGGTCTAATGAAAATGAAAAGTTAAGGACCACCAGCGTAGATAGTTTGTTTTAAGGACTAAATCCAAAATTTGAGCAAACCACAGGGACTACCGATGTAATTCACTCTAATAATTATTAGTTGTTAGGGAAGTCGCTTCCGAATATATTATTAAACTTTTTTCATGACATGATACCATTGACAAATAATTCTAAAAGTTACCTCAAATCTTATAATGTTACCTCAACTCCCATTGTTGTTCCTTTATAATATAATAAAATAGCTATTACTCCAATTTTAGAGGCTAAACAATGACTTACATAGTTATATTATTCTTTTAACTACCAAAAGCATCACATGCTTATTCTTTATATATATATATATATATATATATATATATATTTATTTATCACACTCTATCAATGTATCAAATTTTCATCAACGTGGGATCTCCCAAAAACCAACCACAATGCAAAATTTTAAAACACACCACTCTTAAGATGTCATCTCAATATTTTAAAGTCATCTTTTATATGTGATAAACAAACTTAACCACATTCAAGATTTGAGAAATACTAAAATATCATAATTAGAATTGCTAATGAAAGTGTTGACTCATTTGAGCCAGCAACACGACTTGCATCAAAAAATTCACATCCTCCTATCATATATATACACACCACTTCAATCCTTCAACTTTCTTTCTTCCCACCAATATGAGAGAGGCAAACTAATTAATCACATTTCAAGAATTGTGGGATACTCAAATCTTATAATGTCAACTCATTCTTTATGTTTCTCTTTTAATATATATAAAAAATAACCATTACTCCAAAAATAACCATTGTGTTCATATTGACACAATCATATGTGTTGCAAAAAAACATCCCCTCCTTCATTCTTATACCAACTTTGTTTTGCCAATATATCATTTTGTTATCAATGTAGGATAACTAAACAATACTATAATTCGAGATTTTGAGAATTTTCAAATCTTATAGTACTACCTTAACTCCCATTGTTGTTCCTTTATAATAAAAAATAACTACTACTCCAAAATTAGAGGTCAAACGATGGCTTACGTTATATCATTCTTTTAATTATTAAAAACATCACATGCTTATATTTTATATATACTTATCACACGCTATCAATTTTTCATCAATATGGAATCTCTAAAAACCAACCACAATGTAAGATTTTAAAATACACAACTCTCATATGTCATCTCAATATTTTAAAGTCATCTTTTATATGTGATAAACAAACTTAATCACATTTCAAGATTTGAGAAATACTCAACTATCATAATGAGAAATGCAAATTAAAGCTTTGGTTCATTCGAATCAACAACATGACTTGCATCAAAATATCCCCATCCACCTAACATATATATACACAACTTCATTCCTTCAATTTTCTCCTTTCCACCAATGTAGGATAGGCAAACTAAATCACATTTCAAAATTTGAGGGATACTCAAATCTCATAATATCAACTCATTCTTTCAGGTTCCTCTTTTAATATATATATATATATAGATATAGATATATATAGATTACTCAAACCAATTCTATTAAATTTCAACCATTAAATTATGGGCATTTACGTCTTTTCCTATTTTATTTAACTTTCTATCAGAAATTTAATATTTGATTCAAAAAATAATAAAAAAATATTACATTTTAGTATTTAATATTATCTTATTATATTTAATATTTAATATTTTGTATCTCTATAATATATATATACACACACACACTATATTATAAGGTATGCTAATTTTTTTTTGTCAAAATGTACAAGATTTTAAAGCTACGCTAATATTAAAAATCAAATCATTTTAAATTAAATTTTACTTTTATTATCCTAAATGTGCAATATTTTAAAGCTACATTGTTTCCAGTAACCTCATGATCCTAAATAATGTTAAAAATGAAATCATTTTAAAATTTTAAATTACACTTTATACTCTTTTAAAATATCTTTTTTACAAATTACATTATTATAACCGTCACATCAATAGCTTTAAAATAAGCTCAATATTAAAAAAATTAGGATTTAATAATACAATAAAATATCATAACTTTGTTACTTTATTTGAGTTTGAAATGATATTTAAATTTGAGTTCCTTCTTTAGATTTGAACTAATATTTACCTTTATGTTCGATTGCTTTTATAAATGCAATTGTATTTTAATCATAAATTTGAAGTATATAATGAAAATAAACTTAATACCTTTGATTTACAAAACAAAATCTTGTGCATTTAGCATAATAAGTTGTACCTCTTAATCTTTAACAAATTTTATAGCATGCTTTATAAAATAATATACATATATATATATAGGGTTAGGTTCAAATGTGAACTCAATTTTGGTTGTGAACGTGAGGACGAATCTCAGCCACACATCTTCGGCTATGGTGGACGCGATCACGGAGGATTGACGCGATTCATGGGAGGGTGGAGATTACTAAAGGAGGGGAACCAGGTCAAAGCCGCCTTTATTGACCGGATAAGTGGCTGTGATTCGTCCTCACGTTCACAACCAAAAATGAGTTCACATTTGAACTTTCCTCTATATATACTGTTTATTGATTAATATTACTTAAAATTCAAGATTACAAGTATATTGTGCGTAAGTACAACTTATTAAAGCTTTATGTTTCAAATTTTGTAACTAACTGCAAATAAACATTATTAAATACAAGATAAACATATCTTTTAATTATAAAATATAGTTACGGTAATCATTGAATTATAACAAAATATTTAATTATTATCTTTATTAAATTAAAATCAAATTACATCGTTATTAAACTTAAATTTAATTATAACAAAAAAATTAATTAAAGAAACTACACAAAAAACTTTTAAATAGTTAATTTAATACATATTTTTCAAAATATTATTATATCTTCAAATTTATATTTTATTAAAAAATTAAACCACATAAAATTGTATTATAACATCGATAGAGACGAAAAATAAAATGAAACATTAAAATTAAAATGTATCTCATTGCATTGCACAAATATCTTTATAGTAATATTAAATACTAAAATGTAATATATATATATATATATATATATATATTATGTTTGAATCAATTATTGAACGACTTTTAATAAAATATTAAACAAAATAAGAAAAGACATAAATTCCTTTTGATTTAGTGATTAAAATTTGATAGAATTGGTTTGAGGGACTAAAAAAAATGCAACGAAAAACAGTTTCTAAACAACACGAACGAAAACCAAAGGGCATCTAGCCTAGCAGTACCGGGGTTTTCACATCTTCCTCAAGGTCTCGGGTTCGAGTATTGAAAGTGATGATTTTCCTAAAAATAATGAAGGAGTGGGAGTTTATCCCATAAGGTCAGTGGCGGAACACCTCTATGGCCTTTAGGGGCCTTGGCCCCTGCGCTTATATACGTAGTAAGGCAAATATTAGTAACTTGTAAATATTATATTAAGAGTAAATAAGAAGGACTTACTTGGGCCCCTCCACTATTAAAGACCATCCAATACTATTATACTATATAAATCCAGCCAAGCCTATAATGATGTAAGTTATATATTCTTTCTTTTACTATTCTCTAAATATTATAATTTATTAATGTAAATCCAAAAAAATTAACCAGTTTCTTAATTTCAAAAAGTATATTAAAATCATATGTAAAATAGGGATGGGTCCTCAAAAAAAATTCAAACGGTTGCACCGTTTAACTATAAGAAAAGTATATTGAAATATTTTTCACAATATTATAATTGATTTATTGGTTAATTCATTGATTTTTACATGTGAAGTTTTGGGTTCAAGTCTTTTGTTGTGATTTTTTTTTAAAAACATAATAAATATGAAATTAAAAGCAAAAAGTTAAGAAAATGAGACTAGCAAGATTTGAACTTGGGACTTGGGGTGTAGGAAAAGGCTTACAAACCAACTCCTACCAAAGAAAACTTATCTGCATGTTGTACTTTTAAAATATATATGTTAGCATACAACAAAACGATACGGTTGCACCTTCTATAAATCTAATTTTTTTTACCTTCACAATCATTTCCTGTAAAGTTTAAAGTGTAAAAATGTGATCTCAAAATTTCACGAAAACAAGCTGGTCTAACCGATCCCAACTCTATGGCTATGTTTGGCAAAAATAAGCTAGCTTATAAGCTGACTTAAAAGCTAGCTTATTTTCAATGTACACGTTTGGTAAATCATAAGCTAGCTTATAAGTTAGCTTATAAGCTAACTTATTGAAACGCTACTTGGAGTAGCGTTTTAGGAGCTTATTGTCACATTTTCCAATTATAACCCTCATTAATATTAATTATTATTTTTTAATATATCATTTTTGGTCATTTTACATTCTTATACGCTAGTTTTGCCAAACATGATTTTTCATCAGCTAGATTATCAGTCATCCTCTAGCTTATCAGCTACCAGCTAGCTTATCCGCTAGTATGTCAAACATAGCCTATATATACGGGATCGTGTGAGACCTGTTTTCATTAAACCACTTTTTGACACTTGAAACTTCATGGCAAAACACCGTGAAAGTAGCATTAACAATGTTTTTGCTGTCAAAAGTTCAGTTTTTTTACGTTCACAATGTTCTGATGTGAAGTTTCAAGTGTAAAAATGTCGTCTGAACGACATGCACAAATGCATACCGATAATTTGAAACATGCATTCGTGCATAGAAAAAAGCAGCTTCAATCGTTTGTATTGATGTGTGCATACCGTTTATGCACAAATACATACGGTCCAGATGTAAGGCTTCCAGGGTGTTCTTCAGTTCTTTTTTAAAGGTTTTGCATTGGACACCTCTCTCTCTCTCTCTATATATATATATATATATATTACATTAAAACAAATTAGACTCGTCTATATAACACGTAAAAAAATAGGCTCGGCCCCTGAGGTCAAAAGGTTTGTGTTCCGCCATAAGGTGAAGGTTCGGGTCCCGCATACTGTCCATATGGATGTCACTGTGGGTCCAAATCACTAACTAGTAACTACTAACTTGTCGTTAAAAAAAAACAACACGGACGAAAATTGTTATAAACACCAAACTAAATAGTATTTTACTCTATTTTATTTTTTACCTTTTAATTATTGAACGACCTTTTTGAGATTTGACAAATAACTTTTCAGATTATGCAAAACAATTAACTATTACAATCTTCATGTAACGGATGTTGATGATTTATTTTGATTAATTTCCAAAGAGAGTTTCAATGCGATAGTTAATTTCAATTTTTATAAGTTGCATGCGCATTCTACGGTCAACGGTTGCAAAATCGAGTGCTGCAGCTTTTAATTAATGGTCTTATCGTATGTGGTAGGTGATAATTTCAACTCTATTACAGTAGTTGAAGACATGTGGGGGAGTCAACTGATTAAGTCTTTCTATTTTATTCACTGTTCTTTTAACAAGTTAAAATAACTCATGAGGATACATCAAAAAATTAAGCAAGTGTTAGTGCAGGTATGTATTTTCAGATGCATCTGCAACCACTCTCCTCTCCTATATATATTGAGTCACAGTGTTTTCTTTCAGGTTTAATGATAAATTGATATTGATGTTATCATTTTGCTTGCAGGCACATATACTATAACAGAAACAGCAAAGATCATGAATTCAACAACCACAGAAACGGCAAAGCTCATGAATTCAACAACCACAGAAACAGCGGAAGTAGAGATGAATCCATCCACAACCACAGACATGGAGGCAATAGAAGACCAGAATACCAAGAAGCAAATGCACACAATTAACATTCCGAGTTCTTCTTTGCCATGGTCACTGCCGCCGCTGCTAAATCTACCTTGTGGAGATCTACTAGGTAATACAATCTTCTACCACTAGTATTTAATTTATATATGCACCCTTTACTTTTACATAACCATATCTGCCTCGGGTTCATAGGTTTTATATATGTCGAAATTTGATTGGAAGTATGGACGGATCTACTTAAGTGGTTACGGTGGCACGTGCCGCCGTTTGATTCCTCTGTTCATAGTGTAAAAGAAATTAGGTTCGGGAAACGTGCAACCGTATCGATTTGTTGTGTGCCACATATATATTTTGAAACTACAATAACGACACAAATTTCTCTTGGTAGAGTTGGTTTGCAAGACTTTTCTTTTTCACCCCAGTTCAAATCCCCTTAGTGTCGGTTTTTTTAGTTTTAGCTTTTAATTTCAGATTTATTGTGTTTCTGTAAAAAATTTGTAATAAATTCACCTGAACATATAACCTGACATTTGAAAATAATGAACAAAACCAATAGAGCAATTATGACGTTGTGAAAAATATCTCTATAATTGTTTCTTATTGTCAGACGTGCCACCGTTTGGAAAGATTTTTGGGTCCGTCCCTGGTTGAAAGAACAAAAATGAAACAGGAAATTTGATCGGGTAACAGCTGCCCTTTTTCATTTAAAACATGAAGTTTTGGTAGACCCATCTATATATGCATGAAAGCTAGTTTATAATCTGCTAAAATATCCCTTATTTTGCACATAGGAAGTGGTTGCTGATACACATTAAGGGGCTGTTTAGCAATGGGTGAATGGTTAGGTGCAAAATGATTAAGTGGTCAGAATGATTAAGAGGCTCTTATCATATAGTGCAAAATGAAATATAATCGTTTGGTAATTTTTTAGGATGTAATCAGGGCTCTTAATGGTTAATGGTTAAGGGAGGTCCATGATACAAAATAATTTTAGAACCATTAAGAGGCAGACTTATGTTTTGCCAAACAGATTCACCTCTTAATGATTCAAATGGAACTGTTAACTTTAATTTATTTACAAAAGGAGTTGTTACCGTAGTTATAATTGAATGAGAAAGAGTATTAATTAACACGCTTTTGTTATTACATTGAAGAAAGCAGAGATGACTACTTTGATATTTGTGTTCCATTATACGAAGCATCAATTACGGGCGATTGGGAAGCTGCGAAGGCCATCCTTGACACACGCCCCGAATTGGTACGATTTGCTATCACCGAAGGTTACGACACAGCACTTCATGTTGCAGCATCAGTTGAAGAAACCAAGCAGACAATAGGTTTTGTGGAGAATCTAGTTAACCTGATAGCAAAGGAGGACCTGGAACTTTCGAATAAGGGTTTCAACACCGCCTTTTGTTTAGCAGTTATCGCTGGAAATATCAAAGTGGCCAGGATTATGACGAATAAAAACCGTGCCCTGATCGACATTCCTGGTTCTCAACAGATGATGCCGTTGTACATGAGTGCTTTATTTGGTAAATATGAAACAGTCAAGTATCTCTATGATGCTTCTAATAAATTGAGCGGTGACTTTTGGACACGTACAAATCGGGGTTGGCTTCTCCAGAAATGCGTGGAGTGTGATTTCTTTGGTGAGTACGTAGTTTCATAAACAGTGTTCGACATAAAACCGTATTCACTAATTATTTAGTTTTTAATTACTATTATACCTTTAATTAACTTCATTTATATATCCTTCAGATATACTTAATCAGGTTTGTTGTGTTTACTAATTTGTTTTCTTAATATCATATCATATCTTCTGTAGATGTTGCATTGAAAATTGTGACCGACCGTCCAGAACTCGCAAAGATTAATGGGAATATACTTGAAGCTTTGGCTCGAAAGCCTGATGCATTCAACAGAGTAGAACAGAGTACTTGGTTCATGAGATACATAAATTCAAGTAATCTCATTATCGATCTATATATAGATGTCCATGATATATAATATTTAACAAATTAAAAGGCCTTTTTAGTGTTTACTGATATTATTCGGTTGTTGCTTTCAGTTTCTAGTATACATAAAAAGGCGGAACCTGCTGAAAAGGATAGTGATGCACTCAAATTACTAAAAATCATTTGGAGACATACCATCAGAAGTATGTCCAAAAGTGAAGGTGATAACATACTTAGAGGACCTGCAGACAGGATTGTTGGCATGACTGATGGAAGGAAAAGATATTCTTCTAGAATATTATTTGTTGCTGCAAAAATGGGTAACACCAAATTTGTAATGGAGCTCCTTCGAGCCTATCCTGATTTAGCATCGAAGGTAGATGATAAAGGACGGAGTATATTTCATATAGCTATAAAGTACCGTCATCTAGGTATCTACAACCTATTGTACGAGATAGGCTCACAGAAGCATTTGATTACTCCGTTCAAAGATGAAAGTGGCAATAATATGCTTCATTTGGTTGGGAAGACTTCATCAAAAACGAGAGCTCATACATCTGGAGCATCTCTACTGATGCAACGAGAATTATTGTGGTTTAAGGTATTTTTTTTTCTCTCCAAACTTATGTAAGCATGTGTTATTGTTTGAGATGGGCGAAAAACTTGTCCAGGCGTTTTTGGACTGACCGTCACAAAGCAAATAGCTTTCACCCAGGGAAATTTGCGTGTCTATCTCTAGTTATTACTGCTATATACCAAGTTAGAAATCAAGGAGTAGAAAAATTAATTCTTATGCTTAACGGATTGCTCTATACATTACATACTATTTCTAGAGTTGAAACACACCCATCTTGAATAGTAATGCATGGTTCAATCCAGATTTCAGTGTCAATGAAAAAACTGTAATGTAGTTATATTTTCCCTGAATTTTGTGTTGTAGGAAGTGGAGAAGATGATGCCACCTTCTTACCGGGAAAGAAAAAACAAAGATGATCGAACACCTTATAATTTATTCTCCGATCAAAACCAACATACACTTTCCCAAAGTTTGAAGTGGATGCGAGATTGTATGGTGGTCGCCACACTTATAGTCACTGTGGCTTTTGCAGTAGCTTTTACGGTTCCCGGTGGCTACAACCAAGAAACTGGGATTCCTATATTCATTCATGGACGTAGTTTCTTAGTTTTTGTTATCGCTGATGCCATTTCTTTATTTTCTTCTTCAACTTCTCTCCTAGTGTTCTTGTCTATCATCACATCTAGTCATGATGAACGTGATTTTATGTACTCATTACCCCGAAAGTTGATGATAGGTCTAGTAACACTTTTCATCTCTGTAGCGGCCATGATGGTCACTTTTAGTGCTAGCTTCTTCGTGTTATACCACAACCGATTGAGATGGGTACCAATCCTCATTGCCACATTTGCTGCCATGCCGGTCATCATATTTGCTATATTGCAATTTCCCCTGTTGGTGGATATGTTTCGATCTATGTATGATTCTAGGTATCTCTTTAACCCTAAGAAACGTATGTTGTACAACAAAAAACCAAGGTTGTAATTTTTCAGTATTGTCGCCAATATATTGTTAACGGTTTCGTTCCTGACATTTTATAGACCCGCGTGAGTTGTAAAAAAAGGGTCGTCGTTAAGTACGAAAAATCTTGGATATATTGTTTTTAACATTAGAAATAACATTGAACTCAAAAGATAATTAATATAAAAACGTTATTTTGAATATTTTTAGACGCAATAACAATGAATAGTTATTTCTAAATTAATATTATGTACCACCTTTACGTAGCATCGCCAATCTTGTCGATAGTCAAAAACATCCTATGATATACCTTTAATATATAGATTAATTTTGAATTCACCTCATCTTAACGTTTTTCATGACCGTTTTAAACTTTTAAGCATAAAAAATTTCAGAACAATTAATTTTAGAATTAAAAGTCCATGATGGTTATAACTTGAGATCTTATTCTTGTTTTAAAGATAGAATAATACTTAAGATTTATGCACTCAATATAGATAATAAGGAGTCAATATATAATGTATGAAAAAACAATGGTAGTTTTGAAATATTGATATAAGTTGAACCATCTTAATATGGTTGGTAATTTTTTTCATGAAGTATGAATTGTATTGGTTTATAACAAAAAATCTACCATATTTTAATACAAAATTAAAAGTTTATGTGGATGAAATAATCAAAAAAATCCGTAGGAGATGATTGATAGAGAATAAATCAAAGTTTTCTAGGAAAATGCTTTAAGAATTTGTTATTAAATAAAAAGAGAGTAAATTACTAAGTTGGTCCTTCGTGGCTGCTACAAATCGGTCCCTCTCACTAATTAAAAAGAGAGTAAATTCCATTTTAGTTTTCGTCCCTCGAAAGGTAAAAAGTACATCCAAAAAATGAGTTTTGGAGTCTAAATCGGTCCCTCTCACTAACGCCATCCAAAAACTACATTAGGGGTGTCACTTGCTCCTCACATGAGGGGCAGTTTGTTTTTTTTTTCTTCATATTTTTATTAAAAAAAATATATATATATATATGAAAACGTTGAAATCGTCACCACTTTCAACGGAACCCCTCCCTGAAACCCTCCCTGCAACCGTCACCCTTGAAATCCTCCACCACTGTTAGGCTTCCTTTCTCCTGCTTAGCAAGGGAAAGAGAGGTGAGTGACGCGAAGGGGAATTAACCTCGGCAACGACCACACCCTCTTGTTTCACCGGTGAAACCCCCTCCCACGATAACGACATCTCATCTTAAACCCTACACCGTCCCTGATTTCGACGGGAGATGAGATGATAATAGAGATGAGTGGAATGGACCGAAATCCCGACCTAAACCGGTACCGGTACTAAATTACACATTTCGGTTCGGGATTCGGGATTGATTTTTTGCGCATTCGGTTTCGGTACCGGTTCTAGTCCCAAAAATACCGAACCGAACCGGGTTTTAAGGGGCACTTTTAGCTTGAACTTGGTAACAAACAACATCCTTTCCTTTTCCCAACAATGATATCTTCCATTTTATAGAAAATCCACCTACATTATTACAATTTTCAGTTCTTGCCTTTCTCCACTCAAATATCGACTATTTTTCTTGCAATTCTTCAAACTTTGGTTATTGCAATTCTTTAAATTTTGGTTCTTGCAATTCTCCAAAATCGGTTTCGTAATTCTACAAATTCAAATACTAGTAGTACAACTAACTTTAAATACTAATACAAATATTATTTTAGAAAACTTAGAATAAAAATTATTTTTTTTTAAAAATATATCATTTTAAATGGGTTGGCATTAACTCGCGGCCCACATGTGTCAACCCCAACACGACCGGTTTAAAAACAGGTCGACGGGTTGGCGGGTCAGAAAGATCAACCCAAACCCGTTTATTTTCGTGTCAGGTTCGTGCCGTATCGAGACTTGCCACCCCCAATACATATACGTAGATACACCAAGTTTTGTCCAATATTAAATGTTATACACAAAATCCCATCAAGTGATAAAATCCAACTTTTGGTAGTGAAATGACAAAATATAAGGGCATAGTCATTTTGTGTTCCAAATCCATAAATACATTGAAAAATAGACTTTCCACAATTGTCTAAAATCATTCTTTATACTCATTTTTGTCAAGATATGTAAAACCCTCAATTTATCCAAATTTGACCTAATTTATCAAAATCACATAATGTGCAAACACATCATTTTGACATGTATATAATTTTGACCTAATCAAAGAGGATGTAAAATACATCATTTTGACATGTATATAATTTTGTAAAAGTATAGGATGAACTCATAACACTAGGTATTTGAAGAAACCCTAGAAACCTCAAGAAAAGCTTGATAAAGAGGATGACACTTGAATCTTGAACTCCCAACCTTGAATCTCTAAGCTAGATGATGAATAAAGGCTTTAGGATGGTTGGGGATGGGGAGTTAATGCTCTGAGAATTGAAGTAGATGAAGAGGGAAGGAGAAAAACCTATGAGGGAAATGTTATATGAGAAAAAACCAACTGAAATTCGATTTCTAGGGGGTTACTGCGTCCAAAAGTAGGCTAGGCAACTTGGCGCGCGAACCCAAGTCGCGGCACAAGTCGCGCGCGAGGGAGGGGGCCACAAACATGTTGTTACGTGATTCCCCAAGCGACTTCAGGTCGCGGGGGAGGCCAGATTTGCATGATAAGTTCCTTTTTATTATAAGAGTTGCCAAAAATCAAAACCCCAAATACCAAATATATTTCCAACACTAAAATTCCAACTCAAGGTTATTTTCTCCCTAGAATCCACTCGACTACAATATTTAAAAAAAATCAAAAAATCCTGAGTGTTACAAATTTCTTGTAATGTGATTTTGTTTCTTGTTGTTTGTATGCAGGGGCTGATACACAGCCAAATGGGGGGGGGGGGGGGGGGGAGGACCCCACTGAAAAAACTCAAAATTTTTTACCTAGGCTTTAGTTTTTTTTTTGTTTTTTACAGAAGTTAATACTAATCCCCACAATCAAATTTTATATGGGACCCTACCTTTGACCTAAAAGAGTTACCATTTACCGGATTCTTGATCCCGCTCCCCAATTCCCGTCGGCCATCATCGCATCCCATCTCCAGCCGGCATCCGGCCTCCAGCGATCATCGATCACTCGTCCCACAGTCGTCCGGTCGTCCCACACTCGTCGCACGCCTCCCAGGCTCCCATCCTCGATTCCACTAGTCATGCAACAACAAATCGCATAAATAGGGTTCGATTTCTGACTTCTGAGTTTCAAATCAAGGATTTCTTGCCTTGTTCGATTTCACACACCAGACTTGTTCCAGACAGTGAGACAACAGCAGACTTGTTCGATTTCTTCTATTATTTAGGGTTTGGGCTTCTGACTTTCTGTTTGATTTATAATTAGGGGAAGGGTTGCTTGATTTGCTTTTGCTAGTTATTGGTTTCTACTTGATTTGTTGCTTATAACTTATAAGAACCATGGTTGTTGCTTCACTTTCAATTTCTACTAGCTTCAATTTCAATTTATGTTGCTTTGATTTCATTTGCTTCATTTTCTTCTCTGCTAGCTTTCTGTTGAGTTTTTGCTGTTTTGCTAGCCTTAATTCCAAGTTATCTGGTTTCTTGCTTGCTTCCTTGCTTATTGCTTTGATTTCAATTTCTCCTCTGGTAGCTTTCTATTAGGTTTTTGCACTGGCTTTAATTTCAATTTCTTCTCTATTTGTTTCCAGTGCAAATTATTGCTTCCTGTTTTGTTTAGGTAGACAAAGAATAGAGTTTTAAAGACAGTTAAATTTATTTCTTCATGTTTTCTTTTGGTAAACAAACATAAACAGTAGATTCTTGGAGTTAGAGACACAATTAAATTTATTGTTTCATGTTTTGTTTTGTCTATATATGATAATATGATATATTTGTTGACTACTGTTGTCCCAATTAATATTTATTATAAAATGGTTTTGATTTCTTTTCCTTGTTTTGCTAGAAAATGGAGAAATTTCTGAAAAGAAAGGCCCCAATGCCCGACTGCGATAATAGTGAAAATAACGTGCGCACTGATCTTTCTTCGATGCCTTGGGAAGTTGATTCGAATAATCTTCCCTCGGATCCGGCTGATAGGAAAAGAATTTTATAGTATCACCCTAATCAAAAAGATGAAATCAGACAAAGTTACTTGATTAAAGGACTGAGGCAACCATGTGGTCACGACTTCCCACGGAGAATTATAGGGAACAAACCAAGACGTTTTAACCCGACTTTGTTTGATCAATATGGGAATTGGTTGGAGTATAGTTTAAAAGTAGATAAAGCTTTTTGCTTATGTTGTTAACTATATATTTAGAGACCAGTGTGGCGGACAAGGTGGGAGTGATGTTTTTAACCGGAAGATTTTGATAGTTGGAATAAAACTAAGAGACTGGCTACTCATGTGGCGACATTAATAGTTTCCACAATAGAGCTATTAAAAAATGGAAGGACCTAATGAGACAAGATCAATCAATTTTCTTCGCCTTAAATAGACAAACTGATATTCAAAATAAGGAATATCGTATTCGGTTGAATGCTTCAATTGATGCTACTGGATTTCTGTTAAATGGTGCATTACCTTTCCGTGGTCATGATGAGTCGGAAACATCTCTTCATAGGGGAAATTTCTATGAATTAATAAAATTAATTCGTGATCAAACTGAGATTATCGGTAATGTTACATTAGGAAATGCTCCCAGGAATAATCTAATGGTGTCGCCAAGTATCCAAAAAGATATTGTTCACTGCTTCACACAAGAGATACTCAAACATATTTTCCAAGAGATTAGTGGTGATGTGTTTTCCTTGTTAGTTGACGAGTCGAGTGACGTATCGAAAAAAGAACAAATGGCCATGGTTTTTCAATATGTTACATGTGGGATTCTCAAAGAAAGGTTTATTGGTCTTTTACATGTGAAAGACACAAATGCTTTATCTCTTAAAGCTACGATTGAATTCTTATTTATTGAACATGATTTGAGTTTGGAAAATGTGAGAGGCCAAGGTTGTGATGGAGCAAGCAATATGTGTGGCCAATTCAATGGTTTGAAAGATTTGATCATGAGAGAAAATAGCTCAGCGTATTAAGTCCATTGTTTTGCTCACCAGCTTCAGTTAGTTGTTGTGGCGGTTGCACATAAACACATTGAGGTTGGAAAATTCTTTGACAAGATAGCATCTCTGATAAATGTGGTTTGTGCTTCTTGCAAGCGAGCATATATGGTTCGAGTAAGTCAAAAGGAGAAAGTACAAGAAGCCATTGGTAGCGGTGAAAGTGAAACATGTATTGGGTTAAATCAAGAGTTTTCTCTTGGAAGACCTGGAGATACATGATGGGGTTCACACTACAAAACCCTTAAGCGTTTGGTTGATTTGTTTCCATATGTTATTGAGGTGCTTCAGTATGTTGAAGATGTGTGCATATGTCCTTACAGTCAACGTCAAGCAAATGGTCTTCAAATATTTTTCCAATCAATTGACAGTGTGTTTTATTTGCACTTGATGTTGCATATTTTTGGGATCACAGAATCATTATCACAGACTCTTCAGAAAAAAGATCAAGATATCTTGAATGCCATTTCATTGGTGAAATCAACCAAACGACAATTACGACAATCAGAGTTGATGGATTTGGTCGACTTCTTGAGAAGATCTCTTCTTTTTGCGAAAATCATGATATCGAAAACGGTAAACATGGAGAAAATTTATATCAATCGAAAGAGTCAAAGACACAAAACGCGTATCACATTTCGACATTGTTACGAGTACGAATGTTTTAACAAAGTTATGGATAGGAAAATTCAAGAGTTTGGTGACAGATTTGATGAGGTAAGTTCTGAATTGCTCATTTGTATGGCCGCTTGAATCCTCTTTACTCATTTTGTGACTTTGACCCATCAAAGTTACTAAGGTCAATAGAGTTTTATCCTAATGATCTTACCAATGATGAAAGAACGAGTTTTGAGCCCCAACTTCAACTCTACATTGACAATGTCCAACATGATGAATTATTTGCTAACTTGAAAGGTATATCCGAGCTTGGTAGAGTGATGATTGAAACAAGGAAACATTTTGTGTTTCCTTTGGTTTATCGATTATTGAAGCTTGCATTGGTTTTGCCTGTTGCAACCACAACAGTTGAGAGATACTTTTCTTCAATGAAGCTTGTAAAGTCGGTTTTACGCAATCGGATTTGTGACGAGTTTTTGAATGCATGTGTAATATGTGTGGTAGAAAAAGAATTACTTGCTAAGATTACAAATTAAGATGTAATGACTCGTTTTCAAATGATGAAAGCCCGTAGAAATCAACTTATGTAAGCACTTATCATTAATTATAATGATATGATTTTGGACTTTTGGTACCTCCAATTAAAGGGACCACAGTCTATAAAGTTCATGGATCCGCCACTATTTGTATGTATGATAAAATAGAATATCACACGATTAACAAAACAAATTCTATTAGTCCCCAAAGGGAGATGGCTAAGCAAGTGAGGGTTTGTAGAAGGGGGGGGGGGGTTGAATACAAACTCACAGAATATACTCTTTTTAAATTTTTTAATATAAATATTAAAAATTTACATACAGTAGTTTGTTGCGGAAAAGAATAGACACACTATTCTAACAAACTAAACACACAGATAACAGTAACTAACTTATACACTAAGGAAGTTAAAACAAGACTGTTAGAACACACAGGA
This sequence comes from Silybum marianum, assembly GCA_036898165.1. Classification (NCBI taxonomy): domain Eukaryota; kingdom Viridiplantae; phylum Streptophyta; class Magnoliopsida; order Asterales; family Asteraceae; genus Silybum; species Silybum marianum. Next base: position 16,669,091 of record CM072537.1, on the reverse strand, counting down.
TTGCCGGAGTCAAACAAATAATCACTTTGAAGATTTGTTGAAAGCGTGAGATTTATGGGAAGGACTTCATCTCCTTTTATAGTGCTCATGCATGGGATGCATGTGGACAGCTGTCAAGGATTAATTAGCTGGAAGTGTATCTGCTGGACAAAGGAAGAGGCCACTCCCTTTGTACTAGGATAATGGATGAACCATTCTTTGTAGCACGCAATGTTAGATAACTTTATCTTCTTTTCTTCATGCTCTGTGAAGTCCCATCAAACCTTTTAGCTAAAAGACAAATATTCCTTTTATAAGAATAAAAGAGAATGTCTTTATTTAAGGTTTAATGCCCAAGTTCTTGCTGCCCACGTGTCTTGCATTTGTTGTGAGTTAAGAACTTATCTCTTGAAAATTGCTAAGTGATACATGAACCTATGTATCACATCGGTGGATACCTTGTAAGGCTGGAATTGATAAGTGTACACATTGCTTAGTGAACTTCAATTTTCACTAAGTGTTGAAAGTGTACATCCTTGTAGTTGTGACTTGATATCACAGCCTTAAAATTGATACCTGCAATTTCGGTGACCAAGATAATAGTGTCGGAGACCATGAGTACAAACTTGAAGACCTCATCTTATATTGATGACCCAACACTTTGATGACATAAAAGTGTACCATCGGTGACCCACTATATTGGTGACCCAATCTTGACTTTGGCAATTTGATCTGAATGTTGAAGTTAGTTGGTACATCCAAAATTCCACTTTTTGATGTACAACCCTTGATTGGATAGTTTTTGACTTTCCAATACTTGAAGCATATTTCAGACATTAAAAAGAACCTATAAAAAATCAATCATACAAAGGAAGGTGGTTCATCACCAAATCATTGGTGACCCAACAAATTCAATTACACAATAGATTACCACACAACTGTTAATTATCACATGATTATCACAACACATTTAATTGCAATATTCGATTACCACGCTCTTAAAACAGTTTGTCAATTATCGTCTATGACACAATTATCACTAGGGGTGAGGATAACCAGGTAACTGGCCAAATCTCATGGAACCAGAATCGAAGTCGCTAACATCGGTTCTTTATATTTTGAAACCGGATCTGGAACCGATGGGAACCAGTTCCGGTACCGGGTACCTGGTTTCATTTTTTAGATTTTTTACGTTGCGTACGATAAAAATGTAATTTTAAATCTACTATAAACTACAAAGTGCCAACTTAAAGTAATAAATATAACAAATGGTCAAAACTAATTCGATAAAAATATAATTTAAGTTTATTATAAACATACATAACACGTTTAACTCTAACCTAAATGGTAATATAGCTTTATTAATAAATTTGTAAACTAATTTTTATTTAAAACTAGTGGGTACCCAGTGGGTAACGGTTCAAAAAAAATGAAAACCGGAACCAGTCTTGATCGGTTCCGTATCTTAGAAATCGGAACCAATCACATCGGTTCCGGTTCTAGAACCAGCAGTTCTAGAGCGGTTCCGATTCGAAAGATAGGTACCTGTTTCTGATGCTCACCCTAATTATCACAAGTAAGAATCAAGTTCTCATTATGTTAACCGGATGTTAACAAATGAGACAAACTTACCTGTGATAATTGTGTGATAGCATATTCAGATACAAAAATCGATAGCGAGAAAACGATGGGGACGTGAGATTCTACATGATAAGATCCAATCTAAAATCCGGATAATTCCATAATTAAAATAACATAAAAACTTTAAAAAATACCTAATTATATTACTACCTTATCGATTTATTTCTATTTACTATTTGGGCGTTGGGATTGCTTATAAAAACAACTTATTGAGTTATTCCGCTATGGAATCGGTAAACACTATTGAGTGTTTGGGAAAATGACTTATACCGGTGTCAAATTGATAATAGGAGGTTTTTAAATAAATTAAACACTTTTAACTTTAAAGAAGTTGAAAAGGACTTTTGGAGAAAAACACAAGTCATTTCAAATAAGCAATACTAAACAACCCCGTACCTTAAATTATTGGTTAAAAGCTTTAAGATACAAACACACAAATCATGTGGTAATATCGGTTCATTTTATCTGTATTTATCGATTTATAATACGAAAAAGAACCTAACCTTTAAAGCATCTACAGTGGTGGAACCTTTGATAACCCCACTTGTCATATTTTTTTCATGTCACATCATTGACACATCAACAAAGTAAGAACTTCCATAAAACTCTACAATGAAATATCTTACAAAAATCTCACTTTCTTTATTTTTAATTTTATAAAATGTAATTTTATTTTTAAATTATTATATAAATTTAATATATGTATATATTGTAAAATGATAAACAAATCAAATAAAATTTATTAACTTTACCTTTTTATATTAATTTTAATTTGTTAATCTATATAATTTATTAACTTATTTGTAAAACAATTAAAATATAAACATAATTTTATACCGTAATTAAAAAATTTGTCAGATTACAAAAATATTAATTTTTACTAAAAATAACACTCATAATCTCAGTTCGACCAAATATACGTTCAACCAAGTTAAATCAAAATGAATAATATAATGAGACAATTTAAAAATTAATTAAATTTTATGAAAAATAAAACAAAATTAAAAAATGTTCTATAATAATTTTTTTATATTTTTTTTAATCAATTTTAATTTATTTGTTTATAGATTTATTAAATAAAATAGTTAAAAAATTAATAAAAATAATAAAAATAATAAAAAAATATAAAAAAACTCAGATTCTTGTTTATATTAGAATTCAAATATATGATCCTTATCTTCTCCATATATATCTCGATCATCTCCATAGTTATCTTGATTTACTTACCTTATTTTTAGCCTAGACTTTTGATTGAGCTTAGTATTTATATTGAACTTTCTTCATTTTATTTGAGATAATAAAACTAACAAACTTTTGATCCATTGAATTTAAGATGGTATCATAGCAGGTCTGACCTAAACACACCAAACTTAAACTGCCGCCACCTCACCCATGGCCGTCGGCAACCAAGAAAACCTAGGGTCTGGCTTGAAACATGAAGCCAGTCCCGATGCAAACTCACCTCTCTACATACATGCCTCGGATTACCCGAAACAAATGCATGTCAACGACGTTCTCACCGACAACAACTATGTCGATTGGTCACAGGAGATGACGAACTTCCTGTTCGCTAAAAACAAAGTTGGTTTTGTCGATGGGTCCATAAAGAAACCAGAGAAGACTGCCGTGGACTATATGACATGGATGCGATGTGATGCCATGGTGAAAGGATGGCTCACAACGGCCATGGAGAAAGAGATCCGGAACAGTGTGAAATACGCAAGTACTGCTAGTGAGATATGGAGCGATGTGCTAGAGCGTTTCGGGAAGGAAAGTGCTCCTAGAGCATATGAATTAAAACAAATCCTCACCGGAACACAACAAGTAGGCACCTCCGTTTCTGCCTATTACACGAAATTGCGCGGGCTTTGGGACGTGATGCAAGCTGCTCTTTCTATCCCACGTTGTACATGCAACGGTTGTACATGTGATGTTGGAAAGAAGATGGTGGAACTCAAAGAAAAGGAAAGGCTTTACGAGTTTCTTATGGGACTCGATAACAAGTTTTCTGTTATCAGAACGCAGATTCTCGCCATGAATCCGGTTCCAAGTTTGGGAAACGCTTACCACCTCGTTGCAGAAGATGAACGACAAAGAACTATATCCGGCGACAAGAAACCCACGACCGAATCTGCCGCCTTTAAGGCCTTTTCACATGGTCGAAGAGAAGGCAACTCTAGCCAACAACGAGACAGGCCGGCCGCAAAAGACAACAAACGAGGCGACGTAGTGGAACACTGCACATTCTGTGGCAAAGACGGCCACAACCGAGAAGGCTGTTTCAAACGGGTAGGATATCCCGATTGGTGGCCGGGCAACAAAAAGCGAGACGAAAGCAGACCCAAAGCTGCCTGTATCGAGACCGGTACAAGCCCCGTCCCAGGTTTGACTAATGAGCAATATGAAATTTTTTTGAAACACTTTACAGGCAGCGGAAAAGGAACAAAGAACGATTCAACTCCGACGGCTTTCATGGCAGGTAAAACTGATTTTGGAAACGATTGGGTAATTGATTCGGGATCGACCGAACACATTACACACGATGCCGAGATTCTTGAAAACAGGGTCCGATCTCACAGTGAGAAACCCGTAGTTATTCCTAACGGAGATTCTGTACCCGTTGAAGGAAAAGGTGAATGCACCTTATTAGGGGGTGCAAGAATAAAGGGGGTTCTTCATATCCCCAAGTTCACTTGCAATCTTCTGTTGGTTAGTCGATTAAGCAAAGATCTCCAATCAACAATAACATTCTTTCCTAATTTTTGTGTAATGCAGAAACTTCACACGAGGAGCTTGATTGGTGCGGGTGAATGCAGAAATGGTCTTTACCGAATGGGTATGTTTGGAACCAAGAAGAAGGCTTTAATGACAACCACGGATGTGTGGCACAGAAGACTTGGTCACGCTTCTGGTGAAAAACTTACCCAGATTGATTTTCTTCAGAATATTTATTTCAATAAGTTGTGTGATTCTTGTTCTAGAGCTAAGCACACTAGACTTCCTTTTCAACGTAGTGAAATAAAAACCAATGGCTGTTTTGACTTATTGCATTGTGATGTCTGGGGAAAATATCGTTCTCCATCGCTTTCGGGAGCAAGCTATTTTTTAACCATTGTTGATGACTTTAGCAGGGGGTGTGGGTTTTTCTTCTAAAACACAAACATGAAGCAAGCAAATGTCTCATTGACTTTTCTAAATTGATTAAAACTCAATTTGGAAGATCAGTTAAAAAGGTTAGAAGTGATAATATGGGGGGGGGGAATTCACATCTAATGAAATGATTGATTTTTACAGTAAGGAAGGGATTTTATTAGAGACCACGTGTCCTTACACCCCACAACAAAATGGGGTGGTGGAACGAAAACACAGGCATCTCCTTGAAACCGCACGAGCTCTTAGATTTGAGGCCAAACTTCCCAAAAGATTTTGGGGTGAATGTGTTTTAACCGCTGCGTACATTATCAATCGGTTGCCATCTAAGGTAATAGGAAACAAAACCCCCTATAAGGTCATTTTCCAACAAAAACCGGACTACGAACACATGAAAGTTTTTGGGTGTTTGACCTATTTTAGAAGTAGTGAGACAAAAAGGGACAAGTTTGAAGCAAGGGGGAGGTCTGTTTTTTGGGTTACCCACAAGGGACCAAAGGTTATAAGATATTTGACATCGAAAACAATAAGATAATTGTTTCACGAGATGTAAGGTTCCATGAGAGTCAGTTTCCCGTCGACCCAACCTTATGAGTATTCGGACTATAACAGTTCTGATGAACAGTCACTCACTTTTGACAGTTATACGATTCCAGAAGATGATCTAGAAAAGGGGAAAGGGCTGCTGTCCGTGCACTTTCCGATCTTTCCTCAGAGGCACGGAAAGGGTCCAAGCCATTCTTCGGCACTTCGCAGTCCAAAACAGACCTGATCATCTCTTGATCCATCTGAATCACACCCTTGCTGATCCAATGGCCCCCGGTTGAAGTGCCATCAAATCCAAAGGGCACATGTAGCCATGCCATGAAATAGTTTTACAAAAGGGACGATGAACGTGAAGACGATGACCCACTAAAAGATGACAGTGGAGTATATAATGGGTCGGTCCATTATGACACCGAACAAAACGTATGGAACAATGACAATGGACAATCCATTGATGTCCAAGGCCCAGGTGCACCAAGTGTTTTAACCCAATACCTTGATGAAAGGAACCCAGATCCAGACATTAATGGGCCACACCAATCCAGAAACCTCCAACGATAACCAAGAAACCCACCCTGAACCGGAAGGTATCACCGTTGAACCCACTGCAAACATTCCGACTCGTGATAAGAGAAACAGAAGTCAACCGAAGCACTCTGCTGATTACCACGTTCAACTTCCCCCATCGGTAGACCATGCACAAACTCCACCAAATCAAGCGTCCTCGACGGTACACCCTCTATCTAATTTTGTTTCTTACGAAAAATTTTCTAATGCTCACAAGGCTTTCTTGACGGCCATCGATTCCAACGATGAACCAAAATACTTTCATCAGGCAGTTAAAAATGACAGGTGGAAGGAAGCTATGAGAAAAGAAATTCAAGCTTTAGAAAAAAATGGAACATGGACTTTGGAAGATCTTCCAGAAGGAAAACATGCCATTGATTCAAAATGGGTTTACAAAGTCAAATATTAACCCAACGGTGAAGTTGAAAGATACAAAGCTCGTCTTGTTGCAAAAGGGTTTACCCAAATGGAGGGCGTTGACTATCACGACCCATTCGCTCCGGTGGCCAAGCTTGTAACTGTCAGAACCCTCTTAGCTGTGGCTGTCAAAAGAAATTGGGCAATCGACCAACTCGATGTCAACAACGCCTTTTTACATGGCGACTTAAAAGAAGAAATTTACATGACGATTCCCCAAGGTTTTGCAAAAGAAGGCGATGCTAGAGTCTGTCGTCTACGAAAATCGTTATATGGCTTAAAGCAGGCTTCACGCAATTGGTATCAAAAGTTTACCACAACACTTGTCAACCTCGATTTTAGATAGTCTCGAGCCGACCATTCCCTTTTCATTCACAAGAAAGGAAACAGTTTTGTTGCGGCTCTCATTTACGTCGATGATGTAGTCATGGTTGGAAACGACCCGGCAAAAATGCAAGCAACAAAAGATGATCTGAGTGACAGGTTTAGCATTAAAGACCTAGGAAATCTCAAGTATTTTCTTGGGATAGAAGTAACTCGAACGTCGGAAGGTCTCGTGCTAAATCAACGTAAATATATACTTGACATCCTAGAAGATTGTGGGTTACAAGGATGCAAACCAAGTCTGTTTCCCATCGAGCAGAATTTGAAACTTGATAGCGCCGAAAAGGAACCAAAAGTTGATGCCAGTCGTTATCGTCGTATGGTTGGCAGACTTCTTTACTTGCAAGCTACACGACCAGATATAACATACTCTGTGAACGTGTTAAGCCAATTCGTAGCGGACCCGAGACAACCACACTTGAAAGGTACACTAGGTCAAGGAATTCTCTTTCCACGTGAGGGAGGATGTGTTCTCACCGGCTACTATGACTCGGACTGGCTCGGATGTCCGTACCCCCGAAAGTCACGGACTGGGTATTTACTTCTCCTTGGCGGTGCACCCATATCCTGGAAAACTAAGAAGCAATCAGTTGTTTCACGTTCCTCCGCTGAAGCAGAATATAGGTCCATGGCGTCTACCGTCAGTGAAATTCTTTGGGTGAGATGGCTTCTAACTGAATTGGAGGTTCACTCGGACAAGCCAACTCCTCTATGTGATAATCAAGCCGCTCGACACATTGCCAACAATCCGGTTTTTCACGAGAGAACCAAACATGTTGAGATGAATTGTTTCTTTGTCCGTGAAAGAGTAGAGTCACAAGAGATTGAACCACTGTCTATCACCTCTACAATTCAAATTGCCGATCTTCTCACGAAAGGATTAGGAACCGAGCAGCTGCGGTTCTTACTTGACAAGTTGGGCACTCGTAATCTACACGCTCCAACTTGAGGGGGAGTATTAGAATTCAAATATATGATCCTTATCTTCTTCATATATATCTCGATCATCTCCATAGTTATCTTGATCTACTTATCTTATTTTTAGCCTATGCTTTTGATTGAGCTTAGTATTTATATTGAGCTTTCTTCACTGTATTTGAGATAATAAAATTAATAGACTTTTGATCCATTGATTTTAAGAGTTTAAACATTGAGTTCTAATAAAAAATTATAACTGAATAAGAATCTTTATCATACATTCTTGTAGAAACTCAATAAAAACCTAATCAACCTCATTGCAGATGCTTTTACAAAGAAACCATTTTCCACCGCAATAACTTCTAAATCCAAAACGGTATCACTTCACTAGCTTGTAACCTAAGCGTTAGAAAGTGTACATTCATCAGCTTTTATCAAATTTAAATCGGGAAAAAAGAGGCTATTATTTATAAAGCTCTCTAGATTGTGCCATATATAAATGGACCGTCTAAAAGTATCGAACATATCGTCATCTATTACTTGCTATTCACCTTCCTGAAACATCGTCCCCTTTTTTTTCTCCAGTCCTTTCTCTGCTAGTCTGCTTCATATGATTTTGAAAATAGCGTAAACGATAGAGATCAAAGAAGTAGAAGACGACGACGATGATGATGATCGGATTGAGTACTATACAGCTTTTGATTGATTTAACTGTTGCTGCGATTTCGCTCATCATCGGATTTGGGATTTTCGCTTTCATCGCTTCGATTCTCTGCTGTGCGGCCTTCTTTCACAACGCCAAAGCTTACTCTTCGTGAATTTCATCACCTACAGTATGTTGTCTTCTCTGATCTCCGATTGATTGATGTTTTATGTTTTAATTTATGTGTTTATTTTTTTTTTTTGCAAATTGATGTGGTTTACTTGATAGATTTTGGAGAATTTTGAAATCTACGAATGAATTTGTTTGATTGAGTGTTAATCTGTTGTTCAATTTGGGTGTTTTGTTTGCCCTAGAAAATTTAGTTCAATCGTAAAAAAATATTGCTCAACAGTCAACACCCTCTTCTTTCTTATCCAAAAAAAAATTAAGATAAATTGCAACAAAAGTTTACTAGATTTTATTAATTTCATTTCTTAATTTGGTCTCAGTTTAAAAATAGCCTCTTTTTTTGTAAATTGTTCTTTGTTGAAAAATGAAAAATTTAAGATAAACATGCAAATAATGTAAATGGTTAATAATATGTTAGTTTTGGACAGTACTTTGTTAGTTAAATGAATCGTTTTTGGTTACATTTGTGGTTAAGTCGATGCATTTGAAAATTTATATAAAAAGTAATCTTTGGTGAAAAGAATTGGTTAAATACACACTTACTACTTGTTAATTGCATATCTACCTGCTATTTTATATAACAATCGATAAGTTGTTGTTTATCAAATGTTTATCGGGTGTACACTTAAACATTCCCGGCGTAAAAAATTGATTAATGGTAAGTGTTTATAAGTGCCTACGGACTCGAGAATTATTTTATATGGTGACACCATATCACATAGACAAAAAATAATTACAAAAAATACGGTTTTTATCGACGTGTCTTTATGTTTTTACCACTGTTCTAAAAAACTCGCCTCCGCAGTGGGCTTGTGTCTTACGCCACATTAAGTTTGTGGCACGTCATTTTCGTAATTCGATATTTGATTTTTCTTTACGTTTTTAATGTCTTATTTGCTAGTTATTAACATGTAACATAATTTAACTTGCTTTATTACTATTGACTCATTGAATAACAATATAAAACATATGTTTTCATATATAGTATTGTATATGAATTAGAAATTTGACGTCATAAGTCACGCCTTGAAAACGTCATGGCTTTGCCGAGGCTTGGCCTCACCGCTACGCCACGCCTCACACCATTTAGAACCTTGGTTTTTACTAACATTCAATATCGCTCAATATTTTTTTAGCATAATTCCACCATTTCGAGGGATTTTATAGTTTTTTTGCTTGATTTCGAGGAACTTTTTAGTTATTTTTATAGATTTCGAGGGACTTTTTTGGTAGATTTTGGAAAAAAAAATATTTTCATTTCGTTCCAAAGTATATCTATATCTATCTATATAGTTATATATATATATATATAGAAACTTGGGATCACGTAAGACTAATTGTGAGATCCTGAGACCACATTTTTATATCAAAACCCTCCACACCCCACGATGGATTTACAGATTGTACTACGGATTCGAGCCATAGCACATGGTTTCATAAAACCACACGATTTTCCCAATCTAAATCAAGCACTTGAAACTTCACGGTAAATCACTGTGAAGGTAAAAAAAATCGATGTTTTCGTGAAATCATTTTTTACGCTTGAAACTTCACAACAAAATACTCTGAAGGTAACATTCATAGTGTTTTTAATGTGAAGGTTTGAAATCTTTTTACCTCCACAGTGATTTGTTGTGAAGTTTCAAGTGTAAAAATGTGGTCTCACGAGTCTCACGAAAACAAGCTGGTCTCACGTGAACCCAACTCTCTCTATATATATATAGATACTATGAAGTAGGTTTATACGAGAACGATACTTATTTAAGAAAATAAGAGAATTACCAAATTATGTACAGAATCACATGTGATTTTACATTAACAGCCAAAAAAGTGTGCGTCGGCCGCATGGTAAGGTTGCATGGCAAGGGTCGTGAATCACATGTATTTTGTACGTGATGTTAGTGTAAAATCACATGTTATTAGGTCATTCTCTTATTTTGTATCATTCTCGGATGGACCCAACTCTAGACACCATATTTTCAAATTTATGATAAAATTACATGATAACGTGACATTTAGTTTTACAGGAAACAGAAATTCCACTAGTACAAAACCGGCTTTTATACACGGTTATTTTGGGCTTTATACACGGTTTTGGAACCGTGTATATGGCCAGTGCTTGTGAAAGTTTCGGACTTTTGTACACGGTTTCACAACCGTGTATGAAACTCAACTTTTATACACGGTTCCTAAACCGTGTATAAAGACCAAAATAACCGTGTATAAAAGTCATTATCATACACGGATTTTAGATGAAACCGTTTATAAAAGATTAATAACTGTGTATAAAAGTCACCATTTTACACGGTTTTTACAAGAAACCGTTTATAAAAGGATTAATAACCGTGTATAAAAGCAACCATTTTACACGGTTTTCATAACAAAACCGTGTATAATGGTGACCATATATAAGAAAAATGCATACTTTTGTACGCGGTTTTTTACTAGAACCGTGTATAATGAGTTATATTTATATTTTTAATATTTTCCTCGATTCTTTTACCATTCATTATTCAATAAGCTACATTTCCAAATACGATTCCAATTAGAGTGATGGAAGATTTCAATACAATAATAAATACAAAATCAACAAGACACGTAAATGTAACATCTCAAAGTAACGTACCATTAACCCTTACATTTTAAAAATCATCAATGTAAATGTAACATCTCAAACTAACCGAACAATCTAATACCTTTACCGTGTAATCCAATCTAATAATTTATAAGATAATCACCCCCATTGATTACTACATTTTGCCATCCATCATGCGTTTCAAAGTAATTGTTCTCGCGATATTGCAAGCTATCTCCTCTATTTTGTGTAATTGTGAAAGGAGATGTGGCCGTCCATATGTCCTGTATATATAAATTTGAAAGTAGGAGTAATTATAAACAAAATAAAGTGTTTTGTACAATATATAAATAAAATGAAATAAATTTAAAAAATACATATGTTGAGAGAGGAAGCATATTGGTAATCCGTCACAAAATAAAAGATTTGTTTCACAACATAGTAACCACACTCCCAACCCTCTTTTTGTTGATTACACTACAATGTAATCTCCATGTAATCGGAGTGATGGCTTCAGAAGATCCTATGGCAAAATTGTATTTTGTAATGGCCCTAAATGAAAAATAACAAAAAATTTGTGTGAATTGTCTATTAACTATATAAGTAAACATATATATAGAGAGAAAGAAAGAGCAGATATACTCGATTAAATAATACTTGATTAACTGAAAAAGAGTAAAGATTAAATAATATTTGAATGGACATGGGATGGTCCCTACTTGTTTGCTGGTTCAAAACCTCCACGGCATATTTGCCGTTCAAAATCTCTAGCCCGAAAAAAAAAATTAAATTGTCGGACGACTGAAGATGCTCTTATATGATTAGGGAACATGTTTCAACTTCTTCTACCATAAACACATATGTGAACTTCTTCCAACCATACAAATATTTGGTATTTAACATCTTATTTTTTTTTATGGATGGTAGGACACGAGAGCCACCAATATTGCATACAATTTCATTATGATTTAACAAGATCATCAAACTTATATACCTAATTAATTAAAGGTCACCGAAAGTTAAAGGTCATTCTTAGGAAAGCTTGGCTCGTTGATATGAACGAGTTTTATTTTGTGTTCGAGATTGACAGCTATACGAATAAAAAACATGATGTTAATGAATATAGAATTAGTGATTAATGAACAATTTGTTTAAAACGATGATCATACCTTACTTTTTGCGAAGAATAATGCCAAAAACGATCCAAAAACTCCAAAGAAGAGCAAAAAATCGCAAAATTCGAGAATGAGCCGTATGGGTACAAAAAAACGGCACATATATCTTTATATAATATGGAAACCCTAGGTTAATCCTTTTATACACGGTTGTATATAAAAAACCGTGTATAAAAGTCACCTTTTATACACGGTTGTAGGTAAAAAACCGTGTATGAAAGTGACCTTTATACACGGTTGTGGGTAAAAACCGTGTATAAAAGTCACCTTTCATACACGGTTCTCTTATACACAACCGTGTATAAAGGTCACTTTTATACACGGTTTTTATACACAACCGTGTATAAAGGTGACTTTTGTACACGGTGTTTTCGTTGCAACCGTTTGTGATTGTCAATTATCCTTTTTACACGGTTTGTTTACCAGAACCGTGTATAAAACCTAATTTTTAGCAACGGTTCTATTTCAACCGTGTAAAAATCCATCTCTTATACACGGTTTTAGTAAAAACAACAAAATGCGTGCATAATTAGGCGCGTATAAAAGTTATATTTGTAGTAGTGTTCAAAAAGGAGGTTTGTTGATGACGTTTTGGCAAATCTATGTAAACCATCAACTCAAATGGGAGATGTGAGGGGTAATAAAATTCCCATTTGTACCTTACTTAATGGAAGATATGTAGCATCTTAAGTTACTGATCCATGTACAAATTTTTAGCGATCCTTTGTCGGATTCCCATGTTAACGATGCTATGATCAAAGGTTTTGATCTAGATCTTCAAGCTTCTCGGTATGTCATTATGGTTTGTTTACAGTCATGTACCAAACAAGGACATACATTGCAAATTTTTGGTCTTACAACCAGTGGCAGATGCAGTATAGGAAAGGGGGGAGTCCAAGGATCCCACTGAATTGTAAAAAAAAGTTATACAGGCTAAAAAATATCAAAAATACTAAATTTAGCTTTAGTTCCCCCAGTAAAAAATTTCAAGGGACCCTATCTTGCTGGCAATTGACAAAAACACTAAAATGTCTCTTGAAATAAAAAAAAAACCGATTTTTTTTTCGAAATCGACAAAAACACTAAGAAAATCTCTTGAAATCAACTAAAAAACTAAAAAAATTCCCCAAAACACGTCGGGTGACTTTACGCGTTTTTAGTCTACCTTAATGGGACCCCAGTGGAACAAAAGTTTGTTTTTTTCCATTGCTTACGACCAAAAGTTTGTTTTTTCTCTTGTGAAGATAGGTGGAACAAAAACCAGACACCAGAGGACATCATATAAGATTGGTAAATTACTAAATTACTCGTGTCTAGGGGTGTAAACCAGAGAAGTCCACTGGAGTAGCAAGTTGTTCGAGTTCGTTCGAAAAATTAATTCCAGGCACGAGCTCCAATAATCTTTTTAAAGTAGAGTCGAATATTTTAAATGTTGGAGCTTGATGCATAATCAACAAATTTGAGATGTACATTATACTTAAAGTTCAAGGTTTATAAGCTCGTTAATGGACTCAAAATTGAGATCGGTTAGCTAGCTCGGACTTTACGCATGTCAAGTATGACGAGACTCTCCAATGGGAACTCATTCGGTAAATTTTTCAAGAGAAAACGCGGCCAATATAACCAAGCTTTTAGGAAATTCGTGCAAATAGCAAATGGAGAACAAAGGTAAATGGTGTAAACAAATGGAATCGAAGTCAAACCTATTATTTCTCATATTTAAACCATATGTAGACTTAGTGGCGACAATTTATTAAACAGGTGGTGTGCAATACACGCTTAACACAGAACACAAATAAATACTCTATTATACGCAATTAAACACAAATAAATATTTGAAATTGGAATATGACACAAATCACACAACAGAAACAATCAATTTCTAACATTAAATATAATAGAAATTTCAATTAGGTCTTTGTTTGTTTTTTCATTTTAAGCTCTTAATCACCACGTATGTCTGACTCGTTTAGACGTTTTATAACCATTTCAAAACTGAAATCAGACTTCAGACTACAACACCTTTTAAAAAACAAATGCCATTTTAGTCTGCTACTCTCATTCAATGAGTGATTTTAAGCCTTAAAATATGTAATATATTAAACACAAGTAAATACTCAAATAAATATTCGAATTGGAATATGACACAAATCACACAACAGAAACAATCAATTTCAAATATTAAATATAATAAAAATTTCAATTAGTCTCCTACTCTCACTCAATGAGTGATTTTATGAATTAAACCTTACAATATGTAATTTCAACTTACCGACCGTAAATGTGAGTAAAATAACCGGTGAGCAAGTTCAACCACCGGTTGTTGGTAAGGACAGGTTTTGGAATGTAATCTTTTTCCTTTCAAGGGTGGGCTTATCTTTTCTGAATGATAAAATAAATCGGGTCAAAAGAAAATGCTTAGCCAAACAACAAATAAATTGCAATTAAATTTTAAAGAAAAAACACCACCCCATAACCACCACAAGTCGTGTCTGTAGGCTTTCTATTTCTTTCCCACTACTCTAAGGGGGCGTTTGGTTCGCAGAATGGAATTGGATGGAATGGAATCTGTCAAAGGAATTTGACTTTGAAGGAATTGGAATTGGAATGTTGTCAGGTTTGACCAGCTGTTTGGTTGGCAGAATTGGAATAGAATCTGTTGAAAGCATTGAAATCTGTCTGTTTGGTTCACAGAATGTAGCTTTGAAATTGGAATGAAATTCCAGCAAATGACTAAAATACCCTTTTTTTTAAGTTTAATTTTTAAACTAAAATTAGCTTAATAAAATAAGTATTAATTACTTCAATTTTTTTAACACTAAAAATAATTTGAGCTTTTTTACCGCTAAAAACTGCATAAAACAACCAAAAACTACAGAAACTGCTAAAACAACAAAAATCATATTTTTTTTACAGCAAAAATAGCTAAAAACTGCAGAAAAAAGCAAAAAACTACAGCAAAAGAACATCTGTTAGGGCAAGACATATTTTAGTTGTTGCAGGAGACGATGGAGAACCTAAATGCTAGGGGTGAGGAAAAACCGAACCGAAACTGAAAAAAAAGCCGAGAAACCGAAAAGCCGAAAACTAAATAACCCCCCAAAATAGAGAGCCGAAATCGAAAACCCGAAAATTGAAAAAAAACCTCGAAAAAACTGAACCGAACCGAAATCAAAAAACCGAAAAACTGAAAAAACCCCGAAAAAGCCGAACCGAAAATCCAAGTGAATGGGTGTCGGCTTCAATTTTAAGAGATTAAAGTTTAGTTATTTTTTTAGGATGAGGGTATTTTAGGTATTAGGAATATATCAAATTCAATTCCATAGAAATCCCATGGATAACCCAAGAAATCTCAAATGCCCCTTTTTTGGAATTCTTTGGAATTTAACAAATTCCAATTCTTGAAAATAGTGAACCAAACAAAGGAATTGGAATCTGGTCAATGGAATCAGATTCCAATTCCACCGGATTCCATTCCATTCCGGCGAACCAAACGCCCCCTAAGACAAAAAGACGTTTTAATAAACCAAAAATTTTAAATTAACTTTATAGCGACGACTTGTCGTTTCTGAAGGGAAATATTTTCTTAAAGATAAACATTTTATTAATAAACCAAGGGTAACGAATAATATATATTTAGCGACGACATAAAATTCGTCGCTATAGAGTTCATCATTTTTTTTTGAACGACAACCATCGTATTATTACCAACATCAAAAAGCACACCTATACATAGTTCAAAACACGACAGTACATGGAACAGAGAAAACGGAAGCACAAAATGTTAACACCACATAGCCTCTAAACGGCAGACTTATAACAAAATCAAATTAACCCAACTTAAGAGAGATAAGTTGACCAAACTGAACAAAACAAACCATAGCAGCAGCAGCAGAAAGCTAGGTAGCAGCTTCAAGGATCTGATTCAAGCTCTCAGCCATCTCAAAACACTGGACAGTCGGGCCTGTTTTGGCTTCTGTCGATCACGGCTGTTGAGAGCCAGCCGGGTCCAACATCCAAGTGCTCCAATTCGTGGCCAAATCTTTATCCCTATGGGTCACCCGTTCCAACGATTGTAGTTGCAATTTAAAAAGCTCATCTTCCATTGATTCCTTCCCTTGCTTATAAATTACATTGTTCCGATTCAGCCAAATAAGATACAGCCCACTCCACACCATCGCCTCCCATCTTCTACTACCCTTCTCGTTTCTTCTTAACCGATTCCCTCTCTCCAGAATGTCATCGATCGAAGTACATGATTCCAAATCTATTTTCCACCATCTTCATTGATCGAAGTACATGTTCAATCGTCTCTACCTCACCTTTGCATCGGGGACATAGGATGGAATCCAAGTCTATTCACATCTTGTCCACCACCGATCTCACCGGGATTGCCCAAGTTTCACCCTCCACATAAAGATACACACCTTTCTTGGTACAACTTTTACCCACGACGTCTGTGTTCCACCCTCACCACCTCTATGTAGCGATTACTCTATCAAGCCTCTCAGCTTCTTAACCGTGAACCCACGATCCGAGTCGAGTCGCCAATCAGCTCGGTCCGTACCCACTCTGTTTGGAACAATCTCCTCTAACTCCTTCAATAACACCTCCAATTCACTTATTTCCCTCCCCAACGGCTCCCTTCTGCACCCACACCTCCACATCCACTCCTCTCCTACGAATTCACCTCTATTCCCTATCGACACCTCTTTGCAAGTCTCTAGATTGAACAACCTTTTAAAACGTTCTTTTAGCCTCCTTCCACCTAACCAAATGTCCCCCCAGAACTTTGTCCCCACTCCATTCCCTATTGATTTCCCAAATGAGTTCGAGAAATGGATTCCCATCCTATCAATGTCCTTTCCAACTTTTATAATACTTGACCAAATCGAACACCCTCTCCTTCCTACTCTCGAGACTTCACCCACAAGCCCTCCTTCCCTCCCGTATAAGCTTCTAATCACTTCCGTCCAAAAATCCCCACTCTCATCATGAAACCTCCACCACCACTTGCCAAGCAACTCCCAATTTAGTTATTTGAGACCCCCCAAGTTTAACCCACCCCTATCAAATGGTGCAACCACTTGAGACCATTTAACCAATGGACTCCTTTTTTTGATACCTCGTTCTCGCTTGAGTCCCCCCCCCCCCCAACAAGAAAAAGTTTCATCATTGTAGGTGTATTTTCTTGTAGTGAAGCCCAAACACTTGATCCTTGTGAGACATATTCTTCATCTTTCAATCATTTTCATAAACATCTAGATACATCATCCAATTTCATTAAGCAAGCATCTATTGAGCTTCATCTTCAACCTGTGGTATATATTCTTCATCTTTCCATCATTTTCATAAAAATACCTTTTGTTATGCGAGAAATATAGAAAGTGAAAATAATTTAGCTCATCTAGCAACACATATGGTATATATTAATGGTTGATAGTCCCAAATGTGTTGGTCGTAGACTATGAAGGATCAGTGTTCACATTTTAACAAGAGTCACATGAATTTCTTCCAAAAATATTGCGACTTGGAGAGCTCTTTTAATATGCACATGTCTAGATGGTTGTCTGTCCTTTGTGTATGGAACCTCCAGTTTCATATTATACATCAACTTATCAACTTATAAACTTCAACTTCTTCAAACAAAATGTCAGTTAGTTGCAAGTACACCACATTATTCTCTATTATGATCCGACCAATAAACACCCAAAATCCTTGAAAGTCCATTATTCACCACCCGCTTAAGAAACATGCTTGTAAGAAAATAAAATAATATGTTGTATGTTGACATTTGAACCTGGATGTGACAAAATAAAGTCAAAATTCCAATTGGGCAACAAGCAAGTCGATTGTCCTAAATCCAACTCCAGTTTGCCAGATATTTTCAAGGTTTCTAAATTAATATCTAATTTATTTGCTATATATATATCGTGGTTGTCGTGGGTTAGGAATGGTAGATTCATGCTTGATTCACATTTCGTTTATTCCCAATAATGCCAAAAACATGAATCGAGAATCAAGACTTCATTGATTTAACATAATAACCAAATGATGTAGAGAGAATTCAAGAAGAAAATAGACTTGAAAGAAGAAAATAGACTCGAAAAAAGCTCGTATGCATCGGAAACTGAAAAACAGTTCCTTGCGCGACTTGGGTCGTGTGCCTGGTCGTGGGAACGTTCTGAACAGTCCCGAACAGATTACGTTTATTTGTTTATTTGATTATTTTGTTTCTTAATTGGTTTAGGTAATTATTTATTTGTTTCCTAAATAGTTTTGATTTCCTAATAGTTTAGGATTTATCTTTAGGTATTATCTTATTTACTTTTATAGTTGGTTTGGGTTTAAAATTGATTTAGTTTCCGTAGTTATCTTAATTAGTTTAGATTATTAATAGGATTTGATCTTTTCATTATTATTCAGGTTATTGATCAATACAATTATTTTAGAGATTTATCTTTAATTTTAATAGATTTTCTTTTATTTTCCGGGTTATACGATTGTAGAGTTGTTATATTTTTGGATTTACACGCTTGTCGATTCGTTCTGCGTTTGCATACTGCGTCAGTTTGTATTAGAGTACAAACTTTCATGTCTCTTCATCTTCGGAATGGCAGATCAAATGCCACCACCCCCACCAATCACCCAGACATATCTTGATAGGTTCACAACGACTTTTACCGCAAACCTTGCCACAATATCAACCAACTTGGCCAACCAGATCAACGCCCACAACACAGAACGACAGAGACGAGACATGTAAGAAGATCGAAATCAACCATGTGATGGTCGACCCCACCGGACCACTAGTTCAAGATCCGACTCGGAATCCGAGGAGGAAACCGAACAACCCTGAAAAGACTCGATTAGAATGAAGACTGATATTCCCAATTTCTATGGAACCATGGGCGTAGAAGAGTTCCTAGACCGACAAATCGAGGTCGACCGATTTTTCGATATCACGGAGATCCCAAAACACAAGAAAATAAATATGGTTTCTTTTCGCTTAAAGAGCACCACCTCCATATGGTGGGACAAGCTAGTAGGCCAACGACAAAGGAAAAGAAAATTCCCATACATTCATGGAGGAGGATGAAGCAACTAATGACAGAACGATTCCTACCGGTCAAGGTTCCGCACGGCGACAACTACAATCGTATTATCCAACCAGATTCTTTTCAAAACAATTCTATTCGTGAGAAGGTAGAAAAAAAAGTAATCCAACAAGGTAGAAAAAAAGTCGTATTCTTGTCCAACAAGAAAAAGTAATCCCTATCATGACACAATCACATGAAAAAATCCATACCGATCCCAAATAATCGACAACAGATTTCGAGGTCACGATTAAAGACACCAAATGCGAGCTATTAAAATATATTCTCGAGCCACCAAAACCCTTGTCACAAGAAGTCAAGAAGGTTGATCCCGAAGAGGATACTTCCGAAATTATAGCACCCATGGATTTGAATCAGAACGAGACAATTCCCAGTAAAGTTCCTGTAACCTCTTACCCATTCATTCGAATTTGAAAAAGTCTCGCTTGTATGGATACGATCACAACAACATCCTTTAGGATTTTAAGATTGTCCAACTCTTTTGAATTTTGAAGGCTGAATTGTGAACTCAAACATTTTGAAGAAACGAATATTCTACGAGTTAGATGAAGATATTTTTCAAGTGAACTCGAGGTCGAGCTCTTTTCAAGTGAGGGTGTCTGATGTAGGAAGAATTCAAGAGTTAATGAGGTTTTTCACATATCATTGGAAAAGAAGAAAATGGACTCGAAAAAAGCTCGTAAATTTGCATCGGAAACTGAAAAACAGTTCCTTGGGAGACTTGGGTCGTGTGCCTGGTCGCAGGCACGTTCTGAACAGTCCTGAACATATTGCGTTTATCTGTTTATTTGATTAGTTTGTTTCTTAATTAGTTTAGGTAATTATATTAGTTTTAATTATTTATTTGTTTCCTAAATAGTTTTGTTTTGCTTATAATTTAGGATTTATCTTTAAGTATTATCTTATTTACTTTTATAGTTGGTTTAGGTTTATTATTAATTTAGTTTCCATAGTTATCTTAATTAGTTTAGATTATAAATAGGATTCAGTGTTTTCGTTATTATTCAGGTTGTTGATCAATACAATTATTTTAGATTTTTATCTCTAATTTTAAGAGTTTTTCTCTTATTTTTCGGGTTTTACAATTGTAATCATTTTAGATTTAGACGCTTGTCGATCCGTTTCATATTTTCCTACTGCGTCACCGAAGATGAATTGAAGAAGGCAATTCGAAGAATTCCAATATTAATCAAACAATCTCAATATAAAATAAAAACAATAGCGTCATATTTAAATGCTGGAAACTTGGATAGATAAGGAACCAAATAGTTATCTCATGAAAAACATAAAAAGAGAAATATAATCAAATCATGAAATTCCAATTTTAAACGTTGAAGATAATTTAAGAAATATTCTTGATAGAGTAGAATCGTTCGTATTCGCACATTGGGCATATTTTTAGCATAGTAAAATAGTAAAGACTATTTTTGACACATAGGAGTACATTAAGCATTTAAAACTCGAATTTCCCATGTATAATTAAGTATTGATGTGATTCGAATTTTGTTGGTTGAATGTTGGAAACAAATATAATTAATATTTTTAAATTTTGTTGGTTGAAATTAATTTTTGCAGGCTTTGTCTAATAATGTAAGTTAATGACAAAGGAAAATAGGAGGCAAAACCTGACAAAATTGGCAAGTCATTTGTGGGGACTTATTTGTGCATTTACAAATAAGTTAAAATTCAATTGTTACACTTATTGCAAACAAGATTATCCTCCCATTCCCAAATTGACTCATCTTATTCTATTTGAGTGGACTTTTCCTACTAAATTTCCTTTGCAAAGTGTTTTTAAAGACGGGAATCTCCAAGGAATAACTCTCTTACATATGACCTTTCTCTTGCTTCTATGCTATCTCATAGATAAATCCTTTTTTTTTTAAGTGGTGTTTTGATCAGGCTTAATTATTAATTCCATAGGATCCTGCAGATAACACAGATAACATAGTGAATGAGCATGCATATCCCCTTATGACCACCAAGGTTCAAATTGGAATTAGGTTCAAATTGGAATTAGCCGGCCTGTGTAGCGAGTTAGATATCCAAGTTAATAAAAAAAACACTTTTGTTGTGCAATATTATCATGTAATACATGCATTAGCTGCGATTCTTGGCCATCTTGATTTCAAACTAAAACAACAAATTAATATATATATGCATGGATTGTACCCTTTTATCCGGCTCTTGAATTCTTTTAAAAACACATGAAATTACGAAAGAAATCAGAATTCATACAACTTATATATATATATATATATATAACTAGTTAATTAATTAGTCTTCGATCTTGCCTTATTGTCATTCGGGTTCTTGTATTCTTCTTCTTCTTCTTCTTTCCGAGCTCTTTGCCTTCTTTCATATAACTTGTCCACTTGCCTTTGATTCTTTCCCATTAGATCTTTGTTCATCGCATGTTTGGACTGATGATCGCGACGCAATCCACTTCGTCTTTTAGCGGTTCCACGCAAGATCCCTTGACGACTCGGACCAGAAGAGGCATCTGAGACCATTGAATCATCACTGTCTTCATTGTGATGCATGTTATAATCACCATCATCATGAATTTCATCCATCCCATCATCAACATCATGATCATGAGTATGAGTATGATGATGATGATGATGATTGTTATTTGTTTCATGCATGGGAGAAACAATGTACATGGTCCATCCTGATTCACTGCTGCTACACCCTTCAGCATTAACTCCAAGGTATTTGGAGAACTCCATTTGAAAAAAATACTTAGCTCAAAGATCAATTACTTGAACTCTTTACAAATAATGTGAAATAACAAGAAAATATACTCTCAGAAGCATATCATAAATTCTTTATTAAAACTTTAGAGATGAGTGGCAAGTGGAAGAAGAACCCCACTGTGCATTTGAGAGAAAAAAAGAGTACAAAGTCACATGATCATAAATGGCTAAAAAAGAAGAGGATCCCTGTATTATTATTTAAAACTTTCATTTCTGTAATGTCATCAAAAGGGCTGGCTTTCTTTCATGTGAGATTGTACAGGCTATCCAACTGTATTTTGGCGTTTTCTTCTATTACCCTAAAAACTTGCTTCCACTCATTTCTATCTGTTGTCTCTTTGTTCATAAAGTAGCCTCGTGTCTTTAGTTTTTGTGGGGGCTGGGAATATTAATTAGTATGCACATGAAAATAAGTATAATAGCGACACACATTTTTTGTTCATAGTTTTTTTTATTTTTATGAATTAGAACTAGTTGTTATATATCAAGATTTCTTGATTACCCGTATATAGTTTTAATCTTACTCCCAAGTGTCAAAACTTCTGTTGCATCCCACTATAACAAAATGGGGTTAATTTATATGTTGCCACAAATCTCAAGTGTGTACGTGGAAGTAGGCTACTTCATATGATTTAAATTCATAAGATAAGATATATGTGTGTTTGGTGTTGTAATAAGTTTATAGAATGATTTTGGATATCTTAAATGGTTTATTAGGAAACGTTTAAAATAAAGCGTCATATTAAATTATTTACAGGGCATTTGGAAAAAGTGTTGTATAAATCGCCGTGTTTATAAGACATTTCTCAAAATTGTCAAAAAAATCAAGAGCGTCTCTGATGAAGGTCCTTAATTATAAGAAAAACGACTTTCAAGAGCGTTCTCGAAAAGTGTTGTACTTTTTACTTGCCACATCATTTCCACCTCGTCAAATTACACTACAAGAAAAACGACTTTCACCCACAAAAAACACCCAGGGAAATTTCCGTACGTGATTACCACGGATCACCCAGGAAATGCCAATGGTTCCGACGAAATCCGATGTTTTCAAGAAAATACCAACGGATTATTATACCCTGGAATTTTCTGGGTAATCTGTCATTGATTTGATTTACCCACCAACAATTTAGCCACCAACTTTTGTGATGGTTTTGTGACAGATTATCTTTTAGCGTCGGATTTCACAGGGAAATGTCCATAGGTGAAAGTCTTCCATTTTAGTAGTGTTAAGAGCATACATCAAATTAGAACCCATTTTGTGGTTTTCATTTATTTTTTCAACATCAATAATATTTATGAAGTCAATAAAATATATAAAAAGACTAACAAAAAAGGGACTTCACAACAAGTTCCGGTAAGAACCAAAGTTTTTGTACAAGTACTCAAAGGAGGTGAGATTCTTTTAGGAACCTATATTTTCTGATTATAAGAATCTTGCATTGGAGATGCTTATTAAAAGTGTTCTAACAAAACTATTTAAGACACGAAAAAACGTCTCATAAACCTATTACAACGCTCTTACAAGTTACAGATGAGACAATATTTCTATCAACTTAAAGTCCTATAAAGTAATCCGCTACTAAAAAACAGGTTTATCAATTCCGTCAGCCAAATCTGCCGGAAAACCGAATTTTCAACGGATTACTTACGGATTTAGTCGTCACACAAACCCCCCGCCACAAAACACAATCACCGGCGGATTTTCTGGCGGACTTGTATTTTCTGGAGGATATGCCCACCAGAAGTCCGTCGGAGTTTTTTTCCCCACTTTTGTTAAATTCTTTGAGTTAATTAAACTGATTTAATTATGGAGATTAATTTACCGGCAGATTTCCGACAAATATACTGTCGGTAATTTAATTTAGTATTTTTAGAAAATTGAATTAACTTAAAATTATATCTATTTATTACTGACGGAAAATCCGGCGGAAAACCAGTGATAAATAAGTCCATCGGATTTTTGGTGAATTTCCGACGGATTTATATGAATGTTGACTTTTGTTTATTTTTTCGGAAATCCGCAGGAAACGGCCATGGGTATTAGCGCTCGTTCACCCCTTCGGCTTCTTCCATTCAAATAAAAAGGTAGTTTTTTTTCTTAATTGTTTAGTAGTGATATCTGTTAGGACACATAGAGATTCATGGCGTCCAATAAACCGGAATGTTTTGCTTTGGCCTCTGATGCATGACCAGTGAAGGCAATCCTCTAAAAAGGATGAAGTCGAAGTAGGTGGTCTACCGACATTCAATTGTAATCTTCTAAATTGCAATTAACATATATACATATATATATATATTCAATTGTAATCTTCTATATATATACATACACATATATATAAAGACGATAATCAAATAAAAATTATAATAAAAATTATAAAAAAGTTACAAATTCGTGAAAATAGATATAAATATAGTTTTTTTATGGTTTATTTTCATCAAATACTAATTATTTCATATATTTGTTTCATAACATGAAACCTTCACGTGTATTTGTTTCACCATATGAATATTTTTTACGTATATTTTTATTTTTACTAGGTGAATCCAAAAAAAATCAGATACAATTATTTTATAAGGTGAACATAAATACATGTGAAACACTATCTTAAATTATATGTTTTGATGAAAAAAATCATGTAAAAAATTATTTTTATATTAATTTGTATTAATTTGTAAATTTTTATTTAATTATTATCATATATATATATATACATATTTATCTTTCTAGAATATTTATAGGCATGACACGTATCATTTTCATATAATTACTAAAAGGGAATTTGGGAAGTTGTTGAACACAAAGTTCAGTGGAAGGAAAAGTGACTCATAAGAAGGCTGGAAAACTTTCATTTCCGGCACCCCACATTTCTTGTTTCTTTTATCAAGTTAAGGCCATGGTCTGATGGTCATCAAGTTATCAGATTTGCTTAAATAAGATTTAATTGTAATTAGCCTACAAACTATACAATGTGTAGAAATTTGGCCAATCAGATGGGACCGATGTTTAATAAATGCATAGATAGCAGATTAACATGATACCTAGGACTTTTTCAAAAAAAAAAAACATGATACCTAGGTATATATGTGCCATACAATAAAATTGAATTTAGTCTATAATGTCTAAGCATGCTAATAGAGTAATTTATAAAATTTGATTTTTTTAAACAAGAACCGGTTTTGAATTTATAAAACTTGAATTTAAATGACCAAATTATAAAGTATCTTATCTAAAAGTGTTACAATAAGTTTATGAGTCGCTTTTGAATGTTTTAACAAGATTTTTAGGATGATTAATTATTTATAAAATAAAAGCCGTATTAGCTACTTTATAGGACAATTTGAGAAATGTGAGATGGAGGTAGCTAGGTTCATACGAGAATGATATATATTTAAAAAAAATAAGAGAATACCTTTTTTGGATTAGTTGTAGGATACCTTTTTCAAATAGTGTCGGTATTAATCCTGATAAATTTTGGAAGAGTGTCTGGTCTAATCCCGACAATAAGACAATACCTTTTTTGGAAGGGTGCCGAGACTATGCCTGGGTAGCTAGGATATTCCACCACTCCCCCAGGGCCTCAACCACCATTCTCGTAAGAATCCGACTCATGTCCTATAAACCCATATTTTAATAGGACACTTGTATTTATAGGATACATTTTTCAAATAGTGTTATATAAAATAGCTAATACGAATCTTTATTTTAGAAACATCTTTAAAAAATCTTGTTAAAACGCCTAAAACGTCCATTAAACACCTATTTTAACACTTTTAGATATCACACTTTATTTTATTAGTACGTTTAGACATTTTAGATGTCTTATAAAGTCGATTTTATTGTAGAACTCTATTGGTTATATAATCGACATTGATTGATTAGTCCAAGAAACATATATAGAAGTTGTGTGGCTTTGTTTATAAAGAGGAAAGAAGAGAGCATTCTTGCTTTGTTTATTTAACACCCGAGTCTCTTTTCTCTTAATTAGTTTGCCAGATGAATGAAAAACCCAGCTTTAGAAGTGGGAAATGTAGTGGAGCCCAGTGAAGAGGTAAGACATATGGTCATTAATGCATTTCTCAATTACTCATTGTTGTATGTATAATATATATAATGGACACCTTGTACTTCTGTCTTGACATGAATAAAGGTCACACTTTTTATAATGCAGTGAACCCAACTGTATTTGGCTTTTTTTATCATCAATCCTGTGGTTGTCTATCCACATAAAGCATGTTTATGTCATTTCTCTTATTGAGTCGACTCACTGAGTTATTGCACTCGCGTTTTGCCAACTATAATATTCATGCATATAGGTCGACTGTAGGTGGATTTTTGCTGTTAAAACATAACTTTATATATATACTCTCTTTTTATCATCAATCTTATGCTTGTCTGTCCTCATAAAGCATGTTTTATGTTATTTTTCTTGCTGAGTGGACTCGGTGAGTCATTGCATCGAGTTTTTCCCTTGGTAATTTACTTATTGGGAGGCAAAATGGCGTTTTAAATTGCTTGAGAACACCATCTAGTTAATAAGCTGGATGCTTGGAGGGTTATGGTGTTGATCTTGTGTTTCTCAGTCCTAATAAGACATGTTTATGTTATATTTCATACTGAGTTGACTCATTGACTCATTGCACCTAGCCAAGTCTTACCCATTCAGTAATCTTTAATTTACAAGGAAAATTAATTTACAATTTGCCCATAAAAAATTAGTTAAAACAGTTTGGGCTGTTTATGGACGTGTCGGTGAGCTCAACTGTATTATAACCTTATAATATCGTGGTTCTTGTCTGTCTGTCTTCATAACAGAAGCCTGATTATATATGTCATTTTCTTACTGAGTTGACTCAATGTGTTGTTCCACTGAAGTTTTGCCCATGGCGATCTTCTTTTTGCTAGACAAATTAATCTCCATGTAGTAGGATACTCGACTTAATTGGCATTTTCTAATCACTCATGATCTTCTTGTCGTCCTCAACACGTGAGTTGACTCACCGAGCCACTGCATTATAAAAAGAATAATACTGAGCTGACTCACTAGATTCTAATTAGTTCACTCGGCACTGAACCTATCTGTGTTTGGCTTTCTTTATCACCACTTGTATGCATGTTCTTTGCTTATAATTCACTGTCATCTACCTAGCCGTCTGTTAATTACCACTCAATTTTACCAATGGTAATCCTTTTTCGACTGCCGAAACTGCAATTTGCTCATGAAAATGATCTAGTTTAAAGTAGATGGATTGATGATGCTAATTATAAGTGGGCACGAGCTTTCCAGTCTGTGTTCGGACCCGTTACACATGCGGCCGAAGCATCTTATCTGGTTATAACCAGACAATGGAGGGGTCCTTGATGCTATTGGTGATTTGATCATTTGGACTCTTGCTGGATTTTGGCTTTCTAAGTTGGGTAGTTGAGTGAACAAGTTGTTTCATTTTGTTTGTTTGCTTGCATCTACTACTGGTTTTGTTCATTAATTATATTTAGCCCAACCAATTTGCCTTTTTGGAGTGACAAATAGTAGTGGTTGGTATGAAATTTTTGGTTGGAAGTTATTGAGTTAATATATATATATATATATATATATATATAATGATAGCTATAGGGCTGGCCTGGGTGCATGTGTGGGTGGGACTGATCTACGGACCCCCGTGAGGTTGGATATGTGCACCATGTTTTTCTTAACCCTATTTCTTGAATTAATTAACCATGTTAACTTCTTTTTCAAGATTCTTGAAAAAGATAGCTTCAAATTCTTACAAGGAGCATGTTGTTGGTGTAATTGTGATTTACTTGAGATCGATTAAGAGGTGTAGAATGCACACTTACAAATGTTGCTCTATCACCTTAATTAGAACGTCATATAGCAGCGGGTCAAAGAGTCGGATCGTGCCCTCTTGCGAGGTTCTAGGGCACCACCCCTAGCGGGTTCCAAGGGGCTGAACCGCTTCACCGGTGGTCCATCTTTGGACGCGTGTGTCCATAGATGACACTCTGGTCGAGTGATTCCAAAAGCTCTGGACCTGCATGTTTCAGTTAACAGATTCGGTTGTAACTACCTTTTGACCTTATCCATTAATGATTGTAACCATTAATCGTTGCTCTCTCATTTAAATATGTAAATTACGAATCTGGGTATATATAAATAACTCGAATTTTACAGCCTTTGAGATTAGAGAGGAAAACCAAGGCTGTTAGGGTATTTGAAAAGAGTTTCATACACGATTCTTTTTATGGTCCTATAATCATGTTCATATCCCTATTTCTAAGAAAAGATAAACAATTTGTGGTTCTAAACTCGTATACCAAGAACAAATAATATAAATATCTGCATACATAGATATAAGGGATATTTAGGGGAGAATTATCAATTTTATGGGAAGTTTGAGATTTATTTAATTTACAGCCACAAACAAATGTTAAATAAAAAAGGAAATATATATATTCATTGTAATTTTTGGAAAAAAATTACTTCGTTTTTATTTTAAAATATTTAAAAAGGCAATAGGAATTTTACAACTAATGATCTTTGCAACTAAAATGACGAAAATCACTATAAAACAAATAACTTTTATTTAAAAAAAAATTAGAAAAAATTATTCAAAAAGATTTCTATCATATTTTTTTGATTTTCCATCATTCTGTCAAAGAGATATATACGCACAACATCAATGAAGATGATTTAACAAAATCTTATTCAGCTCAAATAAAATGGGATTCATGAGTCGAATGGTTGAAAAGATTTTTTATTTGAAAATTCTAGAAAAAGTAAAAATAATATATATATATATATATATAAAGAGAGAAAGAGGAAGGAAAGTTCAAATGCGAACTTAAATATGGTTGTGAACGTGAAAACAAATAAGAACGCGACACTTGTCTGAATGTAGATTATTTAGACTGAATAATCAAATAAATATTCAGACCGAATAAAACTGAATATAGTGTTTATTCGGTCTGAATATTTTTTTGATTATTCAGTCTGAATATGACACGTGTCGCACTCTCATTAATTTGTCCTCACGTTTACAACCAAATTTGAATTTTCATTTGAACCCGCCCATATATATATATATATATAGAGGAAGGTTCAAATGAGAACTTTGTAAATTTAAAGGAATGAAGAACACCTTGTGGACCACATATGATATGGGTCCCACATAATATTAAATCATTCATATTAAATATTAAATCAGAAATGATTTAATATTATGTGGGACCCACATCATATGTGGTCCACAAAGTGTTCCCTTATTCCTTTAAAAATGGGTGGTCCTCGTATGATCCATCCCCTATATATATATATATAGGTGGTATCCGTTGCAAACTATTCAATATTTGCAAACTTGCAAACTCACCATTACCCAATAGAAATAAGTCATGTGGATAATATTGTTTTAATATTTTGTTAATTTTTTTAATAGTTTATTAATTTATTGAGGGTATCATCATCATTTTATAATTTAACCATTTTTAGTTAATATTTACTAATTTCCTGCCATGAACACGTTTTCTGACGACTTCGTCTTCTCCGGCAAGTTTTCCGGCAAGTTTCGTCATTCATGAATATACTTTCGCCATTCGTGAATACACCTTCACCATTTCGTGAACACTTTCAACATTCATGAATATCCAATTGGTGTTTTATCATTGTGTTCACTACGAGTTTGCACAGTTTGCAAAAATCAATTAGTTTGCAACGGAAATCCAGCCTATATATATATATATATATATATATAGAGAGAGAGAGAGGGGGGGAAGTTCAAATACAAACTCATATTTACATACAAACTATACAAACTGATTCAAAACCATATAAAAATAATTTTTTTTCATAATTTTTTTTCATCACATGTTATGATTGAAGATATTATTACACATATGTTTGTTTGATAATGTAAAAGTTTCACATGTATTTGTTTTCATAAGTTGAAAGTTTCTAATTTATTTTTTTATAAAAAAGTTTCACATGTTTTTGCTTCATAATGTATAACTTTCACATGCAATTTTTTCACAAGGTGAAACAAACATATGTGCAATAACATTTTAAATCATAGCATTTGATGAAAAAAAATCATGAAAAAAATTTATTTTATATTGATTTAAATCAGTTTGTATGTAAATATGAGTTTGTATTTGCTCATCCTTATATATATATATATATAAATAAAGAAAAAGTCCATAGGTAATTGATTTCCAACGGATAATTTAACTTTAATATATGTATCATTTATATAACTTAAGTATGAATAAATGCATTTCAATTTTAGTGTATGTGTGTATATAGGGGTTTGTTCAATCGTCAACTTAATAATTGATGTTAACTAGGTAAAGTAATCCTAATCTTTAATTTTTGTAATTTGTTGATAAAATTCATCATGGCATCTTTGTAATAAATTAAAAAAAAATGATGCTTGATAAACATATGTGAATAATCATGAATAAGGGGTAACTTTGGAAAAAAGTAGGGAGATTTCTGTTAGCGTTAATTACTTTTTCGATAATTATTCAATCGTTTTGAAACTGACATCAAACTTTAATTACTCCTTGATTTATTATTATGTAATGTGTAACTTATGAATAGTGTAAACTAATGAACATTATTCGTCAACCCGCCAATTTTTTTTTTATAAATATTTCATATTTTACTTAAAAGTCTCAAATAGTCAAAATGGATTTGTTTGAATTTGGTTGTGTTTGGACTTTTTATTTGTTTAAAACTTGGATGTTTGAATTTGGTTGGATTATTAGGTGAATTTGTTTGTATTTGGACTTTTTATTTGTTTGAAACCTGTGTTTGGATTTTTTGTTTAAATTTGGATGTTTGAATTTGGTTGTATTATTAGGTGACCTATCAACCCGTTTATGACCCGTCAACCCGTCTACAACCCGTCAACCCGTGCGTGTGCGGGTTACGGTTGCATATCTCGACACGATTAAATAAACGGGGCGTGTTCGAGTTGACCCTCTCTGACCCGCCAACCTGAGCAGGACCCGATTGCCACCCCCTATGTGTGACTAGTGAAAAATGTTCATCAATGAACAAGTTGGCAATGTGAATAGTGTTCATTATTGAACAATGAGTGCACATTCATGCATGTTGATTGCTACTATGTTCATGTTGATCATTCATATCGTACTATACACCAGACACAACGAACTCGTTCAATTAAGGATATATTGATTGTTGAAGTGTTATTGATTATTTTTAAAAATATATTCGTTCATGAACAATCACAAACAATATAATTTACAGCACATTGATAATTTCAAAATGGCTAAATTCAAGGAGTAATATAATTCTCATTAAATGCATTAAAGTATACAAAATATAACCTAATTATTTTCCCTCCAATCATTAATTACATAGGAATTTATGAATCATGGTACTAGATTGATTCATATTGGTTTAAAGAATTTGTATAGTTAACACAAATAAATTGATTAACAAAATATCACACATCTCTCTCTCTATGTATATATATATATATAGAGAGAGAGAGAGAGATGTCTTCTTTTCTAAACAAGAAAAACATTTTAAACCGTGTAAACCAAATAATTAATATATTTTTGGAAATCATAAAAAATCATTTATTAGTTAGTAAATTACAAATTTCGTCCTTGTGGTTATTGAAAATTTTGGATTGGGTCCCCCAAATGAAATAATTACAGGCATGGTCACCATGGTTTGATTTTTATTATGGATTGGATCCCTGCTTCTAACTTAGTTAATTTAGCTCCATTAAGCCAAAGGGTAATATTCGTCTTTTGTTGTAATATAAAGTATATTACTTGTTTATGGATGCTGCACTCGATTACTAAATCAGTAAAAATCGAAACTTGGTCCCTACTCATCGAAACTTGGTGACTAATCCACCAAGCTTGCTCCCTACTGTTGCCAAACTTGCTCACTACTCATCCTCTTTAACTTGGAGACTAATCTACCAAACTTGGTGGCTACTCTTGGTTGCTATATAAATAGCACCTCATGGCACCAACATAAATTCATCCATTAGTTTCTTTCTTCCTCTAGATACAACACCTAAATACTCTCTAGCTAGTATCTTTAGATATATATATATATTGTTTGTGAGATACGAGAGTGTTTACGAAGTCTTGGTGTTCCGGAAGATTTGCTAGTTGATCGCGGATCTTAAGATCCTTGTACAAGCACTTTGTAATCTCCTTGGTTGGTAATAATGTTCTTGCTCTCTCTCTCTCTCCCTCTCTCTTTGGTGGATGTACACTATCACACCAATTGTGGAACCACATTGAATTCTCGTGTTGCTAATATTGTTGGTGAATTTTGTCATTTACGTAGATAATACAAATATTGTTATTATCTATATTTGGGGTTGTTTATTTTCATTAGAGTCGTCGTGCAACATCTAGATCATTGTTATTCGCATTTGTTGTCGGGTTATTTATGTCATTGGATTTCTACTCGTTTGGGACCTTAGAAATCACTTGCTAGCATTTGTTTCGTGAAACTTAATTTCCTAACACCTTTCACAATTTTCTTATATTTTTGTTTTTAAAATTAATAACGAAAACTTATTGATCATCCATTTCATTAGATCCTCCCTTTCCTCCAATCTCAACGTCTCCCTCTCACCATCACCCCCTTCCTGCAACCAACTCCACTGATCAAGTTCTGAAAACCAAGTTTGTTTCTAGGAATGCCTCCTCGATCTCGATTTGGAATCAAAACCACAGTCAAACAGGGTACGATGCTTGAGAAAGCCTCCTCAATCTTCATATGGTTTTAGATCTGCTCGTGTTAACGAGGATGGAAATGGTGGTGGGTGGAGAAAGGGTACTATGAAGCAAGAGAGTGGTGGTTATGTGGTTCCAGGGATGATGGTTTAAGCTTCATCAATATGGATTTGCTTTCTCATTTTAATCTTCTGTTTCAAGTGCTCTAGAATTGGCTTCTGCTCAAAATCAATAGAAAAGGAGTCTTTATGCAATCAGAACGTTCGCCGAATCATCCGATTGAGATTTACGGTTATTTTCTCCGGTGACCCTGTCTTTGTGGTGATCATTGTTTCTCCGGTCATCACTTCCATTTCTTTTGATTTTGGCATCGATCTACAATGGGGGGCTGCAAATTTCTGGATCTGTTGGCATCATGTTAGATCTGAAATATTGTATCCGAGATCACAACTATTGAAGACATGAAAGGGCAAAGCGTAAATTCAACAAAGTCATAAATTAGGAAGGATTAATTATTAGGAAACGATTTATTATCATAGTAAAGATTCTATTTGTAATTAAGGCAAGTGTATAATGTCTTCTTTCCTAGTTTCCTTATTGCAATAATGTCTAGCATATAAATACAAGCTTAAGGTATGCATTAGAGGATTGGAGAGCTTATTAGAGATCATTCATATTAGTCTAAAGCTTAAGAGATAGAATACACACCATTGTAATCGACAATCAGTATTGTGCGATAACCATTGTACTCGATTACTAAAGTGAGATATATGACATACGTTCTCTCTATATTCATCGTGATCTTCATTGTTTAACTAATATGTTAGTGTGTACTTGATAATCTAGGATCCACAATTGGTATCAGAGCAGAAGATTATATCAATTGGGATTAATTCGAATATTTTCTTGAAGAAAAAGGTACATACGACTTTTTGCGACTTTTAGAGATTAAAAGTATATTTTTTGTTTTTTGAAGTTGGTGTTACTATTTCACTCATTATCGCATTGATTGTGATGCCTTTTGCCAAAACTCCAACCTTTAAAGTTGTTTGTATTTGTCTTGCGAACAACATATTAAAATTTCATTAAATTTGGACAATTTTTTGGTCAAACGCCGTTCTCGCGTCCCAAAGACCCGTGAACAATAAACTCCTCGCATCACAAAGGCCCGTGAACACTAAGATTCTCGCGTCCCAAAGGTGAACAGTAACTTTTCACAACTTTTTAGTTTTTCGCATGCTTTTCTTCGTTATTAGACAAAAGTGTCAGTTTTAAAGTTGCTTAGAATCATTGTGGATTATCATATTAAAATTTTGTTAATTTTGGATAAGTTTTTGATCGATACCCTATTTTATCACATCTTTCTTTGTGTGATGTGACAACCTGTGTTCTCATATAACAAATATTGCAAATTATCCAATTAAGACACCGTATTTGGGGCTACAAATTGGGTCTCCTTCTATACAATTTGCCAAACAGCGACAAATAAAAATTTTCGCTAATAATCTTCACATAAACGATTCTAAAATCATGAAGATTATATTAAACTTGATAGCATGCTTGACATAAGTCATCTCATTTACCCGCAAATAATAACGTCAGCTGATACCTTGAAATGCATATTTTTTAAAACAAAATGAGGGTTAGACCATACGGTCTAGTGAGTAAAACACTGTTAGCACATCTTTGACTAAAAATATTTCTCAAATAGATTTAAAAGTCAATTCAACTCATATCATTTAAAATGATATTTTCTCAAATCCAACATTCCAAATATTTCTCATCTTTCGTAAAAACCCCTTTCTGACAAAATTCAATAAGTAATTTTCTTCTTTTATAAATTAACAAAAAACTTATAGAGTCAAAAAGGTTATCTTTTTACACCAGTCCGACATCTCTTGTTTTCGCATCATATAGATGCGATAACCCAATTTCTCGCATCAAAGGAATCGACAAACTCACTTTTCGAGCCATATAGGTCCGACATCCTCGTTCATCGGGTCCTATAGAGTCGACAAACCATTTCTCGAATCAAGGGACTCGACATGCTAACTTCTCGGGTCAAAAGGACTCGACAAGTTCACTCCTCGGGTCAAAAGGACTCGACAAGTTCACTCCTCGTTTTATAAAGATTCGATAAAGTCTTTTCTCGAGTTATAGGGATCCGATAAACCATTTTTACTTGCATTTAAAGGGTCCGATAACTCAGGTTCTCACATCATACTGATGCGACGAACTTTTCATTATAAAACCGGGTTCGAGGCCTTACCTCTTCTCATTACTCTTACCAGGGTCATTCTCTCATTCTTTCCAAACCATTGCCAGCTTCACGAGCATATGGTCCGGTTCACGCCATACGAGATGGCTAATATATCGAGTATTCCACCCACAATCATTTATACGTTTTCTCCGTCCACTCCTCGCGGATACACCGCCATAATTCATCATCGTATAACAGGGTACTCCTAACCAGTACTTCTCTAATACAGGTTAGTCCTCTCTGATCCTTTCCAAACCATTGCCAGCGTCACGAGCATATGTCCGGTTCACGCCATACGAGATGGCTAATCTATATCGATTATGCCACCCACAATCATTTATACGTTTTCTCCGTCCACTCATCGCGGATACACCGCCATAATTTCTCGTGACCCAAATAGTTTTGATCAACCTCTTTACTTATTAGTTTTTACAAAATACTAACAATTAACATCATATAATCTCATTTATATGAAATAAATCACGTACGACGGAAAAACACGTATTTTACAAAAGCTTTGTAAAAACTCCCTTATCTCATCACATAGCACATATTTTTACGTGAAAATATTTAATAACAACTTTTCAAATAAAATTCATATGTGTTATTTTTCCCAACAACTCATGATCAAACTATGTATATAACGATAATAATCCAATTATATCAATTCGGCATATTATCGAAATAAAAATCTTTCTCAACAACATATGCATTTCAGTTTATAAAACTCATTTATAAAAACTCACCTCGGTCCCAAATAAACAGGTAAACTTCTAGCGGGTATCAAACTCGAATATGAAACACGTAATCTGAACCATATAATTACGGGTTATAATCCAAACAGATAAACCCAACTTTACCGTAATATACATGTACGTCATATATATATTAATCCAAACCTTACCTTAAAATCTTCTTTTTCTTTCACTTTCGTATGAACCACAGAGACCAAAGCTCTAACTGGCTCTCAAGCTCTCACTTTAAAACTAAAGAAAAATATGGTTTTTACTAAAGAAACCACATAACTACGCATAAAGTGAAAGTGTGAGGTGGTGCATGGGTTTAAAACCCTCTTCCACGTGCAACCAAGAAAATCAAACATGAAACACACATGCGAGCATATGCATGTTTATTTTGGATTGGCTAATATGGAGGTTAACCATCTAATTTCTTACCCCTCAACATCACATAAATCACATAACTATCCCTTTTCATTTCAATAATATTTAATAACAAACCCGGTTATTACATGTGAATAGTGTTTTTATCGCATTGACCTAATAAACTTTTTCCTCGCATCCTTCATATTCAATAAAAAAAATTAAATTTTGTCATATTCATCGTTAATTACTATCTTGTCTATAGAAAAACTCAAGAACTCTGTTCCTTGCAGTTTTTTCTAATCAAGAAAACTTTCGTAATTGTTTTTCAATTTTGGTAAAATCTGTCATATTTAATCTTGATTGCTTAAACCTTCTTGTTCAATAGAAAGACTCAATAACTCTGTTCCTTGCAGTTATTTCTAGTAAAAAAACTTTAGCAATTGGTTTAAATTTTGATGAATTTTTTTCTTAATTAAGGTTCAAACTCATATTAGTATTTTGGAAAATTTGATAACTTAATCATTTTCGTTCATAAAAAGACTCGAGAACTCTGTTTCTTGCAACTCTTTTTAATCAAGAAAACTTCGTTATCGTTTTCTTTAAATTCTAATTGGAATTTTAGAGGAATAACTTTTTTTAAATGTGTTCTTAAATTTATTTTGGTGTTCTTGGAAAAATTGAAAACTGAACTATTCTCGTCCATAAAAAGACTCGAGAACTCTGTTACTCGCAAATCTTTTTAGTCAAGAAACCTCAAATATCTTTCTCTTAGAACATTAATTGTTTTCACAACAAAAGAAATTAATCAGTTTGGACATAGATTTTGAAGGACTCGATAAAACTTTTTTTCGGGTCTAACTCATCCGAGAAAGTTCTGTTCTCGCATCACTTGGACCCGATAACCTTGGTCATCGCATTACCTTGATCCGAGAAACTTGTTTCTCGCATCCATTGACCCGAGCTCTTTGGTCCTCTTTTCTCACTTGACCTGAGAACATCTCTTCTCGCACCATATTGACCCGATAAGATTGTTGCTCGCATCACCTTGTCCCGAGAACCTAGCTTCTCGCATCCATTGAACTCGAGAAAAATTGAGAATTGATTCAACTCGTTGATCTACGATCACTTCATCAGGTAACCAATGCTTACAATTTTTATATATATACAAGACTCACGAATAACATGAAAGTGCTTGATTATTTATTGCAAGAAAATGTTTATCTTGGTCAGTTTTAACAAACAAATAATGTTTTGAAAGATAAAATTGAGTTTTTGGAAGCACAACTCGAAGAGGAAGTAAGGAATCCTAGGCATTTGATGTATGAAAACTTTTGTAAAAAGAAAAATCTTGATCGGGTAAAGATAAATTTTGAAGTGAAAAACAAGATTTCTAAGTTAGAGAAGATGAAAGATTCTGCAACTAATAGTGATGCATTTGAAAAGTTTTTGAAGTCTGAAAGAACGGACTTTGAGAATAAAAGAAAGTTTTTTTCTAATGAGAAACACAAGTTTGAGATTGAGCGAAAAACTTTTGAAAGCACAGTAAAAACTTGTGAGTTAACCATTACCAAGCTTTCAAAACAAGTGTCAGATTTTGAGTAAATTGTGGTTTTATAGTGAAAATCTTCTAAAACGAAAGGTTTGGAGCTTTCAAAACAAATTTCTGAACTGCGGAAACTTTTAGAAGATGAAAGAAAAGTGTTTGGGACTGATAAGACGAATATAATAAAGAAAAGTGCTTTGATCGTTGCTAAAAGCAAATTTTTGGAAAAAGATTTTGAAAACGAGAGGAAATTTTTTGAAGAGAAAATTAATAAACTTTCAAATAAATTATCTATTTTAGAAACAAATCTTGTGAATGAAGAGAAAATAAGACCTGAATTTCAAACAAAATATGATTTGATTATGGAAGAAAGAGTTTCTTTGGCTGACGAACTTAAGAAACTTGAAAAGATTCTTGAAGTTGAAAAAGTTATGAATTTTAGTTTGTCTGATGAAGAAATAAATCATCTTTTGCACAAATCAGAGAACTTGAAGGTTATACAACTACTTCAAGTTCAATTCATAAGATGAAACCTCTTTCTCCAATAAGTGTCTGTAAGAAATAACTACTCATCAAGTGTTAAATCAAACAGTTATTCAAACATCTCCAAATCATATAGTTCTCCAACTTCTTGGACTCATAATTCTACTTTGTCTCACAATGACTTTGTTGCTAATTCCGATAATTTTAAGAAGTTTAAAATGGTTTGGAGGAAGAAGTCAACTACAGATGACAGTGTTGCTAACATGCCACATACATCTTCTGTAGTTGATGCAAAATCATTTGTTTCCAAGACTGATTTGCCGTATTTTGTCAAATCAATCAATCAGCTAATCAGTCTAAGCGCCACAAATCTTTGTTGTTCTAATTGCGGTACAAATGATTTTGTCAATCAAAGGTATGTTCACAAATGGTATGGTACTTATAGTATCCCCAATTACCCATTTGATGTTTCTAAAGCTAACCTCCGAGGAGCCAACAAAGCTTGGGTACCAAAAACCTTTTAATCTATTTTGTAGGTATGTCATGTGTGTTCTAATACAGAATATTCACATCACATGACATAACATTCAAAAGGTTATGCTACATTTGAGAGGAAGTACCATATATTATTCTTTATTATTTAGCTTCATAGTACATCAGCTATGAACCTACTCTATTGGCTTCTAAATATCTTAGTTCAGAACCCGTTTTGCATTGCATTTCGACTGTCAAATACATCAGTTCAGAACTCGGACTTCAATGTTTCAAACTCTTTGTGTGTGATAGGATTTAGAAGTTTCAATGGTCAATCCAAAGCCCGAATGACCTACCCATGAAACACATCCCTATGTTAGATACTTTTAAAGGATGTGATTGAAATAAATGTTGAGTGCTTGTGAGATAAAAGAAAAAGGTGAGAGTGTGACAGGACTTAAAAGAAAATATTTTGTCCTTACCAAACCTAGAAAGTTATCCGGATAGCCACACAATCTATTCATTCTCAATTCTGATGTTGAAATAAAAATGGCCCTAATGTCGATAACTTGTGTCACCCCACCCAGCTACTCAAGTATCTCACAAAAGGTGCTTGTTTTATATATCATGGAGATTAAGCTTATCATCTATCTATTCTTCGCTTGGAAGATTTAGATATTGAAACAAGAAGACACACCTTCAGTCTTTGAACTTCATATTCTATGCACATTGAGTCTCTTGAGCCACAATATATACAAGTATTTTTTTTTCTACACTTGCACGAGTCTTTGTGATTCAACATGTATATCTTTGTATTTATGCCGAAACTGTTTGAGAAGTTAGTTTTCTAACTTACTTCTGTGATAACTGGAAGTCATATCAGAGATTTCTCATTGCTAACTCTGAAAATAGGCCACTTAATTGAATTTGTTTTAAATTAAGTGATAATAGTTGCTCCTTGTGCTTCTATGTTAGCTCATTACCCATTGACCCACAGCGGTATTTTCTCACAATACGCATTTGATAACTTCCACTTCATGTGTTTGATTGTTCATAGTGTTTCGGAATCTCATTATCATTATGAGGGGGAGAAATGTGTATCAAAGACACATGCAAAGAGATCAAAAGGAAGAAACAGGAAAGTCATCATCTCAAATAAGTCGCATCTCAAAGTAAGATATCGCATCATACGATCACGACAAGATCATCGGTTTCTTGAAGAACGATTTTACCCTACGACATCACAGCTCCTTCGACATTTTATTAATAACCTACATGCTAATGTTAAGGGTGAACTACGGAGCTTATCAAGTGATCATATTCGTAGGGGGAGCAAAAGATTCAAGATGAAGATTTGTTGACAAAATTTCATCGTCTTCAAAAGTGCTGATTTGCTGAATTGTGATCTCGAATACAAAGAGGGAGATTGTTTGGTCTAAAATATTGTATCTAAGATCACAGTTATTGAAGACATGAAAGGGCAAAGTGTAAATTCAACAAAGTCATTAATTAGAAAAGATTAATTATCAGGAAATGATTTATTATCATAGTAAATATTCTATATGTAATTAAGGCAAATGTATAATGCCTTCTTTCCTAGTTTCCTTATTGCAATAATGTCTAGCATATAAATACAAGCTTCGGGTATGCATTACAGGATTGGAGAGCTTATTAGAGATCATTCATATTAGTCTAGAGCTTAAGAGAGAAAATAC
Organism: Silybum marianum; assembly: GCA_036898165.1. Lineage (NCBI taxonomy): Eukaryota > Viridiplantae > Streptophyta > Magnoliopsida > Asterales > Asteraceae > Silybum > Silybum marianum. The sequence continues at coordinate 16,628,729 of CM072537.1, read as the reverse complement.
ATACCATTGTAATCGACAACCAGTATTGTGCGATAACCATTGTACTCGATTACTAAAGTGAGATACATGACATATGTTCTCTCTATGTTCATCGTGTTCTTCATTGTTTAATTAATCTGTTCGTGTGTACTTGATAATCTGGGATCACACATCAATTTACATGTGTTCGATTCAGAAATTCATTTACATCACTCCCCTTTCATCTCCATTTCATTCAACTTCAAAAATTAAAACTGTAAATACCCTACCAAAATGTTTCACAGTCAACTATTCGTTATTTTATATCGGGTCGATAAGGGTTAGAATCGGTCATGAGATCATACATATCACATTGTATTTGTATAAACTAAAAATTGTGTTCTTGATTTATGGACCACTAAAACCGGAACCGACCGAGATGCTTCTTTGAAGCTATACAAAGAGGCATCCTTGAAGACAAATCGATCAAGCTTCTTCCTGGATGAGATAATAAGGGAGAATAAAGGAGATATGAGATAGCAGAGAACGTAGATGATTGAATGTTCGATGGTTTTGGATCGGAGAGAACATAGGAGAGGATAGGGTGCATGGGGAGGAAGAGTGAGTGGTGGGGAGTGGTCAGAGTAAGGGAAGAGGCGTCGACTGGTATTCTTGGTGAGGACTTTTTTATATTACATGTATGTTTCTGTATACAAATAAATATATAAATTATATATATAGGGGCGGGTTCAAATGAAAACTCAAATTTTGTTGTGAACATGAGAACAAAGGAGAATGTGACACGTGTCACATTCAGACTGAATAATTAAGGAAATATTCTGACTGAATACAGTGTTATTCAAACTGAATGTAGTGTTATTCAGACTAAATGTACTGTTTTTCAGTCTGAATCTAGTATATTATCCAATCTGAATAACACTATATTCAGTTTGAATATTTTTCTTCATTATTCAGTCTAAATATGACACGTGTGGCGCTCTTCTTTATCACGAAATCCATAGTGATATGCTCCCATTTACATTCCGGAATTTCTCAGGATTGAAGACTACCGTATGGTCGTTGATATTCCGCCTTGACTTGCAAGTACATCACACATCTCTCCACGTAATTGGCTACATCCAAATTCATAACGGGCCACCAATATGTCAACTTCAAGTCTCTATGCATCTTGGTACTACCCGGGTGGATGGAATATTTGGATTTGTGCCCTTCTTCTAATAATAACTCACAGTTACCCCTGATCTTAAGCACCCAAACACGACCTCAAAATAGCTTCAACCCGCGGCCGTCCTCCATCAAGAGCAAGGGTTGCTTCGCCATCACCTCACTCTTGAGGTTTTCTTCCAAGAGCGCTTCCGCTTGAGATGCCTTGATCCGGTCGATCAAGCTTAAGATAATGTCGATCCTTGTAAGTACGGCTCGTGTTCCACTACCGTACTCTTTTTGTCTTAAATTTCCCGGGTGTTAATGCAATTCACAATCATAATCCTTAAGTAGCTCGAGCCAACGCTGTTATCTCATGTTTAGTTCTTTTTGATCAAATAGACACTTCAGGCTCTTATGGTCGGTATAGAGTGTGCATTTAGTACCGTAGAGGTTGTGAACGTGAGGACAAATGAGACCACGACACGTGTCTGAATATAGATTATTCAGACTGAATAATCAAATAAATATTCAGACTGAATAAAAACTATATTCAGTCCGAATATTTGTTTGATTATTCAGTCTGAATATGACACATGTCGCGCTCTCATTTTTCATCACGTTCACAACCAAATTTGATTTCTCATGAACCCGTCCCTATATATATATTGTGTAGGGGTGAAATATTGTGAGGACCAAAAAAGATTGAGAACCGTGAGAACCAATCTATGTCTTAATTTGATTTTGATTATGTGTTATAATTGAAGTTGTTTTTAATTTAAAAAAATGACATAATCGTCATTTTGGTAACACAAGTGAAACACACAGATTCATTCACCGGATGGAACACATAGATTCACCAAATGTAACACATAGATTCACCATGCTATTTCGCCTCATGAAATAAAGCACAATGTTCATAAAATATCCTATTTCACCTGATGAAATCCAAACATAATGTTCATGTATATGTTGATTCACCACAAGAAATCAAACACAAATTTCATTTATAATCTATTTTCACCTAACAACATGAAACATAAATATTCTAAAATAGCAAAGGGGTAAAAGTTATGGGTATATCTCGAAAAAAAATTAATTTTGTAAAAGGAATGAAATTTTTTTTGCAGGGAAGTATAGTGGTGTAGTTGGAGTTAGAGTTAGAGGACCAGGATCGGGACCGATTGAAGACCGGTTCGGTCCGAGACCGGTAAGGACCGGTTATAAGACCGAAAACGGGGACCGGTTACACTTTTGGAGCGATTCGTAGGACCGGCCCGGGACCGGTTACGGGACCGATTGGGACCGGCCCGATTTTTACAAAAAAATGTATATATATATATATATATATAGGGTTGGGATCACGTGAGACACGCCTGTTTCCGTGAGACCATGAGACAACATTTTTACTCTTGAAACTTCACAGCAAAAACACTATGAAGTTAAAAAAATCTGATGGGTTCACGTGAGACCAGCCTCTTTCCGTGAGACCCGTCGGAGATCCGTGAAACCACCTTTTTACTCTTGAAACTTCACAGCAAAAACATTGTGAAGGCAAAAAAATCTGAACCTTCACAGCAAAATTACTATGCAGGTTACCTTCATAGCAAAAATACTGTAAGATTCATAATTTTTTTTACCTTCATAGTGTTTTTGCTGTGAAGTTTCAAGTGTAAAAACGTTGTCTCACGTGTCTCACGGAAACAGGCGTGTCTCACGTGATCCCAAGTCTCTCTCTCTCTCTCTCTCTCTATATATATATATATATATATATATAGACGGAGGTGCATGCGAGGACGATATCTTTTTACGAGAACGCGAGGACAATTATTAGCCAATCATATGTACAAAATCATACATGATTTATGTACAAAATCACATATGATTCACGTACAAAATCATATATGATTAGCCGCGACTTGCCCGCGTGAAAAGTCGTCTGTGTCCTTTTTGATACTTACAAAATCACATATGATTTTGTACATAAAATCATATGTGATTTTGTACATGAAAAATTTCATGTACAAAATGATTGGCCGATGATTGTCCTCGTATTCTCGTAAATTGGTATTGTCCTCATATGAACCCGCCTATATATATATATATGTATGTATGTATGTATTTCTAACTCTCTAAGTGTATTTGATTGAAACTAATTACAATTTATAATAAAACGTATTTTTTAAATGTATTCGACTGAAAATCAATTATAAAACTATAATAAACGTATTTTTTAAGTGTATTTGTTTGAAAACCAATTATAAAACTACAATAAAACGTGTTTTAAGGTGTATTTGAGTGACCCAATTATATATATATATGTAATGATTACATATATAATATATTATAAAATTAATTGTTTTTATAAAAAAAATTAAAAAAATAAATTTTTATTAAAGGCCCGGTTACAAAAAGCCCGGTCCGAAAATTACTGTTGAGGCATGGCCCGGCCCGAGCCCGATTTTTGGCCATCTCTAGTTGGAGTATATAAACATGGAAATTAAAAAAAACACATAATTTACACGCACACAAAACTTTATTGGATCAAAGATGTTAGGGGAGACTAATTCATGGTCATTGTGTAGTCTCTTTAACTTAGAAATTTTAAGCTCTTATTTGAAAAAAAAAACGATCTGAAAAACAAAAAACGTCTGACCGAATTAGACTTTAGATGTATTCTGCTCTGAATTTGAAAAAACAAACAGGCCCTAAATCTTCTATGAAGAATAGATCTTGAAAATTCCTCGATACCTACTGTAAACCCACGTATTACTTCGTCTCTATCAGATTAATCCTTCTCAACCTCAATAGAGAACGAGGATCTTGCGCTTGAAGGAGTCGATGTTCACCATTTATATTCTCTACGCCCTCGACATGTCCAGAGAATCTTCTTATGCTCTTCCCCTCATCAATTGGCGTAAAGAGGGAGCCAAAGAAGAACACTGATCTAGAGGATTTCAATGCTAGATTTGACGAATAAGATGGAACTAGGGCCTTTTGGAGTGTTGGTTCAAGGAAAGATGAAAGGAAGGTGGAGATGGAGATGGAGATGGAGATGGAGTAGAAAGTCAAAGAAGGTAGGCAAGTGGTTGAAGCAATGGATTGTAACAAAAATCCTAACATGCCTTTCATTTTTAATTTGATGCGAGATTAGACACAACTTTCACTAATATGACCAAATATGGCACCATTCTTAACCCCATTGATTAAAATAATTGGATGTTTGAGATTAGTCTTCTCAAACTTTTTATGGTTCTCATTTGACAATCGTCAATAATGTGTATTAGTAGATTGTATATAGCTTAGAGTTTGGATATATATATATATATATATATATATAGAGAGAGAGAGAGAGAGAGGTTCAAATGAGAACTTTACATACTTAAAGGAACAAAGGAACACCCTTAGGACCACATATGATGTGGTTACCACACAATATAAAATCATATATGATTAGGCCCCATTGAATCAGATATGATTTTATATTGTGTGGGACCCACATCATAAGTGGTCCTAAATGTGTTTCTTTAAATTGGGGGTGTTTTTACATTATCCCTCCCCTATATATATATATATATATATATGTGTGTGTGTGTGTGTGTGTGTAGGGGCTTAATCATTTGAGAACCCATGAAATTGTGATAATTTTGAGAACTTGTGCATCATGTGCTATTTCCTATGATTTTTTCTATCTAGACATAGTATTTAATATATTGATTAATATATATATTTTTTACAATGTGTTTAATTCACATGTAGTCGCTTCACAATATGACAACAAAAATACAAATAAAAGTTTCACATTGTGAAACGGGTAAATGTGAAACAAACACATTGTGAAAAAAAAAGAATGTGTTATTCAATATTCCAAATTCTAGTCTTAGATGAAGAAAAAAAAATATGAAATAACGCATAATGCACAAGTTCTCAAAGTTATCATAATTTCATGGGTTCTCAAAAGAAGGCCCCCTTACAACATATATACATCCACTACGTACATATATAATATGCATACGCTATCGGAGGTTCAAATATGAAGGCTAAATATCATGAGAATGTAAGAAGAGAACGTTAAGGAGAGGTTCATATATGAATCATTGAAAAATCCAATTACAGATGCATATGTGAACCTATATGAATAATCTGTATAAATATGGTTGTTCTTTATCTGCATAATCCGTTGACAATATTGATGCATAATTTGTTTTGCAAATTATTAAAATTTGTTTGTTATATTACTAAGGAGTCGTTCACCAAACGGTTATCACGTAAGTGTTTACCGTGTGTCACTTACCTTCCGGATAAACATGGCAAAGACCTAGAAACTTACACGATAAGAGACATAGCAAGGACCAAAATTGCTCCTAGTAAGCACTTATTGAATAAAAGTTTTTATTTTTACCAAAAATCTATTTTGATTGCTGAAAATATTACCCGATAAAGTAAAGATAATACTTTTACTGGTAAATGTTTTCTAGGTAAACGTTTGGTAAACCACAAAATCCTAAAATCCTAAAAGTTTAAGAGAGAGGTTAGGGACTTGAAGCATGAGACATCACAGGGAGCGAACCCCATTCTAAACCATTGGTCTCCAGTATTTTATCAAAATAGCTATTATTTTTAAAAAAAATCAAAACGTTAGGGGGAGCTATTGCACATTTGCACCTCCCGGTGCCTTAGTGGCTTCGCCGCTGTACATACATACCACTAGTACTATATACAAATTGGGTGTTCACCGACTTATCAAGGTCAATTATAGTATAGTAGAAGCCACTGAAACTCATAAATGCTCAAAACATCTCGTTAAGTTTTGCTTAAGCCCATAAAATCCGAGTAGTTCATTAAAGCCATTGTACCCGATACATTTGGTTAAGAGTCACTTACACTCGTGAAGACCCAAAATGGTTCATCAACATCCATAGAGTCTAATAAGACCCATCAAGGCCCAATACTGTTCATTAAGAACCGTCCTAACTTGATTTCTAGTTTAGAGGAAGATAACAAGGTGCAACCACGGTTGTAATGAGTCAACGTTTTCGAGGTTCTCGTCGTTTCAAGGTATATTTCTATTCAAAACTCAAAATCGATAGTTCTACGTTTGTTTATTTAAGTATTTTGGGTGCTTATAAAACTTTCATGAGTCGAAAATGGTGGTGGTCATAAAGCCATCGAGTTGTCAAGAAAGCATAAAATGAACATTCCAGTAAAGCCAAGTCTTCAAAGGAAAAATTAGAACTTAATACTCAATATTTTAGAACGCTTCTTGTTTTTAGAATTGAGGAATTTTATGTCCATTTTTTGCAAAAAAAACTCGAGCAAAAAGTTAAAGAAAAAATAAATGGTTCCGATCGTGAAAAATCGACAGCAACACTGCCCTTGTTGGTCGTGTTTTGGGTCGAGAACTCCGGTTCGGGTTTGCCGGGTGACCCACACGTGTGGATCTGAATCTCACCCGCGGGACTGGGCTGGGTCCGTTCGGAGTCTTGGGCTGACCTAGGGCCAAGTTTATTTGGAATTAGAAACCCAAAATCCAATAGTCCAAGAGAATTTATTTGATTTTGTTTGTTGGGCCTTAATGAGATTTAATTGGACTTTTAAGAAAATGATATGAATTCAGATTTTCTTAGGAATTTAATTTAATGGTTTATATTATTAACTTGATTAATTTAATTAATTCAGTTTAGAAAATTTAGTTTTAATTTAATATAAACCATTAAATTAAATTAATCAAGTTAATAATAGAAACCATTGAATTAAATTAATCAAGTTAATAATAAAAGGCATCAATTAATATTTACCATGGGTGCTATTTCTGTTTTGTCTTTTTAAATATGTGCCTTTGATGTTGAAGCATCAACATCTTCTAAGAGGCTGTTTGGTAGTTGCTGGATGGTATAGAGCTGGATGGTACAGAGGTCTGGATGGTACAGAGGCTCTGTATGATATAGTCCAGAATGAAAAATGATTGTTTGGCAACTGCTCTGAATGGACAGTCTAAATAAAAATAAATTACCATTTTAACCCTCAGCATGATACAGTCTGAATGAAAGTTAACTGTTTGGCAGAAATCAGAATAATAAAATTATTTTACAAATATAACTTGAAAACAACTGCCATCAAACAACCTAATATTATCATCAAACAAACAATTATACCAAACAAATAAATATTATGTATTTAATATATAGAAATCAATTATACCCAATATTACCATCAAACAACCCAATATTACCATCAATCACTTCACCATGCTCCTCCTCTGAACCTTTCTTTATTATATCTTCATCAATGGTTTTGTTCTCTTCAACAACACTACATCTTTCTTCTTTCTCTTCATCCTCAGTCAAAACCCACCTCCCAAATAACCCATTTCTTTCTTTTAAGCCTCGAAGACACTTGCTTTATGGGTCTTTTAGAGCTACTGAAAATGGGTCTGGAGCTGGCATTCTTGTAGAGGAGAACAAAGCTTTTGAACCACCCAAAGAAGCTTCTCTCGGAAACGGAGTTCCGGTCTCCGATGACGTGGCGGATTCGGTTCTTAAGTTTGAAGATCCCAAATGGGTTTCTGGGACGGCGGCGCTGGATGGCGGGACGGCGGACGACATTGACGGTGCCGTGATGGACGGCGGCTGTTCGCGGAAGAGAGAGTTTCCTTGTGGGTTGTCAATGGAGAAAAAGATAAAGAGGGTAGAGGATGGAGGAGGAAGGCGCTGGTAATAAAAGAGGGTATTTTGGGAATAAACAATGGTCTGAATGATAACTCAAGGAATTAGGGTCTACATGATGCAGAGGTTTTTTTTTCCACTTCAGATGTCAAAAAAATTTGCCAAACAGTTTTTCTCCTCTGCGCGATTCAGAGGTGCCTCTGGATGGTACCATCCAGAGGTAAACAAACAGCCCCTAACTCTTTGCATAGAATACTTTGCATTTGAGCACCTCTCTCTCTCTCTCTCTCTCTCTCTCTCTTTCTATATATATATATATATACTAGTTGTGTATCCATGCAATATGGCGGGATGTAAAAAACAACTATTTAACCCAAAATTGGATCAAATTTTAGATGAACATTCCAGCTATTGATTTGTTCTTTTATAGTGAGTTTCACCTTCAAAGTTTTCAATTTCACACCAATGTGGGACAATGGTAGTACTCAATGCATTAGTAATAATTTTTTAAGACTTTTATGAAATTTCATTTATAAGGTAGTATAGAAGTATAGATATAGATTCATACTTTATTTACATGTATATAAAATGTAAATAAAATATTTAACTATTACATGAAATAATTTGTCATGTACATAAAAAAAACAACTATTTAACCCAAAATTGGATCAAATTTTGGATGAACATTCAAGCTATTGATTTGTCCTTTTATAGTGAGTTTCACCTTCAAAGTTTTCAACTTTACACCAATGTGGGATAATGGTAGTACTAAATGCATTAATAATAGTTTTTTTAAGGCTTTTTAAGACTTTTATGAAATTTCATTTATAAGGTAGTATATATATATATATATATATATAGAGAGAGAGAGAGAGACAAAAATATATGAATAGAGAGAGAGACAGAAATCTATATATATATATATATAAAAGGAGGATGTAAGAAGATTGATGTGGCATAATTTTAGAGTAGGATTTGGATATAAGAATTTTCTCATTGTTTTGAATTTTTAAATTACTAAATAAGTTAAAGACTATATTACCCTAAATGAAAAATATGTATTTCATCATAAGAAGGCTTCTTTGGTAATTTGACTTTGTCCAATGTAACTAGCTTTAACTTCCAACCTATTTAACTTCCTTACATTCATTTTAATCTCTTCATATTCCATTTATTAATTAAAGGATAACTTACAACAAAATCATTTATAAACTACAACTTATTGTGTTTGTATGTTTGTTTGTTGTTTCTCATTTGTAGAATTCTATTTCCCATCCTCCATGAAATTTACATGTAAGGTAAATCTGTGTGTGTCTTCCCAATTGGTATCATTGCTTTCTTCCTTCTATAAATTTCAATTTATGTTTTATGTATAGTGCATATTGTTGTTAAATAAGTTTTTATTGTTTTTATTCGGAATTTATTAACAATTGTTATCTTTGTTTTTTCTCTTTGTTCATAAACTTTAATTGACTACCTAGCCTAACCTCAAATCCTAGCATTCATACTTACCTAGCATTCATGCCTTCCCCTTCATTTCTGATTTCAGATCTCATTTCTAATTTCAGATTGACAACAGCCCTAACAATGAACATAGGCTAAAAGAGAAAAAGAATACATACGACTAAAAGAGAGAACAACAACGGACTAACTCGAATCAGTAGATGAAGACTAACTATAGGTATGTCGGTATTATAATTGTTCTTCTTCCATCTAAAATCTATATCTACATTAAAGGAATAATCAAGAGTATCGAGTGGCAACTCCTAAGGTTTAGAGTTCCTTCAATCGTTTAAATTGTTAAAGACTTTTCCGCCCTCTATATGGAAAATGTGTAATTCATTGTTAGAAGGAGTTTTTTATAATTTTACATAATCAAGCTTAACCTCCGACTCTTGATTTGCCATTTCATTTACTTTCTTTTAGTTCTTAATTAAATTTGTTTTTTAAAGGTGAAATAATAAACAAATGAAATCCTATAATTTTTTTGGTAGGGGATGGAGAAAATGAAACTTGAAGAAGACTTGGAAGATTTTATGGTATGTAGAAATTGTGTTCTTGAAATAATGTGTTTTGTTATTACACATTTGTTCTTTGCATATTGTTGGATTTGTTGTAATCATTGGACATGCTTGTGTTTACGATTGGATCATATAAAAGAAAGTAATGTGTTTTGTTATCAGACATTTCTTCTTTGCATATTGTTGGATTTGTTGTAAATTGTAATCATTGGACATGCTTGTGTTTACGATTGGATCATATAGGATTTCATTTGTCTATTATTTCAACTTTAAAAAACAAATTTAATTAAGAAATAAAAGAAAGTAAATGAAAGGGAAAATCAAGAGTCGGAGGTTAAACTTGATTATGTAAAATTACAAAAAACTCCTAACAATGAATTACGCATTTTCCATACAGGGGCGGAAAAGTCTTTAACAATTTAAACATTTAAAAAAATCAGAGAAGAAATTCTAAACATTAGGAGGTGTCATCTCAATACTTTTGGTTATTCCTTTAAAATAGATATAGATTATGTTTACGATTATATCATATAAATTTGAATAAGATTTTGATATTTTTCATTATAATGCATGATAAAAAATCAAATTTAAGATTCATTGACAATTACGTGACTAATAATTACGTGAATTTTTTATTATTTCAAGATTTTTCCTATTATTGTAGTGAAAATTGATGGTGTCTATGACTTCTTCCTCAAAAACATTTCTCAATTCTTGGTGGATCAAACATCAAAAAAAATTGTTGAAAATTTTCATAGATTTCGTTTGTAACGATCTATTTTTTTTACTTCTAAGTTTTCTATCTAACTTATACGTTATTTATTTATAAGTTTAAAAAAGATAGTTTTACGTTTTATTTTTTCATAATATGATATTGCATTTTGAGAGTTTAAAATATTATGTACTATTTTTTCCGATATACGAAATAATTTAAAATAAAAACATATAATTAGATGAATGTTATTTTTATCATTTTCTAAATTCAACACATTAATTATTAAGCATTTTGTTTTTTATTTACATAACGATCAATGTAAATAATTTTTTATCGTCTTTTATTCTATTAACTTAACAATCAATACAATTAAAAGTTTTTGGTTGTATTTACAATTTCTTTTTTTATTTACACGTCAATCAATACATTAGTCTAATATTATAAAAATAGCTAAAAACATATGTTGGCATGTTGATAATGCTTCGATGGTGGATTTTATTATTTATCCAATTATTAGTTTTTTAAATATTTATGTCTTATTAATTGATTAAATATTTTATGTATTTTTGTAATTATTACAAATCAATATATTCATTAATTGATTCAACCTTTCGTATACTTATTTTAATTATTACAAGTCATTACATATAAATGAAATATTTATAACAATTTAATATATTTAAATATAAATGATAAAAAAATTAATAAGAATACTCAATCATATTTATATTTTTAATCTAAACTCAACACATTAATTTTCTACACTTTTCATTTTCATTTTTTATTATATAACAATTGATATATAAAAGAATTCTTTTATATCGGTGACAATTAATATAATCAAAACTATAAATATTATGAAAAAACACAATTTTCTTTTTATTTTTCTCATTAACCGAAGAAATCCTTCATTATTTTTATAAAACATTTTATTATATATTATAGGAATAACTATAGATAATGATATATGATTTGATGATAGATCAAAAAAATATGTATATAACAACAACGAGGTATAAAAGACAATTGTGCTATATGATTTATGTGATATTATATAATATTCATTTTGCCGTTCAAAAAAAAGGCAAAAACATTAATCCATGAAGATTTCAAAACTATATTATATAATTTACACGGTATAAATAACTCATTATGTAATAAAATATTTTTTAATAATGTAATATATCAATTAAAGAGAAGAATTTACCAAACATAAATGTGTTTTATTTTTATTATCCCACAATGGTGGAAAGATGAAAGTTTTTATTTTGTGGGATATCATCGGGTTGAGAAATTAGGTATATCAAAAAAGAAACGATTCCATTGTATACACTCAAATGTTGCTTATTTTAATCATAGTTATCCCACATTCATGAAAACTTAAAATATTGGAATAAAAAATGTATAAAATATTGGATGACGTAGCATCATACGAATTAGATATGCTTAAACATTAAAATGTGGCATCGTTTGGTCTATCCATGTTAGTAAGATGTTAAATTGAAATAATGATGTGACTATATATGGATAAGAGGATGTATTTGTGACAACTTATAAAGTTAATAATAATTCTATTTATATGAGATAAGAGTTATTATAATAATTAAAAAGGAAGAGATGCATTTGTTACAAAATCATAGAGTTGATATTAATCTTATTTTTATGGGGAAAGAAAGTGTAATAACTTGCTATTGAGATTTTCAACATGATCCATCTTTGCATGTTGATCAACTAATTTTGTATCTTTATAATATTTTCTCTAAAAGTGATATGATTATTGGACTGTCACTTGAGTTTTAAATAACAAAATTATTACCGATGTATCACAAACTTATCGTAATAATAAACGAGAATGAATACATGCAAGTTAATCACTTATGAAAAATACCTTAATTTTTTATATTGTATTTCAATAATTATTAGTTAAGGAATTACGCTTAATTTTAGCTCGGTTCAGTATTCACTTTATAAAATTACTATTGCCGCGCAAAGCGTGGGCCTAACACTAGTATATGTAAAGAGAGAAAGAGGTGGAGAATCAAACAAGAACTTCTTTATTTGATAAAAACGTGAAAACATTATTTTTAATATAGTTAATCACATGTGATAATATACGTAAGAGTGAGGGGATTTGATGGTGTATGAGCAACTTGACTCGCGACCTAAGTTGCACCAGATGTCATCCACATCATATATATGCACTACATTATCATATATGATTGACGAAAGATCTTCTCACGTTTTTTCCAGAAATAATGGTGTTCTAGTGTTTCGTTGAAACTATCACTATATAATTTTTTTACACCTTTGTAATATTTTTGTTTATTAATTATTACTTTCAAACTAAAGACTAAGTCATTTGTCATTTTGTTGAAATGTTTATTTTATTGATTATTTTTATGATAAATTTATATATTAGTATAGTTTAGTTTGAACCATAATACAAATAAAAACCTAAAAAATTGTCTCCATTTTGTTCCGCCATTTTACCTCTTAAAGTTTATTTTTAATCTTTTCCTGGAGTAATATACATTATAATATATATTAAAAAAAGTAGAGCAAAGATCTTTTGTTAACCATTTAGACCAATAACATACAAGGATGTTTAATTTAACAACTAATAATTAACGTAGGGGTAACAAAGTAATTTTATTTTAAAAATATTATATTATATATTTATTAATAATAAATTGTCATTATTACTATTGCAGTTACAAAATCATTTGGGTTCATAGTCCTTGATTTCAGTTTTTCCAGGTATTGTAACATTGACCTATTATGAATATGAACATGAACATTGACCTATTACGAATATGAACATGAACATTGATTTATTACGAAACATTCAACACTCAAAGAAAAACCCTAATATGAGCATGAACATGCTTTTCTGACATAAAAGTTGTAACCAATGAATCAATGGAAAGCGAAACGGAGGAGTAAGTTTAGGAATGACAAATATGGAATCTTTACCATATGTGTTTTATCAAGTTCACCCTTGTTCACAATGTTCATGGTAAAATGTTTTAAAAAAAAATCAGATTCGATCTTCTTTTAACCTTGACCATAGATTAAATTATTAGACGGTAGAAAATTGGTTTATAAGGTTAACACAAAAATAAAGGTGAAAAAAATGTCCTTTAAACCTTTACTTGTATAACTTAAAAATAATTATAGAAATATGTGGAAAATGTTTTTACTCTACAATTAATTAATTAATTAATGAGGTGAGTTGGTGAATTGAATGGGTGTCATACGAGTTATGAGTAATCAAAGCATACACGTAAACTTCATCACGCAAAACGCAATCTGTTCGGTCCAAACTAACAATTTGGTACCCGATAAATACGATTGAATTCCATTATTATATTATTACACACAGTTATTAGTATTTTTTTAAGAGTTATTTTATTAAAAAGAACATTATCTTCTATAAAATTAAAAAAATAAAAATGCAGAAAAAATCTATCTTTTAACCTTTTTATCGAATTTGTTCCAACTTTGACCCAAAAAAAAGTAACATTTTAAATAAACCAACCAACCACAAAAGATAAAAAGTATGGCTTAACACACCATAAGAGCAGTTTAACACCAAAAACATTATCTAATAATTTTTTATGAACAATCTTTTCCTTTAATTTAATTATTTATTTGGATAAAAGAAATTCATTACCAACAATTTTAACTGTGCTTACATGGAATCCATCTTCAAGAATATCAATTTGAGGAAATATTTTTTGGCTCATTCAGCCACTGAGGCTAACGAAGGACCCTGGATCAAATTTAAGATATGTCTTGTATTTGGACAAACTCAATTCACTCTTTTATCAACTGAGCTACACGTTAGAGACTATTTATTTATTAATAATTATTTTTAGATGGTTAATTATTAATTAAAATAAAAAAAGTAACAAAATATATTTTAAATAGAACCAACATTAGGAACCTTGAACCATGAACCAACTTATTAATATTAGATTTTGCTTATTAATACATATTTTTCTAAATTCAAGTTCCATCTTATTATTATATACCTATAACATCTTAAAACTTATGTTTCGACTTTATAAAGTCAATGTATAAACAGATTTACAAACATGATAAACGTTAAACATAGATACATAAAAAATAAAAAAGCTCTAACAACAATATTCAGTCCTAGTAAGTCGAATCCTGTGACTAGGCCCGACCAAAAACCCCAATTGAACCAAGTATTTATTTCCAAAACCCGTTTAGAACCCAACTCCAAAAGTTTGATTGGATCTCACTCTTTAAACCTGACTAGACCCGAGTTTTTTTGCACGCTAAAATCGGTTTTGAAAGGTCGGAGTTCAGGCAGAAAAAAGCCTTTCCCATTGTACATCTAGTTGAGTGTAGAGACGCACAAGCCCCAAACTATTTTTGTCCTAAAGCTTGTTTTTTTGGTAAAAAAATGTTCAGCTTTTTTCAAAATTCAAGTCGGGCATTGAGGTTTAAAGGGGCCAAATCCGGGTTTTTAGGCACGAGTTTTGGGCCGGAGTTTTTCGAACCATGTTTTAACCAGGTCTTGGAAAAAGTTGGTCTAGTTGGGCTCTAAGACGAAGCTTGGCTTTTTTGAGCTAGGCTCAGGTTTGGACTTTTTGTACGGTTCGAAATTGAGCTTTCCTAATATTACAACATAATACCTCATTAATTTATAATATTTTTCTATAAAAAAATTATGTTATTTTTCTTTCTACTCAAATTCGGAGATATTTTGTACTTCTCTAACTAAAACTACTAATACAATATAATACTTCATAAACTTTTAATTTTTTTATAAATATTTACGTTAAAAATTTTAATCATTGATTTTAAAAAAATATTAAAATATTTTCAACAAATTATTTAAAATAGAGAAAATAAGGCTTGAGTTCTCTATTTTGGCCCAAGAAATTTAAAGTATCATTCTATAAAATGAAGAAAACGAGATAAAACCCTAACTTGATATGTAAAAAGAGAAATTAATTTCTTATTCATTCCACAAATAGATTGATTTATTATTATTATTTTATATAAATTATACTTTAAAAACATATTAAAATAATAAATTTATTAAATATTTCACTAATATAATAAATATTAAAATCCTTAAAATAAAAAATACTTAAAATTAAATGTAAAAAAAAGTCGTTGCATTCCTTCAATCAAAATCACTATAAACAGTGGCGGACCCATCTTATAGGGAGGGGGTCTCGTGCTACCGCTCAACTGTGTATCGTAAGGGTAAAAAATATCGCGATTTGTAAGTTTTACGTGAGGTGCACCCGTTAAACTCTAATGGGTGTTCTGTGTTAAGGGAGCACAACTTTAAAAAATCCCTCGAAATCAACAACAAAACCTAAAAAAATCACTTGAAATCAACTAAACACCATAAAAAATCACTCGAAATCAACCAAAAAACTTAAAAAATCTTTTAAAATCAATCAAAAACCTTAAAAAAACCATTCGAACAGGGAATTCGGCTAAAAAAATCCCTCGAAATCAACCGAAAAATATATCAAACAGCTTTGCGGACATTTGATACAATTTAAGGGTGCACCCGCTCTGGAAAAATCCTGGATCCGCCACCTACTATAAATATAAAAGTTGAAGAAAACGATTGGCGGTAGACTCGTAGAGAGGATTGATTTTGATTTGAAAACCAGTATTCGTTCTTCACTTCTTCAGGACCTACTCCCTAACTGCACGCACATGGATATCACACTTTTCTTCATGCTAATAAACTTTCTATCATTCTACTTATTAATTCGATTGCAGTTTCAACTAAATTATCATCTTTCATAACATGGGTTTCATTCAGGGTTTAAGCTCCATTGATTTTGGACACGAATCGTTCCCAACTTACAAAGATTTTCAACTTCTTCCACTTTTTGCCATCTTCTTCCCAGCTGTTCGATTTTTTCTCGACAGACTTGTATTCGAGGTAATTTTATCTGACCCCATTACCTATATATATATATATATAACTAGTTGTTTGATTCAATTGGTTTATTGTTCATAAATTTCTTTAATAAATTTACTCAACTGGTAAACAATATATATAAAGATATGAATTTGTCCAGAAATACTTTGTAAATCATGTATGTAACCCATTGTATCTTAAAGTTTCTGCACATTTCGAGCGCACATGCAATTTTTGTATGGGTTTGGTTGCAAAATTAACACCAATAAAAATGTATATGTTGTCGGTCAAGTGTTTGACTATATGTCAAGCTGAATCAATGCTATCATGTGGCTCATTATCTACAAATAAGTAATTTTAAATTTAAATCTTTCGAAACTTGGCGATAATTGATATAAGATGAAACAAACAATTTGAGGATTTACTTATAAGTTGAAACAAACAATTATGCTCACAATTGATCATCTGTTATTTTTTAATATCTAGAACATCAGAATATATACATATATATATATATAGGCATAGAATCGTGTGAGAAGTAGAATTAAGGTGAGAAGCGTAAGAAGAGATCTGAGTCATGGATCACTTTTAATCTCATACCTACCTATGAATTGCGCCTTAGAAGGGAGTTGATCTGGTGCATCTCGGTGCATCTCATCTTAATGTGTATCCAACTGTGGAGATCTCTTCTTACGCTTCTCACCATATCTCTCCTTCTCACCGGAACCCAACCCTATATATATATATATAATATATATAGGGAGGTTCATGCGAGGATGGTATCTTTTTACGAGAACACGATGAGCTTTTTTCATGTACAAAATCACATGTGATTTTGTACCAAAATCAAAAAATCACATGTGATTTTGTACTAACATCAAAATCACATATGATTTTGTATTTGAATCAAAATGACATATGATTTTGTATTTGAATCAAAATCACTACATGAATCATATATGATTTTGTACATGAAAAAAAAATTCCTCGCGTTTTCGTAAAAAGTTACGTCCTCGTATGAATCTGCCCCTATATATATGTATATATATATATATATAATGCATGTTACAAATTACTGGTATGTAATTCCGGATGGATGGAGGGCTTTCATGGTGTTTTAAAAAAAAATGAGGTTTTCCTTTAAACCTCCCTCCCTCTCTCTCTCTCCTATATATATATATATGTGTGTGTGTGTGAAAACTTGAAATGATTTATAATGAAGATACACGTTGCAGGGTGTCGGAAGGCGGTTAATATTTAACAATGGACAGGATATTGATACAGAAGAAAGGAACAAGAAGATACGAAAGTTTAAGGAATCGGCATGGAAATGTGTATATTATCTTTCGGCAGAAATCCTAGCGTTGGCTGTAACTTATAATGAGCCTTGGTTCACTAAAACATCTAACTTTTGGATAGGTCCTGGAAATCAGAGATGGCCTCACCAGAAAATGAAGTAGGATATATATCTTTTTTAACTATATATATAAAATATGATATATATTGCAGAACCAATCTTCTTTTGGGTTGATGTCTTGATGATTTTTTGATTTGATTTTCAGGTTAAAATTGAAAGCTTTATACATGTATGTGGGGGGATTCTACACATATTCTATCTTTGCTTTGGTTTTCTGGGAGACAAGACGATCTGATTTTGGTGTGTCGATGGGGCATCATGTTGCAACTACGTTTCTTATTGCAATGTCTTATATGTTCAGGTGCTTTATCGAGGATAACGAGTTTCTACTTGTTATCTTCTACATTTCTCTTTGATAATGCATTCAAACTATTGTTTTGATACAAAGTGTTAAGAGTACCAGATCAGCTAAATTTGAATCATTATATATATATATATATAGGCATATGATCATGTGAGAAGGAAAGTTAAGGTGAGAAACATAAGAAGAGATCTGGACTTTTGATCACCTTTAATCTCAAGCCCACTCATGAATTGCGCTTCATACGGAGATTGATCCGGTGCATCATGATACATGTTATCTCGGTGCATCTCATCCTAATGTGCATCCAAAGGTGGGGATCCCTTCTTACGCTTCTCACCGGAACCAACCCTATATATATATATATATAGAGAGAGAGAGAGAGAGCGTGATACGTGTCCCATTCAATCCGAATAATGAAGGCATTCAGTATGAATAGCGAAAGTAAAGTTCATATATTATTCAGGGCATTCGGTATGAATAACAAAAGTGAAGTTCATTTATTATTCTGTATGAATAACGCGCATTCAGGGTGAATAACACAACATTCAGAGTGAATATATTCAGACTAAATGGGATATGTGTCACGCTCTCCTTTGTCCTCACGTTCACAACCAAATTTGAGTTCGCATTTGAACCCACCCCTATATATATATATATGTATATATATATATATTGGAATATCCCTTCTTTCGTAGGAGACTCTTTTCATCTATTGGAAGGGGCGTGTTAGAGTCTTACATTGGCTAGAATTTGTTTGTATCATTTCTCATCTATATATGTTGGAACCGACCTTTTATCTTCAAGGGCTATTTTAGAGACGTTTTCTTAATCTTTATATTAATTTGTTGCAGGTTTGCTCGTGTTGGATCGGTTGTTTTAGCCCTTCATGATGCTAGTGATGTGTTTCTTGAAATAGGGAAGATGTCTAAATACAGTGGTGCTGAAGGGATCGCAAGCTTTTCCTTCATTCTGTTCGTATTATCATGGGTAGTGCTTCGCCTTATTTATTACCCATTTTGGATCCTATGGAGTACAAGGTTAGATTACAATTAATCCTATGGGCTGAGAGAGTTCATTTTATTAAAATTTATATGTATTTCTGTTTCTTTTTGCAGTTATGAAGTTCTTCAAACTTTAGATAAAGAGAAAGAATTTCCAGAAGGACCAATCCATTACTATGTATTTAACACTCTGCTTTTCTGCTTGCTTGTTCTTCACATATATTGGTGGGTGCTCATCTACCGAATGCTTGTTAAACAAATCCAAGATAGAGGCAAAGTTGGTGACGATATTCGTTCAGGTTAGTTACTTCGACCAACTCGCTTTTGTGGTTATTTACACGAATTAATGCTTATCAAATCATATTACTTATGTTAACGTACTAATGTTGCTTCTAGGTATGCATTGTTGCGTATACTTTTACTAAGTGCAACCCTTAATTTTGCACACATGCTAAAGTTATCTAATAGTCCGATTATGTCCCTTATATTATTTCAATTAAATTTTCAACGTATATTATTTTATGCTATATTACATAGTCAGCTAGTTTTTACCAAACATGACTATTAGATAGGTTGTAAAACATAACTTAAGTAAGACTATTCATCAGATATTTTAACAATATCTTAGGGAAAGACAATTAAACAATTCTTGTGGACCCAATGATAGAAATAAGATTAATGACAAATAAGTAACTTTAAGCTAGAATCTTTGTAAATAAAAATGGCAAAATGATATTATGATGCGGTTCACCAACATGTTTTTATGCCATTTTTCTGTACTTGAAAGATCGATCTTTGTAGTTTGTCTCATTCAATAAAAATTACATGTTTTCTTTTGGAAAAACTTCAAGTAAAAGTTTTCGATTGGTATGTTAGTATTATTACGGATGAAGTTGATTAGAGCATCTACAATGGAGGTTTTTGATGAGGTTTTTCTTGAGGTTTTACAAGAACCTCTACTCTGGGATAGAGGCTCTTGTTCAGTCACAAGTTCTTTTTGAAACTTAGGTGTTTGAACAAGAACTCAGGTTCTTCCATACCTTTTTTTGTTATTATGTTATTTACTATTTTTAATCATTTGATTTAATAATTCTATAAAACATGTAAGTTAAATTGATTAAAAAAAATATAAAATATTTTTTTTAATATTCTTCGTTTATTGTATTTTATACAAGTTTTTGAATTATTTCATTATGTTATTAAATTCGCTCTGACTGGTTGAACATATTTGATTGAATCAACATTACGAATGATTTATATTATTATTTGTTATTTAGTGTTATTTTTTATGATAATTAATATTTTTGTAATTTTACACTTTTCTTAATTGCAATATAAAATTATGTTTGTGTTTTAATTATTTTAAATATATATATATGTTAAAAAATTAAAATTAACAAATTATTACAATAAATATGGAAAAATGAAATTAATAAATTATACTGTTTTTTTATAATTTAATAATATATAAATAAACTTTATATAATAATCTATAAATAAAATTATATTTTATAAATTAAAAATAAAAGAAAGTGAGGTTTTCGTAAGAACCTTCATTTTAGAATTTTATGGAGGTTTTTACTTTATTGAGGTGACAATGACATGAAAGGAAAAAAATATGGCAACTAAGGTTTTTGGATGTTCCATCAATGTGGATGCTCCTAGAGTCACCCAAGATTCCTTATACGTCTTATTGAATGATATTTTAAATTTATGACAAATAGTCAAAATTTTACTTGAATCGTGTAGTTAAATTCAAGTAACATACAGATATGATAACATTCCATTCAAATTCTAATTCGTTTAACAAATTTTATTCATTTAAAAGTCATTTTGCGAACCAAATGGCCCCTTATGGTCTTTAGCTAATGATTTAATTGTTTGTTTTTACAACCACTACTCTAACATAAGTTTACCATGTGACGGATTTCTATTTTTTTTTTTGGGTTTTGCAGATTCTGAAAGTGATAATGGTCATCAAGATTGATTGTTATGCTGCTTTGGATTACATAAATACGTTCAAATCGTCAAACCTAACACACACCAACCCAAACCGACATGTAATGGGTTGAGTTGTGTTGTAAATTTAAAGAGCATTGAAGTTATGATTTTCATACCGAACTAATTGGGTTGGATAAGGTTGTTCAAATGCCCTCAAACCGTCCAATCCAACGTCGTGCGTACCCGTGATGTTTTATTTCAAAAATATCTTTAAAATCTGGTTAAAAAGCCCAAAAGTGTCATATAAACTTATTGCAACGTTTTTACATATGACACATTGTTTGGTCCTATAAACTAAGTCATATAAAGCAATCTATTCAGACACTTAGGCGTTTGCTTCGCGGAATTGGAAGGAATTTGATGGAATTGGAATATGACAAATTCATATGACCAAATTTCAATTGCTTTTGTTTGGTTCGCTTCTTGAAATGTATGGAATTCTCTATATTCCATTGAATTCCACAAATCAACGCATTCATCATTTCTTGGCATAATGGAAGGAATTGAATTCCCTCTTTTTGCATTCATTTTAACCAACACCGACCACCCTTTGCCCCCACCACGACCATGCTACCATTGTTACTGTCATGCACCCACCCCTACCTCCTACCACCACACCACTACTGTCACCGTCACAACCACAACCTACCCCACCCCACCACTAACTACCATGCCACTATTGTCTTCGTCAGATCTATCACCCACCCACACCAACCCCACTCCACCCCGCCACCCACCACCAAGCCACTATTGTCATCATTACATCTACCACCCCATCCCCACCTCACCGGCCACCGCGCCACTAATGTCATCATTACAACTACCACCCCACCCCCAACCACCACACCATTATTGTCATTGTCACAAATACCAGCCGCGTCGTGGGTATAGGTAGGGTGTACTTAGGGTTTGGTGGGGCGTTATAGGATAAGGGCAATGGTAGATACGAGGTAGGAATTGGGTGCAAGGACTATGGGTGGGTGTAGGGACCAGGGTTGAGGTGGTGTGGGGAGAGGGGTTGGGGTTGAAGTGGTATAGTTGTAGGCTTAGGTGGGTGAGGTAGGGAGATGGGGCGTGACAAGGATGGATGGGGGTTGTTAGGGGGTGGGGGACCAGGGGAAGGTTGGTGGCAAATGGGGGTAGGGTCAGGGAGGTGGGTGAGATGGTGGTGGGTTCTTGAGGGACTGGGGTTAGGGTTTTTGGGGAGGGGCGGTGGTCGGATGGGTGGGTGGTGCCACCCCCACCACCACCAATATCACTGTTGTTATCATCAAAATTCCCATCCCGTCACCCACATCTCCCCCCCCCCTCCCCCCAACCATACCTCCGACCATCAATATCACCATGTCACTAATGAAGATTTCAATTCTTTTAACAAGTTCATTTCAATTC
Organism: Silybum marianum; assembly: GCA_036898165.1. Classification (NCBI taxonomy): domain Eukaryota; kingdom Viridiplantae; phylum Streptophyta; class Magnoliopsida; order Asterales; family Asteraceae; genus Silybum; species Silybum marianum. The sequence continues at coordinate 16,606,168 of CM072537.1, read as the reverse complement.
CTACCTACCAAATGCATGTTCAAATTCCATTCCAACTTTTTTGCTAGGTCAAGGAATTCGTATCCGAGATTACCAAGAGTGAAGACTTGAAGAATGGTTAAAGATGAAAGTCAACATGATCAAAGAGAGTCAAAGTTGTTAACAAGTACTCCCCCGGTCCCAATTTAAGTGTCCATGATTGAAATGACACACAGTTTTGGACATGTATAATTAATACACTTTTGGGTAAACCAAATGACATATTTATCGTTATTTAATTTCTCTGTCTTCACAATCCTTAAATATTTATGCATTAATTAAGTGTAAATTTGATAATTTAGTTATTTATTGTTGAAAGTGGACACTTATTTTGGAACATGTATAAATAGAAATATTGACACTTAAATTGGGACGATAGGAGTATAAAAAGTCAACGTTCAGTTACAACTTAATTACAGTTTGACTTTGTAATTAGACAATGGTATAAATAAATCATAGTTCTATTGTAATTGAAGTAGGTTCTTTCATTGTAAACATTCTGCAGAGAAATTTAGAGAGAGAAACAACATTAATATACATGATGAATTAAGAATTCCATATTGTGTTGTTGATCTTGATTATTAATTACATTGTTACTTGATCATTGTGGGATTCATATTCTTCAAAGTCAAATTAATTTGATGGATTCTTATTCCACTAAATTTTATTCCGTGAACCAAAAGGCCCCTTAGAGAAAGCTGAATTTGTTATAGTGTTTGTTTGTGATATTTTGTCGTAGAACAAACTACCCATTTGAGGAACCAAACCCAAATGCATGGTCTCTGTTCAAGGAACCGAACACCATATGTTCTTTGTTCGTTCAGGGAACCAAACACCAACTTATCCTAATCCATATAGATTTAGAGGTAAAATTAGTCACTTCTGTCATTTAGAATATTTATTCAATATAACAATCGAAAAATAATTTAGCTTAATCCACATACACAACTAAATCCCTACAGATAGTTTAATTCATATGGAGTTTAATGAAAAAACAACATAATAACCCCTAAATATTTAATAGACATAATTGTACCCATTCATGGTTTCTTTTAGGTTCACGAATATATGGCCAAGTTACATATGGAAAGCAAATATTTACAATAGATTTTTTTAAGCGACTTAATTAGATCGGGATGCCATCTACTTAACATGTTTCTTGGTAGGACTACATGAAGTTTGGGGCTAGGAACATGTATCACAACCATTCCCAAGAAGAAATCAAGAAAAAGAATACGTTGAATTGTGTCCATTCACAAAAATCTCATGTGCAAGAAACATAAAAGATAGAAAAAGAAAATCCTTAAATTCAAAGACCTAAATTTTCAAAGATCACTCTTGAACGTATTAAAAAGTTTTTTTAAGTCAAAAATGTTTTATCAACTACCTATATAAACTGATCCAAACTCAATAGTAATTCATGATTATTAAGGCGAGTTATTTCCAAATCCTCTCTTAATAAACCAACATAACATATATAACATACATGATTGATTTTTCTTTTTTAATATGCTAATTGTATTTAATATTTACTTTGTGGGGAGATGAAGGGGGATATTGATGATCGTGTATGGTAATTGTGGTCTCCGATCTTAAACCAAGTTCATTAGGTTTGTGCGATGCCACATGTACTTAAATCAGATATACAGGGAACTGATACATGATACGATGCATTTCTTTTAAGTTCATGTGTGTTTAGGTATGCAAAAGGGAAGGGACAAATTTGTGTGACGTAGTATTTTACGTCTCAAAATTGAAGAAATGTTTCATTATGATGCAAGTGATGTTGAAAGTAGAGCCAGAGGTTTTAAGACTTGTCGGTGACAGTTTGCCAGTGAAACTAAATGCATAGGCTATGATACGTGTCTCTTACGCTCACGTATGTTCCATACACGTAAATAAAAATAGCTGACGTTGTTCTAGCAACTTGGGAGGTATGCATGAAAGTAAGGTGCCGTTTGTTTTTTAAGAGGTGATGAAGTCTGAAGTCTGAAGTCTGAATTCTGATTTCAGTTCTGAAATGGTTATGAAACGTCTAAACGGATTAGATATAAGTGGTGATTAAAAGTTTAAAATGAAAAAACAAACAAGGGCTAAGAGAACAATAATTATATGTGTCTTAACAATAATTAAATGACATGTTTTAACATAATCAATGTCACATGCCAAGCAAATGAGATTTTACACATTCAATTTTGACAAACTTGAAAAAGAAAACGAGAATATTTTGTATGCAGGTACCAAATAAGAGCTTTAGAAACATCAAAGGAAAACTTAGGGACCAGAAGTGAATAGTAGTGAAAGTTATAGAGTTTTAGAATAAAAATTGTTATATCCATATAACATCTTATAAAAACATTTGAGAATCAGTTAAATATTTCATATGTGAATCACACGGATTCACATATGAACATATAGTTCATAAAGCACAAGTCTTGTGACGTACTGGTTAACACTTGTGGGGGAATGAGGCTAGATAACCCATCTACCCCGGGTTCGAATCCAGCCGTAAACAACTTGTGCCCACTGGGAAGTTATCTCAGAGTTGCATACTTTAGCAGTCTTAAAATTGTCAGGAATTAGTCTAGGAAAATGCCTAGGATACCCTTTCCAAAAAAACATATAATTCATATGTGAATCACACGAGTTCAAATATAAACACTGTTTGATGCCTATTTATAAAAATTATAAAACTACCCAGCTATCTTCCGCATACCATGCGGGGAATTATACAGTACTTCACAGTCAAAGTGACAAATGTTGACTAGATGGAGGGTTATGATCACTTCTCTACTTCTCAAATATTTACCACTTCTCAAATGAACCTATGACTATATATATATAAGGGAGGGATCATACAAGAATCACCCCTCTTTAAAGGAACAAAAGAACACTTTATGGACCACATATGATGTGGGTCCCACATAAATATTAAATCATTTCTGATTTAATATTAAATCAGAAATGATTTAATATTATGTGGGACCCACATCATATGTGGTCCATAATTGTCCATTTGTTCCTTTAAAAATACAAAGTTTTCATTTGAACCTTCCTCTATATATATATATATATATATATATAGGGGATCATACGAGAACCACCTTTCTTTAAAGGAACAAAAGAACAATTTGTGGACCACATATGATGTGGGTCCCACATAATATTAAATCATTTCTGATTTAATATTATGTGGGACCCACATCATATGTGGTCCACAAGTGTCCCTTTAGAAATAAAAAATTCTCATTTAAACCTTCCTCTCTCTCTCTCTCTATATATATATATATATATATATAGGGGAGGGATCAAATGAGAATCACCCCTCCTTAAAGGAACAAAGGAACAAATTGTGGACCACATATGATGTGGGCAAGGTTCTAAAGGGCATAAGGTGTGATGTGGCGGCAAAGTCAAGCCTCAAGCCATAGGAGTTACGGCGAGGCCATGGCGTGTTTCAAGGCGTGCCCTAAGGCGGCATATACACACAGACACACACACATAGATACTTATCAATCCTTGTATTATTAGCGTTTTGAATACTTTAGAACATATTAAATTCGTATAAAGTAATAAAATTAAAAAAGAATGAAAAACCATTGATGTAAAAAATATAGAGTTTATAGAAAATTATATCAATAGTGCAAATTCGGGATTAAATATCTTGAATCTCTACTCACTATTTTTCCTATATTCAAAGACTTTGTGTTTGATGTTTCGTATACGAGAATGTCATTAAGCATTTACCTATTTAAGGTTTTAGTTTTTAATTTTTTTTTTATGTTTATTTGAGTCCTAGACTGATACAGAGAGGTTTCGAGACTTAACGAGACTTTTCTTTGATATTTGGAAATGAAGAAAACGGGCTCGAAAGAAACTCGTAAATCTGCACCGGAAACTGAAAAACAGTTCCTTGCACGACTTGGGTCACGTGCTGTGTCGAGGATGCGTTCTGACGAGTCCCGAACGAATCGCATTTATCTACTTGTTTGATTATTTTATTTCTTAATTAGTTTAGGACAAATATTTAGCTTTAATTATTATTTATTTGTTTTCTAATTAGATTAGGATTATTATTATTTGTTTCCTTATTATTAGTTTCCTTTTTAAATAGTTTCCTAGTTAGATTAGAATTAGGATTGGTCTAGTTTCCATATTATCTTAATTAGTTTAGCTATAAATAGGATTCATTGTTTTCATTATTATTCACATTATTATTATTCAATTCAATTATCAATACAATTTTGCTTTGCTTTGCTTATCGTTTTACGAGTTCTTGTTTAATTTCACGCTTGTGGAATTTGTTTACTTTTCGGGTTGAAGCTGGTCGATCCTTTCGCAAAACCCCGCTGCGTCAGTTGGTATCAGAGCAGGATTCGCCTTGTCTTTTCACTAACCATGGAAGATCAACAGCCGTCTACCAAAGCAGACTTAGCCGAGATGACTGCAGCCCTTACTGCAGCTCTGGCTGATCTGACAGTGGCTGTTAACAAACGTTTTCCTAACCCCGACAACGTCAATTGTCGAAGAAGGGACAGGCACGAGGAATCGATCAGAGTTTCGCGCGGCCACATCTACAACAATAGTATGGATCCGGTTTCTCTCCTGGGCAAACAATCGTCCGTTCGTAAGAGGCCGCATGCAAAAGATAAAGTGTTACCGGGTAAGGTTTCGCATGATGATATCTACAACTTAAGCAAACGATCTTCCGTACAAGAGAAGACACCGGAAAAAGATGAAATCTTGTCTCACAAAAACGAAGAAAAGATCAACCTCATACTCCAACGAGTACTCTTTTCATTTAAAGAAGAAGGACAAAGGAATATTCTTTTCAGGTCTTATTGCTCGGTCGACAGAAAGGTATGTAACCTCATCATTGATAACGGTAGTTGTGAAAACTTTGTGTCTAAAAAGTCCCATGAAGCTCCATATTCTCTTGGGTGGGTCAACAAAGACTCGCAAGTTAGGGTCACACAAACTTGTCGGGTACCAATATCGATCGGAAAATATTATCGAGAGGAGGTTCTATGTGATGTCCTTGACATGGATGCGTGTCACATCCTATTGGGCTGACCATGGCAATTTGATAACGACGTCACTTATAAGGGGCGAGATAATGTGATGTTATTCCGTTGGGACGATCGGAAGATTGCGATGGCGCCGGTGAGTAGCTTTGAAAAGATCCCCGACAAGAAAAACGATAATATTCTTATAGTAACTACTAGTGAGCAAAAAACGGAAGAAGACGCAAAGAAAGTCGATGTCTTTTGCCCTATTGTTGTCAAAGGGTTGACAAGTGCAGAAAAAGTCGAAAACTTATCCCACGAGATAGGAAAAAAGGTCATCCCTGTGGTAATAGAATCACAACAAGAAATCATTATTAAAACCCAAGTCTTCGAACCCGATATCGAGCCAACAATCGAAGCACTCGAAGGTGAACCGTTTGAGGATATTCTCGAGTCAACAAGACCGTTGTCACAAGAAATCATGAAGGAAGAACCTAAAGACGATGCTTCCATAATTCCGACAACAATCATTCCGGATCAAACTGAGACAATTCCCGGTAAAGTTTCTGTCACCTTTTACCCTTTCGAGTTTGATAGAATCTCGCTTGTATGGAGGCGATCACGACAACATCCTTTGGGATTTGAAGATTGGTCGTCTTTTTCGAATTTCAAAGGTCGAGTTATGAATTCAAACGTTTTAAATAAACGGATGTTCTACAAGTTAGGTGAAGATGTTTTTCAAGTGAACTTGAGGGCGAGTTCTTTTCAAGTGAGGGTGACTGATACAGAGAGGTTTCGGGACTTAACGAGACTTTTCTTTGATATGTGGAAACGAAGAAAACGGGCTCGAAAAAAACTCGTAAATCTGCACCGGAAACTGAAAAACAGTTCCTTGCGCGACTTGGGTCACGTGCCGTGTCGAGGATGCGTTCTGACGAGTCCCGAACGAATCGCATTTATCTGCTTGTTTGATTATTTTATTTCTTAATTAGTTTAGGACAAATATTTAGCTTTAATTATTATTTATTTGTTTTCTAATTAGATTAGGATTATTATTATTTGTTTCCTTATTATTAGTTTCCTTTTTAAATAGTTTCCTAGTTAGATTAGAATTAGGATTGATCTAGTTTCCATATTATCTTAATTAGTTTAGCTATAAATAGGATTCATTGTTTTCATTATTATTCACATTATTATTCAATACAATTCTTCTCTTTGAGAGTTTTTAAGGGTTTTTTCTCTTAGTTTATTGAGTTTTACTAAACGTAATTCTCAACCCTTTTGGATTTAGACGTTTGTCGATCCTTCCGCAAACCTACGCTGCGTCAATCTTGTACATAATTATCATTTATCATGCACATTATATATTAAAGTAACCCCACACCATATAAAATAACGTGTCGTAACGTGCCATAACTTGTTGTAACGAGCCATAACGCATTACAATGCAAACCAAGCCTTAGAGTGGGGCCATAGGGGTTAACGCGGCAGCGACCCCAAGCCTTGACGCCATAACGCGCCATAACGAGGCCATAACGAGGCCATAACGAGTTATTTAGAATAGTGGATGTGGGTCCCACATAATATTAAATCATATTAAATATAAATGAGTTAATATTATGTGGGACCCACATCATATGTGATCCACAAGTGTCCCTTTGTTTCTTTAAAAATATAAAGTTCTCATTTGAACCTTCCTCTCTCTCTCTCTCTCTATATATATATATATATATGCACTTTCAAGTGTTAACCCAATAATTTGTGTTAGCCATGTTAACCCATCGTTCACTGGTGAACACCATGCTCGTTCACTGGTGAAACACCGTTCATCAATGAACGAATGGTTTCATACATGCATGCTCGTTCACTGGTGAACACCATTCGTCAGTATACGAGCATCGTGTTCACCAATGAACGAGCATGGTGTTCACCAGTGAACGATGAGTTAACACGATTAACACAAATAATTGGGTTAACACTTGAAGATATATATATATATATATATATATAGAGAGAGAGAGAGAGAGATGGGAAGGTTGAGTTAGGAGACTATAATTAATTAGGAACCGTCCATAGTGCAACACGTGATATATTCGTCAGAAATATGAATGTGTTAATAAAACATCCATAACACGTTTATATTCATGAATGTGTTATTCATGATTAGTATTAATCTTGAAGAACGATACGTGACATGCTGTAAACTGTTTCCAAGTTTCTAACGAACTTCTCTCTATATTATGATTTTATGATTAAATTCAATTTTTTTATTATATAAAAAGAATAGAAGCAAAAAAAGGAAGTAATTTCGAAGGGACCACAATCCGACTTTTGTAGAATGAGAACCATGCCATTATTTCTTAACTAGAATTGAGAAGAAGAAAAAGTTGACTAAAAAGGAATAGAACGTTTTAATCGTTATTTATTTATTAACGAGAAATAATATGTATAAAACAACTTATATATGTGAGTTCAAAGCCATAACTAATTCACATAGTGCCAAAAAAATCCACTATCACATAGTTCCATAAATCCGGAAGACCGTCCCATTTTCTTAGGTTTATTTTATTTGATTTGTGGAAATGAAAAAGATTTGGGGATTTAAAATCCATTCTAATCTTTTGTTTCATCTAAATATTTTTTTTATTATTTAGTTTGAATATGACAATACTTGTGTTTTAATTTGTTTTTACGTTTACAACTAAATTTAAATTCGTATTTAATCTTTTTTCTCTCTTTATATATATATATATAGATGTTGGTTCATTTAGAAACTAGACGAAAGGTAGAAACTATAGAAACTTCGGCAAATCAATATAAAAAATAAATTTTTTCATGATTTTTTTTTTCATCAAATGCTATGATTTAAGATATTATTACACATATGTTTGTTTCATAATGTAAAAGTTTCACCTTGTGAAAAAATTACATGTGAAACTTTTATGCTATAAAACAAAAACATATGAAACTTTTCATTAAAAATATATTAGAAACTTTCAACTTATGAAAAACAAACACACGTGAAACTTTTACATTATAAAACAAACATATGTGCAATAATATCTTAAATCATAGCATTTGATGGAAAAAAATCATGAAAAAATTTATTTTTTATATTGATTTGCCGAAGTTTCTATAGTTTCTACCCTTCGTCTAATTTCTAAATGAACCAGCCTCTCTCTTTCTCTCTCTCTCTCTCTCTCTATATATATATATATATAGAGGGAGGTTCATGCGAGGACGGTAACAATTCACGAGAATACGAGAACAATCTTCAACCAATCATTTTGTACATGAAATTTTTCATGTACAAAATCACATATGATTCACGTATAAAATCATATATGATTAGTGTAACACCCGGAAATTTAGATAAAATGATTTTGATACTAAAAAAAATGTGTATTTTAATCGGGTTTTAGTTTGGTTGATGAAAAAGATCGAAGCTATGCGTCGGAAATCAAGTTTGGGAGTTTCGGGGTGACTTAAATGGCTCGGGCTAGTTACCGGTGCCAGTTACGAAAGCTAACCCACGCCACTAAGTGGCATTAGCCTCTGTTTGGCTGGGGCCAGTTACGGCGCCAGTTACAAAAGCTAACCCACGCCACTAAGTGGCATTAGCCTCTGTTTGGCTGGGGCCAGTTACGACGCCAGTTACAAAAGCTAACCCACGCTACAAGTGGCGTTAGCCTATGTTTTGGTCCGGGCCACTTATAACTGGCGGGACAACTAGCGTCCAGCTCCTGATCTACATTAAAACCTCCGTTTTTTCTTGTCTTTCACACCCATTTCTCACCTAAACTTATTTTCTCTTCTTCTCTCAAGACCATTTTGGAGGGTCTTAACTCCTTAAACCTACTCATTCCAAATCATTTATTGCACCTCAAGCTTGAAGATTTAAGGCTAGAGTTTCAAGGATTCGTGTCCTTCACCAAGCTTCATCACCATCTTCATCCTCTTAGGGAGATTTCTAGGGTTTTCCTAACCCTAGCTTTGTGAGTTCAAATCCAACCTTTTACAACCATAATACTTGTCATAAATGTTCTTATTTACTCTTTCTAGGTTATAAACTCAAGTATTTATGTGTTTGGTTAAGTTTGGAGGTTTTAGATCAAAATGAGAAATTTGGGGATTTTGATCTTGGATTTAAAATAAGCATTTTAGATGGTATCATATTACTTGTAAATGTCTCTTGATAAGAAAATATCTGATTTTGGAACTAAAATAGTTTGACCTAATTTTTGGTAAAACTTGCTTTTCATGGAAATCATTTATATAAAGGTTTACAGTGTTTAGAACACTATCAATACATCTCGTTTGATCTAGTTGATTATTATACTAGTATGATATGGATCCATAGGCATAAGAGTCGGTGTTTTTTTAACGTTGTGAAGGATAGGATGAACCCACTTTTAAATTGGAAATAGGCAATGCGATAAATTGTGTAATTTCCAATCTATCCTTTCACTCTCTCAGAATATGCATTGTGGTAACGTGCAATTCTTGAGGCTCGAGCTTATGTGTACAAATGACTAAAGACTGTATTGTGGTTGATGTCAATGGCTACCAGACCTTTATGTGCCGCTCCATAACATTGGTTCGTGGTCTACCTTGTGTTTCGTCACGACTAATGGTAAATCGGATCTCCTCCGATTGTTTATAAAAGATCTTTACTTATTAAGAGTGAGTTATTTCAAGTGAAGTTAAATGGGATAAAATGCACCGTATCTTTGTTGTAAGTGTTTTAACTATTTTATCCATTTAACTGGTTGTCTCACTAGGCGTAAGCCTAACACTTGATTTTTAAAATGTGGTTTAGCAGGTAAGCAGCTTGATGGGGCTCTTTAGAGAATGGCGGGTTGATGTGTCGAGAGAGAGGACACCCTTTTGGAAATATGCTCATAGAGTATATACATAGTTGGAGTATAGTATATTATTTTGAGGATATTAGTAACACCCATTGTAATCTATATTCCGAATAGTATAGATTAATAGGTTGTTATTTTAATGTCCATGTATTGATGTAACTCCCATACTCATACCCCACTTGTTGGGTGATTTTAATTAATTCCGTATTTACTTTCGGTTTAAATTTGTTCTCATTTTTAGGGCGTTACAATTAGCCGCAACTTTTCCCGCGACATCATATGTGATTTTGTACATGAAATCATATGTGATTTTGTAAATGAAAAATTTCATGTACAAAATGATTGGCCGAGAATTGTCCTTCTATTCTCGTAAATTGGTACCGTCCTCGTATCAACCCGCCTCTATATATATATATATATATGTTGGTTCATTTAGAAACTAGACGAAGGGTAGAAACTTTAGCAAATCAATATAAAAAATAATTTTTTTCATGATTTATTTCCATCAAATACTATGATTTAAGATATTATTGAACATATGTTTGTTTATAATGTAAAAGTTTCACGTGTATTTGTTTTTCATAAGTTGAAAGTTTATCATATATTTTTTACGAAAAGTTTCATATGTTTTTGTTTCATACTATAAAAGTTTCACATGTAATTTTTCACAAGGTGAAACAAACATATGTGCAATAATATCTTAAATCATAGCATTTGATGAAAAAAAATCATGAAAAAAATTATTTTTTGTATTGATTTGCCGAAGTTTCTATAGTTTCTACCCTTCGTCTAGTTTCTAAATGAACCAGCCTATATATATATATGTATATAGAGGAAAGTTCAAATGTGAACTCATTTTTGGTTGTGAACGTGAGGACGAATCTCAGCCACTTATCCGGTCAATAAAGGCGAACTTTGGCCGCAGTTCCCTTCCTTTAATAATCTCCACCCTCCCATGAATCGCGTCAATCCTCCGTGATCGCGTCCACCATAACCGAAGATATGTGGCTGAGATTCGTCCTCACGTTCACAACCAAAAATGAGTTCACATTTGAACCTAACCCTATATATATATATATATATATATGGCGATAATCAAATAAAAACCACAAAAAAGTTACAAACTTGTGAAAACCGATATAAAAATAATTTTTTCATGATTTTTTTTCATCAAATGCTAGGAATTAAGATATTATTTCACATATATTTGTTTCATAACATTAAACATTCACATGTATTTGTTTCACCATATGAATATTTTTACAAATATTTTTGAATTCATTAGATGAATCCAAAAAATAAAAATTCACATGTAATTATTTTATAAGATGAACCCAAAAATATGTGAAATACTATCTTAAATTATAGGTTTTGATGAAAAATGAACCCAAACATATGTGAAATACTATCTTAAATTATAGGTTTTGATGAAAAAAATCGTGTAAAAAATATTTTTATATCGGTTTTTACGAGTTTGTAACTTTTTTGTGATTTTTATTTGATTATTGCCTTATATATAGATATATGTAGGGGAGGGATCATACAAGAACTTATGTGTACAAATGACTAAAGACTGTATTGTGGTTGATGTCAATGGCTACCAGACCTTTATGTGCCGCTCCATAACATTGGTTCGTGGTCTACCTTGTGTTCCGTCACGACTAATGGTAATATCGGATCTCCTCCGATTGTTTATAAAAGATCTTTACTTATTAAGAGTGAGTTATTTCAAGTGAAGTTAAATGGGATAAAATGCACCGTATCTTTGTTGTAAATGTTTTAACTATTTTATCCATTTAACTGGTTGTCTCACTAGGCGTAAGCCTAACACTTGATTTTTAAAATGTGGCTTAGCAGGTAAGCAGCTTGATGGGGCTCTTTAGAGAAGGGCGGGTTGATGTGTCGAGATAGAGGACACCCTTTTGGAGATATGCTCATAGAGTATATACATAGTTGGAGTATGGTATATTATTTTGAGGATATTAGTAACACCCATTGTAATATATATTCCGAATAGTATAGATTAATAGGTTGTTATTTTAATGTCCATGATTTGATGTAACTCCCATACTCATACCCCACTTGTTGGGTGATTTTAATTAATTCCGTATTTACTTTCGGTTTAAATTTGTTCTAATTTTTAGGGCGTTACAAGTTGGTATTAGAGCCGCTCCTGTGCCGTTCGGGATATGGGGCAAACCTCATCGAGGACGATGAGTCCCTAAGGGGGGGGGGGTGTTTGTAACACCTTAGGAAGATCTCGTATCGGCCGTGGACAGGAGTGATGCTGGGTTCATAAGTAAACCTTGGCCTTCCTAAACACAACGCGTTTTGGGGCCACACGCAAGACAGGTTCTTGGAACTCTGTGGTTAAGTGTGCTTGGGTGGGAGTAGTACCAGGATGGGTGACCCCCTGGGAAGTCCTCGCCAGGTCGTTAGAAACAAATCCGTGCGACTTAGGCCAAAGCGGACAATATTGTGTCGTGGTAAGGCGGGGTGTTACAAGTTGGTATCAGAGCTCTAGTTTAAGCGAACTAGGTATTAACTTAAGATGCCTAGACTTAAGCTGAGACTTTAAGCATTGAATTGTGAGAATGGGTAGACGCTCTTGAGATAAGGGAGCTTTAGAGTCGACGGAAATGCGTTAAACATGAAATGTGACTTTGGTAATAGGGATTCTTGTGCATATGATATATCCAAGATATCACGTAGCTAATGCTATTTTGGGTGCATTGTATTCTGAGTATGCTTATTTTACTATTGTTGCAACGATTGGTGAACGTATTGTACGTATTTATGTTAGCTTTGTCTTACTCTTGTTCTATCATCTTGACAGACTAAGATGGTGAACACTCGTACGAGATCTCGGAACGAGATCGAGACAGCAGCGACTAGTATTACGAACCAAGAAGCGGCAGCGGAAGCTACACAACCACCTCCGATTCCTACTACTATTAGGAGATCACCACCTCGTATTGACCGGCTGCCGGAAGTGAACCTTAATGTCGGGATTGGTCCCGCCATAGTAGTAGCAGGCTCACAAGATGAGCTCAGGCTTAGTATGGTGCAAGCAATGAATTCTGCGTTTGCCCAACAGCATGAAATGATGCTGAAAATGTTTGAAGAAAGAGATGCCAGTCAACGAAGGCATGAAGCGACTGCCGAGAACGCAGTAGTAGGTTCCGGAGGAAATGGAGTCGTACCTGCTACCGATGAGACACCCGTGATGGAAATAAGGCGAGTAGGAAGGGGTTGTTCATACAAAACCTTCCTATGCTCAAAACCACCCGAATTCTCCGGAACAGCTAATCCGGTGGTTTGCATGAATTGGTTACAGGAGATCGAGCAAGCCTTTGGCTCGAGCGAGTGTGAAGAGAAACAGAAGGTGAAGTTCGCCTCACAGATGCTTAGAGGCGCGGCCTTAACTTGGTGGAACATCACCACCAAAACTCTTGGACCGGTCATTATCTCGATGCTTACTTGGGAGATGTTCAAGGCGAAGGTTCTGGTGGAATATTGCAACGAAAGAGCCATCGATCGGATTGTGGATGAATTCCGAGCCCTCAAGAAAGGGGACAAGACTGTGAGGGAGTATACCGAGTTGTTTGTGGAGAAGTTGAACCTTGTGGAGCACGCAGCTCCAACTGAAAAGGACAGAATGAAAGCTTATATAAAGGGATTGCCTCATGACATGATGGGAATGGTTCAAATGGCAAGGACCTCTACTCTAAAGGAGGCCATCGACCATGCTCAAATGGTTGAGGATACCTACGACTTGGGGAAAGAAGAAAGGAGGTTGGCTGGAGAGAAGAGAAAGTGGGAGGGCAACTCCATGCCTCCCAAGAAGTCAAACTTTAACAACAACAACAACAACAACAACCGTGGGTTCAACTCTAGGCAAGAGCCTAGGTGGTGTCAAAAATGTAAGAGCAAGCACCACGGCCCGTGTCGACCCCACTCCGAAGGTTGTTTCAAGTGTGGGAAGACGGGGCACAATCGCTTTGAATGTCCCGTCAAGGGACTCGTTTGTTTTGAATGCAAGGAGTCGGGGCACGTCAAAAGGGATTACCCAAAGCTAAGGACGGGAGGAAATCAAGGGAGGAGAGAAGACGCCCCTAAAGCTATAGGAAGGGCTTTCAAGATGACCGCGGATGAGGCTAAAGCGGCGGCGGACGTTGTATCGGGTACGTTCCTTGTTAACTCCGTCCCCGCTCATGTACTTTTCGATTCTGGTGCCACTTTTTCTTTTATGTCTTCCACCTTCTACCCAAGACTCCATACGACTTCTAGCATTTTAGAGGATGCTTACGTTGTTGAAATAGCCGATGGTAAGAAAGTCCTAGTTCGAGATGTTCTCAAAGATTGCACTTTAGAGATCGAAGGAAATAAATTTGGGGTAAATCTCATGCCTATGTCAATAAGGGGATTTAATGTTATAATAGGAATGGATTGGTTGGCCGAGAATCATGTCGAAATAGTATGCTCCAAGAAATTGATTCGGATTCCGTTATCGGACGGCGGCAGTGTGGTGGTGTACGGGGAAAGAAGGAAAGGCGAAATAGCATTGTTGACGTTGGCAAAGGCACGTAAATGTTTAACCAAAGGATGTCCTTCATTCTTAGCGTATGTTATGGATGCTAAGTCAGAAAAGAAAAGGCTCGAAAATGTTCGAGTTGCTAGTGAGTTTCCGGATGTATTTCCCGAGGACTTGCCCGGTTTGCCACCCGATAGGCAAGTAGAGTTTCGTATTGACCTTGTACCGAGAGCCGCTCCGATAGCTAGAGCACCTTACCGATTGGCACCATCCGAGATGCAAGAAATGATGTCACAACTACAAGACCTCTTGGAGAGGGGTTTTGTGAGACCAAGTTCGTCACCATGGGGAGCACCCGTTTTATTTGTAAAGAAGAAGGATGGCACGATGAGAATGTGCATTGATTATAGAGAGCTAAATAAAGCAACCGTGAAGAACAAGTACCCACTCCCAAGGATAGATGACCTCTTCGATCAACTCCAAGGAGCGGGTTGCTTCTCAAAGATCGATCTTCGTTCGGGTTATCACCAAGTAAGGGTGAGAGAGGATGATGTGGCGAAGACGGCGTTTAGGACGCGATACGGGCACTATGAGTTTTTAGTCATGCCCTTTGGTTTGAAAAATGCGCCGGCGGTGTTTATGGACTTGATGAATCGAGTATGTGGACCTTTCCTCGACAAGTCGGTGATTGTGTTTATCGACGACATACTCGTTTACTCTAAGGATGAGTTGGACCATGAGCAACACCTACGGGAAGTTCTTGAAGTTTTGAGAAAAAAGAAGTTGTACGCTAAATTCTCCAAGTGTGACTTTTGGTTGAAGGAAGTCCAATTCTTGGGTCATGTTGTCACACAAGCCGGAGTAAAAGTGGACCCCTCCAAAATTGAAGCAATGATGAATTGGGAACCGCCAAAGAGTCCGTCAGAAATTCGAAGCTTTTTAGGGTTGGCGGGTTATTATTGAAGATTCATTCAAGACTTTTCCAAGACGGCATCTTCACTAACGACGTTGACCAAAAAGAACGTGAAGTTTGCGTGGACCGAAAAGCAAGAGAAAGCTTTCCGAACTCTCCAAAGGAAATTATGCGAAGCACCCATCCTTTCCTTGCCCGAAGGATCCGAGGACTTTGTGGTCTATAGCGATGCATCAAAGACGGGTTTAGGATGCGTATTGATGCAAAGAGGCAAAGTGATTGCATACGCGTCAAGACAACTTAAGGAGCACGAGAGGAACTATCCTACCCACGACTTGGAACTAGCCGCGGTCGTTTTCGCGTTGAAGTTGTGGCGGCATTATCTTTATGGTACCAAGTGTACTCTCTATACCGACCATAAAAGTCTAAAGTATGTATTTGATCAAAAGGAACTAAACATGAGGCAACGACGTTGGTTAGAGTTACTTAAGGATTATGACTGTGAGTTGCTATACCATCCGGGTAAAGCAAATGTGGTAGCGAATGCTTTAAGTAGGAAGGAGTATGGTAGTGGGACGCGAGCCGTGCTCACAAGAATTGACATAGTGTCGAGTTTGGTTGACCGGATCAAGCCTTCTCAAGCAGAAGCACTACTGGGGGAAAACTTGAAGGAGGAAGTGATGGTAAAGCAAAATCTGTTGCTAACAGAAGATAATCGTGGCCTGAAACTGTTCCGAGGACGTATTTGGGTGCCCAAGGTTGGGGGCAATCGAGAACTACTATTGGAAGATTCTCACAAGTCTAAGTACTCCATCCATCCAGGTAGCACTAAGATGTATAGAGATTTAAAGTTGACTTATTGGTGGCCTGTCATGAAGTTAGATGTGGCTAGATATGTAGAGAGATGTGTGACTTGCTTGCAAGTCAAAGCAGAGCATCAACGGCCGTATGGAAGTCTCCAATCATTGGAAATTCCGGAATGGAAATGGGAACACATCACTATGGACTTTGTGACCAAGTTGCCAAAGACCTTGAAGGGTCACGACACCATATGGGTAGTGGTGGACAGATTGACGAAGAGTGCTCACTTCTTGGCAATGCGAGAAGCCGGCCCCGTAGATAAATTGGCAAAGTTATATGTGGATGAGATTGTGTCGAGGCATGGTGTGCCTTTGACTATCGTGTCGGATAGAGATAGCCGATTAACTTCTAACTTTTAGGAAGGACTACAAAAGGGACTAGGTACTCGAATTCATTTAAGTACCGCGTATCACCCCCAAACTGATGGCCAAAGCGAGAGGACTATTCAAACTCTTGAAGATATGCTTAGGGCGTGCGTCATCGATTTTGGTGGGAGTTGGGATACACATCTACCGTTGGTGGAGTTTGCCTACAACAATAGCTATCACTCTAGTATCGTAATGGCACCGTTCGAAGCTTTGTATGGAAGGAAGTGTAGGACTCCGGTATGTTGGTTAGAGGCGGGAGAGAAGCAATTTGCCAGTCCCGAGATTGTCCAAGAGACGGCAAATAAAGTGAAAGAGATTCGAGAGCGTTTGAAAGCGGCTCAAGATCATCAAAAGAGTTATCCCGACAAGAAAAGGAGACCGATGGAGTTTCGAGTGGGAGATCGTGTCATGATAAAGGCATCTCCTTGGAAGGGTATTATCCGGTTTGGGAAACGTGGAAAGCTTAGTCCTCGTTTCCTTGGACCGTTTGTGATTTTGGAAAGAGTGGGACGTCAAGCATATACGTTGGATTTGCCACCGGAAATGACCGGCATACATCCCACGTTCCACATTTGCTATTTGAGGAAGTGCTTAGCGGAAGAAGGGAGTGTAATTCCTCTCTCGGAAATTCGTGTCGACAATAGCCGGTGTGTGAAAGAACCGGAAGCAATTTTAGAGAGGAAATCAAAAATGCTTCGCCATAAGGAAATTATCATGGTTAAAGTCCAATGGAAGCACCACCAAGGTTCCAACGTGACATGGGAAGCGGAAGAGGACATGAAGAGAAGATATCCTAGTTTGTTTAGTTAATTTGTAAAATTTAGAGGACGAAATTAAATTCAAGGGTGGGAGGATTGTAACACCCAGAAATTTAGATAAAATGATTTTGATACTAAAAAAAATGTGTATTTTAATCGGGTTTTAGTTTGGTTGATGAAAAAGATCGAAGCTATGCGTCGGAAATCAAGTTTGGGAGTTTCGGGGTGACTTAAATGGCTCGGGCTAGTTACCGGTGCCAGTTACGAAAGCTAACCCACGCCACTAAGTGGCATTAGTCTCTGTTTGGTTGGGGCCAGTTACGGCGCCAGTTACAAAAGCTAACCCACGCCACTAAGTGGCATTAGCCTCTGTTTGGCTGGGGCCAGTTACGGCGCCAGTTACAAAAGCTAACCCACGCCACAAGTGGCGTTAGCCTATGTTTTGGTCCGGGCCACTTATAACTGGCGGGACAACTGGCGTCCAGCTCCTGATCTACATTAAAACCTCCGTTTTTTCTTGTCTTTCACACTCATTTCTCACCTAAACTTATTTTCTCTTCTTCTTCTCTCTCAAGACCATTTTGGAGGGTCTTAACTCCTTAAACCTACTCATTCCAAATCATTTATTGCACCTCAAGCTTGAAGATTTAAGGCTAGAGTTTCAAGGATTCGTGTCCTTCACCAAGCTTCATCACCATCTTCATCCTCTTAGGAGATTTCTAGGGTTTTCCTAACCCTAGCTTTGTGAGTTCAAATCCAACCTTTTACAACCATAATACTTGTCATAAATGTTCTTATTTACTCTTTCTAGGTTATAAACTCAAGTATTTATGTGTTTGGTTAAGTTTGGAGGTTTTAGATCAAAATGAGAAATTTGGGGATTTTGATCTTGGATTTAAAATAAGCATTTTAGATGGTATCATATTACTTGTAAATGTCTCTTGATAAGAAAATATCTAATTTTGGAACTAAAATAGTTTGACCTAATTTTTGGTAAAACTTGCTTTTCATGGAAATCATTTATATAAAGGTTTTCAGTGTTTGGAACACTATCAATACGTCTCGTTTGATGTAGTTGATTATTAGACTAGTATGATATGGATCCATAGGCATAAGAGTCGGTGTTTTTTTAACGTTGTGAAGGATAGGATGAACCCACTTTTAAATTGGAAATAGGCAATGCGATAAATTGTGTAATTTCCAATCTATCCTTTCACACTCTCGGAATTTGCATTGTGGTTAGCGTGCAATTCTTGAGGCTCGAGCTTATGTGTACAAATGACTAAAGACTGCATTGTGGTTGATGTCAATGGCTACCAGACCTTTATGTGCCGCTCCATAACATTGGTTCGTGGTCTACCTTGTGTTCCGTCACGACTAATGGTAATATCGGATCTCCTCTGATTGTTTATAAAAGATCTTTACTTATTAAGAGTGAGTTATTTCAAGTGAAGTTAAATGGGATAAAATGCACCGTATCTTTGTTGTAAATGTTTTAACTATTTTATCCTATTAACTGGTTGTCTCACTAGGCGTAAGCCTAACACTTGATTTTTAAAATGTGGTTTAGCAGGTAAGCAGCTTGATGGGGCTCTTTAGAGAAGGGCGGGTTGATGTGTCGAGATAGAGGACACCCTTTTGGAGATATGCTCATAGAGTATATACATAGTTGGAGTATAGTATATTATTTTGAGGATATTAGTAACACCCATTGTAATCTATATTCCGAATAGTATAGATTAATAAGTTGTTATTTTAATGTCCATGCTTTGATGTAACTCCCATAGTCATACCCCACTTGTTGGGTGATTTTAATTAATTCCGTATTTACTTTCGGTTTAAATTTGTTCTAATTTTTAGGGCGTTACAATTAGCCGCAACTTTTCCCGCGACATCATATGTGATTTTGTACATGAAATCATATGTAATTTTCTAAATGAAAATTTTCATGTACAAAATGATTGGCCGAGAATTGTCATTCTATTCTCGTAAATTGGTACCGTCCTCGTATCAACCCGCCTCTATATATATATATAGATGTTGGTTCATTTAGAAACTAGACGAAGGGTAGAAACTTTAGCAAATCAATATAAAAAATAATTTTTTTCATGATTTATTTTTATCAAATACTATGATTTAAGATATTATTGCACATATGTTTGTTTATAATGTAAAAGTTTCACGTGTATTTGTTTTTCATAAGTTGAAAGTTTATCATATATTTTTTACGAAAAGTTTCATATGTTTTTGTTTCATACTATAAAAGTTTCACATGTAATTTTTTCACAAGGTGAAACAAACATATGTGCAATAATATCTTAAATCATAGCATTTGATGAAAAAAAATCATGAAAAAAATTATTTTTTGTATTGATTTGCCGAAGTTTCTATAGTTTCTACCCTTCGTCTAGTTTCTAAATGAACCAGCCTATATATATATATGTATATAGAGGAAAGTTCAAATGTGAACTCATTTTTGGTTGTGAACGTGAGGACGAATCTCAGCCACTTATCCGGTCAATAAAGGCGGCTTTGACCTGGTTCCCTTCCTTTAATAATCTCCACCCTCCCATGAATCGCGTCAATCCTCCGTGATCGCGTCCACCATAACCGAAGATATGTGGCTGAGATTCGTCCTCACGTTCACAACCAAAAATGAGTTCACATTTGAACCTAACCCTATATATATATATATATATATATATATATATATATATATATATATATGGCGATAATCAAATAAAAACCACAAAAAAGTTACAAACTTGTGAAAACCGATATAAAAATAATTTTTTCATGATTTTTTTTCATCAAATGCTAGGAATTAAGATATTATTTCACATATATTTGTTTCATAACATTAAACATTCACATGTATTTGTTTCACCATATGAATATTTTTACAAATATTTTTGAATTCATTAGATGAATCCAAAAAATAAAAATTCACATGTAATTATTTTATAAGATGAACCCAAACATATGTGAAATACTATCTTAAATTATAGGTTTTGATGAAAAATGAACCCAAACATATGTGAAATACTATCTTAAATTATAGGTTTTGATGAAAAAAATCGTGTAAAAAATATTTTTATATCGGTTTTTACGAGTTTGTAACTTTTTTGTGATTTTTATTTGATTATTGCCTTATATATAGATATATGTAGGGGAGGGATCATACAAGAACACCCCCTCTTTAAAGGATCAAATGAACGCTTTGTGAACCACATATGATGTGGGTCCCACACATTAAAAAAATCATATCTGATTCAATGGTGGTTCACAAAGTGTTCATTTGTTTATTTAAATTTACAAAGTTCTCATTTGAACCTCCTTGTATATATGTATATATATATATATAGGGAGGTTCAAATGAGAACTTTGTAAATTTAAAGAAACAAAGCAAAACACCTTGTGGACCAGATATGATGTAGATCCCACACATTAAAAAACCATATCTGATTCAATTGTGGGCCCCATTGAATCAGATATGATTTTTTAATGTGTAGGACCCACATCATATGTGATCCACAAAGTATTCTTTTGTTTCTTTAAAGAGGGGGTGTTCTTGTATGATCTCTCCCCTATATATATATATATATATATATATATAAATCGCCTTAGTGCACGTCTTGAAAAACGACGTGACCTTGCCGTAACTCCTGAGAGCATCTCTAACAACTTCTTTAAAATTTCTCTAAGACTTGAAGCTTGACCTTGTCGCCACACCATGCATGACGCCATTTAGAACCTTAGATAAAAATTTCGTATAAATGATTTAGTAAATGAGATTTTCATAATAAAAAATACAAATAGTCTAATCATCAATTAACATTGATATAATTTTTTATATATTAAATTATACATTTAACAATTATATTCATTTTTTTGTAAATTTAATAATATTAATATATGAAGAATATTAAAACAAATGCAAAATATAATTTAATTTTCTATATAATAATTATATTTTTGGTCTTTGTACTTATCACTCATTATCAAGTTTAATTCTTCTTTATAACTAACAATTGTCATCGGTATAGTTGTTATTTTATTTCAGTTTTAATTATTACGGCTTACTCTAATTAAAAAGCTTAGTTAACTTATATTTTTGTTGTTTTTTTTCTTTTGTTTGATTATAGAGTAAATTACAATTTCATCCATATGATTTGTCTTTTTCCTTATTAGTCTTTTATTAATGATAATTTTAATTTAAAATAAATATTTTATTTTATAAATTATACTATTAAAAAGGTCTTATTGATATCTATAAAGTGAGTTAAATATTAAATATTTTTATGTTTTTCGCGATTTATTTGATATATATCTAGAAATCTGATTACAGTGATCCAAAAAACATTTTATATTTTAAGTTGAGTTTAAAAAAATTATTGGGTTTTTTATTATATAAGATAAAAATCAAAAATTATCTATGTCTATTGATAAAAATGTGTCATTTTAAATATTTTATTTAATTAAATATTTTTTAAATATGCATCGAATATAAAACTTGATAATAGAATTATTACTTTTTTTTAAATATAAACTTAAATTTAGCATAATAAAAAATAGATAATTAATTAACAACCAATATTTTCGTTTTTTTCCACATAATCTTTAAAAGTAATTTTATTACCTTTTAATTAACTTATTGTCACAAAAACAAATATTTTTAACATATTTAAAATATTATTACACATAAATTTTACGAAATTTCATGAAAATATCAATTATCCCTTTAGGATTTTCAAATCCTCTGTTTTTATGATTTAAATGAAATTATGGAATTTCAAATTCAAGAAATATTTCAAACCAAACATAAGGTTAAATGAAATTCAATTTCAAAATTATTTCAAATCTAATTTAATCCTACAACGTAAATGAATTTACAATTTTTTAATTAAATAAAAATATCACACACGATTTTACATCCATATAAAGTAATAGTAAATCACAACCTGTTTTTTTTAAAGAAAAAGTCACAACCTACTCGTTGTAAAACAAATAATTTTTACCCATAAAAACTATCTAGGAAAATTTTTGTGTATGATTATCTACGGATCACCCAGAAAATATCAATGATTCGGTAAAATTCGATATTTTTTGAGAAAATACCAACGGATCACCCAGAGAATCACTGGGTAATTTGTCACTGATTTGAATTACTCACCATCAATTTACACACCTGCTTTTGTGACGGTTTTGTAAAGAATCATCCTTTAACGACATATTTTCTAGGGAAAAGTCTGTAGACAAAAGTAATTCGTTTAGTAGTGACTTAATATGAAAATTAAGTAAATAATTTTATACCCTCTATCAATATTTGAAATTGACGAAGAAGTATAGGTGGACTTGGGTGTATTTAAAAAGTTTCTTCAATACTATATACCAATAAATTATAAAAAGTACGTATGATTCTGTATCATGTATCAACTAGGCTAATCATAATTGATACCAATTTAATTGATACAGTTTTTTTTGGTTGATAAATGTTGGTATTGGTCTTGTATCAACTTCAAGTTACATGTATGAAAACTTGTAATTTTGTTCAAATGCTCAAACAAAAAGTTAAACTTATGATATTTAATATTCGATACATCAAAGTTACAAAAACTAATATATAAGGTACCATGGTACTATCGTGGTATGAAACTTGCAATACTGTATATTAACCAAGTTTTCATACATGATACGATACACCAGACGATTGTAATTAGTACCTATTAAATTGATACACATTATGTTCTGATTTGGTGTAAAACTGCCACCATAATAAGAAGAACAATGGTTTCTAAACCCTATTCGTTGAAAGAAATATGTTTGTATATTGAGAAGCGAGTTTACAAGAAGAATTGACATTTTTATAAGTATATAAGACTCTTAATCTATACAACTATATCGATCCAACTAATGCAATATTTATAACTCTCATATCTTATTATTGTAACTCCCCTATCTTATTATTGTAGCATTATTTGTAACTCCCATATCAATTTATTTATAACTTCCATATCACTTGATTTTATTTTGATAAGATCTTTCTAATATCTTTTCCACTACAATAAATGATTTGTTTGACTATGTTTCTCTCGCTCAATTTATTTGAGAAAGGTAATATGTGTTGCCAAAAGCTCTTCAACCTATTATTTTTATTTCAGTATTGTTTATAAAATAGTCAAAATAAAAATAATATATATATATATATAAACTTTACAAATCATTATATTAGAAATTATTGAAATATTTATGGACATTTATCATAATTCATTAATTTTATTTCCTAATTCAAAAACATGATTATAATTAATGAACCAATTATATTCCATATATATCTCAACCAAAATTAATGAATTATGATAAATGTTCATAAATATCTTAATGTTTCCTAATATAATGGTTTGTAAAGTTTGCAAATATTAATCAGTTTATAACAGATGTCTCCCATATATATATATATGTATATACATGTAAAGGGAGGTTCATGCAAGGACTATATCATTTTACGAGAACACAATGAGCTTCTTTATGTACAAAATCATATATGATTTTATACCTAACATCAGAAAATCACATGTGATTTTGTACTAATATTAAAATCACATCTGATTTTGTATGTGAATCAAAATTAATACATAAATCATATATAATTTTATACATAAAAAAATCTTTTTGCATTCTCTTAAAATATAATATTGACTTATTTAATACTAAAATAATTTATATGCCTAAAAACGTTTTTTTAACACAAAAACTTAAACAATCTATACTATATTATTTCAATAAAATATTAATTTTGAATCATGGAAAACACCAATATGGGACCCAATAGCCGAAAACAAAAAAGGTAAACAATTTTAATATTCAATTACTCCGATATTCCTTTGCTTCAAAGGGTTTATATATATATATATATATATATATATATATTATATTCACACATATATATTCTCTCCCTGTATGTAGAGTTTCTCCAAATCGCAGAATTCTCGATTCCCCATTAGAGAATCCTCAAAAAATCTTAACCCCTTTTCCGTTTCAGGGAAGAAAGTTGAATAACACAAACAAAAATGCATTCAATATCTATATAAACATATATATATATATATATATCCAAGCATGCCCCATTGCTGACTACGCTTTATGCTTATTCAAAAAGCTCAATTCGACTGTATAAAGCTCTGAGACCACTGTGTTGATCTCCCTTTAAATCAGTTTTTACCGTACCAAAAGAGAATCCCCCCATTGGTAATTTTTCTCTTGCTCTTTGATGATTTTGTTGTTTTGGTGATTAATTTTTTGTGGGTTTTTTAAGATCCAATCGAAGTTTTAGAAAACATTTGTTCTGTTTCTATTAAGACGTTTTGTCTTCATTTTTTTTGTATGGATTGAAGCCGGAAAATTTTGGTTAATTATATGATTCAATTCGATTGAACAATGCAATAATTTTGTTTTGAAGTTAGAGATTTTGATTTTTTGAGGTCCAAATTTTATTTCAAATGCAAAATTGATGCAAATAAGTTTTACAAATTAAACATAAACATTTTAATTTGCAGTAATTGTGACGAAACCGATATCATAAATTCATAATTAGCAATAATATTTTTTTTCTCTAAACATTCAAAACAAATCAATTTTGAAATAGTAAAACATCTATTTTTGATATCCGACGTTAAAGCTTTTGAACGATGGAGGAATTAGTCTAATCTGCATTTAATGTTTCTCGAAGTTTAATTTGTATCATGTTTTTTGAGAATTTTTAATGTAATTTGACTACATCTTCTTCTTTATAGAGTATACAGCACCTGTTTGTAATATATATTTGTGTAAATTTTCAATTTTGACTTATTATCTTGATGACTTTTACAGCACATATTTGTTGAATGGGATTCAAATCCAATGCTTACATATATGTTTTATATTGGGTTCTCCCAGTTTTACTTAAATAAGTTATTTGGGTCGACTAAATTGCATATTTATTATATTTCTTCTCACATGCTTATTTTTTTTTTACATTTTGAATACATGATTAGATCTGATTCTGACATAAAATGGGGTGCATATAGCAACACGGCTGACATTCTGATAAATTCAGGGGCAGTCGTGGCCCACCATAGATTTTAAGGAGCTTGGTCCCTAGTTTTTGTACTTTTGGGTTTTGTAGATTATGGGTTGGTAAATATATGAATGAGTTTGCAATTTACTAATTTTAGAAATAATTTGTGGGTAATGTTGATAGCTTTGGAAGTAATTAGATAAAGGGGGGTTTCAATAACAATTGTAGAAAGTATAGTTTCTTTCAGAATGAATGTTTTGATGTTGATTGCAGAGGTCCCTGCTTTAAGAACACGCAATCGTCGAATGCATTTCTAGAGGTTAAGATGTCACGAATGTTGTAATTCTAAAGTTCTTTAGGTACAAGAATGTGCATGTAACATGCTACCTTTAGATGTCACCAAAGTACTTGAATAAATTATGTGCATTTGTTCTTGTTCTCCAATGATGCCAACCAAGTAAAAACAAAATATATATATATATATATATAGAGAGAGAGAGAGAGAGGGAGGTTCAGGGGAAAACCTCAAAAAAAACTAAATAACACCCTGAGATCCCTTCATCTGGACGCTATGTACAAATGCATACAAGCGATTGAAGCTATTTTTTCTTCTATGCATTAGTGCATATACCGGTATGCATTTGTGCATACCGTCCAGATGGAGGGCTCACAGGGTGTTATTCAGTTTTCTCTTTTTTTGAAGTTTTCCTCTGAACCTAACCCTATATATATATATATATACAATGTTAGTAATTTTCAATTGTGCTATGTGTTTTCTGTTTCTTTGATTCATTTTATCCATTTTTATCTGTTTTTTTCATCACTCATAGGAAGCAAAGATGGACTTAATGACTCAAGAAGTCTCAATTGGTGAAATAACATCAAGAAAGCAAGGTCTTTTGAAAGATCAAGTTCGTTTAGTTAAGAGAAAAGATTGTGATCGTTATGAGATTGCGGGAATTCAAGATAATCTTTCGTTTGAAAAGGGTTTCTTTGTTGTAATCCGTGCTTGCCAAATGTTAGCACAAAAAAACGAAGGGATCATACTCGTTGGATTGGCTGGTCCTTCTGGTGCTGGAAAGACGGCATTTACTGAAAAAATACTCAACTTTATGCCCAGTGTTGCTGTCATTTCAGTC
Source organism: Silybum marianum (assembly GCA_036898165.1). NCBI lineage: Eukaryota > Viridiplantae > Streptophyta > Magnoliopsida > Asterales > Asteraceae > Silybum > Silybum marianum. Next base: position 16,579,647 of record CM072537.1, on the reverse strand, counting down.
GACAATTACAATGACGGTAGTCGGGTAATTGATGATAACTTTGATGGTAAGTTTTTTTTTACGGCCCTTGGAAGGTAAATTACGAGTGGAAGGATGCAAACATTCTAATATCTTTTTTGGGAACAGATCCTCGCTTAACGGACTATGACACATTGCTGAAAAACATTTATGATTTGAAAGAAGGGAAATCTGTTGAAGTTCCGATATATGATTTCAAATCTAGCTCTCGAACCGGTTACAGGTTTGCGTCTCTTCTTTTTGACAAGATTTATGAGCCAATAACAAGTAATTGGGAGTCTAAACTATGTGAATGTTATATAAGTTTTAGAAATGTATAACTTTTTACCATTTTAAATAAGTAAATGACGGTTTTACCCTTTATAATAGAGGGATGAGGGAGTAATGAATTTCGCCATCTTATTATTAAAGGTAGAATTGGAAAGTAGGTGTTGTGTTCAGCAAAAAATACAGAGTAGAAGAAACCAAACTCAAACAACCCGATATCTCAGATCTAATCAAAGCGAAACAAGTAATGACAATAACCAAGCAATCAAAGTAAATAAAGAGTAGAGACAAATGCAAGATAGATTTACGTGGTTCAACAAACTTGCCTACATCAGAAGAGAGAGTCCTTTGTATTAGGTTAAAAATTTACCTCCTTGAGACAATTTACAAAATCAGTGTTTTTTCTATCACTCTGATTTTTTACTCTTAACTCTCATCTTATTGTTCTACACTAATATATCAAGGGTTGGGCCCATTTGACTATGGGCCAAGTCATGGGCCTTAAGAATATTAATATTCTTTAGCCGCCAAACACACTTACCTGTTAATATTCTTTAGGCTACCCAACACACTTACAGTAGGCACTTCCTATTGAAAGTGGACGTTTTAGAACAAACTAAAATATTGGAACTTATAACTTATAAGCTCATGTGTGATATATATCAGGACACTTGAAGTCCCGAGTTCCCGTATTGTGATAATTGAGGGGATCTATGCTTTGAGCGAGAAATTACGTCCGTTACTCGATCTTCGAGTATCTGTTACAGGTGGTGTTCACTTTGATCTTGTAAAACGGGTTTTAAGAGACATACAACGAGTTGGGCAGGAACCCGAAGAAATAATCTACCAGATATCTGAAACGGTTTGTTCTTTCTTAGAAACCATAATTGGAAATATTAACATCTTTTCTAAAAATCTCATATGTTTTCTTTATGCAGGTTTATCCAATGTATAAGGCATTTATAGAACCCGACCTCAAAACGGCCCATATAAGAATCGTTAACAAGTTTAATCCGTTCACGGGATTCCAGAGTCCAACTTATATCCTCAAGGTTCGTTTTTGAATTTTTCTTCTATCAAGTTTCACATGTGAAACAAATTTGAAAGTTGGGTTTCTTGAACATTTTCTTGATATATCTTTTATCAGTCATCAAGAAACATAACTGTAGATCAAGCCAAATCTGTGATGTCGGATGAACATACGGAAACTTTGGAGGAGACTTACGATATATATCTTCTACCACCCGGTGAAGATCCAGAAACGTGCCAATCGTATTTGAGGATGCGAAATCGAGAAGGAAGATACAATCTCATGTTTGAGGTTAAAAGTTTGTTTACCTTTTAACAGTTCCATTAAGAGGAGTTCCATTAAGAGGCAGCCTCTGAATCGCTAAGAGGTGAATCCCGTTTGGCAAAAAATATGTCTGCCTCTTAATGGTTCCAAAACCCTCTGAATCATTTTGTATTCTGGACTTCCCTTAACCATTCAGAGGCCTAATTTTATTTTGAACGATTACCAAACAATTATATTTCATTTTGCACTATATCGTAAGAGCCTCTTAAGGGGCCGTTTGTTTACCTCTTAACAGTTCCATTAAGAGGCAACCTCTGAATCGCTAAGAGGTGAGTCATGTTTGACAAAAAATAAGTCTTGTCTCTTAAGTCTTAATGGTTCCAAAACCCTCTGAATCATTTTGTATCCTGGACCTTCCTTAACCATTAAGAGCCCTGATTACGTCCTGAACCATTACCAAACAGTTATATTTCATTTTACATTATATCATAAAAGCCTCTTAATCATTCTGCACCAAACCATTCAGCAACCGTCAAACAACTACCACTTAATCATTCAGCAACTGCCAAACAACCCCTACCACTTAATCATTCAGCAACTGCCAAACAACCCCTATTCTGATTCTTTTATGGGTTTATTTTCTTTTTTTGCTACAAATTCGAATTACCGCAAAAAAAAAAAATTGAAACTTGTTATGATTTTTAAATTGTAGGAATGGGTTACGGATGCTCCATTTGTAATATCTCCGAGGATAACTTTTGAAGTTAGCGTGCGTCTTCTTGGTGGTCTAATGGCATTGGGGTACACGATAGCATCGATCTTGAAAAGAAGTAGCAACGTCTTTTGTGACGATAGAGTGTCTGTGAAAATAGATTGGTTGGAACAAATTGGTCGACATTACGTTCAGGTGCAAGGAAGAGACCGAATAACCGTAAGATGTGTGGCTGAACAGCTCGGATTGGAAGGTTCATATACTCCACGAACATACGTAGAATTAATGCAACTTGAAAAGCTCGTAAATGAGGTCACGGTATGATATATATATATATATATATATAATTACATATCGTAACTTTTTGCACTATGGTTAGTGAAATTTTAATTCTAATGTGTGAGATTTTGTAGGTACTTCCTGAAGAACTAAAAACAAAGTTAAGCATAGATGACGAAATGCTATCGAGTCCGAAAGAAGCATTTTCAAGAAATAACGACTTTAAGAGGTGCTATATATGTCTTATTGCTACATGTCTAATTGTTCGTAAGCATATATAATTTTTGAATGTAGTTATATAAATATTTTTGATTTTTGAAAGTTTTTGCATACGCGCTTTTACAGTCGAATGTCACATTCGTATTCAACTTCGAGGGATAAAAATCTGACCGCCATTTCCGGATATAGTCAAAGGTTTGATGATAAGAACACGGAGACAACGGATGCAATGGCAATTCAGGTGACTTTATAATATACTTCCTCGATCCTAAAATAAATGTGACGGTTTTTTTTTCATTTTGGTAAAGATCCCATTAGTGATCTCTAATACCATTTGATTTTATTTCACAAAATTCCTGAGGAGCATTTTAGATGTTTTACTTAGGGGTGAGCAGCGGAACCAGGTATCCGTCTTTGGAACCGGAACCGATGTGATTAGTTCCGGTTCCTAAAATACGAAACCGACCATGACTTGTTCCGGTTCTGGTTCTCAATTTTTTTGGAACCATTACCCACCGAGTAGGGTACCCATAACCGGAACCGGCGGGTACCTGCTACTTTTAAATAAAAAATGTTTTAAATATTTATTAATAAAATTATATTACCTTTTACAAAAATTATACTTTAAACTTAGATTACCTTTATATATGTAATAATTAGTTTTTAGTTTTTATCGGATTAGTTTTGACCATTTGTTATATTTATTACTTTAAGTTGGTACGTTGTAGTTCATAATAGACTTAGAATTACATTTTTATCGTATGCAATGTAAAAAAAATTAAACCGAGTATCCGGTACTGGAACCGGTTCCAGTGCTTCGGGTTCCAAAATATAAAAAACCGATGTTAGCGGTTCTGGTTTCGGAATTCCAAGAACCGCCGGTTCCGGTTCCACAAAATTTGGCCGGGTACCCAGTCATGCTTCCCCCTAGTTTTACACTTTTACTAGTAGTCAAACATTTTATTTTATGCATGTTTAAGTGTTGCTAATGTATGCTTGTGGTGGTTTCTTATCTTCTCAAGGGGGCAATGAGCCATCTATCAGAACAGATTTTTACGTTAAATGATCGTATGGATGAGTTCACATCTCGGATTGATGCTCAAAGTTCACAATTTTCAAGAACGTTTTCGGGTAACCAACAGAACCTCGAGTTGTGCAACGGAATTGATTCTTCGACTTCATATTTTACTTCAAATTTATCCAATGGTACCTTGAACGGATCTGTTGTGCGCCATTCAACTTCTTCCACCCAGCTAGCAAAGGATTCTCCCCTCATCGAAGAGGTAAGTATGACAATGTTTCTTTCATTCTTGTTATGTATACTTCAAATATATGTGTATATATATAGAGAGAGAGGGGGGGGGGGGATTCAGGGGAAAACCTCAAAAAAAAAACTTAAGAACGCTCTGGAACCCTCGAACTGGATGGTATGCATAAATGCATACAAACGATTGAAGCTGTTATTTTTTCTATGCACAAGTGCATCAGTGCATATGCACAAATGCATGTTACAAATTACTGGTATGTATTTGTGCATATGCACAAATGAAGGGCTCCCTGGGTGTTCTTTCAGTTTTTTTTAAGATTTTCCCTGGGTGTTCTTCAGTTTTTTTTAAGATTTTCCCCTGAACCTGACCCTATATATATATATATAGGGGAGGGATCATACAAGAACACCCCCTCTTTAAAGGAACAAAGGAACACTTTGTGGACCACATATGATGTGGGTCCCATACATTAAAAAATCATATTTGATTCAATTGGGCCCACCATTGAATCAGATATGATTTTTTAATGTGTGGGACCCACATCATATGTGGTCCAAAAGGTATTCCTTTGTTCTTTTAAATTTACAAAGTTCTCATTTGAACCTCCCTCTATATATATAATTCTAATCATCATATGAACTGCTATTTTTGGACCATTGTAACAGATATCTGGAATAGTGCAAAGCCAACGTAAGATCATGCATCAGCTGGACAACATCAGCAAGCATCTCTACGATGAATTAGGAGACAGAGCACGTCATCAAGTACGGAAAATCAAGAAAACCGAACGGCCTGAAGCTGCTGATACGGTTGTGGTTTCTATAGTATTAGCATTGGCCATTGGTGGTCTCGGATTCTTTATGTTTAAGGGTGTCACACCCAGAAATTGAATCCTTTTATTCTATCTATCTATAGATGAACCAAATCTTAGTGGTCGATTTTCGTATACCCTTCTAACCAAGAAGACACTAGTTCATGTGTCGAGTTGATCTATGGATTCGAAAACCGTGGAAGCCAATTAAAGCTTTTGGGTTAAGTTTGATGTGGTTTCTTTTTCTTTGTTTTAATGTGGCTTCTTGTTCAGAGAGAAGGTGCTAGTCCTACTTCCTATAAGAGGGTTGTTGGACTTAATAATAGACTGTTTTATAAAATTTAAGTTTATGGGATCAAACAACTGTGTGAATAGACTTATGTAAAAGTGTTGCGATAAGTGTATACGATGCTTTTGGGCGTTTTAATAAGTTTTTAGGACACTTTCGAAATATGACATTTTATTTTAAAAGCATTCCAAAAAAACTTATATGACACTTCATTTTGAAGGTGTCCTAAAAATCTTGTTAAATCGCTTAAAAGTGTCGTGTGAACTTATTGATGTACAACTGTTTGTTCCTGTAAACTTAATTTTTTTATAAAGTAGTCTTTTAGAATATTTAAACATTTTTGGCGTGCTGTAATCTTAGGCATTAAATTGATTAGAGTGGTTGATCTTGAATAGGGCACGGGACTTCTAGATCCGATGAAGTGAAGTCGAGCTTTAAGGTTTGCTAACACAATCAACAAGGTAGGTTTTGGATCGATTCTATGAACCCAAATGTTGTTCCTTTGGTGTTTTGTTTAGATTTTAGATTTAATGGTTTGGTTTGGTTTGGTTTTCAAGAATAGTGGTTGCTCAAAGATGATGGTTGAGTTTGGTTTTTGAGAATAGTGTGGTTTTGAAGAACAAATGGTTGGTGTTCAAAAGGTGAACAAGTCTGATTTCACTTTGGAAGCAAGGTGAACAATTTGAATTACTGTAGGTATGTAACGCCTTTGATTTCTGTAGGACAGTGACTCACGCCACTAGCTAGGCAACTTGGGTCACGGCCCAAGTGGCCCAAGTCGCGTAAGCCACTAGTTGGGCGAGTCAGGTACTCGTGTGTAGGGGCGGATCCAGTGTTAAAAAAGAGGGGGGGAAAAACCCTAATCAACAATCAAAAAAACAAAATTATATAGATTAAAAAACTCAAAAATACAAAACTTACTCTTAGTTCCACCCAGTAAATTTTTCCATGGGACCCCATCTTGCCGACAATTACCAAAAACACTAGAAAAGTCTTTTGAAATCAATCAAAAAAAACCGAAAAAGTCTTTAGAAATCGACAAAAACACTAAGAAATCCCTCGAAATGAACTAAAAAACTTTAAAAATCCCTCGAAACGGTGTAATTAGAGTAAAAATTCGTCGGGTGACTTTACGCGCCTTTAGTCTACCTTAATGGTTACCCCACTAGGCAAAAATCCTGGATCCGCCACTGATCTTGTGGCCTACATCTTATGGAGCTGGGGCACCAACCGCTAAACCCTTTGGCTCAAAACCCCTTTTGGGCATGTGCAATTTAGCCCGCGACTAAAATCACATCTAAAGTCTACTTTTTTTTAGAGTTTGGCCATTTTTCTCCTAACCTCTCTCCTTCCTCTCATTTTTAGCGATTTTGAAGGATCTGCGATTTGATTTTGGACCTCCAATATCTTTCCAAAGGAAGTTGTGTTTTCTTTAATTTCTAGATTTAATCTAAAACCTATTGGTGTGAGTTTTAATTGCTTTGATAAAGCTTTATACATATCAAAATATCTTTATTTGAGTTTTGAAATGCTTTCCTCGTTATTTCTTTCAATGAATTCATGGTCTTTGAGATACTAGTTGGTACTTTTCGTTGTTTAAAAACTTGAGCTCTACATATAATGAGTTATGAGACATGTTGGGCATAAAGTAAATGAGTTTTGATCTTATGATATGGTTTTAACGATTGATGGTTCATTTGACCTTTTTCACAAGTTTAAGAATAAAAAAAATGCTTACTATTAGATTGAGTTTCATGGGATGATCTTAGATGTGGTTTAGCGGCAATGTTTTAAAACCTAGGTTTTTAGTTGACCTGGTGTAGTGGTCGGGTCCCGGGTTAACTGGTTCAACTGGTTCAACCATCAGGTTAACCGGTTTCAATATTTCCCTTAATCTCTTGTGTTTTTTTCATTTTCCTGCGTACATGCATTGTTGAAAACCCGAAACGAAAACGTCTCGAGATTAACCCAAGAACGATGCTCCAAATAAGAACCGTATCGATTAAGCGGAAAACGAAAATTATATATCAAACTTTAACGAACAAAATAAACCCAAGAGAGATCGAGAATCGAACACACACACAAGTATATAATTGCAGAAAATAAACGAGGAAGAAAACGACATCAAATTTACGTGGAAAACTTAAATCGGGAAAAACCACGGACGGAGGAGACCACCGAGAAATTCACTATCGACGATGATTACAATACTTGGAAATAGAGATTATAATGGAGAGTATAATTGTATTTTGTGATTGTTGGCTACCTCTATTCATCTATCGAGGTCTGTATATATATCTATAATGATTTTGGATAACTACCATTAATACATGAGATATATATATATATATATATATATATATATATTAGGACTCTATATATATATCCATATCTCAAGTCCACCGTCCCATGATAGCTTTAATTCAGGGATAGGAAACTTTGTGAATAAGTATTTCCCAAAATAGAAGATAATCGTTGTTGTCAATTCTCAGTAGCTAAAGTGGCTTGTAAGTGGGTTTAATCTGCAGCAAAGTCACTTGTATCAAAATTCCTCCAAAACAAACAGTAGCTAAAGTGGTTTACAAGTGGGTTTAGGTTACTTCAAACCCACTTTCCTCACTGTTTGATTTTTTACTTTGGAGACAAAATCTCACATGCATATATATAAAGTAATATACAAGTTTTACATCAATTCAAATACATTAAATACTTTGGAGACAAAATCTCACATGCATATATATAAAGTAATAATTTGATGTCTACAAGTTCCAATATTAAAAATACACAAATAACAAGTTTTACATCAATTCAAATACATTAAAAAACACACATAACACACATTATTTTTGAACTTTTTTTGAATTTTAATATAAAAACGGGTTAACTGAGTTTGAGAAACGCGTTTACCACCGGTTTAACCGGGTTTTTAAGAAACCCGGCCGGGTTAAAACGGGTCGGTAATAAGTATTAACCCAGCGTTAGTTAACCCGGTCCAACTTGATCGACCGACCGGATTAACCCGGGTTTTAAGACATTGTTTAGCGGTGATCTCCATGAAAAGACCAAACTAAAAAAAATTACAAGAAATGATGCCGGTCATAACTATTTTGCCAAGTGTCATGTATTTATTGGTGGTAGTCTTTTTTTCTTTTTCCTAAAACTTATTTAACCTTATATTATATTTTGCTACTAAACACCAAAATTCGTATTCTTTTAGTTATCTTCAAATAGAGCTCATTATGCTTTCTTTCAAAGATTTAGGGATGATAATTTCATCTTTTGATGACATGAAAAGAAAAGATTGTGAAATTAAAGTAGCAGTTGAGAAAGTATTTTGCAATGAAAGACTTCGGGCAAGCAAAACAAATTATTTGCTTAAGGATCACCTCGAATGGGGCTACCAAGAAATTCACATGTCACATGAGCAACATATTGAGAATGTGTTTTTCCAGATTCAACATGAATAAAGTTAAAAGTGGTTAGTTCACCCTTGACTATCAACTTTAGGCTAACTGATAGAGATTTGACCTCTTTGAATAAAGAGACTGAGAGATGGATAGAGTTTCATATGCATTGGCCATTAGGAGCATAATGTATGTGATGGTATGTACAAGGTCCAGTATAGCCCATGTAGTAGGTGTTATTAGTCAGTTTCTGTCAAATACAGGTAAGAAGCATTCGGAAGCACTTAAATGGATCTTCATATATCTACAAGGTACATCCAAATTGTGTATAACACTTGAAAATGAAAATTTGATAATCTCACTATGATCAAGTAACAAGTAATCTAAACAATTAAGAAGAAAAATTAATCTCAAATTCTTATATAATGAACTTTCTCTCTCTAGTACATTGCAAATGAGCTCCACACTAATCTTTACAATTACAAACTAAAACAACAAGAGTATTTATACTCTTGACTAATTACAAAGTCAAACTATCAATGTAATCTATCATTAAACTCTAGACTTAGACTTTCTTATCTTGATATGTTGACTTTACATAATATGTTGATAATGTTGACTTTGACTTGATGGCTTTAACCTCTTCATTCTTCACTCTCGTCTTCATTCTCGGTGATCTCGAATACAACATAACTTTAGACCTAACAATCTCTCCCCTTTGGATTCGAGATCACAAAGAACAATCACCAAAGATCTTTAAACCTTATCTTTGCTAAACTTTGACTTTAACAATCTCCTCCAAATCATAAGTCTTTAACGAACTCCCCTTTATAAAGACAGCCAGAAGTTGTAATCTTTTGAATAACAAAGATCTGGCAAATAACAATCTTCCATTCTTGATAAGCAAACTTATATTAGAATCTTCATCATGAACTCATATTCAATCTTAGAATTATCTTTTGAGTAGTCAACAGATATTTTTCTGTCAATAAATCAGTTTCAGACAATAAGGCTTGAAGCTTTGACACTACATGTACTAAACTCAACACTTATACATCATGAAAGAATTCATCATCAACAATAAACTCTTCAAACATCTTCATCATAAATGTCATCAATAAATTTCAACAGTTAAGCTCCAAATTCTTCATCACATCTACAATCTTTAAATCTAACGGCTTTTCAACCTTAGATTTAAAAAGATTTAGATTCAAACTATCTTTTCAACAAACTGATTCAACATACTACCGATTAATCTCAATCAACTGTTTATCAACATATGAATTTGAATTCTCTTACTCCTCCTACACATATGTGAACACTTGTTAAACTTTATCAACTCCCCCTCAACATCAGCATTCTATATAAAACATCTTTGAAATTAAATCTCCCTCAAAGCATCTTTAGTTAACATCTTCACGTCTTTGATATGAATATGTGTTTGATATTATTTCTTCCCTCATGATGATTAGGAGAATCCTGAGCATCATGAATAATAAAAAGTGAAAACAATGTAGCTTCGTTAAACACAAGTCACCACAAAATATCTTCAAACAAATTACTCCCCTTTACATGAATCAGACTTCTACATGTCAGAACAAATTTATCTTCCCCCCCCCCCCCCAAAAAATATATTTCCTTCAAAGAATTTGTTGCCCCCACTTGAAAAGATATTTTTTACAACATTTCTTACCCCCCCCCCTCCCCTTTTGAAATATGGGTAATCAGCTAACATAGAAACACATTTAGCAACTATTATCTTTATTAAACTCTAGACTTAGACTTTCTTATCTTGATATGTTGACTTTACATAATATGTTGATAATGTTAACTTTGACTTGATGGCTTTAACCTCTTCATTCTTCACTCTCGTCTTCATTCTCGGTGATCTCGGATACAACATAATTTTAGACCTAACAATCTCCCCTCTTTGGATTCGAGATCACAAAAGAATAATCACCAAAGATCTTTAAACCTTATCTTCGCTAAACTTTGACTTTAATAATCTCCTCCAAATCATAAGTCTTTAACGAACTCCCTTTATAAAGACAACATAAGTTGTGATCTTTTGAACAACAATGATCTGGCAAAGAAGAATCTTCCATTCTCGATAAACAAACTTATATTAAAATCTTCATCATGAACTCATCTTCATTCTTCAGAATTATCTTTTGAGTAGTCAACAAATCTTCAAACAAATCTTTTCAGTCAATAAATCAGTTTTAGACAATAAAGCATGAAGCTTTGACACTACGTGTACTAAGCTCAACATCTATATATCATGAAAGAGTCCATCTTAAACAATAGACTCTTCAAACATCTTCATCAGAAATGTCATCAATAAATTTCAACAATTAAGCTCCAAATTCTTCATCACGTCTACAATCTTTAAATCCAACGAATTTCAACATTAGATTTAAAAGATTTAGATTGAAACTATCTCTTCAACAAACTGATTCAACATACTATCGATTAATCTCAATCAACTGTTTATCAACATATGAATTTGAATTCTCTTACTCCTCCTACACATATATGAACACTTATAAACTTTATCAACTCCCCCTCAACATCAGCATTCTATATAAAACATCTTTGAAATTAAATCTCCCTCGAAGCATCTTTAGTTAACATCTTCACGTCTTTGATATGAATAAGTGTTTGATATTATTTCTCCCCTCATGATGCTAGGAGAATCCTGAGCATCATGAATAATAAAAAGCAAAAACAATGTAGCTTCGTTAAACACAAGTCACCACAAAATATCTTCAAACAAATTACTCCCCTTTACACGAATCAGACTTCTTCATGTCAGAACAAATTCCCCCCCCCCCCTTAAAAATATATTTCCTTCAAAGAATTTGTTGCCCCCACTTGAAAAGATACTTTTTACAACATTTCTTCCCCCCCCCCCCCCCCAAATATGGGTAATCAGCTAACACAGAGGCACATTTAGCAACTATTATCACCACAATCGAAGTAAATTCAATTGAGTAGCCTATGTTCAGTGTTGGCGTTGTGGTAGCACTAATAGGACTTCTAGTCATCACTGAAGTAAAGTTATAAAAACTAACTTTTCAGACTGTTCCGGCATAAACACAAAGATATGCATTTGGGATCACAAAGACTCGTGTGTAGAAAGAATTAAGCACTTTATGCTATATAAGCTCAAAATTGGAAAAATACATTCAATTAACTCAATGTGCATGATTGAAGTGCAAAACCGGGATAAATTTCCTTCTTTTTCAATATTCAAGTCTTTTAAATAAAGATTGAATAGATTATATGTTGTGTGCCCGTGAAAATTTAAACATTTTCTTGTTAAGAAAGAAATGAGTAGCTGGTGGGGTTAAATCAAGAGTTGGCATGGCCTAACTACCTTTTTCAATGAAGGTCACGAAAGAATTATGAACCAACAGTAATGTGGTTGCCCAACTTAGAAGTGGTTGGTGCGGAGTTATGTTATTATTTTAATTTTGTTCTCACACCCTCTATATTTTCAATAAAAATCCTCACTTCTAACCAAACTCTCATTTCCATTTTACCTCAGCACAATGAGATTACTCAATTGTATGAGTTGTCTTCCCCACTTTGTTATTTAACACCCCTCACCCCTCAATCACTCGAGAGTTACTTCTTGAGTAGGGCTACTAGTTCTGGTAGTCCATAGAAGTTCAGTTAACCTTATAAATTGTCCCCACGAAAATATTTTCCTATATGATACAAAGATATTACACATGGTAATCCAAGAATAGATTTTCAACCAGAAAGAAACGAACACAAATAAATTTCTCGGATTTAACTACCACGGTTTTGTGAAACATGGTATAACCTATTTTCCCCTCAAAGATATAAAATACTTACTCCCCCTCAAACCAAGCATAATTTCGATGATGTGTTTGAATAATCTGAAGTCAGTACGACACATAATGACCTGCAAAACAAATTAAGCAGATTTTGGTACCCATACCTTCATGGGTCCTTGTATGTTAGCTTTGGTCTGAGCTATATTGTAAAATCCGAACCATCTATTTCAGTTTGATGTTCTAACAGTAGATCTTATCACTAGGGATTCAGGAATAGTTTAAGTACCGTACCACTTATTTACATACCTTCAATTTACAAAATCATTTGTTCTGCATGTTGAACATCTTATCTTTTGTTGGCTAAGACTGACTAATTGATTAGTAGAATAAACAGAACGCGGTAAATCAGTCTTTGAAACAAATGACATTGCATCAACTGCAAGAGATGGACATGACTTGGTAAATCCAACATACTCATCTGCAGTTGATTTTCTTTTCCAAACCATCTTAACTTGCTTAGAATGGTTAGTATTTGAACCAGAAACATAAGAATTATAAAAAAGATTAGAAGGATGAATCTGATCTGGTGATTTGACAAACGGTGTTGAAGAAACCTTCGCATGAATAGAACTTGAATCAGTCTTTGAATTGACACTAGCTCTGTCAGATAATTCAAGATTTTTCAGTTTTGTAATCAAAGCATTTCCTTCTTCAACTATCAAATCAAACCTCATCTGCATTTTAGACTTCATAAACCGATATTTCATAACTTATGTATGTAATCCAAATAATTAACTTGAAAGCTCTGCGATCTTCTTCTCAAACACTTCTTTTTCTTTCTTGAACTGTTTTTCTATCTTAGACTCCTTGTCTATCTCAACATCAGATCTTTTATCAGCTTTTAAACTTTTCTTCTCATCTGCCGATTTCTTTTCAAGCTCAGAAATCTTCTATGACAAAGCAGTAACCTTAGATTCAAGAATTTGTCTTTCAGCATCGAAGGTACTCTTCTCATTCTTCTTAAAAATTGGCACAATTCTTCTGTTTAAGATCTGATACCAATTAATTGATAATCTCACTATGATCAAGCAACAAGTAATCTAAACAATTAAGAACAACAATTAATCTCAAATTCTCATGTATTGAACTTTATCTCTCTAACTCCTCTCTCTAGAATACTACAAACGAGCTCCACACTAATCTCTACAATTACAAACTAACACAACAAGAGTATTTATACTCTTGAATAATTACAAAGTCAAACCATGAATGTAATCTATCATTAAACTCTAGACTTTGACTTTCTTATCTTGATACGTTGACTTTACATAATATGTTGATAATGTTGACTTTGACTTGCTGGCTTTGACCTCTTCATTCTTCACTCTCGAATTCATTCTCGGTGATCTCGGATACAACATAATTTTAAGCATTCATAATTTTAGGCATGCAAATAACTCAGAATCCAATATTTCATGGAAGAACAAATCATATCACGATGAAGTGTCATTGAATATGAGAAGCTCTTTAAGAGGAATTGCTTGAACAAGAAAAAGTCATACCGCTGATAATGGCTTTGATATTCTGACAAAGGCTTTAGCAAGGGAAAAGCTCAAGGTATATTGCAGAATCATCGGGATGGTGAACTGTTCATCATAGGCATAAAAAGGTGGGATTTTTTGGGTTCTATTTAATCATTTATGGCCCATAAGAAATATTTAAAATAACCCAATAATAATGGCCCAGTGCAAGCTATATATTTTCTTGTATTCTATGGTTTTATAACGTAAGAGGAAACCCATAAATACAAAAGCGAGAGATAAAAGGGAAGGAAAATTCGGTTTCACTTCTCAAACAAGTGTAGTTGCGCCATTTTCCTCATCATAAGAAATTGGATTGTTTGATTGTCGTGGTTCTTCCTAGAATCTGAATCTACATTTTTAATGGTATTGATGAATTCTGGGAATAGTTTTGGTGTGTGAAAGTTCTTCCTCTTTTCCTTCAGTTTGATTCTGTATTTTCTTGATGATTTGTTTCAAGAATACGATGATTGTTGTATGCCTCTGATTTTTATTATAGAAAACATTTGTATTCCTTGGTGGTACTAGACTTTAAGCGTCCTAAACATCTCATAGTTTTTTTTTGTTATACATGGGTATTTGGGCCAGGGGCGGAACACAAGTCTTTTAATTAGGGGGGCCGAACCTAACAAATGCATCTTAAAAATATATATTAAAAAAGTTTTCAACCTAATCACTAATGTGTCACAATATATACAGGGGCCATATATACATAACCACCTGAGCTAATCGCAATTCATTGATAATATTTCTAATTTCTAGTATTTAAGGGATAAAGCGCAGGGGCCATGGCCCCCCTAGGCCCCTATTGTGTTCCGCCTCTGATTTGGGCCAGTTTGCATGCACTTCGACTAATCCTAAGGGCCCTAAAGAATAGCCAGAAAAATCTCCGGTGGTTTTTACTCTCTCCTTGAGAGGTTTTCCATGCTAAAATTCTTGTGTTATGTGTATGCTTTGTTTGTTTCTGATTTTGGGGTTGATTATCATTGCATTTAGTAACCCTTTTTGTTTGCATCCTCAAAGGTTCATATAAGTCGGGAATGTTTTTGTCAAATGAAAATTATTCCGCATTTATTGTTTATTGTTATGATGTATTTTCCATCATTGAGAGCAAGGTTCAAAAAGTCGTGAGGCGTGGCATTGCGGTGAGGTCAAGCCTTAAGCCTTACGCACCGCGGCGAGGATGCGGTGTTTTTCAAGGCGTGACATAAGGCGGCAAATTTGTATGTCATATAAACAATTATATATAAAGATATATGTTTTCTATATATTATTTAATCAAATAATGATATTAAAAAATGTACGTTCATATTAGTAGAAGAAAAATCATGTAGATTATTGCTATAAACATAGTTTTTTGATTAAATATTTAAAATAGAATTTAGAAAGGTAATTTTACAACTTCATTTTAATCGTGAGTCCATAAAGTTTATAAATTCGTGAAATTGTGATTGATGTGATTAGATAAATCTATAAAAGTATAAAATTTAAAGTTAAAAGTTAAAAGTTAAAACTGTAAAAATAAAAAAATAAAAAATAAAAAATAAATATTTTTTTTGAAAAAAATATGCCATACAAAAAAACGTGCGCCATGGCGTGCCTCAAGACGCCATGACGTGAGCCACGCCTAACAGAAACGTTATGGTCTGTTTTGTAACAGCGGTGACGCGTCTTACGCTATATCGCGCCATGACGCACGCCATGGGGCGCCTTTTTGAACCCTGGTTGCGAGTAAGTAATAGTTAACTCTACAATATCGATAAAATATCGGCATCCTTGAAAAACCATATATATTTTTATTCTCTTCTTAAACATCATTTTGGAAAATAAATAAATGCACATTTGAAATAAAGTATATGCAATAAAATAAGGTAAAAAAATATAGACTTGGAGGAATAAGAGGCAATATTTTGCACATTTATCGAAGATGTATCGAACGCCAATTCAGGCAAATATCAAGATTCCATAACCATCGAACATGCATTTAGATTCATTGAGTCGAATCATGAAGTAATGGTATAAAATATTTATAAAAATACATCAAGATTATTTCATGCATCAAGGCTCATCAAGACTCACTAACATACATCAAAACTCATCAAGGCAAAGAAAGTTATGATAAAAGATGGCAGTGTTATTGAATATTATCAAGATACCATCCATTGGGGTCAAATTTCCCCAATGTGGCATCAACACCGACATCCCATGACGTTGATACTAACCACTCGTGCCTGACGAGGTTGTCTTGCAGTGGTATCACACCATGGCATGCCTGCACCAAATTAACGACAACACCGGCCATATGTCACGTCCCTGGCCAACGTCAAAACCTAGCAGAACAGATCCAACACGTGTTACACGACATTCAAAAGTTGTCAACAATTTCATTACATTCCAACTATAGGTCATTTATACTTCATTATAGTTCATATTGTATTTTACCACGCCATCTATGACTACATCCTTGTAATGATAACCTTTGAGTAAAGATAACTATAACCTTGGATGCCTTTTCTAAGCATCATGCTTCAGGGTTGGTGGTAACCGACTCCGCTCAAGGTTTTTACCTATTCAGATTTTCGTATCACAAACTTTAAATATCTTCTCTTTATGTTGGTATCAATTGATTGAGTTTTAGTAGCTAACGTCCCAAACCAATTTGATGTCACCATTAGGTAATAATTTGGCATAAACACTATCAAACCTATCAAGATCATATTTAAACTTGGTTTTGACAGACAAATACAATATTCTACTTACAGACAAATACCTATATTTATCATGACAAAATCATGAAAAATCAAGAAACCCCAACAAAACATACAAGAGATAAAATAAAAATAAAAAAACATTTTAGTACACATTAAATATAACCAAAACCATTTTAATACATATCAAATATAAATAAATGGATGGAATGAAAATGATGATTTTACACAAGTAGATCAAAATTGTTTATTTTACGGATGCTTAGATTGCAACTATAACTTGTTTGTAGTACCATATTATAAATTTTATGCAAATTCATTTATGTTTGTATGTTAATATTTTATTTTTTCAAGTAATTTAATTCAGGTGCCTTAAAAGTTAAAAGAATATAAAATCTAGTTTAATAAAATATTATTATATGCTTAAAGTAAGTAAACAAAAATAATGGTATTAATCAAAATAAAAGTAATAATATTTTTTTTGAACTTAATTGATAAAATTATGTTGTAAATACAACCAGTTGCTGAATAAGCCGAGGAACGTGGCTAATAATTCCAAACAAGATTCAATCAAAAATCTAATAAAAACAAATAGTCTTATTAGTTAAGCTTATAGATTGCAGATTTTCAACATTATCTTTTATTAATAAAAGATCAAATAACACGTTAAATTTCAACATCTTTTATAAAAACAAACTAATTTGATCTACCATTATGATGGCAATTGGACACCTTATCTACAAACCCATTAACCACTTTGCATTAATGATATAAGATTAAATGATGTAATTTATTGTATTTGGTTACTTTCCACCTACCAAACTCCCATCTTAATTTTCATTCCTTTATATAAATCAAATCATGACATATATATATATATATATATATATATATCCTAAAATGTGAATATTTCAACCAGTTCAATTTGCTACTTATAGTTGTTGGTGATTTTACGTCTCATAAATGGAGAACATTCTTGTCAAAATATGCTTCATACTCTTGGTTTGTGTCTCCACATCAGGTTCGAATTGATACCATCAATTTTTTAAAAACTGATGTTTTTATTATTTGTCGAATCTTGACATTTAATTTGTATTTCTTAATCAGATACAACAATTATGATATGTAAACATATAGTGAGGGATTTTGGTCTCTTTGATAAAAAGAAGATAAAAAAAATACGGTTCGCAAATTAGAAACAAAAACTAATATAGAAAATGGACTTAAAAGGTTTATGATTAGAAAATAGAAAAGAAAAAAGGGATGATGCAACAATTTATTTTTCTTATAGTTTTGAGTAAATTAGACATAACAAGAGGTATATGTTGTTTATGTTCCACATTTAATTTTGACTCAACTTTTAATTTTTTTAATCTATTGATTTGGTAATTGACTTATAGGGACATGGAAAAAATCTATAAAAAAACTGAATAACACTCTGAGAGTCTTCCATCTGAACAGTATGCATAAATGCATACTAGTAATTTGTAACATGCACTCGTGTATGGAAAAAAGAAATACTTGTATGTGGTTGTGCATATTGTCTATGCATAAATGCATATTGTCCAGATGGAGGGCTCCCAATGTGTTCTTCAGTGCATATGTATTTGTTATGAATATTATGTGTTTTATGATTTATGATACCGTGTATTTTATCATATGATATATTCGTGTATTTTTATTATAAATAATTTTCATCATAAATACCTATCACGAGAAATCATGAATAAAACATGAATGGTTAGTTCTTAGGTTCTTAAAATATTTACGATTCTTATTTGAATTTGAACCTACCACTATGTATATGTATATGTGGTTGGCTTCCACTAAGAACAACTCATGTTCATGAGAAAGTGATAAAAGGTGAAGACACGTTTATATGATGAGGATAGTTTGTCGTTAGACTACAGAAAATACTCTTATAGGGTTGGGTTCACGTAAAACCAACCTGTTTTCGTGAGACTTGTGAGACCACTTTTTTACACTTCAAACTTCACAATAAAACATTGTGAAGGTAAAAAAATCCAAACTTTCACAGCAAAAACACTTTGAAGGTTACCTTTACGGTGTGTTGCTGCAAAATTTCAAGTGTAAAAAAGTGGTCTCACGAAAACAGGTTTGTCTTATATGATCTCAAGTCTACTCTTATATTGTGTAAATGTTACAACTATGTCACATATATCGGAATCTTAAAAAACTCTGTCCCCTTCTCTCTCACATAGTAACCCACAAAACATACTTAAACTACATAGTTTTCATGATATACTCATACTATGCATTATGATCAGGTTTTTCAGGTATTTCAAAATTCCCATCGAAGCCAAAATATATCCCAATTCCTCCAAGTGGGCCTGCGGCTCCGGGCTACTCGTGCCAAACCATTGCTCATTGTAAAAAAGAGTGTCCATGTGAGGTCAACGAACAACATTGTACAAAACAACGTTGTTATTGTCGCAACAACCTTTGCTAAATCTAGCAATACTGTATTAATAAAAAAAAAGAGTACGAAGAAATATATTTATCCAATATAAATAAATCTAATAAAATTTATATGTTTCTTTTCTTGTCATGAATCTATAAGTAGTACGTCCCACGTCTCTCGAACGATATGATGCTTACATTCACCTCGTTCATCCAAATAAAGACTTATGAGTATCACTATATCTACTTAAGCTACATATAAATTATGTCAATCCTTGGGGTATAAGGGTGGCCATGTTGTCGATCCATGAGCTTATACATCTAATGTGAAACATTGTTAGGTTTTATGATCAATCTCTTCGAGTCATTTCTATTGACTAAAATTTCTAAAATCCGTGTGTAGAAAAAACATTTTATATGAGTTCAGCTGATTATTAACAATATCGCAGTTTCCTAAACTAACTAACATAAACAACAACATGGGTTTGGGTTCGATATTCCACTCGATATGTGATCTTTGATGTGTGAAATAATATAGAAATGCACTCTGATTTGATTTCATATTGCATTTAAATCTCACTAAATCGAATTGTAATTGCTGTAATCTAAAATCAAATCTTAAGTCTTGTTAGAGCTAACTTTGTTAGTTGATTAGATGTTCAAGGGCTCATATTGTAAATACCTATATGAAAACGTTTTCAGAAAATGGAGTTGAGTTTTCATTCTCTATTTTCTATGAAAATTTTAAAAAACGCGTTTAGTTGAAATGGTGGAGTTTTCATTTTTCATTTTTAGAAAATTAGAAAACGCGTTTGGTTGTGCATTTTCTACCATTTTTCATTTTTCATTTTTTTTCAAATTAGAAAGCGTATGTGTGTCTGTGAATGTGAATGTTGAATGTGAATGTGAATGTAAATGTGTGTGTGTGAAAATGATGTGTGTGTGTGTGTGTTTGTGTGAATGTGTGTAGTGTGTGTGTGTGTGTTTGTGTGAATGTGTGTAGTGTGTGTGTGTGTGTGTTTGTGTGAATGTGTGTAGTGTGTGTGTGTGTGTGTGTGAAAATAATGTGTGTAGTGTGTGTGTGTGTGTGTTTGTGTGAATGTGTGTGTGTATGTGTACGTGAAAATGAAAGTGTGTGTGTGTGTGTGTGAAAATGAAAGTGTGTGTGTGTAGTGTGTGTCTGTGTGAAAATGAAAGAGAGTGTGTGTGTGTGTGTGTGTGTGAAAGTGAGTGTGTGTGTGTGTGTGTGAAAATGAAAGTGTGTGTGTGTAGTGTGTGTCTGTGTGAAAATGAAAGAGAGTGTGTGTGTGTGTGTGTGTGTGTGTGTGTGAAAGTGAGTGTGTGTGTGTGTGTGAATGTGGAAAATTATTTAGAAAATGAAAATTTTGAAAACTGATAAAAGTTGATTTCTAAATCCAATGTAAATTTAGAAAATGAAAATACTTTGAAATTTTTTGAAAACTGAACGAACTAAACGTGTTTTCCAAATTTTCATTTTCTCTGAAAAAAATTTCTAGAAAACAAAAAAAAATCGCTAACTAAACGCAATCTAATTATTTATTAGGTTTTATTCTTTTAATTGTTTTTATTTTATTTTTATTTAGTAAACCCAAACATAAATAATTATTTTTAACCTTTTAAATCCATCGAGACTTGATTTAATTATACTTAGTTCATTAAAAGTAACTTTTCTAGAAATATTAAAATAACTACAGTAAAAAAATGTAATATATAATTTGATTGGGTTTGGTACGTTATGGTTTATAAGAGCATCTTCAACTTTTTCAAAATGGAAAAAATGGAGAAAAATGAGAATTTTGAGCCAAAATGTGTTTCAACAGCTTCTCTAAAACCATTTATAAAATAAAGAAAAGTAAGAGAGAGAAACATTTTTTCTCCAAATAAGAAAAACACCCCAAAAATGATTACAAAGTAAATCACCAATGAGAAAATTTCAAAATAAAATATTTGAGGATAGAAATAATATTCTAATGGATGATAGAAATATTTTAATATTATAATCAATGTTGCTTTCTTCAAAATAGGGAATCTATTAAAAATGAATGCAATTTAAAAAAAATTAACTTATGGTTATTTATTTTAGAAAAAAATTAAAGAATTTATTAAAAATACTCTAACAACATTTCAATTTCCAAAAAAGATGCAAATTGCAATGCACTTCCAAATTCCATCCTTTCATTCTATTATATAAAGGATGACCCCTACTACATGGTAGAATAGAATTGAAAGGGGGTTTTAAATTATTTTGCAACCTTTGGTCATCCTATAACATCTCACAAAT
Organism: Silybum marianum; assembly: GCA_036898165.1. Classification (NCBI taxonomy): domain Eukaryota; kingdom Viridiplantae; phylum Streptophyta; class Magnoliopsida; order Asterales; family Asteraceae; genus Silybum; species Silybum marianum. The sequence continues at coordinate 16,558,269 of CM072537.1, read as the reverse complement.
GGAGAACTTTATGTGTAAGATATGCATCTTACTCTTGGTTTGTGTGTCTGTATCAGGTATACCATCAATTTATTTTCTTAATCTATGTATCTGTTTTTTAAAACCGTAGATATTTGAGCCAGTTAAAGCACACCTTGATTAATATCAATAAGACCCTAAAGATAATAGGCAGAAAAACTTCAATGTCTTTGACGAGACTTAAATTAACAACCTAGTGTGTGTGTGTGTGTTGGGGGTGGGGGGGGGTGGGGGGGGACTGCGCCTGGCCTTTAGTCCATGTATATGTTGTTTATGGGGTGTTGGTTTTTAAGGTGCGGTGAGATATGCACTCCATGTGGTGTTATTACAACAAAAACGGCTTTACAGGTGGTCGAATAAAAATTGTTATGGTGTGATGACTATATACATGAACTAATAAAACACATAGAATTGCATAGTTTTCATGATATACGCATATATTTTATTATAATCAGGCTTTTCAGGTAGTCCAAGATATCCATCAAAACCAAAAGGTCCAGTTCCTCCGAGTGGGCCTTCAGGTCCTGGCCACCAATGTCAAACCATCGATGACTGTCAAAAAGTGTTTTCAGGTATTCCAAGATATCCATCAAAGCCAAAAGGTGCTCCAGTTCCTCCGAGTGGGCCTTCAGGTCCTGGCTACCACTGCCAAACCATCGATGACTGTCAAAAAGAGTGTCCGTGTGAGGTCTACGAACAACATTGTACGAATAATCGTTGTTACTATCGTAATAATCTTTGTTAAGTCTATCAATGTATTCAAAAATTTCTAAGCAATATATTTAGCCAGTATAAACAATTCTGGTAAATTTTCATATGTTTATTTTTTCTGATAAATAATCAATCACTTTGGTTGATAGATTATATAATGCTTCCCTATTCAATTTTACTAGTTATTTAAATAGTCATGAGTAATTATCCTATCACTTGAACCTCTTATAAAAAGATTGAGAAAAAAAAGGATTTTTATGAAAATCCTTGGACTATAAGGGTAGCCTAGCCACCAATCAAAGATTTATACGCACCGTTAACTTTAGGGTCCAATAAAATCATAGATGAATTCACGAATTTTCAAATAATTGTTAGATATCGTAGTTTTAAATAACTTGTTATGGTCGTGTTATAGCGTAATATGGCGTCAAGACTTGATTTTTCGTCACGCTAATCCTTGTGCCTCCATTATTACGCCGTGTTAGGGTCCATTACAACACGTTCTTTTGTAAGACGTGAGGTTTTTTAATATATAATTCGAGGGATAAATGATAATTATCTGTGATATCTAAGACTTAAATAAATATAAAAAAATACTTAACAACTAAACACCTAAATAGGTAAATGGCTACTCTTTCTCATACATGAAGAGTCAAAAATGAATTTTTTGAAAATTGAAGAAAGTAGTGAGTTGAGATTCAAGAGTTAGTTCTGAGTTGAGATTCAAGAGTTAGTTCTGATTTTACACCATTGATATCTTTTTTTAGAAGCTCTATGTATTTATTTATCAATGATTTTTTTTTGTTTTATTATTATTCAAAACATTAACATACACAACGTTTTACAAAAAATTTATAGTGTTTAAATTTTTTATAGTTTACAAATGAATAAGCCTCTCTCTCTCTCTCCCCCCCCTCTCTCTCTCTCTCCCTCTCTCTCTCTCTCTCTATATATATATATAAATGAAAGTTCAAATGCAAACTCAAATTTGGTTGCGAAAGTGAGGTCAAAGAAGAACGCGACATGTGTCTCATTCAGTCTCAACAAATGAAGGGCATTCAGTATGAATAATGAATGTGAAGTTCATACATTATTCAGAGTGAATAAAACGCATTGATAGTGAATAATACAACATTCAGGGTAAATAACACAACATTCAGCCTGAATATATTCAAATAGAGAGAGAGAGAGGTTCAAACGAGAATTGTATCTATTTAAAAGAACACGAGAACCAACAAAATCACATATGATTTTACATTAACACACAAAAAAAAGACTTTGACCATGGCTTCAAATCCGTGTGGATTTTTCGCACGTTAATGTAAAATCATATTTGATTTTGTTGGTTCTTGTGTTCTTTTAAATATATAGCATTCTCGTACGATTCTCCTATATATATATAGGGGGGGCTTTCAAGGGAGACTTAGTAATTTGTGATAACCGTGAGATTTAATCTCAACCACAAATCAATTGTTAAATTAGGAAATTAATAATTTTGGTAATTTTAACTTAAAACATTAATTAAGTGCATTTTAGGGATTTTAAAAATCTCCTCTCCCATCTATCATTTTTCCTCTTTCCGACCACCTTGTTCCGACGAACTTTATATAAACACAAGATACATATTGTGATACCTAAAAACATTATTAAGAAATATACATATAAACGATATACACTGTGATACCTAAATATACATACAAGATGCACATTGTGATACATTTGTAAAACAACTAAGAAAAACAAAAATACACATTGCAATATCCTTTGTAAAGCAACGAAAATAACGAAAATGCGTGATACACTTCATAAAACAACAAAAGTACATTGTGATACACGTGGTACAATGTGACATCATCATTGTGATACACTTTGATCTACAAATATATATATTTAAAAGAATATATATATTAGGTAACTAAAATTAATTAAATATTTACTTTAAAAAAATAATTAAATCTTTTAATGAGATGTTATAAATAAAATGACTAAATTGTCCTTTTACCTTATTTAAGTAATATCCATAAATATCTCAAATGAGTGGTTCATATTGGATCTCACGATTATCATAAATTACATAGTTCTCATTTGATTACTCTCCTATATATATATATATGTGTGTGTGTGTGTGTGTGTGTGTGTGTTTGTGGTCTTCATTGAATCAGATATGATTTTTTATTGGTGGGACCCACATCATATATGGTCCCAAATGAGTCCCTTTGTTTCTTTAACAAAGTTCTCATTTGAACCTCTTCCTATATATATATATATATATATATATTTTAGAGAGAGAGAGAGAGTCATCTTCTTTTGTTAACTAAATAAATAGTACAAACTTTGATAAACAACGCATTTTCGTCCTTTTCATTATTGATGTCACACTCCTTAAATATTTTATTAACTTAATGTTTACATTTTTAATTATCGCATTCACTTAAATTGTTTCACTCATCAAATTTCTGGTTTCACCTATGAACTTGTTTAAACTTTTTTAATTGCCTTTAAATAAAAATTATTGTTTCACTTTCTGGTTTCACCTACATCGATCTGAACCTATAACAAAGAATTTTATTAGGCTCAAGGCTTCGGATCTTAGTGACCATTGCATATATAACTTAATAAAATGTAAGATCAAATCTTAGATTTGATTATTCTCCATCCGAATGGAAGAATCCGGTTGATGTATCCACATGGTTACTCATTTTTTATTCTCAAAAAACCCACATTTTATTCTAAGCTATTTTAGCACTTGATGTTCCTACTTCATAATTGATCTATAGCTTGTATTCGGAATAGAAAAGACAAGATTTTTTTATGTAAAAGTCTTGAAACTATTTCATTGATTCAAGAACATAAAGCTTTCAACAAAATCAAAGACTAGTTGTACCGATGTCAAAATCATCACCAAAGTATATTGGTTTGGTTTGTTATCTAGGCAAAAGAAGATCAATACAAGATAAAGTCAAATAGTAGCCTGACAAATACTACTAGTAGCAAGCCAAATTTTGGGGTGCAAACTTTTCCGGCACGTTTGGCTCACCAACTCTACCAACACTCATCCTGGTATGGGAACATGCTTAGCATGTCAGCCAAAGCAAAGCCACAGTAAGTTCTAAAATATTATTTTAACGATACCATACTTCCTTTACTCTTCCCTCAGCATACAAAAAGATGGGTTAGGATAACAAGTGTCTGCATCTAGATGTAGAAAAACTACATCACACCTTGCATGGAGAATAGGATGTTAAGGGGGAGGTTCTATTGCGAACTTAAAATTGATTAGAAACCCAGGAACTAGTTGGAGTGTGACACGTAGCATATTCTTCAGGAATATGGACACGTTATTCATCATTAAAGTTGTAACATATTCATCATGAATGTGTGATTCATGAATCATGATGCATCACACATCCGTAACACTTTCATATTCAACATGAATGCGTGATTCACAATGAATATCACTTCCATATTCATCATGAAATGTGTGATTTATTATGAATATTCATTGAAAGAGGAATGGTTCCCCAGTTCCTAATCACTTTTGGGTTCCTTAACGCAACTTCCCTCGGTAGTTAAATATTACAATGATTATCAAAATATACCTCTGATGTGTAGAGTGGATCCAATTTTGATGAAGGCTGATGAGACAAATCAGAAAAAGATTCATATTAGTGAAGCACTTTCCAAATGATTAATGAGTGATATAACATCAGAACAAATCTGAGCGCTTGTTTGTTAGCAGCTTAACGAGACTCGTAGCTTATTCGGTCAGCTATACATGACTGTTTGGTAGTGGCTTAATGATATAGAAAGTGGCTTATTCAATAAGCTTCTAGGGGGCTGCTCACTCTAAGGGGCTGTTTGGTTGGTATTCCATTAAGTCATGTATGGATAAAGTTGTCTGTGTAGATTAATTTGTCTGTATAGATTATGAAGGTTTTTGTTTAGGAGGGTTTTTCTCAATAGATGGAATGAACATGTTTTTTAATTGATAGAGGCAGGTTTGGAAAGAACTTGGCTTTCTGCATTAAGCTCCCCATAGAAGCTTACTGAATATACCACTTCCTATATCATTAAGCCACTACCAAACAATCATGTATAGCTGACTGAATAAGTTGTGGGTCCCATTAAGCTCATTAAGCTGCTAACAAACAGACCCTAAATGTCCTAAATAGTTTCCAATCAATTGCAATGTTAACTTGTTTACCTCTAAATAGGCAGCTCACACGAACAGTTGCACATGATCGATCTGAACACATTGGTATTACAAATGCTTTTCCAATAAGTTCCATTTAAATCATTCTCTCCATATATTCAAGTATCAAATTTAAGTATATGCATGTACATCATGTAACCTATACTTTCCCATTGGATGCTATTTTAATAATAAAAATATCAATAACATATAAAGAGGATCTAAACATATAAAATTAAATAAGAAACAATCTAATGTGTCATATGGCTTTAGCAAACCATTTTGGCAATCTCAGGGAAGCCTTCATTCCAAGCCTTGTAAAGAAAAGAGCATATAGAAGATGTAGCAGGAACACAAAGAAACAGCAATTAAGTAAAAGCTGCCAAAAGGAAGGATCAGATTAGAAAAAGATAATTCAGCCCCTGGTTTCAAGAAAAGTGGTAGATTTTGACTTTTGAGGTCAGAGTCATGACTTTTCATACTAAAAATCCATATGGATTTGTAAGATGTTCAATAAAGCCATTTACTTTTATTAGTGACCATTACGGTCTAAGTGAAAATTAACCCGTTTTTTAATAAAGGTAATTGGAAAATCCACATGGGTTTGAAGTTGAAGTGTAGTCGGTCTGATCTCAAATGTCTGTATATTCTTTTTCTTTCTATAAATAAAGTAATAGATGATTTAGAGGGTAATAAGACGAACCAAGGTCCCAAAAATGGCATATATTACATTCATCGATGGAATTGTCAAAAATCCTAATGATGAGAGGATAAATGTGGCTGAAGCATGAATGTTTATGGTGATCTACAAGAAAAGCTTGATTAATTCAGATAAATATCGGAAATGGTGTTTTTTTCAGGGGTACCAATGGAAATCTAAGATATGAAGGATGTAAAGTTACCAACGCAAGAATGTTCTCCCTGATTAAGAAAGAGTACATTACGACATATCCCATTGCACCCACAGCTCGAACCTGCATAATTTTAAGATATATATATATATATATATATATATCATATAACTGAAGCCTGATCCTTAAAAGATGAAAGAAAGTGGTTTCAAATGTGAAGAATCTAAGGGAGAGAGCAAAGCCTTACAATTGCACTCACAAATACGGAAACACCCCAACTTGCTTTTAACCTATTGGTAACAAAAAGCGGCTTTGAATCAGTTAACGGATGAGACATAATACACAAGTTCTCAATTACACTAAAAATATGGTTAGCTATAAGCTAATGGAAAGAATTCACACAGTAGACTGAAGAAGAATTTTATTAGCATTAGTCCTTGGTATATTTTCTGATTTCCTCTCAAAATTAAACTTATTTTTTTAAATTTCAGATGGGTATTGCTTCAGGTTTACATCGATTAAACAGGGTAAAGGCCATTACCTTAAAAACATTTTCTGTATATGATCTACATAAAATACGAATATTACTTCAAAAAGCAACTTATAAGATTATAAGCAATAGTTTATACACGACAACCTAGGGCAAGCCAGTTCCAACTGGAAGAGCCCAATAAACTTATGTGAACTAGACAAAACGCTTAATATACTCCATATATCCATAATATATAAACCAAATCAAAGGAGCACAGTATATCCTGCCTGGGGGTAGGGTCGATGAAGATGTATTTACGTATGTATGTGTTTCTGTGTGAGTATATACACACACATATATATATATATCAGTTTGAATTGGAAGAGTGAATATAACTTTACTTCAAAATGAAACCTTAAGATTTCAAATTATCCTTCGCAATTACCAGCCCCAATGGACCATGGGTGTATCTACCTCCGTGGAAGTTCATAAAATATTTCTTGTACTTTACGTTAAGGTTGGGAAAACATCATTTCATCATAGCCAAATATGCTAAAATTTAGCCTACCATCTTTCAAGCTTTGATTAAATAACGAGTTCCAAATTAACTCAAAAGCAAAAGAAATGAAATGAAAGAAAAAGGATAGGGGAGATTTCGGAGCAAGTAGAAGGTCAAACCTTAGACAAATAATCAAAAATACAACAAAGAATAGACATAACATGACCCAATTGCATACCTCCACAAAGAGCCCATGGTGAGACCAAGAAAACCATGCATTAGCTGAGACGCAAGAAAGATAATTGTATTTCAGTGCATATACAGCAATAAAGCAGAGACCGCAAAGAAGACGGATGAATTTCATAATTAATATTAACAATCACATCTTAGTTATTATTGGCTATATAAAAAACATAATGTAAATATGAATATGTATAAAAAAACAGATAATGCTTTCATAATACTTCTTCTCTACACAGCTCTGTTGTTTCTTGTTTTCACTCAAACGCAGATCTTGAGATCCAGTAAATACATAATTATCATACCATTATGTGAAGTCAAACATGAAACTGAGTCTTTCATCTCAACATTGACACCAAAATCATCTAAATTCTTCAAATAAGGCGGTGAAAGTCATTTCAGATTTAACACAATTCAAAATGGGAAGCTGGAAATAAGGCAAAACTTTAACCATATATAGTTATATACAATTAAAGTGATAAAGATCTGTCCAATGCAAGAGGAACATTTACTGACCAGATAAGTTATTGCTTTTATAGGGCCAGCCAAGACGAGCAACAGTGTAGCAGTTGCAACCTACAATAAAGTAATAAGAAAATATGCAAATAATAAAGATGCAACATTAAGGATATTATATTAAGGAATAGAAAAATATGGCCGGTTACATACCATAGTCTTTCTGCCAGCAACCATATCCCATCTCATGGATGAGAATACTATCGGCAAGGCAAAGAAACAACCAAAGTAGTTCTGCCAATATCGCACATCATTAGTATTAGATTTAAGCAATGAAAACATTAAGTTTGGCCTTTTTGAAATTCTTTTCCCCAATGGCCTTTTGGCCATATTAAATTAACTTACTTAAACCATCAAACAGGTCAGCTTGATACTCCCTGTGTGATATAAAATTGCAAAACTCATATATTGGGTGTCCCATGAATATCTACCAACAATTTCTATTTTGGAAAGATTCCAAGTCAAGCTTAACTTTCTGCCTATTGTCATTATTATAAATAACTTGATGGATTGATTTTTCGGTCCACATGTTTCTTTATTTTGCCTTTACTGAAGTGCAATTTATATATTTGATATATATCTAACATTTCACTAGAACTATGTGTTAGGTCAAAGGTTGTAATTTTTCATGGGATGGAGGCAGTATCAAACAAGAAATAACAAAGAAAGAAATGGAGAAGGCACCAAAGAGACGATAAAATAATTTTACCTTTTCTTCCTCTTGGCAAGTAGTTGCATTTTTTTCCTAACAATCTCGTTTTAACTAAGAGAGATAATGGTGAAGCCTCCAATGGAATAGATGTTCTTGCTTTTTTATTTTTGTCTTTTTTAGCCTGGATACCCTTTGGCCCAACTAATTCAACATAGTCCACATGAAGCACCCCTCCAAATGAATGTGCAAACTTTAGGCCTTCCAACCAGCATGCATAGCACTCAAAAGCATCATGCCCTAGTGATTGACCGGTAGTCGAACCCTTGGGGTTAGACAATCAAGCTATTGAGATTTTATGGTGCAAGATCCATATCAAATTTATAAAATTGATCAAAATGATCATGTTAATACTTAGCTTCAAATAGAAGTCCAAAGTATTTTCATGCAAATCAATTACCTTAAGCACCTTATATTGCAAAAAATCATGGTTTTTACACAAAAAATAAACACACCATCATCATCTTACTTCTAACAATATCTTTTAGCTATCATAGTTATACGTCTTAGAACTGAAACACATCTATCACCCATTCACCGATATTCACAACATTTTTGCCTCATATACACTAGTGTGTAGACCGTTAAAAATGAGCTAAGCTTTTCTATGGGACATAAATAAATTTAAGACTTCCTTTTTGTCATGGCTCTAAGGCTCCAAAGCTCCACAGATCAAAAAGATGTAACCCCTCAAACCTCTACCATAATCAAATGAAGATTCACATATTAGAAGACATGGCCCAAATGAAGCATTAGATGCCATCACTCACTCCATTTTCCTTCACTACAAAGCAATTTTTTTTTACCATAGTAGCATAGATACTTCATGATTAATCCTACTTTAGTACATGAAAAAGGGGTCAAGCTTAATATCCGTATCCCTAATCTCATTCCAGAAACATTCATTACTATCCTGAGGTCCTACTTCTAGTTCCTACTATCTGTAAATCGTGTATTTACATGTATAAAAACAAGATATAAACAAACAACCTTGTGTTTTATCGTAAAAAAAAATCAAGTTTGCAAGCCAATCACACACCCTTCAAGTTGATCAGCATCCATACATGTATAAATATTGATATTCCATAAAACACCTGCCAAGTATTCGACGTAATGCTAGTACCTCAATAGCAAGAGAGCTGCTTAAAATGTAGGCCAACCCACCAAGAGCAGCAAACATTGCACATTCCACCAACCTCAAAGTCTTCTGATAAACCTCTCCATTCATAGTCAAGTCCTCAGAAGAACCAACGTCGTCTTCCTGATCATCTTTCTGTGTCCACAATGGGGCTCCAATTTCTGAAACCCTAGCATTGGTTTTAGAGATGGGATATTGGGGACGGGAAGAAAGGATTGAAATTGATGAGACATGAGAGAGGATGAATTTATGGGATGTTGCAGGGAAGGTGGGATGGGAAAGATGAGAAATTGGGGGTTGAAGACGATAAGAATGAAATTTGAGGATGTTCATGGTTGTTGAAGCAAACATGGTGATTCTATAAAGATGAAAAAAGGTAGAATTGAAATCAAAAACAAAATTGTTAGCATATAAAAAAAGAGAATATCGTCCTCCGTTTCTGCTCTCACACGGGATATTCAGGTAAGGCCGGAAAAGGAGCTGTTTGGTTTGGCTTAAAGTAACTAAAATAGCAGTCAGAGCAACCATAATCGGGTACCGGCCATTTTGTATGGAATCGGAACCCGATTCGACCGTTTCTGAATATTCGAAAGTGACACCGTTAATACCAGTTACTTATATTTTAAAACCAGAACCTGAACTGATGATAACCGGTTTTGATACCGGGTACCCGGTTTTAACTTTTTTTTTAATATTTTACATTATATGCGATAAAAATATAATTACAAAATATAAAATACCGACTTAAAGTAATAAATACAATAAATGGTTAAAACTAATCCGATAAAAATTAATTATTACATAAACAAACCAGAAAGTTTGGGTTTTATTTATTATTTATAAATATATAAAATAATTTTTATTTAAAAGTGACGGGTAACGGGTATCCAGCGGGTAACGGTTCCAAAAAAATGAGAATCGGAGATCGGTTCCGTATTTTAGGAACCGGAACCAATCACATCGGTTCCGTATTTTAGGAACCGGAACCAATCACATCGGTTTCGGTTCTGAAATCGGCAGCTCCGAAGCGGTTCCGGTTTCAAAGGTGGGTACCCGCTTCCTATGCTCAACCCTAGTTAGAGCCTCTCCAACAGATTTTCTATTATTTTTCTAAAATAGAGAACCAAATATAAAAATCTCTAAAAAAATTATATTCATCTCCAATAGATTTTCTATTTTAGAAATTTTAATACAAATTATATTAATATAATATTCTCTAATTTATCATTACAATACACTTTTAAAAAAAACTTAATACAAAATGATAAAAAAATTAATCTTATTGTTTGGATGGAATAAAATAACATATTTTCTCTCCTGCCATCAAGTTTTAGACACTTCTCTAAACTTGGAAAAAATTTAAGTTTTTTTTTGTTATAAAGAGTAAGATAGTAAAACTGTTGGAGAGGTTTAGAGAATAAAAACTCATTTTTTTCTATTTTAGCAAAGTTGTTGGAGATGCTCTTATTATTTATTTTTGTGGTATGGTAACATTAACCGATTATAATTGTAACGGAAAATTTTATATCATGTATCAACTGATTATATTTGGTATTAACTTTTTTTGATCGGTACGGTTTTGTACCAATTAAAAATTGAAGTTATAGATTTATTTATATTAACATCTTTATTAACTAGATTTAGTGTAAACTCTAATTTTGGTCCCCGTGTATTGAAATCTTTGAAAATGGGACCTAAACTTTGATAACTCTAGAAACCGTCCTCGTGGTTTTTATTTTGCTCTGAAAATGGTCCCCCGTCACTAACTCCTTTAATTTTCTCTGCTAGTTATAGGGGCATTTTTGTCCATTTAAATATATTCCTTCTTTAAACCAGACCACATATAAACAATAGGTAAAAACCCATTTCCCTGCATCAATCGCAAACAGAAGGCAATCACTGTTCCATTCAATTTCGAACAACCACCATCACCGTTCCATTCAATTTCGAATGACCACCATCACCGTATAGTTCAGTTCCGACGGTCTCCGTCACCGTACAGTTCAGTTCCGGCGACCGCTTTCAACGTACAGTTCAATTCCGGCGATCGCCATCAACGTACAGTTCAGTTCCGGCGACCGCCACCCCCGTCTAGTTTAGTTCTGGCGACCACGGTACAGTTTCACCATATAGTTCAGTTCCGGCGACGGCCTTCACCGTATAGTTCAGTTCCGACGACCGCCGACAAGTTCAGTTCGGGTGACCACTATCACTAACAAGTTCAGTTCGGACGACCGCCACCACCGACCAGTTCTGTTCCGAAGACCGCCATCACCGACTGGTTTCATTTCCGGCGAACGTGATTACTGTCCAGTTCAGTTTCTGTCATCCATCCAATTCAGTTTCTGTCATCACCCTCCTGTTCTCATTAACCTTTTTACACTACCATGTGTTGAAAATGTATAATATAGGATTAAAAAACAATAAAAAACTAAATCTTTATATAAAAGATTTAAGCTTTATATATATAAAATAGAAACTTTATTGAGATGATAAACCAAGTTTAATCTTTATATATATTGAAGGTCCAATGAATTATAAGAAAATCCCGAAACCAAATTGTGATATTCCCACGATTTAAATCTATCATTCCCGATAGATTTAATTGAAAGAAAGGAGAGAAGCAGATCGTTCACTCAGTGAACTATATTTAAATACAAGATAGAAAGATTAAAGACTAACCTTTTTTGATTGATTTCGGAGAACAAAAGAAAACTGCACGGTTATGTAAAACCTGTCCTTTAAGGTTTTATACGGCACCCTATTTGCTGTGAGTTTGACAGTCGCAAAGCCCCAGGATTATATGCAGATTCACGGTTCGTAGACAACAGCAATGTGTACGACACCAAAGCAGAAGTGATGCAGAAAATATGAGAAGGAAGAACCAGCAGAATGATGGCAGCGATGGCAGAAAAGTAGCAGAAAACGAGAGAGAAAAGGGAGCCTGTTTGTTTGATATTCAGCGCATGAAACCAGAAGGTTTAACCCAGTATTTATACTGGGTAAACCCACGTTTCTCTCAGCTTAGTCCCCAAGAATCGGGCTGTTAGTTGAGACCGATTCTCATGCTGATATTGCTCACATTTTTTATTAAATATTTAGGAAAATTCAGTTTTAAATAATTGATAAGACTTGGTCAAAAGCTGATTAAAAAATCGTGAAAAATATTTAAACTGATAAGCTCGACTGCTTCTCTTTCTCAAACGTTTTCTGTATCAAAAAGATACTCGGGAGCTTGGGGCGAGGCTCCTTCTGCTCCGATGCGTCGTGTGAAGTGCAAAGTGCGCCTCCTTGCGCCACTCCGCAAATTCCCGTGCGTGCACCCGCGTCCTCAGCCTCGGCCTCGGCCACGGCCACGCGCGCGCGTGTGCAAAACTTCCAACCTTCCACATTATTTCCAACACCATGAAATACCTTTCACCAACCAAGGACCATCCTCCAAAACCTGCGTCAATTCCTCTTGATTTTTTAACTTGAAATTCAAAGAATTTTGCTCTCTATGTAAAAAAAGTAGAGAGGTGGAGTTTGATGGGTTTTAAAGGTAAGGAGATTTGTTGGTGGGATTTGAGGAGGAAGATGGCCGAAGATGATGATATTAAGCAAGTGTTTGCCATTGATAAGGGTTTTGCGCAGAAGCCATCGTTAGATTGTGAAGCGAGGATAAGGAGGCGTTCCACAGGGGCAACAAAGAGCGGAGATGATACCGATGAATGAACATATGAAATATACATAGTATAGAGATGGATACAAATGGGCCAAATTTCTCAAGCTCAAATTTCCTTCACAACGTAAGCTAATGAGAAATTGATAGTTAGATTAGGAGAAGAAAGAAAGAGGGTCGTCGGAACTGAACTATACGCGATGGCGATTGCCGGAACTGAATTGTACGGCATTGGCGGTCGCCGAGACTGAACTGTGAGGTGATGGTGGTCGTCGGAACTGAATTGGCGGTGATTGACTTCTGTTTTTGTCTTTGTGATCGATGAAGTCTTTGTGATCGATGTAGAGAATCGGGTTTTTACCTATTTTTTTATATGTGACCTGGTTTAAAAAAAGGGATATACGTAAATGGACAAAACTGCCCCTGTAATTAACAGAGAAAATTAACGAAGTTAGTGAAGGGGAACCACTTTCAGAGCAAAATGAGAACCACAGGGATGATTTCTAGAGTTATCTGTAACACCCTAAAATTTAGAGTAAAATTAAACCGAAATAACATGCGGAATATAAATAAAATCACCCAATAAGTGGGGATGGATTATGAAAGTTTACATCTAAACATGGATATTAAAATAACAACCTAATAATCTATGTTATTTAGACTATAGATTACAATTGGGTGTTACTAATATCCTCAAAAGAATATTCTATTGCTCCAACTATGTATATGCTCTATGAGCATATCTCCAAAAAGGTGTCCTCTCTCTTGACACATCAACCCGCTCTTCTCTAAAGAGCCACGTCAACTTGTTTACCTGCTAAACCACATTTAAAATCAAGTGTTAGGCTTACGCCTAGTGAGAACAAACAGTTAAATGGATAAGGCAGTTAAAACATTTAAAATATAAGATACAGTGCGTTTATCCCATTCAACTTCACTTGAAATAACTTACTCTTGATGAGCAAGGATCTTTTAAAAACAACCGGGGGAGACCCGGTGTTCCATCCTTAGTGACGGATACCAGAAGTAGGTCACTACACGATGTTTGAGCTAACTGTAAGAGCCAATGGCAACCGGTCAATGACTTATTATGCACCTTAGTACACGTCCCCCGATGACTTCTTACGAAAGCCCGCGCAATGGTCACTGGCAACCGGCCTATAACCGATTATGCACCTTAGTACACGGCCCCCTGATGACCCCAAATTGCGCATGCATAGATTCAATGGCATCCGGTAATGATCCGGCATTATACCCAACGGTAAGAGGCCCCCGATGACTTCTATGCTACCAAAAAGGGACAACAATCCCGTTTTAAACCGACTATATGCCTATGGATCCAATACATACTAGTCCTACGACCAAATAAATCAACAAGACGTATTACTAGTTTTCCAACCTTGAAAACCCTTTCAATAAACCATTTCCTTTTAAATCCAAGTTTTACCAAAAACTAGGTCAAATCATTTTGAGTTTCAAAACCAAAGATTATTTCATTTTATAATCTTTTCAAGTATTTTAAACCATTTATGATGCTCATTTCTTCATCTACAACAACATACTCAAAACTCTCATTTTGACCTAAAACTTCCAAACTTACTCAAATACACAACTACTTGAAACCAAGTTTAAGAATCAGCAAAATACTACATTTACAACAAGTATTTGAGTTCATAAGTTTAGATTTGAACTCACATAGCTAGGGTTAGGAAAACCCTAGAAAATCTCCTAAAATGGATGAAAATGGTGGAACTTGGTGGAGAAGATGAAGTAGAAGAAGAACTCGAACACTTGAGCTCCAAACCGAAATCCTCAAGCTAGATGCTCAATAAATGCTCCCAAGTTGGTTAGAATGGTGGTTCAAAGCATTAAAATCGCCATTAGTGTGGAGGAGAAGGTTTTTGGTGAAAAATGAGTGTGAAAGTCAAGAAAAACGGATGTTATAAAAACTGATCAGTGCTGGACGCCAGTTACGTTCGTAACTGGCATTGGTAACTCACGCGGCTCCCTCTTGACCAAACAGACTCTGACGCTAGTTGTGAAGCTAGTTACATTTCGTAACTGGCATTGGTAACTCACGCGGCTCCATTTTGACCAAACATACTCTGAAGCTAGTTGTGAAGCTAGTTACATTTCGTAACTGGCATTGGTAACTGGCCCTAGCCAATCAGAGTGTAAAGCCACTTAGTGGCGTGGGTTAGCTCAGCCGCAACTAGCACAAGCCATTTAAGTTACCCCGAAACTCCCAAACTTGATTTCCGACGCATAGCTTTGATCTTTTTCATCAACCAACCTATAACCCTTTTAAAACACGCATTTTCCAGAATTTTATATTTTATCTAAAAAAAAATTCCGGGTGTTACGTTATCAAAGTTTAGGTCCCACTTTCAAATATTTCATTAAACCACGGGGACCAAAATTAGTTTACTCTTAGATCTAAATGCACCAAAAACATAAAGTATCCAAATAACGTGGAAGTGTATCACTATATACACAAGCATTCAAATAAATTTGTAATACAACCATTCATTAATAATATAATACAAACGGTCATTGAAAAAAGCGACGACGGATAGTAGAAGTCAAGACGAGTTAGTAAGGTTATTAGGTTGGGTGAATGGATTCAATCAAGTTTTATATGCCCCTTTCTATCATAATTTAGCAAAACTCTACATAAAAACACATTTAAAATTTAAAATCAAACATGTGGTATTATACTAAAGTTTAGTTGATAAATAATTAAAAAAAAATCGACACCGTATTAACGTGGTAAACGACTTCTAATACCACGTACCAACCAGGTTTAGATAGTTGGTACGGTAATACCAACCAATTAAGTTGGTATGGTTGGCGTAGAAATTGGTTGTTTATCATTGTACAAAATTAACACCCGTAATAAATGTATTATTTATATAAGTTAAATTCAAATTTGGTCCTTGTGGTATATAAATATTAACGAATAAGGTTTTTTAAAGATTTTTTCAACGATCAACGTACGTCCCTGTACTTTCCATGAGATCGGTACCAGTACCGTACCGAACCAGTACCGTACCGGTCGGTACCGATTTTTTTCCGACAAAATATGAGTACCGAATACCAAACCGAATTTACCAGTACAGGATCGGTATCGGGACGGAAAATTCGGTGTCAATACCACTTAGTACCGAAATTTTAAGTTAATAACAAAACAATCAAAACCAAACTGCTAAAGTTCAAGAATCAAATGTTCAACAATCGTAAATGTTCAATGTCTCAAAAACCAATCCCAAAAATTCAACAATCTTTCGGTTCTCTTTCTCCATTTTCCTTTTTTGGTTGTTTATCGCCTCTTCAACAAAATCGATTTTTTTGAAGTGGGCGATTTTTTGAATTCAAAAGGAGAAGATATAGATTCATTAGGAATATATATGAATTTATTAGGCATAGATATTGTTTAGTTTTAGGAAGAGATGATTAGTTAGGAGATAGAGATGGAAATGGAAATCAAAATGTCCCTTGTTACCCGATTCGGTACTGGTATCGATTTTTCGATATAATACCGGTACCGAATATCAAATACCGAATACCGATTTTGAGGAATTTTTGGGACCGAATACCATACCGAATATGAGAACTCGGTATCGGTTCGGTACGGTACCGTTACGGGATCGGTTCGGTTCGGGAAAAGATATGAAAAGATCATCTCTACGACCATCCAACTTTTTCGTTAAATATGACATTTTTAGCATATTTTTTTATTTTGTCATTTTTTAAACCACATGGACCAAATATGTATTTACTCTAAACTATATATATACTTATATTTTGTGTATTATATATTTATATTCGTATTTTATTAATTATTTTTAGGGCATTTATTAGCATACTGTCCAATCTCTTTACAATAGTAACATCGACATTCTTTAGATTTTGGTTTTCTCTTAAAAGTAGGTTTATGGGTTCTACTATATCCTTTTTTCTTATAATAATTTGTCTTTCTCTTTTTGAAATATCTCTTTTTATATTGACTGATACAGAATATACTTCTTCTGAAGATGAATAAATTAGAAGTAGGATCTACAAGTACTTCTAATTCTACAATAGATGATCAAGACGAACAAAGAGGAGAATACAGACAAAAGATTCTAATAGACAAGAAAAGATTAAAACAGATACAAAGAGAACACTTTTCATTATCTAATTATTCTGGATTTAAAATAAATACTTTACAAAGATTAGGAATAAAACCTAGAAACCATCACTTATTTTATGGATTAAACATCCAATAAAGAACGTTAGATATAGATATGACCTCTAATAAAGTCATGATACCTTTATTATCTAAAAAAGATATACAAAATAAATTAGTAAGAGTAAAAGAAGTTAGAAATACTTTAGGATGGATACATGTAGGAGCCATACAGATAATTATAAAATCAACCTTCAAAGAAGTAATAGATTCCCCTATAGAGCTCGCTATAATGGATAATAGAATTAGAAATAGAGAAGAAGCATGTTTAGGTATATTAAAAGGAAATTTACAATATGGAAAATTAAAATTTAATATTTATCCAATAATTTCCTACCACATACAAGATAAAGATTTTGATAAGACTTTAAGCCTATTACAAGATTTCAAAAGAAGAGATTTCTTTAAAACACAAAACAGACCATATTCGATAACATATGCTATTTTTTATGCTATATCAAATACTCATCATTCAGATTGCTTTAGTATAAAAAGTACTATAGATTTTCCTTTACTATTTAATGATGTACACCAGATACAAGTACCTAATTTACCAAAAATAGAAGAAATAGATTCTAGACCTATAAATATGGATTTACAAGATAAACCATTATTAACTTCTAACTTTGTAAACCCAAATTATCTTTTTCGGACACAAAAGTAATTAGTCTCAAAAGATTATCAAATTCAGAAAGATTTAATCCCATAATGATACCTAGGGAAGATAATTTAAAAAACTATAAAATTATTGGAGAATACTTTGAGAGGACAAAGTTCTCCAGCATGTATGGTCAGAAAACATGCAGAAATAGTCAGGGGAAAAGCTAGAATGGTGATAAATTATAAAAAATTAAACAATAATATTGTATTTGATGGGTATTTTTTACCTCATAAGGAAAGTCTAATAAATTGGACAACTAATAAAAAGATATTTTCAAAATTTGATTGTAAAAGTGGATTTTGGCGGATAAAAATGCATCCTGATAGTATTTTATACACAACATTTTCAACACCTCAAGGACAATATGAATGGTTGGTTATGCCATTTGGATTAAAAAATGCTCCTCAAATATTTCAAAGAAAAATGGATAGTATTTTTAAAGACTATGACTTTATTTTCGTATATGTTGATGATGTCTTGATATTATCCGATGATATAGAATCACATTTAAAACATTTAGATATATTTATAAAATTATGTATAAAAATGGGTTAGCCTTGTCTGAAAAGAAAACAAAATTGATACAAAATCAGATAGAATTCTCAGCAATGAAAATCGATGGCAAAGGGATACAACTTCAAAGCCATATCCTAGAAAAAATAAATTCGTTTCCTAATAAATTAATAGATAAAAAACAAGTTCAAAGTTTTTTAGGAATACTTAATTATGCTTCTAATTTTATTAAAGACTTAGCAGCATTAAGAAAACCTTTCCAAGATTTACTCAAAAAAGATAAAATTTTTAGTTTTAACAAAGGATTGGAAAATCAAGTAGAAAAAATAAAAGAATATTGTAAATCGTTACCAAAATTACGATTACCAAAAGAAAGTGATAATTTAATTCTTGAAACAAAATTAGAAACTTTGATAAAAACAAATAGTCAAAATAGAGAAATAAATTATTCTAATAAAGACCAAATGATACAACAATTCCTTAACTAATTCTTGAAACAGATGCTTCTGAAAATTATTGGAGTAGCGTTCTTAAGAAAATAGATTATTCAGGGGAAAAAATAATTTGAGAGAGTATTTACAGCTATTGTTCCGACACATATATATAATTTTTATATTTTATAAATTATATTACATATTTATATGCATCTTAATTTTTTATTTAGAATTACTTATATTTATATATTTATGTTTCGTTTCCTACGTTAGATGTATGGAAAAAGAAGTATGGATTTGGTTGGAGGTTTTACTTGTTTTTTTCTTCCTATCTCCATCCTCTTGTAACACGAGGACAACTTGAAGACTCCAAGTTACAATAAAAAGAGCATACGGCAAACACATTTATATGCATCTTAATTTTTTATTTAGAATTACTTATATTTATATATTTATATTTTACGTATAAATAATTTTATATAAATATATAAAATATAAATAAATTTTAAATCAAAATATAAGATGCATATAAATATGTAATATAATCTATAAAATATGAAAAGATTCATAAAAATATGAAAATTATATAATTAATAAAATACAAATATAATATAAACATAAAATATAACTAAATATAGTTTTAGAGTAAATTACAGATTTGGTCCATGTAGTTTGAAAAATGGCAAATTAAAGAAAGTATGCTAGAAAGATTATATTTAACGAAAAAGTTGGATGGTCGTTAACGTCAGGCACCCTATCTGTTATAAAATGGAAAGTATAAGAATGTTAATCGTTAAAAAAATCTTTGATGGATCTTATCCGTTAATATTTATAAACAGTAAGGACCAAATTTGAATTTAACTCTATCTTTATCTTACATTGACCCATTAAATTAAGCAAGTAATGGATAAATGGTAAAATAATATTTCATTTTAAACTACAAATGATATTATTAAATCTTAAACATATATGTAAAATATAAGAGTATTTCTATCATATTCTCTAAAATTTCTCCAAAATAAAGTACCAAAAGCTAAAATCTTTAAAAAAAAAGTTTACATCCGTCTCCAACAGATTCCCCATTTTGAAGAATTCAACATTGATTATAATAATAAAATATTGCATTCATACACTAAAATGTTAATATTTTTTCTAGGTATTTATTTTCAAAGGTTTCTATTGGTTTTCTCATTTGATAATTATTTTTGGAGTGACCTCCATACTTTGAGAAAAACTCATTCTCTCTTCTACTTTCTCTATTTTGTAAATAAAGTTGGGAAAACTGTTGAAGCAAAATATTGGCTCAAAATCCTAATTTTTCCATTTTCACCATTTTGGAGATGCTCTTGAGATGCTCTAAGTTCATATATTAATTATTTTACATCTAATTTGTTATAATAAACATATTAATATTACTCTGAATATAATCATAGTGTAATATTTTAAAAAACAATATAAAAATAAACAACAATTTTCATTGTATTTATTTTTCCGGTCTGGTCTTGTTTCTTTTTTAATCATAATGAACTCTTTTACTCGATAAATATAAAAGAGTATATTACACTTTTGGTTTCTATGGTTGTCAGTGCCACTCACCAGCAACTT
Organism: Silybum marianum; assembly: GCA_036898165.1. Classification (NCBI taxonomy): domain Eukaryota; kingdom Viridiplantae; phylum Streptophyta; class Magnoliopsida; order Asterales; family Asteraceae; genus Silybum; species Silybum marianum. The sequence continues at coordinate 16,537,821 of CM072537.1, read as the reverse complement.
ACGTCCTCTTTTGAACGAATTACAGTTTTGGTCACTGAGTTGTCATTTTGTTTCACTTTTGATCCCTCAGACTAACTTTTGTTAAATAGGTTCGCTAACTCAGGGACTATTTTCGTCTTTTTAGTATTTCTTTAATTTTCAATTAAAAATGTAGAAAATATATACATACATTTCTCACACCCCGTGAACACATCCACACACGGATTCCGACCTCCCACCCCGTGAACCCACCCACCGATTTTGGCCTCCCGTCCCTATAGCCCATCTTTTTCGACGATTTCTTCACCATCGGCTACCAACTTCCCCCTCTTCTCTCCTTTATCTCCCCCACCTGCCACCATCATATCCATCATAAAACCCACCTACAAACTACCACCTACCACTACCGTAAACCCCAACCTGAGACCCACCATCTCCCCTTTCTTTCAGTTTTCTTCTTAGTCGACAATCCACCTTCCCCTACTAATATTTTTGTCCAACGACAAATTAAATCAACTCAAAATGAAAAACCACAAACAAACCCCTAGTGGTTTTCATCATACCCTCTTCATCAATGATGGATCTGTTATGACAGATTTTACTTCGTCTGCACTACTGAACCACCATGAACTCAAAACTAGTGTTGAATAAGCAAATCAATACGAAAATCAAAAGAGTGCCCTCTTCTTCATCCCATTCTGAACTTGAATCAAAAAGTAAATTAAATGAGCATCACAATGAACTCGAAACTGGTGTTGCATCAAAACCCAAATCCAACCCAAATCGAAAATGAACTAGAGGAGACAAACTCAACCCCCTGTACATCAATGATCTTTTGTAGGTTCTTTGAAGACCCAACTCGCTGGCAAAGACTCAAACTCATAGCAGGATTTGATTTTGGTTTTGACAAAGGAGAATTTTTTTTGTGAGTGGTAGGTTTTAGACTTGGGCTTTTTGTACTATACATATTGGTTTGTCATATTTGTTGACTTTTACTTTCTAGTTTCTAATTCAAGAACTTTATTAGTATCGATGTTTTTTGGGGATTGTTTCCTTGCATAAGATAATGAAACTCGAAGAACTAAAAAAACTACATTCATTTACCTTTATTTCCAGTTTTAAGTCACTTTCACGAACTTTTACATACTTTTAATCACTTTCACATGTATGATTTGTTAAAGTTTCGGTTTTGATGATAAAAATAGGTAAATAAAACTAGGTGAATGCATATAAAGGTATATGAATGTTTTGTTCTCACATTCTCACCATACCTCTTATTCTCTTTGTAAGTAAACCTTATAAATACAGACATACATACACACATATACATACAACAATCGGGAACCGTCTTTCACCCTTCCTTCCCTAATTCTACCATATGTACCATCTCACCACTATCACAACACCTCCATCTCCATTCAAGCCTCCATCCATGGTGACTTCTTCTCTTTCCCTCTTCATCCCATATCTTGCTTCATCACAGACCTAAATCTAACCATCTTATTCCCAATTCGAAATCAACGATCCCAAATTTCAGAAGCATCACAAAGCTTCGACTGTTTTATGAGGTCTGACTTTAACTGAACAAGGTGGAATGCTTATATTTAAAGATCAAGGGTTTCCATAAACATCACAAAGCGTCGATGCTTTTGTACTCCAAGATCAATCTCTAAAATATTTTTATCTTCTAAAACTCTAAGTCGAGGTTTGCGAAACAAATATAGATTAAATTTTAGCTTGAGTTTAAGAATTCGATATTGTTGGTTTTTTTGTTTCTAAATTTCATTGTTCAATGGATATATAATTTGATCAATTTGATTCCATTGTAGTCAAATAAATGTTTTCTACTTCTATTTCTTCATGGTATAATGTACTCGGATTTCTTGATTTGAAACCAATAAATATGATTCAAGTAGGTGGCAGCGATTTACCTTGGAGAGGGGTTCGTTGGAGTTGGGGGTTTCCTCTGTTGTTTGTATGGTGTGTATGTGTGTGTATGTGTATATGTAGAGGAATGTTCAAATAAGAACTCAAATTTGGTTGTCAACGTGAGGACATATGAGAGCGCGACACGTGTCATATTCAGACTGAATAATGAAGGAAATATTCAGACCGAATGTAGTATTATTCCGACTGAATAACACTACATTCAATCTGAATATTTTCCGTCATTGTTTAGTCTGAATATGACATATGTCGCGCTCTCATTCGTCCTCACGTTCACAACCAAATTTGAGTTCTCATTTGAACCCGCCCCTATATATTTATATGTATGAATATATATACATATATATATATATATGTGTGTGTGTGTGTGTGTGTGTGTAGGGTCAGGTTCAAGGAAAACGCCAAAAAAAACTGAAGAAAACCCTGGGAGCCTTTTATCTGGACGGTATGCACTAATGCATATTGGTAGTTTGTAACATGTATTTATGAATATTTATCAATGCATATGTAATGATAGAAGCATTGGTGCATAGGGACAAAAAACGTTTGCTACCATTCGGATGGAGGGCTCCAAATGTGTTCTTCACTTTTTTAGTTTTTTCCCTTGAACCTCCCTCCATATATGTATATATATATATGGGGGTATCTTTTTTTATTAACTCAATTTATTGTGTTAACTTTGTGAACTCATCAGAATCATTCATCTTATGAATCAATGGATGACATTTATGATGCTACTTTTGTAATAACTAATAATATATAATACGTTACCATCCAAAATGAAGATACACGAACAAGGTTGTCATTGGAAAAATATTTGTGGATGTTTTTTAACCATCCATATGTGTATTAATGTTTTGTAACTGCCCATGTGTATATTAATTCATTATCATTAATAAAAAAAAATCTTCATTATTATGAACATTAATATACACATAGACATCTCCATACATGGGCATCTCCCTCTTTATATGAATATGGGTTCACCTATGAACAATGTGATTATATGTTCAAATGTATTATGTGCATTCTTTGGATGTTCACAAAAGTTCACTTGGATTATATGAACAAGTGTGTTTGGATGTTCATATATGTTCACTTATGTTATGTGCATTCCTTGGATGTTCATATATGTTCACTTATATTATGTGCATTCCTTGGATGTTCACATATGTTCACAAAAATTCACTTGGATGTTCATAAGAGAGCAACGTATAAGAGCTGATTACATATGAACAGAAAACAAATCACCAATAATCTGGAAACAAAAACCATATTATTTTAGCTAGAATCATAGGATTTGTGTTTCTGTAACATCCCATTAATGACAACGAAAATGATACAAAAAATAAAATTACCATTATATCATTAATATTAATTGCATGGTGATATAATAACTTAATCTAACAAAGGCTTATTTGTAACGTGTAAAAATAAATAGAGGGCTTGATTTCAGGAGCAAAAAATCAGTTCAGAAAGAGAAAGCGAGGGATGGGGAGAGTGAGGAGCAGATCGAGCTTCATTCTAGTGAGAGGACACTGATTTTCAATAGAGTGGCTTCATAATCATATCACAAAGTAAGAGAATCAATTTCAGGTTAGGAAGAGAGTTTGTTGGATAGAGGGTAAGGCATAAAACTTCGAGAAAAAGTGTTTGACGTTGAGAAAGTTGGAGAGGAACAATTGACAGAAAGCTTCGATAAAACTTGGAAGAGTAAGGCAGAAAGCTTCATTTCAGCAATGGCAGGATGGTCAGCGTCGACATTAGTAGGAAGAAGAAGAACATACAACGATGGCAGAAAGAAGAGGAACAATTACTGGAGGCGGACTTTACACATGTCTTTTGGTGAAGGAATTGTCCTTTTTTTTAAAAGGAAGACGTTGTATGAAGAGTAGGTGGGGAAAATTTATGGCTGAGTGTAAAGGACTAAGGTTTTTTAGCTGACCAATTAAGTCATCGGTTCAGCGAATAAACCATAATCAAACAATTTTTTATGGTTGAAAGAAAAGTTATAACCCTTATACAACTCGTTAAGCTCCTTCCAAACAGCCCCTTACCGTACCATTACAAGAATACAACCTTAAAATATGATTAGTTAAGTTGTTTCAGATTGAAAACGATATCCGTTAAAAACCATGAAACCACTTAGACAAAAAGTTATTATCAATCTAAAATATAAGAGTAAATTACACTTTTGGTCCCTGTGGTTGTATGCAATTCTCGTCCCTCTTTTGAATAATTACAGTTTTGGTCATTGTGGTTGCCATTTTGCTTCACTTTTGGTCCCTGAAACTAGCTTCTGTTAGCTAGATCTGTTAACTCAAAGGGTATTTTCGTCTTTTTGTTTTTTCTTTACTTTTCAATTAAAAAATAAGTGACATATAATATAATATTATATGTTATATATAATATTTTTTAATATATATACATATAATATTATATTATTTAATATAATATATTAAATCAGAATAAACATATATATATATATATATACACCAGGGCGGCTCCCCACCCCATCCTTTTTTCCCGGCCACCTCCTACTCCACCACCCACACCACCTCCATTCCAACGCCACCAGAAAAATGATCCTCCCTATCGACTTCCGGTATGTTCTTGATTTTCCCTCGAAATTTGTCATCTTCAACAACACACATAAGCCACGGATCTGGTACAAACCATCGGGAAAGAATCTTCACCGGAGATTGTGAAACCACCCATCTCCTTCAGATCTTCATCGAGGACTACAGACTAAAGGTGTGACAATACCGGTTTAAAGATTTAATTCTAAGCTTTCATTAACTCGTTACAGATCGGTAAGAACTAGAGTTGTTTATTTTTTATTTTAGGGTTTGTTTGATGAAAAGGGGGTGCTTCAATCATTTCTATCGTTCATCTCCATCTGTTACAGATTTCGTTGTTGGTTTCGATACGAACACACACACACACACACTCTTTCTCTCTATCTATCTATTTATCTCTCTCTCTCTCTCTCTCTCTCTCTCTCTCTCTCTCTTTCTCTCAAGTCTCATCAATCATCTTCTTCTTTACGTGACTGTCTCTCGACCTCCAGAGTGTATATTATTGAATACACATTGTATCCTCACTCACCGTAACCTCATTACTCTTGGATATAGAATTAGTTTTGGTTTTTGGTTTTTGATTTTGTTTCATCGGATTTGGTTTTGAATTTTGGGTTTTGTTTTTTTTCATCGAAGAAGATGATCGGAGGGATGCTGTTGTTGATGGTGAAGGAAGAAGATAGCATTGGGGGTGGACCCTAGGTGTTAGGTGGTGTATTTGATTAATGACCAAAGACAAAAATAAAGCTAAAGATAAACAATTTATTAATAGAAAAAGGAAAAAGATGAAAAAGACCAAAAGTGTAATTTACTCTAAAAAGATGAAAATACCCCTTGAGTTAACGGGACCTAGTTAACAGAAGTTAGCTTCAGAGACCAAAAGTGAAGCAAAATGGCAACCACAATGACCTAAACTATAATTATTTCAAAAAAGGGATGAAAGTTGCGTATTGCATACAACCACAGGGACCAAAAGTGTAATTTACTCAAAATATAAAATGAATTATTAATACTAAAGAGACACATGGGATGTGTTAAACCACTAGATTTTGAATTTATTAACGTTGGTATTTTTAAATGAACCTAAAAGGTAATCATGACTATGAAAATTGATTTGATCGGTGCTCCGACTAAACCTTTAGGTCCAAGCATGTTACCTCAATCAAACATATAATCATCATTTTTTTCTATAGAGTAAACTAAGATTTTGGTCCTTGTGGTTTATCATTTATAACGATTTTGGTCCTTATGGTTTAAAAGCTGCTTTCTTGGTCCCTGTAGTTTCATTTTGCTTCTATTTTGGTCCTTACATCTAACAGAGTTAATGACACTGTTAGAAAAGTTTTGAAAATTTACATCTTTAGTCCTTGTGTTATATAAATTTTAAATATTTAATCCTAAATTTCATTAATTATATTACTAACTAAAATTTGACACTTATATGTATATATATATATTGTATCATTTTTGTTTTTCCTCTTTAATATATTTTAATGCTATATATATGTTATTTTTTATATATATTTTGATACTTTTTTTATTTACTTATAATTACTAAAAATAAATAACTTTTTTAATATTTTAATTAATAACTCTTTTTATTATTTAATCAAAGTTTTATTTATTTATTTAAAACCGGTTGGTATTTTTATTAAACTTGTTTTAAAAACAGATTGATTTAAAATGAGAAAATTTTTACGAATTATTAAAATTATTGATAAATAAGTGATATTTTTTTAAAGTTTTATATTTATTTTAAATTATCATCTGAAAAAATGCATTTAATATAAACTAATAAACAACCGATTGGGTATAAATAAAACCATATTTTTCTCGAATTATATTTAAAACTTTTTCAAATGACAATTTAAAATAAATATAAAACTTTGAAAAAAAAATATCACTTATTCATCAATAATTTTAATGATTCGCAACTTTTTCCTCATTTTAAACCAATCAGTTTAAAAAACATTAATAAAACAATCAACTGCTTTTAAATAAATAATAAAACTTTGATTAAATAATAAAAAGAGTTATTAATTAAAATATTAAAAAAAGTTATTTATTTTTAGTAATTATAAGTATATAAAAAAGTATTAAAAATATATAAAAAATAACATATTTATAGTATTAAAATATATTAAAGAAGGAAAAACAAAAATGATAATATATATATATATATATGTATATGTATATCAGTGCCAAATTATAATTAGTAATACAATAAATGAAATTTAGGATTAAATATTTAAAATTTATATAACACAAGGACTAAATATGTAAATTTTCAAAACTTTTTTAACAGCTACGTTAACTCTGTTAGATGTAAGGACCAAAATGGAAGCAAAATGAAACCACAGGGACCAAAAAAGCAGTTTTTAAACCACAGGAACCAAAATCGTTATAAATGATGAACCACAGGGACCAAAATCGTAGTTTACTCTATTCTATATATAAAATATTCTAAAACAAATAACATGTAAAAATAATAGGTTAAATCTTAGTTTAGATGAAAAATAACCTTATGTTTGGTCTTGGAGGAGTTCGATTTGGGAGAGTTGTAGGTTTCATATTTCAATTTGGAATAGTTTAAGGTTTTTAGATTTGAGAGTTTTATAGGTATAATTTGAAGAGGTTTAGGTTTTATATTTTGTATTTGTTTGAAGGGTAAATTAGTCATTTTAAATTTAGTCTCATATTGCTTCACTTTTTTGGATGGAACAAAAAAAAGTCTAATTTTGTTCCATGAAAATGGATTTTCGTACCACCTTGACCCAACTTGTTCTAATCCCATCTCATGCTAAGAGTAGGAGTAGAACAAGTGTTTCCATCTCATCTCGTCCATCTAGTTTGAGCACTAAACGCATCCCTAATGAACACTTTTTCTGGTGAGAACGGTGAGAATATTTTTGAGGTGTGGATCTCTTTTGATTGGATGGACCTTGCGATGTGTGTTTTTGTAAAGGAGGAACACTTTCGTCTTTTTTAAAGGGAGACCGGACCCTCATCGCCTGCATCCACATTCGTCTTTCACGTATCTTTATCCACATTCGTCTTTCACGTATCTTTATCCACCTTTCATTACCTATTTGTGTTGCCATACCAGTGAAGTTTCATTCATTTATAAAAATGGCATCGTGCTTTTTGAGTCACTAGATAAAATTATGTTTGTTTCATATATGAAACATTATTGTATGTTAGTAAATATTGTTTCACATGTAAAATTGGTTTTCACAATTCTCAATATCTTTTTTGTTCTTATTTGATTTGTCCCGATGTATACATCAAATTCATGTTGTCTAAAAACATGAATAATGTACTTATGGTTATAAGGAACATTGTCACTGTTGTTTCTTTTACTAACAAAGTTGATGGTAAGTTTAATAGCGATGATAATGTCATAGTTACTTTTTTATTAATAAAATAATAAGTTGATTCAATAATTTCTTAATCGGTCCAAAATTACAACTAAAATTATCAATAACTCACACTTTAACTCTGATAAAAATATAAATTTTTTCAATATCAAAATGGATTTTGGTTCTTTGAATTAAGAGTTAATTTTTGCAAAATTTTATAGATTCATGGAACCAAAATATGAAAAGTAATAGGAGGGAACATCATTATTAGTAACAACTTTTAATTTACTAAAAAGGGGTTCCATTACCTCAAACAAGTGTCATCACATGTTTTCATATTTTTTTTCTGTATTATTTTATTTAAATAGTAATGTTTTATATCTAGAAAATCAATAAAACAATATAAATTGCTCAAATTATGTTAACGTTTGATTAAATCTAAAAATTACAACAAAAATGATAAATGTATAGGTAACTTAGACCATATCTATAATTTAACCATGATAACGTTCTAAATATAATCGATCTATAATCAAGATCTTATTGTTGTTTAATTGTCATTACTACATAATATTGACTTTCATTACATCATAGCGAAAAAAATATAGTATTTGCTTAGACCTGGACTACCTTAGGGGTTGTTTGTTTACCTCTTAACAGTTCTATTAAGAGGCAGCCTTTGAATCGTTAAGAGATGAATCATGTTTGGCAAAAAAACTAAGTCTGTCTCTTAACGGTTCCAAAACTCTCTGAATCATTGTGTCATGGACTTCCTTTAAACATTAAGAACCCTGATTACATCCAAAACAATTACCAAAGAATTATATTTCATTTTGCACTATATGATAAGAGTCTTTTAATCATTCTGACTACTTAATCAATCTGTACCAAACCATTCAGCAACTGTCAAACAGCCCCTTACTGTCATCTCCTTCATAGAAACGAGGAAAAACAAGAGTCACTGAAGAAAAAACAATTGATGAAGGATTGAATTTCAATAAAGTTTGGATGGATTACCATAAAAGAACCATCAGTCTTTCAAGTTTCACTATGGCTACAATCTTAATATTTGAAAAAGAGGATCAATAATACCAGATTGATCATTGTAAAACCAAATTCTTGAAATATTTTATTTTATTTTATTATTAATTATAAAATAATTAGCTTTTATTTATAAGCATCTAGATTATTTTTAATAAAAATAAATAAAAACTCTTGTATAATACTTTTAGTTTTGTTACGGATTGGGTCCTTTGCTCAAACTTTGTTAGCATTAGTTCCATTAAGTCAAGGTATTTTGGTCCTTCAACGGTTTTCTCGTATTTTCTGTTAATTTTTTTAAATAATATTATTTATTTATTATGGGATCTGGGTATAATTTATACTATATTATAAACCCCACCTTTTCCCTTAACCTCCACATGCGATGAAATTCCCTCATAAAACCAACTCTGTCGACCTCAACTTGAAAGAAAAATGAATCCATATATCAAAACGGAAATCAAAACCAAATTAAAACCCCAACATGGTCAAATTTGTATTTGTGTTCTCCATCTCGCCCCTTTCCCAATAATCCATTTTGCCTCCTAGATCTCTCTTCGAAGGTGAAACTCCTGCTGCTTCGATAATGAAGAACCTCTTTAGATTGAACCCATCAAAATTATGTTTGTGCTTGACTTTTTGTTTCTCTATGCCTATTCACCTCACCCATGCCAATATTATTTTTTATCCTCAAAATCTCAAACCCATCTAAATTGGAGATACCTTGGTGGAAAAAGCATCAAAGACTATGATTTAGGGTATTGATTTAATTATATTTGTTTCACAGTGTATTTTCAGAATGTGAAATTTTTTGACGTGTTTATGAAACAAATAATGCAAGTAAAAGTTTCACACTGTAACTGAATACATCTGAAACAATATATATATATATATATATGTACACACACACATATATGGTTATGATTTAATGGAATTATATTAAATAATAGCTTTTGTTAGGTATAAATATATTATATCCGAAATTACAATATTGAAGGCGTCGTGGTCAAAGCTAATGTCAACACTATGCACTTAGATTGTAGTTTACTCTTGTAATAGAGTAGGGGTATACATACCCATGTCTATTGTATTTTGTAGTTAGATTTCATTGGTATATCTTGTAATAGATCTAAAGAGAGAGAAACACATTCAATACATATTATTTGATGATCCATTGATGTGTTTTTGTATATTATTGTATTAGATTCATCGTTCTCTTATCATGATAGGACTAACAATTGGTATCAGAGCATAATATCGAAGCAATCTATCTTTGATATGATCAATCAATTGCAACATATTCGAAGAATTCAATGAAACACTTAGTTTTCTGTATGAACAGTAAGTTTTCGGCCAAATTCTCTTTGTTTGGTGAGTATTTGGATGTGATTGAAGCCAAATTTATTCGTGATTTGTTAGTGCAACAATTAGAATCAGCTACAGTTGCTAATTTCATCAACTTTTTAGAGTTTGATCGGTTTTGGAGGTTTCGGCTCTTCCGTTTTTGGCTACTGTTTTGGGATCAAAGTACCTGATTTTGATGTTGTTTGCCAAGAGTTAAAGAACTAAAATTGTTCTAAATCAAATACCGAGTCTTCGTTCAAATTTTTAGAGGAATTAGATAAGTTTTGAGTTCAAAATCGCGGTCTGGACTTAGCAGATGATAAAGTTCACAAGCCTTGCATGGGCATCTTCATAGGCCTCGCACACCATGTTCTTAAGTCTCGCATAATATTGTGCGAGAGTATGTGAGGTGAACAGTAACCTTCGCATGACTTGGTCAACCCTCGCACAAGAGCTCTCTTCGCACGAGACTTGGTTTCCTTCGCATAAGGCATGTGCGTGCCAACCCGAGCTTCGCATAAAGCTAGCCTTTCACAAAGCTTGTCCAAAAGCCTTCATAACCCTCCGTATAGTGTTCTTCGAACCCACCCAAGCCTCGCATGAAGTTGGTTTTCTCCCTGTGTTGTGCAAACTTCGCATGGCTTCGCACAAAGCCTGTGCGAGCCTTACTGTTCACTCCTTCGCATGACACTATTCCTTCGCATAAGGCACATGCAACCATTTTCCAGACTTAATTTTCATTGCATGTTCGATGGAGATACAAATTTTTTCATTCGAAATCCTCTGCGATGAAGCCTATACAAAAACTTTCTTCTCGGGGAGCTGCCCCCAAACCCCGCAAGAAAGGTTTTCACACGGTGATGGTCAACAAATTCAATTCAACTGTTCAATGTTCAAAGCTCCGTTTTGTCAAGATTTCAAGATATTTGATGTTTCAATCTGGGTTTCTATCTAATTGATGAGACGTCTGAGTATCTGCAATCATTGCTCTGAAGTTTCATTCTTGAGGCTAGATTGTTGAGTGCCTGCAATCAGTTTTCTGATCTGATCAGTTAGAGTATTGACTGCTTACAATCATTGTTCTGAGTTTTTACTCAAGATGCTAGACTAATGAGTGTCTTCGATCCTTTTTCTGTCCTGATCAAGCAGAAGCTGGAGTGACTACAATCAGTGTTCTGGTAATATGATTGTGTGTCAGAGTTCTGAGTTATAATTAGTCAGCTGTTGAGAAGATGGGATTTCTAGATTTTTTTCTAATCCGATGTTTGGAGATATTCTACTGAGCTTGCCTATACAGTTGTCAGTTCTTCTAATCATTGCAATATAGTGGTTGTTACGACTTGTTATCTCCTTCAAGCTTATCAGTACAAGTTTTTAAGTTGAATGTCTATTCAACTCGCAATTCAAAGACAGATTATTTGTTATAAATTGAAGATGCACTGTGGATTGTCACATAATACACACGTTATCTTTCTTGTGAGCTTATCAGATGTGTTGAATTTATACATATTTAAAAGTTGCTTTGAGTGCATTCTGTCGAGGTTATTGCACATTAAATCTGATCATTCAATTGAAACTAAGAAGAGTAAGAGCTTTATCCAAGGGGGAGCCTGCATTGTTTTCAAGATGCAACGCTAATGTTTTTCAAATCAATCAAGGGGGAGAAAAGTTGAAGTTTTGAGATGATGATTCCCTCATAAAAGGTTAGGGGGAGATTGTTAGGACTAGAAATGTCGTATTCATATTGAAGGTTATGTGAAGTCATGATGTTGACTCTAGTATATTTGACTTGTATAAATAGCTTTCCTTGTATTCATTTGTAATTGACTAGTCACAATGTAAATTGTAGAGAAAGAAAGCTAGAGAGAGAATTGAGAGAGTTCGTATGGTGCTACAAAGATAAATCTAACATGAGGATGACGTTTGTGCTCTCAGTTCTCGTTATTCTTGATTATATTAGTTGTTGAATCATAACTTGGGATCTACAGCTTTATATGGAAAAAAATATCATGTGGAATAATACTTTGAGGTAAAAGTTCTTATAGTTATCACAATATGGTTCTCATTTGATTACACCACCCTTGTTACGTTTCATCTACAAACCACTCAATTCTAATAATGGAACTTAGCTTGTTGCTTATTCCATAATGGATTCTGAGTGTACAGATTCATGGGCATGGTTTCTATAATACTTGGGAGATGATCTGGATCTTGACATGAACTCAAATTTCACTTTTATTAGTGATAGACAAAAGGTACACATTTGTATTTACTTTATTTTTACACAGTTAGTTTACGTTGGATATTAAAGTGTAATATTTCTAGTGAAATTGATCTACAACAGGGGATTATACCAACCATTGCTAGAGATTTTGCTTGAGGCACATTCACGAAAATATGAAGAAATCTTGGAGGGGGAAAAAGTCCAATGATATGTTGTGGGAGTGTACTATAGCAACAATTGTTCCAGAGTTCAACAAATGCATGGTAGAGTTGAAGACAATGAACAAAGATGCATACAATTGACTGAAAGAAATTCTTACTCATACTTGGACAATGTCTCATTTCATAGGTAAATTTTAAAGTTTGGATGATCTGGATCTTGACATGAACTCAAATTTCACTTTTATTAGTGATAGACAAAAGGTACACATTTATATTTACTTTATTTTTACACAGTTAGTTTACATTGGATATTATACTGTAATATTTTTAGTGAAATTGATCTACAACGGGGGATTATACCAACTATTGCTAGAGATTTTGCTTGAGGCACATTCACGAAAATATGATGAAATCTTGGAGGGGAAAAAGTCCAATGATATGTTGTGGAAGTTTACTATAGCAACAATTGTTCCAGAGTTCAACAAATGCATGGTAGATTTAAAGACCATGAACAAAGATGCATACAATTGACTGAAAGAAATTCTAACTCATACTTGGACAATGTCTCATTTCATAGGTAAATTTTAAAGTGTTTTTGTAAATTTTTATGTATTGAATTTTTTTTCTAAATACTTCTATAAGTGGTAAGCTATGACAAACACTGGTAGATCTCATTGTGATGTTCTATTGAACAACATGTGTGTGATGTTCAATCGACACTTGGTTAATGGGAGAGACAAACCAATAATCATGGCATTTGGATTTTATTTGGAAACATTTGGTGAAGCGAATCGCAGAAGTACAAGAACTAGTTCCAATATGTGGTGGACCTCTTACTCCCACAACAACAAAGTTGTTAGACAAAATCAAGAGTGTAGCTTCCTAATATATAGTCATATGGAAAGTGTGAGATCATTATCATGTTACTAGAGCTTGGATGGACCAATGCATTGTAAATACTAAAGAAAGTGAGTGTTTATGTAGAAAATAGGCGTTGACTGGCATTACATGTAAGCATATAGTTGCAACAATTTTGTATATGGCAGCAAACGTTTTACAAGTTGGGATTCCAGAGAATTTGGTGCATCCTTGTGACACCCTTGCTACTTGGAAGGATGTTTATGTCTTCAAGGTTTATTCAATAAATGGCAGATTGTAACATCCTGGTTTCTTTTCCAGTTAAAGAAAGTGTTGAACCCTGGTCTATTAAAGAGAAGCTAATTTCAGAGTTTGAGTGGTGGTGCTGTGAGATAGTGACAACTGTCACAATAGCGCCAATAGTACTAAGAGTATGGTCGTCTTAGCCATTGTGCCATACGGTTATGACATCTGTCACAATAGCACCGGTGGTACCAAGTGATTGGTGGTCCCATCAAGTGTGTCATGCTATAGTGACAATGGCACAATGTATCAATCGGGTCTTTGATAAAATATAATCCCGAGTTCTCCTTGTATTCCGCTCTTAGAATCAACGAGATAAGTATTTTTGAAGTTAATGATTTTGGGTATCATTTACTAGACGAGAAACGGGATCAAAACGGGTGAAAAGTGGGAAAAAAACATCTCGGAATGGTCCAGGCTATGATGCCCGACGATTATGACAGTGGCATGATAGCATGTCATAACCGCACAACTGGTACCGTGAGTTAGACATGAAAAATCAGATTTTAGGGTGACACGGGCGATCATGACATGTCATGATCGCGGGCGGCCCTAGTGGTTAAAAACGAGATTTTCTTCATTTGGCCATAACTTCTTCATCACAGCTCCGATTTGGGCGATTCAAAGTGCTGCGGTTTCGTATTTCAGAGCTCTTTAATATGGAAGCAATGAAGATTAAAGTTTACTTGATGATTTGGGGTTCCCATACGTTGAAAGGTACGATCACCTCTCCGAAATCTTAAATCTAGGGTTTGGTTCTATGATTTCTGATTTGGGTTTGATTTTGGTGTATGTTGGGTTTGTTTATGACCTAGATGAAGGTTTTATAGGTGGAAAATTGTGGATTTGAAGTCCTCACCTAATGAAGCTCGGTATTGGGATAAAACCTAGATTTAGCCTAAATCTAGCTTGTGAGTTCATTCTTACCTTTCTAAAACTTTATACATGTCAAAATGAAGTAATTTGCCTTAATGTGATGTTTAAAATAAGTATTTCTATACTTGGAAGGTTTTGGTAAAAACTAGGTCAAAATGTGTCATTTATGGTTTTTCTTTGAAATGATGAAATGAGTACGAAGAACGGTTTTAAAACACCCTTATGGGTTTTTGATGAGAAATATGATGTATAAACCTTAATGTTGTTTTGACCTAATTTTGGAAGGAAAGTTTTGGGAAGCAAGATGTTATACTTCACAAGTTTTGTGAAGAGAAGTAATACATTGGAAACAATTGTATTAAGATGTTAGACTAGTGTAATGGATCCATAGGCACGTATAGTCAGAAGTACTTGGGGATGGCACTTGTAATAGATCCCGGTTTGGGGTTGAACTCGTGAGGATTAATGTGATGACGGGTCATTCCCGTAGAAGTTTCCCCCAAGAGAAGTAAAGCGTATATAGTCAGATGTACTTGGGGAGGGCACTTGTAATAGATCCCGGTTTGGGGTTGAACTCGTGAGGATTAATGTGATGACGGGACATTCCCGTAGAAGTTTCCCCCAAGAGAAGTAAAGCGTATCTTTCAGGTGTAAATCACAGAAGTAAAGAAAAAGAGATGTTTTGAGAAAAGCTTTCGGTTATATGTTTATTTACCGTTTTCGAAGTTGAAATGGCTTTTCTGTATTTTTGAACTGTTTGTTCTCACTAGGCTTTAAGCCTAACACTTTTTCTTAAAATGACATGTATAACAGGTGATTAAGCTGGTGGGGCTTGATGGGATGAGTGGAGCTAGGTGCCGGTAGTGGCATCCTTTTTGAAGTACACCTTCGTGTGTATAGATGAGTTGCATAGAAGCACATTTTGAGGATTTATAGACACCCGAACTTAATCTGTATTCTGAAGTTTGTATAGATTAATAGGTTGTCGTCTAGTATCCCTTTGAAGTTGTTAACTCTCTAACTTCTCCCCATCTTTATGGGTGATATTTATTTTATTGAAGTTATTCCGCATTTTATTTGGTTTAAATTAACTCCCATTTTTAGGGGTGTTACAAGTTGGTATCAGAGCTCTAGCTTAAGCGAACTAGGTATGAGCCTAAGATGCCTAGACTTAAGCTGAGACTTTTAGTGATGTGTGAGAATGGGTAGACACTCTTGAGATAGTAGAGCTTTAGAGTCGACGGAAATGCACTAACTATGAAACGTGACTGTGGTAATAGGAATTCTTATACGAGTGATATATCCAAGATATCACGTAGCTAATACTATCTTGGGTATATTGTTATGTGAGGATGCTTATTTACTATGGTTACGATGATTGGTGAATGTGTTATACGTATCTATGTTAGACTTGTCTTACTCCTATTCTACGTTTGTGACCGACTGAGATGTTTATTACGCGTACTAGATCGTGTAACGAAGATGAGGACGCGAACGACAGTATCTCTACTTTGGGTCTACAAGTGACAGTGGAAGTCACTCGATCACCTACGATCCCTCTTGTTTCTTCAAGAGGTGTACCAGAATGAATCGTCTGTTTGAAGGCAACCTTGATCAAGGTAAGCCCTTTTATGGTAGAATCGGGCTTACAGAATGAGTTCCGAACCGGTATGTTGCAGGTAGTTATTTTCTTTGTCATATCACAACAACAGGGAAATGTGTTCAAGATGTTCTAGAAAAGGAGTACCAATAACCAAAAGCATGAGGCAACTGCTCAGAACATGGTAATGGGTTCCGGGAGTGACGGGATAGGTTCCATTACTGAAGAGGCATATGTGACGGAAGTAAAGGAACGAGACGGTGAGAGGGTACACCCACTTATGTCCTTCTTATTTTAGTGCCACTTTTCTTTTGTGTCCACTTCTTTCGGCTCAAATCTACACGTACCTATGAGTACTTTGGAAAATGTTTATATTGTTGAAATGGCCGATGGCAAATAAGTTCTAGTTTGGGCTATTCTTAAGGATAGTATGTTGGAAGTTGAAAGGAATAAGTTTGGGGTAAATCTCATGCCTATTTCGATAGGAGGGTTTGATGTGATGATAGGAAGGGAATGGTTGGCCGAGAACCAAGCCGAAATTCGATGTTCGAAGAAGTTAATTCGGACTTCGTTATCGGATGGCAATATGGTGATAATCTACGAGGAAGGAAGGAAAGGCGAGTTAGTTGGTTAACCTTGGCAAAGTCGTGCAAGTGTTTGGCCAAGGGATATCTTCCGTATATAGCCTATGTTCTAGATGCAAAGTTAGAGAAGAGGAAATTAGATGATGTTCGGGTCGTTAGTGAACCTCCCGAGGTGTTCCTCGAAGATTTACCCGGTTTGCCACCCGATAGTCAAGAAGAGTTCCGAATAGATATAGTATCGGGGGAACCCGGTCTTATTTGTGAAGGAGAAAATTGGCACAATGAGTATGTGTAATGACTATAGGAAGTTGAATAAAGCAACCGTGATGAACGAGTATCCACTTCAGAGGATTGATGATCTCTTAGATCAACTGCAAGGAACAAGTTGTTTCCCAAAGATCGATTTACGTTCGGATTACCTTCAAGTGAAGGTGAAGGAGGATGATGTAGCAAAGATGGCGTTTAGGACGTGGTACGGTCATTATGAGTTCTTAGTAATGTCGCTTGGGTTGACAAACGCGTCAGCAATGTTTATGGATTTGATGAAATCAGGTATGTCGACCGTTTCTAGATCAATCGGTGATGGTATTTATTGATGACACTCTGGTCTACTCTAAGAATGAGTTAGACCAGGAGCAACACCTTCGAGAGGTCCTCAAGGTGTTAAGGAAGGAGAGGTTATACGTTAGATTCTCTAAGTGTGACTGTTGGTTGAAGGAAGTACAATTTTGGGGCATGTTGTCACTCGAGACGGAGTGAAGGTGGATCCATCAGAATTGAAGCAATGATGAATTGGGAACCGCCTCGGAATCCTTCCGAAATTAGAAGTTTCTTAGGATTGGCTGGCTATTATCGAAGGTTTGTTCATGATTTCTCAAAGGTTGTATCATCCTTGACGGCTTTGATGAGGAAGAATGTGAAGTTTATTTGGAACGGCGGACAAGAAGAGATTTTCCGAACTCTTCAAGGGAAAATGGTGTGAAGCACTGATTTTATCCTTGCCAGAAGGATATGAAGATTTGGTGGTTTTAGTGATGCATCAAAGGTGGGTTTGGGTTGTGTGTTGATACAAAGAGGCAAGGTGATTGCATATGCGTCATGGCAACTCAAGGAACACGAGAAGAATTATCTAACCCATGCTATGGAACTAGCAGCGGTGGTAATTGTATTAAAGTTATGGCGACATTGTCTTTACGAAACTAGATGTATACTCTACACCGATCATAAATGTTTGAAGTATGTTTTGATCTAAGGGAAACATGAGGCAACGACGTGGGTTAGAATTGCTGAAGGATTATGGTTGTGAATTACCATGCCACCCGAGTAAAACAAATATAGTAACGGTCGTGCTAAATCGAAAGGAGTACGGTAGTGAATCACGAGCCGTATTTACGAAAATTGACTTAGTGTCAGGCTTGATCGGTCGGATCAAGACTTCCCAAGTGGAGGCTTTACTTGAAAAAAAAAGAGAGTTAAAAGACGAGGTTATGGGGAAGCAACATTTGTTGCTAACGGAAGATAGTCGTGGTTTGAATTTATTTTGTGGGCGTATTTAGGTGCTAAGATTGGAGGCAATCGGGAATCACTATTGGAGGACGCCCATAAGCCTAAGTACTCCATACATCCGAGTAGTGCCAAAATGTGTGGGGATTTGAAGTTGACTTTTTGGTGGCTTGTTAGGAAGTTGGATGTGGTTAGATATTTAGAGAGAGATGTAACATGTTACAAGAAAAGGCGGAACACCAACGATCGTATGGAAGTCTTCAGATTGTTGAAAATTCCGGAATGGAAATAAAAGCACATTACTATGGAATTTTGTGACGAAGTACCAAAGACCTTGGAAGGTCCCGATGCTATATGGGTAGTGGTGAATAGATTGACGAAGAGTGCTCACTTCTTGGTAAGGCAAGAAGCCGGTCCAGTTGACAAGCTGACTAAGTTGTATGTGGGTGGAATTGTCTCAAGGTATGGTGTGCCTTTGACTATTGTGTCGGTTTGGGACAGTTGTTCTACTTCATACTTTTGGGACTTCGATTTGAATGACCGATGGGTATAGGAACTTTTGAAAGATTAGACTTTTGGGTCATTTCGAGTTAGTTACGTGATGTTACTCAAGTCCCATTAATCTCTGGGTTGGAAATCTTTAGGCAATTGTTTGCCTCGAGGAATATTTGGCTGGATGTCAAGCTTGACTGTTCTTAGTGGCATATGGCATTAGAGCGATTGGAGCACTTTGGTTGATTTCAAATAGTGTTGAAGGCCTTGTGTGGTGATCTTGAAAAGGGATGATAAATCCTCGTCGGTGATGATTACTGGAAAATATAGTGTGATTATTAAGGTAGACTTAAGTTGAAATCATTTATTTATGGAGAAGTTGATTTATCGAGGTTAAAATATTGATGTGGTAGTGGTCTTTTCAGAACTGTTTATGGGATTCTTTTACCATCTGGTAAAGTAATGGGTAACCTGATGTGTAGGGAATCTATTTGGTTTTATCCGGATGGGCTCTTGCGAAAGAAACCAAATGTCGGATACAAAGGGAGAGAGCACCCCGACTTATTGGAAGTGGTTTGAAAATTCTAAGAAGTAATTACATTTTAGGCATCAATTGTAAAATTGATCTATTAAAGCCAGAAGCTACTCCCAAGGTGATATGAACTACCTAAAGTTAGGAGGCAACATCGAGTTTAAATTGGAAGTTTGGTTCAATGTGGGTCAGTGATCCTTCGGATAATAGTGTGATGTATTGAATTTAACGATCAGGTAGTGATGACTCGTTATGAGAAGTGAAGTGCCCGTCGTGGCAAGAAGTACTACGTATTATAGTTGAGTTGTAGTTGAGGACGAGTTACGTTTAAAATCTCCTAAGGAAGCAAAGTTTTGGATTGCTCAAGTATAGTAATTTTGAGGGCTCGTTTTCGTGTTATTATCATCCGGTGGGATGGATGGAACGGGTTATTTGTCGAGCTTGTGCTCGGAGTTGTATGACGTTATGTGTTTTTGATCAGCATTAGATTTCGAGGACGAAATCATTTATAAGGTTGGGAGGATTGTAACATCCTGGTTTCTTTTTTCCAGTTAAAGAAAATGTTGAACCGAGTGGTCTATTAAAGAGAAGCTAATTTCAGAGTTTGAGTGGTGGTGCTGTGAGATAGTGACAACTGTCACAATAGCACCAATAGTACTAAGAGTATGGTCGTCTTAGCCATTGTGCCATACGGTTATGACATCTGTCACAATAGCACCGGTGGTACCAAGTGATTGGTGGTCCCAACAAGTGTGTCATGCTATAGTGACAATGGCACAATGTATCAATCGGGTCTTTGATAAAATGTAATCCCGAGTTCTCTTTGTATTCCACTCTTAGAATCAACGAGATGAGTATTTTGAAGTTAATGATTTTGGGTATCATTTACTAGACGAGAAACGGGATCAAAACGGGTGAAAAGTGGGAAAAAAACACCTCGGAATGGTCCAGGCTATGATGCCCGGCGATTATGACAGTGGCATGATAGCATGTCATAATCGCACAACTGGTACCGTGAGTTAGACATGAAAAATCAGATTTTGGGGTGACACGGGCGATCATGACATGTCATGATCGCAGGGCATGATCGCGAGGCATGATCGCGGGCGGCCCCAGTGGTTAAAAACGAGATTTTCTTCATTTGGCCATAACTTCTTCATCACAGCTCCGATTTGGGCGATTTAAAGTGCTGCGGTTTCGTATTTCAGAGCTCTTTAAGATCGAAGCAATGAAGATTAAAGTTTACTTGATGATTTGGGGTTCCCATACGTTGAAAGGTACGATCACCTCTCCGAAATCTTGAATCTAGGGTTTGGTTCTATGATTTCTGATTTGGGTTTGATTTTGGTGTATGTTGGGTTTGTTTATGACCTAGATAAAGATTTTATAGGTGGAAAATTGTGGATTTGAAGTCCTCACCTAATGAAGCTCGGCATTGGGATAAAACCTAGATTTAGCCTAAATCTAGCTTGTGAGTTCATTCTTACCTTTCTAAAACTTTATACATGTCAAAATGAAGTAATTTGCCTTAATGTGATGTTTAAAATAAGTATTTCTATACTTGGAAGGTTTTGGTAAAAACTAGGTCAAAATGTGTCATTTATGGTTTTTCTTTGAAATGATGAAATGAGTACGAAGAACGGTTTTAAAACACCCTTATGGGTTTTTGATGAGAAATATGATGTATAAACCTTAATGTTGTTTTGACCTAATTTTGGAAGGAAAGTTTTGGGAAGCAAGATGTTATACTTCACAAGTTTTGTGAAGAGAAGTAATACATTGGAAACAATTGTATTAAGATGTTAGACTAGTGTAATGGATCCATAGGCACGTATAGTCAGAAGTACTTGGGGAGGGCACTTGTAATAGATCCCGGTTTGGGGTTGAACTCGTGAGGATTAATGTGATGACGGGTCATTCCCGTAGAAGTTTCCCCCAAGAGAAGTAAACCGTATATAGTCAGATGTACTTGGGGAGGGCACTTGTAATAGATCCCGGTTTGGGGTTGAACTCGTGAGGATTAATGTGATGACGGGACATTCCCGTAGAAGTTTCCCCCAAGAGAAGTAAAGCGTATCTTTTAGGTGTAAATCGCAGAAGTAAAGAAAAAGAGATGTTTTGAGAAAAGCTTTCGGTTATATGTTTATTTACCGTTTTCGAAGTTGAAATGGCTTTTCTGTATTTTTGAACTGTTTGTTCTCACTAGGCTTTAAGCCTAACACTTTTTCTTAAAATGACATGTATAACAGGTGATTAAGCTGGTGGGGCTTGATGGGATGAGTGGAGCTAGGTGCCGGTAGTGGCATCCTTTTGAAGTACACCTTCGTGTGTATAGATGAGTTGCATAGAAGCACATTTTGAGGATTTATAGACACCCGAACTTAATCTGTATTCTGAAGTTTGTATAGATTAATAGGATGTCGTCTAGTATCCCTTTGAAGTTGTTAACTCTCTAACTTCTCCCCATCTTTATGGGTGATATTTATTTTATTGAAGTTATTCCGCATTTTATTTGGTTTAAATTAACTCCCATTTTTAGGGGTGTTACAAGTTGGTATCAGAGCTCTAGCTTAAGCGAACTAGGTATGAGCCTAAGATGCCTAGACTTAAGCTGAGACTTTTAGTGATGTGTGAGAATGGGTAGACACTCTTGAGATAGTAGAGCTTTAGAGTCGACGGAAATGCACTAACTATGAAACGTGACTGTGGTAATAGGAATTCTTATACGAGTGATATATCCAAGATATCACGTAGCTAATACTATCTTGGTTATATTGTTATGTGAGGATGCTTATTTACTATGGTTACGATGATTGGTGAATGTGTTATACGTATCTATGTTAGACTTGTCTTACTCCTATTCTACGTTTGTGACCGACTGAGATGTTTATTACGCGTACTAGATCGTGTAACGAAGATGAGGACGCGAATGACAGTATTTCTACTTTGGGTCTACAAGTGACAGTGGAAGTCACTCGATCACCTACGATCCCTCTTGTTTCATCAAGAGGTGTACCAGAATGAATCGTCTGTTTGAAGACAACCTTGATCAAGGTAACCCCTTTTATGGTAGAATCGGGCTTACAGAATGAGTTCCGAACCGGTATGTTGCAGGTAGTTATTTTCTTTGTCATATCACAACAATAGGGAAATGTGTTCAAGATGTTCTAGAAAAGGAGTACCAATAACCAAAAGCATGAGGCAACTGCTCAGAACATGGTAATGGGTTCCGGGAGTGACGGGATAGGTTCCATTACTGAAGAGGCATATGTGACGGAAGTAAAGGAACGAGACGGTGAGAGGGTACACCCACTTATGTCCTTCTTATTTTAGTGCCACTTTTCTTTTGTGTCCACTTCTTTCGGCTCAAATCTACACGTACCTATGAGTACTTTGGAAAATGTTTATATTGTTGAAATGGCCGATGGCAAGTAAGTTCTAGTTTGGGCTATTCTTAAGGATAGTATGTTGGAAGTTGAAAGGAATAAGTTTGGGGTAAATCTCATGCCTATTTCGATGGGAGGGTTTGATGTGATGATAGGAAGGGAATGGTTGGCCGAGAACCAAGCCGAAATTCGATGTTCGAAGAAGTTAATTCGGACTTCGTTATCGGATGGCAATATGGTGATAATCTACGAGGAAGGAAGGAAAGGCGAGTTAGTTGGTTAACCTTGGCAAAGTCGTGCAAGTGTTTGGCCAAGGGATATCTTCCGTATATAGCCTATATTCTAGATGCAAAGTTAGAGAAGAGGAAATTAGATGATGTTCGGGTCGTTAGTGAACCTCCTGAGGTGTTCCTCGAAGATTTACCCGGTTTGCCACCCGATAGTCAAGAAGAGTTCCGAATAGATATAGTGTCGGGGGAACCCCGGTCTTATTTGTGAAGGAGAAAATTGGCACAATGAGTATGTGTAATGACTATAGGAAGTTGAATAAAGCAACCGTGAGGAACGAGTATCCACTTCAGAGGATTGATGATCTCTTAGATCAACTGCAAGGAACAAGTTGTTTCCCAAAGATTGATTTACGTTCGGATTACCTTCAAGTGAAGGTGAAGGAGGATGATGTAGCAAAGATGGCGTTTAGGACGTGGTACGGTCATTATGAGTCCGTGATGAATTGAAATTGAGAAGTCGTGATGAAATTGAAACTGAAATCGAAATCGAGAAGTCGTGATGAAATTGAAATTGAAATCGAAAATCAGATGGAGAAATCGAAATCAAAATCGAAGTAGTGAAGATGAAGAAATTGAAATTGAAGCAGTGAAGATGGGGAAATCGAAATCGTTCAAGAATGGATGAGGGAAGGTTGCCGATTTCAGCGACCAGTAGAGAAAAGCAGTGAAGAACAAATGATTTTGGTGTGATTGTAGGAGACGAGAATGAAGGGTACCTATGGAAATGTCGCCCCTCTGAATGATACACCTATGCCTTCTTTTACTGTTTCTTCTTCAAATGCAGGTGGTGGTAGTGGTGGTGGTTTGAGATCCGGCGGCGGCTGAGGGTGGTTTGTGGTGGCGGTGGGGGAGAAGCAAGAATGGTAACTCAAAGTGAAACCAGTGGGGGAGAAGCAAGAATGGCACGAGAGAGAGAAGGGAGGCGATAAACAAAGAAAGAGGAGGGTATTTTAGGAAAAAATCAAACTCTGAATGGTAACTCAAAGAATTAGGGCAGTTACCATCCAGACCCTTTTGTTACCATACAGAGCAAAAAAAAAATTGCCAAACGGTTTGCTTCCTCTGCACGATTCAGAGGTACCTCTGGATGGTATCATCCAGAGGTAAACAAACAGCCCCTAAGTCATATAACATATGATACATTAGTTCTTAAAGTTTTTAAATGACTGGTCCTTATATATATAGGCTATGTTTGGCAAAGGTAGCTGATAAGATAGTTTATGACTGATAAGGTAGCTTACGACTTATAAGGTAGCTGATGAATAACTCACGTTGGACAAAAATTAGCTTATAAACATGTAAAATGACCAAAAAGTAGCTTCAAAATAATAATAATTAATATTAATCAGGGGTATAATCGAAAAAAAATGATAAAAAGTTCAATAAGTCACTAATAAGTCACTCCCAACTAACTTATCAATAAGCTTGCTTATAAGTTAACTTATAAGTCATAAGTTAGTTTGCCAAACATGTACCTAGAAAATAAGGTAGCTTATAAGGTGACTTATAAGTCACCTTATTTTTGCCAAACAATGCCTATAATGGCTTAATCAATTGAGAACTTCATATATTTTTATCTTAAGGTATCGTTTCATATGATTTTTTCATATCTAATGCTAGTATTTAGTGTATTGATGAACATATATTTGTTTTACAATGTATTTGTTTCATATGTATGCCGTTCATAATGTGAATTTTTTTTACGTGTAACTTTTGTTTCACAGCAGACTAAAAAGGTTCACATTGTGAAATACATAATGTGAAACGAATAAAACAAATATATGTTCATCAATATTCTAAATTCTAACCTTAGATGAATTTTTTTTATATGAAATAGCACTTGATGCACTAGTTCTCAAGGTTATCACAATTTCATTGATTATAGTAAGAAATGTTTATATATATGTATATATATATATATATATATATAGAGAGAGAGAGAGAGAGAGAGGAAAGTTCAAATGCGAACTCAAATTTGGTTGTGAACGTGAGAACAAATGAGAGCGTGACACGTGTCAAAATAAGCAATATTCAGACTGAATATACAAAGGAATATTCAGTCTAGTATATATTCAGTCTGAATATACAAAGGAATATTCAGACTGAATATATACTATAATATTTCTTTGAATGAGACACGTGTCGCACTCTCATTTGTCCTCACGTTCACAACCAAATTTGAGTTCTCATTTGAACCCGCCCCTATATATATATATATATAACATAAACCCTATATATATATATAGGGTTGGGTTCAAGTGAGACCAAGCAGTTTTCGTCAAGCCCGTTTTACACTTGAAACTTCACATCAAACGTTGTGAAGGTAAAAAAAAATTCAACATTCATATCAAAAACACTGTGAAGGTTACCTTTGCGGTGTGTTGTTGTAAAGTTTTAAATGTAAAAAAGTGGTCTCACATAATCCCAAGTATATATATATAGAGAGAAATTTTTGGGTTCAAAAAAGAAATGTTTATATATATATATAGAGAGAGAGAGAGGCAGGTTCAAATGAGAACTGAAATTTGGTTGTGAACGTGAGGACAAATGAGAATGCAACACGTGTCATATTCAGGCCGAATAATCAAAGAAATATTCAGACTGAATATAGTATTTATTCAGTCTAATAATCATTATTCAGACTGAATAAATACTATATTTAGTTTGAATATTTTTCTTTAATTATTCAGTCTGAATAATCTACATTCCGACACGTGTCACGCTCTTATTTGTCCTCCCTTTCACACGTGTCACGCTCTTATTTGGTTTTTACCATGAAGTTTGTGAGAAGTGACATGTTCCTTATTTTTTTATTTTATTTTCTTGATTATATTAATATAATTTATTTATGGGGACCTACAAAAATAAGGTTCTTATAAGAACTATCATTGTGAGTTTTTCTAAACGAGTCCTTAATCTAATGAGGTAGAGATAAGTTGACAACAAAAAACGAAAAAAAAAGTACATATAAAAACCTCCATTAGAGATGCTCTTGACCACTACATAACTCGGAGATAATTTATTATGAAAAAGATCTATGGGTATAAGAAAAACATCAAATACATATAAACTCAAAAGCAAACAAACCTAATATATATCACCTAAAAATAAGATAAAATATAGAAAAACTTTTCATGTATTTATTGTCATTTAGATTGATTCACATTCACCATGAAAATGTGGTTTGAGTCTTTTTTTTTTTTTGTTTTTTTTTTTTTTTTTTTTTTTTTTGCAATAAGTATGGACAAAATAGGCCTATTTTTATGATCAAGATGACAATGCTACTTGGGATTACTTGTTTCATTGTTTCACTCCTTGTGTCACATCACTTTTTCACCACTGCAATTATGCCTGCAGAAATAATAATAATAGTGCAATTCCATCACTACCATAACTTAAAGTTCAAGTTTTCTTGATTTTCTTCTTCCATGCCTTCCCTCTTTCTTTCAATATACATGACCCCTACCCCCCCCCCTACCCCCACCCCACCCCCCCCCCCCCCCACCCCCCCCCCTACCCCATTCTCACACACCCATACTATAAGGTTACTTTCATCCCCCTTTGATAAGTCAAAATCCATAGGATCTTCCATTCTTGATAACTCAATATCTTGAGCTTCACCCTCCTACAAATATTGTCAGCCTACACACAAACAATATCTCTTCAATTCATCCCACCAAAAATCCCTTTTTTTCATTTTTCTATGCAAATTCCATCTCTTTAAATCAAAACCCAAATTTCCACCAAGAAAAAAAAGAGTAAAAATACTAAAATACCCATGAAGGAAACAGGGAAATCTGTTGAATCAGATCAAGATTACAGCTTTTATTATTCATCATCATCAGGCTTTCTTCCATGTAAGAAACACCCATCTTCATCACCAGTTGGAATCTGTGCATATTGTCTTAAAGACAGGCTTATGAAGCTTGTGTGCTCTGACTGTGGTGAACAGAGGCTTTCTTCATGTTCTTGTTCAGACGTTTCTTCATATAGAAACTCATCTTGCACTGTGGATGTTGGAAGTGTTGGCAGGATCTCATTCTTGATTGAAAATGAGAAAGGGGGTGGGGGTAGTGGTAGTGGTGATGAACAACAACCACAACAACAACAAAAAACCCTTTTTTCACACATAAAGCAGATCAAGAAAAGGGAATCAGAGGATGTGATTTTGCTAAAAAGAAGCAATAGTTGTGTTGTTGAAGTGAAAAAGAGTAATGGGTTTTGGAGAATTGGGAAGCTTTTCAAGAAAAAGAGAGAGAAAGAAGAGAGAAACAGAGATGGGTTTGATGATAACAAAAGTGAGATATGGGTGTCTGATTGTGTGATGGATGTTTCAAGATCAAGATCTCTTTGTAGCTTTAGGGGTGGTGGTAATGGTGGTGGTGGTAATTATGATCATGAAGTTGGTAGTGTTGTTAGTGATATGGCTTATTCAAGTGCAAAAATCTCTGATTTTAATGAATCTGAACCAAGAAAGAGTGGATTCAGAGGTGGCTTAATGGATTTTGAAAATGGGTTTGCTGCAAAAGAGAGTGAATTCAGTAGGATTCATGATGATTCAAGATTTATTGATCTGAATCTTGATTTATCAAATGAATCAAAACCTATTGATTATGGTAATGGTAATAATGGTGGATCATCATCATCTTCATGTAGAATTACAGTGAATGATAGGGGGATTAAGAAGGGAAATAAAGGGCATAGCAAAGTATGGAAGTGGATTTTTAAGCAACATTCTGGGAAGAAAGATATGAATCACATATTGGAATCTTGAAGATTTTGAGAAAAAAAGTCAAAGAAAAAGTCAACAACTTGTTTAGTGGTTTTTTTTTTTTTTTGTTAATTAGAGATTAAAATAGATGAAGAAGAAGAATGTTTATTGGTGGTTGTGTTAGTAGTGTGTCTCATGTTGATGTAATTTTCTTATGCTTCAACTCAATATTCCTAGTGAAAAAATGGTATCATAATTTTCAACATTATTTATATGTGGATTGTGAAGATTTTATATGCATTATTTCTACCAAAATAAGATAAATAAGAAGCTCTCTATAAATAAACAATGTCTTAATTTTACTTCAACTCTTTTTAATCTTAGGTGTTCGGATTAACGACCTTTAATATTTGTTTAACTGTGTCCTTTTATCACATCTATATCCCTTTTCCCTGCTACACTCTGTTTGGTTGGTTTTTCATTAAGTCCTGTATGGATAAAGTTGTCTGTGTGGATTAATCTGTTTGTATAGATTGGGAAGGTTTTTGTTTCGAAGAGTTTTTCCATAGATGGAATGGGCGTTTTAATTGGTAGAGACAGGTTTGGAAAAAAATATGGCTTTCTGCATAAAGCTCCATCTAGAAGCTTAATGAATAAGCCACTTTCTATATCATTAAGCCACTACCAAACAGTCATGTATAGCTGACTGAATAAGTTGTGAGTCTCGTTAAGTTCATTAAGCTACTAACAAACAAGCCCTAAGCTATGCCTATTAAGCAAGATGCATTGCAATCAAAACTCCAGGTGACACAAAAGAACGTTAACTGATATTTTTTTTATGAACAATACAAACTATTATGAGTTATCTATAATATTAGTAAACTCTTCCACTTTAAGTAAAAATAAAATCTTCCGGTGAGTCGAAAGGACTTTAATCGGTAACCTTTGAAGACCGAATTTAAGACATTATATTTTAAATGGAAATGAAGATAAGAAATATGTTATCTATATTGGTTTTGATATTGTTTTGTTGTTTAACAATTGCAAAGTTCTTTTTTTTTGTTTTTTATAGATGATATTTGGATATTTATTTTATAATATTTTAAAAATCGAACAATTGTTTTTTTTTTTTTTGATTTTTCAGAAGAAACAAAATACAAAATTTTTCTAGAGCTTTCAAAAAAAGAAATAATTACAAAAATAACTACGATGAATATGAATATAATTTTTTTTATATAAGACGAAGTAAATTTGGAACATTTAAATTGTAAATTCTGGCATGTTTTAATTTAAGAGAGATGTTTGTACGTTGGTTCCCTTTCATGAAACAGGAACATGCGAGAAAGATATCATGGTAAAACCAAAAAAGCGTTTTGTTATATTGAAAAACAAATATAATTTTATAATTTGCTAAAACATGTTTTATTATTAACTAATAGAAAATTTTATACATAAATAAAACAAACTTCTTATTTTAAATATTAGAATAATATAATAAACTTTACTTTCATTGCTACTTTAAATATTAAATAAAATAATCATTTTAAATATAAGAAAATGTGGATGATGGTTTTTCAAAATAAAAGTTTCGATTCAGTCTGAATAAAAAGTACATGGACCAAATTTGTAGTTACTCTATTTTTTTACAAACGATTCACCATGTGCAACCTTCGATACTAAAACTGGTTCTCGTCTCCGTGTTTTCCTAAATTTGAATATATAAAATACATATTACGTATACAGAGGAAAGTTCAAATGCGAACTCAAATTTGGTTGTGAACATGAGGACAAATGAGAATGTGACACGTGTCTGAATATAGATTATTCAGACTGAATCTACAAAGAAATATTCAGACCGAATAAGCATTATTCAGACTAAATATATACTATATTCAGTCTGAATATTTTTTTTAATAGGACACTTGTCGCACTTTCATTTGTTCTCACGTTCACAATCAAATTTGAGTTCTCATTTAAACTCGTCCCTACATATATATATATATATATATATTAATAAAAACATTAAATTTGATATTTAAATATCAATTTTTTTATATTAAAACAAATAAAAGTGACAATTTTTGAAGCACAGAGATCAAAAAAACATAAATATGGGTGCTTCCAAAAAGGGGAAGCATGTTAGACAAAGCCTGCATTTGGACTATTATTACATCACTACTTTTGATTCATAATTATTTACATCAAAATATTTTGTGTCTTTTTTCAATCATTTAGGTTTTTATTTTGGTTACAAAATTCTGAAGATGTTACTTTAAACATGAAGGAAATCAACTTTAGATCAGATGTTTGATTGTAAATCGTTTGCTTAAAAGAACATTTGTTTGGAGAATTTTGTAAATTTGTCTTTTGAAAATAACGTGATTAATGTTGAATTTTGATATGATATATTTGGCTTTTTTATTTTCATGTATTTATTTCACGTAGTGATTTGGTTCATTTTATAGTTATTCATTTTTTAACGACAGCAATTTTATTAAAACTAGCAAGATGGTAAATGCAGTTACATTTTTATAGTTATTCACTTATTCTGTAGTTAGTCGGTCCATAATTTTCTTGTTGGTTATTTTTTAATTGATTGATATTTTATTATGTGATATAACACATTAAAAATGAAGTAACTTGTTTTCGTTCATGTTTTGTAAATTATTAATCAAAATCTTCATGTTTGAGAAGCATGATTCAAAAAGTTTTTTTATTTATAAGACACAATGACTAAAATCATGTTTATAAAATCCGAATGATATAAAAAATGGTTCATTTTTTCGACTATGGAATTTGGCCTGATTTCTTGTGTTCATTTTGTGTCATCAATAGTTATAATAACTAGTGAATATTGATTGTCAGTCAAAATATGTATGAAATATGAAAAAATGGATGCGTATCATAATAATTAAAAACAAAAATTATCGTTATACTAAGGGGGTGTTTGTTTGGGCTTATCAAAACAACTTATTAACTTATACCGGTGTGGAACCGGTGAAAAACTAATTTTAGTGTTTGGATGGGCAAAGAAAAAAACAGCTTATACCGGTTCCCCACCGGTGAAAAAGAGTTTTCCATAAGTCAAAACATTCTGACTTATCAAAAATGACTTATGACTTATTAGGATCTATTTTACCATTTTGCATATATAAGCACTTTTTTGCCAAACACTATACAACTTATTGACTTATTCCGGTGTGAAAACGCTATAAGCCCATCCAAACACTTTTTTTAAAACTCCGGTGTGGTACCACATAAGTTGATAAGCACTTATTAGTCATTTTTGATAAGCCCAAACAAACAACCCCTAAGTAGAAACTAAGACAAACTTTATCTTGATGTTTCAAAAAATAACCGTTCCCAATGGTATACTTAGATGCTCCCACATGTTGTTGGGACGAAGTGATCCAAGCCAATTCTTGATTCAGAAAGATGAAGGGGCCAAAATTCTAAATAAATATGGAGTTAAAAAAGTCCCCATTTCACTGAGAGAGGAAAATGAAGCGAGATCAAGAAGTGATGCTCTAAAGCATTATATTTTTATAATATGGATAATTGTACCAATTACAGTTAAATTCAAATTAGAAAAACAATTTTTATATTTGCAAAGATTAAAAACCAAAATATTCACAATTCATTACAATAGATGTGTTGATTCGTGCAAGTATATTTTTTGGTATTTATCCCTGTTAGGACTAGAAATGCCCTAAACATTTGAATGTTTTGTAAAGTCATCATGTTGACTTTGTAGCTTAGTTGACTTGTATAAATAGTTTTATTCATTCATTGTAGTAACCTTAATTATTTAATTATATTAATTAGAGGTTTAGTGCTTGGGGTGTTAGGGCTCAAGCCCAAGGTATTTAAATGTAGAGAAGGAAAAGTTTCATCTCATTTCTCCAATATTTGTGAAATTTTCAGCATATATGTGTGTGTGTGTGTGGGTGTCAACATGAAAGACAAGCAAAGGGTTTTAGGCAACTAGCGGTGCTGTTCCAATCAATAACTATTAGAAATGTATGTTAGTAGTTCAAGAGTGCAAATGGTTAGCAATTGTTATCTTGAGTTCTTATCTCTTGGTTTCCTTTTTATTTAATTAATTTCAAATTTCTTTAAATAATTAATTCGAATTTAGTTCTTTCTTTAGTTAATTTCATATTTCTGTAAATAATTATTTTACCGGATGAACATAACAAAGACTGAGAATCTTATCCGGTAAGGGAAGACAATGATCGAGAGTCTTACCGGTAAGTGGGGGTGATGACTCTTACCCGGTGGTAAAAGCATTTATCAGGTTATAAACGCTTACTATCAATTCACTTTGATGGTCGATCGAAAATTTTATCTTATAAGGTAAATGAGAGTGTTGACTCTTGCTAGTAAGCATTTATATGGTAAGGGTTTCATAAAAGGCCCCTAAATCAAAATTGATATCATTATACGAAGTCTCTAAATATATAGATTAAGATTTTTAAGTCATAGATTTTTATAATGATCGTGTTTATCGCTTGAGGTATGAATGCTTTTCACATATATCACATGTCTCACACTAACAATTTGTTTAAATACTTTCACGTAACAAATATAGTGCATTTCTTTCAAGATCATCTAGCCCCCCCTAAATTAAAATTCTAGCTCCGCCTCTAGTTTTAGGGAGGTTTATCACCTTGGAGAAGAAGGCAAATATATTGGGAGCATCTATTGAAGAATTATTGAGGGTTTGTCTTCCTCAAGGTATGTCTTATGTTCTTCATAGCTTGCATTTCTCCTTTAATGGAGTTTTGAGTTGGATTTTATAGATTGGGTTCTAGGTTGTGGTTTAAAGATGAATTAGATATGTGGATTCTGATGTTGGAACATGTTAGATGGATTCAATCAATGAATATCATCTAGATAATGTTCCACCTCATTGAGTTTTCATACCATTCTTGAGTTTTGTAAATTAGTTCATCTTTGGGTATTTTGGAATGAAATCTTGTAGATTATCTATGTTTAGATTGGGTTTTAGTATTGGGTTTGTTTTTGGATGAACCCACATGTATTAGGATTGAATTTGGTGGATTTTAGATGCTTAAAATCGAGTTTTAGACCTTAGAAACGACTTTAGGGTTGATTTTTAATGTTGTGCAAGAAAAGGGTCAGACCTGTACCCGACAGAGACTTACGCGGTTTACCCCGCGGCTTACCCCGTGGCCTCAAGCCATGGGACAAGTCACGTAACTCACTGTTGGATGCATTTTTTCGGTTTGGTCCATTTCTTGTTGCGAGCTAGTTTCGAGGCATGGCTTAGGGATTATCTTAGGATTATAAGGGATGACTTTTAGGATGTTTAAGGTGGTTTAACACCAATTTTTTGGCATCTAATTCAGGTGTTCGGTTTGGAACAAGTTGTCGTTTTAGGCCTTTGAGCGGTTTGTCGCGAATCGGGTGAGTTCCCTTGACTTTTAAAATACACATTTGGAAACGGCATTATATGCTACACTGATTATGGTATTTGAATTCGTAAGCAAGCTTTAATTCATTATTAAATGTTATATAAAATGCTTGGTTGAGATGTTGGACTATATCATGATATATGTGGTTGCTTAGACATGCATAATAGTTGTAGTGTACCTTGAGACTTTGCAAATCTCTTAGAAGTTAACATCCGTGTACCTTAAATTTATTTCGTGGGTACATTGGACGGACACCATTTTGGGCCATTTATTAGAGTCGCATGGGGAATTGTGCGAACATATAGCTTAGTTGCATGGGGAATTGTGCGACAAGTGTTGGTCTACTACACAAAATTTTAATTGATGGTATCAGAACTCTCATGACATAAAATATTTTGCTTTCTTCTCGTATATTTCTTGGCCGACTACAATGGTTTCCTCGACAGTTGGCCGGTGACTTGGGGTCACGGTCATGATCATGTTGGTCACAATGAACCCAGGCAGAGGGATTCACGAGTCTTCAGTTTTCACACTACTTGGGGTTGTGGGACAGGTTGCATAGAGTTTGGACATGACATAGGCGACTATTCGTGTGACCCATGGTCGTAGGCTAGGCCGCATGGCTCATCTAGTGCGGTTTAAAGCCTTTTGGATAGGTTTTTGTTCATTTCTTCATTTTCATCAATTCTCTCATGTTTGGGAATTCAACGGAAATTTGGAGGATGATTTTGGAGCAAGTTGAGGGAGTATCTTACGTATTGAAGATCTATGGTACAAGGTTTCAAGATCTTGAAAAGGTAAGATTTTGTGCGTTTGAGAACTATATTTGGGGGTTTTGAGGAGATTTTAAGCATGTGATCATATTTGTTGCATTCCTAGGCTTATATATGGGGGTTTTGAGGATTTCTGCATCAGATCCAAAAAATTGGTGTAGGATGGGGAGACGACGGATACAGATGGGGAACATGGAAAGGGTTTCAACTTTTTTCTTTTATAATCCCATTTTCATTTAATTTAAAAAAAAATTCAATTTCAATGTTTTACCTATTATTGTAACACTCGTATTTTCTTTGTAACCATTAAAATATAAATTTGGGGAAACGGTCGGTGAATAGCCGAAGAAATGGTCGGGAAAAACGTGCAAGAAAAGATCCAGGCGGAATGGCCCATAGGAGTTGTTGTTTGGGGATCCATCCATAACGAGCAACCTCGCCATGCGACCCTAGGGTCGCAGGCAAGGTTCCTATAACCCATATGATGCTTAAAATATGATTTTGTGAGGGTTTTTTCATTTGGACATAACTTTCTCGTCCTTTGTCTAATTTAAACGATTTTGAAGGCAACGGTTTTGTATTTTGAAGATCTTTAAAGGGTTAACAATGTGGATTAAAGTTCCTTTGATGATTTGGGGTTCCTAGAAGTTGAAAGGTAAGACTTAAATCTTTGTTTCTTGACCTAGGGTTTGGCATCTTTGCATCCTCAACCTTCTTCTCCAATTTGTGGTGTTTTGCTAGGCTTTGGAAGTTCAATGGAGTGTTATTGAGAGATTTGAAAATTAGATCTACAGTTTTATCTTAAGGATTTCAAGGTTTCATCAAAGGAAGCTCAAGATTTTGGATAAAACCTAGATTTGTCATAAATCTAGTAAGGTAAGTTCAAGTTGCTTTGTCAAAACTAGGTACATGCCAAAATGTTCATTTTAAAGTCTTAAAATGTTTTCTTGATGTTTATCAATTGTGTCGATTACTTGATGAAATTTGCATCTTGACTATATTTGGTTTTATAAATCATGTAAAAGTTTTTGGACATTTCGATAAATAAATCATAAGTATGGGTTCTTTTGATTATTTATCTTATAAATGAGGATTTATTTGGGGCTAGAGAATAGAGATGGCCAAAAAACAGGTCTCGGGCCGAAAGAGTGTTTTTTTTTTACCGGGCCTCCGTAACCGGTCTCGGTTCGCTCGAAAATTGTTTGGTCCGGTTAAGGCTCTCCGTAACCGGTCTATGGGTAACCACTCCCGATTCCGGGTCGGGCCTAAACTGGTCCTATACTAATAAAAAAAAGTGATAAATTTTAAAATTACTTTAATATCTCTAATTGGGTCACTCAGATACACTTTAAAAATACGTTTTATTGTAGTTTTATAATTGATTTTCAATCAAATACATTTAAAAGATATATTTTATTATGAATTTCTAATTGGTTTTCAATCAAATACACTTAGAAAGTCAGAAATACATATAAAAATACATTTTTTTGTAAAAATCAGGTCGGTCCCAACCGGTGCTACGAATTGCTCCAAAAGTGCAACCGGTCCTCCATCGGTCCCGATTCCGATCCTCTACTGGTCCCGAATCAGGTCGGGCCCATTTGGCCATATCTATTTGATGCTAATCATTTTCAGCGTATTGGTTTGGAAAATGCATATTGTTATGTTATAGGACATTTTGAAAATATTAATGGTATAATTTCAATTGAAAAATGGTTTGTCCTAACCAATCATGGGTTTTTCAGTTAACTAAGGGTGTGTTTGGTACATAGGACAGAACATGACAGGACGGGACAGAACTCACTGTCCCACGTTTGTTTGCCGCGACATGGGATAGGGGCAGAAACTTGCACAAGGTGGGACAGAGTGGGACAAAAACGGATTTTTCTTGTTCCATCAAAATAGGTGGAACAAGATGGGACAAGAATGAGACAAGAACCCAAATATCACTAATTTGCTCTCATTTGATATATAACCTTAATATGATACTTGTTTTAATGTCACCACCACTAGTCATGGTTGTCAATACCGTCGGAGGCCACCGGTAACCACAGTCGGCCACCAACCACCATCATCCATTGCCATCACCGCCACCACCGTTGGCCACCTCCACCTTCTCCTCTAGAACAACTGTAATACCCGAAAATTTCTGGAAACTAAAATCTAGTAGCGAAATCATATTTTGGAGTTAAATATTTACTAGGTTGAATTTAGGGTGCTTTTAGAGGAAATAATAATCTAAGATGGAAGTTTGAAGGGTAAATGGTTTATTTATATGTATAGTTTTGAATAAGTCAGCTTGCATTAAAAAAGGGGACTTCTGGGCGAGTCTCTTTTTCTGGGCGGGTTGCAGCGCGGCTTAACCCGCAAGAGAAGCCACCTTAGGCGCTATTTGATCACTCTCCAAAGGGTCGGGCGGGTTGCGGCGCGACTTAACCTGTATGAGAAGCCGGATGGATCATTTTGAGGGGCTGGTACTTCTTGAAATCAAGTTTTAGCCAAGTTTTCATCACCATTTATTCTCCACTCATTTTTCTCCCATTTTTCTCCATTAAAGACGATTTTGGAGCTTTAAATACTCTATCACCAACCACCCTAGAGATTTTACTCCACATTGAAGATAGGGATTTAAGGCTTGTTCTTCAAGATCTTGATGTTCTTCTTCATCTTATTCATTTCTCAAGTTTTTAGGAGTTTTTCTAGGGTTTCTTCAATCATAGTATTGTGAGTTCATCCTACCCTTGTATAAGATTATATACATGTTAAAATGATGCATTTTTATCTCCTACAAGTTTATATTTCAAGAAACTTTACGTCTGGTTGATTTTAGTAAAGTAGGTCAAACTTGAGATAGCTAGGGATTTTACTTATATTGTTAAAAAGAGTATGAGAAATAGTTTTAAACTCTTTGTATTGGCATATTTCAAAGTATTATTGGTTTTAGAACTCAAAACCTTTTTGACCTAATTTTTAGGAAACACTATTTAATGAGGAATGATATTTATACAAAGTATTTGTGTTGGGAAATTGTTAATATGTCTAAAATGATGTTTTTAACTTTATGGCTAGAATGACGGATCCATAGGCATAAAAGTCGACATGTCATAATATTGCAAGGTATTGACCTAGATGGTTGAACTTGTTGGGTTACAAATATAAAGGTATAGACCTAGTATGGTTGAACTTGCTACTCGTAGGCAAAAGACTTGGTGTAATTGAGCTTATTAGCGCATTAAACCATAGACCTAGTATGGTTGATGTTAATGCTATATCGGGTCTCCCCGTTATCTCCAAAATGGCGCGCTCTCCTAAGAGCAAGCGTGACTAAAGAGTAAAGATATTTTGGTAAAGCTACGTTTATGCTTCTAAAGGTTTTTATTGCTTTAATTATATAATTGTTTGTTCTCATTAGGCTATAAGCCTAACACTTTTTCTCAAATGACATGCATATCCGGTGATCGTGGTAGCAGGGCTCCTAAGGGTTGAGTGGAGCGTATTGCCAATTGAGGCATTTTTGGAAATACACTTTCATGTGTATCTTTGGAGTTACCATATACATATTTTTAGAATATTAGTGACACTCGAACGTAATCTATGATTAATTCTTGTATAGATTAATAGGTTGTTGTTTAGTATCTATTATTCGTTGTAAACTGTATTACTCGTTCCCCACTTGTTAGGTGATTTTATATCATTAAACTCTTTCCCATATATTGTATCAGTTTAAATCGTCTCCTATTTTTAGGGTGTTACGACAATAACCTCCTCCACCACCTCTACAACAACCGTTGGCCACCAACCAGCACCACCATGGCCACCTCACCTCCATCATAACCACTACAATTCTCGACGATCACCGCCACTGCTATCTACCATCTTCACCTCCTTCACAACCACCATCCATCACCACCACCACTACCACCGTTGGCCACCTCCACCTCCTCCTCTACTACACCTACCTCTTCTTCCACTGTAACACCCCTAAAAATGGGAGTTAATTTAAACCAAAATAAAATGCGGAATAACTTCTACTTCATAAAACATCACCCATAAAGATGGGGAGAAAGTTAGAGTGAGTTTACAACATCTATAGGAAAGTTAAATGACAACCTAGTAATCTATATAATTCAAAGTACAGATTAAGTTCGGGTGTCACTAAAATCCTCAAAATAATCTTCTATGTAACTCCATCTATATACACGAGGTGCACTTCAAAAGAATGTCACTACCGGCACCTAGCTTCTCTCATCCCATCAAGTCCCATCCGCTTGATCACCTGATATACATGTCATTTTAAGAAAAAGTGTTAGGATTAAAGCCTAGTGAGAACAAACAGTTCAAAATATACAAAAGCCATTTAAACTTCGAAAACAGTAAATAAACATATAACCGAAAGCTTTTCTGAAAACATCTCTTTTTCTTTACTTCTGCGATTTACACCTGAAAGATACGCTTTACTTCTCTTGGGGGAAACTTCTACAGGAATGACCCGTCATCACATTAATCCTCACGAGTTCAACCCCAAACCGGGATCTATTACAAGTGCCCTCCCCAAGTGCTTCTGACTATATGTGCCTATAGATCCATTACACTAGTCTAACATCTTAATACAATTGTTTCCAATGTATTAGCTTCTCTTCACAAACCTTTGTGAAGTATAACATCGTGCTTCCAAGAACCTTCCTTCCAAAATTAGGTCAAATTATCATTTAGGTTTATACATCATTTTTCTTGCATTTAAAACTCATAAGAGTATTCCAAAACCGTTCTTGACATCCAATTCATCATTTCAAAGAAAACCATAAATGACACATTTTGACCTAGTTTTACCAAAATCTTCCAAGTATAGAAATACTCATTTTAAACATCATATTAAGGTAAAATACTTCATTTTGACATGTATAAAGTTTTAAAGGTAAGAATGAACTCACAAGCTAGAGTTTGACAAAACCCTCGAAAATCTCTTAAGAGGATGGAGGTGATCAAGAAATCTGAAAGGAAGCAAGAACACCACTACTTGAAGCTTTAAATGCTTGAACCACTCTTAAATCTTCAACTTGAAAGGAGAAATTAATGAGCTTGGATGAGTTAGGTGGAAGAAAATGAAACCTAAAATCGCCTTCAATGCTTTTCTCCCGTTACTGAGTTTTGGTATCTGATCAATGAGAAATGGAGCTGAAAAATCGCACTTAAAAGTGGTCCAGGACCACCCGGGCGATCTTGCCCTGCGATCATGACAAGGCATGATCGCCTGTCATGATCGCACAACCCGTACCGCGAATTTCGTGCTTAAAATTGATTTTTTTGGATATCTGGTTTTCTCGCGATCTTGCCTCGCGATCATGACAATGTCAAGATAGCATGTCATGATCGCAAACTAGGTACCGAAACTCAATTCGGTTCCGATTTTCGCTCCTTTCTTCCAGATCAATGTAACCCAACATTATACACTTGAATCCTTCCATTTGCCCAAAAATAATAATATTACAATGCTAATTACATAACCTTTCGCTAAATTTCCGGGTGTTACAATTCTCCCACCCTTGAAATTAATTTCGTCCTCGAAATTTATAGATTAACCAAACAAACTCGGATATCTCCTCTTCATATCCTCTTCCGCTTCCCACGTCACGTTTGAACCACGATGGTGCTTCCATTGCACCTTAACCATGACAATTTCTTTGTGACGTAACTTCTTAGACTTGCTTTTTAAGATCGCCTCCGGTGCTTCCACACAACGACTATTGTCGACGCGAATCTCTGAGAGAGGTATCACACTCTCTTCTTCCGCTAAACACTTCCTCAAATAACATATATGGAATGTAGGGTGTATG
The DNA here is from genome assembly GCA_036898165.1 of Silybum marianum. NCBI lineage: Eukaryota > Viridiplantae > Streptophyta > Magnoliopsida > Asterales > Asteraceae > Silybum > Silybum marianum. The sequence goes on along the minus strand of CM072537.1, from coordinate 16,498,007 downwards.
TTGTCCAATTCGGGTGGCAATTCCAATTTATACGCTTGCCGTCCCACTCTTTCCAAGATTTTAAACGGCCCGAAGAAACGAGGACTAAGCTTCCCACGCTTCCCAAACCTTATAACACCCTTCCAAGGGGACACTTTAAGCATAACTCGTTCCCCCACTTGGAATTCCATGGGTCTTCTCTTTTTATCGGCATAGCTCTTTTGACGGTCTTGGGCCGCCTTAAGCCGTTCTCGGATAATCTTTACCTTGTCAGCCGTCTCTTGCACAATTTCGGGTCCGGAGAATTGCTTCTCGCCCGCTTCCAACCAACACACTGGTGTCCGACATTTTCGTCCATAAAGTGCCTCGAAAGGTGCCATTCCAATACTAGAATGGTAACTGTTGTTGTAGGCAAACTCCACCAACGGCAGATGCGAATCCCAATTCCCACCAAAGTCAATAACACATGACCTAAGCATGTCTTCAAGAGTCTGAATGGTCCTTTCACTTTGACCATCTGTCTGCGGGTGAAATGCTGTACTTAAGTTTATCTTGGTGCCCAGCCCTTCTTGTAACCCATTCCAAAAGTGAGAAGTGAACCGGCTATCCCGATCCGACACAATAGTCAAAGGCACGCCGTGCCTTGCAACTATCTCATCCACATACAACTTGGCTAGTTTGTCAACTGGGCCAGCTTCTTTCATTGCTAAGAAGTGAGCACTCTTCGTTAGTCTATCCACCACTTCCCATATGGTGTCGTGGCCTCTGAAGGTCTTTGGTAGTTTCGTCACAAAGTCCATAGTGAGGTGTTCCCATTTCCATTCCGGAATTTCCAACGATTGAAGACTTCCATATGGCCGTTGATGCTCTGCTTTGACCTGCAAACAAGTCACACATCTCTCTACATATCTAGCAACATCCAACTTCATGACGGGCCACCAATAAGTTAATTTTAGGTCTCTATACATCTTGGTACTACCCGGATGTATGGAGTACTTAGACTTATGAGCATCCTCTAGTAGTAGTTCTCGGTTTCCCCCAATCTTAGGCACCCAAACACGTCCTCGGAATAGCTTCAGACCACGACTATCTTCGGTTAACATCAAGTGTTGCTTCACCATCACTTCATCCCTTAAGTTTTCCTCACGTAATGCCTCCACTTGAGTAGTCTTGATTCGGTCGATCAGACTTGACACTATGTCAATTCTTGTGAGTACGGCCCGCGTCCCGCTACCATACTCCTTCCTACTTAGAGCATCCGCCACTACATTTGCTTTACCCGGATGGTATAGCAGCTCGCAGTCATAGTCCTTAAGATACTCTAGCCAACGTCGTTGCCTCATGTTTAGCTCCTTTTGATCGAAAATATGCTTCAAGCTCTTGTGATCGGTGTAGAGTGTACACTTAGTTCCGTAAAGATAATGTCGCCATAATTTCAATGCAAATACCACCGTCGCCAATTCCAAGTCATGGGTTGGGTAATTCTTTTCATGTTCCTTGAGTTGCCTTGATGCATAAGCAATTATCTTTCCCCTTTGCATTAATACACACCCCAATCCCATCTTTGAAGCATCGCTGTAAACCACAAAGTCTTCTGATCCTTCCGGCAAGGATAAAATTGGTGCTTCACACAACTTCCTTTGAAGATTCCGAAAAGCCTCTTCTTGCTTGTCTGTCCAAACGAACTTCACGTTCTTCCTTGTCAATGCTGTCAGAGAAGATGAAATCTTTGAGAAGTCTTGAATAAACCTTCGATAATATCCCGCCAATCCTAAAAAGCTTCGGATCTCGGACGGCACTTAGGCGGTTCCCAATTCATCATTGCTTCTATCTTTGATGGGTCCACCTTCACTCCATCTCGTGTAACGACATGTCCCAAAAACTGAACTTCTTTTAACCAAAAGTCGCATTTCGAGAACTTGGCGTAAAGCTTCTCCTTCCTTAACACTTCGAGAACCTCTCGAAGGTGTTGCCCGTGGTCTAATTCATCCTTAGAGTAGACAAGGATATCATCAATAAACACTATTACTGATCGGTCCAGAAACGGTCGACACACCCGATTCATCAAATCCATAAACACCGCCGGCGCGTTCGTTAACCCAAACGGCATCACCAAGAATTCGTAATGTCCATACCGTGTCCTAAATGTCGTCTTTGCTACGTCATCCTCCTTCACTTTCACTTGGTGGTAACCCGAACGTAAGTCGATTTTTGAGAAGCATCCCGCTCCTTGTAGTTGATCAAAAAGGTCATCGATTCTCGGGAGTGGATACTTGTTCTTCACGGTTACCTTTTTAGTTCATGATAGTCAATGCACATTCTCATAGTGCCATCCTTCTTTTTCACAAATAAAACCGGAGCTCCCCACGGTGACGAGTTTGGTCTTACGAAACCCTTCTCAAGGAGATCTTGTAATTGCGTCATCATTTCCTGCATCTCGGATGGTGCCAACCGGTAGGGTGCTCTAGCAATCGGAGCGGCCCCCGGTACTAGATCTATTCGAAATTCCACTTGTCTATCGGGTGGCAAGCCGGGTAGATCTTTGGGGAACACGTCTGGAAATTCATTGACAACTCGTACATCATCTAATTTCCTCTTCTCTAACTTCGCATCTAAAACATAGGCTAAATATGATAGGCGTCCCTTGGCTAAACACTTGCGTGCCTTTGCCAAGGTTAACAATGCAACTTCACCCTTCCTTCTTTCCCCGTAGACTATCACCATACTACCATCCGATAACGGAATCCGAATCAACTTCTTGGAACACAAAATCTCGGCTTGATTCTTGGCCAACCAATCCATTCCAATTACCACATCAAATCCTCTTATTGCCATAGGCATAAGGTTTATCCCAAACTTACTTCCTTCAATTTCCACCACACAATCCTTAAGGACATCACGGACAAGAACTTGTTTACCATCAGCTATTTCAACAATAAAAGCATCTTCCAAAGTACTAACAGATACATGCAGATTTGGGTAGAAAAAAGTGGATACAAAAGAAAAAGTAGCACCAGAATCAAAAAGAACATGAGCGGGTACGGAGTTAACAAGGAACGTACCCGACACCACGTCTGCCGATGCCTTTGCTTCTTCTGCCGTCATCTTGAAGGCCCTCCCCACCGTCTTTTGACCCCCACCAACCGTCACTTGAGAGTTCTCTGACTTCAGCTTCGGGCAATCGTTCCTGTAATGGCCCGGTTCTTTGCATTCGAAACATGTCATTGACTTGACCGGGCAATCACGAATCTGATGCCCACTCTTCCCACATCTAAAACAGTTACCCGGGACCGGGCTACAAGCTCCAAAATGCTTGCTCCGGCATTTGGGGCACCAGTTAGCTTCCCGCCTAGAATCGGTTCTTCGATTGTTGTTGTTGTTGCTTGAGGTGTTGTAGTTTGACTTCTTGGAAGGCGCCGCATGCCCTTCCCACTTCCTATTTTCTCCAACTCCCATCCTTTCTTCAACACCCAAGTTAATAGCATCTTTCTTATGTTGGGCTTCTTCAATTGCTTCACGAAGAGTAGAGGGCTTTGAAGCCCGTACCCTATCCATCATATCTGCCGGTAACCCTTTAATGTAATCCTTTATCTTTTCTTTCTCATCCGGGGCCACATGCCCAACCAGACTCAACTTCTCAACGAACAACCGGGTGGTTTTGTTCCCTTTCTTGAGAGCCCGAAACTCATCAGCAATCCGGTCGATAGCCCTTTCATTACAATACTCTTCCATGACCTTCGCTTTAAACATCTCCCATGTGAGCATAGAGACGATCACGGACCCAAGGGTAGTCGTGGTAACGTCGCACCATATTAGGGCCTCGCCCCTTAGCATTTGTGAAGCAAACTTTACCTTTTGCCTCTCCTCGCAATCACTCGAGCTAAACGCTTGCTCGATTTCTCGTAACCACCGGATGCACTTTACCGGGTCATCCGAACCAGAAAACTCGGGCGGTTTGGTACACATAAAGTCCTTGTATGAGCAACTCCTTCCTGCACTCCTCACTTCAGTTACAGGCGTCTCCTCCGTAACCAGTACGGCCCCATTCTCGCCTGAACCTCCTACAATATTCTCTGCAGTCGCTTCGTGCCTTCGCTGACTGGCCTCCCTTTCTTCAAACATTTTCAGCATAGTTTCATGCTGTTGAGCAAAAGCATAATTCATTGCTTGGATCATACTGGGCCTAAGCTCATCTTGTGAGCCCGCTTGTACCATAAGAGGTCCGATTCCGGGAGTAAGGTTTACGGCCGGTAATTGGTCTATTCGGGGTGGTGACCTCCTAACTACAGTAGGAATTAACGGTGGTTGAGTAGTTCCCCCTGCCACTTCCTGATTCGTGACACTGTTGGTTGCTCCATCAACTTCATTACGCGATCGGGTTCGCGTGTTCACCATCTTAGTCTGTCAAGATGATACACGAGAGTAAGACAAAACTAACATAAATACGTTTAACACGTTCACCAATCATTGTAACAATAGTAAAATAAGCATACTCAGAATACAATGCACCCAAAATAGGATTAGCTACGTGATATCTTGGATATATCATATACACAAGAATTCCCATTACCAAAGTCACATTTCATGATTAGCGTATTTCCGTCGACTCTAAAGCTCTCTTATCTCAAGAGTGTCTACCCATTCTCACAAAACGTCACTTAAAGTCTCAGCTTAAGTCTAGGCATCTTAGGTTCATACCTAGTTCACTTAAACTAGAGCTATGATACCAACTTGTAACACCCCTAAAACTGGGAGTTAATTTAAACCAAAATAAAATGCGGAATAACTTCTAGTTCATAAAACATCACCTATAAAAGATGGGGAGAAAGTTAGAGTGAGTTTACAACATCTATAGGAAAGTTAAATGACAACCTAGTAATCTATATAATTCAAAGTACAGATTAAGTTCGGGTGTCACTAAAATCCTCAAAATAATCTTCTATGTAACTCCATCTATACACACGAGGTGCACTTCAAAAAAATGCCACTACCGGCACCTAGCTTCTCTCATCCCATCAAGCCCCATCCGCTTGATCACCTGATATACATGTCATTTTAAGAAAAAGTGTTAGGCTTAAAGCCTAGTGAGAACAAACAGTTCAAAATATACAAAAGCCATTTAAACTTCGAAAACAGTAAATAAACATATAACCGAAAGCTTTTCTCAAAACATCTCTTTTTCTATACTTCTGCGATTTACACCTGAAAGATACGCTTTACTTCTCTTGGGGGAAACTTCTACGGGAATGACCCGTCATCACATTAATCCTCACGAGTTCAACCCCAAACCGGGATCTATTACAAGTGCCCTCCCCAAGTGCTTCTGACTATATGTGCCTATGGATCCATTACACTAGTCTAACATCTTAATACAATTGTTTCCAATGTATTAGCTTCTCTTCACAAACCTTTGTGAAGTATAACATCGTGCTTCCAAGAACCTTCCTTCCAAAATTAGGTCAAATTATCATTTAGGTTTATACATCATTTTTCTTGCATTTAAAACTCATAAGAGTATTCCAAAACCGTTCTTGACATCCAATTCATCATTTCAAAGAAAACCATAAATGACACATTTTGACCTAGTTTTACCAAAATCTTCCAAGTATAGAAATACTCATTTTAAACATCATATTAAGGTAAAATACTTCATTTTGACATGTATAAAGTTTTAAAGGTAAGAATGAACTCACAAGCTAGAGTTTGACAAAACCCTAGAAAATCTCTTAAGAGGATGGAGGTGATCAAGAAATCTGAAAGGAAGCAAGAACACCACTACTTGAAGCTTTAAATGCTTGAACCACTCTTAAATCTTCAACTTGAAAGGAGAAATTAATGAGCTTGGATGAGGTAGGTGGAAGAAAATGAAACCCTAAAATCGCCTTCAATGCTTTTCTCCCTTTACTGAGTTTTGGTATCTGATCAATGAGAAATGGAGCTGAAAAATCGCACTTAAAAGTGGTCCAGGACCACCCGGGCGATCATGCCCTGCGATCATGACAAGGCATGATCACCTGTCATGATCGCACAACCCGTACCGCGAATTTCGTGCTTAAAATTGATTTTTTTGGATATCTGGTTTTCTCGCGATCTTGCCTCGCGATCATGACAATGTCAAGATAGCATGTCATGATCGCAAACTAGGTACCGAAACTCAATTCGGTTCCGATTTTCGCTCCTTTCTTCCAGATCAATGTAACCCAACATTATACACTTGAATCCTTCCATTTGCCCAAAAATAATAATATTACAATGCTAAATTACATAACCTTTCGCTAAATTTCCGGGTGTTACATCCACCTCCAAAACCATTGTTGACCACCGAACACCACCGTCCATCTCCACCACCACCACCGCCTCCACTACCATCTTAACGTCATCTATAACCACCGTCGGCCACTAATCACCACCGCCCATCGCCGCCACGAATAGTGCCATTAGGGGTGAGCACCGGAACCGAGTACTCGCCTTTGGAACCGGAACCGAGTACCCGCCTTTGGAACCGAAACCGCTTCGGAACTGCCGGTTCTGGAACCGGAACCGATGTGATTGGTTTCGGTTCCTAAAATACGGAACCGATCAGAACCGGTTCCGGTTCTCACTTTTTTGGAATCGTTACTTGCTGGGTATCCGCTACCCGCAACTTTTAAATAAAAAATATTATTTTATATATTTATAAATAATAAATAAAAACTCAAATTTTCTAGTTTGTTTATGTAATAATTAGTTTTTATCGGATTAGGTTTGACCATTTGTTGTATTTATTACTTTAAGTCGGTAATTTGTAGTTTATAATGATATTTTTATCGTACGCAATTTAAAAAATTAAAATAAAAATTGAAACCGGGTACCTGATACCGGAACCGGTTCCAAGATATAAGGAATCGGTGTTAGCGGTTCCGGTTCCGGATTTCCAAGAACCGCCGATTCCGATTCCGGATTTCCAAGAACCGTCGGTTCCGGTTCCATGGAAAATAGCCGGGTACCCGGTTATGCTCACTCCTAAGTGCCATCAGCCACTACTATCTCCTCCACCACTGTCGACCACCACCAGTCCACCACCACCACTATTCACCATCTTCATGTCCTCCTCAACCACCATCATCCACCAATCACCAATGCCTCTACTTCCAAAACCATTGTTTTTGCAACAATCTTCATCGTGCCTCCATCAAACTGAATAAAGCATAATTTTTCATTTGTAGGAATCGGGTTTTTTCAAACTATTATCAATTATAACAAAAATTTTATTCAAATTATATATGTATGTATTTATGTATATGAAAGTTGAGTAAAAAGGTTATAAATTAAATTTTTTAATTTTTTGTTTTTTTTTTGTGTTAACTGTAACTATTATATTAATATATAAAATCATCAAATAACTTATAGGGCAGCTCGTCTAGTTATGTCTTGTCCAGTCCTAGTTGTACCAAACATCAGACATACACTTGTTCAGTCCAGTCTTGTCCAGTCCCACCCTCTTGTCATGTCTAGTCCTGTCCAATTTTGTCATGTCCTGTCCTGTCATGTCCAATCATGTTTGTGTACCAAACGCTACCTTAGAGCATGTGTCTGCGTAAACATTGATTAAATACGTTTTTATTGCTTATGATGACTTTTATTTAATATTCAAATTAAGTTGTTGAGCTTTTGGCTCAATTTTGACTTAGATGAGTCTTGGGACATTTATCTGGTTTAATCTACTCCCAGTTGAGATTTTGGAGTAATATGTGGTTATGACATATCTATTTGTAAGTTACAACTTTTGAGTACGTTGATCATTCATTTGGGGCCATATAATTTAGACTGTATTGCATTGCATTCACAGGCATGCGAGTTAGTCTTATGTTAGTGGTTGTGGTGGTATCACAGGATTAGACTTTACGATCGTGGGTATTGTGGGTTTGGACTCTAGGACTCTTGTTTTAAAACTTTGGGCCTATTTGAGTAGGCACTAAGGATTTAAGCTTTGAGATGTTACCCGTTGGGGTAGGTACCAAGGATATGAGCCTTGAAATGAAACTCCAAAGAGTACGCACCAAAATTATAGAGTCTCGAGGTGCTACCCAGAATACTAGGCACTAGAACCATTGGGCTTGTGGTGCTACACTTGGGGTTAAGCACTAAAAACATGAGCCTTGAGGTGTTATTCATGGGAATAGACACTAAGGTCAATTGAATTTTGAGGTGCTACTTGAAATGTCGACATATGACTTACTTTATGATCGTCATATTCGATAGATATGGGTCTCCCCTGTCATCGTTAGGTGTTATCATTGGATAGTGTATAATCCATGTTTTAGTGTTGCTTGGGTTTTGAGAATAACAATAATTTATGGTTTTAGGTATTTAAATTTCCTCCATGTATCAATATTTTGGGTAATAAACTCTTGTCTATGTTTTCGGTATTTAGATATTAGTCCTTATTCACATTTCGTGTTAGTATTGGGTTTTGATTTCATGTTTGATGGGTGTTTTGATTAATGGATCTTCATCAAGAAAATTGTGGGTTTTGGGAAAGATAACACTTTTATTCTAAATACATTTCATCTTGTAAATTTTGTTTTAAATAACATTCTTTCAGTTATATCGTTTTATATAACCAATGAAAACTATTTTAACTCATTAGGCGTTAAACCTAATATTTTTCTTTATCGGCATGTGCATCAGGTCTTTGGGACTAGCGACACCATGATGAGATGAGTGCTAGTTAGAGGCACGAGAAGAAATTAGCTTTCCGAAGACATCTTTCATTTGTGGAGTTATCGACCGTTGTTGGGTCTTAATTACCACGTCCCTAAATATAGACTTGTGTAAGACTTGGTTTACCTATTGTTGATGTTAAATCTAGATTTTGTTTTTTTAAGGTAATTCAAGCATTGATTTATAAAAATTTATCTTTTATTGAAAATTTTAAACTAGTCGCTCTCTATAGATTTGCGGGTGTTACAACTATGCAGGTTGTTGGTCATCTTTTTAGGTAATAAAGGCCTAATTAATAAGTTTTAGAATGTTTAATGGTTTGTTCAAAAAATTTGTTCAAAGACTTAATCATTTAAAATATGAGAGCTAATTGAGTTTTACTGAACTTTTCTCTATAATTTAAGGGAAAAGTTAAAAAAAACAACGAACTATCAAATTTTGAATAATTAAGTTATTAATTGATTATTAAAACTTTTAAATTTTCTAAAACTGGTTAAATAAAACCTTGTAACCTGTAAAAACAGGTTAATGTGATAAAAAATTTGAATTTTTTTTCAAAAACCCAATAAACTATCTGATTTTTTTAACAAATAAATCCATATTTTTTTAACAAATAAATCCCTATTTTTTTTAACAAATAAATCCCTCATTGTTTTTCTTGAATATTTTTTCCAAATAAATTCTTGAAATTTTTTGAACAAATAAATCTCGATTTTTTTTTGAAGAAACAAAATCATGAACTTAATTTTGAATAAATAAATTTGGAACTTTTTTGAATAAAATCATGGACAAATAAATGTATACAATTTCTCTCACCGACAACAAATTACAATGAATCAATTAAACAAATAAATCCCTAAACTTTTCCCAAATAAATTCTTGAATTATTTTGAACAAACAAATCCCAAACTTTTTTTAAAAATAAAAATAAAGGTGTAACTTAATTTTGAACAAATAAATCCGAATTTTTTTTCTGAACAAAAAAGTGTATACAATTTTTCTCATCGACAACAAAGTACAATAAACCAATTAAATAGAGAAAAAATATACCACTTCTGTTACTAATTCTGAAATATACAAAAATTGTGTCTAAAACAATAAATAGATACATAAAAAAAATATTTATACACAAAAAATAAAGTTTAATGAACTTAATTTATGATATAAGCATAATTTTTGTATGCTTTTGATTAGGGTTCATTGTACTTTGTTATCGGTGTAAGATGTTGTATACATTTTTTGTAAGATGTTGTATACACTTTTTGTTCATGATTTTGTTCATAAAAGTTCCGGATTTATTTGTTTCAAAATTAAGTTCATGATTGTATTTCTTCAAAAAAAAAGTTTGAGATTTATTTGTTTAAAAAAGTTCAAGAATTTATTTGGTAAAAATATATAGGAAAAAAATTAAGGATTTTTTTGTTAAAAAAATCAGGGACTTAATCATTGAAAATCAGATAGTTTGTTGGTTTTTGTTATTTTTTCTAAATTTTATCATATTAACATGTTTTTACAAGTTACAAGGATGTATTTTAAAATATTTAAGGATTTTATTAATTAAAAAAATAATTTAAAAACTTAATCGTTCAAAATCTAATTGTTTGTTATGTTTTTTTTTTAACTTTTCCCATAATTTAACTAAAAATCAATTTGGTTAGCACCTTATTTTATTTTCTTATTAATTGGATGGTTAATTTTCTGAAAGAAAATAATTATCATATATCATAGATTTAATGTATTACCAATTAAATTAGCTACATTATAACTTCAAATCAATCACAATGCATCACATGATCCTTTTAACTTAAGAAACGATAACATTTTATTTTAGTTTTTTTTAAAATTGTTATAGGTGTAAAAAAGTTCAAAATAAGAGTTTAGGAACTATGTTTATTATGGATTTGGTCTCTATTGTACTCATTTTGTTATGACTGTGATTAGGGGTGCTTAAAATCTCGATCAACCATACCAACTTGATCAACCAAACCTAACCTGACACGAAATACATCAATCCAAAACATATATCTAATCGAGTTGTAAATTTTTTAAACCGTAGGTGTTGGGTTGATATCGGGTTACGTTTCTTTGAACCCAACCTGATATCCTGTTATTTTTTTTGATTTAATATAATTATTGAGTCTCTATTAATACGTGTATTAGTCAATTACACCATCACGTACCCTCTTCATATACATATATTTTCAATCTATTATCCATCTATATGTAACGTCTTTGTATATATGTTTAATATTGTGAATATAATATATATATATTGAGAAAATTAATTAATGTTATATATACTTAAAATTTAAGAAGTATGAATAATATATATTAAATGGTTGATGATTAAAAATAAATTATTAGTAGAGAAATCAACATATTTAAGGTTAGGAGAAGATTTTGTTGTAACAAAATATCAACCCGACTAATCCGACCAACCCGATTAACCCGTACGGTTTGGGTTGGGTTGGGTTACACTTTCGTTTGGCTTGGGTTGGGTTAAGACTTTTCAAACCGAAAGCATTGAATTGGGTTGATCAAATGCTTTCAACCCCATCAACCCAGTCCGTAAGCACCTCTAACTGTAATCCTCGGACCAAATGACCATCCATCATTTTTGTTTAGAAACAGAGTTTAGGAAATCTGCTTATAATTATTCCAAAACCGTTACATTTTGGGTGTTACCATTTACACCCTAGTCTATATCATGTCATTCAATTAAATTAAAATATATACACCTATTTTGACTTTTTTTTTATGTGTTATCATCTAATAATAGACTAAAGTGTAAAAGAAAGACTCTTATACTTTTCATTCCCTTGTTGTATACTTGTACCAAAATTGGGTCCCTAAGTAAAATAACCATGGAATGGTGCACTTTATTATCTATTTGGTGTCTCATCTTAACAGATAAAAGAAATCTGGTAACCAATTAACTCACGAATCATTTTAACAATTTTAACCTTTTATCTAATTTTTTATTAAAAAAATCACAAACCATCCATATCTCCTACTTCCAAGATCCACCCCTTCCCTTCGCTAATTTATAATTAAATTAAATAATAAATAAACAAATAATAAATTTAAAATTAATTTTAATATAAAAAATTCAACACGGTGCCTAGATCATTAACGTAGAGTTAATATACCGCATTATCCGCCACATCAATGCGATAATTTGTCAACAAGTAAATTGTCATGTAGATGCTTGAATGTTTAAGATATTACACATTAGATATTAAGATAAGGGTTTTGATAATACGTCATTTAAAATATGAATTAATTAAAATAAGTTGTTTTTTCATACCATTTGTTGTTATATAACACATTTATATAAGATGTCCATTTATTATATTTAAATATATATATATAGACGGGTTTAAATAAGAACTCAAATTTGATTGTGAACGTGAGTACAAATAAGAGTACGACACGTGTCATATTCAGACTGAATAATCAAAGAAATAGTCAAACTAAAGATAGTATTTATTCGGTCTGAATATTTCTTTGATTATTCAGTCTGAATAATCTACATTCAAACACGTGTTGTGCTCTCATTTGTCCTCACGTTCACAACCAAATTTGAGTTCTAATTTGAACTTTGTTATATAAAAGAGAGAGAGAGGGAGAGAGAGAGGTTCAGAGGAAAACCTCAAAAAAAATGAAAAACATCTTTGGAGTACTTAATCTGGACGATATACACAAATACATACAAACGATTGACACTGTTTTTTTCTATGCAGGGTGCATATTATGCATTATATGTATAAATGCATGTTACAATTATCGATATGCATTTGTGCATACCGTCAAGATGGATGCATCTCAGGGTGTTTTCTACAGTTTTCTCTTTTTTTGACGTTCCCCATGAACCTGACCATATATATGTATATATATACAAGAAGGTTCAAATGAGAACTTTGTAATTTTAAAGAAATAAAAGAACACTTTGTGGACCACATATGATGTGGGTCCTGCATAATATTAAATCATTTCTGATTTAATATGATTTAATATTATGTGAGACCCACATCATATGTGGTTCACAAAGTGTGCATTTATTTCTTTAAAAATGAGTGATTCTCGTATGATCCCTCCCTTATATATACATCTTCAAATACAAACATTTTGAAGGTTACAAACTCATATAAACCAATATAAAAATAATTTTTATGATCATTTTTTCCATCAAATGTTATGATTTAAGATATTTTTACGCATAAGTTTGTTTTACCTTATGAGAAATTTAAATGTGAAACTTTAACGTTATGAAGCAAATATACGTGAAACTTTCACTTTATGAAAACAAATACATATAAAATATTTATATTATCAAACAAACATATGTGAAATAACATCTTAAATCATAACATTTAATGAAAAAAACCATAAAAATTATTTTTATATTGGCTTGTACGAGTTTGTAATCTTGAAGAAGTTTATATTTGAAGAAGTCTCTCTAGCTCTCTCTCTCTCTCTCTATATATATATATATATATATAGAGAGAGAGAGAGAGAGAGAGAGAGGGGAAGGGAGGTTCAGAGGAAAACCTTAAAAAAACTAAAGAACACCTAAGAGTATTTCATCTGGATGGTATGCACAAATGCATACAAACAATTGAAGTTGTTTTTTTTCTATGCATTAGTGTATATGTACTAATGCATGTTACAACTTACTAGTATGCATTTATGCATACTGTCTAAATGGAGGGTTCCCATGGTATTCTTCAGTTTGTTTTAAGTTTTCCCTTAAACCTGACACTATATATACGGGCAGGTTCAAATGATAACTCAATTTTGGTTGCGAAAATCAGGACAAAAGAGAATGTGACACGTGTATTATTCAGTCTGAAAAACGAAGGGAAATATTCATACTGAATGTTGTGTTATTCACTTTTAATGATATATTATTCGAACTGAATGCGTGTTATTCATACTAAATAATGTATGAACTTCACCTTCATTATTCACTCTGAATTCGTTTTTCATTATTCATACTGAATGAGACACGTGTTGCGCTCTCCTTTGTCCTCATGTTCGCAACCAAATTTGAGTTCACATTTGAAATTTCCTATCTCTCTCTCTCTCTCTCTCTATATATATATATATATATATAAGCGGGTTCAAATTAGAACTCAAATTTGGTTGTGAATGTGAGGACAAATGATAACGCTACACGTGTCATATTCAGACTGAATAATGGGAAAAAAATATTCAGACCGAATAATACTACATTTAGACTGAATATAGTGTTATTTAGTCTGAATAATATTACATTCAGACTGAATAATACTAAATTTAGTTTGAATAATAATACATTCACTCTGAATATTTTTCTTCATTATTCAATCTTAATATAACACGTGTCGTACTCTAATTTGTCCTCACTTTCACAATCAAATTTGAGTTTGCATTTGAAGTTTCTTCTCTTTCTCTTTCTATATATATATATAGACTTGGGATCACGTGAGACCACCCTGTTTCTGTGAGACCCGTGAGACCACCCCTTTACACTTGAAACTTCACGACAAAACCACTATGAAGGTAAAAAAAATATAAATCTTTAAAGTATGTTTGCTATGAAAGTAACCTACATAGCGTTTTTGCTGTGAAGGAAACCTTCACAGTGTTTATGTTGTGAATGCTCAGATTTTTTTTACCTCCACAGTCTTTTTGCTATAAAGTTTTCAAGAGTAAAAAAGTGGTTTCACGGGTCTCCGACCGGTCTCACGGAAACAGGTTGGTCTCACGTGAACCCATCATATTTTTTTACCTTCACAATGTTTTTGCTGTGAAGTTTCAAGTGTAAAAGAGTGGTTGGGTCTCATGGAAACAGGGCGGTCTCACGTGATCCCAACCCTATATATATATATATATATATATATATATACACGGGCGGGTTCAAATGAGAACTCAAATTTGGTTGTGAACGTGAAAACAAATGAGAGCGTGAAACGTGTCATATTCAGACTGAATAATCTACATTCAGACACGTATTGCGCTCTCATTTGTTCTCATGTTCACAACCAACTTTGAGTTCGCATTTGAATTTTCTTCTCTCTATATATATAGATAGAGAGAGAGAGAGGGGAGCTGGTTCAAATACAAACTAGTTAAATGTTACAAACAATACAAAGTCGTACAAATCAATATAAAAATAATTTTTTTCATGGTTTTTTTTTCATCAAATGCTATAATTTAAGATATTATTAATTACACATATGTTTGTTTCACCATGTGAAAAAATTACATGTGCAGCTTTTATATTATGAAACAAATATATGTGAAACTTTTGCATAAAAAATATATATGAGAAATTTTCAACTTATGAAAACAAATCACGTGAAAATTTTACATTATGAAACAAACATATGTGTAACAATATCTTAAATTATAGCATTCAATGAAAAAAAATATCGAAAAATTTATTTTATATTAATTTATACGAGTTTTTAACATTTAACTAGTTTGTATTTGAACATCCCTTTATATATATATATATATATATATATATACTATATTATAAAACATTTGGTCAAAAACTCTTAAAAACAACCTTTTAAGCCTTAGGTACTGCTATTTAATGTTAATTACTTAATTTTTAAGATTACAAGTAAATTGTGCGTAAGTACATCTTATTAAAGCTTTATTTCTGAATTCGTGTAACTAACTGCAGATAACTATCATCCAAAATACAGGATAAACATTTAATTTTAAATATAAAAAATCTAAATTATAATTAAAATAATCATTGAGTTCTAACAGAAAACTTAATCATTATCATTATAAAAAGTTATATTATTAAATCAAAAATAAATTATTTTGTTATTAAACATAATTATATTATGATAAAAAAAATTGAATTAAAAAAATTACATAAAAAATAGATATTTTAAATGAACATTAAAATCGTTTTCTCAAAACCACATCAAATCATTAGAATATCAATAGGGGTAAAAATTAAAATAAAACCTAAAATCGAGATGTATTTCGCTGCATTGCGCGAGTACCCTTCTAGTATATATATATATATATATAGAGGGAAGTTCAAATACAAACTCATATTTATGTACAAACTATACAAACTGGTTTAAATCAATATAAAAATAATTTTTTCATGATTTTTTTTCATCAAATGCTATGATTTAACATATTATTACACTTATGTTTGTTTCGTAATGTAAAAGTTTCACATTTATTTGTTTTCATAAGTTGAAAGTTTCTCATATATTTTTCTATGAAAAAGTTTCACATGTTTTTGTTTCATAATGTAAAACTTTCACATGCAATTTTTTCACAAGGTAAAACAAACATATGTGCAATAATATCTTAAACCATAGCATTTGATGAAAAAAAATCATGATAAAAAATTATTTTTTTTTGATTTGAACCGGTTTGTATAGTTTGTACATAAATATGAGTTTGTATTTGATCATCCTTCTATATATATATATATAAAAGTCTGGTTACATACTCTATTATGGTTACATACTCTATTATGACAATTAAAATGGACCGATTTTGTTGCAAGTTTTTTATATAACCATGTATCAGTTTACAAATTGTATACGTAATATCCATTACAAATAAAACCATAGTTTTGATAACCTTACCTCTTTCGAGGAAACTACCAAGAAATATATATATATATTATATATATATATATATATATATATATTCCCAAATCCCAAGTACCCATACTATGTTAGGAAACTTCACATATAAAAAAATATATAAAACCTGATCTCGATATATCCCATGTAACCTTTTGTTGTTCTTCATAAAAGTCAACGGCCTGACTTAGTCAAAATAGAACGACCAGATAAAAGTCTAATTGCTTGTTTAACTTCTCCAAGTTAATCAGTTTGAATCTCAAATCTTTCTTCTATATATAGTCACATCAACCAAACCATATACCAAAACTAGACCTTTATAAGTGTCGTTTTAGGTTTAAATATGTATGTGACGCGATCTATATCTTACTATAAAAGCTTTCCTGAAGCTGTTTATTTGCCTCCTGAAGATCCAAACTCTGGTTATTTGGTAATCCAAGATGAAGAGTCTGAAACATACTCGTGTTTTGGATTGTGCAAGAATCGGTATCTTGCACAGTTGCCGTTTCCTCATAACAAAATACTGACCACGCGTTACTCGTCAGGAACAGGTGAAAACCATCATGTTTCTTACGAGGAAGTGGTCTTTATTCCGGTCCTCAATCAACCGCTATCGTCAAATCGTTACTATGCAATAAAACCACATGGATCGCATAAAGGGTATGTATACCTTATAGTACATAATAAGTTGTTTTTTCACTTTATCAAATGCCATTTGCTACTAAATCATTTTTTTTTTGAAAATTCCATTTAATCTAACATTCATATTGTTATTTCTTAAAATTTAACATTTGTATTGTTATACTTTTTCATCCGTTTTTTAACTCGGTATTTTTTAGCCATATGGATATGAAGGTTCATTGTAGTTTTACATGTAAAACTTCATTTGAAGCTACACATGATAAACTTTATATGAAGCTTCATATAAAGTTGCATAGCTTCACATGTGAAGTTTCATACGCTAAACTTCCATATGATACTTCATGTAAAATTTCATATGAAATTGCACATTTTCACATGTGAAATTTCATATGAAACTGCAAGAAAACAAATGAAAAAGTATAATAATATGTATGTGAAATTAAAAAAATGCTCATTTTTGATGTATTTTGTTTAATTTCAAAACTGAGTATTTTTAAATATTTTAGGTTTAAAAACTAGGGCAATTTATTTACTTTTTAAAAATAATGTTGTATTTGATTGATAATGAAAAGTGTAAATTTAATGAAATTATCTTTTCAAGTTTCTGTCGCTAATGAAAAGGTCATCAATTTGTAATTTATTATCTTATTGTCATCGGCAATCTCACCAATTGATTAAATTGAATGGAAAGTCGTGATGTGTTGTCACGTTCTTAACCTTTTTAGTGTTTCATTTGAATAATCTCCTATATATATGTATGCATATCAATGGCTTTATTTTTTATTATTCTTGAATTTATTCGGTGACTATAAAGCTATACAAAAACATATCGTTGTTGTTAAACAAACTAATAAATAGTTTTCCAGGGAAGCGTTTGCATGTTCGAAGGAGGAAGACATGACACCGTGTTGTTTTTGCAATTGTGTTCGTGATGTAAAACCAAGGCCATGGGACCCACACGACGTATACCAACAATTCGAGATTATTCCTTACACCACAGTTTGTAAAGGTGATGGTAGCTTTTATGCCAAATCTATCACAGATGATGGTTTCCCTCCACATTTCTTAAGGAGAAAAGGTTGGGAAATATACACTAAAACGCCTAAAAACTACGAGTTACGTGAAGCAAAAGGAATCAATGTTACTCTTCGTTCTCGCCTCCCTGAATTAAATTTCCCACCCTCAACCAAAACTTCTAATCCTGTGGTCGTTGGCAAGTGGTATTGTCCTTTTATATTCATTAAAGAAGGAAGATTGACTGATCAAGTAAAAG
Organism: Silybum marianum; assembly: GCA_036898165.1. Lineage (NCBI taxonomy): Eukaryota > Viridiplantae > Streptophyta > Magnoliopsida > Asterales > Asteraceae > Silybum > Silybum marianum. The sequence goes on along the minus strand of CM072537.1, from coordinate 16,479,797 downwards.
AGTCCATCTTTTATGAAATGACACTAGAGCAAAAATGGGAACGAATTTTCGAACTAGAAAATGAGCATAACAAGGAAGAAAATATTGTATCCGTGACAGCTGCGTTTCGTAGTGAAGCAGTTGTTATCGGTGAGAATCACAGAGAGGCAACATGGGACGAGAAAAACGTTGTAAACGGAGTCGTATGGTTTACATCTCTTGCGGGTGGTAATGAAAAGGAAGAAAGTGTAGGGTTGAATACGGAAATTGTTGAAAGAATGAGGTGGGAAGAAGAAAAGGTTGGATGGGTGAGTAGTGGAGATAAAAGAATAGAGAGGGTGAAAAGAGAAGAGAAGTTTGAAGGGATTGGGAGGTGGAGGAGATTTGGTTGCTATGTTTTGGTTGAAAGGTTTGTGCTAAAAAGAATGGATGGAAGTTTGGTTTTGGCATATGATTTTGGTCATAAACATCAAATTAAGACCATATTTGAATAAGATTTATGCATATTATTTTATAGTAAATATAGTAAGGTTTTATAGTCATTTAAATTATGTGTCACATTTTTTTAGAAACTTGTTCTTTTTTTCTTTTCTATTTCATAATTAAATGAATAAAATATTTGGTTGGTTTTCTTGTTTCTTGAAATTTTGTACTTGATCGTGATCATACAAATTGTCTAAACATCTGCAAATTTGGTCGTCCAAATGCGTTGAAATATTGTCAAAGATTTCACAACAACCCCAAATGTGGTTGTTCAAATCATGCAAAAAGTTTTGTTTATGCTGGTACCGGGTTAAAAGCTACGCAATCAACATATAGTTTGTTGAATTGAAATAAATTGAGGGGGCGTTCACCAACACTCATGGTAAATCGTTGATTGGGTAAAACCGTAAAAGTCACCACCCTCACCTACCGAGTAGGATTATTGATCAAAAAATAGCATGGTAAATGTCTATTACCGGATAAAAATCATCACCCTTACTTACTACTAGGTAAGATTTGTGGTGAGCAAAATGACATGGTAAGATAGTTGATAAAAACCATAATTTCTGATCAGGTAAGTGTGTTACCCGATAAGTGTCAATAAATGTTTTGTTACCTGGTAAGAAGCCATAGGTGGTTAGTAACAACCAATAAGTCGTATTTGCATAAGAAAGGGAAATGTGAATATTATGTGAATAAAAACATATATATATATATATACACACGTGACATATTGCTTCATTGTTCACGTATGGAATCACTTCATTGTTTGAAATTTGAACTATATTAATTTGCAACACGAGAAGTCAAGATGATTTAAAGGTTCACAAAGTCGCCATTTGACTTGGTAGAAAAGTTAAGATGGTTTGATTCAGTGAAAGTCAATCATGTTGTTTTTTGAGAAATAAAATACATTTTTCCAAATCAAATCGACCTTTTAAAACTCTAATCCTTATTATTCTAAAAACACCGTCTCCTCCATAAAACCACATCTCTTTCTCAATCTACTCCATCTTCTCCGAATATTCGAGCAACAATATTAAATAGAGAAGGTGAATCAACATTACTGATGTAGTAGCAAACAGTCATAACACCCCTCAAAATTAAGTGATTGCACAAAAATTTCAATTCCATGCAATCAATTGAGTAGTAGCACGAGATTCCCTTGGCTCTATATAGGTCCGACCCTGCCAATAAGTTTTTTCATCTATCACCTTTTATTATCTGAACCAACAATTAATCATGTATCTGTAACTTAACCTTAACTACATATGACAATCCAACCAGTATAGTGTTGGTGTAGTACACGTTTGATGTGTTAATAAAAAGCCTGCATTTCAAAAAAAAAATATTGATATGGTTATATTCTAGCCTAGCGGGTGGAGGTAACATCCTAAGTCGTCAGTGGACGGTATCCCTGGTTGGCGAGGGTTCGAACCCCGCAGATGACAATTCTAAGGTATCCTAGCTAGTGGGCCGGTTCTTTGGGCTGGATCATGGGCGCTGGGGATTAGTCGGGTGGCATCCTTAAGTGAAAGCCCGAATACCCCCAAAAAGATGTGTATGTGTTAACTACCTTTCTTGAAAGGTTCATAATTATTTCAACAAATTAGATTTATTTATTATTTTAATATAATCATGATAACATGTTAGTATAATAATTGTTTATAAATGAATACTTTATTAGAAATTATGGGTAAAGGTTGTATGGGTATCGAAGATGGTGTGATTTTGAAGAAAACAAGGTTAAAAGAGCTTTCTATATTTGATGGCTAAAGTGAAGACACGGACCATTGCCCGGTGCTTTTTACATATTCCAACTTGAAATTTAACAAAGCTTAAAAGTATAGGGGCTGAAAATGTAACTTGTTGAAAAGGTAGACTAACAAGTATATGTTTTATTCATATTTAGCCCCAAGATTATGAAATATGTCACAATGGACCCTCTATATTATCCATCTTCACAACATTACATATAGACCGTTTGCTTCATGGGGATATATATACACATAAATTACTAATAGTTGCAAATGAAAATGTCAATAAAAATATATTTGTACTTTTATAATCATATCAACAGTGATGAATCCAAGATTTTTACAGAACAAATGTATCTTTAAGGTGAATCAAAACCTTATAAATTCTCGACCAATGTTTTTTTAACAAAATTTCATTGTTTAGCAGATCCACATTCCATACACAAAAAAGTTTTAGTTATGAAAATAAATTAAGAAGATGAACAACAGAAGCATATCAATTACATTATTTTTGTTTAAGGTTAAAGAAAACAAAAATAACGAATAATTTGACAAAAAAAATGTTAATATTGTTTATTATTTTTGATAATTTTTTACAAAAATATATAAAAGGTGATGTAATAAATATGATTATAAAAGTAATTTTTTTTAAACTTTGGTGAGAATTGCAAGGGCTTGTTTTGTAATTGTTTAAAATAGTTGGGCAACTTTAGAATCATCATATACCTTTGGGGACACATATTAAAACTTCTCCATTCGATAATCATGACCCGACATGATATCTTTACCCGAACCGACATGATGATTTAGCCCGACCCGAGTTACTAGTTTCTCCACTAATCCTATGCTCTCCTAAAAGGCTAAAACCCTAAAATCGGACCACTCACCAATTTTCTCTGCCATTTCCCCAAATTCTCATAAAGAGCGGGAAACATACGCAAAACATAGATACACCTTGAACACACACTCACTTCAATTTTACAATTCAATTTGTCGTTTTGAAATGGATAATATGATCGATCAAGATCAGCAGTGGCTGATCAACTCACTGAATGCTACTCTTGATACTAATCAACAAGCTCGATCTTTCGCAGAAGCGTCTTTGAATCAGGCTTCTCTTCAACCTGGTATATGTATTTGTATTTATGTGTGTAATTTCTTTGATGTATGCTGTCTGGTGTATTTTTTTTATTACTGCTGCAATTCATCAGTTTGTTTCTTCTTCTGTGGAACTGTTTGGTACTGATGAGTGATGGGTTCACCGATGATAATATATTCGTAAGGTTCAATCGAGCTCAATTTGTCTTTTAATTGTGGTTGTTAGTGATCCGGAGAAGAATCTTTGATTATTACTGTTGTTACAAGTTCGTAAAGAAGAAGCAAGATACTGTTTTTGGTGATAAAGTTTCAAATTATATGATTAAAAGGGGATCGGGATTTGGTGGAGGCAGCTAAGGACAAAGTATAAGTTTTTATTGGTACAGACTGACATTTTAAGAGATGTCGTAGTTATATGTAATAGGCAACCTCCTCGGTGATCAGGCTTTAAGATCATTGAAATCTGGTGATTGAAATTCAATTTTTTTTTTTACAATTGAAGTGGTTTGACAAACTTCCTTTACCAAATTGGTTGATTGTGGGTGACAAACAAAATGTATCAACTCGTTTTGTTTTACCTTTAGCTGATTAATTGAAGCAAACCTACATTGCTTCCTATTTAAAATCCAGAAGTTGGGTTTCAGTCACCAAATTGTTAATAACTTCTACTTTTTGATGAAGTAAATTTGTTTCTCCTATCTAGTTTTACTCTTCTTATATGATTAGGAATGCAAGCTATTTATCATACCAATGAAACCATTTTCTTTGCGTTATTATGATAAGATAAACAACTTTTTCTAGGAATAAGCTAAGCACTACTAGAAGGAGTTTAATAGCTAGGTCAATGAATTTGCATCAAAGTGTAACATGAGGGCTTCCTGACATATTGGTATGACATGTCACTGCAACTGTATTCATAGAAGAATGTTAAGGAATACGGAAAATTGCAAAACAAAGGCTGGTGTACTTTGTTTATCATCAGAAATGCAATAAATACGAGTATTTTACATGCTTTAAGGAATTTGAAGGAATCAATGAAGTATAAGAAGGAACTTAAACTGGGTTCAGCATCCATAAACCTAAAAATTAAGTTACTAGTGTGCGGTGGTATAAGAAGAGTTATTTAAATTAATGAAGTTGATACAAACATCGAGAAAAAAGTGAAGCCTATTGAATAATGTTTAGAACATAAATTTTGTTTCATTACTGCCATGTCAGCGAGTGTTGCATTTAGAATATTTTTTTTTCAAGCAAGAAGTGGTCGGAAAAACTTGTGAGGGAGTTCTTTTACATGATCAAGAGGGTCTTGCTTTAAGTAAATTAAAACAGAATAAACTCAAACACAAATAGTGGTTATATGTCAGGGATGTTGGGATCATCAAAGAAGAAACTATTAACACATCAAGAAGTTGGGTAAATTGGGTTTAAAGAGAGGTTTTTCCAGGGATTTCTGAAACATTAAGAAGTATGCTGAAAGTGACAGGATTACAGGAAATAAACTAATTCAAACTCGAGAGGCAATATAAATTGGGTCCTTCTAGCAATAGTTTTCTGCAAAAGGGTTTACTGAGCACATCTTATTTTCGGAATAGTAACTAATCAATGAAAAAAATATTGCTTTATCTTTAACTGGTAAAAGGTGTAGGAGCCTTCATTTTCATAATTTTTGTCTCCTGTTGGCCAATTTTATTCATAGTTCCAACATTGTCATTACTTATCTATTTCCCTCTTGCACTTTATATTAACGGTTGTTATTGTAAATCTTTGAAGGTTTTGGAAGTGCTTTATCGAAGATTGCTGCTAACAGGGATCTTCCTCTAGGATCCCGCCAAATATCCTTTTGCCAGTAGTCAAAGTTGTACAGTGTCTTCCTATTATTGGGATTATTATACACCTCATAGCGAACACCAAATTATCAGATTTTTTCGTGCAATAATATGTTTCACATTGTTTCCCTTGTGAGACTTAACCTGCTTTTACTTAGCTGCGGTTCTTCTAAAGCAGTTTATTAAGAAACACTGGCAGGAGGACGAGGACGGGTTTGAACATCCTGTAGTTTCAAATGAGGAAAAGGTCACTCTTTATTTCCTTCTTTTCTCTCTTCCAAGTTTCAGGCAAATGCAATATAGTAAAGATCATTACTTTTTTTGTTGGTTTAAAACTAAGTGCCTTGATGTCAAGGTCAGAACTAATGAGGACTACAAACAGTTCTGGTTGTTGATGGTGACAATGCGACCTGTAAAGATCATCACTTGTTTTTAGTAAAATCTTGTGCATATTCTCTGCCCAAATTCTCTTATTACTCTTTTTCTTTATTTGCAGATAAGTGTTCCAATTTTTCTTGAAAAAGGCAAAAATATAAAAAATTTGACTTGATAATCTTTATGAAGGTAACAGCCTCTAGCAACTCTATCTGGTTGCTTATGACCCATACAGTAGCTCAAAACTAGTAGTTACTGAATCTGCCACCTACCCAAGTAAATGGTAATTCTATAACTGGAACTAGTTAAAGGATACGTGCTTACTAGATACAGTCTAGTATTACCAGGCTTTATTTTCTGTTGCTACATCACATCTAGTTTATTGCAAGTTTTCAAATTATTATACACTCTCTGCCGAATGTGTCCAAAATTCCTAATTATATGCTGTTTACATTGTCAGGCAGTTATACGTGGTCTTCTGTTGCTATCACTGGATGATCCTCATAGAAAAATCTGCACAGCTATTAGCATGGCCGTAGCATCAGTTGCGCATCATGATTGGCCAGATGAATGGCCTGAGTTACTCCCGTTCTTGATGAAGTTAATTAATGATCAAAGTAATACAAATGCAGGTAGTCCTCTTTGCGACCTTGTACATTGAGAAGCTTGATTTTCTTTCAGTGGTCTCCTTTTGGCAGTATTTTGCATCATCTTTGTTTGTTAATTTATGAGTGACTATATATACATGTATGCCGTTTCTTGAAAAAGTGTCTTAGTTATGTGTTTTCCAACTTGGCAAATAATAATGTATTCTAAACATGCGCCATAATCATGACGTTGTCGAGTTAAGTTGGAAGGTTTCTATATTAGAACTTTGAAACTTCAATAAAAAATTAATATTATTATAGTGCAATTTATTTTGTTATAAAACTTTGCCATGGTTTTTCTTGGTAATTCTGTTCCATTAAATAGAGTTTATATTATTACCTTTGTTCTTTGATCTTGGACCATCTGGTCTTGTGCTTTTTAAATTCAGGATATTTCTCTAGTAATAGGAAAATAGTTGCCCGTAAAATACTTTACAGTTAATCAATGACTCTCTGTGATAGTACGTAGAATAGGGCCCCTTATGTTTATCTTGCAACTGTTTTACATGGATAAGTACTGAAGTGCCTGATCACCATGTCTGGGTTGCTCCAACTATGACTAATAGACCTTAAGGGTAACTATATATAGATGCCGTTCTTCGAGAGCTTTTTACTCAAATTTTATTATGGCGTTTTTATATTAATGGGCTGTTTGGTAAAGGTTGAGGAATGAAAATGAAAATGACAGGGAATGAAAATGGGAATGACTTTTCATCCCCTCAGTTTAAGCAGAAAAGAAAATTTGGACTTCTAGGGGAATGAGCCCATTATATTATATAAAACCAAACAGTTTCTTTTGTTATCATTCCCATTGATTATTGCTTAATACCTCCAACCAAATACTCTGTAAGTTGTTGATGCTCCATCTGTTCATGGAACTTATTGTGTTCTTGCCATTCCATGGCTAATGCATTTGACATAATTTTATGAAATGTCCAGTGAATGGGGCTCTTCGATGTTTGGCTCTCCTCTCTGCGGACTTGGATGATAAACTGGTGCCCAGAATAATACCAGTTTTGTTCCCGTGCTTGCATACTATAGTTTCGTCACCCCAGGTTAACTCTTATCATGTTATAAACTATTGTTTTTTCTCTTTTTAAAGTATAGAAACTATGAATGCACACACATACTTTCTGAAATTAGTTGTAAGAAATGTGGATTGCTTTGCATGGTTTAAAACCAACAAATCACTTCAACTTGGAGCTGCCGCCGACTTTGTGTGGCCATTGTATGTTGCATGATTTTCCCGTCATCTCCAAATAAAAAGATCAATTGAATGTTGTGTGGGTTACGGGCATGCAGTACACTCATTTAATTGTTGCACTAGCACTCCAACATTTTTAATGGTGACTGATGACTATTTTCACACCAAATAAATGCTTAATTCGTTAGTATAGGAAAAATTGGATCATCTCTTCTGGTACATATGGTCACTCAAATCTTGCGATTGTATGAAAACTCAACAGGGTATAAAAATATTAAACTATTACACAAGTGCAAGTAGTGAATGTCCTAAGCACCAATATATTGCAACCGTCCCCAGGCTGCATATATGTTACGTTGGGGGGATTTTCTAGCAATGTTCCATCCTCCACAAACTTTGAAAGCCTTAACTTACGGTTCTCTTTTTTAACTTCTTAAGAGTGAATATGGGAGAAGGTGGAATGACAACAACCTATTTTCTTGATGAATATGCTGTTCATTGTAAGTGAATTGTAACACTTCTGTATCATAATCAGATAGTTTTGTTTCAGTCTTGAATCATGATTAGTCTCTATTGGTGTTACCTAACACAATTTTTTTTATTTAAGTTTAGCACTAACTATTTAAATTTAATACAAAATAAGCTAGAAAAGGAACATAAATCAAGTGAATTAAAAAATGAATATAAAGAAGTCACACATCTAGGGGTGTTCGTGGACTCATTTGACGGTCTAACCCACCTGTTAACAAACCAAACCAAACCAAACCACAAGTACAGTTTAAGAAAATTTCCAAACCATGCGGTTTGGAGACCACAAAAATGCGTATGGCCTGACCAGCCTGTGCGTTTTGGGTTCCTTTTTGGCTTTGGCTGCCTATATAATTTCTTTTGTATTTTCAATATGTTGTATTTGTGATTATGGTGCACATCCATTCTTGTATCCTATTCCTGGTAGAGGAATGATTGCAATAGAAGATTCTTATGTAGTATAGACTTTACAGTTGGTCAAATTTCAATTTATGTGGAATATTAATGGCAGATCTATGACAAACCGTTGCGCACAAAGGCTCTTTCGATTGTCTATTCTTGTACATCTATGCTGGGGGTTATGAGTGGTGTGTACAAGGTACTTTCTGTGTATTTGCATCCTTGGGTGGTCAAATTGATCTTTTATTTTCTTTTTGTGATGAAAAGAATAGAATTCTTGTATTGAGATCTTGTTGTTTAGACAGAGACAAGTTCATTGATGTTACCATTGGTCAAAGTGTGGATGGTCGAATTCTCGTCCATTCTTAAGAATCCTGTGCAATCTGAAGATCCAGATGATTGGAGCATCAGAATGGAGGTATTTATAAATATTTATCTTTTGCATACTCTCTAGTGGAATATGCAATCACTTGTCATCTTCTATTCCAACATCAGGCTTTGAAGTGCTTGAGCCAATTTGTTCAAAACTTTCCAAGCTTGGCGGAAAGTCAATTCATGGGTAAGTTTGTCTTCATCATATTACATCATCATTTTTACACCCATATATCCTTCTGATTGATTATTTTGCTATTGTTTATAAGACTCAAAAGACTGTTTTTCCAGAGGTTTTGGTTCCATTGTGGCAAACATTTGTATCATCTCTTGCCATATATGAACGATCTTCAGTCGAAGGACTTGAAGATTCATATGAGGGAAGATATGATTCTGATGGTTCAGAGACAAGCCTAGAGTCCTTCATTATCCAAGTAAGAAGTTGCTTTGTATATACATTTGTAGTAAGAGAGTTATCTATCTGTATGTCGTCTTGCTTGATTGTGGTTTGAAGATATGGTGTATTAATGTATCTTAACCATTTATTTTTATTCTTTTTTCCTTTCTGATCCTGCAGTTGTTTGAGTTTCTATTAACGGTTGTTGGCAGTAAGAAGTTTGTGAAGGTATGTTCAGAAATTTACTTTTAACCATGTCTCTATTGCAAGATTGTAATACTATTTGAATATACGAGCATCTGCCAAAATTTATTCTTCAGGCTTTTGGAAATAGTATGCAAGATCTGGTCTACTATTCAATTGCTTTTCTGCAAATGACTGAACAACAGGTAAGATATATAATGCTTTGTATTTTTCTTCTATTATTATATCTTGCAATGTCTACTATATACATTCTTTTAGGAACCTGTGTAGAGTTTTTTTCCCTATGGACATTAGAACTTAACTTAATCCCTTCACTAAATTTTAGTTCTTTATTGTTCTTTACATTCTCTTACATATGCAATCATCTTAATCCAGGTTCATGCTTGGTCATTGGATGCTAATCAGTATGTTGCCGATGAGGATGAGAATACTTATAGCTGTCGTGTTTCTGGTATGGGATTTTTCCCTTTACTAACCCTTTTTTATCATTCTGGGTGTCATTTAATACAGTTAACAGTTCTAGTAGAGCTTATATTTTTGTATGGTTATTGTTCCACAGGCTCTCTTTTGTTGGAGGAAATTGTAATTTCTTGTGGAATTGAGGGAGTTTATGCTATATTGAGTGCTGCCAAACAAAGATTTGATGAATCTCAGCAGGAGAGGGTTAAAGGTTCTGCTGATTGGTGGAGGGTATGTCTTAGTAATTTGTATATGCTTTTACATTCTAAATGAGACCTTCTATATGTTTTCTTAACTATTATATGATTTCTTATTTCTAGATGATATCATAGACATATCAAATAGTCTACCCTTTCATTATAGCAATGAGGCAACTTTTTGGGATAAATTATCAGCATTAAAAGTTGCTAAAAAATTATCAGCATTAAATATGTGAATCTGGGAATTCACAATTTTGTTATATCTTAAGTTATTAGAGTGGGACCAAACTTTAGCTTTTGCGATAGATAGGTCATGTGATATCACTGAATATCCTTATCTTATTAATTACTAGTTCCTTTTGTTTCTTTAGTGGATCATAGTAAATTATGAATGTTCTGCCATGTTTCCTTGCACTATATCCACATCGCTCCTTTAATTGTAATTTTCCTATCCTAACTTTATTTGGAACGTAAATTTTGGCAGATGAGGGAGGCTACTCTTTTTGCTTTGTCCTCTGTGTCAGAACAATTGCTTGAAGTTGAGGTTTGTACTTTTTTTGTATTACCTACTGAACAATATATAATTTGACTGTGAATGATGATTAGTTTGCTACTTTGAGTTTAGTCATTTATAAATCACAATATCTTTTCTGTATTTAATACTTATTCTTAGGTTTCTGGGCCTTCTGGAGTCAATTTGGGGAACCTCTTGGAGCATATTTTTACTGAAGACATGGCAGCAGGTGGAGCTTTGTTTAACTATATTTTAATTGCTTTCATATAACTAACATGTTAACTGATTGGTATTTGTTGTGCAGGTGTACATGAATATCCCTTTCTTTATGCTCGTATGTTTTCATCGATTGCTAAATTCTCATCTGTGGTAACTATCAAAAAGATTATTCATGTACCTTGTTTCATATCCTTAAGAACAAAATTTCTCATCTATGTGTCTCTCACTTACAGATCAACCATAGTGTTATTGATCATTTCCTCTATGCTGCTATCCAGGCAATCGGCATGGATGTGTAAGTTTTTTTTATACTTATCATCATTTCAGTCATGTTCAGATAATCACTTCAAATTTAATTTTTAATTTTTAAAGTTTAAATTTTAAATGATAGGCCTGCCCCTGTCAAAGTTGGTGCATGTCGGGCACTTTCCCAACTCTTACCTGACACAAACCGAGGAATACCACAGCCTCATATATTGGCTCTATTTTCATCACTTACAGAGCTTCTTAAGCAAGTAATATAACACTTTTGATTTATCTTTTGTCACCGATCATGAATGCAGTATGTTTTTGAACACGTAACATTATGCAGGCATCTGATGAGACAATGCATCTTGTCCTTGAAACACTCCAAGCAGCTGTGAGGGCAGGTTGGTGTTATATATATATATATATTATATAATATATATATGTACAAGGAGCGAGTGGAACGGTCTTTTATTTTTCATTCTGAGTTGAATTACTCTTTTTACATGCCATGGAAACTTCTCATTGCAGGTCATGAAGCTGCTTTGTCAATAGAGCCTGTCATTTCTCCTATTATACTTAACATGTGGGCTTTGCATGTTTCGGACCCTTTCATAAGCATTGATGCACTTGAAGTTCTGGAGGTAATTTGGTTAAATACTAAATGATGATGAACGTCTGTGTTATTCTCAATTTCAGCTGCTAAAATGTTATGATTTACAAGTTGATTTTTGAAAAACAAAAAGTTTGAATTGCATATGGTGAGATATGTTATGTCTGTATTGTATGTTGAAATTAATTTAGTGGGATTGTTACACATGTGTATCTAACATATTAACATATCTAACTTCTTAACAGGCAATAAAAAATGCTCCAGGATGTATTCATCCTCTTGTTTCACGTGTGTTGCCATACGTGGGGCCAATCCTCAACAAAGTAAGTTTTCTTTAATTATCTCATCAAAATACTGAATTAGTTTTAAGGCATTTTACTAACATTGGGTTGAATTGTTTTCTTATCTCTTTTTCTCAGCCTCAACATCAGCCTGATGGCTTAGTTGCTGGTTCATTGGATCTTCTGACAATATTACTCAAGGCAAGTTATAAAATATAATTGAATACCATTTCACCAGTTTTTTCCTTCAAACTTTATTGTTTATTTCTTACTTATTGGTTCTAATTGTGATATATTTTAGAACGCACCTAGTGATGTGGTAAAAGCAGTTTATGAAGTTTGTTTCGATCCTGTTGTACGCACAGTCCTTCAGAGTGATGACCACAGTGAAATGCAGGTTTAATTATATAAAGCTCAAACCTGAATTTTTATAAATCTTTCCCTCATCTTTTAGATGCAGTTATATGCCCTACTCAAGATTTATTTGATATTTATTAAAACCAGAATGCAACTCAATGCCTTGCTGCTCTTATCTCTGGTGGAAAACAACAATTGCTCACTTGGAGTGGTGATCCCGGTTTTACAATGAGATGTTTGCTTGATGTAGCTTCAAGGTACTGTTTCAAGTGCTTTATAAACATTCAAATATACATCACTATCTTTTTTTTTCCTCCAACTTGTTATCTTCTGCTTTTCCAATTCAAATCTGCAATAGATTATTTTATATATATTATCTTAGAGAAAAATCTAATCTTTTTGCTTGTTTGTTCTGGAAACATGAAATTTTGACAGGCTTCTTGATCCAGATCTTGAAAGCTCTGGATCACTTTTCGTTGGGAACTTTATTTTGCAACTTATTCTTCATCTCTCCTCGCAAATGGCACCACATATAAGAGACCTTGTTGCTGCTCTTGTTAGGCGAATGCAATCTTGTCAAATTGCTGGATTACGAAGCTCATTACTTCTTATATTCGCAAGACTGGTATGTCCTTGAAAAGCACAATTCAGTCAAGTCCATAAAGCTCATTAATATAGTTCATATATGTTGTGTGATGACTTTAAAGAAGCTTCTTTTCAATAATCTTGGATGAATTGGCATGATACAATCTATAAAAAACACGATACACGTATTATTTTATGTGTTTTATTTTTCTTTATTCATGAAACAGGTTCACATGAGTGCACCACATGTTGAACAATTTATCAACTTGCTGATTACTATCCCTGCTGAAGGACACGCAAATTCTTTGTATTATGTTATGTCTGAATGGACCAAACAGCAAGGCAAGCATTCTTCATTTTAATTAAGCTTTTTCAGCAATGAGTTTTGCATTCAGTCATTCTATAGCATATATAATAAGCTGAATGGTAGTAAGAGAATGGTGTTAAAAACTTAAAATGGATACACTTAAAGCTGTTTATCTGTTATATAACCATGGATCCAAACTGAAAATCCAACACAAATGCAATCTTAATACAGGGGAAATTCAGGGGGCTTACCAGATTAAAGTAACAACAACAGCTTTAGCTTTACTATTATCAACTAGGCATGTTGAATTTGGAAACATCAATGTTCAAGGCCATTTGATTAAGGTTTGTTGTTAATAATTTTGTCATTTGTTGTTTATATTACATCCTTTCAAGAACTCAATTAGTTCCATTTGAATTTCAAGTCCTCTGCAGGGATTACCACTCGTTCAAAGGCTAAAGTTGCTCCTGACCAATGGACACTGATCCCACTTCCTGCAAAGGTTTTTACTCCTCTACTAAATATTGTTTTTCATACGAAAAGTTATCCACTTATCCTATACCAATTAATACTTCCTGATTGTTTGTAACCATAATATGTTTTATACAATGAGCCAACTTTTGAGGAGTTTGTATTCATTCATCGTACTGCACAAATGTCGTACTTACACATTTTAGTGTAATAATGGAATCTGATAAATATAATCTTTTCTTGTGGTCAACATAGATTCTTGCTGTACTGGCAGATGCCTTGCTTGAGATTCAAGAACAAATTTTAGAAGACGATGATCGGGTATTTTTTTTCTTCTTCTTTGGCTATGTTTGGCAAACTAGCTGAAAAACTAACTGTTAGCTAATAAGTACCAACTAGTCACATTTGGTAAAAACTAGCCCAGAAGTTACTCCCTCCGTCCCAAATTAAGTGTCTGCATTACTATTTTTGTTTGTCCCATAACAAGTGTCCATTTTTAAAAGTTAGTTTTCAATTTCTCATTCTACCCTTAAATACGAGATGGAGAAAGTCTCTCTCTACTATCAAGGGTATAAATGTCATTTGCTTATTTAAAAACTTTAATAATTGTACATTCCTAAAACCGTGTGCCATTTTCATTGTGGACATTTATTTTGGAGCGGAGGGAGTATATGACAATGTGAAATGACCTAAAAGGACATGTTTTTGGTCATTTATGTAAAATATAAGGGGCATAATTGGAAAAAAAAGCCTCTGGGCTTATTGAAACGCTACCCAAAAACGGGTCTTTTCAATAAACATAAAAAAAAAAGCTAGCTTATGGGTGCTAAACATGTGATTATAAGTTATAACGAAACCATATCGGTGATGCAGGATAGTGATTGGGAAGAAGTTGAAGCAGGAGATGCGGAAATAGAGCAAGAATTGCTTTATTCAGCTGGTACCACATCATACAGCAGACCTTCACATGGCTATCTTGATGCCATGGCAAAAGCATTCAATGAGGTCTGCAACTCAAACAAAAAGAAACTGAAAATAAAATATGTTAGTTTTAACATCTATATATATGGGTTGGTTTAATATGATTTTATTTCAATTTTTTTTATTTACTTATAGGACGAAGATGATGGTTGTGACGATGATCTACTGAGTGCTGCTGATCCCCTCAATGAGGTTCACTTTCTATGCAGAATTTATACAACTTTTTGTGTGTATGTATATATATATATAATTATATATGTATATAGTGTGACATTTCTTCTTGTGTTTATCAGATTAATCTGGCAAGTTATCTCACCAACTTCTTTAGAGAATTCTCTCAGGGAGACCGACCTCTTTTCGATCATCTTTGCCAGGTTTCTTTCTACTTTTCATTTATTTAATTTTTCTTCCATCCATTTTGTCTGTTTTATTATAAAAACTATAGGATTCACACTATGTAACTTGTTGTAATGTTTGGTTAATGGAACATTGCAGAGTTTGACACAGGCTCAGAAAAAAGCTGTACAAATGGTGGTGAGTCGATAGCCATGAATTCGTTCGTGTGTACCATTAATCGGAAAAAATTTCATTTGGCCAAGGGTGGTTGTATTTTTGCACCTGGGGGGGTGGGGTGATAAAATGACATCTGAGTGAGTTTGTACATTGCGGGTAATTTATCTTTTTCGGTTTTTCAATTTTCGGTTTTCTTTCTTATAATTATAATTATAATTGTCTCCATTTTTATTCCAAGGGTGGTTGCAGCCAAGGGCATGTCCTTGAGGATGTTAATGTTTGTTGTAATCACTGTAACTTATTTATTAACTTAACCTTTGGGTGGCATTGGCAACATTGGTTTCTTTCTTTCATTGTTAATATCCAATAGTGGGTTCTTGATAAAATATAAATAACCCAAGAACAAATGAAGTGAAGTTGTGTATCGATGTTATAAGTGAAATAACGATCCACAATGCAAGATAATCAACAACTAAGTAATGGGAACAGTAATAAACCCAATAAAATGCTAAGTAAAGCATATAAGTAAGAGAGACACTACAGTGGTGTTTGGTTTGCAGATTTTGGAGGATTATGATGGAGTTAAAATGTTGATTTCATTGACCAAATTCCTTTTCTTTTTTTGGTTCATTCTTTTTTATGGAAGATTTCCTTAAATTCTATTGAATTATACAAATAAGGGAATTAAACATTCCTTGACAATGAGATTGTATTTTGATGGAACGAAATGTTCTAATTTCATAATCTCAAATACGTCTCTTAACCCTATTATGATGAAATAGTCGCACACCTCCTTCTCAATCTGAACCACTGTCAACCATCGCCGATCTAAATCACCATCGATTTGAACTACCGTCGACTATCACCGATCTAAACCACTGTGGAACGTCGATCTGAACCACTGTCGACCAACGTTGATCTGAATCACCACCAATCGAAACCACCGTTGACCACCATTGATCTGAACAACCGTCACCCACCACCGATCTGAATTGTTGCTGACCACCATCGATCTGAACCACCGTGGATTCAAAAAAGAGTATTTTTGTCATTTAGCAATATTTCAATTCCAACTTAAAAACTATTTAATAATTATTTTATTAAAGTATTTGTATTTTAAAAAGATTAAAGTATTTAATGGTTATTTTATTATTTAATGATTATTTTATTAAAATATTTTTAGCTAAAAACTTAAATCATCAAAAATGATATTTTGGTCATTTAACAACATTTCATTCGATTTCAAAGTTACATTCTGTGAACTAAAGAGAGAGATTCTAATATCTTTAGCACATCTTATTCCAATTATGTCAACCAAACATGTGGTCAAACTTGACAAAATTTCATTCCTGTTCATTCAAAGTCAAATTCCTTTGATATGTTCCACTTAATCCAAAAACATTCTGCGAACCAACGCCACCTAAGACTTTTACATGGAAACTTGGAAAGGCAAAAACCACGGGCGGAGGATGTTGAGAACTGTTCCACTATCACTTTGATTATGATATATTTGAGAGATAACTACCTTTACAATGGAGAAATCAAAAGGTTCATGACAAACATAGGGAGCAAGCTTTAGAGAGAGAGAGAGAGAGAGAGAGAGCAAAAGGTTTTGGTACAAATATGATGAGTTCAAAATGGCTACCAAAATAGAAAAGAAATAAGGCGCTCATCAAAAGCCCCTTGCACTTACTAATGGGTCGCACTGGGCGACATGTGCTACATGAGAGAAGCTGTCTAGTTGTTGATGCTGAAATCACAATCCGGTGTTAGCGACTTGCCTGATGGGTAAAGGGCCCTAAAAAGGTGCGTGAGGTACTGAAAAGTTGACGCCTAAAAAGGCTTGTGCGACATAATTGGCGGCTTGAGCTGCATGGAGGGAGTTACCCAGTTTCTAAAGGCCTTGGGTGACCATTGTCGCATGTGGAGCACCCTATGAGGATTGAGGGTAAACATCTCAATGAATCTCCACCTTGCATTCAATCCAAATACCATATCAAGAATAAAACTCCACCTTGTCATAAACTAAGTGAACACATCAAGAACAAAGAAGGCTCCACCAATCTTCATCTTAAAGCCAAAAACAATCATCCATAAACAAAGCCATACCAAAGTAATTAGTGTTTTCAAAAAGCAAAGATTCCCACTAATTCACCCCTAAAGGCAATTCAACATCGTCTTGCAACATCAAGCCCAAACACAAATTGAACGTGACTACCTGAAGCGGCTTAGTCAACATATCCGTTGAGTTGTTGTGAGACCGTCATGATTTCATCTTCACTAGCTCCGCTTCCATCATACTCAACAATGTCGGCTTCCCTGGAGGAACTCGTTATCTTGTTCTTGGCTTGAAGCTTAAAACACTAATCAATGACGTGAGTTTTCCTTTTACAATGGTTACATAATTTTTTTTTACCACAGGATTTTGATTTTGATTTGCTTGAAGAGCTTGAGCCTTTTTCAAATGGTCTTCCCATTGTATTTAATCCCTCGACCTTCTGTTCGTTACCAAACATTATCTGATTGTAATCGATCTTAACATTCAAGAGATATATGACTACGTAAGTTCGTTAATCATTGTTCGTGTCATATTACTTTGCTATTAACTGTTTATTGTCATTGTGCTTATTATAATGGGATCAACACTTTCATTTTCTCTTTTGAATTCAATGTGATAAACATCTTCTCAAGAGTAAGAGAATCCCTATATAAGATTTTATCCATGGAAGTAACGAACGATGGCGACGAAGAGCATAACAAAATTAAACCTAAATCCTCATCCTCATCGTCATATTTAATCTCAAGATTCTTCAAGTCTCCAATTATCTCTTTAAATTTTGATATATATGCAGTAATTGAACCACCTTCAAATAAATGATGGGCATATAATTTACGCTTCATATGGAGCTTATTGGGCAAACTTCTTGTCATAAGCATTTTATCAACCTTACACCATATTCGATATTGCCGTTTCCTCTTTTGCAACATTCTGTAAAATATCATTGGATAGATGCAATCTAATCAAGGATGAGGATCTCAAGCTTAATACTTGAACAAATTCGGAGTTGAAAAGGAACAATTAGTAACACAACTGATTCTTATGGTTAGAATTGGTGTTCATTAAGGGCGTGTTTGGTATGGACACAAAATTAGATAGGGCTAAGAGTAGGCGGATGGAGGTCCTACTCGGTACCCACTACTTGGAGTACCCTCCCCAAAGGAAAAAAGAGGCAAGTTCTTAGAGTTTTGTTTTTATATGGATAGTTTAGTAATTTAGCAAAAAATTTTATCATTTCCTTTATTTTTGTTCCACCTATTTTGGTGGGATAGAAAAAATGCATTATTTCTATTACACTCGGTCTTGTCTTGTCAGTTATAATGTTTTACCAAATGTGGGACGGCAAATTTTTGTTCTATCTCGTTCTGTCCTGCATATCAAAAGCACACTGAAGATTGGATCCGACCCTGATGTGTTATTCTTTCAAAGAGATGCAACGTGTTTTGTGGTGTTTGTTTTTCTCGATATTAATATAAGGACATATGGTTGATTCAGTTAAACCTTAGACATTTTTTTTCATTCAGATATGAATTTTACAATAAATTCGCTAATTAAACTAGAAAAAGAAGTGAAACTGGACCAAAAGACACAAATGCCTCACTCATAACAAAAAAAAAGAAATTCTAAAGTCTTGTCTCTTGATTTGTTTGTTCCATCCTTCTTCTGCGATTGATTGTTGACGATATCAAATCATAAATATGGGATGTCCCCGTTCTTTCACTTCTTGTTGTTGGTAATTTCTTCTGTATTTTAAGTCATTATATTATCAACGCAACTGGTTTAGGTATGCATTTGATTTGTCATTTAATTCATGATCAGTGATAAAGCTAGATGAAGTTAAAAGAAATAAAAATAAAATTCGTTTTAAGAAACATACATACTAGAATCATAGCAAGACAATCCCTTTTAACAATTAATTTTGTGGCTATTTTAAATGAATTCATCTATCTGGACAATAAGTTGATTACGGGCAACCACAATCAACCCCACACGAAACCTGAATTTAAGAACACCAATGTGAGGGGGTATTTTTTGGCCCACTCAGTGGCCAAGACTAGCGGGGGCCTATGATCGAATCCTAGACCTATTATGTATTTGGACAAACTCTCCACACCCTTTTACCAATTGAAGTACACTAATAAATCATTCTATTGATTTTGTATTTACTTATGCTATTACACACTTCAAAATTATGTTTTTTTAATATCATCAATACATAACTTAATTTAAATAAGATTAATCCGACATCGTTCTAGAATTTATTATAATTATTTAAATATATTTATATCAGAGTATCTTCAATATATTCTTTTTTATATTTAACTTTTATTGATTTTCTATTTTAAAATTTTCAACCTTCATTGTATGATTATTTTTTTTAAGAGTTGTATAAAATAATATTAATTCAATCTCAAAATGAATAAAAATTGTTTTCTCTTTTCAGACATTAAATTTGAATTTTTATTTTTAGTTTTCTCTATTTTAAAAAACAATATAGAAAATTTGTTAGAACAAAATTGGTTTATTTTTTAAAATTATTATTTAATGTTAGATATATATATATATACACACACTTTATTCATTTATTAGAAAATACACGTGAAATGTAGTTTCCACATGCAATTTTATGTAACAAAGAAAGTCTTTAAAGAATTAATAAGATACAAACAAAAAATATTAATTGGTTTTGGAAAGAAAGAAGAGTAGAGCAACACATGATGGTAGGGACAACTCTAGTCTCACTCCAACTACCAAATTTTGGTTTACAAAGGGGAAGGGTATTGTGCCTTCATTAAAACGGAACTGATTGAAAGAATAATTTCTAAGTATTTAAAGTTACCATGTTAATTGTTTTATTTTTATTGTAAACTCATCCTTATTTAAAGGATTCATTATTAATGAGAATGACTACAAATTTCTTCTCTCTAATTTCTTGTTGTTCTATTTACCTTTTTCTTTACCACGTTATCAACACGTATGCTCTATGAAGGTTATCAGATTTGGCGCCAAACCAAAATCATTGTTTTTGTTACGGGATAATCAAGCATGTTGCTTGTTTACGTTACAACTACGTCAATTAAATCAAGTATGCTTTCGTTTCGTTTAAGTTTTGCATCTTGATGAATTTTGATGTCCTGATGAATCGATTAAGATTTTTATTGTTGCATACATGTTTTAGGGGGTGTTTGTTTGGGCTTATCAAAAACAACTTATGCTTTTCACAATAAGTGCTTATCAACTTATGTGGTACCACACCGGAGTTTTAAAAAAAGTGTTTGGATGGGCTTATAGTGGTTCTACACCGGAATAAGTCAATAAGTTGTTTAGTGTTTGGCAAAAAAATGCTTACATATGCAAAATGGTAAAATAGATCCTAATAAGTCATAAGTCATTTTTGATAAGTCAGAATGTTTTGACTTATGGAAAATTCCTTTTCACCGGTGGGGAACCGATATAAGCTGTTTTTTTCTTTGCTCATCCAAACACTAAAATTAGCTTTTCACCGGTTCCACACCGGTATAAGTTAATAAGTTGTTTTGATAAGCCCAAACAAACACCCCCTTAGACTTAAAGTGTTGATTATTAAGACTTAAGCAAATATTTCATCTGCATACATTCTCTTGTTCGTAAACGATGGTAAAAAAAATGTAATTTCTCATGATTTATGACGTTTAAAATCATCCTGCTACATGATTTTTCTTATAAAAGTTATTTATTGATTGATTTCTTTATTTATTTTTTAAATATCATTTAATTTGGTTCATTATCACTTAATTTTAATTTTTGAACTGGGACAACCGTTTGATATTTCTTTTATATTGGTTGATTTTTTTTTGTATGCGTATCTTTAATATAAAATAGTTGTTTGGGACAACATTTTGTATGTTAATATTTCCTTTCGAATGTCTTTCAATTTATCTATTGTTATTTTTTATGTCATATATACTAAAAAACTAAAAATAACAATATTAAGTAATCAGTGCATTATGCATATTCTTTTTAATGTGAAGAAAAGAGAGCAAGTTTCTTTTATTTTCCTTCCATATCTTTTATAAAATTAAAAATAAAGATTGCATTGCTTTCTCTCCCTCTCTCTTATTTCGTGGATATATATTTTGATTTATTGAATATTGCCTTTATGTCAGTATTATTGTTTAAACTTTGAATCAATATATGTATTGCCTTAAATGATTAAAAGCATGACTTATTCTTGTTGTTGATATAATTAAGAGTAAACTCTAATTTTGGTCCTTGTGGTTTAGTGAAATCTTTGAAAGTGGGACCTAAAGTTTGATAACTATAGAAAACGTCCTCATGGTTTTCATTTTACTTTGAAAGTGGTCCTTGATCAGTAACTCCGTTAAACAAAGTCCGTTAAGTGAAGGGCAATTTAGTCTTTGTATCTAATTTTTAAATTAAAAAAAAATGGAAAGTATACATATTATAACAGTATTTATTATTTATATTATACATGATATTATATACAAATATATATATATATACATGTGTACGATAGAGTCACCATCCCTACGACCATCCTCACGAGCGCCCACCGTCCTTCATCACAAATCCGTTCACCATCTTCGATCGAAAACTACAAATGTTCATAGATTTCTAACCCTTAAAGACGACCGATGGGAACAAGGGTGACGAAGACCTTCCGACAATTTTAGATCAAATGAGGCTCGAAGAAGAACCATTGAAGACGATCGAGGATGGTGGACTAAACTGAGAGTGAAGCTGTAAATGAAGGGTGGGAACAATTGGACGTGACTAGCAAGACTAATGAAAGCATTGGTGGATCGTATGCCGATGATGAAAACACTGAGTAAAGATGGATGTTGAGATATCTTTCTGAGTCGAGTCTATGTCACTTGCGTTACCGGTGATTTTGCAATATAATATATGCGTATATGATATACTGCGAGGATAACTCTGATGCATGCAACTCCGTTGATACTCAAAAGTCAAACCCAAATTAATTCAGATTATCTTCTCCGGTAATTCCCCTTCCGGTTATCTTCTCCGACAAGTCTAAATCACAGGGGATAACAGTTACATATAAACCTGCAAACGAGAAAAGAAATCAAAGGGAGAGAGGTGTTCAAAAACTAGCTAATCGAGATCGGTGGAGATATCTAACAGAATGTTTAAGCCAAGTTGAGCTTTTCGACTACCCCAATTTTAAAATATTTATTCAGATTATCGGTGGAGAAAAGTCATGAACGAGATCGATATCGGTGGAAAGGAGAAGAAGTGCAGGTCGGAGTTTGAAGCTAAAAGGGTTGCTGGTAAAATGTCGTCGGAGCTTGCAGGTGGTGGGTAATGGTGACCGGCTGGTGGGGGGTCTCGTTGAGGAAAGAGGTCACATCGTAATAAGATAGTCACGTTGGGGAAGGGTTGATGTTCGGAGAAGTGTAGAGAGGTCACGCCGACGACTTGGTGGAGAGAGGTCTCGCCGGACTGCTGGAGAGCGTCACGTCCCTGTACATATATATATATATATATATTATATAATCTATATAATTTGTTAATTATAGAGTTGGTCCCTAGAGTTTGACGATTCTTACAAAAATAAAGAAAAACAAAAATAAAAGACAAAAAATGAAAAAAAGACATAAATACCCTTCCTTCTAACATATTCTTTTAACTGAGTTAGTAATCAAGGACCACTTTCAGAGCTAAAGGAGAACCACGAGGACGATTTCTAGAGTTATCAAAGTTTAGGTCCCGCTTTCAAATATCTCACTAAACCCCAGGGACCAAAATTAGAGTTTACTCTATAATTAATCTGAGGTCGGTAATTTTGATTAATTATTTTCGGACTTATTATTGTATTTTATATCTTTGATTTTATTATCTTTTACCCGGTTTAATAGATTCATAAAACGAGTATCTTTTCTTCAAAAAAAAAAGAGTATCTATGCGTTTGATTATTTTATTCAATCGTGTATTCATTTGATTATGTTATTAGTTTTTTAACCTAATTTCCCCACATAATATTCAAATGCTTACCTTAATTATAAATTTCCTACTTATAATTTCCAATTTTATAATAACTTTTGAAAGTCACACTTCTAACCCCCGTATATACTTTATTTCACCAAAAGCTCAAAAATAAAAAGCAAGAAAATGTTAAAATATTATACAAATACTTATATTGATGATGAGTTCCTATTCCCTTTTCGATCTTAATTAATATTTGGAAGTTACACTTCCTACCCACATATTTTTTTGGTCTTCTACCAAAAGCACCCAAAATACTATTAAGTATTAAAACATTGAAATTGGCTTCATATGCCAAACTCACATTCCTTTTGACCTCTTGTCAAAAGCTCTAAAAACGCAATTTATAAATGATTAATCACAATATATCGAAAGAATTTTGTCAAACGGGTGTAAATAACCCCAAGGTTTGTAGGAACTTAAGAAATCCATGTGATTCCCTTACTACTTGGAAATCCAATAGATTGAGCGATTTATTTTCCAAATTGAAATATTGATGAAGTAATATCAACAAAATTTAAAAATACAAAAATCCAATAATATTATGATAATGAAATCTCATACATAACATAAATGATTATCCACATCTCAGGGTCAGGCGCCGATGAGCACATTGAACTATCCATGTGGCTGAGAGCCCTCACAGCCCAGGCACAACGACGCAATTATCTCATCATAATTTTAGAAAATCACATATTCTCCATTATTTACAACCACCTGGACTCGAAAGAATTGAGTACCATAAGATAGGAAAATATGTAAAACCCGTCAAAACATATTGACCTAAAAATCACCTATTAAAGTACAAGTAAATATCTTGAGATTTTTTAGACGATACATCAGTCACAACCTTCATAGGGAATATCATTAACTAGAATCCCATAAGAACAGTGGGACCCCCTGAAAAGGAATACCAGGAGTATCTATTATCATGTACTTTCCAAACTAATCATACAATGGAAGGAAACCCACTCGATTACAAGAAAATGATTGATTTCAACAAAAAAAATGTGTCTCAAAATACATCTCAATCTTCATGGCAAGGAACTCATAGAAGATTTACACCTTTCATATACCAGTAATCATATTAATGAAACAATGTGAGCTAGAATATAACCTTTAGACAAATTCATCAACATACTGTAAGTGGTTGAGAGATATAACAAGGTTATTTCAGATCGCTAAACATGCTGGGACAAAGAAAATTCTTGTGGTCAATAATGAAAGTGTTAAAGGTGGAACAACTCCAAAAGGTAGTGAGTTAAAGACAATTTCACATAGGTGACATCTATACACCCCATGGACAAAACCATGGAAACGGTAAGGGTCAGGACAAGAGTCGAAAAGGGTTTTACAATTCTTGGAGCAAGAATTCAACTACTGCCTAAAAGATAATGGACAATATAAGAAGAAAAATGTGCTAATAATCGCTCATAAAAAAAGAGAACAAGTTGGAAATGAACTATATCTAATTAATTTAAGATTGATTGAGTATAAGTTTATTTGAAATTTATTGTAAGTATTAAATTAATTTCATTTGCTGATGAAAAACCAAATATTTAACTATTGTAAATGTAAAGAAATACATCAAAATTACAAATATAAAACTCTCAATATTCTCCGTTCCATGTTGGAATGTATCGAGGAGAACTTGAGTGTTTTTGTGGGACCTCCCACACAATCATAAAAGATAGACTAATATTTACTCCTCCAACCAAAATACTTAGACGATGAACTGTCATTTTCTTGTTAGTACAAGATTAATAGTCATTAAAACACTATATTAATGAGAACCTTGTTAAGACATTTGTATCAATTGGAAATCATAATATAAGAATGGAAATAGGTATATATGTATATCAACTCTAATGATATGAAAGGAACATATATTAGAGAAATTAATGTGTCAAACTGTCGACTTCTGCAGCACAAGAAATAATTTCACCATCATAATATGACATCTTGAATACCTAAAACTTTTGTATACCCTGATCCGTAGCCAAGATAGGAATATAGACCATCCTAAAGCTAATACAAAAATATTCCATTCTTACAACGAATACAAGGTAATATCCATGGACATAAACAACCAGAGTGCGGGCCATTGAAGTATTTTATGGTTCTGGTTTCGACACGATGAACGCATGTCATATCATTGTCCACATGAAAAGTTGCACGCCTAGCACTAGTTATACATTTAAGGGCTCACCACCCTGATTATCTCATCAAGTCTACATGACTTGGAATGCTGGAGAATTTACATCATAAGGATTTGATTAATTATTATTGCATATGTATTGAGATCAATGTAGAGTTTCCTATTTACTCTATGTATATATATAAAATAGTCTCGTAAAAGTTCTCATCAAAAGAATATAGATGGTATCTAGGACATTGGCTATGCGCACCAATTAACCTAAGTCTACATAGGGTTATGCAATATTACATGCAACTTTACTTATTATTTTTTTGACCCACTACTAACCAACCAATATCATGCTTACCAGTTGGTAACTGGATATAAGTCTGATATTTCACATTTACGCATGTTTGGTTGTGTAGTATATGTGCCAATTTGCGCCCCTACAGCGCACCCAAATGGGTCACTAAAGACATTCAATATAAGTTGGATATCAATTCCCAACAATTTTCCGCAAATTAGAATCCTTGACGAATGATCTCTTTACCGCTAGATTAGCGAGTTGTCACTTTGATGAGATAGTCTTTCCCTCGTTAGGGGGAAATAGGAAAAAGGATTTTCCATGGGAATGACTGAAAGTGTCATAGAATATTCTCATTATGTCTCACTTTGATCCCCAAACTTCACTATATAAAGTTGAAGTCAAACGAATCAGACTCGATACCTGATACGTTTAATGTTATTACAGAAGTGACAAGATCATATATACCAGCTGCAAATATACCCGCAGGTTAAAAGTCCCTAAACAAGGGCACAACGCCATTGGAAAGTGTGTTGCAATCACACATGGTGGTGGTGTGGTTGAGGTCGTGGCTCCCAAAAGAAAATAAGGGAGGCTACTTGGTTCGATAGATACTCATCTAAAGGAAAAGATTAGTAAGGAACAATCATTTATCATCAATACATAAACCTCTCATGAGATTATCTCTGACTAAAACTATGTCTATCATTACTGGAGGATGCTCCGAAGTTAATATTGATTCCAGAGATCAAAGAAATCTCAAATGAATTATGAGAGTGCGCATGACTCGATGGACATACCATACATACTCATTGATGATATATTAACATATATTGTTGCTCATGAGATGATCGAGCACGATAACATGAAACCATGCTCTTGTCAACAAAGAGCAAATTGACCTAAATGAAAATAAGCAATCCAGGAAAATTATACAAATTAACGGGTATTTGGTCAGGTAGTGCTAAGCCACCAAGTGTAAAGCCTGTAAGACATAGATAAATCATTTGTCAGGAAGCGTAATGAGAATAATTAATTCATAATACATAAGGCTTTCCTTTGGCGCAAGGTTTCTCACTACGCCCTGGATTGACCAAGAGAATACTTATTCTGACATTATAAAGTCTTGCGAATTAATTAGCCTAGTAATTTCCGAAGGACCGGAAATGCAACTCGTGGATGTGGTTACTATATATCTCTATGGGATCTAGATTAAGAGATATATAAAAGTACTTGACATTATATTACCAGAAACCACAAAATGTGTTCGCAATGAAATTAAAACACTCATTTTATAGATTAAAGCAATCAAGCCGGATATGGACACCTGCCTAAGTAAATACTTGATTGGGAAGAGATATAAGAACAATGAATTGTGCCCATGCGTATTTATAAAGAACACGAGTTCTAGATTTCAATAGTATTTTTATATGTCGATGTTATGAACTTAATAAACACTCTTGATGAAATAAGAAAAACCATAAACTACTTGAAATCTAAAGTTGAGATAAAAGATCTTGGGAAAACTCGTGTTTACTAGTTATATATAAACTAGGACACCGAGCTTGTGGAGTATTGATCCACCGACCCAAATATGTTTAAATGATCAGGTAATTTAATAAGGACAAAGCGCCATCAGGCTAGCACTCCCATGATCGATCGAAGTGTTGGATAAATTGAAAGATCCATTTTGTCTAAAGGATGACGACAAAGAGGTTTTTGGGAGATGGAATTCCCTATCTAAATACAATAGGCACATTATTGTACTTTGCACAATACACTTAACCGTATATTGTATCTCTCAATTAACTCATTAGCTAGATCTAGCTCAGCGTCAACGCAACATCATTGGAATGATATCAGTACAATAGGCACATTATCTTCTAGATTCAAGTGAAGCAAGTAATACGTCAGAATGAAGTGACACATTTGATTAACATACCATTACCTGAAACCATGTTTGGAAACATTAGAAAGTATTGGAATATTGAGATTTTCAAAACTCTCTTGATTAATGCACGAATCAGGGGGGTAGTAGACAAAAGGGGGAGTCTACTATATATGTAATATTGGCATGTTGTGCTCTTTCCTTCACCCAAGGTTTTATTTTTCCCATTAGGTTTTGTTCCTTAGTGTAAGGTTTTAGTGAGACAACAGTTTATATACCATTTTGTTTTCTTAGTTCTCTTGATTAATGTACGAATCTGAGAGAATATTAGACCAATATAAAAGTCTATGTATTGCAAAGAAACTGGTGTATTATACATTTTCCTTCGTCCTATTTTTATTTTTCCCACTGAGTTTTATTTTGGCGTAAGGTTTTAACGAGACAACAATGGTTCACCATCATTCCCTTGACTCGGCACAAGGGGGAGTCTTGAAGGATATTGTGCCTTCATCAAAAGGAAAGTGATTGAAAGAATAATTTCTAAGTATTTAGAATTACCATATTGATTGTTTCATTTTCCTTGTAAACTGATCCCTATTTAAAGGGTTCATTATTAATGAGAATGACTACATGTTATTCTCTCTAATTTCTTGTTGTTCTATTTACCTTTTCCTTTAACGATACTTTATTCATTTATTAGAAAATACACGTGAAATGTAGTTTCCACATGCAATTTTATGTAACAAAGAAAGTCTTTAAAGAATTAATAAGACACAAACAAAAAATATTAATTGGTTTTGGAAAGAAAGAAGAGTAGAGCAACACATGATGGTAGGGACAACTCTACTCTCACTCCAACTACCAAATTTTGGTTTACAATGGTTTGAATATGGAGGTTGTACATGTTTTATATATTTTTCTAATTTTCTAAATAAAATACTTATATAACTATCTTATATTTTTACCTTTTTTTAATTATGTTTTATATTTAATTAATTTCTCTATAAAACACACACACACATATATATATATATAGGGTGAGAATTTTGGATTTTTAAAAGAACAAATGACTCATTTGGGACCACATATGATGTGGGACACACAAATAGAAAATCATATATGATTTTAATGGTGGGTCCCATTCAAATCATATATGATTTTTTATTTGTGGGCCCACATCATATGTGGTCCCAAATAAGTTCATTTGTTCCTTTAAATTCATTCAGTTTATTTACAAACTGGAGGAATCGTATAAACTCGTACAAACTCGTACAAACCATATATAAAAATAATTTTTTCATGATTTTTTTTCATCAAATGCTATGATTTAAGATGTTATTACATATATGTTTGTTTCATAATGTAAAAGTTTCACATTTATTTGTTATCATAAGTACATGTATTTGTTTCATAATGTAAAAGTTTCACATGTAATTTTTTCACAAGGTGAAACAAACATATGTGTAATAATATCTTAAATCATAGCATTTGGTTTGTTTCATAAAATTATTTTTATATATGGTTTATACGAGTTTGTACGATTCATTCAGTTTGTAAATGAACCAACCTATATACATATATATATATATATAAGAGATTTCAAACACAAACCATGTCAATTCGTACAAACCGTATGTTTCATTGTTTTTTTGAATAATTTTTTTACATGAAAGTGTTTAATATGATGAATTTGTTTCATATAATTCTTTTCTTCATGAAATTATTTTTCTTTCTACATGAAAATGAATTGATTCATGAAACTCTCAATTTGATGAATCTTGTTTCACATATTCTTGATTCACCAACCTTCATGTATTCTTGATGAAATTTTTTCATATATTATTGACTAATCAACCCTAATAATTAAGAAAAAGTGAAAAAAATAAAAAAAATAAAATTGGTTGCATGCGGTTTGTACGAATTGACGTGGTTTGTAACGAAAATCAACCCTATATATATATATATAAATATATATATATATATAGAGGAAGGATAATACAAGAACACTCCTCATTTAAAGGAACAAATGAACACATTTAGGACCACATATGATATGAGTCCCACACAAAATAAAATCATATCTGATTCAATGGGGCCCACCATTGAATCATATATTATTTTATATTGTGTGAGACCCACATCATATGTGGTCCTAAGGGTGTTCCTTTGTTTCTTTAAAAAATGCAAAATCCTCATTTGAACCTCCCTATATATATATATATATATATATATATATAAGGAAGGGTTCAAATGCGAACTCAAATTCGGTTGTGAACGTGAGGACAAATGAGAACGAGACGCATGTCATATTCAAATTGAATAATGAAGAAAACATTCAAACTGAATGTAGTATTATTCAGACTGAATATTTTTATTATTCGGTCTGAATATTTGTTTCATTATTCATTCTGAATAATACTACATTCATACACGTGTCGCGCTCTCATTTGTTCTCACGTTCACAACCAAATTTGAGTTTGCATTTGAACTTTCTTCTCTCTATCTCTCTCTCTCTCTCTCTCTCTATATATATATATATATAGGGAATTTCAAATACAAAACTAGTTGAAGGGTACAAACTATACAAACTGGTTCAAATCAATATAAAAATAACATTTTTCATGATTTTTTCCCCATCAAATGTTATGATTTAAGATATTATTATACATGTAAGAATTAAACAAAAGTTAACTTTATACAAATTACCCATATTTTTATGATATAAATGTCGCAATTTTTTGAAATATCTTTTACTATATTGGATTCCTAGTTTCCTACCTTATTCTAAAGGGACGTTTGGTTCGTAGGATTCTGACGGAATTAGAAGGAATTGGAAAAATCAATTTTGTTGACCAAATTCTAATCAGAAGTTTGGTTTATCTATGAAATAAAATTGAATTCCACACATTCTATCATCTATGAATTTGATCATTCCATCACCAATTGAGAAGGAATTCAATATCATTCCATACCATATTCTCAAAAAGACAAAATTATCCTCATCGTTCTTATTTTGTTAGTCCCAATGAAATACACAAGAGTGTATAAGTATCACACGGTTTGTAGAAGGGAGGATGAATACAAGCACACAAACTCTAAGTTTTAAATGAGTTTATTGCAAATAAACAAATTTATAAATTGTTTGCGGAAATAAGAACAAGTAAAAAATACCTATTCTAAAACAATCTAGAAACACTAAGTATTGATGCACAAGATAAGGAGAGAAAGAATCAGAGGTTCAAGAGAAGAGTAATATGCATGAAGATGAATAAGAGGTTCTTCATTTATTTATACCCAATGCATTTAATGCAAGTCAGAAGGTACGTGTCACGTGTTAAGCATCAATTGGAAGCTTGTCCTTTGTCCATAAAGCAACCATACTTTTAACCGAATATGAACAGTTGGTCTTTCAGAGTTGGTAAACACGTGGGAGGCAATAAAATAACTCCATACGTACTTTTTGACATAAGTCATGGGGAGGTTGTCCTTCGTGCATCGAGAATAAGATAAATTCTAATCTTGTTGAGTACGTTTTTTTATCACTGACACTGAAGACTCAAGGAGGAATCCTTCAGGTATCACTGAATCGTGCTCAAGATTTCACAAATCTATAGACAATATTTGTTATCAGTGAAATGATTCAAATCACAAATAACTGTCTCTTTCTTCAGCTTTGTCTTCGAAAATTACAGAAGGGTTCTTTGTGTGAACTTTGTCTTCGGGGCTTTCAAGTTCAGAGCTCGTTCCTGATAGTCTTTAGCGATCACTAAGTGCAATCAGTGTTTTCGTTCGCTGAGACTGAACAAAATCCAAACCTAAGATTTTCAATAGTATAGGATCATCATCAAATCATCGAAGGAGCTTGGATCAACATATTTGATCTGAACCACCACCGATTTGAACATTGTCGACCACCACCAATCTAAACCACTGTCGACGACCACCTATTTGAACCATCGTCGACCACCACCGATCTGAAACACCATCGACCATCACCAATCTGAACCACCATCGACCATCGCCGATTTAAACCACCGCCAATCTAAACCACCGTCGACCACTCCGATCTGAACCACCGCGAATCTGAACCACCATCGACCACTGCCGATCCGAACCACTGCTAATCTGAACCACCACCGACCACTGCCGATCCGAACCACCGCCTACCACTGCTAATCTGAACCAATATCGGCCATCACTGATTTTAACCACTATCGACTACTGTCGATCTGAACCACTGTCGACCACCGTCGATCTGAACCACCACCGACCACCGCCGATCTGAACCACTGCCACCCACCATCATCGACTAATGTCGATCTGAACCACCATTGACCACCGTCGTTATGAACCATCGCTGACCACCGTAGATTTGAGCCACCATCAACCACTACCGAGCACCACCGCCCACCATCGATCTGAACCACAATAGTTGGATTTCGGATTCAAAATTTCCAAAAAGGATGTTTTGGTCGTTTACCTATATTTCATTCCAATTCCAAAGCTACACAATGTGAACCACACATACATATTCCAATTCCTTTAACATATTACATTCTAATGTCTGTTAACTAAACAGGTGGCTAAACTTGATAACATTCCATTCAAATTCCTTCAAAGTCAAATTTCTTTGACAAATTCCATTCCAATAAAAAACAAATGACGAACCAAACTCCCCTAAGACCTACAAATCACATATTAGAATTAAGAGAAACTAAATATTTTGCCTTCATGGTTTGTTGAAAGTAACATTTTTTATCCTTATAGTTTTGATATTACACGATAGCCATCGTAGTTTGCAAAAACGTCTGAATTTTGGTCCCTTCTTCTAACGAACGTTAAAAAATTCCATTGGAAAAAAAATCATTCTTTTATCGATTTCTTTGTCTTTACACAATAAAAAACTACATGGACCAAAATTTTAAAATTCGTTTTGATTGGGTAAAAGACAAAAAAAGGATAAAATAACGAGAATGTCCCTCACTTAACGGAACTTTTTAACGATCGTTACAGAGAGGATCAAATCTGAACGTTTTTGCATTCTATGATGACAGTATTATAATTTTGAAATTAAAGGGACAAAAAATGTTATTTGCAACAATCTATAGGAACCAAATTTGTAGTCTATTCTAGAATTCACGAGTTTTGTTTTTACCGTCCATCATGTAATACTAGAAGACATACCCGCTTTAATACATCAGGATTTAATAGTATTTCATCAACGTTAACTTTAGAAACCTCGAACTTTTAAATCAAATATCTATCGTTATGAACTTATATACCGGTATCCATTATTTTTACAAAACCAAGTACAATCCTAATTTAAAAAAATAAAGTAGCACATTTGAAATGTTTTTTTTTATAATTTGGATTTTGTCGAAAGATTTAGAATGATATGTTTGGTTTTTACGATTTGGAATAAAATTGAATTTCATTATTAATTTTTTTTTCGAAACAAGTATTTTAAACATTTGTAACTCTTAAAAATCTAAACAATAATCACTCTTTATAATATAATATAGATATAGATAAACAAAGAAGTAAAATGAAAACCTAAAATGAAAAATTAAAATGTTAAATTAAGTTTTAAAAATAATTCGGCAAGCATTTATTATTTTTAATATTATTATTAAATCCAAAATATTGATATTAGTCTTTTTTGAAGATATTGAAGAAAACGACTATAACAATATAGTTTATATAAAAACGCGTTATTGATATATTTTGGTTAATATACGATTATGTATGTTATTATGAGAAATGTGTTAAATGAAAAAAGAAGTGTTATAAAGTAACTATAACAAAATATAAGACTACATATTATAATTTAGAAATAAAAATTAATTATCATGCTGAATCGTGGAAGTTGTAAACCTTTAAAAATTATACATAATGCATCAACATTTGTACCTCTTAAAAATCTAAACAATAATTTTTTAGTTAATACACGATTATAATGGTATAATTTGTAAAAAAAAATAAACATATTTTTTAATCTAATATGATTTATTATTTATTTTAATATGATAGGGGTGTAAAATAAAACATTAAGTACTAAAAGATATGAATGAAATTTAAAAACTAATTATAGTACAAATAATAAAATGAAAGAGTAAATAAATAAAATAAATAACTATAAGGCATAAAATGTAAATTTTAAAAAAATACTCGTTATGTATTCATGTATATAATAAAGTGATTAAATCGAAAAATATTCAATACTGAGCTAATTTTGAAGATATTGATGACACGATTATAATGATATAATTTATAAACATAGAAACTTATTTTTTTAGTTATTTTTTGATTCATATACTACTATTTAAGTTAATATAATAAAGGTAAAAAAATGAAAAATAAAAAAGTTAAGGACATAAAATAAATAACTAATTATAAAGGTATATAATGTAACTTAAAATGTAAAGAGTAATTTTAGGATAGTCGGGAAGTGGGACGATGAGGGGAAGGGGAATGGTAATAGTGTATAACGCATGAAGGTGTAAAAGGAAAATAAAAAAT
The DNA here is from genome assembly GCA_036898165.1 of Silybum marianum. Taxonomy (NCBI): domain Eukaryota; kingdom Viridiplantae; phylum Streptophyta; class Magnoliopsida; order Asterales; family Asteraceae; genus Silybum; species Silybum marianum. The sequence goes on along the minus strand of CM072537.1, from coordinate 16,445,869 downwards.
CAAAAAGTTAAGATATTAAAATAAAAATAAAAAATAACTTAATACATATTAATCATATTTAATATTATTTATAAATCATAAAATACTTGATATTAGGCTCATTTCGAACATATTGAAAAGACGATTATGATGGTATAATTTACTACAAAAATATAATATGTTTTATATACATTTTAGTTGATATAAGGTTTTGTATGTTAAAATGAAAATTATAAAAGGAAGGGATATAAAGCCAATTAACTAACAAAATCTAAAGATTCAAAATGTAATTTTAAAATTTAAATTTATTTTATTTTAAATAAATGGAGGATAATGTGCATTAGAGTGTTGTACATTAGGCTTGATTGTTGGTATCTCTTAAATTTTGTAAACTAACCGTTTAGTAGCCTTTATAATATAGTATAGATAATATATTCTCCCTAATTAAGAGTGTTATTTATTTGAATTATTCGAGTTTCATTTTACCTAAGGGTGTCAAAAATGTACCGAGACAAACCAACAAATTAAGATACCAACTGTACCAATTTAATAGGTACCAACTAAATTGGTACCGATTATATTGGTTGGTACTACCGTACCAATTTCACAAACATGATTGGTACGTGGTATCGAAAATCCAATACCACGGTACTACTGTACCATACCGACTTTTATATATATATATATATTATTTTTTATATTAATAAATCAATTAAATGTATTATATAATAATTATTTACAATTTAGTTTTTACAATTTTATATTTTTTCTGTTTTTTACATTCACTTTGGATTTGGGTTTGGGCCTTACTTAGGGACTTATTGTCTTTAGTTTACTTTAAAGTTTAGAATACTTTTTAGTCCCATTTCAATATAAAAGATAACAAAAGGTAGCAATCCAACCCTAACCTAATCTTAAAGACTCAAACTCGCAAACACAACACAGTGACACACAAGTAGATTTTGGACAACAGATCATGTTAATTAGTTTATATTAAACATTAAACTTTGTGAACTTTGAGATGTTGATATAAATACCGTACCAACACGTACCAACCGAAATAAGTTGGTACCAATCAAGTTGGTACCAATTACAGTTAGTTGGTACACAGTATAGATTTTTAAATATCAATTATAATTGGTTGATACACGGTATTGAGGAAAAAAACATGGTACCGTACCATGTTCACTCCTAATTTTACCAGTACATATAACTACAAAATAAAAAGTGATTTGATTGAAATATGAAAACTACTTGCTACCTTCTTGATTGATCATGCTATTCTTTTTTCTAACAAGTTAGTACTACACATTAATATCACATTTTTAAGACCGTTTATAAAATCTGTACTATATTATTATGTGAAAAAGATATATTCATATAACATGAGATGTTGATACTAGTTACGTGGCCTCGTCTGTTGTTTGTGGCCCAAAAAAAGAATAATGTCAGTGTCAATATCGTTCAAATCAACTAAAAATCAAGATTAAAGTATCATACGTTATTAGTAGTTCAGCTCTCAACTTAAATCTTATAAGGAGTTCAGTAAAACTTTTCATTCTCTATCAATGTGGGATAAGTTGTTAATATCTCCAACAGATTCTACTAAATTAAGAAAATAAAGATTTTGATCTTATCTTTTGCTAAACAGATTATCCAAAAAAATTTCTTTAAAATAGAGAAAGTCAGAGTTGGATGATAACATCGTCCAAATTTAGAAAATTCCACAAAAATGACTGTTTATAACAAAGAAATGGTTTATTATTATTATTATTATTATTATTTTTACCAATACAAGTCCATGATATTAAACGTTTAGATAAGATAAATAATATTTTATTTAATGTACTGAATATTTTGATAATTAAATAATTAATTTTATAATCTTTAAAATAAAGAAACTTTTATAAGTAACTTTATTTAAGATTTGGAATTTTAATTTTCCAATAAAAAAATTATAAAAAATTTGTTAAAGATATTCTTACAAACTCCCTGCCAAAAATAAATCAGTAGAGCATTTTGATACCACTTATAAAATCTTTGTTTTAGAGCATTTCTAACAAAAATATCAATACCTATTTTATACCAAATTTAAATATCACTCCAATTCAACATCAAATCTCGTACCATTTTGATGTTGATGAATACTATAACACAAAATTTGTCTTCTACCATTTATTTACACCAATTTGTGGTTGAAGTATTTTTGATAGTTATGTATTTTTAGTTTATTTGTAATTAAATGATTTTTGGTCATAGTTTATTAATATTATATCATATATTATATTTATATTAATATATGATACACTATACATTTTATTTTTATGTTTCAAACTTATTTAAAAATAAACATCAATAACGGATTTTTCTAAGGTTGTTATTAAGGTTTTTAGAAGAATTTTCATTATAAAATAAAGTTTTTTTTGTCTAATCACTTGTTTTTATAAAAAAAAGAAAAATTACAATAAAACCTAACGGACTTTTGTGTTTGGAACAATTAAGTCACTGGACAATTTTTTAAAACAAATAAACCACTACTAGAAAATTGAGTATTTTCAACGTAAATTAATTTTCAACGAAAAATGTCGTTGAAAATTTTATACGAATTTTAGAGATTATTGACAGAACATAAATTTTCTACGAATTTTCAACGAATTTCCGTTGAAAATCTCTCACAAACATATATGCATTTTCAACCAAAAAAAATTTAACGGAATGTCTCGTCAAAAAGTTTTTGGTTGAAAATGCATTTTGTGAGAGATTTTCAACGGAAATTCGTTGAAAATTTATGTTTCGTCAATAATCCCTCTAAAATTCGTAGAAAATACTCAATTTTCTACTGTGAACCATTGGACTTTTAGAAAAAGTTAAATAAGCCATTGTAGTTTTTTAAACTTGTAAAATAAATTCCTTTGGTAACATGCAACCTATTGAGGAGGTAAATATATAAATTAAAAAAACCTAAAACTTACGATCGCTTACTCGATCTCCCAAAATCCCAAATCGCACGCCCTCTAATTTCACTCACCACGCTCCTAATCATCACCGGTCGGCGAACCAGCAGTTGCTGAACCCGAAGCCGGTGAACCAGCAGCCAGCGAACTCGAAGCCGGCGGACCAGCAGTCGGCGCTCCACAGGTTCATTTTTCAGTTCTTGGGTTTGTTTTTTTGAGTTTTCATGTCCGATTTTCAGTTCGATTTTTTGAGTTTTCATGTTCGATTCCTGCAATTTTTGAGTTCTCATGTTGTTTCCACAAGTTAGTTTGATTTCAAAGGTTTCAAGTTAGTTTGATTTCAAAGGTTTTAAGTTGCTTTCAAAGGTTTCAAGTTGATTTGATTTCAAAGGTTTCAAGTTGGTTTAATTTCAAAGGTTTTAAGTTAGTTTCAAAGGTTTACGAGGAATAAACCACACTTCTACCATATTCCCCGAACCAATCTCGATATTGCAGAAGAGTCGAAAAAACAGCCTTTGGTATATTTCTTTTGTTTCATAAATTGAAGTATTTTTTTCATTAAAAATGTTTAGGGACTTAATCATTCAAATATAAAAGTCCGTTGGGTTTTTTCGGACTTTTTCCATTTTGTCTAGGCACTTTTTTCACTCGAAAAGATCATAAGGGTGTATCCAATAGGTTTTAGAAAGTCCAAGGATTTATTTACGGGTTTTAAATGTCCAATGGTTTATTTGTTCCAAAAAATTGTCCAGTAACTTAATTGTCCAAATACAAAAGTTCATTGGGTTTTATTGTAATTTTCTCCTATAAGAACCCGAATTGTTGTCTATGTTTTTTTTTTACCATTTTATTTTGTTTTAACTAACATATAAAATATGCCAGTTAAATTAATTGATAAGAATCTATAAATTAATAATTATAACATATATTGTTTCATTTTCGTTAATTGTAACTTTTTATATAACTTTTTTTGTATTTTTGTTTTAATATGTTTTGTTTTAAATAACGTATTTATTTAATCCTGCATTAAATAAACAAAGTACATAATTATCTTGTTATATTACAATATTTAGATAATTTTCTCAAATATATAAATTAAAATTAACTTACAAATTGCAAATTATAATTATAAAAAATCGTTTCCTATGTTTAAAAAATATGTAAAATTGTTTTGTATGTAAACGAAACAATATGGATCACTTCTTACACCACGTTTTTTTTAAATGAAAAAAAAAATATATTGAGAATTAGGAAGCATTCAAATTTACCCAAATTCTTCATGATATCCCTAACAATCTTTCAAGACCAACAATTTTTTAAATTTTTTTTCTATATCCAATAATATCCTTAAAAAAATTTAAATGTTGCTCAACCCAATTACTGTTTATTATTTAGTGTTAATTTTTTAAAATTTATATTTATATAGTTTGCACCTTTATTAATTATAATATGAAGCTATGTTTATACTTTACTTGTTTTTCAAATATATTATTACTAAAGTAAAATTGATATTAAAAAATGAAAATTAATTACATATTATGAATTCTGTTATTTTATATACATAAAAAATGATTTTACCCGACTTCCTAGTGTAATGAATATTTTCGATTATTTTATAATTTTAATCAACGATGATAATAAATTAGCGTTCTATAAACTTTCATACTCTGTAATAAATAAACTATGATTAGTCTTCCATAATAAATATTTTGATTATTTTATAATATAAAATTTCTATAATTTGTGATATATATTTAGATGATTTGTATCTAAAAGTCTTTTTCTCTCTCTAGATATAAATTAATCCAATCACATATAGATAAATAAAGTAGTATTTTATAAACGATAAATAAAAAGTAATATTCATATAAAATTTTCGTCGTGAAGTCTTATTTTGGTAGAAAATGATGGTTTTGTAGGTTACCTTTTTTTTTTGAACCGGCAAGTTAGTAGTTAGAGATTCGAACCCACAGTGACATCCAATTGGACAGTTAGGTTACATGATTATGGATGTTCTTAGTAATCTAAAACACAATAACACGTTTAATTTATAAAACACACAATTAATACTAATACGATGAAATAAAATGATACATAACTAGAAATTTTATTTTGGCTACGTTCTATAATATGATAATTTATATTGTTCCAATAAGAATGAAATGAGCTATATTTGTAAACAACTAATAAAAACAAGGATATAAATTATAATTGACAATCTAATTGTACTACTATAATACAAAACTATGTTTATATTTGGTAATAAAAATGGTGTAATTCACTTAATAACACAACAATTTTACACAAGATTAGATGGTCTAAATTGCATGCATATATATACAGGGAGGTTCAGGAGAAAACGCTAAAAAAAGAGAAAACTGAAGAACATCCTGGGAGTCCGCCATCTGGTAACATGCATTTGTGCATATGCACTAATGCATATTTATGCATTGATGCATAGAAAAAATGAGCTTCAATCGCTTATATGCATTTGCGCATATGCATTGATGCATAAAAAAATATCGTCCAGACGGCGGACTCTATGTTCTTCAGTTTTTTCTTTTTTTTAGCATTTTCTCCCGAACCTCCCTCTACCTATACATATACATACACACAAATAATCAGCGTAACCACCATCTCTGAGAATCATGATCATCATCATCATCATCATTTGAACCACAAAAACTAAGCACAATGAGTTCCCGACCGAGCTCGCAGACCATTCGAGGGCCCGCGAGATAATCCCGACACAACGGGCAAGTCGTATGCTTGTATTCAACACAACGGTCCAAACATTTCCGATGAAACAAATGCTTACATCTCAGCACCCCTATCTCATCATCTTCTTCGATATTCGATAAACACACAGCACACTCCACCACCGGTTCATCACCATCGAATTCCCCAAACCGGCTCTTTTCTGGCACCGGAAACTGTGAATTTTGGTGTCGGTAGAAGGAGAGGTGGATCAAGAAATCCCAAACCCATATGAGATTAGCTGCAAATGATGATAAATTACGTAGCATTTTTGAGATTTTAATCAATAAGATGAGGTTCTTTAATTTGGGATTTTAGAAAAAAACGAATATTGAAGTATATTGAGAGATTGAAAATGGTGGTGTCGTAAGTAATGTATGTATATATGAAGTAAGTGTGTGGTTTGTGTTCGTGTATATATAGAGAGAGAAATGATTGAAGTGAGCAACCTACGACAGAGTAGATAGATTAAATCATTTCAGTTGGCTTAATTAATTATTTCGATTAATTAACTTGTCAAGCATGGCGACTACCTCCCAAAGTAAAAATAATAATTGAGTGTGTACGTGTATGTGTATACATAAGATTAATCAAATAAAAACTATAAAAAAAATTACATGAAAACTGGTTTAAAAATATTTTTTTATTAAAATTTATAATTTAAGATATTATTTTTTATATATGAATGCTTGTGTTCACTTTGTAAAATAATTATATGTGATTTTCTTTTGATTTACCTAGTGAAACAAAGCATATTCATAAAAAAATATTCGCGTAAAATAAATAAATGTGAAACTTTCATATTATGAAAAAAATATATATAAAATAATATCTTAAATTCTATTGATATATTTTTACTTTCGCAAAAAGGTTTATTTTTTTTACTTTCACAATGTCTTGGTGTGAAGTTTCAAATATAAAAATGTGTTCTTACGAGTTTCACGAAAAATGTTGATCTCACGTGAACCCAACCACTAGTACAAAACCGGCTTTTATACACGGTTATTTTGGGCTTTATACACGGTTTTGGAACCGTGTATATGGCCAGTGCTTGTGAAAGTTTCGGACTTTTGTACACGGTTTCACAACCGTGTATGAAACTCAACTTTTATACACGGTTCCTAAACCGTGTATAAAGACCAAAATAACCGTGTATACAAGTCATTATCATACACGGTTTTTAGATGAAACCGTTTATAAAAGATTAATAACTGTGTATAAAAGTCACCATTTTACACGGTTTTTACAAGAAACCGTTTATAAAATGATTAATAACCGTGTATAAAAGCAACCATCTTACACGGTTTTCATAACAAAACCGTGTATAATGGTGACCATATATAAGAAAAATGCATACTTTTGTACGCGGTTTTTTACTAGAACCGTGTATAATGAGTTATATTTATATTTTTAATATTTTCCTCGATTCTTTTACCATTCATTATTCAGTAAGCTACATTTCCAAATACGATTCCAATTAGAGTGATGGAAGATTTCAAATACAATAATAAATACAAAATCAACAAGACACGTAAATGTAACATCTCAAAGTAACGTACCATTAACCCTTACATTTTAAAAATCATCAATGTAAATGTAACATCTCAAACTAACCGAACAATCTAATACCTTTACCGTGTAATCCAATCTAATAATTTATAAGATAATCACTCCCATTGATTACTACATTTTGCCATCCATCACGCGCTTCAAAATAATTGTTCTCGCGATATTGCAAGCTATCTCCTCTATTTTGTGTAATTGTGAAAGGAGATGTGGCCGTCCATATGTCCTGTATATATAAATTTGAAAGTAGGAGTAATTATAAACAAAATAAAGTGTTTTGTACAATATATAAATAAAATGAAATAAATTTAAAAAATACATACGTTGAGAGAGGAAGCATATTGGTAATCCGTCACAAAATGAAAGATTTGTTTCACAACATAGTAACCACACTCCCAACCCTCTTTTTGTTGATTACACTACAATGTAATCTCCATGTAATCGGAGTGATGGCTTCAGAAGATCCTATGGCAAAATTGTATTTTGTAATGGCCCTAAATGAAAAATAACAAAAAATTTGTGTTAATTGTCTATTAATTATATAAGTAAACATATATATAGAGAGAAAGAAAGAGCAGATATACTCGATTAAATAATACTTGATTAACTGAAAAAGAGTAAAGATTAAATAATATTTGAATGGACATGGGATGGTCCCTACTTGTTTGCTGGTTCAAAACCTCCACGGCATATTTGCCATTCAAAATCTCTAGCCCGAAAAAAAAAATTAAATTGCCGGACGACTGAAGATGCTCTTATATGATTAGGGAACATGTTTCAACTTCTTCTACCATAAACACATATGTGAACTTCTTCCAACCATACAAATATTTGGTATTTAACATCTTATTTTTTTTATGGATGGTAGGACACGAGAGCCACCAATATTGCATACAATTTCATTATGATTTAACAAGATCATCAAACTTATATACCTAATTAATTAAAGGTCATCGAAAGTTAAAGGTCATTCTTAGGAAAGCTTGGCTCGTTGATATGAACGAGTTTTATTTTGTGTTCGAGATTGACAGCTATACGAATAAAAAACATGATGTTAATGGATATAGAATTAGTGATTAATGAACAATTTGTTTAAAACGATGATCATACCTTACTTTTTGCGAAGAATAATGCCAAAAACGATCAAAAAACTCCAAAGAAGAGCAAAAAATCGTAAAATTCGAGAATGAGCCGTATGGGTACAAAAAAACGGCACATATATCTTTATATAATATGGAAACCCTAGGTTAAGCCTTTTATACACGGTTGTATATAAAAAACCGTGTATAAAAGTCACATTTTATACACGGTTGTAGGTAAAAAACCGTGTATGAAAGTGACCTTTATACACGGTTGTGGGTAAAAACCGTGTATAAAAGTCACCTTTCATACACGGTTCTCTTATACACAACCGTGTATAAAGGTCACTTTTATACACGGTTTTTATACACAACCGTGTATAAAAACAAGATATCTTTCTACACGGTTTTTTATACACAACCGTGTATAAAAGGTGACTTTTGTACACGGTGTTTTCGCTGCAACCGTTTGTGATTGTCAATTATCCTTTTTACACGGTTTGTTTACCAGAACCGTGTATAAAACCTAATTTTTAGCAACGGTTCTATTTCAACCGTGTAAAATCCATCTTTTATACACGGTTTTAGTAAAAACAACAAAATGTGTGTATAATTAGGCGCGTATAAAAGTTATATTTGTAGTAGTGAACATTTATGGATGATTGTAATATTTTGGATGATACACTACAACAAAAGTGATTTTATAGGACGCCTAAAATGAAAAAGCGTCCTAAAAGAATACTTTATAGGACACTAATTTATAGGATCAAACCAAAAAGTGTCCTATCTATAAAATGTGTCCTAAAAAATAGTTAATAGGAAACTTTATTTTAAAAACGTCGTAAAAAAACTTATTAAGACGCCTAAAACCGTCATATAAACTTATTGTAACGATTTTAGATAGGACACTTTTTGGTTTGGTCCTATAAATTAGTGTCCTATAAAGTATTCTTTTAGGACGTTTTTTCATTTTAGGCGTCCTATAAAATCAATATTGTTGTAATGATAAAGTATAAATATCAAATTAGTTAAAATCTTTAAAAAAATAAAAAATTGAGAATTAATTGGGAAAGAATAATCCGACTAATTTGAAAAAGCAATGAAAACGTTCCCAGATCATTGAAACCTTGCTCGAAGTAACTTTTTAAAAAATAAATCTAAAAGCTTTTTAATTTAACCATCTTTCTGAAAATACGTACAACCGACAGGAGATATAACAGTGGCCCGCATTGGATTGTAATCATTGCACATTAAAAATGTTTTGGAATATAAGGTTCTTTTACGATGAAAAAACGAACGAGTTGGTTTGTTCAAATAGGTTAACAAGTCCAAATAGTCTATATCTATGACCAATATTAGACTACGATTGGTAGTCATATATAACTCACCCAATTTTTTTATATTGTAAAATTGTTTATTTCTCATCCATTTACACAATCTTCAATTTTGTTACCTATTAAGTTGTTATGTACTATAATAATAATAATCAGTCGTAAATAAAACTATAACAATATTAGGCCTAAATTAATAACTATGAATTTTAATATACTTTGCATTTTTATGAATAAAAATAAATTATTATATATGATTGTATAAAGTTTAAGAAAAAGAAGCAAAAACAAATTATCAATAAAAATATTACAAGTGATCAAATATCATTACTAAACAAATGATTTATACGTACAAAAATCACTCACAGAAATTTACGTAGGTGATTACCGATAAATCATTCAGAAAATACTAATAATAGTTCGTTAGAGTCCAATATTTTTTGAGAAGATATCAATGAGTTATGGAGAGAATACCCGAATAATATGTCACTGATTTGAACTATCCATTAACTTTTGTGATAGTTTGTGACGAATCATTCATTTAATGACGGATTTTACAAAGAAAAATGAATAGACAAAATTCTCTCGTTTAATAGTGTATATTGCCTAATATTGGTTAATCAAGCGATGAGATTGTTAGTATTGTTTAGTTTTAATTACTTTTAGTTTTGTCTTCTCCACAAAAGATCACTTGAGATTGCCATTAAAGTATAGGCTTATACAAAATCATTAATTTCTAGCATTTCCAAACCTTCCCTAGACAATTTTTATGTGCATAAACACTAGCCAATATTTTTATAAAGTGATACAATTTGACTTTTCATATGTTCTTCCTTTTATGATTTTATTCATTCTAAAAAAAGTCGAACATTTTTCTTCATTCTTCTTTTGTCATGCATCTCTTACTCATCTTTAGCCATGGAAATGGGTGGAGGATACCCATATCGTCCCCACCCCTACCCTCTTGATTGGCATGAAGGGAAGAAATCACCACAGAATATTAGGAATCTGTTAGATACCTTTCCAATTAATAAATATAATTGTATTATAATAGGAAGGTTAAGGGGAAAACGTTAAAAAAAAAGGAAAACTGAAGCACATTTTGGGAGGCCGCCATCTGGACGGTATGCACAAATGTTTACAAACGATTGAAACTGTTTTTTTTCCCTATGCACCAATGCATATATATATGCATTATAGCATATTCACAAATACATGTTACAAATTAACTATTTTGTTTCTATGCATCAATGCATATTACAAATTAACAGTATTCATTTGTGCATACCGTCCATATGGAAGGCTCCCAGGGTGCTCTTCATTTTTTTTGTCGTTTTCCCCAACTTGACCCTATATATATATATAGATGTTTATGCAAGGACGGTAACAATTTAAGAAAATACGAGGACAATCCTTATTCAATCATTTTGTACATGAATTTTTTTTGTACAAAATCAAATATGATTCACGTACAAAAGTCACGACTTTTACCGCGACTTAGCCCACGGCAAAAGTCGTCCGTGTCATTTTTTTGATGTTAATACAAAATCACATATGAGTTTGTACATTAAATATGTTTCTTGTATTCTCATAAATAGTTAGCGTTCTCGTATGAACTCGCCTCTCTCTCTCTCTCCCTATATATATATATATATATATATGTGTGTGTGTGTGTTTGTATATATAAGAGGGTACCCTTTACCCGTCCCCGTTTTCCACAAAGGTAGGTATCCGTCCTATTAGACTATAATAACTTTAGCCACAATATCTTTTGTATATTGATGGAATTTAAATACAAGAAATTTACAAAGGAAACAACGTAAATTAAGGACTATACATGGAATTGTACAAAAATATTGACCACACAAAAAGGAAAGATATAACTGCTATTTCAACCAAGGAGAAAATCAAGGTGGTGATTTATCTTCAATACATCCCCACACATCTTAATTTTTTTTTCTTATAGTGTTTTGTAATCAAAAATTAAGGAAATAAGTAAAATGACACCAACCCACTTAGATATCCGTTTTGACACTACAATCCAAGGCGTACATGAAACGTGAAATATCTTGATATCTTTTTTAAGCATCAATAGTAAAATTATCCAGTATACATCAAATCTTGAAACATGTTTCTTGGAAAACTCTACGACACTCGATATGTACTTTATGTTCAAAGCCATGGTACTGTTGCTTCAACCTTAATCTTTCAAAGCCCTTGAGGCTCCGGTTCATAATGTATGCTTGGTATAATTTTAATATCTTGACTAATCGTCATCGTTAAATTGAATTTCTTATTTATTGTTGATTTTTGTTTGGAATTCAATACGATAAAAGGGTTTAGGGTTTCTTAAACAAATTACAAGAATTATGCATCATATATGTACAAATTATAACCTTAATTAAGATCATTGCAAACTAAATCACCAATCAATTGGAACTAAAAATGAAGCTCGCACCAATTTAAGAATTTGAATAGCGTTAGTGTAATCAAGAAGATGATGACAAAGGTGGAGAAAGAACATTAAAATGGAAATTAACTTTGAAGATGACAAAGGTATTGCTTTAGAATCATAAGTTATTTCATATTTTTTTGAGTATTATGAAAAAGTTTCGTCAAGTTACATAACAATAAACAATGATTTTTTGAAAATTATTTCAAGTAGTGTTTCATTTTTTTTTCTCTAAATTATTTCTCTTATATTTTTCAACATAAAATTTTAACATGGTTTAGATCATTTTATGTTGTCATATAGTTTATCAACTATTTATTTTTTATTAAATACCACTAGGGTAATTACCAACTAACAAATTACTTAATTAATATAGTTATTAACTTTTCAGCTATTGAACATGACCATGAAATTGAGGGTTTCTTGCTTTAAGTAGATTTAATTTTTAATTTATTTTGGTTAGATTTGGTTTTCATTTCGTTAGAAAACAAAACAGACGAAGAAGGAAAGAAATGACGAGATGTTGAGAAAAAAAGCTTAATCAAGCACACTTAAAAAAGGGTTTGTTTGGACGGGAGGAATAAATATTAAATTTTGAGGGTATTTCAGAATATTAGAATATGTAAGAAAAGTTAACAAAAATATTGATAAAATCATTCGAAATCCACAGTAAAAAAGTTTGAAAAATATCTAAAAATGGTGAAATTCTGCTTAAAAAATATTGGCTAAGGGATACCCTTTGACAAAATCCTAGCTTCACTATTGTTAACACTTAGATAGCGTTTGATACGCAGATATGATTAGACAAGACAGGACGGAACAAAACTGGACAAGAGGGTGAGATTGGACTGAACATGACTGGACAAAAAAAATGTATGTTTGGTGTTTGGTACACCTAGGACTGAACATGACAAAACTAGACAAGTTGCCACATAAGTTATTTGACGATTTTATATATTAAATAATAGTTATAATTCACACACAAAAAAAAAATTAAATAATTTAATTTATACAGTTTTAGTCAACACACATACACACACACATATATATAATACATATATAATAGTAAAAAAATTGAATGAGAACTTTGTTATAATTGATGATAGTTTGAAAAAACCCGATACACACAAATGAGAAATTATGCTTTATTCGGTTTGGTGGAGGCACCGTAAAGATTGTTGCAACAACAATGGTTGTGGAAGTAGAAGCATTGGTGATTGACGGTGGTTGTGGAGAACGTGAAGATGGTGGTGGTCGACAATGGTGGAGGAGGTGGTAGTGCCTGATGGTACTATTGGTGGCGGTGGTGTTGGTGGTTATGGTGGAGGTGAGGTGGCCCATAGTGGTGATGGGGAAGATGGACGGGTGTGGAGGTGGAATAGGAGGTTGGTGTACTAGAGGAGGAGGTGGAGGTGGCCAACGGTGATAGTGGAGGTGACCAACGGTGATAGTGGTGGACTAGTGGTGGCGATGGATGGTGGTTTTGAAGGAGGTGAAGACGGTAGATAGCGGTGACAGTAATGGTCAGCAGTGGTAGTGGTTATGGTGGAGGTGAGGTGGCCACGGTGGTGGTGGCGATGAACGTTGGAGGTTGGTGGCCGACGGTGATTGTAGAGGTAATGGAGGAGGTTGTTGGTCTAGAGAAGAAGGTGGAAGTGGCCAACGATGGTGGTGGTAGTGGCAATGGATGATGGTGGTTGGTGGCCGACCGTGGCTACCGGTAGCCACCGACAGTACAGACGGTCGTGGCTAGTGGTGTTGACAATTGAAACAAGTATCATATTAAAAGGTTATATATAAAATGAGGGTAGATTAGTGGTATTTGATTTCCTGTCTCATTTTTGTCCCAAAATAGGTGGAACAAGAAAAAGTTCTTTTTGTCCCACTTTGTTCCACCTTGTCCCGGTTCCTGTCCCTGTCCCATGTCGCGCCAAACATGGGACAATGAATTCCTGTCATGTCCCATGTTGCACCAAACGTGGGACAGTGAGTTTTGTCCTGTCATGTCCCATTGATCAAACGCACCCTTAAGCATTTCCAACAGTTATGTTATAATTTTTTTTTAAATGTTTCAAAATTCAAAATCTATAAAAAATAATTAAATCCAACTCTAGCCACTATTTTATTTATAGCAATTCTAGCATTAACTATATTACAAAAATATTCAAAACATTTAATAAAATATTATTTATTTCTTTGAAATATTTATTTTCAACTCTTCTTGGTGGGAAATAATCAAACTATTATTTCTATCTCCTATCTAAAGATTTAGAAACCTCTCTAAATTTGAAAATTTCCACTTCTCTCTTCTTTCTGCTATTTTTATGTATATGATGGAATAAATTTTTTGTTACATCTTACAAATATTTATTTTAATATAACTTTTGATTATGCTTTTATAAATTGAAATCAAAGTTTACAATGAAAAATAAGATTTTGATAAAAATACGTTAAATACATGATCGATCATGTGTTTCACACCATAATTTTGTAGGAAAAAACCCTTCACTATCATCAATCATATTCATTTGTATTCATGGTTCTTACATTATCCTATACATTAAATGTCTATTTTGTTGAACTTATATAAAGAAGGGACATTGAAAGTTTGATAAAAATTTGAAAACGAAAGAAACCAGAGAATTATGAAAAATCAAATGAAAAAAATACATTAAAATGAATGTCAACTCATAAAAAATAAAGTAATAGTTTTTTAGTGTAATTTATTTCGTTCCAAATTTTATTGTATTTCACCGATTTTAAGTTTAAATAATGATGGGTGATGTTTTTATTTTTTAAAAGATGGCACTACAAGGATCTCTAATGGATTTTTAATAGATCTCTAATTGTCATATAGGGTTTCTAATTGAAAAATTGTATTAGTTGTGAGTATGATTTTATAATAGAAAATTGGTTTTTAAAAATTGTTAATGTCACAACAGTTTTTCTGATATGGTAGTGAATAGTAGGCATGAGAATGGGACGGGAATGAGACAAAGACCTTAATCCCCGTCCCTGATCCCAATCTTCCTTCCCATCCCCACCGGGGAATATGATCACATCTCCGTCCCTGACCGGGAACGGGGGCCCCAATGGGGAGTATAGGAGTTTTGCCACTAATATAAAATGTTTTAAATCAAATATGTTAAACATCACACTCGATTGATAATGATTTATGTTTAAATTTTACATATTTTCAAAATTTGTTCATATAAAGTATCAAATATTCATATGTGAACAAGATTATGGTGTAAGATATAAGATTTTAATAAAAATACGTTAAATACATGATTGATCATGTGTTTCACACCATAATTTTGAGTAAAAGACCCTTCACTATCATCAATCATATTCATTGGTATCCATGGTTCCTTACATTATCCTTTACATCAAATGTCTATTTTATGGAACTTATATAGAGAGGGGCATGAAAAGATTGAAAAAAACTTCGAAAAAGAAGAAAGTGGAGAATCACGAAAAAGCAAATAAAAAAATATATATTAAAATGAATGTCAACTTATAAAAAATAAATTTATAGTTTTTTAGTGTAATTTATTTCGTTCCAAATTTTATTATATTTCACTGATTTTCAGTTTAAATAATAGTGGGTGATGTTTTTAATTTTTAAAAGGTGGCACTACAAGGATCTCCATTAATAGATCTCTAATTGTCATATAGGGTTTCTAATTAAAAAATTGTATTGGTTGTAAATATGATTTTTTAATAGGAAATTGGTTTTTGAAAATTGTTACATCAATACTTTTTTCTGATATGGTAGTGAATAATAGGTATGAGAATGGGACGGGATGAGGCAGAGACCATAATCCCCGTCCCTGATCCCAATTTTCATCCCCATTCCCACCAGGGAATATGATCACATCTCCGCCCTTGACTAGGAATGGGGCCCCCAACGGGGAATAAAAGAGTTTTTCCGCTAATATAAAATGTTTTAAATCAAATATGTTAAGCATCACACTCGATTGATAATGATTCATGTTTAAATCTTATATATTTTCAAAATATGTTCATATTCATATGTGAACAAATATTCACAATGTGAAGAAACTCACAATATCTTATGTATTTGTTTGATTAAATGATTTGACTTTCAACTTTTTTATTCTAAAAAAAGTAAGACAACTAAAAAAATGCATATGAGAAGAAATTTTAAAATAATATTTCTAAAACTAAAAGATATTAAATCTAATTATTATAAATAATATATATAATAAAAAATATGTAATATATTAAATATTTAGTGATGAGCCGGGGATCATATTACCCGTTCCCATCCCCATCCCTGGTTTTTAACTTTCAGGGATCCCCATTCCTATTCCCGATCCCAGTTTTGGCGGGAAATCCCTGTCTTATCGGAGCATGTATACCGGGTTCCCCAATGAGGTGGATCTTATTTACATGTCTAGTGAATTGTATAAGAAAGTGTAAGGTATATTTTCTTAATAAGAAATTATTTTATGTTACATCATGTTTTTTGATGTTTTGTGGAGTGTATTTATATTACATGTATAAATAATTTGTTTAATGAGATTTTGGTTATAAAAGAAACAAATAGCCTAATCGTTAATTAATATTGATATAAATTTTTTTATTAGAAAGTAAAGTTAACATTATATTAGATTTTCTTATAAACTTGACATTAATATATTAATGAATTTTATAAAGAAAAAGCAAAATATGAGTTATATTTAATGTTTTGCCATTATTTGTGGGTCATGTCGTCTGTGGTCCAAAGAGATTATTGGTGAAGTAATGAGAGCATTCTAATCATACAAAACATTAATCGTCGAAGATGAGCGTCATGTTTATATTTGTTAATTTGATTATATACAAAATGAAGATAATTTACTATAACTATATGTCTATACCACAAATCTTTCATAGCATACTTTTACGAAAGTTGTCTCAAAATCACGTACAAGTATATAATAGGTTAACAAATCATTGTTTAATTACTATTAGATTTAATTGAGGGGATTTGGCAAAGATTAATATAATGTTTTTACTTTCTATTTTAATTTAATGTTTTAACATTTAATAAACATTATGATGTTTAAATTAATGTTTTAACATTAATTAAATGTTGTGGGTTTAATATTTTGTTTTGTTAATAAATTAAATATATGTAAATAGACTAAAATTATATAAAACATTAAAAAATTTAATTTTTTATGTAAAATTATAAATACTTATTTGTTAAATAAAAACATTTTATAAAATTAAATTAAAAATTTTATTTAATTAACCTAATTTACTTAATTACAATTATTTAATTAATAAATTATTCAATATTAAGTTAAATATTTAATTGTTGTTTTAGTGTTATTTAATCAAAATATAATTTTTATGATAATGTGTCATTTACGCTTTGTTATCGAGTTTTAGAAGAAAAGAAAGGAAATGAAAACAAAAGAAAAAAAAGGAAATGAAAGAGAAGTTTTTTTATTATTTGTATTCTCAAAATGAAGGGAAAGGAAAGAAAAGTAAGAAAAGAAAATAAACATTCATGTTCTTGAGCATAAGGGAAAGGAAAGGAAATACGTCAATTTTACAAATATGTCCTTATTTATTTTGTAGGAGAATGTAATTGATGGATAGATGTGTAATTTTATAAATATTTTTAATTGTTATAAAAAGCCATTCCTCACAAGAACATACCACATACAAAACAATACCAAAATTTAGATTGTAAACAGTCCCTAAACGGTACCAAAACCACTAACAAAACAGTCCCTAATCAGATTCTAAACAGTAGCAAAACAAGTAACATAAATCGAAAGCAAAAACAGTAAGCAAAATCAGTAAGCATAAACATAAACAGTAGCAAAACATAAACATAAAACATAAGCATAAAAGATAAACATAAAAAATAAGCATAAAACATAAACAATAGCCAATCGAAAGCAAAAAAAACAGCAAGCATAAACATAAACAGTAGCAAAACAGGTAAAAATAATCATGGAGAGAAATCATCTAATTTGGTTAAATCAATCTGTCCCTAAATCGAAAGCAAAAAACTACTTTCAGTAAGCATAAACACAAAAAATCAGCATAAACATACTGTCAATCGATATTCAACATAAAAAAAAATCAGTAAGCAAAATCAATATCTCAGTAAGCATAAACCTACTGTCAATCGATATATCAGTAAGCATAAACCTGTTGTCCATAAATCAGTTGCTAAACAGGTAGCAGTCAATCGAAGCATAAACAAACTCGAAACATATAACGTATACAGTCAATCTAAGCATAAAGAAGCTTGGAGAAAACAAATGGAGAAATCGATCTATCAGTAAGAAAAATCGAAGCATAAAGAAGCTTGAAGAAATCTATCAATCATAAGAAAAATCGAAGCATAAAGAAGCTTGGAGAAATCGAAGCATAAAGAAAGTATAAACAGATATAGAAGCTTGGAGAAATCGAAGTGGAGAAAACATATAGCAGTCTTCGTACCTTCTCTCAATCAAAGAGCAAAGATAACAGCTAAGATGGAGAGAGAGCAACCTGATTCAATCAAGGGATGGAGAGTAGTAGAAGAGAAAAGATAGCGGCAAGGGTTTTTAAGTTCTCATGAGGGTACTTTTATCATTATAGAAGTTTTAGATGCAATGATTTAATTCCATCTCATTTAGGAAGGAATGGTGAAATCCTTAAATGAGGGAATGTTTGAAAATCAATTCCATTCCTTAGGTAACCAAACGTTGGAATGAAATTTGGTCAACGGAATTGACCATTCCAATTCCATCAAATTCCGGCGGATTCCGGCAAACCAAACACCACCTAAGTGTTTGGACGTGTTCTTTGTTTTTTTTCCCAAGGTTCTCTCCTAAAGGAACAAAGGGACACTTGTTGACCACATATGATGTGGGTCCCACATAATATTAAATCATTTCTGATTTAATATGATTTAATATTAAATTAGAAATGATTTAATATTATGTGGGACCCACATCATATGTGGTCCACAAATTGTTCTTTTGTTTCTTTAAAGAGAGGTGGTTTTCGTATGATCTCCCCCATATATATATATATATATATATAGAGAGAGAGAGAGAGAGAGAGAGAGAGAGAGGTTCACGCGAGGATCGTAACAATTTAAGAAAATACGAGAGGACAATCCTCAGCCAATCATTTGGGTAATTAAATTTGAGAAAAAGTTTCATGTACAAATTACAACAAAAAATGGACACGAATGACTTTTGCCGTGGGCAAAGTTGCGGGAAAAGTCGCGGCTAATCATATATGATTTTGTACGTGATCATATATGATTTTGTACATGAATTTTTTTTTCTTAAATTTAATTACCCAAATGATTGGCTAAGGATTGTCCTTGTATTTTCTTAAATTGTTATCATCCTCGCATTAACCTCTTTCTATATATATATAGGGGAGGGATCAAATGAGAACCTCACCTCCTTAAAGGAACAAATTGTGGACCACATATGATGTGGTCCCACATAATATTAAATCATTTATGATTTAATATTAAATCATAAATGATTTAATATTATGTGGGACCCACATCATATGTGATTCACAAGTGTCCCTTTGTTCATTTAAAAATGCAAAGTTCTCATTTGAACCTTCCTCTCTCTCTCTCTCTCTCTCTATATATATATATATATATATATAGGGGATGGATCATACGAGAACCACCCCTTTTTAAAGGAATAAAGGAACACTTTGTGGACCACATATGATGTGGGTTTCACATAATGTTAAATCATTTCTGATTTAATATTAAATCATTTTAAATCAGAAATGATTTAATATTATGTGGGACCCATATCATATGTGGTCCACAAGGTGTTCCTTTATTCCTTTAAATTTTACAAAGTTCTCATTTGAACCTTCCTCTCTCTCTCTCTCTCTCTATATATATATATATATATATATATATGCGTGTGTGTGTGTGTGTGGAGAGAGGTTCATTTGAGAAGTACTGAATGTGTGAGAAGTAAGAAGTGATCTTAGCCCTTTATTTGGTCAAGATTTACGGCTTTGACCGTGAAGCACCGGATAATTCGGTCGCATGGTATGCGGAAGATAGAGGGCTAATTTAGTAACTTTTATAAACATGCGGCAAACAAGTGCATATGTAAACCCGTGTGATTCATATATGAACTATATGTGCATATGTGAACCCATGTAATTTATATATGAACTATTTAACTAAACCCATGTAATTTATATATGAACTATTTAACTGATTCACATATATAGTTCTAAGCTAGTTTTGTACCTGTGCGATGCAAAGCAAGTGAATCATAATTATGAAGCCACTACAACAAAATTGAGTTTATATGACGCCTAGAATAACTACCATTACAACAAAATGGAGTTTATATGACGTCTAAAATAACTAAGTGTTCTAATAAAGTGTTTTATAGGACCTAAGTTTACATAAATATACCGATTACAATTTATGATAAATACTTACATGCCTTCGGAATTGTCAGTCCACGAGCATTGTCCTAGCAAAAGCTACAATTTATGATAAATACTTATAATTTATGATAAATACTTACATGTATGGTTATGCATGTACACAAATCAAGTTGTTTTTCTAAAAGGCTTCATCACCATGGAAAGAAGTTTATGGTGACTAAGGTGGTGTTTGTTTTTTAATAGACGTTGAAGTCTAAAGTCTGATTTTAATTCTGAAATAGTTATGAAACGTTTAAACGGATCAGACATAAATGGTGATTAAGAGCTTAAAATTAAAAAAACAAACAAAGCCTAAGAGTTCTGAACTTGTTATCTAATAAACATGCATAATTTGAGCTTAAAATTTATGCTTAGATTAGAGATTGAGCAACGATAGAGAGCATAAAGTAAAAAACGATATATTTTTAAATAATAATACATCTAAAATTCAAATAGATTAAAATAGGTTGATATGTGACAATTCAACACATTTTACACATGACCCCCAAAAATTCATACGACTTTGGTCATGTCACCATCCATTTCATTTAACACATGAACCAAATATTATTGACTTAAATGAAGACCATAAAAACCTTGGTGTCTCGATCCATTTAAGAAGCTTTAAATATTTTACATTTGCGATTAAAAAAATTATTTAAGTATTCAATTTATTTGTGTACATGTATTTTGTTTATTATCCACGTGGAAGAAAGAGAATGAATGTTATTTGAGAACATATATAGTAAAGTTTACTTTGAAGGAAATTGGAAAGCACTTTTCGAGGAAGTTAACATTTTTAATTTATCAATTTTTAATAAATACTTTTTAAAAAAATCAATAAGTTATAAGTTAATAAACTAATCTAAACACCCCTAAGTGTTTTAATAATATATTTTGATGATAATTAAACTCAAAACACATGTAATATATTATATATACAATAATGGTACAATAAATTATTACAACGAATCTAAACCATCTATCAATTTCTGTTGATAAATTTAAACAATCCAAGATGTCAAAAAAAATTGCTTTTTAGTTTTTATACAACACTAGCTTTAAATATTGTGATCATTTAAAATAAATTAAAAAAAGGCTTTTTAGAAGCATCGTATAAAAAAGTTTGATAGTGTTTTTTGGAAGGTGTCCCGTACTATATATGTTTGAACTATTACCTGTAAATTATGATTGTAAGACATCAGTCTATAGCCCCTGATAAACTCAGTTACCATAATTGTTATATACGTATATGGATTCGAACCCTCCACAGATGAGATATTCAACCACATCCTCCAGGACCTCAACCATTACACCACAAACACAAACCTTGTGCTTAATAATTTTATTTCTTGACTTCTCTTGTTTGTCCAATTTCTTTGATAGAACTTTTAGGTTCCTTAACTTTATTTAGGGATCGTTTGGTCTAATGAAATGATTTTAAGAGATTTGAATTTTATGGAAGGATTTAGAATTGAAAAGACTTGGATTTGAAAGGATTTGAAATCTTTGATGTGTTTAGTTTGTAAAATTTGGGATTAAATTGAATTCTATTATTTATAATTAATTTATAAAAACAAATTATATATAGAAATAATTAAAATACATTTTCATTAATTGGTTATACAAAACAAATGTTTTAAACATATTTTAAAACATTATTAGAGCATCTCCAACAGCTTCTCTAAAATAAAGAAAAACCTATTTTTCTTCTCTAAACTCCTCTAACAGCATATCTATATAAATTTTCTAAAATAGAGATTTTTAGAAAAGTCTCTAAATATAGAGATTTCTCTATATCTTTAAAAGGATGAGAAAGAAATATTATTTAATGATTTTCCATCAATAACAACCCCTATAATTTTAGAGATTTTTGAAATAATAAATTTATTGAATATTTTAGTAATATAATTTTTTAATTGATACTTTAAAATAGAGAAGCTGTTGGAGTTAGAAGATAATAATTTTAGAGATTTTCACTTTACATTTTCTATTTTAAAAAAAAATTAGAGAAGCTGTTGGAGATTATCTTAGACACAAATTTTATGAAATCTTATGAACTACCAACAATCCTCATGAGATTTCAAGATCCTACCGTTTGGAGGATTTCAATTAAATTCCTTGATCGGAAATTTTTTAAACCAAACATAAAATTAGAATGAAATTTAATTTCAAATTCCTCCTAATCCATCCAATTTCATTCAAACCAAACTGACCTTAATGTAATGTAATTATGTAGGATGCAGGGTTATATATTAGCCTTATAAATTTAAGTTTTATTAGGTATTTTAATAGATCGTCCAAAACTGATAATTTATAATAAAAAAGCCATTTTATTTTTATAACACCATTAACATAAAAAAAGGGGTTTTTTTTTTCACACGTAGCAATAGAGTACACCAAGCCAAACCGTCTAAATAGTTGTTCAGTCGTGGATTACTAACCTATACAATCCAACAAAAAGAATTTAATCATAAGTATTTCACCAAAGAAAGTTTCAAGAGCTATTATGGTATGATTAAGGGTGTTCATCGGTTGACATTCATTAGATCTGAGGGGAACCGATCATATCCAATCATCCATCGGATGTTGGATTTTGCCAACCGAACCGATCCGATTAACATTGGACAACCGAACCGAACCGATCCAATGGATGATTGGATCGATTCGGTTTCATCCATTGGATATCCAATGGATATCGTTGGATGTCCAATAGATGATCCAATGTGATTGGTTCCATCCAATGTGTTAATTCAATCCAATTTTTAACAATGAAAGAAATTAATTAACATTTTTAATATGTGTTAAAACAAACACTAGTGAAGTTAAAAATTCAAAAACTACACAAAAACAAATTTTGATTTAAACAAAAAGACAAATTAACTGGATGATAGTTGGATGATGGTTGGATGGATAATTAGATGGTCATCGGATGGTAACTGGATGTTGGTCGGTTCGGTTTGTCGGTTCTGGTCGGTTCTGGACTGCCATCCAAGAACCGACCGATCCAAATTGGATGTTGAAAATTTCAATTCGATCCGATCCAATTACAATTGGATGTCCAATTATAGTCGATCGGTTCTGATTGGATCAGTCGTTTCAATTGGATCGGTTATTTTTTACACACCCCTAGGTATGATCGTCAGAGTTGTTGCTAGTTAATTGGTAAGCAACGATAATTGTATATTGAATAAACTTTTTCACCATGGAGTATCTATCAGACAACGATAATTTTTCGCCGGACTGTTAGCAATGGATATCCAAGAAATCATGTCTTTGCTTGGCATTTGGGGCTGAACAAGATTCCAACTAGAGTCAACTTGATTAAAAGAGATATAGACGTGCATTCCTCTCTTTGCCTGATTTGTGAGTCAAAAGTAGAATCGATGAATCATATTTTCTTTGACTGTCAGATGGCGCAGGATATATGGAGGAACATTGGAAGGTGGTGAAACATCGATAGTTTGAGTAATCTGCAGGAATGGAAGACCTGAGCCGAGTCAATTAGTTTGAGAAAAGGAGAATCGGAATGTTTGGAGGCGGTAATTTATACAACGTTATGGTCTATATGGACCTTCCGGAATGGGACCCTCTTTGGATCCGCTAAACCTAGAAAGTCGACGATTTTGGATATTATTATGACTCTTTCATATTTTTGGATCCATAATAGAAGTCGTAGATTTATAATTAATTGGGTGGGATGGCTCCAAAATCCCACCCTTGCTGTTTCCACTTTGTAAGTTCTTCTAACTTCTTGCAAGTTTTAATGAAACTGTCGATGTTCAAAAAAAAATTGTTTTGGAAGGATAACCAACGTTGGTAACGAACGCAAAATCATTTTTTATTATTTAATTGACCATAGTTTACTAACCACATAGCACGGATCATTGTGTGCTCTTTTTGACGGATCACCGACAAATTAAAATTAACTTTAATTTATTTTTAAGAGAATACATTGTTGTTAATGATTTGTTAGTGATGTCTTGTTACCGACAACTTCCGACAACATTCTCATAAAAATCAAAATTTGTTTCATTTACATGCACATTTGCTGGTGATAAGAAGTCTTATTGGTAATTAAGGATCATAGTGGGTTAAAATGGTACACTGTACATTTTATTGGGCCTTAATGATCATAGTTGGTTTAGCAGGAGGGGTGCTCAAAAACCTGATCAATCCGACCAACCCGATCAACTCAACCCAACCCGATGCAAAATAACTCAATCCGAAGCAACCTGATGTCTAATCGAGTTGTAAAATTTTCAAACCGTAGGTCTTGGGTTGATAACGGGTTACTTTTATTTGAACCCAACCCAACCAAATCAACCCGACAAACCCTATACCATTTTCATATACATATATTTTCAATCTATTTTCCGTCTCTATATAATTCCTTTGTATACATGTCCATTAAATGTGAACATATATATAAATTGAGAAAATTAATTAAATGTAATATACTTAAGATTTAAGAAGTATGAATATGTTGTACCAAATGGTTGACGATGAAAAAGAAATTATGAATAAACCAGAAAAAAACAAAATATTCAAGGTTAAGAGAATATTTTGTTGTACTAAAGTATCAACCCGACCAACCCATATGCGTTGGGTTGCACTTTTGTTTAGGTTGGGTTGGGTTGAGATTTTTCAAACCGAAAGCATTGAGTTGAGTTGTTGAAATGCCTTTAACTCGATCAACCCAACCCACGAGCACCCCTAAGCAGGACCACAAAAGATCATTTTAGGTCTATGTGAGCCATATTGAGTTTAAGTGGCCATAATTGATCATAATGGACCTTAATAGTTAATTCTTAGGGGGCGTTTGGTTCGCAGAATGTTTTTGGATGGAATGGAATCTGTCAAAAGAAATTTGACTTTGAAGGAATTGGAATGGAATGTTATCACTACTAGAAAATTGAGTATTTTCAACGGAAAATGTCGTTGAAAATTTTCTATGAATTTTAAAGGAATTTTTGACAAAACATAAATTTTCTACGAATTTTCAACGAATTTCCGTTGAAATTCTCTCACAAAATGCATTTTCAACCAAAAACTTTTTGACGAGACATTCCGTTGAAATTTTTTTTGGTTGAAAATGCATATATGTTTGTGAGAGATTTTCAACGGAAATTCGTTGAAAAATCGTAGAAAATTTATGTTCTGTCAATAATCCTCTAAAATTCGTAGAAAATTTTCAACGACATTTTCCGTTGAAAATTAATTTCCGTTGAAAATACTCAATTTTCTAATAGTGTATCAGGTTTGACCACCTGTTTGGTTGACAGACATTGGAATGAAATCTGTTAAAGAAATTGAAATTTGTTTGTTTGGTTCACATAATGTAGCTTTGGATGTGGAATGAAATATTGGTTAATGACCAAAATACCCTTTCTAAATATTTTAAAACCAAAATCCAACAACTATGGTTCGGATCGATGGTGGTCGGTAGTGATTGGCAGTGGTCGATGGTGGTTTAGATCGGCGGTGGTCGATGGTGGTTCAGATCGGTGGTGGTCGACGGTGGTTCAGATTGACGGTGGTTGGCGGTGGTGGTCGGCGGCGGCGGTGGTGGTTCAAATCAGCGATGGTCGACGTTGGTTCAGATCGGTGGTGGTCGACGGTGGTTCAGATCGGTGGTGGTTAGCGGTAGTCGACGGTGACCGACGATGGTCGGCGGTGGTCGGCGGTGGTGGTCGACGGTCGTTAACGATGGTTTAGACAGGCAGTGGTCGACGGGGATTCAGACCGGCAGTGGTTGGCGGCAGCGACGGTGGTCGACAATCATCAACGGTGGTTCATACCGGCGGTTCAGCCGAGGGTGGCTGGCGACGGCGGGGGTCGACGGTCGTCACCGGTGGTTCAAACTGACGGCGGTTGGCGGCGGTGGTCGTCGGTGGTTCAGACCACTGTTCAGATCAAATAGGGAAGATGGAGGATAATTTTGTCTTTTTGAGAATATAGGATGGAATGGAATTGAATTCCTTCTCAATTGTGATGGAATGACCAAATCCATGGATGGTGGAATGTGTGGAATTCAATTCTATTCCATAGGTAAACCAAACGACTGAATGGAATTTGGTCAATGAAATTGATCATTCCAATTCCTTCCAATTCCATCAGATTACTGCAAACCAAACGTCCCCTTAATATCATCCTTTGGAATTAATCGGTGATAATGTTATTTTGAATTCTAGTGGTAATATATGGTCATCGAGAATCCTTAGGTGATGAGTGGTTATCAGAAATCCTTCAGTAAATAGGTCTGTCAGAATTTCCTTAAAACGACCCGTTGGCAAAGTTTTTACCCAATGAAGTTTAACTAAGAGATTTTTACCTACGGTTACCAAAGGTTGTGGCCTACAGTAAAGGACCTATGAAAATACTGATCAATGGATAAATAAATAATTATAAAATAATTTGTTGCTACATATTGTTTGGTAATGCAATATATTATTAGAAAAAAAAGACTTTTTCAACTATGAAATTGTTGTTAAATGCCTTTTACCTAGGTAAAACTTCGTTGGTCGCTTATACGGTCAAAGGTAGCATACAATAAGAGTACAAATAATAACCCCTTACTACATTACCTCTTATATGGATAATAGTCTTTGTTTATTCGTCAAAAGACATTAATAAAATATAAGTAAACAACTAGCTGATTAATCATAACCAAAAATAGACTTTATCCATACTATGATATTTTGTATATTATTTTAACATACATACACCCTCTAATAAAAGCAAAAAACCTTGTTGGCACTCATTTCATTTTAAACATGAATATGAAAATTGAATTAAAAGAACACATGACCATGGTGTCACTATCCATGTCATATTATCCTATTCTAATAAAAAAACATACCTATCTTAGTCCATTGCATGTTACACATGGTCCTAATAAATGCCTCATATTTGGATCTATTTTCCAAATACTTACACACACACACATATATATATATAAGGATTTTGACATAATTTATTAATTTTATATAGACACATGTACAAATGTTTGAATGAAAATACAAGAGAGATAAAACAGTCAATTTCTTTAAAAACAATAAGACATTCATCCTTTTATACTGATTTGATTATTCACATAACACAGTTGGCTTTATAAAATGTTAAAGATGTCAAAATGATTGAATAGACTGCTTTATAGAATCACACAACTATTATCCTATACAAAATGATTACTACAATAGTTAGTCAAGACGTGTTTGGATATCCTAACAAGTGCACTTCTAAAATTTAAGTGTCATATTAATTTTATATGAGATTTTGAGAAATATCAAATGAAAACGTTTTTTTTTGTGTAACATTATATTTGGAAAAAAATACTAACTGAATATTTTATTTTAAAATTTTCTCAAAAATGATTGTTAGTATGCGATAAGTGTGCATCAACTTATTTAGTATTACATTTTTAGAGTTCGATCTTGTTAACACAAGAAAACCAGATTTATAGGACATCAACAATGTCTAGGTATCCTAATAGATCGCTTGAGTTTACAAAACCAAACAATAAAACACTCCATCTAAAAGTGTTGTAATAAGTTTATAAAGATGTGTTTATTCGTCTAACAAGTTTTTAAGACACTTAAAAACAAAACATCATATCAACTATTTTATAGTACACTTTTGAAAAATGTCCTACAAACACATCTTTTTGTATTACATTTGATTTTATAAGACAACTTTTTAAATAACGTTATATAAAATAGTTAATATGACGTTTTATTTAAAACGTCCTAAAAGCTTGTTAAGACATCTAAAAACATCCTTCTTACAAGTACAACACTCAAAAGTAAGACGATTTACCGTTTCGTTCTATAAATTCAAGTCCGAAGACACTTACACGTCAATGAAGTACTTAAAACCCCACTTTTGTTATATAGTGTGTGCTCCTTAGAAATATGCATGCAATTGTTATTGTGTACATATTGTAAAAACTAGTACCAAAACAAACAACTCGTTTGTACGATTGCATTCTTAAAAGAAGGAAACACCATTTGATGGTGGAAGAAGGAGAGATCTCACAAACCCTTTTGAGATAAGCTGCAAATGAATAGAAAGTAGACAACATTTTTATAGTTAGGGATTTAAGGTTATCTAAATTCAGATAAAGATATTAGATTTCAGAAGGGTTATATATATATATATTTATATATGTAGAGAAGGAAGAGATGCATGCATGATGCAATGGTAACTTGGTAAGTCTATTCACGTGTTTCAAGGCAAAGAAAAGGGTGAATTTCTGTTTATGGCTTTTTGATGTTTGTTAGTTTTGAGGAAATTGGTCCCTACACTGAATTTATTGTAGAGTAAACATGGTGACATCAAACTTTTAATTCTTTTGGAACATCTCTAACAATATTTTTAAAATAGTAAAAATAAGAAAAATGAAGATTTTGGGTTTGAAATGTGCTCCAAGAGTTTAATATGTTTTATGATATTATTTTTCTTTCTTATACATTTAATTCCAAATATTTTCATTGATAAAAGAATAAAAATATGTGACCTTATCCCTCACACTTTTTCCATTTTCAAAGAAGATTTTAGAGAATCTGTTAGATTAAATTTTTTCAAAATCTCCATTTCAAAGAATTTTGTTGGAGATGTTTTTCAATGTTTAAAACTTTCTTTTTTAAAATAATTTTATATTACAACCATACCATGCATTGGGTAAGGCATCCATCAAAGTAGTTGGGGTGGGGTATTGATCTCGAGCTAATGCATATATGAACTTGGTCGCCCAGGTATATAAGCTATAGATTTACTGTGTAGGATCACCAGCCTTAACTAGAACATGCTCTAATTGGTCAAGAGGCTAAGTGACTCTCGAAAGTCATCTTTTATATCGCGTCAAGAAAAATGACATAGAAAATAGTATTGCTTAAAGATTATAACACCTTGAGTCTATTGCCTTAAATTGAGAGGGAGGTGGGTAACAACACAAATTCATAAAATCAGATATTCATTTTCCTTAGAAGCAATTCTATTTTCACATAAGCAACAACATTTTTACAGCATCTGTATTACAAAATCAAGTACCCATCTACATTCTACACAAAAGACCACCAAAGTTTGCAGAAGCCGGTGTTGAAGCAAAAGCAACATGACATAAGCGATTTAGTCTTAAAATTGTCCAAATAATATAAAATAAACTTCTTAAAATAAGGTAGAAGAGGAGGAAAAAAGATAAAAGGATAAATATTTAACAGAACATAAAAAAGTGGTAAATTTTTTTAAAATACCGGTCGTTTACCGAATTGTTAACGGCAAAATTCAATACTATTACTTACTTATGGGCTAACATTTTAGTCCATTAAAATAGTATGATATCAACAATTTACCCGATAATTGTCAACTGTGGTAAGCGTCGTCGCCCTCACTTACCAGGAAGACTCTCGGTCCTTATCTTCGTTCTTATTGGATAATATGTTTTATCCTTGTCATATTAATTTGGTAAGACAGTGTAACTTAGTAAGCGCTTATCTGAATAAGTATTTGGTAATCAACTTCTAACCATCTTCAATAAGGACACAAAACACCAAATTTAACACTAAATCACTTTAATGAGACCAAATCTTACCCCAAAATTTTGGTGTATCAATATTCACGAGCCCAAATGTACGATGTATTAGTAGAACCCATGTGATACGACACCCAACTCCTCGAGTATCATGGGTTTGAATAACACCATTTCCTACAGGTTCTTGAAAAAAGTTTTTACACCAACTTTACATCAATAGAAAAAAGAAAACATATGTATATATAATCTTATATTTTAGTGTAAAATTTGATGTTACATATTAAAGTAGATTTATTGTTTACACCAAATTTATATCAGTTTAAAACGAATTTAATATTACCGACTGAATATATAAAATAAAAGGCTAAAAAGACTATAATTACATATTACAAGGTTATAATCTATTATTATCAACAAAATAGATCACATGGCTATTATTTATAATTATTTAAAAGAAAAACTTGATGTAAACCACACAAATCAAACATGTAATTTACTCTTTCTTAAAAATGATAATAATATGGTTAAGTCACATTATATGAAGGTCAAAGTTTGCACCTAAATTTATGTCCAACATTGTTACCCAAATGGAATGAGGTGTAAGCTGTAGCCAAGGTTCTAAATAACGTAAGGCGTGGTGTGGCGTGGCGGCGAGGTTAAGTCTTAAGCCTTAGAAGCAATGGCGAGCCATAATGTTTTTCAAGGCGTGTCTTATGGCGACAAATTTGTACATCATGTATAATATTATACATAAATAAACTTTTGTTTTCTACTATTAATCAATGAGTTAACGATATTAAACATTTTATATTCAAAACAAAAAAATAAGATACTAAAAGGGTAAGAAAAATCAATTATGATGTTACAAGAATCATGTATTGAGCCATGACGTGCCACAGACATAATGCAGCATCAGACACAAACCTTAAGCCATAGCACGTCATAACAGCTGTCGCAACGAGTTTTTTAAAACATTGGTTGAAGCGTATTGATTGTAGCGTATAGCGGCCCCCATTTACTGGTCAAATTCATATGCACTCCGGGTCCCACCCACTAGATCCAAATTATCTTTTATCATGTGAAACTTCGAACTTTCAAACTCTTGTGTTAAAATAATAATTTTTTTTAAAAACATTTGCTAAATGTGATTGGATTGAAAATAATTGATTTTTTATATGATTCAAGTATATTTAGCAATGAATTCAAATTCAGTATAACTGGACATAATAGTTTTAAAAAAAGTTATATCTTTTTTATTTAGAACTAAATAATGATTTCTATGAAATAGAAAAATCACTATTATTTAAGGGCCGTTTACCAAACACTTATTCGGGTAAGTGCTTATCAAGCTATATTACCTTAGCAGAGGAATATAACAAGTACCAAAAATCTTACCCGATAAGAGCGAAGACAAGGAAAACAATGACCAAGAGTCTTACCCGGGTAAGTGATTGCGACCGATCTTACCACGGTAAGTGCTTACTGGGTAAATTGTTACATACGATACCGTTTTTGTGGACTAAAATTTTACGCGGTAAGTAAGTGATAGTGTTGAATTTTGCCCGTAAGCACTTACCGGGGTAAAATTTGGTAAACGGCCCATTACATGTGCTTCTACGTGGTAGGGTAACTTAAAAATAATTAAATTGTCGTCAAACTCTTTCATTTGTATTTTCTTGTCTAACATAGGGGTAGGGGACGATAATGATTGGTACTGGCATATTCCATCTGTATCAAAATACATTTGTTTTATGTGTTCCTTTTTTGTATATGTATTATATGACATATATGTATGTTTTAGAATATGTCTCTTTGTTTTTGTGAAAAGGCAAAATATGAATATGTATCGGTTTTTAATCAAATATAAATGCATCCTATAACAAAAAAGTTAATCTTGTTAAAGGAAAAACAATATTGAACAACAAGAAATAGAGAGAAGGAAGATCTATAATTCTCATTAATTATAAGCCCTTTAAATAGGGATGAGATACAAGTAGATAACTACAAGAGATAATAGTTCTAACCTATATCTAATATGTTTATCTCTATCTATATCGTCATATCCATTAGACGATGGCACACTTATCCTACAACACTCCCCCTTGTGCCGAGTCAAAGGAGTGATGGTGCACAACTGTTGCCTCGTTAAAACCTTACGCCAAAATAAAAACCCAGTGGGAAAAATAAAAATAGGACGAAGGAAAGAGTACAACGCACCAGTTTATTTGCATTACATAGACTTTTCCTTTAGTCTAATAATCTCTCAGATTCTTACATTAATCATGAGAGTTAAGAAAACAAAATGGTATATAAACTGTTGCCTCACTAAAACCTTACACCAAGGAACAAAACTGAATGGGAAAAATAAAACCTTGGGTGAAGGAAAGAGCACAACATACCAATACTACACATATAGTAGACTCCCCCTTTTGTCTACTACTCCCCCTGATTTGTACATTAATCAAGGGAGTTTGGAAAGTCTCAGTATTCCAATACTTTCTATATGTTTCCCAAATATGATTTTAGTTAATGATTTGGTAACCAAGTATGTCACATTCTCCTTGCATTTTGCTTGATTCACTCAAATATATATGAGAGTTTGTTATTGCTGATTGTATATAAACTTAAAGCACAATATGCTTTGTGTTGTCACCCTTATCCATTTTGGGAATGAGCTTTTTGTATGAGTCAAATAGATAGTTAATATCAGCAAAGACATATCATGACAATATTTTATGTTATATAAGGGCTGGTACTTTTACCTTTCACATTCAACGTAGGTATTGAAATTTCATTATCAATCCTATTTTAATCTTTGTAAGGGAAGTATAAGCCCGCATCAATGGTTCCAAAAGATTAATTTGATATCATTCCAATGATGTTGCGTTGGCGCTGAGCTAAATCTAGCTAACGAGGTCATTGAGAGATACAATATACGGTCAAGTGTATTGTTCTAAGTACAATAATGCGCCTATTGCACTCAAATAGGGAATTCCAGCTTCCAAAGCCTCTTCGTCATCATCCTTCAAACGAAATGGATCTTTCCTAACATTTCGACCGATTACGGGAGTGTTAGCCGGATGCGCTTTGTCCATATTAAATCGCCTGATTATTTTCTAGACATATGCGATCGGTGAATTAATATCACAAACTCGGTGTCCTAGATTAAATAGATACATAAAACCAAGTTTTTCCAAAATCTTTCATCGCAAATTCAGATTTTGAATAGAATAAGGTTTCTCTTATTCCATCAAGAGTATTTATTATGTTCATTACATCGACATATAGAGTTATGATTGAACATCTGGAACTCGTTTTCTTTATAAATACGCACGGGCACAGTTCATCGTTCTTATATCCCTTCCCAATGAAGTATTCACTTAGGCAGGTATCCATATCCGCCTCTGAGCGTTTCAATTTCATGGAAAATGCATTTTGTGGTTTCTACTAATATAATGTCATCAAACACTTTTATATATCTCTTAATCTAGATCCCCATAGAGATATGTAGTAACCACATTCATGAGCTGCATTTCCCGTCCTTCAGAAATTACTAGGCTAATTAATTAGCAGAACGTTATAACGTCCATCACGAGAGAGCAAGTCTTCTAGTCATCAATCCAGGGCGTTGCGATAAACCTTGCGTCAAAGTAGAGTCTTATACATCATGACTTAATTATTCTCATTACGCTTTTATGACAAATGAATTATCTATGTTTTACGGGCTTTACACTTGGTGGGTTAGCACTACCGGACCAAATACCCGTGTATTTGTCAAATGTAATTATCCTGGATTGCTTCTATTAGGTCAATTTGCTCTTTGTTAACATTTTTCAACTGAGCATGGTTCGATGTCATAGTGCTCTATCATCTCACGAGCAACAATATATGTGAATATCATCAATGAGTATGTACGATCTGTCCATCGACTCGTATGCACTTTCATAATTCATTTGAGATTTATTTGATCTCTATTAACTTCGGAGCGTCCTCCAGTAATGATTCATAGACATAGTTTTAGTCAGAGATAATCTCATGAGAGGTTTATGTATTGATGATAAATGGTTGTGCCTTACTCTTCTTTTCCTTTAGATGAGTATCTATCGAACCAAGTAGCTTCCCCCATTTCCTTTTGGGAGACACGACCTCAACCACACCTCCACCATGTGTGATTGCAACGCGCTTTCCAGTGGCGTTGTGCCTTGTTTGGGGACTTTTATCCTTACGGATATATTTGCAGCTGCTATATGTGATCTTGTCACTTCTAGAATAACATTAAATATATCAGGTGTCGAGTCTGATTCGTTTGACTTCAATTTTACTTTGTGAAGTTTGGGGATCAAATTGAGACATGATGGGAATATTCTATGAGACTTCTAGTCGTTCCCATGGAAAATCCTTTTTCCTATCTCCCCCTAACGACGGGAAGACTGTCTCATCAAAGTGACAACTCGCTAATCTAGCGATAAAGAGATCACACGTCAAGGATTAGCGGATAATTGTTGTGGATTCATATCCAACTTATACTAAATCGTTTTTAAGGACCCATTTGGGTGCGCTGTGGGGGCGCAATTGGCACATGTACTACACAACCAAACAAGCGTAAATGTAAAATTTCAGGCTTATATCCAGTTACCAACTGGTACGCATGATACTGGTTGGCTAGTAGTGGGTCTAAAAACAAATAAGTAAGGCTGCATGTAATATTTGCATAACCCCAGGAAAATGCGGGTTAATTGGTGCGCATAACCAATTCCCTATATACCATCTATATTCTTATGATGATAACTTCTATGAGACCATTTTATACATACACATGGGGTATAGAAAACTCTACATTGATTGCAATATATATGCAATAATTATCAAATACTTATGATGT
This sequence comes from Silybum marianum, assembly GCA_036898165.1. NCBI lineage: Eukaryota > Viridiplantae > Streptophyta > Magnoliopsida > Asterales > Asteraceae > Silybum > Silybum marianum. The sequence continues at coordinate 16,410,892 of CM072537.1, read as the reverse complement.
AAATTCTCCAGCATTACAAGTCATATAAACTTAATGAGATAAAGAGAGAGGTGAGCCCTTAAACGTATAACTAGTGCTTGGAGTGCAACATTTCATGTGGACAATAATACGACATGCGTTCATTGTGTCGAAACCAGAACCATAAAATACTTTAATGGCCCGCATTCTGGTTGTTTATGTCCATAAATATTACCTTGTTATTCATTGTAAGAATGGAATATTTTTGTTTTATTTCCTTAGCTTTAGGATGGTCTCATTCCTGTCTTGGCTAAGGATCAGGGTTTATTAAAATTCTAGGTACTCGAGAGGGCTTATTATGATGTTGGTGTTACTTCTTGTGCTGTAGAAGTCAACAGTTGCATTTTAGTTAATTAACTCATTTTGCCTTTCACTCGAAAAAGAATATGTCAATGTGTATTTTTCAATACATAGATCATTATGTTATAACCATGGTGTCCCACAAGGTCATGTCGAAACATATATGTGTAATTGTCCCAAAGTTCTTTATTGATGACATAATATGATTTGATGACCTAGATAATCCACTAGTGTGACACATTAATTTCTCTAATATACGTTCCTTTCATATCATTAGAGTTGATGTACGTATATACCCATTTCCATTCTTATAATACGATTTCCAATTAATATGAATATTTTAACAAGGTTCTCATTAATATAGTCCTTTAATGACTATTAATCTTGTACTAACAAGAAAATGACAGTTCATCGTCTAAGTATTTTGGATGGAGGAGTAAATAGTAGTCTATCATTTATCATTGTGTGGGAGGTCCCACAAAAACACTCATGTTCTCCTCGATACATTCCAACATGGAACGGAGAATATTGAGAGTTTTATATTTGTAATTTTGATGTATTTCTTTACATTTATAATAGTTAAATATTTCGTTTTCATCAGCAAATGAAATTAATTTAATACTTTAAATAAATTTCAAATAAACTTATGCTCAATCAATCTTAATCTGATATAGTTCATTTCCAACTTGTTTTTTTTGGAGCGATTATTAGCACATTTTTCTTCTTATATTATCCATTATCTTTTAGGTAGTAGTTGCATTTCTGCTTCAAGAATTGTAAAACTGTTTTCGACTCTTTTCATGACTCTTACCGTTTTCATGGTTAATTTGTCCATGGGGTGTATAGATATCACCTATGTGAAAGTGCCTTTAACCCACTGTCCTTTGGAGTTGTTCCACCTCTAACACTTTTATTATTGACCACGAGAATTTTCTTTGTCCCGACATGTTTAGTGATCTGAAATAACCTTGTTATATCTCTCAACCACTTACAGTAGGTTTATGAATTCATTTAAAGGTTATACTCTAGCTCACATTGGTTCATTAATATGATGAAAGGTGGAAATCTTTCGTGAGTTCCTTGCCATGAAGATATAGATGGATTTTGAGACCCAACATTTCTTTGTTGAAATCAGTCACCTTCTTGCAATCGAGTAGATTTCATTCTACTGTATGATTAGTTTGGGAAGTACATGGTAATGGATACTCCTGATTTCCCTTTTCAGGGGCGTCCCACGGTTCTTGAGGGATTCTAGTTAACGATATTTTCTATGAAGGTTGTGACTGATGTGTTGTCTCAAAAATCTCTAGGTATTTACTTGTATTTTAACAAGTGATTTTTAGGGTCAATAAGTTTTGATAGTTTTTTTTACATATTTGCATATGTTTTATGAATCTATCTTATGGTACTCAAGTTCTTCTGAGTCCAAGATGTCGTGTATAATAGAGAATATATTATTTTTTAAAAATCATGTTCTATATGCATGAAATTTCATTATCATAATAATATTGGATTTTTGTTTGTTTATATTTTATTGATAATACGTCATCAATATTTCAATATTCGAAAATAGATCGTAAAGACACTTTTGGATTTCCAGGTAGGAGGGGAATCACGTGGATTACTTAAGTCCCTTCAACCTTAGGATTATTTACACCCGTTTGACAAAATATTCCAGTGTTGTGCTATTATTTCGTTTCATGAAATACATGAATAACATTAATAATTTTGAAAGATTTTGCCATTAAGCAAAATAAATATTGGTTTTGACATATAAAGTTGAATTTTTATTTTTAACATCTTAATATTATTTTGGAGCTTTTGGTAGAAGACCATATTATACGGAGGTTGGAAGTGTAACTTCCATTTATTAATTAAGATTGAAAATAATGAGTAGGAACTCATAATATATGAGGGTTGGAAGTGTAACTTTCCAAAATTAGTTATAAGGTTGAAATTATGAGTAGGAACTCACAATCAAGATAAAGACAATAAAATAAGATAAATATTTATATATGATAAACATTTAAATATTATGTGGTAAAATTAAGGGAATTTAAGTATTTTGACCATTTTAGAAAAATCATTTATCGAAATAAACATTTTCTTTCTGAGTTGACCAAAATGACCAAAAGCTAATCGAAATACATACCGATGATCGAGTTGCCTAAAACCTCCGTCCCAAATACTCTAAAACCTCCGCCACACCTCCAAATCCTCCGCCCAAATTAATTTACCAATTTTTTATTTACATTTTCTACCCTTAGAAGTTAGTTAATAAATCACTTTAAGTACTTTACTTTTTAATTTTTCATTTTACACCCTTATCACATTAACACACATACTCGTATATCAATTAAAATACGTCTAAAAATTACGTTTTTATTTTAACAAGCTACACCATTATAATCGTCTCGATAATATCTTCGAAATAAGCCCAATATTGAATATTTTTCGATATAATTATATACTTTTAAAGGCAATTATCTTGTTAATCGGTGAATATGAATATTTTTCACAAAATTCGGAATATTAATTAAAATATAATGCTATTATTTTTTAACGACAAAGTATAATATTATGGATGTATAAAGAAATAAGATATAAATTATAATATTTGGGGCGGAGGTTTTGGGCAACTCGATCATCAGTATGTATTTCGATTAGCTTTTGGTCATTTTGGTCAATTCAGAAAGAAAATGGTTATTTTGATAAATGATTTTTCTAAAATGGTGAAAATAATTAAATTCTCTAAAATTTAATCATAGAGTATATCCATAATTAAATAAATAAATGGTAAAATAGAAAAGCTAGTTAAATGATTTTATATTCGTTTAAATAGGAATTGATTATCATATCTTAAAATAGTGTATTAGTAAATTTAAATAGACCAAATCAAATAAATGATCCTAATTAAATTAAATACATATAATAATCATATAAAGCATCCAAATCAAATAAATTGTCCTAATTAACAACAGAGAGGTGGCAATTTAAATAAAGACATATAATAATTAGTAATTAATTGACAAATTATATATATAAAAATCATTTTATGTGACGGATAACAATAAGATAAATACATCAAAAAATATAATGGATTATACTTTTTTTTTCACCACAAATAAAGGTATCTAGATTTGATTTCATTGGTATTAAACATAAATTATAGTCAATAAAACATAAAGCAAGCATAGCAATTTGTTGAAAAATATAAGATTTAAGACCTCTTACATAAAAAGCTACCAAACCCTCAGTTATCAAATAATACTCAATCAATGGATTAACCCTTAGTTATTTACGTGAGATCCAAACAAAATTTAAGGTTTTATATTATCATTTTGTTGTGTTAAATGATATTTCCATATTTCTACCATAACAACCTTAAACACATTTGAATTTATATGCTCATGTTTGGGATTGTACAAATAAAAGTATATATATAGAGAGAGATATATATACACACATAACATCGTTAACACGATTATATTATGGTATCAAAGTTCATAACTATAAGAATGCTTACTTGGATTGTAGTGTATTATTGAAGAGTGATTGATGAAGTTGGAAGCCGGAAAATCTATCGACGAACAGATTTAGCATACGTGCTGATAACGTGTAAAAGGAAAAACAATATTGAACAACAAGAAATAGAGAGAAGGAAGATCTGTAATTCTCATTAATTATAAGCCCTTTAAATAGGGATGAGATACAAGTAGATAACTACAAGAGATAATAGTTCTAACCTATCTCTAATATGTTTATCTCTATCTATATCGTCATATCCATTAGACGATGACACACTTATCCTACAACAAATCTTAATATGTGTATATATTAACAAAACTATTAATCACATATTTATATTTTCTTTATAATTATATCTATTTTATTTTTAAGTTTCAGGGGATATAATGAGAAATATTATGTTTTGAATCAAGGTGCTATCAAAACCCTTATGGTTATGAGAGTTTATTTATGATGGCTCCACACTATTTATGATTGTTTGAAAGATCGACCAATACACCGTAAGTCCAAAAAAACTATGATTATAAGAAAAAAAGAGTATTCATAATAGAAATTACTGGAAAAGTAGTAGTATTAATATTAGGGCTATGTTTGGCAAAAGTAGCTTATAAGGTACCTTATGACTTATAAGGTAGCTTATCAAAACCTTACTTTTATTAACTTCTCAACGAGGTACCTTATAAGTTAACTTATGGTCATCCAAACAAATACACTAAAAATAAGATACCTTATAAGGTGACCTTATTTTTGCCCAACAATGCTTAATTTTCTCTAATTTCTAGAGGTCGTGATTTGGGCTTTTTGGAAACCTAACAACGGCCATTCAAAGTGATTTTTATAGAAAACAGAGAGAGATGTAGAACAGTATTATTGAGTAAACGATGTCGTTATGGTTGTCATCTTCATCGTCACTCTTCTCTAAGTCTTTCAATGGCAACAACAAATTTGTTACAGAGCTTCTTCTGCAGATGTTCCAGACTTCCTTTCTGTCGATTGGTACCTTCTTTCTCTACTTAAATCAAACTTTTATGTTCCGATTTGATGATACTTAGATTTCCAATTTTTATGCTCCGATTTGATGATACAGATACTTAGATTTCCAATTTTTATGTTCTGATTTATAGTTTCGGTATACAGTCAGAAATTTAAGGCGGTTAATAGATTAGGGAGAAAGAATCGTGTTAATTCATGATTTCAACATATTAGGTTAACCAAAATTGAATGAATCCGAATTTCATCAAATTGGGTACATTTGATTTTCATAAATTGGGTAAAAAGGAGGAATCATATCCATGTACTTTCGAATGGTTTTGTATTTAGGTAAATCAAGATTAGATTAGGGTTGAGTTATGCGCCTATGGTGAGAAACCCTTGGATCAACACTAACGAGATACAATCAGGCTCGTTTCTGACAATTTTTAGGTCCTGGGCGAGATTTAAAATTGGGCCCTCGATAAGTACGTTTTTTTTTCAAATACATTGTTTCTATTATCATATATAACATTGAATTCAAAAAATACTAATAATTCATATAAGACCGTTTTTTCGAGTATTTTTCTAAATGCAAAATCAACAATAATGACTTTTAATTAATATTACCCATCATATCTTTTTTACATAGCATCATAAATCAGTTCCACTGTCAAACACATTTTATTATATAGATTGACAACATTTGGGTTACAACTCACAATGTTGATTATTCAAAGTAACATCTTATGTAATATATAAATCAGTTCGGTTTCCATGTCACATCATGTTAATGTTTTCATTACGATTTTAAGCTTTTAGAATCAGAAGTCCATATTGCTTATTATTTGAGATTTTGTTGTTATTTTAGAAATAAGAGAGTACGTAAGATTCATGCACTCAATATTAGGTAAGAAAGAGTCAATAATACATGAAAAAAAATAATATTTTTTAAATCCTAAATATAGATATAAGTTGGATCGTGTCATATGGTTGATATTTTTTTTTTTCAAAAGGTAAAAGTTTTTCTTGTTCATAACAACAATTCTAGTATATTCTAATAAAAATTAAAATTCATGCGGATAGAATAATCGAAAGAGTCAGTGAGAGATGAATGATATAGAATATATTAAAGTTTTTTAATTTCTAGGAAAGATAATTTTAGATTTTAGTATTAATAAAAAAACTGAGAGAAATAATAAACGATACTATAAAATGAACACCGAATTAAATTTTTTACATATTTTCTTCTCCAATACAAATAATTAATATATGTGTGCCTTTAATATAATACTAAGTTCTTTGGATCATATTAGATACTAAAATAATTTGTCTATTTTATTTATTAACTTTTTTGAACCACTACCATATATTATATAATATATACGGGGAAAATTTGGCCCTGATTTCTTGTGGGCCCTGAGCGTACGCCCGGCCCGCCCTCCCCTAGGGACGACCCTGGATACAATTCTCAAGTGCAATTTGGTACATCTACAGGAAACTGATCAATCTCACCGATCCATGGGCTCTTCTCTTTAGCTGGATTAACAGTCTTTAAAGCCTTCCATACAGCACTGTTGCACTTAAATCCTGATCCAAAAGCTATTTGCCAAGCTCTATCTCCTTTCTTGATCCTCCCTTTTGCTTCTGAATAAGCCAATTCGTACCAAGTAGAACTACTTGAAGTGTTTCCAAATCGATTAAGTGTCATTCTTGATGGCTCCATATGCCAATCTGAAAGCTGCAAATTCTTTTCGATTTCATCCAAAACAGCTCTACCACCGGCATGAATAAAAAAATGCTCAAAAGCTAGCTTAAAATCCGGGATATATGGCTTAATCTTCATTCTAAAGAGCTTTTTACCGACTAAAGTTGCAAAGAAAAGGAACTGTTCAGACATGGGTAACACCAGTGGTCTTAATGTTGTGATGTTAGTCTTTAAAGCATCACCGGCTACTCCAATTAGATCTTTCGATAAAGCAACTCCAACTTTCCCGATTGGATCTTCTAAGTGAGTCGCGCAAGAAAAGCATTTATCGTCTGAACCCTTGTGGGTTCTAACCGTGTGGACCAGTTGGTACTTTGATCTTTTCCGGTCAGAGGTTTTGTTCGATAGCAAAATTGCAGCACCTCCCATTCGAAACAAGCAATTCGAAACAAGCATAGATCTTTCGTTTCCGGAATACCAATTTAACGTGATGTTTTCCATGCTCATTACTAAAGCATACGAATTTAGATGGACTTGAAGAAGATCTTTAGCAAGATCAATAGCGACTAAACCCGCACTACAACCCATTCCACCAAGATTATAGCTAAGAATGTTGCCTCTAAGTTTATAATGGTTAACAATCATCGAAGCTAAAGAAGGGGTTGGATTGAATAAACTACAATTAACGATCAAAATCCCTATATCTTTTGTTTTCACATATGTTTTCGCTAAGAGTTCATCGATGGCACCAAACATCACGAGTTCTGCTTCTTTTCTTGCTTCTTCCATACAAGGATTCGGAGGTACTCGAAGAACAGCTTCCGGAAGGTAAGTTGACTCACCAAGACCCGATCTTTCAAGAATCTTTCTTTGAAACTCGAGACTTTTTTCAGTGAACGAACCGGTTTCGGTTGATCTTTCCATAAACATCTGTCGGGTGCATTTTCGTTCTTCTTCGGGTTTATAACACGAAAAGTTGACAAGGTAAACCGGGGTAGGGCGAGTTAAGAAATAAAGGGTTGATAAAAAGACCAAAAGGGTTGAACATACAACCACTGATATAAGATTGAATCTAAGATGGTCCCAATCTTGAAGTGAAAAAGTTGACAATTGGGCAGCAAGAAGAAGAAGAAGAAGAAGAAGAAGAAGAACAACAACAACAACAACAACAACAACAACAACAACAAGAGGAGATAAACAAAGGTACATTCCATGGGTTATAAGATAGTGATATCCTAATTTTACATACTTAAGTTTAATAGATTTCTTGAAATCAGGAAGCTTTCTAGATTGTGAAATCAAGGGTTTGACTTCTGTTACCTCACTCATCTTGGCACAAATGCAAATTCCAAATTTCCAATTAACACACACTTTGAAATCAAGAATAAACAAAACCAAGATCTGATTTTTTTTATCTTCTGAAACGAATCCGAATTGAGAAATGATGATCTAGTCAAAGGGATTGAACAGAGAATCACAAACGAAGGTAGTTCCTGCAAAACAAGAATGGAAATTTTAACAAAATATCAAGCTTCAATATGCTAAAATAAACAGTAAATCATCAAAGATTTCGTCTACTTAAGTGAAACCCACAATTATTTATCCTAACAAAGGCAATTGAATGATCAAAATCTCTAAAATAATGAGAAATTAGAGATACCCAAATGAGGAAATTGGTAGTTATGAGAAATCTAACCTCTAGCATGAACAAGACTTAGTTGTGTTGTGTTGTGTTGTGTTGTGGGGGTGAACTCAATAATTTATTGAAAATTGAATAAACCCTAATCACAAAATATATACACAATGCACGATGACGAGAAAAATAGAAGAAGCTTCTTCAAATTGTGCCAAAAGCGTATTGGTTTTTTCTTTCTTTCCCTGTTACAAAGAATAAAGTGATTGAATTACGAGAAAAATAAAAGAAGCTTCTTCGAATTGTGCCAGAAGCGTATTGGTTTTTTCTTTCTTTCCCTGTTACAAAGAATAAAGTGATTGAATTACGAGAAAAATAGAAGAAGCTTCTTCGAATTGTGCCAGAAGCGTATTGGTTTTTTCTTTCTTTCCCTGTCACAAAGAATAAAGTGACTGAATTACGAGAAAAATAAAAGAAGCTTCTTCGAATTGTGCCAGAAGCGTATTGGTTTTTTCCTTCTTTCCCTGTCACAAAGAATAAAGTGACTGAATTACGATAAGAACAACTTTTTTTACTCAAAATTGTATGAATATTTTAGAGATGTTTATGTTTTTTTTTATCCAGTGGACCTGATTGTTTGTTTGATATCATGTTCGGTAAAAAATATATGGTAAAATTATCAACTTACTTAAAAAAAATTAATTTTATATAATATATCAATTATAATAAAAAAAAATATTTTTAATAAAATATATCATTATAATATTTAGAGTAAACTACGATTTTCGTCCCTGTGGTTTACTATTTATAACGATTTTCGTCTCTGTGGTTTAAAAACTTCTTTTTCGTCTCTGTGGTTTAAAAACTTCTTTTTTCGTTCCTGTGGATTCATTTTGCTTCTATTTTCGTTCTTAATACTAACATCGTTAAAAGTAACCGTTAAAAAGTTTTAGAAATTTACATATTTAGTCCTTGTGTTAGGTAAAATTTAAATTATTTAGTCCTTTTGTCATATAAAATTTAAAATATTTATCCTTCAATTCTTATTTGTTATATTAATAAACTATAAACTTGACATTTATATATTATTATTTTTATTACTTTTTGTTTCTTTGTTATATTTTAATATACATATCATACATACACACATATATATATATGTATTGTTTTTACTTTAAATATTAAACAAAATTATATTAATGATTAAAAGATTTTTATTTGTATTTAATAAAAACAATCGTTTGATATAAAATAAAACTATTTTTTTCTCAAATTCTAACAATTTATTTGGATAATAATTTAAAACCTTTTTGATATTTTAATTAATAATTTTTTTATTATTTTATCGAAGTTTATTTATTTATTTTAAAACCGATTGGTATTTTTATTAAAAAATTTAAGAAGCGATTGGTTTAATGAGAAAAAAAAATTACGAATCATTAAAATTATTCATAAATAAATTATATTTTATTCTTTTTTTCAAAGTTTTATATTTTTTTTAAATTATCACCTGTTTAATAGGATTTTCAAAAAAAATAGTTTTATTTATATCCAACCGGTTATTTTATTAAATGCACTTTGCTTTTAATATTCCATATTTTTATTTAAACTTTATCTTTTATTAATTAATCCAATTTTGTTTAATATTTAAATTTAAAGCAATATATATATATATATATGTGTGTGTGTGTGTGTATGTGTGTGTGTGAGAGAGAGAGAGAGAGACGTGTGTTAAAATATAATAAAGAAAGGAAAAGCAAATATATATATATATATAAATGTGAAGTTTATAGTTTATTAAGATAACAAAAATTGAAGGATAAATATTTTAAACTTTATATAACAAAAAGACTAATTTTTTTAAACTTTACACAACACAAGGACTAAATATGTAACTTTTCAAAACTTTATAATTGTTACTTTTAACGGTGTTAGTTGTAAGGACGAAAATGGAAGCAAAATGAAACCACAGGACGAAAAAAGCAGTTTTTAAAACACAGGGATGAAAATTGTTATAAACAGTAAACCACAGGGATGAAAATCGTAGTTTACTCATATATATATATAGACTTAGGATCATATGAGACCACCCTGTTTCTGTGAGACCCGTGAGACCATCCTTTTACACTTGAAACTTCACAGTAAAAACACTATGAAGGTAAAAAAATATATGAATCTTTAAAGTATTTTTGCTATGAAAGTAACCTACATAGTGTTTTTGCTGTGAAGGTAACATTCACAGTGTTTTTGCTGTGAAGGTTCAGATTTTTTTACCTTCACAGTGTTTTTGCTGTGAAGTTTTCAAGACTAAAAAGGTGGTTTCACGGGTCTCCGACGTGTCTCACGGAAACAGGTTGGTTTCACGTAAACCCATCATATTTTTTTTACCTTCACAATGTTTTTGCTGTAAATTTCAAGTGCAAAAGGGTGGTCTCACGGAATTCACGGAAACAGGGTTGTCTCACGTGATCCCAACCCTATATATATATATATATATATATATATATAGAGAGAGAGAGAGAGGGAGGTTCAAGGGAAAACGCTAAAAAAAAGAAAACTGAATAACACTCTGGGAGGCTTCCATGTAGACGGTATTAGTGCATACCGTCCAGATGGAAGTTTCCCAGGGTGTTCTTCGGTTTCTCTTTTTTTAGCGTTTTCCCTTGAACCTCCCTATATATATATATATATAGAGAGAGAGAGAGAGAGAAAGAGGTTCTTGCGAGTACGATAACAATTTACAAGAATGCGAGAACAATCCTCAGCCAATCATTTTGTACATGAAACTTTTTATGTACAAAATCACATATGATTCATGTACAAAATCACATATGATTCACGTACAAAATCATATATGATTAGCCGCGACTTTTCCCACGACTTGCTCACGAGAAAAGTCGCGCGTGTCCTTTTTGATGCTTACAAAATCACATATGATTTTGTACATGAAATCATATATGATTTTGTACATGAAATCATATATGATTTTGTACATGAAAATTTTCATGTACGAAATGACTGGCCGACGATTGTTCTCGTATTCTCGTAAATTGGTACCGTCCTCGTATGAACCGCTTCTCTCACTCTCTCTCTCTCTCGCTCTCTCTCTATATATATATATATACACTCTATGGGGAGGGATCAAATGAGAATCACCCCTCCTTAAAGGAACAAAGGAACAAATTGTGGACCACATATGATGTGGGTCCCACATAATATTAAATCATTTATGATTTAATATTAAATCGTATTAAATCATAAATGATTTAATATTATGTGGGATCCACATCATATGTGATCCACAAGTGTCACTTTGTTCCTTTAAAAATGCAAAGTTCTCATTTGAACCTTCCTCTATACTCTATATATATATATATATATATATATAGGGTCCTTTTCAAGAGCAACCTTACTATTTCTTACAAAATCTACAACCCTCATCTTGACCACAAATTTTATTCATCTACAACTGGGCTTAGAATGGCATTAGAGGTGGCAATTTGGTAAATATTCGAAATTCTAGAATTTAGTAATTAAATTAAATAAGCGAACAGGGGCAGAATGGTCAATTTACATTTAGGAGCAGGATTGCCATCGATATATCTCTTAATTAAATAGATTCATTCCCAAATTAGAGGCCTAAATCTCCGGCGACGCAAAACAATATTCATTGATTCAATTCATTCCAAAATCGATTCATTGATTCGATTATATTTTCATCAAAAATCGTAGGGAATCGTATCAAAAGAAGAGATTCAGTGATTATGTTCTATTTTCATCAAAAATCGCAGTGAATTGTATCAAGAGTAGAGATTCAGTGAATCGTATCAAGAGTAGAGATTCAGTATTGAATGAACAATGAATATTCTGATGAATTCATGTTATGGGTTTTTTATGCTGATCAAATGCATGTGATTTCAATATATCACTAAATGTATATGAATAAGATGGTGAAAAAGAAGGGCTAATGAATATAATTCATTATTTACTGGATGTTTCTATGGGATGATGCTGAAATTGAAGTGTAAGTGATTTAGAACCATTAGTTATCTGATGATTAAAAAGGTGTTATAGAATAACATGCATCGTTTACATTCATGATGAAGAAGAATTGTTAGGGAATACGTCATCTGACTTTTTAAAACATTCATCATCTGATGGGTTTATGGCTTCATCATTGTAATTCGACAGTCTCGTTCCCTTACGCTTGCCTTCATCATCGTCTTCGTCATCTGACATCTGAAAAGATTCATCCTCTAATGGATTCATGCCTTCATCATTGGAGTTAGACAGTCCCGTTCCCTTACTCTTGCCTTCATCATCGTCTTCGTCATCCGACGTCTGAAAAGATTCATCATCTGATGGATTAATTCCTTCATCGCTCGATTTCAACAGTCCCGTTCCCTTACTCTTACCTTCATCATCTGATGGATTTATGTCTTCAACTTCTGACAATGATTGTCTAGTTTCATTACTTTTTTTTCTCTTTTCTTCATTGAATGATGATGTTGTGTGGTCTCCTTCATTCATGGACGACGACATCTCGGTATTTTGTTGTTCTTCGTTAAAAGCCAGAATGAGAATACGAATAACCTAATTCTAGATGAAGGAAGATGAGGGTTGTCTAAATATTCAACTTACTCCGGTGAATCTTTTGTTTTTACTATGAGATCACGTCAATTATGTTGTTTCCATAATAGTTAATTGTATTAAATCTTTTTCAATATTAAATTAATTACATAATTACTATACTAACCTTACTAATTAATTATTTATGTAAATTAATTAGTTTTATTCAATTAATTATGGATGGCTAATATTGAGGTTGCAAAGTTTGTATAGATTGCTTAGGTTGCAATTGATACGTCCCATATATATATATATATATAGAGAGAGAGAGAGAGAGAGAGAGAGAGAAAGAGAGAAGGGAGGATCATGCGGGAACACTATCAATTTAAAGGAATAAAGGGACACATGTGAGCCAATCAAAAATCTATTAATTACAATTAATTCATTTATATTAATAAGGGCATATCTGTGATTTGTACTTATAGCAATATTTAAGGAAATGATTGAATTCCTAAAAATAAGCAATCTTATCAAATCAATATTTCAAAAATAAATACTCTCAATTTCTTAAACATGTTCACTACTTTCATGCGTTCTATTTTCAATACGTTTTCATTGATGAATATTCAATAAAAATAATAACCATAATTCCATATCATTTTTAAGTATGAAATAAGCATGATACAAAAGCTATCAATTATGATTTTTATATGTTGCAGTTGTTTATTAGCATTTGCACTATATGATAAATCGTATACGATCCAACTGAATACTTACTTAAAGCAAATATGATTTGATTTATTCATAAATACTAATGCGATTGTTGTTGCTATATAGTAAATACGTTTTTATTGATGATTATTCAATAATCATAATACCCATAATTCGTCAAAATCTTTAAGTTGTAACAAATTATGATAATTTATCAAGTATGATTATCATATATTGTTGTTATCTATTAGCTTTTGCAATATATGATAAATCGTATACGATCCCACTCAACATAGAATTCAATCAATTATGATAATATGTTTTCACAAATTCCAATGTCGTAGATGTTTGTGTATGTTTAATACTTTATCATTGTTGATATTCCAATAGTATACTAACTACATTACATTATCATATATGGTCATGGTGTTGGTGAACACCACAAGAAAATTTAACTTGAAGTTCCAGTTGGCATCGTTCGACAACATTATTTGTCGGCTCACGTCTGGTGGACGCAATAGTTCCTTGTTGAGCTGCTTCATCCATTCTGCTTTCACACTGATTCCAAAATCTTCCGTTGAGCACGTATCAAAACTTAGTGGTCTGCGTGGTGCTCCAAGTACATCTTCGGTTAGCTTCTCCGATATCAGTATTTCACCACTAGATGTGGTCAGCATCATTCTGTATGGATTGAAACTACGGGCCACATACAAGTCGAGCATGGCAGGTATTCCATCCATCTTCATATTGGACAGCCCACCGAAACCCATTTCTTTCATGCATTTGAGTTGTTCATCAGACATCGACATGATAGCATTGAAAAGCGGATATGGTGTTGTCCGCAATTTGATTCCGTACGACTGTTTCCGTTGCTTTCTTTCTGACCCTATTAGTAACCCTTCTGTTACATCTGCAAGTTTCCTTTTTCCTTTCTTACGCTCCATTATCATATTGTTCTGTTGTGCTCCTTCTTTGATCAGATTAGTGTTTTTTAGAACAATTTGTTGCGTTCCACCAACTTCTACTACAAAAACAAGAAGTATGAGTTATCATATATAAGTGTAACTTAATCACATGGTATTATGCATATTATAAGTTATAAAATCATGAAATTTGTCCAATAGAACAAACTCATATGCATCAATGATTGTAAACAAAATCATATATGAATGTTTAATAACCATAACAAACCAAATGTTAGTTATTACATACACAACATCTCCAATGAAAGTACGAAGGTCATACAAAAACTTGTATGATACTAAACAGTTGGGATACATCACTGATATGATAATAACCCACATTATTATGAATAAATTAACAACAACCATATAAGTCTATTTAATCATATATGCATACAAACTTATATTCACAAACCAAATATTAGTTTAATAGTACAAAATGGCCGTAATCAAATAGGATTATGATTCATGTATCAATGATTGTAAACAAACATGTATTAATTTAAACAAAAACATATATGAATGTTTAATAACCATAACAAACCAATTGTTAGTGATTACATACACAACGGATCCAATGTAAATATGAAGGTCATACAAAAACTTATATGATACAAAACAGTTGGGATACATCACTAATTTGATAATACCCTACATTATTATGAATACATTAACAACAACCATATAAGTTTGTTTAATCATATATGCATACAAACTTATATTCACAAACCAAATATTAGTTTAATAGTACAAAACAGCCGTAATCAAATACGATTATGCTACATCCATGATTACGAATTGAAACCCATTTGTACAAATTATTTGAAACCCATTTGATATTTTCATAATCATCCATGAAACCAACAAGTTTTTGAATGTCAAATACCGTATATTAAACAACGCAAACGCTCCAATAGCCAAGTATGTAGTTTGGCGATTGTTGAAGAAATCATACCTGCCCTTTTAAGAGTCTCTGTATTTGCTCTTACCAAACAAAGATTAGCATTTGACTTCTTTTATACATGAATGTCTTCATTAGCCGACTTTCTTGATCGATTTCTGGGTTTAGTTTTCTTTTCTATTCATTTGCTTTGGCGAACACCTAACATTAGTATATCATCATCGAGAAAAATGAATAGGGCTTTTTTCCATCATCGATTGAACATGCAACTTCATAATCATACAAAATACTGATGAACATATTCAAATTACCCTGCGAATCCATGTTTTTCGGCTTCAATCGATATCGTTTTTACTCAGAAGGGATCGTAATCAAAGCATTCACTAAGAAACCCTTTTTCTCTACTCTCTTCTATATAAACCTCTGGAACAAGAATGGTTATGATTCTTGAGATAATTTCAATTTTATTCAAAATATCTGACATATCGCTTATGAGTAGAGATAAAATAGGAAATGATTAGAGTAGCCCATAATAGGGATAATTATACCATATTCTTCGCGCGCCCAAAATCAGCCGTAATCTAATTTTGGTGAAGGTTTTTCCTATTTTGCCCCTAATTCATTAACACGCGGATGGAAAATTGTATTTTTTTTTTAAATAAAAAAGTAAATAATTTCCTTTTAAACTTTCAATCGTTGATCAGATTAATTAATGGCTTAGATTTGCCGTTTTATTCCTTTAGATTGTTTGTGTTCCTGTTTGATCCTCCCCCTCTCTCTCTCTCTCTTTATATATATATATATATATATAGAGAGAGAGAGAGAGAGACTCCTTCAAGTGTTAACTCAATTATTTGTGTTAACCGCGTTAACCCATCGTTCACTGGTGAACACCATGCTCGTTCAAACACGATGCTCGTATACTGACGAATAGTGTTCATCACCAGTGAACGAGCATGCATGTATGGAACTATTCGTTCACTGATGAATGGTGTTTCACCAGTGAATGAGCATGGTGTTCACCAGTGAACAATGGGTTAACACGGTTAACACAAATTATTGGGTTAACACTTGAAGGGGTCCTATATATATATATATTTGTGCTTGGATGAACATCAACAAGTTTGTGTAGGACGCACACGGAGGTAATATTAAATACAAGAGTATCTTTCATACTCAACATCTCCCCTATTCCGTTGATGGTAGATGAACATCAAAATAGATGGTAAATGGTACCAATGAACGATAACTCGAGTATTCAGTGTATCTTCATGTCTAATCCGTGTAAACTTGATGATGTTCATTAGATGAATTCGAGCCCCAAATATTTTATGAAGTTTTCATCATTTTCCACATCATCTTTATAAACTATTAACTTGGACTTGTTTGTTGTACATATTTCTCTTAGTAAAGACAAATATAATATAAAGATTAATACATTTTTACATACTGTAACATATCTGTTGAGTTACAATTGGATTTAGTACTTCTTTGTATTGGCTATGCAGTAAATTGATATTAATTTTAATTGTATTTTGGCTGGAAAATAAATATATTTTTTTTAAAATAAACCAAAGATGGTATCTAGTTGTTTAACTGAAAACGATTACTTAATGAGGGTTATATGATAAGCGGCAGGTTCAAACGAGAATCTAAACATTTTGCAAGAAATCATATATGATTACATGCATAATATATATATATATATAAGCTTAATCATATATGATTAAACGTGTAATCATATATGAATATATGATATTATACAACTTCTGACCTTATTGAAAATATATGATATTATACAACTTCTGACCTTATTGAAAAGTATTTAACTTCTCACATGATCCTTCCTCTAAATCTTTGGCGAATCTGGTTAATTGTAACTTGTAATCGTTTCTAAACAGATACCGAAAAGAAGACACTACTAATTAATTAACTTGCTGTGTACAATTGCAATATTGTTAAAGAGTTTCCATGGCTATAAAATCAACATGCATGAATACATACATAAATACATACATACATACATACATACATATACATATACGAATCAACGTAGCCACCAATGATCAAAATGGTCATCTCTTGAACCACCATTAATATCATCACAAAAGTCGAACAAAACCAGTTGGCGACCGAGCTCGCAAACCGTTCGAGGCCCTACAAGACGATCCCGACACAAGGGGCAAGTCGTGTGGCGGTGTTCAAGGCAACGGTCCAAACATTTCCGATGAAACA
This sequence comes from Silybum marianum, assembly GCA_036898165.1. NCBI lineage: Eukaryota > Viridiplantae > Streptophyta > Magnoliopsida > Asterales > Asteraceae > Silybum > Silybum marianum. The sequence goes on along the minus strand of CM072537.1, from coordinate 16,393,358 downwards.
AATGCTTACATCTCAACACCCCGATCTCATCTTCTTCTTCGATATTCGATAAACACACTGCACACTCAACGGGCACCGTTTCAAGCTGGCGGTTCGGGGGATCGGTTAGGGTGTTTTCGGAGGCCGGAAACATCGGTTGGTGGTGGAAGAAAGAGAGGTAGATCAAGAAATTCCAAACCCAGTTGAGATAAAGGGAAAATGAAGACAAAATGTGCAACGGATTAGGCGCCATTTTGAAAATTTAATAAGAGGATCTGGTATCCACTTTCAGATAAAGTTATTTTTGGTGTTGAAATTTAAAACTGAATGTATTGAGATTCACAAAGGTGCAGGGGTGTTATATTATGTACATGCAGAGAGTGGACACATGTAAGCATTGGTGTCATTTCATAAATACTTATATAAAAAAACAAACTTTTAATATATATGTATATATAAGTATATATAAGGGTTGGGTTTCGGTGATAAGCGTAAGAAAGGATCTTCACCCTTGGATACACATTAGAATGAGATGCACCAAGATAAGATACACCGGATCAATTCCCGTATCAAGCGCGATTCATGGGTGGATTTAAGATTAAAAATGATCAAGAGTCTGGATGTTTTCTTATGCTTCTTACGTCATTCATATGATCCTACGCTTTTATATATATATATATATAGAGGCGGGTTCATACGAGGACGTTAACAATTTACGAGAATGCGAGGACAATCCTCAACCAATCATTTTTTTCATGTACAAAATCATATATGATTTTGTACTAGCATAAAAAATGACACACGCGACTTTTGCTGCAGGAAAAGTCTCGGCTAATCATATATGATTTTATATGTGAATCATATGTGATTTTGTACATGGATCATATGTGATTTTGTACATGAAAAATTTCATGTACAAAATGATTGGATGAGGATTGTCCTCGCATTCTCATAAATTGTTACCGTCCTCGCATGAACCTTTTTCTATATATGTATATATATATATAGACGGAGGTTCATGCGAGGACGGTAACAATTTATGAGAACGCGAGGACAATCCTCAGCCAATCATTTTTGTACATGAAATTCTCATGTACAAAATCACATGTGATTCATGTACAAAATCATATGTGATTTTGTACATAATCATATATGATGTGGACGACTTTCCACGCGACTTACGTGACCCCAAAAGTCGCCCGCTATAGTTAGTGTAAAATCACATGTGATTTTGTACATGAAAAAAAATTGATGTATAAAATGATTGGCTGAGGATTGTCCTCGCATTCTCGTAAATTGACACCGTCTGCGTATGAACCCGCCTATATATATATATATAGGAGGGATCATACGAGAACACCCCTCATTTAAAAGGACAAAGGAACACATTTAGGACCACATATCATGTGGGTCCCACCCAATATAAAATCATACGTGAAATTTTTACATTATGAAACAAATACGTATGAAACTTTTTCATAAAAAATATATAAGAAACTTTCAACGTATGAAAACAAATACATATGAAACTTTTTCAAGTGAAACAAACATATGTGTAATAATATCTTAAATCATAGCATTGGATGAAAAAAAAACATCAAAAAAAATATTTTTTGTATTGATTTGTATGAGTTTATATAGTTTGTAACATTTGACTGGTTTGTATTTCAAAATGTGTCTATATATATATATATGGTTGGATTCCGGTCAGAAGAAAAGTTAAGGTGAGAAGCGTAAGAAGAGATCTCCACCTTGGATGCACATTAGGATGAGATGCACCGACATGCACCGGATCAACTCCTTTCTAAATTGAAATTCATGGGTGGGTATGAGATTAAAAGGGATCAAGGGTTCAGATACCTATTTGTGCTTCTCACCTTAACTCCCATCCTCACACGATCTCATGTTTATATGTGAATTGGTTAAAGTAGTTCATATGTTAATTACATTAGTTCACATATCAACATATAGTTCATATATAAATAACATATGTTCATAAACCTGTTTGACGCATATTTGTAAAAGTTACGAAACTACTCATCTATCTTTCACATACCCATGCGATTAATTATCGGTGCTTCATGGTCAAAACCACAAATGTTACCGGATGAAGGGATATGATGTCTTCTTTACTTCTCAAATATTTATTAATTCTCATTTGAACCAACATGTTTTTGTGAGACCCGTGACATCACACTTTAACATTTGAAACCTACAGCAAAATTTTGTGAAGATAAAAAAAATTCCGAATCTTCATAATAAAAACACTATGAAAGTTACATTCATAGTATTTTGTTGTGAATTTTCAACCGTAAAAAAAAGTGGTCTCACGGATCTCATGAAAACAATTTGGTCTCACATGATCCCATGTCTCTATCTATAGATATATAGGCTAAGGATCGTGTGATCAAAAAAGTAAGATGAGAAACGTAAGAAGTGATATGAATCCTTGATCACTTTTAATCTCATACGCACACATGAATTGGCGCTCGTTATGAGAATTGATCTAGTGCATCTTATTGGTGTCGATCTTCAATTAACTTTGATCCAAGGGTCCAAATCTTTTTTTCCATTTGTCAATATAACTTCTCTTCTCACGGAACCCAACCTTATAAATAGGGTTCGATTCATGTGAGACTTGCAGTCTGTTTTTCATGAGACCGTATTTTTACACTTGAAACTTTATAGCAAAACATTGTGAAAAAAAAATATATGAACCTTCATAGCAAAAACACTGTAATGTTTCAAGTGTAAAAAAGTGGTCTCACGGGTCTCACAAAAACAAACCAGTTTCACATGATCCCAAGTATATATATACGGGGCTATTCAAGGGAGAACTTAGTAATTTGTGATAACCGTGAGATCCAATCTCAACAACAAATTAATGGTTAAATTAGGAAATTAATAATTTTGGTAAACATTAATTAAGGGCATTTTAAGGATTTTAAAAATCTCCTCTCTCCTCTCTCCTCCCTCTCTCTCTTCTCCCATCTATCCTCTTTCCTTTTTCCGATCAAACTTATTCCGATGAACTTTATAACGACGAACTTTATATAAACCCAAGATACATATTCTGATACCTAAAAAAACTATTATAAAAATATACATATAAACTCTATTTATTATGATACTTAGATATACATACAAGATATACATTGTGATACATTTGTAAAACAAGACTAAGATAACAAAAATATACATTGTCATATTCTTTGTAAAACAACGAAAATAAGGAATATGAACACTATGATACACTTCATAAAACAACGAAAGTGCATTGTGAAACATGTTATGGTATAATGTGAACATTATCACTGTGATACACTTTGATCCACAAATATATTTAAAAGAATATATATTAGGTAATTAAAATTAATTAAATATTTTCTTTAAAAAATAACTAAATCTTTTAGTGAGTTGCTATAAATAAAGTGACTAAATTATCCTTTTACCTTATTTAAGTAATATCCTTAAATATCTTAAATGAGTGGTCAATATTGAACCTCACGGTGTTCACAAATTACACGGTTCTTATTTGATTAGGCTTATATATATACACATATATATATGTACATAGGGTTGATTTCAGTTACAAACCACGTCAATTTGTACAAACCGTATGCAACCAATATTTTTTTTTTTTAATTTTTTCACTTTTTCTTAATTATTAGGTTGGTGAATCAAGAATATGTGAAACAAGATTCATCAAATTGAGAGTTTCATGAATCAATTCATTTTCATGTAGAAAGAAAAATAATTTCATGAAGAAAAGAATTATATGAAACAAATTCATCATATTAAACACTTTCATGAAAAAAAAATTATTCAAAAAAACAATGAAACACGCGGTTTGTACGAATTGACGTGGTTTGTATTTGAAATTTCCCCTATGTACATGTATTATATTATATATATATATATTATATAGGGGTTAGGTTCAAATGTGAACTCATTTTTGGTTGTGAACGTGAGGACGAATCTCAGCCACACATCTTCGGTTATGGTGGACGCGATCACGGATGATTGACGCGATTCATGGGAGGGTGGAGATTATTAAAGGAGGGGAACCAGGTCAAAGCCGTCTTTATTGACCGGATAAGTGGTTGAGATTCGTCCTCACGTTCTCAACCAAAAATGAGTTCACATTTGAACTTTCCGCTATTATATTATATATATATATATATATATATATATATATATATTATAGGGGCGGGTTCAAACGAGAACTCAAATTTGGTTGTGAACGTGAGGATAAATGAGAGCGCGCACATGTCATATTCAGACTGAATAATTAAGAAAAATATCCAGACTGAATGTAGTGTTATTCAAAAAGAATAATACTACATTCGGACTGAATGTAGTTTATTCAGACTAAATAATACTATATTCAGTCTGAATATGACATGTGTCGCGCTCTCATTTGTCCTCACGTTCCCAACTAATTTAGTATTTGAACTTTCCTCATTATATATATACACACACACACACACTCGTGCAAATGCAACGAGATTTAATACATCTCGAATTTAATGTTTAGTTTATTATTTGTCTCTATCGATGTTATAATACGAGTTTATGTGTTTTTGAAAAAACGATAATATTTTTATTTTTGAATAGAATAAAAATTTTAAGATATCATAAAACTTTGGAAAAAATATTGATATCAGCATCAAATTAACTATTTAAAAGTTTTGTTTTTATATAATTTTTTTAGTTCAAAATTTTATTATAATTTAATTTAGTTTACTAACGAAGTAATTTATTTTTGGTTTAATAATATAATTTTTTTATAGAAATAATAATTAAGTATTCTGTTAATATTCAATAATTATCCTAAATGCATTTTAGATTTTTATATGATCTGCAGTTAATCATACAAATTCAAAAAAAGGAACTTTAATAAATCATACTTACACACAATTTACTAGTGATCTTGAATTTCAAGTAATACGTATCAATAAACCGTACTTAATGCATAAAAAATAGTTTTTAAGAGTTTTTGTCAAATGTTTTATAATATATATATATATAGAGAGAGAGAGAGGGGTTCAAATGAGAACTTTGTAAATTTAAAAGAACAAATGAACACCTTGTGGACACGACATATGATGTGGATCACACACATTAAAAAATCACATCTGATTCAATGGTGGGCCTCATTGAATCAGATATGATTTTTTAATGTGTGGGACCCACATCATATGTGGTCCACAAAGTGTTCATTTGTTCATTTAAAAAGGGAGTGTTCTTGTATGATCCCTCCCCTATATATATATATATATATATATAGAGAGAGAGAGAGAGGAAGGTTCAAATGAGAACTTTACAATTTTAAAGAAACAAAGAGACATTTGTGGATCACATATGATGTGAGTCTCACATAATTTGAAATCATTTATGATTTAATATTATGTGGACCCACATCATATATGGTCCACAATTTGTTCCTTTAAGGAAGAGTGGTTCTCATTTGATCCCTCCCCTATATATATATATATATATAGGCATGCGATCATGTGAGAAATGGAGTTACCGTGAGAAGCGTAAGAAGAGATCTTGACCCTTGATCACTTTTAATCTCAAACTCACCCATGAATCGTGTTTGATACGAGGATTGATTTGGTGCATCTCGGTGTATCTCATCTCCATACATCTTATCCTAATGTGCGTCTAATGGTGCAGGTTTCTTCTTACCCTTCTCACCATAACTTCACTTCTCTCCGGAACCCAATGCTATATATATTTATATATAGGCATAGGATAGTGTAAGAAAAAGAGTTAAGATGAGAAACGTAAGAAGAGATTTGGACCATTGATCACTTTTAATGTCATACCCACCCATGAACTGCGATTTAGAAATGAGTTGATCTGGTACATCTCGGTGCATCTCATCCTAATGTGCATCCAAAGGTGGAAATCCCTTCTTACGCTTTTCACTATAACTCTCCTTGTCACCGGAACCCAACCATATATATATATATATAAGAGCCTAACGTAGATTGTGATAACCGTAAGATTTGATGTAAACCACTCTTTTGAAATACTTTATTTAACAAAAGTTCATGGTCTTAATCATGAAAACTCATGAGGACCTAAAATGTTTTTAGGATCCAAAATATTGAAGGATCCAAGTTTTGTTTTGTTCAGGATTATGAGGATGATTAAAACAAGGTCCCTTTTATTTTCGTATAAAGAAGTCGAGTTAATGATTGCCTGGGAAAAACAGGACCGGTATGATTGCCTGAGAGAAACCCGAGTTAGCACCCTAAAAGCCGATCAATTATATATGGTGTATAGGAGGTGTGTGTACCAAATGAACTTCACACACTTATTTATATAGAGAATTGATGTACGGAATTTACAAAAGGTGTAATAATTTCAAGAAAGTAGAAAGCCAAAAGTTCAAATGTAGAAAGCCAAAGAGGAAGGTTAATGGCATCCCAAGATGTTATTAATGATACCCCTATAAGTAAATTTCTCCTCACACGTATCTATATCAAACCCTATTATAATACAAAAGATTTCGTAGACATTCCTACCAAAGAAGTGCCATTGACACTCCCCAAACCAAAACTTCCTGTTTTGATAATGGATTTTAAAAGGTCCAATGGTTTATATGATTGAGGGACCATATGTATATAGTTTATTACTATATATATTTTTATATGTTTTTATTTATTTTACCTTAGAAAAGAATTAATTAAGATAACCATTTGTTATTTTGACTAATGTTCCATGAGTTTTAACTTATTCTGTCTTTCTTTTCGGAAAAGAAGCTTATTCTTTTTTATTGTCTAAAATAGAAATGTTAGCGATTGTTTTCCTACATTAGACAAATCAAAATAAAAACCAAACTTATTTTCATTAGATTGTTATTTTGATCAAGCATATTCTCAACTAAAATTAAATTGCTTTGTGTAAAAATTCAATGTAAATAGATCTTTTTTAAATACTTCGATTGTTCCTTTTTTTTTAATCTTAATTAAAATAAATAAATTATTATACATTTATACACTTAGAATTATTTGAATTATGCTTTTAATCCAAATTTATATAAATCAGCTAATATAATTGATTAAGACAAACATGTAAACAAAAATATACATTTGCAATCACATATTTTTTTCATATACTTACATATATAATTCATCTTAACCACCACAACCCCTCATCTTGTGAATCACTAGTCGAGAAATTGTCGAAAACCAACAAATCATTCCCGATATCCAATACAACTCGGGTGGACACTAAACAATCTCGACACAAGGGACACGTCATGTTCCTGAACCCAAGCCATTGGTCCAAACATACTCGATGAAACAAATGACCACATCTCAGCTCTTTGATCTCTTCATCTTCTCCTATTGTGCTTAAACACACAGTGCATTCCACCTGTTCGAATGATCCTGGATCAAGCCTGCAAGTTCGATGTGACCCGAGCTCATTGAGCTCTCGTGGGACCCAATGAAGATGGTGGTTAAAGAAGGAATGGTGGAGAAGAATATTCCATGCCGATTTCAAGTAGTTAAAAAATAACACCATGTAGCTTTGTATCAGACTGGGGAGAAGGCATAAAGATATAAAAAGAAGGTACAAGGAGGAAGAGGGGAGTGAAGCTTTGTGTGACCAACATTTTGGTGGAGTTTTTAGGCGATGATTATGGTTGATTGTTAGAGACCGTGTGTGTATTATATATGTATAGAGAGAGAGAAAGAGAGAAAAGTTCAATTGCGAACCGATTTTTTGTTGTGAACTAGAGGACAAAGGAGAGCAAGAGTGTCTGCAGCGTCCACATTCAGTATGAATAACGAAGGGCGATCAATATGAATAACGAAGGGCGATCAATATGAATAACGAAGATGAAGTTCATAAACTATACATATGAATGATACAACATTTAGTATGACAACCACAACATTCAGTATGAATAACACACGTTCATGATCCATATTAAATTGATTCATTATTCATGGTGAATAACTTGTGGATGCATGAGACACGTGCCACGCTCTCTTTTGTCCCCTGATTCACAACCAAAACTCGGTTTTCATTTGAACCCGCCCCTATATATATATATATATATAGGAAAGTTTATTGCAAACTCATTTTTTAACATGAGGGATTCGGCCATTCATCTTATTTGATCCAACAACGCACATTAAATATAGCTTTAATTAAAATTATTAATTAAGGTGATTAGGGTAAAAACGCCTACATTCTTTGACTTTTATTTTCTTTTTTAACTAAAAACTTTTATCTTAAAAATTACTAAAATTTTAATCAAACAAATTACAACAAAAAAACAAGAATTTCATGTTCGATGTGACATTCATCTCGATATAATTTGTTTTCATCGTTTTAATTGTTTTTACATGAAATGGTATATATGTGTTATATTCATCATGAATATTTATGTACTTTCAAGTGTGTACGACAACTTGACATAGTAAGTGTGTAACTCGACATCAATTTCTTCAACACTTTCTTTAACGTCGTAAGAAATCGTGTTCCTCATCATTGTAACCCAACACCCATCGAAACCGATTGAGAACCTATCGAGACCGAGCGAGAACTGTTCTTGTTTGATCTTGTCTTCAAGTTGTTTTATCAAACCTAACCTCTTACTCTTGAATCCAACAATCACGATTGTACAAAACATAACATCTTTAAATTACGAAGAAAGTGAACAATCAAAGCTTTATAGAAAGGGACACAAATAAATAATGTTGATTTGATAAAAAGGTAATTACAAATGCAAGTCAGGATTACTAATTTTTGGGGCCCAAAATTAGTTACGTAAGAGCATCTCCAATGCAAGATTTTTATTAAAAAAATGCATTGTCTTGTAAGAATCACTATTGTCGAGATCTTCTTATAAGAACCTAATGTACCATAGGTGTTTAAACAAGAACTTTAATTCTTATTATAATTTTTGTGAGAAGTGATATGTTATTTATTTTTTATTTTATTTTATTGACTTTATATGATATATATATTAACGTTACTTATTTAATGGGGCCCACAAAAAAGATTCTTATAAGAACTACCATAGTAAAATTTTTAAAGAGTTGTTAATTTAACAAGGTGGACATGAGACCACATCAAAAACTACAAAATGGAGGTTCTTCATTCTTCAGTTATTCATTCTTCAGTCTTCATCAATCTTTACTTCGAGGTTGTGTTCTTTGTTCACTAGTTTGGATATCGAGATTGTGTTCACAATTCAGATTTTCAGAGACAGCCGACTTCAAAAAAGATTATTGTAAGTTCCTGAAAATTGAAACCAACTATTGGATATGATTGATTGATTCTGATTTTGGACATTTAGTTGTTTGCAAATTTTTAACTTGCAAAAAAGTGAAAACCCCAATTTTGTATCCCAATTATAAGAAAGTAGCTGCCATCTTTTTTTGTGAATGGTATCCCAGGCTATGCCTGGACTAATCTCGGCAAATTATAACTGCAATACATCAGCCTCGATAAACTCAGTGGCCACAATTATTGTGTACGTCTGGATTCGAACCCTGGGCAGATGGGATATTCTACCACATCCCCTAGGGTCTCACAAGTACGCCACAACCCTTGTAGTTAAGTATACTTGTCGGGATCAATCTCTTTGCCTCAACCAGTATGCCTTAACCAGTACGCCACAACCATCTGCCATCTTGTTTGTATACTTGGCTGCAGTCACTCTTTGCTTTAAACCAATTGTATTCTCTTCTTGGTTAAAGTTTATTATTCCATTTTTCTTGTTTTAAGTTGAAGACTTTTAGTACAATACATAATATAGATTAATTTATTTATTAATCATTAAATTACTCTCTAGTTCCATTACAGTTGTGACATGTCTTCCAAAAAGATTGGAATGACCATCATGATTAAATACATGATTAGCATTGCAATTTCCACGACCGAATCCTTTCAATCAAGAGAACTAATAAACGGAAGAAATAACCTCATAAAATACTGATTTGATATAAAGATGATTACATTGTTTGTAAACCCACCATTTATAGAGAAATACTATACCACCCCTCATAAATACAAAGTTTAAGGCCCTTAAATAAATTATTTTCATGGCCGTTCCTGACATTTTGGAGGCCCTGTGCAAAAATTTAAGTGTGGTCTTATATTTTCTTTTCTTTTCAGTTATGTTATTTATTAAATTCAAAAATAAATTCTTTTATATTAGAATTTATGTGAAAATATAAATAAGAGTTAAATTCAAATTTGGTCCCTGTGGTTTACAAATTATAATGGATAAGGTCCTGAATGATTTTTATAACGAATAACGTCCCTGTGGTTTCCATTTTATAACACGTAAGGTCCCTCCATCTAATATTTCCGTTAAATATAACATTTTTAACATAATTTCTTTATTTTTCTATTTTCCAAACCATATGGACCAAATCTGTAATTTATGCTAAACTATATACATATATTTATATTTTATGTATTGTATAATTATATTTGCATTTCATTAATTATATAAATTACATATTTTGTTAATTGTATAATTTTCTTATTTTGTAAATTATTTTACATATTTATAGGCACCTTATAATTTTGTTTAAAAAATATTTATACTTTATATATTTATGATATATTATATTTATCTTTTATAAAATTTATTTTCTATTTATATTTATATATAAAATATAAATAATTTTATAAAATGTATCGAATGTGTAGTTTATGTTAAAAACACTAAATCAGTTCATTATACAAATTATATACATATATGGAAGATTCAAATAAATAAAATAAATACAAATATAAAATATAAATACAAGTACAAAGCAAATTCTATAAAATATAAATATAATATAAGATGTTGGTTTATTTACAAATTGGATGAAGAAACAAACTCGTACAAGGCAATGTAAAAATAATTTATTTTTCATCGTATTCTATGATTTAAGATGTTATTATACATATATTTGTTTCATAATGTAAAGTTTCACATGTATTTATTTTCATAAGTTAAAATTTTATCATATATTTGTTTCATAATGTAAAAGTTTTACATGCATTTTTCACATGTAACTTTTTTCATAAGGTGAACACAAACATATGTATAATAACATCTTAAATCATAGCATTTGATGAAAAAAAATAATGAAAAAAATTATTTTTATATTGGTTTGTGAGTTTGTATTCTTTATCCAGTTTGTAAATGAATTGAGATCTATAATATAATATAATCTTAAATATACAAAAAATTATTAATCTATAGATATAAATATATAGAGTAAATATAATATAAAATTAAATTCAAACACGTACAATATCGATGTCATCAAGATGATTCTCCTGAAAATCTACCGTCTAACCTTCGTTACCATCTCTATTCACTTCATATATGTATATCTATGAATTATTAATTATTTGCATATTTAAAATTATATTACATCTATATTTTATAAAAAAATTATATTTATATTTTATATTTTTATATATTTTATGTATTTAAATATTCCATGCATGCAATTTGTATATTGACATGATTTAATGTTCATAGCATAAATTGGACCTTTCATATATTTTATTAAATTATTAACATTTTATAAAATATAAATGTAATATATTATATGAATATACAAAATAAAAATAATTTATAAAATATAAATGTAATATAATTTATAAAATATGAAAATTATATAATTGATAAAATAGGCAATTTATATAATTAATGAAATAAAAATATAATTATACAATACATAAAATATAAATATATATATATATATATATATATAGTTTAGAGTAAATTACAGATTTGGTCCATGTGGTTTGAAAAATGAAAAATAAAGAAAACATGTTAAAAATGTTATATTTAACAGAAAAATTAGATGAAGGGACCTTATGTGTTATAAAATGGAAACCACAGGGACGTTATTCGTTAAAAAAATCATGAAGGGACCTTATCCGTTATAATTTGTAAACCACAGGGACCAAATTTGTATTTAACTCTATAAATAATTATATACAAAATTCAATTAAAATCAAATTGATCTTTTTACCATCAAAGTAATGATAATAAATCTTATATGATTAATCTATTAATAAAAATAAAAAGCTAATTAGTAAGAATATTAAAAGTAATCACATAATAATACAATATATAATACAAAATAGTTTATTCATGATGAACATAAAAAGTAATTCATTATTCAGCAATAAATTTGACAGTACTACTATACGCACATATTTCCAAAATAAAACATATAATTAGAGAATACTATTTTCCAAATATAAATCTCCTAACATTTTAGAAGCAAAATAACCTTATCATATTTTCACAATCAAATTTTGCTAGAAACTCATTGAACAATCAAATAAAAGTTAATGGAAAGAAAATATTAAATATTTGTTTAATAAACTAAAAGTTGTATTTTGAAAATGAAAGAAACTAAGAAAAGGCGTTACAAATTAACGATGACGGCGGCAAAAGAAAACCAAATAATGAATTTGGGGATTTTGATCTTTTAAAAGATAATTTAGAGGATAAAATCTAATATGGATATGGGGTTATGATTTTAACAAGAGAATTTCTATCAATTATAAAGAAAACAAATAATAAATATTATAAACAAAAAGAAATAAAGGAAAACAGAATAGGAAAGACGGGATTTAAAAGGCCTATAAAAATTAAAATATATACATATAAAGCCACTTTAGATTTTGATATCAATGATAAATAAATAATTAGAAAAAAAAATAAGAATTATTAAAAATAAATTATATAATTTGTCTTATAAATATGATGTCTATATGAAATTAACTTATATTCTTTTGTGATTAATTTTTCTAAAAATAAAGTAATGACAAAAAAAATTTATATAATATAGAAATTGGAACCCTAGACCTACCATACATAATTAGCTTGCTAAAAAAATAAGGGTTTTTCCTTTTACACCCTATTCTAATTCCCATTTACACCATACTCTATTATTTTATTTATTTATAAATTGGTTAAATACTAACTCCCATGATTATCTATCAATTTTAATTGAAAGACATATATATAGATTAGAGTTTAAAATATATAAAGTATGGTGTAAAAGATAACACCCAAAAAATAACGGTGCAAAGCAAGATTGGAACCCTAGACCTACCTTATACGATTGGGGGCACTACCTGGAACCCTAGACCTACCTTATACATTTAGGGGCACTGCCCAACTGAGCTACACGATTAGTTTGTTTAATTTTGTGGTATTTATCTTTTATATTCTAATTACTATACATATAAGTTAAAATAAAATCGGAGGCCCTCGACAATTGGAGGCCATGTGCGAGGGAACCACTTCGCACACCCTAATGCAAAGCCCTAATTATTTTGGTACTAAACGCTGCTCATTTAGTTTGCAGGATTTTGTAGGATTTGGAATTGAGTTTCATTCAAATTATGTGTTTGGTTTAAAGAAAAGTTAGGATTTGAAATCCTAGGAGTTTAATGGAATCCAACGATGGATGGATTTAGAAATCCATTGGAAATTATTGTCATTTCAAATTCAAAATCCTATGGATTTCAATTGTTTCCATCACATCTCTACCGTACCCACCCTACCTCTTTAATCAAATTTGTCATAATTTTTCCATCGCCTCTACACTTTATCACAAAACAAACAAATTATTTATATAACAACCAAATATAAATACAAAAGAATTATTTCATTCCATATCTTATAAACCAAACAAAATTTATAAAAAAAAATGGTATTCTATTCCACTCCAAATCCTTGAAATTCCAAATCTTTCCAATTTAAAATTATTCCACAAAAATCCAAATCCTTAAAAAAAACATTTCATCAAAGCAAAAGGACACTTAATTGGGCGGTGGTTTAACTTATTTTTGTTTTTCTAAAAGAAAAGTATAAATTATGTTACATTTGCTACGAAATGGACTTCAAAATCTTTCACATATGTTAAGGAATGATCAAATCCCTCAACTGTGGAATTTGGTGGAATCTGATGGAATCGGTGGAATCTGATGGAATCCAATCTATTCATTCCGTGAACCAAACGCCACTAAGGAATTTGGTTAAAGGAATTTGTCATTCTAATTATATCAAATTCCTTTAAATTCCGCAAACCAAACATCCCCTTAGAAATTTCTCTCATAATAATTTTCTTAATTATTTCAAGACTTCTTTTATTTAAAAATGAAAACTGGATGATAGACCTTCAAATACAATCTCATTATGCAAAATCTAGCCCAACAATAATTGGTCTAATTGGGCTTATTTTCCACTCTTATAGTTTCATGTGTTTTGCTGATTCTTGGGTTTCCATCACTTCTTTTTTGTGTATTGTCTATTTTATTCATTATAAAATAACTGATTTACAATATTAATTTTTATTTTATCATTTGGTTGACATTTATTAATTTCTGTTTTATATTTTATATTTTGTAAAGTTCAATAATTTCAATTAATATTATTTAACTAATAAACAACCAATATTTTTCAAAGGCATGACTTTTCTTTGATATACAATTTAGTAGCTTCTCAAAATGCCTCATTATATAATTAAGTTAGAAACAAAAATTTCGATTCAAGAATTTGGATCACGTCTGAAGGAGTTGATTGGACTGAACTAGATAAATATCGGTCAATCATTTCAACACTTTAGGACAGGCCGATCCTTTTACAAACCCTAGTTTTTTAGTCAGATAAGATAAAAACTTGTTCTTTTTAAACTAAATAAAATACCAGTTATTTTTTAATTAAATTTGTTAATTTTCTTAATTTCTTCCTTTTTAAACATTAATATTAAAGGCACAAAACAAAACAAATCAAACTGGATTTTTCTAATTAAAGTATTAAACCACTCTTGAATACGATCATACCACCAATTTGATTTTTACTTTATTAGATTCGAACTAATATAAATTGTTTCGAACTATATTAACGAAACCAGCTTTTTTAAAGATAGTCAATCGGTCATATATCTCTAGATGTAGACTCTTGTGTAATAAATAAGTTTCTGTTTTATAGTTTAGAAAGAAAAAGAATATTGTCAAAATGCACGTGACTTTTTCTACATCATACTTTTATTACAATAACTAATACCACTTGTATTGCATTCACACATAATTTGAAATGTTCTTTCATCATATATTATTAATAAATAATTTGTTTAGTAAATTATTCAGGATTTGGATATGATCCAATATTTCAAAATAAGTGTATTGAACGTACCTATAGTTAGAGACATATTCAGATTTTTTTTATACGATAACATCATATAAGAATATATATATATATATATAGTGTTGAACAATATTTTTATCATTTATATTATATATAATACTTATTAAAAATGTATATATTTTTTTAAAATTTGTTTTAACAAAATCAGTATTTATAATATATATATAATAATTAATTTTAAATTCTTTCAATTAATATTTTATATTATTTACTTTTTTACTATCTTGTTTGTATATATTAAAATATTATAACATTAAAAATTTGTTTTAATTATATTATTAAAACTATTTGAATCATATTATAAATGTTTGTAATTGACTATTTTTTTTCAAGATGTCTTTTTGTCATTTTACATGATCATAAGCTAGTTTTTGTCAAAGTAACTTGTTCCTCAGCTACCGGCTAGCTTATAAGTCATTAACTAACTTATCAGTCATCAGTTAGCTTATCAGCTAGTTTGCCGAACATAGCTTTTGTAAAAATATTTATCAACTTATTCGGTGTCAAAATGAAGTTTTATAAAAAGTGTTTGGATTAGATTAAGGTGGTTCCAAAACATAATAAATTGATAAGTTGTTTTCTATGTTAAATAACCAAAAAAACATTCTTCTATATCATGGACTTATTTGTTTTTTTTAACACATAACATGTTTATTTTTCATAATTTATAATGATATATTTGACAAAAATTTATATCAAAGTTAAAAATTCTTTTTTTCTTCTGATTGAAGCTTCTATTGTCTTTGCTTTGCTTGTCATTCATTTCACCATCTCTATTCTACTTATCAAACACCCCAACCCCACATGCACTTCTTCTACCACCTCACATTATCCTCGGAAGAGAGCAAAACTGATACTTGTTTTCGCAAGATCAAAAGCAGTAAGGTTTCAAATCAATAAGCAAAATCAAAATTAAAATCAAAATCAAAATCAATGAGGTTTCATTGTTTCAACCAGTACCTGTAAAACATAGCAAAATCAAATTAGGGTTTCTGACTCTGCGGTTCTGAAATCGAGATTGAAAGATTAACGCCTCGAGGGGATAGCCAACATAAACTGAAATTGTGCTCCTGCCTCTTAAAATGGTGGATATCAACTTCGGAGGGGAAATTGTTCCACCAGTTCCCTTTGTTGTACCCCAACTGAGGTCGATGATTGACATATAGGTTTTTCTAGTTAAAAAAAAAAAGATAAAAAAGTAATTTGTTTTCAAAGCTAATAAGTTGTTTTTGATAAGCTAACAACTTGTCAAAAACTCCTTGTTACAAATGAGTAACTTATCAAAAACTTTTTTGTTACCGGTGTCAAACCAACATAAACATTTTTTTAGTTAATCCAAACACAAAAAACTACTCATTAGTCATTACCTATACCACATTTGGGATAAGTCAAAATAAAATAAAACACTCATATATTATAGTTACAAAAAAATTATATTTTATAGGATTAATTTACAACCCAAAAATGAAATCAAAAGCAATGTTTTAAGAACTAAATAGAAGAAATATTCAAAGTTTGGTTGAAAGTTTGATATTATTAATAAATAAATAAAACGGTTTGTTTTGATTATTCGACGGTGCGTGTGCATGTCTCCATCACCATCTGATGATTTTAAAGTTTAATTTCAAGAAACGCCTTCATTTCGGATTCATGGGTTATTTTTATTACAAAGACAAAATCAAGAATATCTTAATCCATACTCTTTTGTACTTTTTACTCAACTGTATTAAAACACTTTTGTAGCATACTGATTTTTGTCACTTGTCTTTGGATTTTGAGATCCGGTTATTGAAACCGCGTTTTTTGAAGTCGATCATTGAAGGGAGACTGTTGAAGTTGTCAAAGACGAGATAAAAGGTAATATGTCATTAAATTTCTTGATTTTGTGATGTGGGAAGGATGCTGGAATAAATCTTGTTCAATTGATCTGGGGTTTTAAAGATTTTTCTCCTGTAGTTGTGATTGAAATGGGTATAATAGATGGTTTGCACTGAAGGTGTTCGACGATTTGTCTGTGAGAATGTGTTTTAGGACAAGTTTTTGTTTTTACCTTCAAGACTTAAACTTTTGAGTTCAACATTTTGGGATATGTATGGGAGATTTGTTTGATTTTACAGCTTAGATTATCTATCTATTGTTGTATCAGTTATTTGTAGTTTTTGATTGGTGTATTATGAATGGCAAGCTTTCCACCATCGCCAAACTCTCCACCTGTCAGCGATCCTCCATTGCAGCCGAGTCCTCCTTCAGCATCCACCTCTCCTCCACCATCTGAATCATCTCCTCCTACACCATCCAATCAGTCCTCACCACCTTCAACAACAGCCCCACCTCCATCATCACCACCGCCACCGCCACCGACATCTCCACCTCCTTCCCCTGACCCACCTTCTAATCCTCCACCAGCTAGTGTCCCACCTCCATCAAGACCCCCCATATCCTCACCTCCACCTGTTTCATCCAGTCCACCATCCAATTCTCCACCCCCACCATCCAATTCTCCACCTCCAACATCCTCTACCCCACCAACTAGTTCTCCACCGCCAGCATCTCCTACACCACCAACTGGGTCTCCACCTCCATCATCACCTATTCCCCCAACTGGGTCCCCACCACCATCACCACCACCTAGATCCCCACCACCATCACCACCTACATCTCCCCCTAGATCCCCACCACCACCATCTAATCCACCACCTAGTTCTCCTCCTCCATTGCCACCAAGCTCACCTCCACCATCAGTTCCACCAAGGGACACACCATCTACTCCACCACAACCACCAGAAAGTTCACCTCCACCATCACCGTTGGTGCCACCAACAAGACCACCTCCACCATCAATCTTGAGGCCTCCTCCACCAAGAACCCCCTCCCCTGAACCTAGTACAAATTCATCATCACCACCACCAAGAATCACATCTCCCCCTCCCCCACCCCCCTCTACAAATTCATCACCACCTCCAGTAATAATAGTAGCCTCCCCTCCTCCATTTCCATTATCACCTCCATCACCTTCAAATGTCTTAACACCTCCAGGAAGCACGAATAACAACGATTCAAGTCCCAATACACCATCCAGCAATGGAGGCATTGGCACCGGAGGTATAGTTGGTATTTCTGCAGTACTAGGTGTCCTGTTGTTTACAGCAATCATAGGAGTTTTATGGTGTATGATCAAAAAAAAGAAAAAGTCTGCACGACACAATGAACTCTACACTATGCCGACCTCAATGGGCAGTACTTCACCAGCATCAGGTAAGAATATATTCATTATCGTCACTTATAATTCTATAACATAGCAGTTTATCAACAGGCATGGACTGGGATACAAAGTGCTGAATAGAGATTGATGCATTTGCATAAGTTTGAGAAAGTGTATAATTTATGACAGATTCAGGTCTACTAAAGATACAAACATCAGCAGTTCAGAATGGACACCTTTCAGCCAATGAGTTTGTATACACTCCACAGGATCCTGGTGGGTTAGGGAATTCGAGACCACAATTTAGTTATGAAGAGCTTGCCAAGGCTACAAATGGGTTTTCAGCTCAGAATCTTTTGGGTTCAGGTGGATTTGGTTCTGTTTACAAGGGATATCTAGCTGATGGGACAGAAGTAGCAGTAAAAGAGCTTAAAATTGGAGGTGGACAAGGGGAACGCGAGTTCAGTGCTGAGGTGGAGATCATTGGTCGAATACACCACCGTTATTTGGTTTCACTTGTAGGTTATTGCGTATCTGACAAGAAGAGGTTGCTTGTTTATGAATATGTCCCAAATAACACACTTTACTTCCATCTTCATGGTAACCATCTTTTTTCCTTTGTTCATTGTTCTTTTTTATGATATTTGCAATTGTTTAATTATGTGGTTATTTTTTGCAGGGTCAGAGCTGGTTTTAGATTGGCCGACTCGTGTAAGGGTTGCTTCTGGTGCAGCCCGGGGTATTGCTTATCTCCATGAAGACTGTAAGTGCTCAGCTTCTCATTTTTATGGGCAGTTCTTATACCTTTTCACATGATTGCAAGAAAGATTACGAGTTTAGAAGATAAAATACATAGAAAAATTACTTTTTCCATTTCAATCATAAGTTCCCATTATGTTAGGTGCTTGTTTAATGTTTATGGTTAAACATTGCAGATTTCTGAATTTAGTTTCTATTCGAAATTGAGTGCTGTGAGGTCACGAGCCCTGATTATGATCCAGGGCTTCGCTTCAAATACGTTTGTGGCTGCATAATTATATGGTGATGGCATAGAGTAGCTTTAGCCATGAACTAGACACACACATATATATATATAACATTGTAATGTGAAAATAACGGTTAAAGACAGGACGTATATTGAATCTATGTTGATTTGTAAGGTTTGCACAAATATTCATCCCTTTGTTCACTTTTATTGTTATACAGGTCATCCACGAGTTATTCATCGGGACATCAAATCATCAAATATTTTATTAGATAAAAACTTTGAAGCTCGGGTATGCCCATCTATTATCAATTTCATTTTTTCTGTACTCATTGTTGTTCAAGAATTGGTTTTCCAGCTTAAATATTTGTCTAATTCCTTACTTCACAGGTTGCTGATTTTGGGCTTGCAAAATTAGCTGCAGATGTGAACACTCACATAACGACCCGCGTCATGGGAACTTTTGGGTATATAAATACTCCATCTATCATTTTATTAATATTCAAATATTTAAAATACCTCTTAGTAATAATAACGATATAAGAAATCTTGTGGAGCAACAGCAATGCTATCAATACTTTGTAATGATTAAATAATGGGCAAAGGGGTGATTTTGGATTCAAAATTTGTCAAATTGAAAAAAATATGTTACATTTATTTTGGGGTAGGGGATTACTGTTATAAACTTTTCGACTCTTGTAATTACCTCTGCTTTTTATTGAGATTTCAATTGTTTCGATTTCAGATACATGGCACCTGAATATGCTTCAAGTGGCAAGTTGACAGAGAAATCTGATGTCTTTTCCTTTGGTGTGGTTCTCTTGGAACTAATCACTGGACGTAAACCTGTGGATGCATCTCAACCTTTGGGGGATGAGAGTCTTGTTGAGTGGGTAAGTTACAGCCATACTGAATAATTCCTTTTCCTGATAATATGGTTCAGTTTTTCCAATTTATTTGTGCATAAATAGGATACCTCATTCCTCTGAACTATTTATGTGAGAATATGGAGCGCATTAGTGAATCTCGTTGAGAAATAAATATCTGTTATTGTTTTGAACTTGAGCTTCAAAAACTTTCATGAATAGATTTACACACACACACGCACACATATATATAGAGGGAGGTTCAGGGGAAAACATTAAAAAAAGAGAACACCGAAGAACTCCCTGGGAGCCCACCATCTCGATGGTATGCACGAATGCATACAAGCGATTGAAGCTGTTTTTTTTTTCTATGCATGAGTGCATATTATGCATTATTGGATATGCACAAATGCATGTTACAAATTACCGGTATGCATTTGTGCATACCGTCCAGATGCCCAGATTGTTCTTTAGTTTTTTTTTGACATTTTCCCCTCTACCTGACCCTATATATATATATATATATCACCAATATAATACGGCATTGGAGTCTTTTTGTTTTATAGACTGGCATTTCATTTTTATAGAGCATATAAAAAATATTGATTCCATTCACAAATACGTGATTGTCAACAACGTGCGTAGACAAACACATAAATCCATTTGCTCTTGTCCACTCCTGATATTTCTTCTCTTGAGATATATGTGACTAAGTCACTTAATAAGCTTAGTGAGTTCGTGGTTTCATGCAACACTAATGCACATACTGAAAACATTGCTCCTTAAATAATTGTTATCAATATAAATCAAGCAGTGAAATCATGCTTAGAATTTAAATAAAAAAATCCCTTTAAATAGATCTCACTCTCACTGGTCCTTATATCGCTTGGTTCAGTTGGGAGCTCCTCCTTGCTTCAATGATATTCCAAGAACACTCTCAAAACTCTCCCTTGCCTCTCTAAATCGTGAATGATGGAAAGAAATTAAGATAGAGTAGTTTTTATACTCAAATCATTGCTTTTCTACTTAAATGGGATTGAAATCCTTCATAATTATGACCATCAAATTCTCTGTTCCATAATTTCCTAATGAATATTGAATTTAAATATTGTTACTTCTCAATAAAATTCCAAACTCTGATAAATAACACTTTGGCCCTTACACCAAATACTTTCACAAATATTCATCAGTGGTACTTCCTTGTAATATTTATTGCAAATAGCCCCTAATTGTTATAATATTTACATGGTTAGGATAAAAGGAATGGATGTATATGTCAATAGAGAACTTGGGCATAACTAGGAACCAATCCTGTTCTTTTTCATGAATATGACCATCTAAGCGAACCAACTCTATTGTATTTGTACCTAAGCAAGGAACTCCATTTTAATAAAACTAATTATTTGTTTGTTTGAATTGAACTATTGGTTTGCTTTCACCTATCAATCCCAACTCCTCATGTAGCCCCATCCGTGGTGCTCAAGAGGTTATATATATATATATATATATAGAGGAAAGTTCAAATGTGAACTCATTTTTGGTTGTGAACGTGAGGACGAATCTCAGCCACTTATCCGGTCAATAAAGGCGGCTTTGACCTGGTTCCCCTCCTTTAATAATCTCCACCCTCCCATGAATCGCGTCAATCCTCCGTGATCGCGTCCACCATAACCGAAGATGTGTGGCTGAGATTCGTCCTCACGTTCACAGCCAAAATTGAGTTCACATTTGAACCTAACCCTATATATATATATATATTTATTTATTTATATGGTTGGGTTCCAGTGAGAAGTGTTATATGTGCTGAGAAGTGTGAGAAGTGGTTATTCACCTTTGGATGATAAATGCACGCAAATTAGGATGAGATGCACCGGATCAATTCCCTTCTAAGGGGCAATTCATGGGAGGGCATGAGATTAAAAGTGATCAATGGTTCATATCCACTTCTCACGCTTCTCACCATTGACTCAACTTCTCACACGATCCTACGTCAATATATATGTGTGTGTGTGTGTATATATATATGTATATATATTTACGCCTTCCTCATTGGCGATCAACTACATAGGAAAAGGCTAAGAGATTGAGAGACTGTTTCTTCGGAAAAAAAGCCCTTTTTTCCCCTAATCCATGGCTTTCAGTTGTGCTTTCTAATTGTTTTACTTACCCTTTTTTGCAATAAGGGGGTCTTCTCAGATATAACCTCCCAATTTCTTGAGACAGAGGTAAGGTCTGCTTACATCCTATCCACCTCCCTTGCCCGTATCTTTGGGTGGGATATACTGGGTTTATTTTATTTGGGTTTCCTTGGAAAAAGTATGTGACGTTTATGAATGTGAAAGATAGTTGTGACCTTCCCCTAATATACATGTATGAAGTTGCTCTATTCTTTGAACAGCTTAAAATGGTTTATTGAGATAGATTTCCATATAAGAAAAACATGTTAGAATTTTAATGTAGCATTACAACTTCAATGGTGTTAAAAAATCTAAAATTGCAGTTAAAGATATCAAAATTTAAAAGTTCTCAAACTCTCTAAACTTTTTATTTACATTATTTCTAACTCAAAATATTTGAAATCTGATATTTCAGGCTCGACCTCTTCTTAGTCATGCAATTGAAACAGAGGATTTTGAAGGGTTGGTTGACCAAAGGCTCGGTACCAACTATGTCGCGAAAGAGATGTTTCGAATGATTGAAGCTGCAGCTGCATGTGTACGACACTCTTCTAATAAACGCCCACGAATGGGACAGGTACTTTTGCTCAATTTTCTGCATCTCAAAATACGTTTTGTTGCCAAATTAATATAAGTATCCACATTTCTATTTTAATTTGTCCCAAAATAAGCGCCCACTTTAAAAAAAAGTGCATACTTTCCGGTTCTACCCTTAAATAAGTAAATAAATATATATATATATATATATTTGGAAGGGTGTCTCAGGCTATGACTGGACTAATCCCGGCAAATTATGGCTGCAATACATCAGCACTGATAAACTCAGTGGCCACAATTGTTGTGTACGCCTGGATTCGAACCCTGGGCAGATGGGATATTCCATCACATCTCCCAGGGCCTCAACTACTACGCGCCACAACCCTTGTGGTTTACCCTTAAATATTAGATGAAAGAATCAATAATATCAAGTATTTGTTAGAAAGTTTAAGTTAATTATCAATCTTTTCCTGAAACTCTAAACCAATCCATACCATTTTAGAAATTGGAAAGTAGTCCATTTGACCTCAAAAGTAAAAAAATTATCAATCTTTCTTGATATATTATAATGAATTTATACGGATCTTGAAGTTAAAAAGTAGTCGATTAGTTAGACCTAAAAAAGTAAAAAAAAAGTTACTTTCTTTATGTTGAGACCATTAAATCTAATTCGGTTTTTACACACGTCTCAGATTGTGAGAGCTTTCGAGAGTATGGAGAACGATGATCTAAGCAATGGGATGAGAGTTGGAGAAAGTGAAATATTTAACTCTGCAGAACAATCTGCAGAGATTAGGCTATTTCAAAGAATGGCTTTTGGCAGTCAAGATTACAGTACAGATTTTTTTACTCAAGGTAGCTATGGTAAAAATAGTAACGAAAGGTAAATAAATACGAGCCGTGTTCAGATTATGGCTGGTTTTGAGGGTAAAAATTCAAAGCTGTGATCAGATTTTGTAAGTAGGTTCCATGGCCAGATGCTTGTATATTATATGCACATTCTTTTTGGCTGCACATTTTTTGGTTCCTGTAAGTAACACATGTGATCCATTCTTTTGGTTTATTTATAACAAAGTGTAGTCCTCATTTTTATCATATAATGATCTTTGGGTGTGTGTATATATGCTCTTGGTTTTTTTTTTTTTTTTTTTTTTTTTTTTTTTTGCGTTTAGTACGTGAAAGGGGCTCGACTGACGTGGGTGAAAGAATTTTGAAAGGTTTTAGGGTTTAATTTAACATGGGTAGTTTAGATACAGGAAATTGGCTGAAATAGCCATTCCATTCAAATAAATTCACTTTATAGCCACTTTTTCAAGCAAATTTTCTATATAGATGCTTTACACAGAATGGTTTACGCATAGGCGTAAACCACCTTTTCTATTTAAAAGAAAAAAAATGAGATTCACGCATATGCGTAAACAATTTGTCTAAAGATTGATATTCAATTATGTTTTATACCCTTGTAATTAGTTATACTTTATTTTTATTACAGATGTATAAAATGTAATTAAATATCAATCTTTATGCAAATTATTTTACGCATATACGTAAATCTCAATTTTTTTAAATCAGAAAAGGTGGTTACTCATATGCTTAACCATTTGCCTGAAGTATGTTATTTTGGGAATTTACTTTAAAAGTGGTTACACATATATTTGAAATGGAATATTATGAATTGTGGGTTCTACTTAATTATTTAATTATACTTAATACGATTACCGTATATAATCTGATTGATACATTATAACGAAATTAATGATATTTCCTTTTACAAGTGATGGAATGTCTCTTTCTCTCTTTACATCAGCTGTCGTGTTCTACAAGAAATCAATCAAATTTATTAATAACATAATGTTTTTGCAAACTGTATTCGTTGGTGTAACAAAGAATCAAACTATAATTTACCATAAATTAGATTGTTTTATTCTATCATGTTAACGAAATATAAAATCCAAATATTTAATCCATTATATAGACAAGATCCGTCCTAGAATCAACCAAAAATTGGGTTGAAGGTAACCCAACGTTGGAAGCAATTCAATAAAGCAAAGTAATGCCACTATTCTATTGACACCATAAATGCTTGCTTACACTCTACTCTTTGTTTCCAAGATTTTAAGGCCATCTTCCAAGAAAAGAAGGAACCCATTTTCATCACAAGAAAATGAGTCCTCTTTCTTCCTTTTCCTCCTCTTTTTTCTCCTTCGATTCTGACCCATGGATCGACAAGATTGGAACATGATCAGTGCCGATTGTATCGTTTTATCATGTTGTTGCCAATGCTTGCTTTTACAATTACTTGTGTTTGTCTTGCTCAAACTTCCCGCCAAACTGTTCAAGAAAACAAAATTATATATGAAGAGGAAATTCGGAAAGGGTGGGAAAATTGTGAGGATGAAGGTGGCTCGGTGTGCAGAGGAAGTTGTTGGGCGTAAAAAACCAAGAGGGTCGATGAGGGTTCGAGCTCGAACAGAGAATTTTCTAGTAGATGGGTTTGGTGGGTGTATGGAGGAAGTTGAGGAGGTATTGGAGGAGTTGTCTACAAAGGGTGAGTTTGGATTTGGGAGTTTTTGGAGAGGAGATGATGAAGATGATGTTATTGAAGTTCATTTTCCAATTTGTCTTGCAAATCAAGAAATTGGGAATCCTCATCATGTATTTAGCCCCTTTTAAGGGTACATCGAGTAGAACCTTTCATGATCGGGAGCGCTCAATAGATGCTGGAAAAAAAAGGCTGCGAAAATTACTCGTTGAAGAGAGGATTTTTTATACTTTGTCTAAGTCAAAGTCATAGGGAGCACTAGCCCCCTTTCAATCCGCCCCTATCAACGAGTATTTTGAGCTAGTAACTTTGGGTTTGAAATGCAATGTATTTATTTTGACCATTTAAACAAAAACAGTTGGTTATTAGCATTTTATAGATTGTTGGTTCAACATTTTACATTGATTGCATTTGTAATGTTGCATTGTTTTATGATTGACAAATATAATGCTACAAGACTTGCAAAATAATGGACACAATAGGGTTGATCCAATCGAATCATTTTTATGTGAGAAAGTGAGTTTAAAAGCGCCAAAAGTGGTATTTTAGTTTATGCCGACAAGAGATTGTATTCTTCATTTTGATTATGGTATTAATAGTTCTAACATGTACAAGTTACTATTAAATTGTTATAGATTCATGTCAACTGTATCATTCTAATATAGATGTCGTTTGGGATCACCAAATTGAGTATTGATGGAACCCGGACTACTTTTAAAACACACACACACACACATATATATCTATATATATATATTGAACAACAACCAGATTTTATATATAAAAAAACAGTTACATACAAGAAATAGCTAGGAGAGGATTATGAAGCCAAACCACCCAATTAATTTTAAACTTGCGACTCTTATTAGAAACCCAAGAATACACCTGAGTAACAATCTTGTCAAAGATATCCACCTTCTTTAGCTTGGTCTTGTCAAAAATGGTCACATTCGGGAACGACCATATGTACCCAAGTATAGTGAGAATAACTGCATTAAAGCACAATTTCTCCCCGCTCTTCAACCGCAAATTAGAATACCATGTAATCCAAGTTGCATAGGAACTAAACACCGAGATATCCAAATGCCATCATCTACCAATCTGTCTCCAAATATCCGTCGCCAAAGAACACGAGAAAAACAAATGATCACCCGACTCCAAAACCCACATTATAAAAAGGATAAAGCAAGGAGTCAACATCAATTCTATCCAAATTATCCCGAGTGGCTATCTTTAAAACATATTATCTTTTGTATATAAAATAGTTTTGTAGATAATTAAGTTATAAACAATTTATAAACGAGTATAGAAAGTGGTAACTACAAAACTATTGGCAAATATATTATAACCTGAAAAGAATATAAATAAAAAAAGAAGAAAATGTATATTAACTTACATTTTTTTTAAAATTATCATAAATTCAACGATTAGTAACACTGCATGTTCCTGTATAAAAATACTAATCGCGTACTTAACAAAAACAAGCAACATATCCTTTATTCGCACTACAAGATTGGTTACGAAAATCTAAGTTTTTTTCTTTTAATTAGTATATTACATATTCAATTCTTCTTATTTCATATCCAAAATTATTTGATAATTAAAAATGTTTTCAACCAATTTAAAGTCAGTTAATTTAATGTGACATTTGTCCATGCAATAAAAAATTACTATAATTTGATGACTAATGTATTTAAAAGTTAATCTACCAGTTACCAATCTAAATGGATACAAAATAGATAGAACTAAACATCTATAAAAAAAAATTAAGAAATAAATCATCATTATGAATAAAACATATGATCAACTTCGTTGCATTTTAATTAATTTAGGCGAAAATGAACCTTAATTAGAAGAGTATTAAAACACACAACATAAATAAATAAAGTTTGGATAATTAAATCATTACATTTGCATGCATGCATGCATGTAACCTAATATAAATATCAAATGACACTTACATGCAGGGTGAAAATTCTCGACAGGACAGGAACGCGACACGAAAATAAACGGGTTAGAGTTGCAGTTTCTGACCCGTCAACCCGTCAAATAAATAGGTCGTGTTTCCGGTTGACCCAAACGGGTCGCGGGTTGACCCGCCAACCTGCCAAAAAATATTTATATATATATATATATATATATTTTACTTAAAAATATCAAATAGTCAAAATGGATTTATTTGACTTTGTTTAGGTTTGGACTTTTTATTTGTTTGAAACTTAGATTTGTTTCAATTTTTTAGTTGTGTTTGGAATTTTTGTTTGTTTGAAACTTGGATGTTTGAATTTGTTTGTATTATTAGGTGAATTTGGTTGTATTATCAGATGAATTTGCTTGTGTTTGGACTTTTTATTGGTTTGAAACTTGTGTTAGATTTTTTGTTTAATTTGGATGTTTAAATTTGGTTGTTTTATTAGGTAACCTGCCAACCCATTTACGACTCGCGAACCCGTTACCACCCGCTAACCCGAGCATGTGCGGGTTAGGGTTGCATATCTCGACATGATTAGCTAAACGGGCGGGTTGACCCTCCCTGACCCTCCAACCGGCGACCTGTCAATCCGAACACGACCCGATTGCCACCCCTACTCACATGGTATTCTCATGGTCGTTTATCAAATACTTACCGGGTAAATGATTACTAACAAGAGAAATTACCCTCACTTACCATTAAACATTCTAGGCTAACCAAAGGGCCTTTGGTCTAGCGTATGTGAGCCTTTGGCCTTTTAAGAGGTCAGGGGTTCAAACCTTACCAAAGGTGAGGTAGGCGTGTGCGTTTATTTGTTCCATTTGCCATATATACATATTATATACTTCAAAAAAACATTTTAGGCTATCAAAATGGATTGTTGGTAACATTTTTAAACCCGGTAAGCGCTTATCGAATAAGAGTTTTTTTTCCTCACTTACCGAGTAAATCTCGGTCTGGGTAAGATTATTGGTCCTTGTCATGCTCAATCGGTAAGGCAAGTGATATCGATAAGCGCTTACACAGTAAACATTCAGTAAACCTTAGTCCTAGAAAAATGTTCTTGTCTTGCTACCTGGTGAACCTCCTCCAAGTTAGTAAGAGTTCGCTAAGGCTAGTACATCTCAGTGATACTTTACATGTATCTAGTATCCTAATTAGAGCCTTGTTGATTGGTCGGGTTTCTCATAAGCGTTGTTTGTCCGAATTGTAGTAATCAATTCTTTTGGCTGGCTTCGAAGCCTATCATTACTTTAAAAATTATTTAGTCATTTATCATATTTCGTTAGTCCACTTAGATTTAAACTAAATACATAATTGGTTTATAACTAAAAGTTGATATATGTACTCTTGCATTTATGCGTGAACAAAATGCAATAAATTTCTAAAAGCAAGGTTAAAAGCTTAAGTTCATTAAAATTATAGCCAAATCTTTGTTAGAATATGTTTAGCAGAATTAAATAGGGCTTCAAAGCGAGTTTAAGTGAAAATAATGGATTAAATTGTAGGCCTTTTCATTTCTATGGGCTAAAAAAGAGATTTTATATAGTTCAGGGACAATTGGGTAATTTTCCAAAAGTGAATATAGTAAATCGTGGCTAAAAATGTAGTTGATAAACTTGGGAACTAAAAATGTAATTTTATAAAGTTTAGCGGCTTTTTTGTAATTTACAAAACTTAATATCTAAAATGAGGCCCAGATAAAAGTTATAGAACTTTCAGGGTTGTGGGCTTGTGGCAACATTTTTCAATGCATAAAAGGGATGAGTTTTTTCGGGTTAAAGATGATACGGTATCATGTTTTTATATATATATCATGTATCATCAATTATAATTGGTACGTAAAATTTAATATCATGTACCAATCAACTATATTTGATACCAACTAAATTGTTAACAAATTTTTGTGGTTGGAATATGTTTGTACGGTATTGTACATTGCAAAATTTGAAGTTAGAAATCTATTTAAATTGGCATCTTTACCAACTAGATCTAGATGTATTAAAATACCAAGTATTCACGTAACATGTTGATATGTGTTGTACCACTTATACAAGCATTTAAATAATCTTCATATAATAAAAGCATTCAGTAATAGTCTACTACAAGCAACAATTGAGAAGTGTTGATGGAGTGTGGAGGTGTGGGCAAGTTAATATGGTTGTTAGGATTAGACAAATGAATTCGATCAAATTTTATATGTGGATCCATATTATAACTTAGCAAAATTTAAATAGGGATGGCAGAAAGTGACCCAACCCGCCAACCCAACCCGAAGCCAACCCATTAGTAGCAGGTTGGGTTGAGATTTTCAACCCGTTTAACTTAAAAGGGTCAACCCGCCTAACCCATTTACAACCTGTTTGTAACCCATTTATTACTTGTTTCAACCCATTAGTAACCTATTTAAAACCCATTAATAACCTGATTTTAACCCACTTAATATATATATTATTTTATTTTTAAAATATAATTTTTAAATTTTACTGTTAAAGAAAGTAAACCTAAATAGGAAAACCCTAGATTCATTTAAATTTTAGAAACGCCTCCATCATAAAATAAACAAAACCCTATTTTACTCTCTCTCGTCCGGCGTTGTGCTCTCGTCTTCCAGCGATGACTGTCGTCTCTTTCTCTCGCCGGCGTCATCTCTTTGTCTCGTGAGTCTCGTTGGCTCGTCGGCTCGTTCTGTCGTTCATCTCAACAGTATCACCCACGTCGCCGGCGAGAATATTGTCGGCCTACTTAGTTGTTTTGTTGTGTGCATCGTAAAATTAAATGGGTCAACCCAGGTTGAACCCATTTATTTAACAGGTTGGGTTGAAATTTTATAAACAGGTCGAACCCAGGTTGAACCAATTTAAGTTGCAGGTTGGGTTGGGCTGAAAATCTCAACCCATTTAATTAAATGGGTTGGGTTGGGTTGAGATCTTCAACCTGTTTAATAAATGGGTTGAACCCGAACCCAACCCAGG
The DNA here is from genome assembly GCA_036898165.1 of Silybum marianum. NCBI lineage: Eukaryota > Viridiplantae > Streptophyta > Magnoliopsida > Asterales > Asteraceae > Silybum > Silybum marianum. The sequence continues at coordinate 16,362,909 of CM072537.1, read as the reverse complement.
TCGATCCATTGCCACCCCTAAATTTAAAACAAGATAATTTAAAATCTAATATGTTGTATCACTAATTACACTTTTAATTAATTTAAAATAAGTCGGTATTGTACGATATTACTGTGGTACAGGACTTCTAATACCACGTACCAACCAAACTTAGATAGTTGATACAGTACTACCAACCAATTAGATTGACACCAACTAAATTGGCACCAATTAAATTAATATGCTTGATATTGGTTGATTTGTCTTGGTACAAAATTGACATCCCTACTCAAAACCGATTAATTAAACGAGTTAAGTATGATCCAACAACCAACCTCAATGGTTATTAAGCAACTACATAGCTAAGCCCAATATTGAGGCCCAATAAATGACACCCAACAATTCGAAACAAATCTATCTCCTGACGTGTCTTTTCGACACAATTTTAAACTTTACCATGGATTTGTCATTGTTTTCACTTATTCCCTAAATATTTTCCTCTAATTATTGTCTAAATGATGGTAAACCTTATGCTAATAGCCAATAGAGTTTATTGTAAGTTAATCATATAATACAACGATACATTGTCTGTATCCACCACTAACATCCACAATGGTTGTTGTAAATTGACTGTCTTTTAGACACCATCACATGGGAGAACTTGACCAAATGGCTTGAAACTAATTTCTAACTAGGCATATAGGACCATATAATATATCTTTTATTATTTCTACTCTAACAAAGGCCAGAAATTAAATCTCTGTTCGTTTGCTATTTTCATTCTCGTTTTACTTGAATCTATTCAAGGTTTTGTTCTATAGATAGCCACAAATTGAATGGGGTTAATTCAGTTATTTCATATGATATGATTGCAGACTTAGCCACTGAAAATCACGATTTAGGTTTCCTAATTTCAGATATCTTCTAATTTCTTGATTTTCTCTATTTGGCAAGACAATGCCTTAAACTTCTTGTTTTGGCACTTTCTACCCCCAACTAAAAAGCAAAATAAAAACTATTTTATTTAAATAAGAGTAAATTACAAAATTCGATTATGTGGTTTACAAAAACTCAGACTTTTAAATAAGTGCATTCATATGCTATTCATGTGAAGACATTTTAGTCATTTTATATTTTCTTTTATATCGTTTACTATAAATCACATGTACAGACATTTGACATTTTAAAAATAAAACTAAACTAAACTAAACCCTACAATTAAACAAATCCGAAAATCAAAACCACAGTTTTCCACTTCTGTCGTAGCTTCTACTTCCGCGATCAATAGGGATTTGCATATGCATTTGCATTTATTTCTTGGATGCAATTGTAATGGGTATGGCATTTTTTAGTTTTAGCTTTTTGGTGTTGAGTAAATAGTTATTTCATCGAGAAAGTACAATGAAATTAGATCTCTATGTTTAAATAGGAATGGGTTTTGATAAGAAGTGATTGAATAGATCTCTTACTTTTTCCTTAAAATGAAACTAAATTTTAGTACTTGTTCTTCTACAAAGCAGATTGAATCAAATTAAAGAAACTGGTTCAAGAATGGTACACCCCAACTATAGAACACCTTAAACGAAAGAATCAAGATGAGACTGTGAATATCCAATACATTAAACTTTCTTTCATGTTTGTATGTCTTTCTTTGTCATTTTCTATTCGATTTGGGCATATTTTCTTCTTTCTTGAAGGATGGTTTAGGGAAGAACACGAGGAAGCGGTGATCTAGTGGTTGTTAGGTTAAATGGGCGGGGCAAAGAATTAAACAAGGGAAAAGCTCCTCATGTGACTAGCATGTTGGGGCACTTAACTAGAGAAGCTTCTAAGCCGAGTGACACAAATCATAATTTTCATAAACCACATGGATGTTTTTTTTTATGATTTTACCCTTTAAATAATTTAACTTCATGCCTTGTATAAACTTCCCCCTTATCAAATTCCATCCTCGGAATTCGTAAATCGCAATGCATAAACAGTTGATGATATCTAGTTTTCATTTCTCATTCAAGTTTGTAGGTAGCTTAATATCCCTTGTGATACCACCACTTAACCTTTATGAGAAGAACATCTTAAAAGAAACTTGCAACTTTGAGGTAGTTTATGGTCACTTAACCAACTCGCCTGATATGTGGTTGCACACAATTTCATGTGCATCTTTAGAAAGTTGCATAAGAAACTTGCTTTTTGACAATCATTTTCGTGACTTCAAGATGTGACTGTGTCAATGTCGTTTACCAAGTCACTAACATTGTATTGAGACTTGGTATGTGAAGCACATGAACAGGCAGTTTCTAATTGTTTAATTTCATTTTTCTTCCTAAAATTTACAAATAACGTTATGCATTTCATTCACTATTAATGTCCAATTCTCACTCATTTGTGCCCCTAATATCTCATTCTTGTCCCAAAACCTATTCTAAACTTCTAAGCATTAGATGCTTCTAAACACAACTAAAGAGAGATCAGTATACAAACGTACCTAAAACTCAATGAACATACTTATGCAACTCCAACTTTGATGCTTCAATTCCTTCTCAAATTTCACTCTTCTATGAGTTTTTCTCCGGGTTTACTTAAGATGATAGAACGAGTAACTGAAATATTGTTCCTTCCATCAAAATACAAATTGAGCACGTATTAGAGCTCTTAAAAATGTTGCCCCCTTATCAATCGCTACCCTTTATCACACATTCATCCAAAATTATCGATACACCTTCCTTCTTTTATCTTGAAAACCCTTACAAAATTATCGATCACAAATCTAATCTATTTTAAATAATAAAACAATACATTTTCAGTTTATCACCACGTATACGTATAAAAATACTCTATTTTCTTATCATATTTTATCCGTAAAATAAAAAGATAAAACAATTTTATAAGAAATATTCTCCATTAATTCCCACCAAATTTTAATATATATATATATATATATATATATATTTTTTCTCTAACCCTCCTTCCATGAAAATGTCTTTGAATAATAAAAAGAGACAAAATAAAAAACCAAAAGATAACCACCGACCCAAACCCAATCATCAACTGCAAGAATCTTTCAACCTTCTTCGAAATCCCATTTCCCCCTTTTTCGTTTCAAAATTATCAAACCCTAAAAATCTTCCATTAAATTTCCCCTTTTTAATCGTTGTTCTATAATCTTCCATGGTTATGGCTCAACTTCAATCCGATCAGGTCAACCAATTGAAAGATATTTTCGCTAGATTCGACATGAATTCCGATGGCAGCCTCACCCAACTCGAACTCGCCGCCCTCCTCCGATCTATCGGCCTCAAACCGGAAGGTGATCAGATCCATTCGTTGTTAGCCAGCATGGATTCAAATGGAAACGGATCCATTGAGTTCGAAGAATTGTTGAACGCGATTCTACCCGATTTGAATGAGGAGGTCCTGATCAACCATGACCAGCTCATGGAGGTTTTCCGATCGTTTGACAAAGACGGAAACGGGTACATCACGGCGGCGGAACTCGCCGGTCAAATGGCGAAAATGGGTCAACCGTTGTCGTACAATGAGCTGACCGAGATGATGCGGGAAGCCGATGCGAATGGTGACGGCGTCATCAGCTTCAATGAATTCACGGCCATTTTGGGGAAGTCGGCGACGGACTTTTTTCGGCTAACGGCGAGGTAGCGTAGTCGGCGCCGGCTTAGCCACGATTTTTCCGGCCAAAATCATGCGGTTGACAATTAATGTGAAATGGGTTTGACTTATTCTCGTAGACTCCTTGTCCCTTTCAATTTTTTATTTTGTTTAAATTTACTGTAGGAGATAAAAGAAGAATATAATTTCATATTCTTCTTCATTAGATATTTTAGAACAATTTTTTTTATTATTAATTGTAAATTTATTAATTATAATTATATTAGTTACGTCATTTTAATCCATTCAGAGTCTCAAATATGCTTTCTGAATTTGTTTATTTGATGTTTAGATTATTTGCCAAAATAAAATATTATTAACAATTATTAGTTGAGTAGTTTGCTTAAATGCACAATGAGTGTTTGATGAAATGTCCGAATGAAAACTCCTTTTGATTTAATTATTGTAGGCTTTAGTTGAAGTAATACAATTGACACTAAGTTGGGTTTGTTTTTTTAGGAGGTGTTAAAGTCTGATTTCAGTTTTGAAATGGTTATTAAACGTCTAAACGAATCAAACATAAGTGATGATTAAGAGCTTAAAATAAAAAAAACAAACAAGACCTAATTGGATATCTATAATTGGATTATGTAAATTGAAGTTTGCACATTTTGGGTTCAACTTCATCATAAAGTTTCGACCTTAAACCTTTATCATTAAGAGGTAATTTTAAAAATTCAAGCTACTCTTATCTTTTGGATCCTTGGTACGTTGCGATTATGTTTGTTATATCATCAAGAATAAAGGTGTGTGATTCGGCTTTTGCAAACAATTTAAAAAAAATGGTTTATGTGTTCATATTGTGATTAGTTATAAGTTACCGATTGATGGTTTTTTATGACTTGTATGTTGTGTCTTCTCAATTTTATCTTTGATAACAAATTATATTTTCTTTAAATCCTCTTGAATATAACTTGAAGTTTCTTGATTAAATATAATGTACATCATGTCATCAATGTTGGTGATTTTAGCGATTATTAGACCATTGTGGATGATTGAATTAACAAGACAATGAAATTGTTAAGCTAAAATACAAGTTAAGAGGCATGTAGTGCACACACGTAAAAGTTAACTAGAACCGGAAAATACTAGAGGTCGCCATAAGACGGGGGCCAAGGGGGTCAAAGTGTGAATTAACATAATCCGTAAACAAATTTCGTGCAACCCAAACAAATTAAAGGACATAATGTTGCTTAACAAAAGCGATTTATTACGTGATCTCATGTTCTTTATCCGAGTACTTGTTGTTATATCTTACAGAACTCGTAAAAAGAAACTTTATGTGTGTTCTATTTTGTGTGCGAGATCATTGCCAGAGAAGACTTTGTTGTGAACAGAATCAGTAACCATGACAATTTGGCCGATATGATAACAAATATTATCTTATCACCTTAGATTGTCGTAAGATGAGGGGTCAAGAGGATGCCCCCTTGCGGGGTTCTGGGGCCAGCGCCCCTGCCGATGGTCCCTTTGACCGTTCAGAAGACTAACTCAGAAGCTTCTGAGTTCTCGCGTTTGGTTCACAGAATGGAATTTTTCGGAATTTGAATCTGTCAAAGGAAATACGAATCTGTTAAAGGAATTGGAATCATGTTTGACCATGTATTTGGTTGGAAGGAATCGCAATGGATATGTCCAAAGAATTTGAATATGTATGTTTAGTTCGTTGAATATAATAGTAGTGGTAGGGTGGAGGCGGTAGTGGTGTAAATGATAGTGGTGGTGGCTGTGATGGCGACGGTGGCGGCGGCGGTGGAGATAATGGTAGCAATGGTGATGACGATGTTGGAGGTAGCGACGACAACGGTAGTGTGGTGAGGGCAGCGGTGGTGGTGGTAGTGACGGCAGGAATAATGGTGGTGGATGTGGTGGTGACGATTGTGGTTATGTTGATGAAGGAGACAATAACAATGACAATGATGGTAATGGTAGTGTTGGAGGCAACACCGACAAAGTATTGGTGGCGGCGGCAACAATGGCGGCGGTGGCTGTGGCGGCAACGACGTTGGTGGTGGTGACGGGGGTGGTGATGGCGTAGTAGTAGTGATAATGGTAACTACGGTGATGAGGGTGTTGGAGGTAGCGGCGACGATGGCAGTGGAGATGACGGCGACAACGGTGGCAGTATAATAGTAGTGGTGACGACCGTGGCTGTGTTGGTGAAGAAGATAGTAGTAACGATGGTAATGCAGTGTTGGAGGTGACGACGACAACAATAATGGTTATCACGATGGCGGCAACGACAATGACGGTGTGACGATGGTGACGATGATGGTGACATCCATCATGGTGGGTTGGAATGGAATTGAGTAATATAATCGTACGTCGTTTTTTTTCTTTAAAGATGGTACAAAGAAAATGAAATTCCTTCCTAAAACCAAACGAATTTACATTCCACCATATGTGGAATTTAAATTCATTACCAAAACTCAAAAAAATGAACCAAACGTAAGAATAGAATTTAGTCAATGAAATTGACCATTCCAATTCCTTCAGATTTTGCCGGATTTCAGCGAACCAAACGCCACCTAAGTTTATTCTAATTCTGAATCTCTTATGATCCATGTTTGCTCTTATACATAGGCAGTTGTTTATGTCAAAAATTACATTAGGGTTTTAATATGGAGCTAATCAACTATAGATTGAATATTTAAAAGAAACAAGTCTAGAATAAACAAACGAGGCAAAAATGACACAAATGACACAAATATTTGGTCATGTTGAAAACCCCGTCGAGGGTAAAAACCGTGGATGATCGAAGATATCGTCGATTCAGTATGAACGTCAATCAGGGACATCGTTCTTAATAATGACAACCACTAGTATAAAATGTGGTTAACTCATAGGTTGCAAATAAACTTCAGCAATAATTCTAGCAACAAATATCTCTTGATAGCACTTGAGAGTTATGCATTTTATGTAATTGGATGTGTCCTTTTGAATATTTTGTCTTCATATTTAAATCAGAGGGACTGTAACTGTTACTTTACTGCTCTTAATGATCGCAGGGGCCAGTCTTGATGATGTCATTGAACCTTGGTCATCGGGTATAAGCTTTACATTGATGAGAGGATCTTTGTCTATAATCTCCGATTATAATTGATACCTGCAAAAACTAAAGGGAAAAGTCTAAAAAAAATCCAACGAACTATCTGATTTTGAATGATTAAGTCCTTAAACTATTTTTTTGAATGAAAAAACCCTTAAACTTTCTGAAACCGGTTAAATACATTGTTGTAACCTGTAATAACAGGTTAATGTGATAACAATTTGGAAAAAGTATAAAAAAACCCAACGAACTATCTGATTTTGAATGATTAAGTCCTTGATTTTTTTTTAATGAATAAATTCCAAAAAGAAAATCTAAATCTTTTTACCAAATTAATTTTTTAACTTTCTTTAACAAATAAATTTCAAACTTTTTTTTGAAGAAATAAAATCATAAACTTAATTTTGAACAAATTAATCCGAAACATTTTTTGAACAAAATCATAAACAAAAAATATATAATTTCTCTTACCGACAACAAAGTACAATGAATCAATTAAATGAAGAAAAATTTATACCATTTCCATTACTAATTATGAAACATATAAAAGTCATACTTAAACATAAATAGATACGTATAAAATATTTATACATAATTTTTTTTGAACAACAATAACACACACACGTTCCCGGGGTATCCGGGATCCATTCGGGCACCGGAGTAATCCACGACGACCAGGATCCACCACAGAGTGGTAGGCCAAAGTCTGGATATCGCCACATGCAGCCGCGGGAATTCAAACCCGGGTAGTCAGGGATGCCATCCAAACATCCACTACTTATACCATTTCCATTACTAATTATGAGACATATAAAAGTCATGTATAGAACATAAATAGATACATATAAAATATTTATACATAAAAAAATTAAGTTAATGAATTTGATTTATGCTTTGTAATTAGTATTGAAAATGATATAATTCATCTATATTTAATTGATTTATTGTAATTTGTTGGTCGGCGAGAAAAATTATATATATATATATATTTGTGATTTTGTTCAAAAAAAATTCCGCATTTATTTGTTCAAAATTAAGTTCATGATTTTAGTTTTCAAAAAAAGTTTGGGATTATTTGTTAAAAGAAAGTTCAAAAATTAATTTGGTAAAAAGGTTTAGGAAAAAAATTCGGGATTTATTCGATAAAAAATCAAGGACTTAATCATTCAAAATAAGATAGTTTGTTGGGTTTTTTTAGACTTTTTCCACATTTTTATAACATTAACCTGTTTTTACAGGTTACAAGAATGTATTTAACCGGTTTCAGAAATTTTAAGGGTTTTTTCATTCAAAAAAATAGTTTAAGGACTTAATCATTCAAAATCACGTAGTTCGTTGGGTTTTTTCAGACTTTTCCCAAAACTAAAATGTAATGATCGCTTTGTTAATTAAAACTGTCAATGGTTGTTGTTATCTAATAACCACTGACAGTCGTGGATAATCCTTGGTCGAAGATATCATAGTTGTGTATAATATCCTAGTCGACAATGTTTATGGATTTTTCACCTAAATAACACTTACAACAGTTATAGAAAAACCGTCTAACTAAGTTGTAACGTCGATCTCTCACATAAATTCTTGAATCTGGATGAATATGCAGAACTCGACGCTACTAAATATAAGACTTTTGCCTACGGACTCTTTCTTGGGAAATATGTCGCTAAAGGGGGATGCGTCACAAAATCGTCGTAAAAGTTGATGGGTAAATAGTTGGTGGGAGATTTAAATTAGTGACAGATTACCCAAGTATTCTTTGGGTGATCCGTTGGTATTTTCTTCAAAAACATGGATTCTACCGAAGCATTGGTATTTTCTGGGTTGATTTGTTGGTAATCACAGACCGAAATTTCTTGTGTGCTTATTTTTTTAGGTAAAAGTCATTTGTTTTGTAATGCGATTTACAACCTCTAAAATCATAGTAATCATTTCAATTATACCAAAACTCAATTCGTGATACCTAAGGCATATAGGGTTGAATTAGTATATTTATAAAAGCGAACTATACGCGATCCAATTTATTTATTCAGTCTTATATATCATCAAGAAACCCGCAATTATAACATGTTGTGTTTGCTATATTTGTGAGTGTTGTAAGGAGATGAAGTAAGTCGATTTTTAACGAAAGAGATAACAAAGATGGGTTTTGATGTGTTTGTAGATGATCCAAAGTAGAAGCAAAAGATTTGAAGATTTAATACCCTATGAATATGATTATGTTTGTATGTGAATATATACGTTTAATATTTTTTATAATTAATAAAATATATTTATTTGTTATTTTGTGAAAAGGGAAAGCAAGAAAAATGAGGAAAAGTCTAAAATGCCCTTGAGTTAACATAAATACATTACTATTTATATTATTAATTAAGTGCGCCTACATGCTAATTAAAATAGAATAAAAATTATTTTAAAAATAACCTTATATATAAAAATCCATCATTTGTTATCCTAACAAATAATCAAATTATTTTAAAAATAACTTTATATATAAGAAAAATCCACATCATATGTTGTCGTAACAAATAATATTGAATTGTATGACGTCTTTAGTTAAACAGGGCATTCAAGTATTTACATTTTTGATCAAAGTTTCCATCTTACACATCAAAACGAATGTGTTAAAAGTATGTTACTCAAAATAAGAATCAAAATAAACTACACACTAATAAAATATGGTTTATAGGACGTTAACAATTTATATGTGTCTCAATGGATCTTTTTATTAGGCTTAAGTTTATAGGAACAAACAATAAAACGTCTTATCTAAAGTTGTAGTAAATTTATCGGACATTTTTTTGTGTCTTAACAAGTTTTTAGGACACTTTTAGTACAAAGTACCGTATTACCTATCTTATAAGACAGTTTTGAAAATTGTTCAATTTACACATATATTTTATAGGACATATGTTTATATAATTCACTTTTTCAAAAGTATGTTATAAAATAGTTAATACGATGTGTTTTTAATTTTATAAAAAAATCTTAATTATAAAAAACTTGTCACGACATTCAACAACATTTTTAAATGTAACATTTTATCGGTTGGTTTTTATAAATTAAGTCTTATAAAGTAGTTTATTAGGACGCATAGACATTTTTGACATCTTATAAACCCAATTTTACTGTAACGACATTACATTTTAATACACTTTAACTTTCATGTTCTAGCTCTAATTTAGTTTGTTCGGGTTTGTTGTTCGGTTACTTTCATGGTTTGCCGGATCATCAACATCATAGTAACATCACCGGTTAAATTGGTTATTTACATGTTGATGATCAGAGTTTGGGGATCATTTATCTGTTTAGATTAAGTCTAAATGAGAGTTTGACTTTAACTTATAACTGATAGTTGGCAACTTCCATTTTCCCCTTATACAATAGTGAGAATTGGAGATAGTCTAAACCGAGTTCGTTATTGGGTCCTATTCCATTGATGATGATACGATTAAAAAGTCATATATGATTGATGAATTTTATGAACTTGCAACATGTGAGCAACTGCTGTTTCATTACCGATAAAAATTGTTCGTATTATATTAAACGTGAGAATATGTGAAAATTTTATTAAATTACTTTCTAAAAGAACCATTAAAAAGATAAAATATAAGGTTGCAAATACATTGAGTTGTAATGATCCAAATCTAGTAAAATGTGGTAGTATGTTAACATTACAAATATATATACAAATCTCTTCATTTGACGGATTAGAATATAACACTTAATCGATCAAACCTTAATCTCTTCATTATCTGATAACATATTACAATCAAACAAAAACATTAATACAATTGCATGATTACGAAAGTATAAAAAACACGGTACATAAACTATTTAGTTGGATATATTACGCACACTACTATAGAGAAAGTTGGATATATTACGCACACTACTATAGAGAAATTTAACGTAAAATCACTAGCTTCCATTATGATTAATTAACTTCCCTTACAAGTAGTCCGAGTGGTGCATTGGTTGTTGATGCAACGAATCATGGTGAAGCAGGATTCACAATCGTCGTGTATCATAGAATTTGTTTGTAATAATATTTTAAAAATATTGTTTTGTAATAATCAATTAATAAAAAGATAATTTAGTTATATTTATGGTTTTTTTTTACAATTTGTTCTTATAAATTAATCTTAAATAATGGAACTCAATTTCATTCATAATCCTATAAACCAAAGTACCAAACACATCAAGGATTCCAAATCCTCTTAAATCCAAATTGCTTAAAGCCATTCTGCTCAAATCAAACGGTTCCTAAAAGAATTGATCGAATTTTGAAAAAATTGGAATGAAATTCAACCAGATTTGACCATGTGTTTGGTGACATTATATATAATTTGGTTGACTGGAACCAAAATGGGATCAATCTAAGGCATTAGAATTTTAACAATTGGTACAATTCCTAGCTTATAACTTAGGAGTTACAATGAAATAATGACCAATAATATATCCCTTTACCACATTTTCATACTTTTTTGATTAAATTATAAATATTACATGATGATAAATCTAATAATTGGATATAATCGTGTGAGAAAAAGAGTTAATGTGAGAATCGTAAGAAAAGATATGACTTCTAGATCACTTTTATTCTCATAGTCACCCATGAATTGCACTTTAGAAATGAGTTGACCTGGTGCATTTCATCCTAATGTACATCCAAGGGTGGAGATCCCTTCTTACGCTTTTTGATATGTAGTGAGATTTCACTATATTAAGCACCTATTTAGTAAGCTTAGGTAGTATATTTTCCATATTATATCCCAATTTGAGTCATTTTTATTATCCTATTTTCCACTTTTCTTATTTGGAGCTAAGTTGGTGATTTTACTTGTCTTTCACATTTGGTAGTAGCTTATTTTATTCTTAGTGCAGGTCTGTGGAGGCTGCAGCAGTTGGGAGCTCAGGAGTAAAGTAATGTTGGCAACCTTTGGCTCGGTCAAGAAAGCATGGATATTTTGAAACAAACTAGTAGTTAATTGTTATTTAAGTATTTCCAGCTATATTAAAAACAATATGATTACAAGGCATCTTTTTGTGTAAGAAACATTTGAATTAGTTGTACTTTGTTTGATGCCTTGTTGGGAAATGACCTTAGGACCCTTGTCCTTTTCTTTTGGATTTTTGTGACACTTCCTTGTATAAAAGGAAGTGTTAGGGTCATTGTAAGTTTAGTCTCCATCAGTTCTAAACTGATTTAATCTAAGAATATTTAGTATTTCTCTTGTGTTCTTGAAGATCTTCTTGGTGTTCTTCATCTTCTTCATGATCTTCATATAAGCTTACTGTTACATTCCTGCAGCATTGCATTTTATTATTGTCTTCTATATTATTGCATTTTTTTACATTCTTGCTATTTAATTTCAAGTTATTTACTTACAAGTCACTTAAATTCTTGCACTTCTTTTTATTGTCATTTATATTTCAATTATATAAATATATATATCCTATAATTCTATTTATATATCGATTTATATATATATATTTATATATATAGCAATTTACGATTATGTCTTTACTTCTAGTCTTTTATATTTTCCATCATTATTATGAGTAGCTAATTTTTATTAGCTTGGGTGTAAGTGAAATAGTAAGGTTTTAAACCAAAGTGGGCATTATTCTTTAATAATAATATTTCATTATTTCATCTAAAGTTTTATAAATCCAAACGACACTTCTTGACAAGTCGGTCACTTATCAAAGTGTTAAAGTGCCATGTACTTAGGAATAAGCCATTGAATGCACACCAACTTGGATGATATGGAATCACCTCGGAAGAGGGATTAATTAGACAAAGGAATTTGCTAAGCCATCTATTTTGAGAATACCATGTTGCTATCACTGGTCTTGACACTACATAGGAATATGAGTTGATAGCTAAACATTAGTATACTGGTATAAGTCCGGAAGGAATACTCAAAATAGGTAGTGAAACGAATTATTAAAGAATAGGATGCTGTAGCATTCCTACAGCATTGCCCACTGGATTTTATGTTTAAACCTTACCATAGATCTTATAACCATGCTATTTGCTTTATTCTTTTATAAATCTGTTAACGTGTCTCACAATTCAAACAACAATTTAAAATCTTCCAATTCACCATCTGAATTCATTTTGTTCATCTGACTTTTATACTAACTTTTATCCCGATCCCTGTGGACGATACTCGGTACTTAGTACCACTTATTACTTGAAAGGACGATATTAGGGCTAAAAGTATACTTGCTTTTAGTCGTATTTATCACATATCGAAAGGTATACAAAACGCCTATCAAGTTTTTGGCGCCGCTGCCGGGGATCGGCAAGCTAAGAGTTTTTATTTAAGTAAGTTAAAAGATTTGATTTTTCTAACACCTGTGAGCTGTTGGAAGTGGTATATGCCAAGAATATTCCGTGGAGAGTTTTTAGAATTTGATCCTGATATTGAGAGAACATTTCGTGAGAGAAGAAGAATCCAACGAGCATTGTTTGCTCTACCACCTCCTGAAATGGCACAACAACAAGAACCCCAAGGAGTCATTGGACCAATACCACAACCTCCACCTGAACCCCATCCAGAACTTCGTAGAGGCCCACCATTATTTGTACAAGTGCCCGCACATTTACAAGAAAATGTGCCTGAGCAAAGATTTCATTATGATGAAGAAACAGATGGAGATGATGAATCTTTACATAACCATCAACCAGGAAACAACAATAATGAACCAAGGGTCCCACCACCTAACATAATCAATCTAGCAAATTCAAAAGATGGTCGTATCATGGACTATGCCGTTCCTGATTTTGAGCAATACAATTCAGGAATAGCTAGACCTACTTTTACAGCCAATCATTTTGAACCAAAACCCATTATGTTTCACATGTTGCAAACAAATGGGCAATTTGCTGGAATGCCAACTGAGGACCCACATTCCCACTTGAAGTCTTTCTTAGAGGTAAGTAATTCTTTCTTGATCCCTGGAGTGTCAAATGACGCTCTGAGACTTACATTATTTCCATTCTCCTTAAGGGATCGGGCAAGAGAATGGTTTAATTCATTAACCCCAGGATCTGTGACTTCATGGTACGAGATGGCAGATTTTACGAAAATATTTCCCACCCACCAGAAACGCTAAATCCAGGAACGAAATTTGTCTTTTCAAACAAACAGAGGATGAAGCAATTCCTGATGCTTGGGAAAGGTTTAAAGAACTGTTAAGGAAATGCCCACACCATGGCATACCCTACTGTATTCAACTCGAGACATTTTACAATGGTTTAAATGCCACTTCAAGGAAAATGCTCGATGCGACTGCAGGAGGGGCCTTTACAACCAGTACCTATAATGAGGGATTTGAAATGCTTGAAAAGATTTCTGCTAACAATGGACACTGGGCTGATCCACGTGCTGTTACACAAAGAAAAACTGCTGGAATTCATGATGTAGATGCATATACTGCTTTAACAGCTCAGCTTGCTTCCATGACCAACATGATTAAAAACATTTCTTCTGGTCAGGGAACACAGCCGGCTGTTAATGCACCTGCTCACGCAGTTCTTGCAGTACAATGTGTTTGCTGTGGTGGAGAACATTCTTATGAACATTGTCCTAAAAATTCGGAATCTGTGAATTATGTTCATAATAAGTCTGTTCCCTACTCCAACAATTACAATTCTAGCTGGAAGCATCACCCAAATTTTTCTTGGACCAATCCAAGTTTAAATCCGCCAGCTCCTAAACAGCAGGGAAATTTTCAGAATCATGCAAGCTCCTCAAATTTTCAACAAACACAGAATTTTCAGCCACAATTTCAAAACAAACCACCTCCTATTCCACAGAATAATGCACCATCTCAGTCATTTGAAGAAACTGTAAAAATGTACATCACCCACACGCAATCAGCAATGGCTCAACAAAATGCCACCATAGCACAGACTCAAGCATCACTCAGAAACCTTGAAACCTAGGTTAGTCAGATTGCTCTTAGCCAGAATAATAGAGCCAATGGTACCTTACCAAGTAACACAGAAGTCCCTAGAGACTTAGGGAAGGAGCATGTCAAAGCAATCACCTTAAGGAGTGGCAAGGACCTACCAGATAGTATACCTAGAAGCCAGGCTACAACATTGACTTCTGCCATTAAGAAACCAACCATACTAGGAGGAGACCTACCATCAACAGGCACCACTGTTACTCCAGAAATCCACAATCAAGAGAAACCTGAAGCAAAGGTTGATAGTGCCCCATCACCAACAGAGACTAAGAAAAGGGCCCCTGACTTATCAGACCCATCCTGCTCAACAACTCCAAGTATAAACATCATAAAACCAGTTCCTCCTTATGTACCTTACCCCCAAAGGCTAAGAAATCTAAAGGAAGAACAAGAATTTAAGAAATTCTTGGAAGTGTTTAAACAATTGCACATCAACATACCGTTTGTTGAAGCAATTGAGCAGATGCCTAGTTATGCTAAGTTTTTAAAAGACATCCTAAGTAAGAAAAAGAAAATTACTGAGTATGAAACTGTTGCTCTTACTGAGGAATGTAGTGCACTCTTTACCAGCAAAATACCCCCTAAACTGAAAGATCCAGGGAGTTTCACCATTCCCTGCTCTATTGGGGGAAGGGAAGTTGGAAAAGCTCTATGTGATTTAGGAGCCAACATCAACCTCATGCCTCTATCCATATACAAGACCTTGGGATTAAGAGAGGCAAGGCCCACCACAATTACCCTCATCTTGGCTAACAAAACCATAGCCTACCCCAAGGGAAAAATAGAGGATGTTTTAGTTCAGATTTCATCATTCTGGATTTTGATGCTGACAAGGATATTCCTATTATTTTAGGAAGACCCTTTTTAGCCACCGGAAGAACTTTGATAGATGTCCAAAAAGGTGAGTTAACTATGAGGCTCCATGACCAAGAGGTCAAGTTTAATGTGTTCAATTCTTTAAAGTACCCCGATTACTTGGAAGAATGTTCATTCGTTTCTGAAATTGAGTCAAGTTGCTATGAGAAAGGACTGAGAGAAGCTTGTAAGTTGAGAGATAAAGATCAGGAGATAGGAGAAGAGTATGTTGAGGAATTGGAAGTAAGAGAGGAAGATCCTATTGTAGATGATGTTGCAGCTTTTGAGCTGCTGGAAAATGTTGAACAAAGGAGTTTCACCCCGTCTATTATAACACCACCAGACCTGGAGTTGAAACAACTCCCATCTCATTTAAAGTATGCATTTCTAGGAGAGGAAGGCAAATTACCTGTCATTATCTCATCCACCCTAGAAATACATCAAGAGAAAAAGCTGATAGAGATGTTGAACCTGCACACAAAAGCCATAGGATGGACCATTGCTGACCTTAAAGGGATTAGTCCTGCTATTTGTCAACATAAGATCATCCTAGAAGACAGAGACTTCAAATCTGTTGAACCACAAAGACGGTTAAACCCTGTCATGAAAGAGGTAGTTAAGAAGGAAATTTTGAGATGGTTAGATGCAGGAATTATATTCCCAATAGCCAGTAGTTCTTGGGTTAGTCCAGTCCAATGTGTTCCAAAGAAGGGAGGATTCACTGTCATAACCAATGACAAAAACGAACTCATCCCTACTAGAGTAGTCTCCGGATGGAGAATATGCATTGACTACCGTAGACTAAACAAAGCTACCCAAAAGGACCATTTTCCATTACCTTTCATTGACCAAATGTTAGACAGGTTAGCCGGAAAGGAGTATTACTGTTTCTTGGATGGATACTCCGGATATAATCAGATAGCCATCACACCCGAGGACCAACAAAAGACTACCTTTACCTGTCCTTACGGTACTTTTGCCTTCAAAAGAATGCCTTTTGGACTGTGTAATGCTCCAACAACTTTTCAAAGATGTATGATGTCCATATTCTCTGACATGTTAGAGAAATCCATAGAAATCTTTATGGATGACTTTTCTGTGTATGGCACATCTTTTGATCATTGTTTGGAAAACTTAAAACAAAGTCTTGTAAGGTGTGAGGAAACTGATTTAGTCTTAAATTGGGAGAAGTGTCACTTCATGGTTACAGAAGGGATTGTTCTGGGACACTTAATTTCAAAAAGAGGAGTTGAGGTAGATAAAGCTAAACTGGAAGTTATTGAAAAACTACCTGAACCTTCCACTGTCAAAGGAATCCGAAGCTTTCTTGGTCATGCTGGGTTTTATAGAAGGTTTATAAAAGACTTTTCAAAAATTTCTAAACCTTTGTGTATGCTTTTGCAGCAAGATCAAAAATTTAATTTTAATAATGAATGTAGAAATGCATTCAACATTCTTAAGAAAGCTGTAGTGACTGCACCAGTGGTTGTAACTCCCGACTGGAACAAACCTTTTGAAATCATGTGTGATGCCAGTGATTTTGCTGTAGGTGCTGTCTTAGGACAGAAAAGTGAAAAAGTCTTCCATTCAATTTATTATGCAAGTAAAACTTTGAATGAAGCACAAGTTAACTACACAATCATAGAAAAAGAACTTTTGGCCGTAGTATTTTCTTTTGAGAGATTTAGGCCATATTTGATGGGAACCAAAGTCATAGTGCACACTGACCATGCGGCCATTAAATACCTGATTTCAAAGAAAGATGCCAAACCTCGGCTAATTAGGTGGGTGTTGTTACAAGAGTTTGACCTTGAGATAGTAGGCAGAAAAGGAGTAGACAACCAGGTTGCAGATCATTTATCTAGGTTAGAGAAGCTAAAGAACAGTGAAGGAGACATCATTGAGACCTTCCCTGATGAAAAGATTCTAATGCTCCAGCATTCTGAAACCCCATGGTTTGCAGATGTAGCAAATTATCTGGCTTGTGGATAAAAGCCCTCTGATTATACAAAACATATGTATAAAAAGTTCCTCCATGATGCCAAATCTTATCTCTGGGATGAACCATTTTTGTTTAAACTTGGAACAGATCAGATTTTAAGACGGTGCATCCCGGAGTGGGAAGTGGCCTCTGTTTTACAACATTGCCACCAAGCACCATATGGAGGACACTTTGGAGGTCAGAGAACAGCGGCAAAGGTTTTACAATCAGTTTTTTTTTGGACAACTCTTTTTAAAGATTCCCACAGCTTTGCACAAAGATGCAATGAATGCCAACACAGTGGTTCCATTTCTAACAGAAGTGAAATGACACTAAATGGGATCCTTGAGGTTGAGTTATTTGATGTATGGGGGATAGATTTTATGGGTCCTTTTCCCCCATCCAACAAATGTCAATACATTCTTGTTGCTGTTGATTATGTGCCCAAATGGGTTGAAGCTGTGGCTTGTGTGGCAAATGATGCCAAGACTGTGGTAAATTTTTTACAGAAACAAATTTTTACACGATTTGGTCCCCCCCGAGCACTAATTAGTGATGAGGGTACCCATTTTGTAAATAATTTGTTGCAAGGAGTTTTAGAAAAATACCATGTCAAGCACCGGATTGCCACAGCCTATCACCCCCAAACCAATGAGTTGGCTGAATTATCCAATAGGGAGATTAAGAGCATATTAGAAAAAGTGGTAAAACCGGACAGGAAGGATTGGGCTTTCAAACTAGACGATGCCTTATGGGCATACAGAACAGCCTTCAAAACACCCATAGGCATGTCACTATATAAGCTAGTGTTTGGAAAGGCCTGTCATCTCCCGGTAGAACTTGAACACAAAGCATATTGGGCAGTCAAAGCTCTAAATATGAGCCCAAATGCGGCTGGCCAGAAAAGGAAATTACAACTCTTGGAGTTAGAGGAGCATAGGCATCTGGCTTATGAAAATGCAAAAATCTATAAAGAAAAAACAAAAAAATGGCATGATTCCAAAATCCAACCAAGAGAGCTAAGAGAAGGCCAGTTAGTGTTGTTATTTAATTCTAGGTTAAAACTGTACCCTGGAAAGCTCAAATCCCGATGGTCTGGGCCTTTCAAGATCCATAAAGTTTATACTTATGGAACAGTAGATCTGATTAACCCAGAAAATAACAACGTGTTCAAGGTTAATGGGCAGAGAGTTAAGTTATACCACACCCCTGTAACACCCTCAGAAAGTTGTTCTGAGGATCCGAATTGTTTTTAATCTCACCGCAGTTTGAATGGACTGTCAAAAGTCCAGCTTTGTTTGTACATAATCATTTTATTTTTTATTTTATTTTTTTTTCTCCAAGAAAACTTAGGGATGCTAGTTTGTTTTAAACAAGAAAAGAGTTAGGAGTGATGAAATGACAGTCGTGCTGCAGCATTAGAAAACGGCCTTTTATTATTTTAGGGCCTCTTTGTTTTAGGCGGCAGTTTCAAAAGAGAGATGATGTCATGTTGCTGACATCAGCAAAAGAAGATAAAAAAAATAAAAAAAATAAAAAAAATAAAAAATAAAAATAAATAATTATCAGATAAATCCTTTGCATGTCTCCTCTTTTCTTCTAGTTGTTTCCATTATAGCTGACTAGATAGGAATCATTTCCTAAAAAGTAGCTTTTTGGTGCCTGTTCACTTACCCAAAAAGGATTCAGACGGTTTTTTTTTCTTTAAATACATTAAAATTATATCACAGTTTTCTTTTAATTTCCAAAACTTCCTTATCAAGCCCCAAACAAAACCAAGTTTTTTTCTTCAAATTTCTGTGTAGCAAAGAAGATTCTGGAATGGCAAGGGTAAAGAGAGCAGCTGTGAGAGACCCACCGGTGGTCCGCCGGAGTAGTCGTCGGCTCACGCCGGACGAAGCAACATCATCAGGACCAGCGACCATCGAAGCACCACTAGTACTTCCTGGAAGGGTACGAAACCCATCTCCACCACCACCGCGACCCAGACCTCGTCGTCCGACTCCTCCTCCTAGGGTTCCGTCGCCGCCACCTCGTTCTCCGTCGCCGCCCCCTTGTATACCATCGCCACCAACTAAACCCTCACCACCACCAATAAGGCAAAACCAACAACCTGATTTAAACCTAACTCCTCAGCCTTTGCCAGTCTTCGAGGAATCAACCGCGATGGAAGTAAATACAACCATACCAGAAGAGGAGCAAATCGGCGACGATATGGTCTCCGACCAACCATTGGAGGTATCTTCTGTTGATACATCATTGATCAACGCCACCACAACAACCACTCAACGGAGCAGCGAAAACCCTCCGATAACCGCTATCGGAGGTCAGGTGAGCCCTAACTCAGTTTTTATTGAAAAATTTATAGATGGGTTATCCACCTCTATCTCAACTGAGGAAAAGGACAACCAACACCCATATGAAATAAACTCTCCGGAGTGTTATTTGCTTCCTTGGAAGGACGGGTGGGACAGTGATTTTTTGGCCATGCAGGTTAACCAAGAGTTGCCCGATAAGACCATCCAAGATAAGGTAAGGGAAGAGTTAGCTTCTGACTTAGGTGTGGACCCGGCTGATCTAACCGCAGACCCAACATCCAGGGGGCCGGAATCCCAAACATTGAAAGTGTTGATAATCTCAACATGGAAGATGTGGAACGGATTTCGGATTCTTGGGATATACCTCTTTCTGAGGCAATTCCTGTGGTAGATAAGCCTATGTCAACACAGAAAAAATGCAAGGCCCATGCTTCTAAGTCCGGCCCTAGGTCAAAAGCTAACTTAAAACAGAAAGAAAAGATGGTGGATGAGGGACCAATGACAAGAGATAAGAAAAAGAAGAAGGGTGGTGATGCTGCAGCACCCAAACAGAAAGCCAGAGCAGAAAGTTCCAAAGCATAGTCTGCTGCAAAACCAAAGGTGCACAAGGGGAGATTAACCTGCAAAGATGCCCAAATGAGGTTCCAGAGCTTGAGAACCAAAAGACTCCTACCTGACAAAGGTTTTGATGACAAAAGTGTTGCAGAATTTGAGTTCATCAGAGAGGTAATAGAAGCTCATGGCTGGACTGAAGTATGTAAGATCAAACAGGCTGTCAACAGCACCATCATCAAGGAGGTATATTCTGAGCTACACTTTGCTAGAACTTCTACTGTCAAGATAAGGGGGGTTAATGTTTCTGTTTCTCCAGAGGCCATAAATTATGTTTTAGACCTCATACCCCCTGAATGTAATGAAATGAGAACCTCTTGAGCAATGCACCATGAATCAACTAGATGAAATGATAAGATGTCTAGGAAGGGCTGGATCTGATTGGGAGCCTCATCCTAATTTCATGTTAAGAGTGTTTAGGGCCAACCAGCTAACTCCAGAAGCAAATGTCTGGGTAAATTTCATTAACCATTCCTTAAATCCTACTACCCATGACAGTACCCTTAATGTAGACAGAGTGGTCCTTCTGTTTTCTGTTATGACTGGGACAAAAATCAATGTAGGAGAGCTAGCACACCAATCCATTCTTTACTGTAGTGGAAGAAACCAAGGAAGGCTTTACGTCCCTGGTTTAATACACTTGTTATGTGAAAAAGTTGGGGTGCCCACTTTTGATGAGGATGTTATAGAAGGACTATCTGGGGAAAAATGGGTCATAGATATGAAGAGTGTGGCTAGGATGAAAGAGAGAGGTGAGAGCAAGAGGGAGACTGTGGATGTATCAAGAATGATAGAGGACCTAACAGCACAGAATAGTAGTTTGCTAGATTGTCTGGTTGAGCAGGGTAGTGAGTTTGTTAAGAGGGTGGAAGAAATGAAAGCTGATCTTTCTGATAAGATCCGGCTGATAGATGAAAAGAATGAGGAGAGAGTGAACCAACTGAAGAAGAGTATGGAGGTTGATACAAGGAAGAATAGGATGCTGAGGGTGAAAATCCGAGACTTGAAATTAGAGAACAAGAAGCTTGTAGCAAGGAACCAGAAGCTGAAGGAAAGAATGAGAAAAAGGAAGGCTGCAGCAAAGGCTTCTGAAGGCACTTCTACTCCGAAAGGGTAAAGGGCAGGTTTAAATCACTCAACTTATTCTCCAATATATTTATATAAATATTCAGCTTAATAATAGTAAATAATATATATATATATATATATGTGTGTGTGTATGTGTCTGGGATAAGTAGTAAATAAAATATAGTTATTAGTATAGTTACGCGTGATTGCACATTTTGAGAGCTGTTGTTGGCACCATAGCCCAAATAATTCTTGAGGATCATGTTATTTCTCTTAATAACCTGGTATGTACTAACACTAGCACTGCACAGATTTTTGGGCTACACCACACATACACGCCACTGTCTCAAAAATCAGCCCCATATACATAAATCAAAAGTACCTCTATTTTCACTGAGGGCATTGAAAAATTGAAGATTGGGGGTGGGAGCTTAGAAGCTTATACAAAAATATACACAGAATTCCATCTCTCAAAATGAATACCTATATAATAGATGAAAATGAGAGTGCCAATGCATTAGCAAATGTTCCATAGGAACCTAGTGCATGTGTTCTAAAAAAAAAAAAATGAAAATGTGTCTTGAGGAAATCTGAAATACAGAAAACAGGATGGACATATGGTCAAAAAGTGTGTGGTGTTCCTCAAAAATATGTGTCATGCTACTTGTTAGTTCATACACCCGGTTATGATTAAAATGACCCACTTGAGATTTATGAAAGGCTATGCTTTTCAAACCTGGTATGCTCTCATATGTGTGTATGCTCGCTAAGATAATCATATATAGTCATTTTTAATTTCTGTCTTTTCGTTGCTTGGGGACAAGCAACAATTTAAGTTTAGGGGTGTGATATGTAGTGAGATTTCACTATATTAAGCACCTATTTAGTAAGCTTAGGTAGTATATTTTGCACATTATATCCCAATTTGAGTCATTTTTGTTATCCTATTTTCCACTTTTCTTATTTGGAGCTAAGTTGGTGATTTTACTTGTCTTTCACATTTGGTAGTAACTTATTTTATTCTTAGTGCAGGTCTGTGGAGGCTGCAGCAGTTGGGAGCTCAGGAGTAAAGTAATGTTGGCAACCTTTGGCTCGGTCAAGAAAGCATGGATATTTTGAAACAAACTAGTAGTTAATTGTTATTTAAGTATTTCCAGCTATATTAAAAACAATATGATTACAAGGCATCTTTTTGTGTAAGAAACTTTTGAATTAGTTGTACTTTGTTTGATGCCTTGTTGGGAAATGACCTTAGGACCCTTGTCCTTTTCTTTTGGATTTTTGTGACACTTCCTTGTATAAAAGGAAGTGTTAGGGTCATTGTAAGTTTTGAATTAGTTGTACTTTGTTTGATGCCTTGTTGGGAAATGACCTTAGGACCCTTGTCCTTTTCTTTTGGATTTTTGTGACACTTCCTTGTATAAAAGGAAGTGTTAGGGTCATTGTAAGTTTAGTCTCCATCAGTTCTAAACTGATTTAATCTAAGAATATTTAGTATTTCTCTTGTGTTCTTGAAGATCTTCTTGGTGTTCTTCATCTTCTTCATGATCTTCATATAAGCTTATTGTTACATTCCTGCAGCATTTTATTTTATTATTGTCTTCTATATTATTGCATTTTTTTATATTCTTGCTATTTAATTTTAAGTTATTTACTTACAAGTCATTTAAATTCTTGCACTTCTTTTTATTGTCATTTATATTTCAATTATATAAATATATATATCCTATAATTCTATTTATATATCGATTTATATATATATTTTTATATATATAGCAATTTACGATTATGTCTTTACTTCTAGTCTTTTATATTTCCATCATTATTATGAGTAGCTAATTTTTATTAGCTTGGGTGTAAGTGAAATGGTAAGGTTTTAAACCAAAGTGGGCATGATTCTTTAATAATAATATTTCATTATTTCATCTAAAGTTTTATAAATCCAAACGACACTTCTTGACAAGTCGGTCACTTATCAAAGTGTTAAAGTGCCATGGACTTAGGAATAAGCCATTGAATGCACACCAACTTGGATGATATGGAATCACCTCGGAAGAGGGATTAATTAAACAAAGGAATTTGCTAAGTCATCTATTTTGAGAATACCATGTTGCTATGACTGGTCTTGACACTACATAGGAATATGAGTTGATAGCTAAACATTAGTATACTGGTATAAGTCCGGAAGGAATACTCAAAATAGGTAGTGAAACGAATTATTAAAGAATAGGATGCTGTAGCATTCCTACCACTGGATTTTATGTTTAAACCTTACCATAGATCTTATAACCATGCTATTTGCTTTATTCTGTTATAAATCTGTTAACGTGTCTCACAATTCAAACAACAATTTAAAATCTTCCAATTCACCATCTGAATTCATTTCGTTCATCTGACTTTTATACTAACTTTTATTCCGATCCCTGTGGACGATACTCGGTACTTAGTACCACTTATTACTTGAAAGGACGATATTAGGGCTAAAAGTATACTTGCTTTTAGTCGTATTTATCACATATCGAAAGGTATACAAAACGCCTATCACTTCTCATCTAATAATATTGTTAATTATGGTGAAGAAGATGATGGTAGTGACATCAATGATCTAAGGCTAATAAAAAAAGGGGAGGGGGGTATGATTGTATTTTTGAAGTTGTGATACAAAATGGAATGTCCATTCTTTAAAAACCCATGAAATAACCAATTCTATGAACGAGGGAATTCGAAGGAATTCATAGATTCCAATGAATTTTAACGAATGAAATTTAGTCAACAGAATTATCTATCCCAATTCTTTGATATTTTGTCGAAATCGAATGAACCAGCGTATCATTAATTAATGTATAATATTTTTTTGATGGATGCTATTTATGAGACAAAAATATTTAACAATAAACAGAAAAAACAATGGACAAGAGAATAAAGATTATGGTCAAATAAGTACGAATTATGTGACATTTTACATAGTGTAGTCTTTACGTTCAGGGATGGCAGGAGCCAGGCCTGCATTGACCAAGTCAATGTGCACAAAACTTCAAAAGTTTGGAAGTACGGGACCATTCACACCACTAGGACCGGGCGTTTGGGGTATACCTCGTGTTGGCTGGTGGGGTGTTTGTAGGACACTTTTACGTGTTCCTACACGTTTTTAGGACGCTTTTATAATAAAGTGTCATATTAATTAGTTTATACGACATTATTTAAAAAAGTTTCCTAAAAACGCAAGTGTCATGTAAAAGATGGGTTTAATACGACACTTTATTTTAAAAACATCTTAAATATTTTGTTAAAACACCCAAAATCGTTCTATAAACCTATTATAACACTTTTATATACAATATTTTATAGTTTGGTCCTACAAACTTAATTTCTATAAAGTATTCTATTAGAACGCTTAAACATTTTAGGCATCCTATATATCCAAATTTTGTTGTAATGTCTAAATAAATGCTTTTTTACTTGTCAAACCAACATTTTTTCTCTCCATTTTGTAACTGAAATGATCTCGGCTTAGCCAAGAAATACGGCAATCTAACCGTGTGAGCATCGATGGGTTGTATTGGACTCATTGGATATTAATGAACGTTATTGGGTCTTCATGATCTTTAACGGGTGATAATGAACTATATTGGAACTTAATCAGATTCGGTGATTCGTAATTAACTATAATAGGTCTTTTTGTGTCGTATTGGACTTAATAATTGTTAATGAACTGTATTGGGACTACATGACTTTAAACGACTATTAATAAATTGTATTGGGCCTTGATTGGTTGTCATGGGTGGTAACAAATTGTATTGGCCATTAATGGGTCGTAATAGACTCTCTATTGTTAATGAAGTATATTGAACCTTAATGGGCTCTAGTGACTCTTAATGAACTATGTTGGATCTATTATGAGCTTAAGTGACTATTAAAGAACTTGATTAGGTTTGTAATGGTTTTGATGGGTTCTATTGGACTCAAAGACTTAATGAATTGTAATGGATTTCATGGGCTTCAGTGGTTTTAAATGTACTTGATTGGGCTTTGATGAGACATATTGGACTTAATAGTTGTTAATGAATTATATTCGGCCTACATGCCTTTAAACGACTACTAATAAATTATATTGGGCCTTGGTAGGTTGTCATGGGTGGTAACGTATATATTAGGTCTTGATCTTGATGGGTTGTATGGACACACTGACTGTTCATGGACTTTATTGGACCTTAATGGTTTT
This sequence comes from Silybum marianum, assembly GCA_036898165.1. NCBI lineage: Eukaryota > Viridiplantae > Streptophyta > Magnoliopsida > Asterales > Asteraceae > Silybum > Silybum marianum. The sequence continues at coordinate 16,337,179 of CM072537.1, read as the reverse complement.
AGTAGCTCGTAATGAATTGTAATTGGCCTTTTATGGGCTTAAGTCTCTTAATTAACTATATATTTGCCTAGGATTAGCTACGGCTTTCATCAAGATTTATTATAATTTTTCAAAATATAGATTATAACCAAGTCAAAGCAAAACAGTGACAAAGCCAAATATATTTGTCTCGGATTAGCTACATATTTAATCAAGATTTGTTTTGATTTTTCAAAATGTAGAATATAACCAACTGTGTAGCAAAGTCATGACAAATCTAAATATATTTCTCTCGTATAGCTACATATATGGGTGCACAAAAACCGGTCAACCCGTGAAATTCGTCCAACCCAACCAGCTAACAACTCAGTTAAACCTCTAACACCTGGAATTTTTGATAAGTTTATTTTTGTTTATAATATATATATATATATAATGTATTATAAATGGGAACGCCTATATATAATATGCATATATGTTCATATTTTAGTTTTATTATTAATTCTAGTTAGCCTAAAGTTGTATTTTTGAAAAATTTATAAAGGTTTCGTCTTATTACGTCAATTATCTAGTCGTATGGATTTTTATGAAATACGACTAATATGTTTTTGAGACCAGTGATTTTCAATGATCATTGAAAACAGATAAAGTTTTATTCGATATTATATATCGTTTTTATAAATCTTAAGGTCATTTGATTCAGGGGCGGATCCACATATACCAAAGTGGTTGCCCATGCAACCATGAATTTTGGGGGTTTAAGTGTAAAAATTTCAAGGTTATAACATGTGAAACCATGAGATTCTTGGGGTGAAACCATAAATTTTTTGAGATTAAACCATAAACTTTAAAAAAATTAAGGGTTTTATATGAAAAATTATCAAATAAAACTCCACCATTTCCGCAAGTGAGGATAGTGGTTGATTATAAATTACAGTTTACATCCTTCAAGAACTTTAACATTTTAAATTTACTTCCTTTCCCTTTTCATTTTTCATTTTACACCCATCTTATTAGTCAAAATATATTGAAAGAACACGTTTTTTCTTTTTGCAAATTACACCGTTAGAAAGGTCTTGTCGATACCTTCGAAATGAGTCAAATATTGAGTATTTTTAATGTTGACACAAATAATAAGGTTAATTTGTTTATAATGATGTAATAGTGTTAATATAATAACTTGTTAACTATGTAGAGTTATTTTGTGTATAGTTGACCCTCTATATAGAATTTAGAGTTATTTGCTTAGAGTTAGTCATTTATTAAACTCTTACCTGATAAGTGGTTACCGGATAATTTTCTTCACCGGATGAACATGATAAGGGCCAATAATCTTATCCCTTAAAGTTAGCCATTTACTAAACTCTTACCGATAAAAGAAATTATACTGTTGATTCCACCGATAAGCGCTTACAGCTAATCATTTAGGTAAACTCCCCTTAATTTGAGTTAATTTTTAGAGACTAGATTTTTTTTTGTTAATTATCAACCAACTCTATAGGTTAATTTGTTTATATTTGAGGTTAACTCTTTTGACTTTAAGGTTAATTTGTTTATATTTTAGGTTAATATGTTGTATATCGAGCCGATCATCTAGATCAACAAGTGGAAAACAGAAAATCCACCAACAATCGATTGGTTTAAAGTTTTATGAGATAATTTTTTGAAAATAAATTAGTACAACAATTTTTTGATGATTTAAATACTTAATGTATATTTAGTGGCCACAAAATAGCCAAAAACATAGTTTGTACAATGTTTTTTAATTAATTTTCAAATATTTTATCATTTGTGCAACCACTGTCAAAAGTTCCTGTATCCGCCTCTGATTTGATTAAATGATAGAAATCAAATATTATGGATTATTATTTTTATCTTTGAAATAATCCTTAGATCGAATCTTGAATAGGTTGTGATTAGTTAAATTTTCATCTAAGAAAAAAAAATAAAAAAAATATAGAGAACTGAAAATTTGAGCTCGTGAAATATATTTCACGTCGACACATGTTAATGCCAAAAATTTACTTAACAAAAGTCGACTTAAGGAGTTTGTGGAGCTGATCGGTCAAATGATGGATTTTCACGACAAACATAATCAAAGCAATAAAAACTAAAAACAAAAGATTCGATGACGCGGAAAAACCCTTAGACAAGGGAAAAAACCGCAGACGATAATAGGCAGAAAGGCCGAGGCAGAGCCAACAATTCTCTAAAAGCAAGGACGATTAGCTACTCAAATCAGATAGTTCTATTTTCTGACTTGCTCCTACGGAACCAAGATCGAAAAGATTACTTATGGTGTACCGGTTGTTATGCCAATAGCAGCGCCGTGCAGCTAAGTTGGTTTGATGGAAAACGAATTTCGCATTTGGTTCAGAGAGCACTTTTTTCGTTGAGAATTCCTCGTTCCCTCTCGATAGACCAGGGTGAGCTTTCTCACTATACCTCGCTCTTCTTTTACAATTGATTGATTGATTAAAGGTGCTTAATGAAGAAAATAAAAAAAACAAATGGAAATGCTTTTGCCAATGAATTCGAAGAGAGAAGAACGTTGAGCCCGCACGCTCTATGCTTTTAGAAGGAAGAACCACCATAAAAAGATTCCTCGTGTATCATCTGTAGCGGTTGGCTAAAAACGAATGCTTTCAGTATGCCGCGAGTGGCTTTAAGAAGGTGTTATGTTGGACACATTAAGGACTAAATTCATCCAGGTCTTATCGGTCGGGAGTGAGTTGTGAATTCTGGTGATAAGGCTTGTGATGAGAAGTTTTTCTTTTGGCATTTTTCCAATTTGTTGACTAATTCTTTCTGGCCTCATTTATTTATTTTGTTTTGACCGTACTTCACTTCCTTAAATCATTTAACTTTTCACTCACTTATTTCTTCTCCCTCTCACACACTTTCAGCCAATCTCATTCCAACCTCATCTCCTACAATTAATTTCCATTCAAGAGTTTATTCCTTCAAATTGCAATCATTTAAGTGCATTAAAGAGTATTTTAAGGTTTGAATCTAGAATTCACATACTGGGGTTGAAGCTCAAGGACATTCATCTTCTTTAACTACTTCTCCATCAGTGTTGTTCAAATTTTAGGGTTTTTGTAAAAACCTATTTCCGGGAAATTATTACTTGATGAGAAATGATATTTATACAAAGTGTTTGCGATAGGAAGTTACTAATATGTCTAAATAGATGTATTGAATGTTATGGCTAGAATGCAATTGATCCATAGTCATATAAGTCGGTTTATATTAATTTGATAAAGGGTATATCCCTTATTGATTATCGAATTGAGAGGAATACAAGGTAAAGATCCGATAGCGTTGAACTTAGGACCTCTTGGGTGAAAGACTTGGATAAAGTTGAGCTCATTGGCACATTTAGCTAAATACCTGGATAGAGTTGATGTTATGAGATAGTGTTTGGCTAAAGATCCGGATAGGGTTGATGCTAATAATACATTCCCTATGTAGGGTGCCATGTAACTTTGTAATGTGGCTTACTTGTGTGTCCCACCACTACCAAAGGTTAGACATGACTCCCCTGTCAATTGTTGGTGCCTTACACCCTCCCAAGGGCAAGGACACCTTATTATGTGCAATTTTGATTAAAGCTACATTCATAATTTTATAAACTTCTTTAATGCTTTAATCATTAACTGTTTGTTCTCACTAGATGGTAAGTCTGACACTTTTTCTCAAATGACATGTATATTAGGTGATCGTACTAGTTGGGCTCCCAAGGGTTGAGCCAAGCGTTGTTGCCGGTTGACGCGACCTTTTTGGGGATTGCATTTTCAAGTGCATATTTTGGAGTTACTAGCCTAGTTATTTGTAGGATATTAGCAACACCCAAATCTAATCTATATTTCGAATTTATGGAGATTAATAGGTTGTTGTTTTAGGTATCTATTAGTTGTTGTAAACTCTAATACACTTCCCCATTTATTAGGTGATATTTATGCCACTAAGTTTTATTCTGCAATTTTGTTCTGTTTAAATTGTCTCCTATATTTAAGGTGTTACAAAACTCATCCCCACTAATGCATACTCATAATTTTTAACATGCATTTGTGCATATGCACTAATGCATATGTAATTATAGAAGCATTGGTGCATAGGAAAAAAACAGCTTCAATCGTTTGTATGCATTATTGCATACCGTCCAAGTGGAGGGCTCCCAGTATGTTCTTCAATTTTTTCTGTTTTTAGTATTTTCTCTTGAACCTCCCTCACTCTCTAAATATATATAATATTTATATCCATTATAAAATTTACATACCAAAAAGTATATACATATATTAGTTCAATTTACAGTCCAAATCTCAAAATTAAGCAACTATGCCAAGTCCAAAGTTAATCCAACTAGGTCGGACGCTCTATGAGTTATACGTAGTCTATTGACACACCTTCGTTCCATTTTCCCCCTTATTCTCTTAACATGAGTGCACTGAAACGACTAGATAGAGCGTTGTTGTATGATGTCAATGATCAATATGCACTTTAGTATATGGTTTTCTCATACATAGATGCTCTTGGATGTTGGAACCACCACTGTTTAGAGTTTCTTTTCTTTCTTCATATAAATATTTGTTTTTATTGCATAAATGAACATATGAATTATGTTTCAAACTAGAAGTTGGAACCATAAATTTTTGTTTTCATTGCATAGATGGTCTTAGAAGTTTGTTTTTCATTGCAAAAATAAATCTCTTATGCTTTTTGTAAGTTCACTAAGTTGTAACTTTGTATTTTTTTTAATCCTACTAAGTTCCCGAAAATCGAAAACAATGATGAACGAAAGGGAGGTAGAATCTCAAGCATTTTGGATCACTTTTTAAAAATGATTCTAGACGTGTTTGTAATTTTTATGGAAAACACTATGTTTATCTTAGTAAGAGAATTGGAAAAAGTTTTTGTATATTACTAACCCACAAACCCAAACCAACCCCCTAACCCGCAAGGGTTGTTGGGTTATACTTTTGAATGAGTTGAGATTTTTCAAACCGCTATATTGGGTTGGGTCGTAAAAATGTCAAAAATCGCTCAAGCCAACCGGCGTACACCCCTAGCTACACATTTTATCAAGATTTATTTTGATTTTTAAAATGTATGAATATAACTAAGTTAGTAGCAAACCCATGACAAATCTAAATATATATATTTGTCTCGGATTAATTACGGATTCTATCAACTGATTTTTTAAATATAGAACATAATTAGATATGTAGCAAAGCCGTGTCAAATCTCTCTCTCTCTCTCTCTCTCTCTCTGTATATATATATATATAGAGAGAGAGAGGGAGATAGAGATAGAGAGAGAGGAAAGTTCAAATATGCGAACTCAAATTTGGTTGTGAACGTGAGGACAAATGATAGCGCGTCACGTTCCCAACCAAATTTTGAGTTCTCATTTGAATCAACTCCTATATATATATTGTCTCCGATTAGCTAGGATTTTTATTAAGGTTTTTTTAATATCGAATATAATTAGATCTATAGCAAATCAATGGCAAGTGTAGTTTTTTAGTTATTTAGCGACGGATTTACGACATATTTTTAACTTTAGCTTTTTATTTAATATAAAAACTAAGTGTTTTATTTCTCCATCGCCAACCCATAGCAAATATTTACATTTTGCCACGAATTATCGACGGATCATGCATGCGTCGCAAAAAATGTAGTAGAAATTAAAAAATTGTTTTTATCGCAGATCTGTTGTTCATCCGTCGTAAATTAGTGATGGATTATTTCGTAGCAAATTATTGGTCGTTGATGTCCTATTTTCTAGTATTGGGCATTTTGATCTAATTGTGTGCTCTAGTGGTGATGTATTAGATCCGGATATGGCGATTTAAGGCACCCCCTTTGTTGCATTTGTATTGGGTTTCACCCTTTACAATTAGATGGGTTGCTCCTACAGGGTGTTATATTGGAGTATCGTGTACTATAGGTGCCAGATGCCCGACTAATAGGTATAGTGTTTGAGGATACAAACTGCACATGGTAATTATGTCAAAATCAGCCTAACGGATAGGTGTACGACCGAGTAGTTGTCCTTCACTGACACCATATTTGTTTCGGGTCTCCCCTACGTAGTGTAGGGTTATTGCCTCAATATGAAATTAATAACCACATATTTTGTTGAGTTAGGTGAAAAGTATTGTGTTTTTTTGCAAATCATTTGTTGTTTGGGAATTATGATTCAGTTTGTTTTAATATAAACTCTTGAGCTAATCGGATGTGAAGCTTGATTTATTTTTATTTTTTAACGTGTATCTCAGGATTAGGGGCAGACGGTAGTGCCAGTGGTAAGTAAAAATCTAGTATGTGATATTACGGGATACCGTAATGAGTGCCAACTCTTCTACAGACTACAATGATGCTTTAGTTGCAAATAGTTGTCATGGTGGAAATTATATTAGCATCATATTTGTAATTAGTAGTATGAAAATGCAATAGTGCATATATTTGGATTTTCCATATATAATATTTTTTCTAATATTCAAATGCAGACATGTTACAACAATGGCAAAGCATGAATTTACGAATGGATCATAAAAGAGTAGGGTTGTGTGGGTGATTCTCAATCAAATATAAGGAACTCTGTGAAAACATCCATTTCAAAACCAATTTATCATAAGGCATCAACAACTTGATACACAACCTTTTCAGTCATGATTAAGTTTAAAGACAGTTGTAATTAGTTCTATTTTAAATAATGAAGGTAAAGATTTACAGTAAGATCAATGGCAAAAGAAAGCAGAATTCCTATTACTGAGACATGACAGGGACCACGAGGTCCAATTTGGGATCAGTTTAGAAAGTCATTATTATGGGACCGAACCCATGCCTAGCCTAGGCCCAAAAGGACTCTTCATGCCTATTTATTTATTTTTCTGGAAAGTACTCGGTTAGGATCAGTACTGAACAAGACAAAATAAAGTCTAGCATTCAACCTATTCTTATTTATTGTGATACTTAAGATCCCTACTATGTATGACTACTCTTTAGGAATTTGTGTAGTAAATTGTTCAATACTTTAGACAATTTCTTAAAAAGTCTTTAACAATAAAAAATGTAATTTTATTAATACAATTAACCTGAATGAAAAAAACAAACAAACAAACTATATTATAATTTAAAAATATATTTGTTAGTGATTGTGTGGATGATTCCACATGATCTAAAAGTGAAGATTGGAAGTGAGTTAGGTTGTCTATAACTCACCTTACTTTCTACTATACTTAGGTTGTTGGTGATGCTAATTTATGGTTGTATTTTATGTTTGATTTTAAGTACTCTTAATTAAATTAGGATTAGTTTAAGGTCAATTTGATTAGTTCATATGTCATATATATATATATAGAGAGGAAAGTTCAAATGTGAACTCATTTTTGGTTGTGAACGTGAGGACAAATCTCAACCACTTATCCGGTCAATAAAGGCGGCTTTGACCTGGTTCCCCTCCTTTAATAATCTCCACCCTCCCATGAATCGCGTCAATTCTCCGTGATCGCGTCCACCATAACCGAAAATGTGTGGCTGAGATTCGTCCTCACGTTCACAACCAAAAATGAGTCTATATATATATATATATAAGATTTGTTCATCTAAATTTGGTCCTACTACTACCCCTACCCGTGTGTGTTAGGTTGATGGATTAATTTATATATTAATATATAATGGATGGACCCTCCCTTATGCTCTACCTTTGACTTTGACTTCTTTTTTAATAAGTTCCACCGTATATTCAGCCGGGTGGGATGGGCAACTTTGCTTCATACTTCTTGGTGACAAAAATTCTGTTGTCTTGATTATTTTTGTTTAATTTATATCTTATTATTCACGTATATATAGGGTTAGGTTTAGGGAAAAACCCTAAGAAAATGAATAAAATCTTAGAAAGTCTTCATCTGGACAATATACATAAATCCATACTGGTAATTTGTAACATGCATAGGTGCATGTACACTTGCGCAAAACATGCACTTGTACATAGAAAAAAAAACAACTTCAATCGGTTGAATGCATTTGTGCATAGCGTCTATGCACAAGTGCATGGAGTCAAGATAGAGGACTACCAGAGTGTTCTTCAGTTTTTTTGGGGTTTTCCTCTGAATCTCTATCTCTCTCTTTATATATATATATATATATATATGAAAGTTCAAATGCAAACTCAAATTTGGTTGCGAACATGAGAAAAAAGAAGAGCGCGACACGTGTCTCATTCAGTCTGTATAACGAAAGACATTCAGTATAAATAACGAAAACGAAGTTCATACATTATTCAGTATAAATAAAATGCATTCAGTGTGAATAACACAACATTCAAAGTGAATAACGCAACATTCAGTCTGAATAATGCCTTATTCAGATTGAATGGAACACGTGTTGCGCTCTCCGTTGTTTCTATGTTTGCAACCACATTTGAGTTTGCATTTGAACCTCTTCCTATATATATATATATATATATAGAATCCTTCAAGTGTTAACTCAATTATTTGTGTTAACCGTGTTAACCCATCGTTCACTGGTGAACACCATGCTCGTTCACTGGTGAACACCATGCTCATTCACTGATGAACACGATGTTCGTATACTGACGAGCATGGTGTTCACCAGTGAACGATGGGTCAACACGGTTAACACAAATTATTGGGTTAACATTTGAAAGGACCTATATATATAATTATATATAAATAGGGAAAGAATAAAAATACCGATTAAACGAAATTCGTATAAAATAAAATAATCACATGTCTTTATGTGATTGGTAGGACGAGCATAAAACTTGGAAATCTAGAAAATCAAGTGGTGTACCTTATTTATAAAATCAAAAGAAGATCCTATATGTGTGTGTCTGTGTGTTAAATATAAAAAATAAACAATTGTTAGTGCGACCGATACTCTTTAGCTTTTAAATGTATGTAAGAAAGAGAGAAGCCTTTTGTGGCTCTATGTTATTAGTGATGATTAAAACAGATACTTTTTGACAATTTTTTTCCTCTCCTTTTTCTGCAAAACTTTGACATTATTCTTCTCCTTGGTGTTCATGTTTCTTTAATTATACCTTCATAATAATAATCATCACACTCAAATACCAATGTCCAACTTAATTTGTATTCCCACACCACACAAAAACACACTTTAATTCATCAATTAATTAAAGATAATTGAAATTTACTCATCAATTATATGTATACATATAGAGGCGGGTTTATACAAGAACGACGCTAACTATTTCCAAGAATATGAGAAACGTTTTTTATGTACAAAATCATATTATTTTGCACTAACTGGAGCGGATGACTTTTGAGACCATTTTAGTCGCATGGGAAAAGTCGCCCGGATCACATATGATTTTGTACATAAAAAAAATCATGTAAATGATTGACTGAGGATTGTCCTCGTAGTTTCTTAAATTGTTACCGTTCTCGAAAGAACCGCTACATACATACATACATACATACATACATACATACATACATACATATGGGTAAATCAAATGCAAATTACAAATACATAGAAAAAACCTATAATGTTCGTGTTGTATTGTTTCATATACGTAACATTTATTACTATTTTGTATGTGAGAAAAAGAAATAGGAAAATACATTTTGTATATGAAACATACAGACACCCACGCAATAACAAAACATATAAAACAATTTGAATAATACCTTAAAATGAAACTTACTATATGGGTGAGATTGGTTCTCATTGATTTGTAACTTTTTATTTGTAATATATATGTGTGAGAGAGAAAGAGGGAAGGGTCCAAATAAGAAAGTCATAAATGTCATAGTAGATCTCATCTATATATTAGATTAAAAAAGAATCAACTATCATATACGTAGATAGAGACAAAACTATATATAACTATTTTAAAAATCTAAGTTGATGGGGCGTTTCTAAACTTTTGTACAACTAAAACACTAATTCAGGGGTCTTTGCGGAACGGTTGGGGTCAAACCGTATCGCATATATGGTTTAAGCATTTTTCTAAACCGCAAACCATATTGCATATACCTTAAACCGCACCATAATATATGTGGTGTGGTGTGGTATATGTGTTTTGTACTATCGTACTTTATGATTATAATTCAATAATTATAAGTTTAGAAATACATTATAGAATATAAACTCAACAATACAGTGACCGTAATAAAGAAAATAATAAGTTAAGTACATCCGATTTTCAAATACATATTGCATAACCAACCAGGAATTCATTAGGCCCTTGGGAACTTTCAATTTATAGTTTTAATTTACTTTTCCATTTAATAACCCATAATAAAATCTTGGTAACTAACTATTTAACAATTTAGAAAATTTAAAAAATATCTTTTAAACACTATTATTCGTCTAATGAAAACACTACAGTTTATAAGTAACAACATTTTAAATGCATTCAGTTATTATGATCATATTTAATAGCTACTATAACTTTTATTTTTTCAGTTTATTAAAAAAAATCTAAGTTTGTAAAAATCTATTTTAGATAACATTTCAATAACCAAAGGGCCTTTGGCCTAGCGGTACCAGGGTTTTACAACATTCTCAAGGTCTCGGGTTCGAGCCTTGGGATTGGTGGTTTCCCCTAAAATGGTGGAGGTATTATTCCTCATAGGTGACGTGGCTCTGTGGAGGTGCGAGGGTTTGATCCCGCGCTGTCCCAGGGGTTAGAGTTTAACTCGTTACTAACATAACCACTAACACTAACGCTGCCGTTAAAAAAAAAGATAACATTTCAATAAGTTTGAGAGGTTGGTTTTACTTCTGTTTTTCCTTTTTAATTATATTTTTCAACAATCAATGGACTTTTTATTTTATTTTTAGTGAATCTAACATTTTTATCTCATCAACTATTTGTAATATAAATAATGATTAGTTTATAAGAGCATTTTCAACAGTTTATCTAAATTTTCTCAAAAATAAAGAATGTAAAGTTAAAATCTTTAAAATTATTATCTTCTAACTCCAACAGCTTCTCTATTTTAAAGAATCTATTTAAAAATTATATTATTAAAATATTAAATAAATTTATTATTCCAAAAATTTCTAAAATTATAAGAGTTGTTATTGGTAAGAATCATTAAAATAATATTTCTCTCTCGTCCTTTTAAAAATATAGAGAAATATCTATATTTAGAGATTTTTCCAAAAAACTCTATTTTAGAGATTGATATAAAGATTTTGTTGGAGGAGTTTAGAAAAGAAAAATAAGTTTTTCTCTATTTTAAAGAAGCTTTTGAAGATGTTCTAAGGTTATTTATCAACTAACTTTCTTTATCGAACATGACTAATTTACTGTCAAACGGTTAACTGGTAAATTCTTACCCTTAGTAAACGTTTATCGAATAAGCATTTACATAAACGGTTTTTTAACTTTTTTACCAACAACTAAATTATCTAACTATTTTTTATAACCTATGTGGTAAAAATGCAATTATTAATCCAAATATAATCTGAAAAAGTAGAACATCCTCATAGGGAAAAATCCCAAATGGAGTAGCATATAGCATGAAATTAGAAAGAAAACAAAAGCGGTGGTGTGGGAACTGTGAAAATGGTGTTGGTGGGTATTGTTTGGTGTTGGCTTCACCTGCTCTTGTAAACTTTTTCCAATGCAAGTCAGCAAGTAGCCAGTCAATTCTCTTTCTCTATCTCTATCCCTATCTCTCTTCCCCCAACAGAAAAGATGTATCACAAAACTTTGTCTCCATAGATTCTCTCTCTATACCTATATTATATATATATATATAAAGACGGGTTTAAATAAGAACTCAAATTTGATTGTAAACATAAGAACAAATGAGAGTGCGATACGTGTTATATTCAAATTAAATATAGTATTTATTCAGTCTGAATAATACTACATTCAGTCTGAGAGTAGCATTATTCAGAATGAATAAAAACTACATTCAGATACGTGTCGCGTTCTCATTTGCATTTCCTCACATTCACTACCAAGTTTGAGTTGGCATTTGAACTTTCCTCTATATATATATATATGTGTGTGTGTGTGTGAAAAATTGACTTAAACAACCAAGTTTCACATTTAAATTTGCCTCTCAATAATTGTTTTCCTAAATTTATTCAAATGTAATTACTTTTACAATAGTTAGATCCACAATATCACAGAACTAGCTAAAAGACAAAAAAGTTTAAATTCAAAACAGTCTGCAATTGCAAGGTCAGATCAGCAATTACAACAATTAATATTACGGACCTAGTTAATATTGGTCAAATTTGAATTTTTTTAATCTTTTAGTTAATATTGTAGAACTGAATATTATAAAAAGATAGTGATATTTGAGTAAATTCGAAAGAAAAATAATTAAGAGATCAATTTAGACGTGGAAAATAGTTTATTTAAGCCATTATATATATATATATAAAGGTTCAAATGAGAACTTTGCATTTTTAAAAGAACAAAGGGACACTTATGGATCATATATAATGTGGGTCGCCATATCATTTACGATTTAATATTATGTGGGACCCAAATCATATGTGGTCCATAATTTGTTCATTTGTTTCTTTAAAGATGGGTGGTTCTCATTTGATCTCTTCCCTATATATATATATATATATATAGGGGAATGATCAAATGAGAACCACCTCTCCTTAAAAGAACAAATGAACAAATTGTGGACCACACATGATGTGGGTCCCATATAATATTAAATCATTTATGATTTAATATTATGTAGGACCCATGTGATCCACAAGCGTCCCTTTATTCGTTTAAAAATGTAAATTTCTCATTTCAACCTTCCTATATATATATATATATATATATTTGGCTCTAAAGTGTACAATGAAGTCTTGCAACAGTTAGGTGGGGACTGGTCACCTTCTTTTGTCAGTACTTTCACCCCTTGAAGTCTCTCACTGTCACAGACTTCTGACAGAAAAAAAAAACCCTTAAAGAAGCTACCTTCACAATAAGAAAAAAACACAAATCTTTCTCATCTTTATCATTTTCTTTGCTGCCCCATTTGTTTCTTAGCTTTTGTTTCCTAAAGATGAGGTCAATCATGGCTGCCAAAACCCCTCAAGATTCTTCCTTTTCCTTCTCAAGAAGATACTTCCATTGGAAAAAGAAACTTGATCAAGATCATGAAGATGACGAAGAAGAAACCCTAAAAAATTTCAGATCATCATCACTTGGCTGTGCTGTCACTGAGGACGACCTTAATCTAAATCTAGATGACGAGCTTAACCTCCCCGTGCCTCAAGCCGCACCGCGAAGGCGGAAGAAACTAACAATCATCTCAGTTTCTAAGCTACGGTCGGCTCTTACCTTTGGTAGCAAGAGCCGACCGTCCTCTGGTTCTTCTGGTCTTGGAAAGACCACCAGAGTTGTGGGTACCCTTTTTGGGTACAGACGTGGTCACGTCCACGTCGCGTTCCAAGAGGATCCCAAGCTGGGTCCGGCTTTCATGGTCGAGCTAGCCACCCCGACCAGCTTCTTGGTTCGAGAAATGGCATCCGGGTTGGTTCGGATTGCTTTGGAGTGCGATAAAAAGGCCGAGAAAAAGAGTTTTAAGCTGCTGGAAGAGCCATTGTGGAGGACTTATTGCAATGGCAAGAAATGTGGTTATGCTATGAGGCGTGATTGTGGACCAGATGAATGGAAAATTTTCAATTCTGTTGGACCGATTACTATGGGCGCCGGAGTGTTGCCGGAGGGCGGCGGTGGTGGCGGCGGCGGCGGTGGTGGTGGTGAAGGAGAGTTGATGTATATGAGAGCTAGGTTTGAAAGGATTGTGGGATCAAAAGATTCTGAAGCTTTTTACATGCTGAATCCAGACAGCAATGGAGGACCAGAATTAAGTATTTATCTTATTAGAGTTTGAAATTTGGTGGTGGGATTAATTATATTAATTACTTGTTTAAATTTTCAATGAATGTAAGTCTTGGGCTTTGAAAATGTTCAAGATATTGTTCTTCATGTTATCTCTTTCTTTCATGAAAACTGAGGTTTTCTCTATATATATATTCTTGTTTTCTTATGATATTTTTGCTAATATTGAGAAATATATAATGTACACTTCAAATTTAAAAAAATTATTGGATGTTGTTTATTTCTTTTCTACGATAAAATGATCAAGTTTTAAGTTTATAAGATTAATATCAGTTTAAATGAATTTGTTATATAATTAAGTTGTTCAAGACGTAAATAAACTAGTTATATTTATTCTTATAAGATAACAAGATTACATGAACAAAGTTTCTAATTAACCTAGCTTTTTGTATAAACTTATAAAGTTTTATTGATTATTTTTTTAACCATTTTGTTATATAGTGTTTTGACAAGATATGACATTAAAGGATTAAAATATGATATGGTTGACATGTCCTGGAATTAATGAACAGATTTTAGAACAAAAATTGTAATTAAGGGAAGAAAACAATACAAGTGTACAACAAGTTCAGTTTAGTTAAACCTTATATTTCAAAGATCACAAATTTAAAATTAGTGGATTTTATTCATTTGAATCATTAATTCAACAAGAACAAAACAGTAGCGACGCACGTGGCAATCATTTAATGGGTTTTTTCTTTTGTTCGTAATGTTTAATTTTTTTTGGATTAAATTTGTGTCATTTGTTTGTATGGTCACAAATACTTAAAAGTTGTTTGTCAAAGCTTAATCGGTATATGTTATCGGGTGTCAGTTGTTTTAATCAGTGAGTATCATGACAAGAACTGAAAATTTTATCTTCTAAAAAAACCGAAAATCTTATCACTACAAAACAAATGACTTTCATCCGTAAAAAAACACCTAGGGAAATTTTCGTGGGTGATTACCACGGATCACCCAGGAAATACTAATTAATGGTTCCGATTAAATCCGATGTTTTCAAGAAAATACCAACGGATTACCCAGGAATTTTCTGAGTAATCTGTCACTGATTTAATTTACCCACCAACAATTTAGCAACGAACTTTTGTGACAGCTTTGTGACGAATCGTCTTTTAGAGACAGATTTCCCAGGAAAATGTCCGTAAGTGAAAACCTTCCATTTTAGTAGTGTATCAGGTATATGTGAGGGATCAAGAAACTTTACCTAGTTAGTGTTTACGGGCTAAAAAAGACTTAACAATAATCATTTTTGATGGCTAAAAATGTTACCTAATGTAAGCAAGAGTAGTGACTCTTATTAGTAAATGTTACTCAATAAGCATCTATAAATAGCTCTTAGACCAAAAAAGAAATAAAAAACATATATAACTTCTTATAAGAATATACAGTGCCCAAACAATACCAAGATTTATGTGTTGAATGTTGTTATCTATCAGGAAAAAGAATTCGAAATATCAAGTATTTTCTAATTATTGTCTTGAGATTTTCAAAACGTTTTCTCAAGCTAGAGACCTTCACATAGACAACATCTATATCGTTTGGGATGGAAAAAATATTTGTATTTCCTGATCTGATTTTATATTATCAAAACAAGATTATTATCAAAAGATATATTGGATATCTGATCTGATTTTATATTATATTATCAAAACAAGATTATTATATTGTTTGGTTAACTATGATATTTGATGGTTGACATCTTGAATTAGAAGGGTAGGAATGATGAGTGTTTGTGTGTTGTAAAATTGGACAATCAATAACCACTTTAATCATCATCATATGTCTCCTAGCATTCATTTGAAAGTGAGTGTGGCAATGCACGCTTGCCTCCAACCAACCGAACTTTTCAGATACCGATCAATTTCAATCATATTTATAACGTATCAAAAATAAAACCAACTTTATTCTTGTTTTAAACTAAGAAATTTAACTTCCAAAACCTTGGTTTTAGAAAATCCTTATTGGTTTAAGAGAACGACAATCAATTTCATATCTTTCAAAATATATATTAAAGTGAACTTTTGTTTACTTCTTGAAAATAAAATAAAATAAATGTTAATGTTATTTTGATTATGAATTGGAATTAAATCATGTGACATAATTATGGACGGTGACACCATTGGTATTATTTGATTCCTCAGCCAGACATTGTTATGGCCAACTTGTTTCCTTGTCATGATTTTGAAGAACAATAGTAGTAAAGGTTTGAAGTAGAAACTAGAAAGTTGAATAACAACGTTTGTTGCGTTTCATAATAATGAGGATATATAATATTCTTTCTCAAGTCAAATAAATCAATCATTACAAAATTTAATCCAAAAAATAGAAAAGAAAATTAATTAGAGCATTCCTAACAACTTCTTTAAAATGAAAAAAATGGAGAAAAATAAGAATTTTGAGCCAAAATGTGTTCTAACAGCTTCCCCAAATATGGAGAACATTTCAAAAATGATTACAAAGTGGACCACCAATAGAAAAATTTGAAAACAAGATATTTGGAGAGAGAAATAATATTTTAATAGATGAAGATAATATTTTAATATTACAATGAATGTTGACTTCTCCAAAATGGAGAATCTGTTGGAGATGAATGCAAATATTTTTAGAGATTTTAACTTTTGGTTCTCCATTTTGGAGAAATTTTAGGGAATCTGTTGGAGATGCTCTTAATGTTGGTATAACCTTTCTTTCGGTATTTATTTATTTTATTGTTATTTTTATCGTACCAGTTTATAACACGTATGTAAAAAAATAATTCACTCAATCATTCCAGCTCTCCACTGGCCTAATTAACCCCTCCTCTCTCTCAAACAAACTACAAAGAAGCATCAGTCTTAGCTTCCTCTTGTCTCTCAAAACAAATCCGGAGAAGCAACAACAACATAATCTTTCTCCCAACAGGCAACAAATCTTGATGAAACCCTCGACTGATTCTTAATTAACTCTCTCTCCATTCCAAACTCAATCTCGTATCAGTGTCATGATCATGTGCCTTTTTTTATGCATTGGATTAGTAAATTGTATTACGAGTAGAAAATAAATATATAGAAAAAAAACTAGAGATTGTACGTAACCGTGTACAATTACTTGATTGGTCTTGTATGATAAATCCTTTAATCATTTGTAACAACTACTTTAAGAATGTTATTAAAATAGAAAACATAAACTTAAAATCTCCAAAAATTTTATCTTCAAACTCTTAAAATATACTCTGTTTTGAAGATTTAACGTTAATTATATTACAAAAATATTACAAAAATCAATCATTCTAGTATACTGTACTTTTACAAAAAAATTAAAGAAAATTAAATACATTCAACCTCACATGATGGTAACACTTAAAATAATATTTATGAGTTGTAGAAATTTCTCCAAATTTTAAGATTTGTACCTTAGTATGTTTTATCTACTTAACAAACATTTTAGAGTAATTATTGGAGCAAAATAATCTCCGGATCTTTAAAATCTTTATTTTAGAGTAGTTGTTGGAGATGATATTAAGGAACCCATTAATTAATAGTTAAGTAATTTGGTATAATTACCAAGTAACGTGTTCGGTGTACTTTGTAGTTGGTGCATTTACTTAGTAATGGTAACGAGCTTCATAGAAATTGGCACTCTTTTCTAATAGGTCTATGATCAAGCGGTTACCATTAGTGAAGAAACCATGCGAGTACGTTTACGTAATTACATCTGATTGTACCTCATAGTTAATCCAATCAGGTCGTACTCTATAGCATTTCAAGCTGCGTTTTGTTATTTTATCCTAGTCTATTTACCCCGTTTGTACTAACATTTTTGTGGATGTTTTGGCATTTTATGTATGGCACATATTATGAAGGACAAAAAATCATGGAGGGTCAATTTGGCCAAACACAAAATATCTATTTCGATATGTTATTCAATTTATTGTATGACAACTTTTTAATTTTTCATACTTTAAGCAATATAATAAAAGAAATGAATACCTTTTTTATAAGAGTAAGTATTAATTTCAATTTTATATACTTTTGAGCAATATATAATAGAAGTTCCTAGTTATCTATGTAAAAGAAAAGTTGTTATTTTATGAAAGAAAAATAGATAGAACTCAAAATAATAAATATTAATGTGAATTACATTTCACGTCCTTATAGTTTGTCATTTCTATGTAAAGCATCCTTAATTTTTATTACATGTTAGTTTTTGACATTTATAAAATTTCTCGGATTCGACTTCTATTCTGTAAGAGATCCTATTACATCAAAAAAAATTAAATATACTGCAAAATAAGACAACAAATATAAACACATAAAAGGAATAAATAACAGTTTTAACCTAAACCCGATCCTAACAATATAAACAATTAATAGTCTGAATCAAAACAAGACTCACGAAAACCTAAACATATGTAAAATTTCCATAATTGGCCTCTGTTCAAAACCTCACATTTAACATGTTTAAGAATGATCATGCATGTTAAATGAAGGCGTTTATAGTCAAATTATTTTCTCTTTTTTTTTATTAAAACAAACGCAATATACAATTTTATATATTCACATAAAAAGCATGCACACACTGTAACCCCACCCCACCCCCACCCACACAAATGACCTCCTTAGATTGTGGCTTATATTTACCGAATGACGATTCCCCTCCCTCCCCAACCCTCTAATGAGGTGCAAAAAAAGAGGGAGACTCAAATGGCGACATATATAATCGTTCTGGACATGCGCCAAGTGAAACAGAAAACCATTGTTGCAAGAACAATTGGTCCTTCTAGAATTTGTATACCACAATTATAGGCTTTGATACACAATGTATATCATCACTAAAAAACAGATCTTTGTCGACAAAATTTTCCGTAGATGATTATATATACTATTTTATATATAAACATAAAAATGCATGCACACATTGTAACCCCATCCCACCTCACCCACACTAATGACCTCCTCAGATCGTGACTTGTATTTACCGAATGACGATTCTTCCCCACACTCTTTCATCGTCTAATGAGGTGCAAAAAGAGAGAGAGACTCAAATGGCGACATAGTTATTTCGGACATGCACCAAGAAAACCATAAAACCATTGTGGCAAGAAAAAATTGCTCCTTCTAGAATTTTTATACCACAATTATAGACTTCGATACACAAGAGGGACAAGAGGTTCTTCCTAAAAAACTAACACATAAAGCATCTTCAAACTTAAAGCTATTAAATCAAAAAATAGATTTTGAGCAATCCAAGTTGGTTCAAGTATCCATCTATTTTACAATGTCCATAAATATTTTGGGACAAAGCACCGGTCCAATTTGAGGACAGAAGATGGTGATGCATGTGATATTATCTTTGCTTTATTCTTTACTCTACAACTTTGGATTAGTGACAAAAAAATATAGAGACAAAATTAATGGCTAGGAGGTTGAAAGAAAAATTTAAGGATGTTGGTGCTTGTGGCTATCAACAGTAGATGATGGTGACAAAGTGTAGGGATACTCACGATGGTTGTCTCGATGGTGATGAGAGGATGGTGGAGACGACAAGAGAAGGGAGGAAGGGGGTGGCTAGAGTATGTTCATTGACCAGATCCGGGGGGGAGACAGACAAAGGCAGGTTTAGTTTTTTTCAATAGTTAAAAAGAGGCAGGGAAAATGACTGAAATAGCTCTCATTTAACTGGAGTTAGACAAAAAAATTATGACCATTTATGAGGGACAAAATCCAAAATATCTACATTTGATAAGGAGTAATATGAAATAAAATAATTGTAGGGTACATTTTATGAGAAAGTTAGACACCAGAGGGACAAAAATGTACTTCAATTAATTCAAAAATTTTGTTTTAGCGAAAAATACGTGAATAGACATTCATAGATATCCACACGGCAAGGAAAGGGTAATAAGGGAATAAAAGTTACGGGGAACCGTCACAGACAACTTGCAGAGAATGTAGCCAAAGATTCTATTCACTCATGCCACAATGACCACACAATCATACAATAATTATTAATTTCTTTTATTTTTCTAAAAATAATTATCATAAATTACAATACAAGGTTTTTTTTTATCAGTAAATGTTTTTGAAGATTTTTTGGATTGCATGAAAGGATTTGGATTTGAAGGGATTTGGATTGAAATGGATTTGAAAATCATAGGTGTGTTTGGTTCGTAGAATTTGCAATGGAATTGGATTTCTATTATTTATAAATAATTTATATAAAAATATTATAAAAATAATTAAATTACATTTTTATTAATCAACTATTAAAAACAAACGTTTTTAACATTTTTAAAACATTCTTTCATACGAATTCGACGAAATCCCGTGAAATCCCGAGCATCCATCAAGGATTTCAAAATCCTATGTTTGTTGGATTTCAATTGAATCCTTACAATTTTGCAAACCAAACACATGAATGGATTGGATTTAAAATCCAAATCCCTCAAAATCCAATCCAATCCCACGAACCAAATGTACCCTTATAGTTTTTTATCTGGAAAATATGCATAATGGATACTAATAATTTATAATGTGTATACATGTATATGTGATTGTGCATAGAATAAAACAACTTCAATCACTTGTATACATTTGTGTATACCGTCTATGCATAAAAACATAACATTCAGATTGAAGATTCTCATGGTATTTATTCAGTTTTTATTTTTTCAAGGTTTTCACTTAAACCTCTCTGTCTCAATATATATACATATATATATATAGATATAGATATTATATATATAGGCATGGGTTTGTGTGATAAATGAAGTTAAGGTGAGAAGCGTAAGAAGGGATCTTGACCCTTGATCACTTTTAATCTCAAACCACCCATGAATAGCGTCTGATATGGGGATTGATCCGGTGCATCTCGGTGTATCTCATCTCGGTGCATCTCATCCTAATGTACATCAAACGGTAGATATCCCGTCTTACCCTTCTCACCATAACTTCACTTCTCATCGGAACCTAACCTTATATATATATATATATAGAGAGAGAGACTCCTTTAAATGCAAACGAACCAAATGTTACAAACTATACGAAACAATCTCAACCGTCCATCTAGTCTAACAAATATATGATCTTATAAATACATTGATTGTTTCCTAATATAAAGCATCAATCATAATTAAAAAACACTAATAATATTCCTTAAATATTCAGATAATAATAAATGAACATTCATCATTTCCATAAATATCTTAATTATTTGGTTTGTATAGTTTGTAAACTTTGGTTGGTTTGCATTTTTTAAGATGCACACACACACACACACATATATATATGAGGAAAATTCAAATTAGAACTCAAATTTGGTTGTGAATGTGAGGACAAATAAGAGCGCGACACGTGTCTGGATGTAGTATTATTCAGACTCAATAATGAAGAAAATATTCAGTCTGAATAATACTATTATTAAGTCTGAATATTTCCTTTATTATTCAGTCTGGATAGGACACGTGTCGCTCTCATTTATCCTCACGTTCACAACCAAATTTGAGTTTTCATTTGAACCTGTCCCATATATATATATATATATATATATATAGAGAGAGAGAGAGAGAAAAAAAAAGTTCAAATACGAACTCAAATTTGGTTATGAACGTGAGGACAAATGAGAGCGTGACACGTGTCTGAATGTAGATTATTCATGTTGAATAATTTTTTGTATATTCAGACTGAATGAGACATGTGTCGCACTCTCATTTGTCCTCACGTTCACAACCAAATTTGAAGTCTCATTTAAACCCGCCCCTATGTATGTATATATATATATATAGAAAAAGGTTCATGCGACGACGGTAACAATTTACGAGAATGTCAGGACAATCCTCAGCCAATCATTTTGTACATGAAAATTTTCATGTACAAAATTACATATGATTCACATACAAAACATATATGATTAGCCGAGACTTTTCCCACATCAAAAGTCGCGCGTGTCATTTTTGATGCTAGTACAAAATCACATATGATTTTGTATATGAAAAAAATTTCATGTACAAAATGATTGGCTGAGGATGTCCTCGCATTCTCGTAAATTGTTACCGTCCTTGCATGAACCTCTTTATATCTATCTATCTATCTATCTATCTATCTATATATATATATATATATATATATAGAGAGAGAGAGAGAGAGAGAGAGACAGGTTCATGCGAGTACGGTAACAATTGACGTGAAATACGAGGACAATCCTCAGCCAATCATTTGTACATGAAATTTTTTTATGTACAAAATCATATATGATCCGGACGACTTTTCATGTGACTTAAGTGGCCCAAAAAGTCGTCCGTTACCCGTTAGTGCAAAATCACACATAAAAAAAGTTTCTCGTATTCTCGTAAATAGTTAGCGTTTTCGTATGAACCTGCCTCTCTATATATATCATTAAAATTGAAGCGTTCTTGTTTAAAGAACATGTAGCTAGTCATATAATTTAGCTAATATATTTAATCATTAAATTAAAATGTTTGTCGAGTAATGAAAAAGAAAATTATGAATCTGAAGTTTTTTTTGAAGTAAAAGATAGATGTATTAATGATCACCCAAAGAACAAACGTTATTCATACAAGAAACAAGAAAATGAGTAACTTCAGAATACGAAACATGACAAGGGTTAGAACAGGATTGCTGAGCGAGAGCATTAGCCACCCCATTAGCTTGTCTCCTAACCAACTGAACCGAAAAGAAATCATGATGGTCCAAAATGGTGCGACGTCGGACAATAATATCCCCAAACTCCGTATGATCATCTTCCAAGGATTTGATCGCATCGACAACAAGTTTGGCGTCAGTCTCAAAAATTACTCGATGAAGCCCAGAATCTGAAGTTATTAAAGAGTAGAAATGAGTTTTCAAAATTATTTTGCGGCATTTATTCATATTTTTTATTTAACGTGAAATATCGAGGAATTAAAAAAAGCGAAAATTTCATCCACGTTCTTAAAAACTTTCTATATTACGTATATATCGTTGTAAAATTTGAAACTACGTATATATGCTTCTAAACCTAATAAGCTCACATATATATATATCTTTCTCCCTAATTTAATTATTATTAAACATTTAAAAAATACAAATCACTAAAACTAAATTGAATTTATTTTATAAATTACTTATATACCCTTCCTATTATCTTTTCCAAATGGCTCCGCAATCTTTCCCAAATCAAATACGATCATCGATTGAAGAAGAAAAAATGACTAAAATCAAATACGAAGGTGCCGACGAGAGGTAGGAAAGGCGCCGGCTGTTCGAAGGGGCTGTTCTTGAATACCTCGCTGTTGTGCTTGAATACTACTATTGATCTTAAACCTAATCTAATCTATTTCTTACAGCCTCATATCCATTCATTCATCGTATATTTTAAAATGATTATGGTGCTTTTTGGCCCAAAACTGCTAAATAATGTAAACCATAGTGCTGTCGATTTATGCATATGGAATGTGGAATTCTATTCAAAAGGTAATCACTTGATTACTAGTTTTCTCATAAATCGAATCCCAACATATGGAGTGAGGTATTCAAGAACAGTCCCTTCAAACTGCCGAAGCCTTTCCTACCTCTCGCCGGCACCTTCGTATTTGATTTTGGTCGTTTTTTCTTCTTCAATGGATGCCGTATTTGATTTGGGAAAGATTGCAGAGCCATTTGGAAAGGAAAATTGAAAGGGTATATAAGAAGTTTCTAAAGTAAATACAATTTAGTTTTAGTGATTTGTATTTTTTAAATGTTTAATAACAATTAAATTAGGGAGAAGGATGTATATGTGAGTTTATCAGATTTAGAAAGATATATACGTAGTTTCAATTTTACAACGATATATATATAATATAGGAAGTTTTTAAGGACGTAGATGGAATTTTCCCTTAAAAAATCAGTCAAAAGTTGCAAATATTTGAAAATCTATATTAATCATTCAGTTATTCTATTATAAGATAAGCTGCTTATTTTCAGTATAATACGTTTGACAAAACATAAGCTACCTTATAAGTTAGTTTATAAGCTAGTTTATTGAAACGTTACTTGAAGTAACGTTTTGGAAGTTTATTGTCTTTTTTTCCAATTATAACCTTCATTAATATTAATTATTATTTTTATTTTTCAATATGTCATTTTTGGTTATTTTACATTCTTATACGCTAGTTTTGCCAAACATGATTTTTTTTCATTAGCTACCAGATAGCTTATCAGTCATCCGCTAGCTTATCAGCCACCTGTTAGCTTATCAGCCAGTTTGCTAAATATAACCAAAAATTGTTTTGTTGAGTTTAAAGAGTTTATGTATATTTTTGAAAGAAGGATAGAATCTTTTGTGGTTTATCAATTTTATATAATATTTTGTTTTATTAGTAAGTTTTAATGTTTATATTGCATTCAAACATTTTATCAGTTAATAATATATTTACTTTATAAAGTTCAAACGTATGAATAAATTGTAAATCATGTGTTAATGCCATATAAATAAACACATATTTGAATATACTCATGATCAAAATTGTGAAAATCTGGTTAAAATTTGATAATATATATATATATATATATATATTGTAACAATCGTAAACTCCAAAACGAGTATTTAATAACCTTTGTTTAAACCGGAAATTACAAATATCCATACAGGTCTATAATTCGACAAAAACCTCAAGAGTTGCGACAGAAATTAAAAGTATACAACTGAGATTATTTACAAACTAAGAGAAAACCTTTAGGCGACTATCTAACTAGAAAGTAGTGCCCACACTTCTCGCCTCAAACCCACACCTTTCCCTTGTCCTTGCTAGAGCTCTCAATATGATATATACCTGAAAAGGTTTTCAGTTTTATAAAAGAGAGAGTTAGACCATAAGGCCTAGTGAATTCCCTCGAACCATAGTTGGGATTTTTTCCCCGCTAATTTAAAAATGTTTTTAACTAAATTTGTTAAACAACATACTCAATCGATAATATTTCATGTTTAAATATCACATTTTTCAAATTTTATTTTTATAGAGTATTAAATATTCATATGTGAACAAAATCACAACCTCATAGGTAATTGTTTGATTAAACGCTCTCGACTTTCAACCTTTTTTTATCTAAAAAAAATAGTAAGACTACTCCAAACAATGTATATAAGAAAAAATGTCAAAATACTATTTATGAATCTAAAAGATAATAAATCTAATTATTTATAAATAATACATTTAATAATAAAAATATATAATATATTTAATATTCGGGGACGGGGCGGGGCGGGGACCACGTTACCCGTCCCCATCCCCGGTTTTTAACATTCGGGGATCCCCATCCCCATCCCCGATTCTCGATTTTACGAGGAATCCCCGTCCCCGTCGAAGCGGATACACCGAGTTCTCCAACGGGGCGGGTCTAATTTCCATGCCTAGTTAAGTATGCATGACATTTATAAGATTGAAAAAGGTTAGTCATGAATATTAACTCACACGTATTCACACTTTGGGATAAAGATACTTGTTGCAAAGGTAGAGCACACTAATAGTCATTCACACTTGCCCATTGAATAAAGGTATATGAATCGAATTCATATCCCTTAATCGGGTACACACTTCCCGACATTTGGTTAATCGGGGTACACACTTCCCGGCATTTGGTTATTTACAATTACACACATAGGATATTAAAATCACATTTTATCATTTCAATAAACATTTATTTGATTATAAAACACACGAAGGGAACTCACCTGAAATTCCGGCCTCTAAGCACACTTTCGTCCTATGGATTCACCACCGAACACCTGAATTGAGGTTACCAAATTATGAGTTTACAACTCCCAAATAACCCTAAAGTAACCCCAAAAGACTCACTTGCAAACCCCTCAAACAAGGACCCAAGTTACGGCCCGTAACTAGACTTAAACAAAAACTAAAAATTTCAAACAGCCGACAAAGCGGGTTCCATGCGAGTTGTAACCCGCCCACAACCCACTTTCTTTACTGTTTCAGCTGTAGAAATCCATTTCATGAAGAAGACCTGAAATCCAACACCCAAACTGATTTCCTTCATATGATTATGACTCAAAACTCACCCAAACATTTAGAAACAATCCCCAAACATCAATCAATCCAATCCAACCATGGAAATCCATATATTAACATCCACATTTGATGATTAAAATTCATCCATGAGGTTTTTATATGATTTCAAACCCTTAAATGAAATGTGATACACAAAACATGAAAGAAACCTCAATATTAACTAAAAAACCCTTAAATACTGATTCAAGAACTCATTCAACCATTCCACAATCTAAACCACTTAGAACACAAGGTTTCTATTCAACCAAATGACCCAATAAGGGGAGGAGATGAAGATTTATATATGAAATAGCTGATTATTTCTTTGTTCTCTTTGAATTTCTCCCTTCTTCTTCTTTTATTCACCTCCAAATCGCACCTCAAGAATACACACACACAATTTCCATTGTTTCTCTCCAAATGAGAAGGGTTTCCAACCCTTATTGACCCCTATTTACACCTTTAGCCCCTGTACTTTGGAAATTAGGTCACTTCTACACTTTAATGTAAATTTCATTACATTTAACTAGATTTTGGTTATTACAACTCACCCCCGTTAAAAGAATTTTATCCCCAGAATGCCTCAAGCGAATAGTTGAGGGTATTTGGCCTTTATCTCCAATTCAGGATCCCACGTTGTAGCATTCCCTTTATGAAAATTTCCAATGCACCTTCACAAGTACTATCTTTTTTATTTCTCAACATTCTAATATGACGATCCACTATCACTTGCGGTTCCTCCACATAGCCCAACCCTTCATCCACTCAAACCTCCTCCAACGGTACCGACATAACTTCGTCTGCTAAACACTTGCATGCCACTTCATTCCCACACAACGGAGTTCTACGTCCACATATAGACAACACTCCACATGGTACCACTAGTATCCTCGCATAATACTTGTTGTTAAAGACTAATTCAATCTATGATCAAAGCACTCCCCACGATCCTCTAAAATTCATAGAACATGAGTTCAACATACCGCCCGTGACAGAATAGGTCTCATCCCTTGTCGACCGCGTGAGTGCAAGTCATCGAGCCCCAACTAACATGAGATTCCACTACTTGCTAAAACTCTTTCAACACAAAAGATATTTTGATTACCTTAGTTCAATATCATTGGCCATAACACAAATGTTAAGATTCAATCTCATGAACCATCTGTTGGGTCACCGATTGATTTGGTGATGAACCTTCTCTCTTATATGGTTGATCTTTTACAGGTTCTTTTGAAGGTCTGAAATATACTTCAAGTATTGGAAAATCAAAGACTATCCAATCAAGGATTGTACATCAAAATGTGAAATTTTTGATGTACCAACTAACATTAAAATTCAGACTACTTGCCGAATTGAGTGTAGTCACCGATCTGATAGATGTGGTCACCGAACTGACAGATGAGGTCACCGACATTGTACATAGAGGTCACCGACATTGTATATGGAGGTCACCGATTTGTATATATGGTCACCGAAAATTGTAGTTGCCATTCTTTAAGGTTGTGATAACAAGTCACCAATACAAGGATGTACACTTGCCAACACTTAGTGAAAAATGAGGATCACCAATACAAGCAATGCGTACACTTATCAATTCCAACCTTATAAGGCACTAACCGATGTGATACATGGTTCCATATATCACCTAGCAATTTTCAGAGATAAGTTCTTATGACACAATAAATACAAGATACGTGTGCAGCAAGAACTTGGGTAGCAAACCTTAAATTCGGACATTCTCTTTTTACTCACCTAAAAAGGATGTTTGTCTTTAAGCTAAAAGGTTTGATAGGACTTCACAGAGTATGAAGAAAAAGAGATAAAGTCATCTGACATTGTGTGCTGCAAAGAATGGTTCATTCCAACTAATACATCCTTGACACCTGTTCTCATGCACCCCATGCATGGGCACTATAAAAGGAGATGAAGTCCTACCTTTAAACCTCACGCTTTCAACAAATCCTCTGAGTGATCTTTTGTTTGATTCCAGCAATCCTGAGTGTTTTAACAGTTTTATTTTAGCTTTCTTAGTGCATAAATTAATTACTGTTTCATGTGTTTAGTTTGTTAGAATAGTGTGTCTATTCTTTTCCGCAACAAACTTCTGTGTGTAAATTTTTAATATTTATATTAAAAAAATTTAAAAGAGTAAAATTTTGTGTGTTTGTATTCAACCCCCTCCCCCCTCCCATCTATAAACCTTCACTTACATAGCCATCTCTAATCAGGAACTAACACCATCAATTTAACGAATACACTTAATTGAACATATGTTTGTTTCACCTTGTGGAAAAAAATTACATGTGAAAAAAATACATAAAAAACACATGTGAAACTTTTACATTATTAAACAAATATAGAGAAAACTTTCAACTTATGAATCATATTAAATCATACGAGAACCACCCATTTTTAAAGAAATAAAGGAACACTTTATGGACCACATATGATGTGGGTCCCACATAATATTAAATCATTTCTGATTTAATATTAATCATAAATGATTTAATATTATGTGAGACCCACATCATATGTGGTCCACAAGGTGTTCCTTTATTCCTTTAAATTTACAGAGTTCTCATTTGAACCTTCCTCTCTCTCTCTCTCTATCTCTCTCTCTCTCTCTCTCTATCTATATATATATATATATATCTATATATAGGGGAGAGTTCAAATGAGAACACCCCCAATTTAAAGGAACAAAGGACTTATTTGGGATCACATATGATGTGGGTCCCACCAATAAAAAATCATATCTGATTTAATGGGGCCCACCATTGAAAAGCATATATGATTTTTTATTGGTGGGACCCACATCATATGTGGTTCCTTTGTTCCTTTGAATTTACAAAGTTCTCATTTCAACCTTTTCCTATATATATATATATATATATATATATATATCAATCTCGGTATTAAATTAAATGTGCATGATCATGTAAGAAGTTGAGTTAAAGTGAGCAGCGTAAGAAAGGATATGTACTCTTACTCACCTTTAATCTCAAACTCATCCATGAATCGCGTTTCATACGAGATTTGATCCAGTGCATCTAATCCTAATGTGCATCCAAGGCTGGAGATCTCTTCTTATGCTTATCACTAGAGGTGAGCATAACCGTATACCCGACCAAATTTAATGGAACCAAAACCGTAACCGGAATCGGTGGTTCCTGTAATTCCGGAACCGGAACCGCTAATATCGGTTCTTTATATTTGGAAACTGGAATCGGAACCGCTAGGAACCGCCCGGTTTCATTTTTTTATACATTGCATATGATAAAAATATAATTTTAAGCGTATTATAAATTACAAAGTATCAGTTTAAAGTAATAAATACAATAAATGGTCAAAATTAATCCGATAAAAATGTAGTTTTATGTCTATTATAAACATACATAACTCGTCTAGCTCTAACATAAAAGATAATATAACTTTATTAATAAATATATAAAATATTTTTTAGAGTAAACTACATACTTGGTCCCTAAGGTTTATTGGTTTTAACAGTCTAGGTCCCTAAAATGAAATATCTATGGCTTGCATCCTCGTGGTTTCCATTTTATAACGTATTGGGTCCCTAAAACTAACTTTGTTAGACTTTTTCTGTTAAGTATGTTAAGTAAGAAGGACATTTTGGTCATTTTAAGTTTAGGGACCAAACATGTAATAAAAACCATAGGGACCAAACATGTAACTTACTCTCTATATATTTTATATATACTTAATACTTAATAATTAATAATTAATAACATATATATTGTATATAATTTATCACCATAATTTTCACAATTTTTTATAACATTGTTTTTTTTATTACAACAATATATTTTTAATTCTGTATTTTTATTATGGCATGATAGTTACATTTTTCTTTATTATAGCAAAATATATTCAAATTATTATTTTTATTATGGCATTATAGTTACATTTTTGTTTATTATAGCTATATATTTTTAAATTATTTTTTAATTATGGTATTATAGTTATATTTTTCTTAACTATAGCAATATGTTTCAAACTGTTTTTTTATTATGTCATTATAGTTAAATATTTTTCTTTATTATATCAATATACTTTCAAATTGTTTTGTATTTAGCCATTGTACTTTTAATTTTTTTATTAAATTGTATGAAAGTTACATATTTTAATGAAACATATATTTTAAACATATACAATTGTTTTTTTTTTCTTAAAAAACATATATATATTTTTAAATAAATTACGTGGCATCGATAAAATGAACCATCAATTTTTTAGATAGTTTCCTCGCTTTACCTTCCGATAATTCATACATTTTTAAAGGAATTCTTAAAAAATAGATGAAAAACATAATATAGGTGGTATATAAATAATCGGGAGAGAAAGCGATGAAGTTATTCAAAAAATGTAAAACACGTTTTAAATAACTTCATCGCTTTCTCTCCCGATTATTCATATACCACCTATATTATGTTTTTCATCTATTTTTTAAGAATTCCTTTAAAAATTATGAATAATCGGAAGATAAAGTGAGGAAACTATCTAAAAAATTGATGGTCCATTTTATCTATGCCACGTAATTTATTTAAAAAAATATATGTTTTAAAGGAAAAAAAAACAATCATATATGTTTAAAATATATGTTACATTAAAATATATAATTTTCTTACAATTTAATTAAAAAAATTAAAAGTACAATGGCTAAATACAAAACAATTTGAAAGTATATTGGTATAATAAAGAAAAATATGTAACTATAACGACATAATAAAAAAAATAGTTTGAATACATATTTCTATAATTAAGAAAAATGTAACTATAATACTATAATAAAAAAATAATTTAAAAATATATTGTTATAATAAAGAAAAATGTAACTATAATGTCATAATAAAAAAATAATTTGAATATACGTTGCTATAATAAAGAAAAATATAACTATCATGCCATAATAAAAATACAAAATTAAAAATATATTGTTGTAATAAAAAAAACAATGTTATAAAAAAAATTGTGAAAATTATGGTGATAAATTATATATAATATATAAATATATATATTATTAATTAATAATTATATATATATATATATAATATATAGAGTAAGTTACATGTTTGGTCCCTGTGGTTTTTATTACATGTTTGGTCCCTAAACTTAAAATGACCAAAATGACCCTCTTACTTAACCTACTTAACAGAAAAAGTCTAACAAAGTTAGTTTTAGGGACCCAATACGTTATGAAATGAAAACCACAAGGATGCAAGTCATAGATATTTCATTTTAGGGACCCGGACTGTTAAAACCAATAAACCCTAGGGACCAAGTATGTAGTTTACTCTATTTTTTATTTAAAAATAGCGGATATCCATCGGTTCTGGTTCTAGATATGAGAGTCGGAACCAGTCTGGTCGGTTTCGTATTTAAGGAACCAGAACTAATCACATCGGTTCCGTATTTTTAGAAACCGGAACCAATCACATCGGTTCCGATTCCAAAACCGGTAGTTCCAGAGCGGTTCCCGTTCTGATACTCACCCCTACTTCTCACCATAACTCATTCTTAACAGGACCCAACCCTAAATTAAATAGGATAACATAACCGTTTCTTTTGGTACAATTTAAGTAAAAAATTAATTATATTTAAAATAATTTAGATTTTATTTAAAGTTCAAATATGGGGATTTCCAAAAATCCAATAATATGGAATGATAATATAACTTTTGATTCTAATATTGATAGTTCTAAAAAAGTGTTTTTCATTCCTAAAAATTTAAAAGAGTCCTTAAAACTTTAACATGATGTGAGATGAAAAAAGATTGGTTTATATTGTTTCACTTAGAATATTACTCAAGACATTTAACAACAATATGACCACAAATGATGACCATCTAAACTAAAAAGTATATGCTAGATAGTATTAATTTATTAATTATTATCGATAGATTTTGCATCTAGAATTATTAGTATTTTAGAATTCAACTTTGTTTCTAAATAATAATTGTTTTTTAGAGATTTCTATATAGTTCTCGAGGGTTATTTTGTACATCTTGACATCTTGTCCATAACTTATAAAATGTTGATAACAAGTCTCCTTCTAATCAAATTATATATACCGAATGGTATTGTGAAAGATTCGGTATTGTGAAAGTTGCAATGTGGTTGAATTGGACCCAAAATCCTATTAGTAATTTGGATTGGACCAAGAGAGATTCATTAGGCCAGAAACAAATCCCTCAAACCCAATTTTATTGATCAATATCAATTAGAATTAAATCGAAACCCAAAGATCTGAAAATGGAAAGCAAAAATCCGTTTGTTACAACTTACAAACCAACTGCGTTATATTTTGGAATCGGTTCTATTTCTAAATAGAATCGTGTTCTGGTTTAACATAATTGTATTGTATTTATTATAAGTCATATAAATTAAAATTAAAAATGAAGATTAAGATTGATTGGGACTGATATTCAAATAATCAACAAAGCTTTTTTTTTTTTTTGTGTTTCAATATTTGGATCAATTCAATGTTCAAAATACTGATACAGACGTAGGATCGTGTGGGTGAAAAACGTAAAAAAGGATCTGGATTTTTGATCACATTTAATCTCAAACTTACCCATGAATTCCGCTTCATGTAAGGATTGATCTGGTACATCGCCGGTGCATCTTATCTCGGTGCATCTCATCCAAATGTGCATCCAAGGATGAAGTTCTCTTCTTAAACTTCACACCTTAACTCTCCTTCGTACCGAAACCCAACCCTACTGATACAATAGTCTATACTATTTGATTAAATATGAAGGTATTACTCTTTAATTTTAAGAATAGTGAGTTACGTTTTTGGTTCCTTATCTATGGATGTTTATCGGTTTTGCTCCCTAGAATTCATAAATTACATTAAGTGGTCCATTTTTTCGAAGCCAACTATTCTATGCTCTTAACGTCGTTAGTCAAGGGTCTGTTAAGTTTATCATGTGCTCCTCATGTGAGGGGCATTCTAATCTTTTTTTTTTTTTTTTATCACACATAAGCATAGTGATTTTCATCCCTATAAAAGGAGTTTATGTAGCCTGCTCATTTGCCAACATTCATTACAACAAAATTGGTTTTATAGGAAGTCTAGATTGTCTAAGCATCCTAATAAAATACTTTATATAGCTTAGGTTTATATGGTAAAAGTAGAAAGTGTTTTTATCTAAAAGCGTTATGAGTTTATAAGACACTTTTACGTTTTAAGAAGTTTTTTATTTTGAAAAGACGTTTTAAAATAAAGTGTCAAATTAGTTATTTTATAGAAATGTCCTATAAACTCATCTTTTTACTGGACACTATTTCAAATAGTGTTGTATAAAATAGTTAATACGACACTTATCTTATAAATCTATTAAAATACTTTTAGATATGACATTTTTTGGTTTAGTCCTATAAACTTAAGTTCTATAAATTAATTTTTAGGATGTTTCTATATTTTGGATGTGCTATAAAATCAATATTATTGTAGTGATTCTTTTAAATTTCACGAAAATTAATTATTAGACACTACAATAGAAATAATTTTATAGGAAGCCTCAAATGAAAAAGCGTCTTAAAATAATATTTTATAGGACACAAGTTTATAGATACAAACCATAAAACATCATATCTAAAAGCTGATTGCATCATATCTTAAAATAATGCTTTTTGTAATAACCCAAAATTTGGAAAGATGATTTATTTATAATCTTGGGTTGTTAGTTTAATCTGGTGGGCTTGGATCAGTTTTGGGCTAGGGCTTTTTGTTAGGGCCCATAGTATATAAGGGATTTTTAGAGGGTTTCTCCTCATTTTCCCTCATTTGCTCAAGATCAGTATTGGTGTGTTTGTTGAGAGAAAGACGTGAAGGAGAAGAAATCAAGGGAAAAACATTCAATCTTGGAGCATTCATCAAGTCCAGGTAACAATATTTCATCTTCTCCATTATCTAGCTTATATGCATCATTTGGGGATGATAGAGTTACTGGGGATTATAAGTTTTGATTGTTTACCTATTGTAATAACCCAAAGAATTGGGTATTAAATAAATTGGTTGGGCTCTAGGTGTTTGGACAATGGGCTAGGGCTTGGTAGGATAAAGCTCATGTATATATGTTGACAATTGGAAGGGTTTCCTTCATTTCTCCTCATTTGCAACCATTACGATTCAAATGGTGTGTGGGTATGTGTGTGAAACGATTGAGAGGGTTTTTAGAAGGAGGCACTTTGGGGATGAAGTTAGGAGAGAATCTCTGCAAGTTTTTGGAAGGATTGAAGCTCTCATTGAGGAATCTTTATCTTGGAGGTATAACACATCTTCTTCATGCTTGAGTTCTCCGGAGATTTAATTTGAATTTGGATATCCTAGCTTGTGTTCTTGAATGGATGAAATTATATGGGGTTTGTTTATAAAACATCATAGATGGATTCAATCAATGAATCTTATCTAGAAAACCTATTCTTATTGATGATTCCAAGTGGTAATCAAGAGTTCAAGTTATGGTTCTCCATTTTGGGTTTTCTTAATTTGAAATGATGAATTAATCTATGTTTTGGATTGGGTTTTATCATTAGGATTGTTTATGAATGAACCCTCAAATGTTGGGGATGTTTTTGGGTGAATTTAGAGTCTTAAATTGAGTTTTTGGCATTGGAAATGAGTCTTGGGGGTTATTGTGCTTTGCTGAGTAAAAAGGAGGTCAGATCTGCACAAACAGAGACTTACGCGACTTGCATCGCGGTTTCAAACCACGGGACAAGCCACGGGAGTCACTGTTGGGTGCACTTTTGGTTGGTTCATTTCTCGTTTTGTGCCAGATGCGAGACATGGTTTAGGGGTCTACCTTAGGGATCTTAAGGGATGGTTTTAGGATGTTTTAAGGTGGTTTAACACCATTTTTATTACATCCAATTCAGGTGTTCGGTTTGGAAAGATTAGCCGTTTTAGCATGTTAAGCGGTTCGTCACATCTCAGGTGAGTTCCCTATCACTTAAAAATGCAATGTGGAATATTTTAAATGCTTACTTGTTGATTATGGATTTTCTTTAAATGTTTATTTATATGTAAAATTGTCATGATCACTTTTATGAGCTTTGGAGTCGGTATGCGCATTACCTGTTTTAATTCCTATATCTAGGTGAGATAAATCCTACATATAGGGGGGTCATATATATATAAAATCCTATGTCTAGGTGGGATAAATCCTACATATATGTACACTTCTCATTATAGGTGGGATAAACCTTATAGTTGGGCCTGACTTTCAATTGCCATTTTTTAAAGAATATTAAAAGTTGTCTTTATGGGAATGTGATTATTTATTCGTAAACCATTGCAAGTTTTTGACTGATTTTGTATTGTGGAACGGTTTTCTATTTTATGGGGAATTTACTAGACCTTATGGTCTAACCCACGTTTTCAAAACTAACATTTTTCAGGTAAGGGAACCATTGATAGAGGTGAAAAGGCTAAGGGAAGGATGCGAAGGCTAGAGGGTGTTCTAGCTTAGTATTTTGTTATAGTTGTTTTATATTCAGCTGTTGACATTAGACATCTAGTAATCCGCTGCATTTATCTTTATTCGATTTGAGATTGTAATGAATTAATCGTTGGTTGGTTAATCATTTGGTGATTTTTGGATTTTTAAGTATATCCATCTTGGGCCTTAGTTTTTGGGTCGTTATACCTATGATTAAGATTCTCAAATCAATGGAAATAAGATGAATATATATGAAATAGAATGGTTGTCTTCTTTGATTAATTGTTGTTTCAATCATTGGGTTGTATTATAGTGAAACCCACCATGGATGAACTTGGGTTCACCATTTGAGGTTTGAATCCATGGATTGGATAGATTAAATTGGAATGGTGAATGTTTGGGGATGTTTATAAGGTATTGAGAACGAGTTTTATACATTAAAATCGAAGGAAATCGAATTGGGAGTTGGATTTTGGGTTTGATTCACGAGATGGATTTTTCTAGTCAAACCAGTGTTTGTGGCGAGTTTGGACTCGCTTGAAACTCGCCCATGCTGTTGTATGGCGATTTTCAGTATTTTGTTCGGTTTCGGTTTGGGGTTCTAGCTTGGGTCCTTGTTCGAGGGTTTGGTAATTGAGTCTTTTGAGGTTACTTTGGAGTTGTAAACTCATAGTTTGGCAACCTCAATTCAGGTGTTCGGTTGGTGAATTTTAGGCTTTCGGTTTGGAGATTTTGACCGGTTAAGCTTCGGACAAGGTGTGTCCAATCCAGGTGAGTTCCCTATCCCCTAAATATGCAATGTGGATAATTCAAATATTTACTTGTTGATTATGGTCTTTTAAATGAATTTATTTATATGCAAAACTACCATGATCACTTTTATAGTTTTGGGGTCGATATGTGCACTATCTGTTTTAATTGGGTCATGTGGCTAGGTCCTATTTATCTTATCCCAGACCACTAGGGGTTTGTGGTTGTACGGATTTGGTCCTATGGGACTGGTGTGTCGCTAGGGGTTTGTGATGGTGTTTGCCTTTGCCACATTTCTCCAATACGTATTTTGTTCCCGCTTAGGGAATGAGTTGAACTGTTTGGAAACGAAACCATTGCATGATTTTGATGATTTATAAACTGCTGGAAATATTAACTGTTTTTATGGGAATTCACTAGACTTTTTGGTCTAACCTCGCTTTCCAAAATAAAATATTTTCAGGCAGGTACATTGCTGGGAGAGGGGATAAAAGGAAAGGGAAGATGTAGAGAGACTTCTGAAGAGTTTAGTTTTCCGCGTTAGTTTTATTTATTCAGCTGTTGACTGTAGACTTCTAGACTTTCCGCTGCATTTATCTTTATTTGAATGGAGATTGTAATGAATTAATCGTTGGTTGGTTAATCATTTGGTGATTTTGGATTTTGATTTATATCCCTCTTGAGCCTTAGTTTTTGGGTCGTTACACTTTAGAACCTTACTTGTCGTATTTTTTTTCTTGTCATATCATTGACACATCAACAAAGCAAGAACCTTCATAAAAGTCTACAATGAAGGTTCTTACAAAAACGTCACTTTCTTTATTTTTAATTTATAAAATGTAAATTTATTTTTAGATTATTATATAAATTTAATATATGTATATATTTTAAAATTATAAAAAATTCAAATAAAATTTATTAATTTTTACTTTCCTATATTAATTTTAATTTGTTAATTTATATATTTTGTTAACATATTTGAAAAATAATTAAAATATAAACATAATTTTATACTGTAATTAAAAAAATTGCAAAATTACAAAAGTAATATTTTTTATAAAAATTAACACTAAATAACAATATAGATCATTCATAGTCTCAATTCGACCAAATATGTTCAACCAAAGTGAATAATAAAATAAGATAGTTAAAAAAAACTTGTATAAATTTTATAATAAACGAAAAATAAACAAAATTAAAAAAAATATATTTTAAATTTTTTTTGTATCAATTTTAACTTAAATGTTTTATGAATTTATTAAATAAAATGGTTAAAAAACAATTAAAATAATAAATAAAATAATAACAGAAAAGGAAATATGGAAGAACCCGGGTTCCTGTTCAAGCACCTGGGTTCTAATAAGAACCTGTGACAGGACAAGAACCTATATTCCACAGTGGAGGTTCTTGTGAAAACCCCAAGAAGAACCTCACTAAGAACCTCCATTGTGGATGCTCTTAGCTATTATCTTCAATCATAATAAGGTGGCGTTTGTTTTTTAAGAGATGCTGAAGTCTGAAGTCTGATTTCATCTCTGAACTTTAAGAGGTGGTCTTTGAAGTACGAAATACGAATCGGTTAAATTTGTTTGTTTTTGCATGCTGACAAACGTCTGAATATGCATAACTGTAAGACAATAATTCTATTAATTACCAACCCATTAGGACCAACAAACACATACAAGACATTTTCAATCTCTTCCTGACCGTATTTCTATTGGATTCATTAATTGCCATCAAGAACCATCCAATGAAGCCGCCCAATTTCAAGAAAGATCAATAAAAGACATATTTTTTCCTCCTCTTTCTCCCTAATCTTGTCTTGTTTGCCTTATAATCAATCAACCATTTTTCTTATTTACCATCAAGAACAAGAAGAACGGGTCCAACATCCTTAACTGTTATAAACCCAAAAAAATAATTACAAGTGAAAACTTGGAACCCAAAGTAATTACAAGTGTAGGAGTGTAAACAGAAAGTTTGGAACCCAAAGTAATTACAAGTGTAGGGAAAACCATTAAGAGATCACTCGAGAAAGACTACTGAATGCATAGGAAAACCACTTGAGAAAGACTACTGAACCAGATGTTGCTTCTGGTATTGTTGCTGCTTGTTGCCATAGGAAAACCACTTGAGAAAGACTATTGAACAAGATACCTAAATACAAACCCAAATACCCAAATGCATTTTCAATCTTTTTTGTGGTAGTGATATAGCACCATCGAGAGATCGAGAGACCTAGATGAAGAGATTGAGAGTCCCAGAAGAAGAGATCGAGAGAACCAGAAGAAGAGATCGGGAGAACCAGAAGAAGATATCGAGAGCTTGAGGAGGAACAAAACTTGAAATTAAGAACCTGAGAAGAGATCGAACTTGAAATCGAGAGCCTGAGGAGATATTGAAGCTTGAAATCGAGAGCTCGGAGTGAGATCTGGAGACGAAGGCGGAGACTTTAGGATTTCAGAGGTCGATTTCTACTTGCTGGATCGATACCTGTTGAAGAGCAGATGAAATCGAGGTGAAATCGACATGAAATCGAGATGAAATCGAGATAGATGTAATCGATAATGTTGAAGAGCAGATGAAATCGAGATAGATGTAATCGATAAAAGAGAATAGAGCAGATGTATGAGAGATCGAGACTAGAGAGAAGAGAGGTTGTAGGCAGCAGAAAGTTATAAGATGTTTTAAGAGGTGGGTTTACCACTTAAAGCTTCAGAGGAAATGGGGTTCATTTCAGCTCTTAATTGAAAGAAAAAAAACAGTCTGAAATGAAAAAACGTCTGACCGATTCAGACATAAGTGGTTTTAAGCATTGAAATGGAAAAAACAAACAAGCCCTAAGTCTTTTTAGAAAACTTAATAAGCTATAAAGACTAATGTATTGAAGATGCTCTAACAGTTTTAATAGAAATGGTATCAAATGAATGAAATGATTTTAAGGTTGCTCGAAGTATGTTCAAATATGTTGGAGATCCTTTCAAATATAGACTTCTAAATCATTTCAATAATAGTTTCTATGTTAATATTCATACTAGAAGGATGCCAACACCTGTCTAGTAGAGTTGGTCAGGAGGTTCTTACTAGATGTAGGAGGTCTCGGGTTCGAGCCTCCTCGTGGGGGTTTTCCTCCTGAGGCGTTAAAGGTGTGGGGTTTATCCCCTAAGGCGCAGGTTCGGCTCCTGCATACTGCCCAATTGGATGTCACTGTGGGTTCGAATCTCTAACTACTAACTTGTCGGTTAAAAAAAAATACTAGAAGGATATTCACGCAATCCAACGAGATATATCTTGATTTTAATATTTTATTGTATTCTTTCTATCTATCGATGTCAAATTACGTTTTTATGTTGTTTTGAGAAAACGATAATATTTTTATTTTTAAATAAAATATAAACTTGAATATGTCATAATTTTTTTCAAATATATCGATTTTAATATCAAATTAATTTATTATTACTTAATAATATAACTTTTTATAAATATAATAATTCGGTATTCGGTTATAACTCAATGATTATCCAATATTTTAGATTTTTATATTTAAAATGAGATTTAATCTTGTATTTGATTATTTTTATCTATTGTTAGTTAGACGAATTCAAATATGGAACTTTAATAAATTGTACACAGGTGCAATTTATTTGTAATCTTTAATTTGAATTAATATAGATCAATAAATAATACTTCATGCATAAATTAATTTGTAAGAGTTTTTTCCCAATACTTTATAATATAGTATAGATACCGGTTATTTATGAAATTAAAAGAAATAAACAAATAAAAGTATTGACCATGTCATTCGCCTATTTAAGCCTAGTAAAAAAACATTTACTCATTTAATTCATTATCCAATTCATTACTCCTTTATCTTGTCACGTTTGATTTTAATGTGCTTCTCTTTATAACCCAAATAACATTTATCAACTTTAGGATTAACAAATAATCATCACCTACAAGGGTATTTTTTTTTCATTTACTGATGTCTACTTAAATAGAGAAAACCCAAAGTAAAGTTACAAAGTAAAATATTCGCTGCTTAAATTTAAAAGTAGCAAATCACACTTATAATTGACACAAAGTTGCCATAACCTTAAATTTCACTTAACAAAGTAAATTTGCATGCTCAAGCAATAATATTTATAGAATGTACATTGTTTACGTGATAATTTTGCATAAAAATAAAAATAACTTGCTTTATTTATATATGGATACTATAATTTGATCATTGGGTAATTTAAATAAGTTTTAATACATGCATGATTGAAAATATGGCCATTTGGGTCCAGTCCGACTTGGGACTGGTGGAGGACCGGTTATAGGACCAAAATCCGGAACTGATTGGGATTTTGAAAGGTTGGGATTTTGGAAGGTTGTGAAGGCCCGGCCCAGCCCGGGACCCAGAGGCGGAACACGACAATTATAATCCGGGGGGCCGAAATATAATATTACAAAAATTTTAAGATCCAAATACGTATGTAACTTGTTTTTTGTTTGGTTTTTTTATGATATAATATTAAATTTAAAAAAGAAGTCGTCGGTGTAAGATTAAGGAGTTGTTACAAATGTAAGATTGAGAGCGATGGTAATGACCAAGAGTCTTGCTCGGTAAGTGAAGGTGACGATTTTTACACGGTTAAAGCTTACTAGGTAACTTGTTAGATATGATGTCGTTTTAATGGAGTACCAATCTTACCCGACAAGGTAAGTGATTATTAAATCTTACTGGTAAGCACTTACCAGATAAGTGTTTAGATAAATAACCTCTAAAACTCAGAAGTCAGGACCTTTAAACTATTAACAGAAAACTGTAATATAAATTTGTAATGTTTTGTACTAATGAACTAATAAAAATAATTTTTTAAATTAGTAATACAACATTATATATTTGTATAACAACTTAAATATCATTATTTTTATCATTTAAAAACTAATCTTTATACACAATTGATATTAATAATTTTATGTGAAGTGTGGAAAAGTAATAAAAATGGAAAACAAAATGTAAAAACTAAGTTTTAAGGGGTGAAAAGCGACAAAAATGGAAAACAAAATATAAAAACTAAGTATTAAGGGGTGGAAAGTGACAAAAATGAAAAACAAAATGAAAATATGCAAGGAAATAGGCTTGAACCCATGACCTATTGCAGGGGCCATGAAGGTGTTAACTAACTGAGCTGACCAATTTATAAGTTTTAGTAGTTCATGTTTGGTATTTAATTGAAAAGGCGGGGAGGCCATGGCCCCCAAAAGCCCCTATGGGGTTCCGCCACTGCCGGGACCGGTTGGGACCGACCCGATTTTTACAAAAAAATATTTTTTTATATGTACTTTAAATATATTTCTAACTTTCTAAATGTATTTTTGATTGAAAACCGATTACAAATTTATAATAAAATGTATTTTTTAAGTGTATTTGATTGAAAATCAATTATAAAACTATAATAAACGTAATTTGATTGAAAACCAATTATAAAATTACAATAAAATTTATTTTTAATGTGTATTTGAATGACCCAAAATTACATATATTAAAGTAATGTTAAAAATTTGTCAAAAAAATATATTTTGTAGTATAGGACCGATTCGGACACTGGACCTGTTCTCATAACCGGGCTTCATTCAGGGCCTGTCCTGAGATTTTGGATGCCCATGGCGGAAAGACAAAAAAATGGCCCCTAATATATTTTTACATATACATACATAACAAAATAAACTATTTGAAAGGGTTGGGAACTAGTCAAGCTAGACGGATTATTGATATTGGTCACTAACCAAAACGAGAACTCGGTATAAGAATACATTGATGTTGTTCACCAATGTATTGAGGGTTTAGAGATAAGAAGTTGTAACATGTTTGGAGCAATTATGATATGAGACCAATTATAAACCCCATAATAGGTTGTGGAAGAGGTAAAAAAAACCATGAACTGGTAAAGAGTATCCAAAAGTAAGAGGTGAGAAACCTCAGAACCAATTTTGATATGGCTTTCAATTTCAATTTATTCTAAGCTAATTTTGCTAATTGATTAGATTAGTTACCAACATTGCATCATCTTTGAGTATGTATGATTATTCTTAATAATATTGTTCACAATGTATATTATTGTCATCAATAATAGCTATTCCCTACATATTACTATCTAATTGTTTGCAAATCAATAAATCACAAATAATTAGTACCTACTTTTTTCTATCTCTAACTACCCAAACAAGAATTCAAAGTAATAACAGTTCACAAATCACTATTCGGTAAATCAAAAGAATGAGTATCTACTTTTTTAATCATCTAAGTATCTAACTATCTAAGCAAGAATTCAAATTTTCAATTCTTTGTCACACCATATACATGGAAACAAGTAGGCTTCTTATATTTTGCTAAAGTAAACATAAAACAAGAATTTGGGTAAACCTAAACTAAGCAAAATTGCCCTAACCTAAACTAACTAAAAGAAAATTAAGTCATGTATTGTCTGTAAACAGTAAATAAATAAATAACTTAAAACAATAAACGATAAACCTAATATAAAAATACAAAAATAAATCTAAGTGAGTTAGTGGGTAAAATTTAAGATAGGGGAAACAGGAGTCTTGCAATAAAATATAAAGTATAAACCTAATATAAAACTCAAAATTAAACAAAATAAGAGAAACAACAGGATAGTTCAGTGAGTCTTCGTGACTTACAACACTTTGGAGTTGGAGATTTGAGTCTCACTGTCTCAGTCGAGAGTCGAGAGGGGCAAAGGGCAGCAGAGGACAGAGGCGCAGTCGAGAGTCTTCAATCGAGTGGAGAAAGACAGAGTCACCGTCGATTTAGAGCAAGATAATTTAGGGCAGATAAAGGAATCGTGAATCGTGAACTAAATGAAGAAATTGTGAGTCGTGATGATGAATAGATGAAAAAATCGTGAGTCGTGATGATGAACATGTGAAGAAATCGTGAATCGTGTTTGCTCCTGTTTCCATGTGCCAAGTCCAACCTTAAAACCTCAAACGGTAAATGCATATACATACCTAGTCGCTAAAAAAAATTGCTGCCCCCCTTTTGGTCTGTTGGCCATGGCCCAGGGCGGGGCTTGGGTTCATTTACCTTAACCAGGCAGAAGTATTTTGGTCGTAACTGGTGGTGGAATTGGTCCGGCTTGATACTATTTGGGACTGAACCGATTTGTACCTAGCCTGGCTTGAGACCGTTTTTTTGCCACCGCTAATTGACATAATTCTATTTAGAGTGAATTACGTTGGTGGTCCATTTGGTATGATCATATTTTGGATTTTGTCTCTAAAACAAATTCTTTACATTTATGGTCTCTAACTTTTTCGTTTCAAAACACTTAGAGTCGTCGAAGTTAAACCTGTCACTTAACAATCATTACGAGGAACTAATT
This sequence comes from Silybum marianum, assembly GCA_036898165.1. Classification (NCBI taxonomy): domain Eukaryota; kingdom Viridiplantae; phylum Streptophyta; class Magnoliopsida; order Asterales; family Asteraceae; genus Silybum; species Silybum marianum. The sequence goes on along the minus strand of CM072537.1, from coordinate 16,293,690 downwards.
AGTGTATGGGTAAATTTTGGGAACCAAAAGTGTAATTAGCTTTAATATTTTTGTGAAATGTGTCTTTTTCTTAAATTTTTGTGTCATGACTTTTATTTATTTATTTGTGTACGTCTTTCTTTTTAGAAAAAAATTATTATAAAATATTTTACATCTCCAATCACAAAACAAAATTTTCGTATTAAACTACATATTAAATAAAAAAAATATTTTTACCGAACTACTAAATTAACAAAATTGTATTTGTATTAAAAAAATTCAAATTCAGAAAATCAAGATAACTTCACTTATTTTTTGGTTGGAAAAATGAAGTACAATGAACATGTAATAGTTATATATTAAAGTTTGTTTGTTAGAAAAAAATAACTATGTTTTTAAAGTTAAAATATTGTGAGATATTATTAAATTGAATTGTCAATTAAAAATGAATAAATTAAAAAAATTAAATTAATATGATAATCAAAATAATAATAAAAATATATTAACTTAAAGAATTTTATATGGTTCTTGGATTAAAAAAAAGTTTATATATTTGACACTTTATAATTTTGGACAACGAATGTTTTATTTATAGTTGCTTCGTATAATTACCATTATTTTTGTAGATTTTTTGTCAGTAGTTTTTCTTATGCTATATAAATAATTGATATTTTAAGCTTAACTTATAATTTTTATTTTTAGTTTGTTATTATTATTTTATATGTAGTTTGACTATATATATATATATATATATTAATAATCTCACGTTAACCATACTTAATTTTTAATACTTAACTTACATATACCAATGTTTAACTTAAAAGATATGTAAATTTCTTTTGTTTGATTTTTTAATGTAAAATTATTTTATCAATTAAATAATTTCAAATAAATATAAAATACAGTCATATTTAATATGAACTTTAATATAAGATATATCATGGGATATGCATTTTATATAAACAATTTTCAAAGACACAATTCACAAAATATTTAGAGCAAATTATACTTTTGGTCCTCAAAGTTACCCCAAAATTAATTAGTCTTTTATAACTATGATTAACTGATAGAATATATATTACTTATTATTACATAAATAAAACTTATTAATTCGTTTAAATATTAAAAATAACTCACAATCAACTAAATAAATATATTCAATATGACAAAATATTTAACAAAACTAACAATCAATATAAAAATATTTTCTTCTCTTCAAAGCATACAAATTTATATAAAAATTTTCTCCCTTTTCAAAGCATACGAATTTATAAAATAAACTCTGAATTTATTTTGTTACAAGTTACTTATTTATGAAAAAGGAGAAGACACGTTAACAAATCCCCATGTGAGAATGTTTTCCCAAAGTCACAAAACCCAAAGTAAATCTAACCATTTTTAAGCAACACGTTTTTATTCTTTAATTGTTCTCATTTAAAATATAGCTTCATATATTAAAATAACTAGACTATACGTGTATTCATCTACATATATGGCCCTTTTTCCTTTTTCAATGACAAAACCAGTCTTTAAAAAAATCTATACATCTTTCTTCTGTACTAGTAAAAATTTTAGGGGGTATTTGGTTCACAAAATTAAATTTGATGGAATTAAAATTCATTAGAATATTCTGACTTTAAAAGAATTGTAATGAAATTTGTTGGAAATTAACATCTTGTATGATCATAATTAATGACACAATCATCTTGCATATATAGAGGTCGGTTCATTTAAAAACTAGATGAAGAGTAGAAACTATAGAAACTTTGGCAAATCAATATAAAAAATAATTTTTTTCATGATTTCTTTTTATCAAATGCTATGATTTAAGATATTATTGTACATATGTTTGTTTTACCTAGTGAAAAAAATTACATGTGAAACTTTTACACTATGAAACAAAAACATATGAAATTTTTCATAAAAAATATATGAGAAACTTTCAACTTATGAAAAACAAATACACGTGAAACTTTTACATTATGAAACAAACATATGTGCAATAATATCTTAAATCATAGCATTTGATGGAAAAAAGTCATGAAAAAAATTAATTTTTATATTGATTTGTCAAAGTTTCTATAGTTTCTACCCTTCGTCTAGTTTCTAAATGAACCAACATTTATATATATATATATATATATATCTCAACCAATAATTAATGAATTATGATAAATATCCATAAATATCTCAATGTTTTTTAATATAATAGTTTGTAAAGTTTGTATAAATTGATGAGTTTGCAATTGAAACCTATATATATACATAGGAAGAGATTCAAATGAGAACTTTGTAAATTTAAAGGAACAAATGGACTAATTTGAGACTACATATGTGCAATAATATCTTAAATCATAGCATTTGATGGAAAAAAATCATGAAAAAAAATTAATTTTTATATTGGTTTGCCAAGGTTTCTATAGTTTATACCCTTCGTCTAGTTTCTAAATGAACCAACATCTATATATATATATATATCTCAACCAATAATTAATGAATTATGATAAATGTCCATAAATATCTCAATGTTTTTTAATATGATAGTTTGTAAAGTTTGTATAAATTTATGAGTTTGCAATTGAAACCTATATATATATATACATAGGAAGAGATTCAAATGAGAACTTTGTAAATTTAAAGAAACAAAGGGACTAATTTGAGACTACATATGATGTGGGTTCCACCAATAAAAAATTATATTGATTTTCAATGGTGGGCTCTATTGAATCAGATATGATTTTTTATTAGTATGACTCACATCATATTTGGTCCCAAATGAGTCTATTTGTTCCTTTAAATTGAAGGTGTTCTCATTTGAACCATCCCCTATATATATATATATAGATGTTGGTTCATTTACAAACTGGATGAATCCTACAACCTCGTACAAACCATATATAAAAATAATTTTTTCATCAAATGCTTTGATTTAAGATGTTATTTCACATATGTTTGTTTCACCTTGTGAAAAAATTACATGTGAAAAAAATAATATGAAATTTTTACATTATAAAATAAATACATGTACTTATGAAAACAAATACATGAAAAACTTTTACACTATGAAACAAACATATATGTAATAGCATCTTAAATTATAGCATTTGATGGAAAAAAATCATGAAAAATTATTTTTATATATAATTTGTACGAGTTTATAAGATTCATCCAATTTATAAATGAACCAACCTCTATATATATATATAGAGAGAGGAAAGTTCAAATGTGAATCTATCTTTGATTGTGAACATGAAGACAGATCTCAGCCCTTGATCTAAGCCATATTCAAGCTCCTCTTTAAATGTGGCTTGAGGGGTAATTCTGGAAAAAAAAATCAAGCTGCTCTTTGATATCACTCCCGCTTATTTCTTCCTTCTCTGTTAATCGTCTTCTTCTCTGTTAATCGTCTTTTTCTCTGTTAATCGTCTTCTTCTCTGTTAATCGTTTTCTTCTCTGTTAATCGTCTTCTTCTCTATTAATCAGATTCATTGCTGTGAAGAACTTTATTAATTGGATTTGCGATTTCTGAAATTAAATCGATTGTGATCCAGTTGAAAATTCTACTTTTTTTGTTGATTGTGATTATGTTACATGTTTCGAAAATACAGACCTAGAATTTGGTTTCAATGTTGAAGATGTGTCGATCTATATCTTATATTCAGACTGGATCTATAAACATAAATTATAAAAACACCAGATTGTAATATATATTCAGTCTGAATATAAGTTAAAAATTGAAGTTTGTATAATCGTAGCTTATATTCAGACTGAATATAAGCTAAATTTTGAAGTTTGTAAAATCGTATCTTATATTCAGACTGAATATAAGCACTAAGAGTCTTTATATTCAGACTGAATATAAGGTACAATTATACAAACAACTAGTTGTAGCTTATATTCAGACTGAATATAAACTAAGATTATTAAACTTCAAATTTTAGCTTATATTCAGACTGAATATAAGCTACAATTATATAAACTCATAATTGTAGCTTATATTCAGTCTGAATATAAACATAAAATGTTATGCTTATATTCAGACTGAATATAAACTACAATTATACAAACACATAATTTTAGCTTATATTCAGTCTGAATATAAACATGAAATGTTATGTTTATATTCAGACTGAATATAAGCATAATATTTTATGCTTATATTCAGACTGAATATAAACTACAATTATACAAACACATAATTTTAGCTTATATTCAGACTGAATATAAGCTACAATTATACAAACTCATAATTGTAGCTTATATTCATTCTGAATATAAACATAAAATGTTATGCTTATATTCAGACTGAATATAAACTAAAATTATTCAAACACATAATTTTAGTTTGTATTCAGTCTGAATACACTACTAGAAAATTGAGTATCTTCAACGAAAATTTTCAACGGAAAATGTAGTTGAAAATTTTATATGAATTTTAAAGGGATTATTGACAAAACATAAATTTTCTACGAATTTTCAACGAATTTCCGTTGAAAATCTCTCACAAAATGCATTTTCAACCAAAAACTTTTTGACGAGACATTCCGTTGAAAATTTTTTGGTTGAAAATGCATATATATTTGTGAGAGATTTTCAACGGAAATTCGTTGAAAATTCGTAGAAAATTTATGTTCTGTCAATAATCCTCTAAAATTCGTAGAAAATTTTCAACGACATTTTCCGTTGAAAATACTCAATTTTCTAGTAGTGATATAAGCATAACATTTTATGCTTATATTCAGACTGAATATAAGCATAACATTTTATGCTTATATTCAGACTGAATATAAACTACAATTATTCAAACACATAATTTTAGCTTATATTCAGTCTGAATATAAGCATAACATTTTATGCTTATATTCAGACTGAATATAAGCTACAATTATACAAACACATATTTTAGCTTATATTCAGACTGAATATAAGCTACAATTATTCAAACACATAATTTTAGTTTATATTCAGACTGAATATAAGCTACAATTATACAAACCCATAATTTTAGTTTATATTCAGTTTGAATATAAGCATAACATTTTATGCTTATATTCAGAAACTTCCTGTGATAAAATGATGAACAATCATATTAAAAGGGAAAAAACATTTGAATAACATTAACACACTTTATCGAAAAAGAATGCGAATCGAAAATGAAAAGACTTGTGATTCAAAGGAGGAACACAAAACAAAAACAAACTTGTGCGAAAATTTATTTTGGGGAAGATGATGAAGAAATTTGGGGCGGAAGTAAAATTTCTTTTGGGGAAGATGATGAAGAAATTTGGGGAAGATGATGAAGAAATTTGGTGAAGATGATGAAGAAATTTGAGGAAGATTATGAAGAAATTTGGAGAAGAAGATGATGTCTGGTTCTTATTTAAATCGTCAGGTTATATTTAGGATTTAAGCCATGACCTGAGTTTTCCACTTATTTACAAAAATGCCACCGAGAATTTTCTCTCTTGTATTTTGATCTGATTTAAAATGGATGGTTGTGATTCGTCCTCATGTTCACAATCAAAGATAGGTTCACATTTGAACCCACCCCTATATATATATATATATATATGGTTAAGTTTATGAAAGATTATATTTTTACATTTAAAATTTAGAACAAAAACACTCGGTAAAATATTGTGGGTGTGGGGGTAATTGGTAAATTGATATATATATATATATATATATGGTTAAGTTTATGAAAGATTATATTTTTATATTTAAAATTTAGAACAAAAACACTAGTAAAATATTGTGGGTGTGGGGGTAATTGGTAAATTGGGTTAGCTAGCTAGCCGGCAAAGGTGACCAGCTTTTAGCCACCGGAATGACATGGACCTTCTACCTACTCAACAAGAATTACCCTCGTCAAAGGCCACGCTTTGCTTACACCCTCTCCATCGCACTTGCAAACCCTGCCGCCGTCCACTAATACATAAATATGCATATATACATGCATATAAATAAAATATCAAAATATGTAATAAAAAAAATTATAAATTCGTTGCGGAATCTTGTCATCCAACTTTTAAATTCTTGTTATTTACATCCAACTTTAATGGAAAACAAAATGGTATATTGACTATGATTATTATAACATTAATTGGGTGCTAATTCAAATTAAAAATATGAGGTTTAATTCAAATATTTCATTAATAGTTCAATCATAAAAAGTAGTTGTTTTTTAATATTTTGATTACCAAAAAAATTGCAACCAAAAAAGTTTTTTTGTAATTTTATTTTTTAAATACTACTTTATGCCTTTGAAATCATGAAAAAGAGGTTTCATAACATCAAATATGAAGAGAAGAAAGTTCCTAGATAGGCAACTAATAATTGTGGTACATCACACTGAATTCAAAGGTTTTCAACTTGGTCAAGCCCATGCTTTGACTTATGCAAATTCTTTCAAGCCATATATTTTTATACACAAATCATATAGAGCAAGTTTTCAATATACAATTTAAAATAAAATAAAAAACCAAAAAATTTAGTTTGAATATTTTGTAAAATAATTCATATAAAATCAACAATAAAGATGCCGTATTGAGTTTTTGAAAGTAAAACCGTAAAAATAACTTTTGTACTTCCATTCAAATAAGTATACATGAATATTAATTCCCTTTCTATATTGACTAATTAAAGAAATCTGTATCTATACAATCATCCTTCCTTAATAACAAAAAAAAAGTATTAGAACGACATTGTTCGGTGTCGTAGATCACACCAATCTTTCATTTTAAATCCCGTAAACGTGGTTATAAAAAGAAAATTGTCAAACTCTTCTTTGCTCTTATCGTCTTCAACTTTAACCGACCATCACCAAAATCTCAACTAAATAAACCAGATCAAATCAAACGAGTTCTATATATCTCATTCGAAGATAGGATCTGGCCTAGCTATATAACCTCTACCCGCAAAGAGTAAATCAACTATTTTAGTGAAAACCCATGCAAAATCTGCAAAATATATTGAAACCAACTGGGAAAAGAAAGAAAATGAAATAAAGAAATCCAAGAATTGTTCAATTATGAGGTGTAGAACCAACCACTGAGTTGTGTCTCTTTGATGGAGCAGAAGGAGACACAGGTTTCCCTTTAGGCAGCATATTGAACAATAAACCAAGCCCATGGTTCTTCGAGCCATTGGCTAACTCGGGCTTTCTTCGATTTCCGAGCATTGTCATCGTGCCACCACGACTGGTCGAAAAGCTTGGGATGATGATAAAAGTTGCTAGAAAGAAAATGAAAAAGAGCTTCTTCCATGGAGTTTTTACATAAGAAGAAGCCATGGGAGGATAGTAGGGTTAATTTGGAGTGTATATATATATATAAAGATCACTTGTGTATATAGTAGGGTTTATTTGGAGTATATATATAAAAAGATCAATTGTGTGTGTGTGTATATATATATATATATATTTATATATGTATGTATAGGTGTAAAAGATTTGGAAGCAAAGACGGAGGGAGAGAAGTGAATAGCACGCCAATGACTATGACTATGACTATGTGTGGCCTTCAATGTCAACGCATGTCTTACTTGCTATGGTGGTATTGCATTATCATTATCCTTTCTCTATTCTCTTAACTATATAAAAAGTAAAAACCTTAAGCTATTTTTTATACATAAGTAAAATATTTTTATATTTGCATTAATATATTAAGGTAAATTGTATGGAAATATAATGATATTTTGATTTTTGTGTGATGTATTTTTGGACTCTAGATTTTGGTATTTCAAATGTATTATTTCAAACATTTATACTAAAGGAATAAAAAACTAAAACAAAGTCGGTTTACACAACGCAAAATTAAATAACTATAGACGTCCTAATAGATATATTATAGGATTTAAATTTTATAAGATATTTAAAGTGTGTTTATTAGCAACTAAATGGGACTCATACTTTATTTGATTAGTTATATGACTATTTCATAGTGACTTAATAATATAGAAAGTTGTTTATTCAGAAAACTTCTAAGAAGAAGTTTTATGCAGCAAATAATTTTCCAAACCTACCTCTCTCAATTAAAAAACATGTTTCTTCAATCTATGAAAAAACACTCTGGAACAAAAATTATCACAATCTATACAGACCGATTAATCTATACAGACAGTTTTTACCCCTTCAGACATTTTTGCGGTCCCATAAACTTGATTTTGTGGCAGCGAAATCAAAATAATTTTCATGGATTCTCATATTTAAACCACATGCACAATGTTGAGATTTCACATTTGTGGTATCAAAATGATTATTTTGAAATCATGTTATTATATTATTTATATTTTTTTATCAATTTATTTAAGAGAAATCAACAACATTTATAATTAAGATCACTTTAACTTAATGCTCTTTAAATTGTTCTTCTCCTTGTTATTTGATTCTAAATAGACTATTTATGTTAGTTAAATTAATTAAAGTTAACTAAAAATAATATCATTATATATATAGGTATTTGATTGATAATTTATTTTGAATGTACATAAGTACAATGATGATTTTTTGTGACGGTTTTGAAAAAATAGATTAATTTGTAACGGTTTGATAAAAAATCATTACAAAAAGTCAAATAAATCATTAGAGAATTTTTTTAGAAATAATTTTTACACATAATGTTACTATTATAAAAAACTTAAAAACGTAAAGCAGCATGACAGATAAAAACAATAATAAAAGATCCCCCTAAGTTAATAGTTTAGGATGGTTTTGAAAAACCATTGCCATGTAAGATTCTTTAGTAACGGTTTTTGTCCACGAAGTTCTGTGGCAACGGTTTTGCAAAATTGTGTCACCAAAAGGTAGTGTATGATAATGGTTTTGAAAGATTTATGTCAGCATATGTCATGTTTTGGTATTACATCACTATATCTCAAACTACATTGACGGTTTTGAATAATTTACGTCACCTTATGTCATGTTATGGTGACGGTTTTAAGTACATTACCATACGTCATTCTACGGTAACAGTTCTAAAAAATAAAGGTCACCATATGTCATGTTATGTTGACGGTTTTAAAAAACTATATGCCATAACGGTGACAGTTTTGTATAACAAATGTCATCATATATCATGCTATGGTGGCGGTTCAATAATACATGTCCATGTAAGTCATGCTACGATGACGAATTTGTATAATAAACCGTAATCATATGTAGATCCACTAAAGCTCAATGAAACCATTTAAAGCACAATAAAAACGATTAAAACCCAATAATATTGAATAAAGCCTATTAGAACCGATTAAAGCCTAATAAAGCCGAATAAAGCCCAATAGATCAAATAAAGCCCAATAAAACCGAATAAAGCTCAATATAATCGAATAAGCCCCAATATAACTCATTAAAACCCAATAAAACCGAATAAAGCACAATAAATCCATTAAAGTCCAATAAAAACCAAATATAATTTAATAGATCCATTAAAGTACATTGAGATTCATTAATGTCACTAAGACATTTTATGACTTATTAAGGACCATTAACACCAATGATAACTTATTACATGTTTGTTTGCATTTGTGTACTGCATATATGCATGTGGTGTCTATTGGGTTTGATAAGACCGTTAATATCTACTACAACTTAATAAGACCCACTAAAAACCATTATAATCCATTAAGACCTTTTTACAACTCAGTAAGGCCTAATAACACCAATAATAACTTTATTAACTATTGTATATGGACTCTGGTTACCAAACAAAACACACATTATTATCAATACATTCGCATATACACTTATATATATATATATATAAAGTTACAAACACATATACACATCATATGCGGTTACCAAACAATACACACATATTATCTATATTCACATATACACATGCATATAAACAAATATACAACACATACACAATAATATATACATAGATCCAATGACAGTTAGCAACCAAGACACATACACATTATATATATAGAGGCGGATTCATGCGAGGACGGTAACAATTTACGAGAATGCAAAGACAATCCTCATCCAACCATTTTGTACATGAAAATTTTTTCATGTACAAAATCACAAGCATCAAAAATGACACGCGCGACTTTTACCGCGGAAAAGTCTCGGCTAATCATATATGATTTTGTATGTGAATCATATGTGATTTTGTACATGAATCATATGTGATTTTGTACATGAAAAATTTCATGTACAAAATGATTGGCTAAAATTGTTACCATTCTGGCATGAACCTCTTTCTATATATAACGCATAAAATTGTGATAATATTGAGAACTTGTGCATCATGTGTTATTTCATATGATTTTTTTTCTATCTAGACATAATATTTAATGTATTGATTAACATATATTTGTTTCACAATGTGTTTGTTTCGTATGTATTCAGTTTACAATGTGAAACTTTGTGGAGAGTTTGTGAAATAAAAAGTACACATAAAAAAGTATCACATTGTGAAACAAATATTTATGTTAATCAATACATTAAATATTATGTCTAGATAGAAAAAAAAATAGATGAGATAACACATCATGGCTAATGCACAAATTCTCAAGGTTATCACAATTTTATGGGTTCTCAAATGATTAAACCCCTATCACGGACCGACAAGTACATATAAAACATAGACATGTATACGTATATGACACACACACATACACATGTGTACATATAACACATACAAATATGAAAACAAGAAAAATAATTAAATGTATAGCTAATCCCTCGATAATATAGCGATGGATAGGCCACAAAGCTCATCTGTCATTAATCCCTCGCTAAGCGAGGGACGGGGGTTTGTGGCCTATCTGTCGCAAATTTTTCTCTCATGAGCGAGGGATTGTAATTGTCGCTAATATTAGTCACTAATGCCCCTTTTCTAGTAGTGTAAATCAAATGATGGTAGATTAGTAATTTTTATTTTCTATCTCATTTTTGTCCCTCCACTACAAAAAAATGACTTTCACTCACAAAAAATTATCCAGAGAAATTTTCGTGGGTGATTACCACGGATCACCCAGAAAATACTAATGATTGCGGTAAAATCCGATGTTTTCATGAAAATACCAACGGATTACCCAAAAAATTCCTGGGTAATCTGTCACGATTTGATTTACCCATCAACTTTTGTGACAGTTTTGCGATGAATCATTCTTTAGCGACATATTTTCCAGAGAAATGTTCGTAGGTGAAAGTCTTCCATTTTAGTAATGCTCTTGTTCCACCTATTTTGGTGGAACGACATTTTTGTCCCATTCTGTCCGAACCTGACTCTTTTTCTCGTCACGCTAAACGTGAGACAATGAATTTATGTTATGTTCTGTGTTACACCAAATATAGAACAATGAGCTTTGTCCTGTCTCGTCTTGTACTTTTCCATATAGCATACACAGTCTAAATAAGAACATTTTTGTTATGTGTATTAAATTATAAAAGAGAACTTGCATTAAAAGCTAACAAATTGTTAGTATTTATATACATATATGCATGCCAATTTTGAACTAAAAAATTATAAATGTTATATCGTCTAGTAGCTATCTAAAAAGTTGATATATTTATATACATATACTAACGATTTTGAATTAAAAAACCAATTATTAATAATTTTATTCTTAAAATAAAATAATTAATAACGAATTATAGGAAACAATTACATCAAATTTATGCTTCAATTTTATAAATGAAAATTCATAAAAATATATAGAAAAAATAGCCACGATTTCCGGCAGATAATATCTTTGACTTCTTTGATTGGGTCCCTAACTAGACTAAATTTTTTCTCTTTGATTTGTTGTGTAGAATTTGTCAAATTCTTCATTTTTCTTTCATTGAGAAAATTATATTATATTGTAATAATTTTATTTTTATTGTTTTGTGAATAATAAATAGTGAATCAAAATTATTAGCTATAGGTCATTTACTAAACACTTATTGTTTCTTATCGGATGAAAAAATGTTTCTTCAGTCGAAGATGATGATATTTACAAGCAATCTTTTTGTGAAGGGCATCTCAGACTATGCCTGAACTAATCCGGACAAATTATGACTGCAATACATTAGTCCTGATAAACTCAGTGGCTAATCAATAAGACACTTTATTTTAAAAATGTCATAAAAAAATTGTTGAAAAACCGAAAATACCTAAAGAGATGGTCATATGAATTTGGTGTAAGATTTGATGTTGAAAGATGCGACTGGATGATTTAAAATTTAGATAAAAGATCGTGTGAGAATATGAGTTAAGATGAAAAACTTAAAAAATGGATCTAGACCCTTTGATCACTTCTAATCTCACCCTCACCTCATGAATTGCGGTTATCACGTGAATTAATCCGGTGCATCCCGATGCACCACATTACTATTGATCTTCAATTATTGATCCAAGGGTGAAGATCCCTTCTTATTCTTCTCATCATAACTTTCATTCACATCGAAACTAGAGGTGTCAAAAATGTACCGAGACAAACCAACCGTACCAATTTAAATGGTACCAACTAAATTGGTACCAATTATATTGGTTAGTACTACCGTACCAATTTCATAAACATGGTTGGTACGTGGTATCGAAAATCCAATACCACGGTACTACCGTACCGTACCGAGTTTTTTATATATTTTTTATTTTATTTTTATTTTTTATGTAATAAATCAATTAAATGTATTATATAACAACTATTTACAGTTTAGTTTTTACAGTTTTATATTTTTTCTGTTTTTCACATTCACTTTGGGTTTGGGTTTGGGTTTGGGTTTGGGTTTGGGTTTGGGTCTTACTTTGGGCTATGAACTAAAGGGCACCATGGCTACGGCCTATGTGTATAAATGGTCCCACTACAAAAAGAAAATACTTTCATGTTAAAAAAAGGGTTACAGAATATCAATAAAACGCTTGGATAATTCAAGGATCGTGAATTAATCACTTTCCAAAATCTCTCATTTCGACCCTTTTTCCTGGGGTTTCACGAAATCCGATTTTGGATAATCCAAGAACTTAAGAATCGAAATTACAGGCTTAATTTCGATTTAGGACCAAAAGAAGATTACCTTGCGTTTGTGTTTTTCGTTGCAAAGACAGAGAGAAGATCCAGAATTCGATTTCTCTTTTTTCTGTTTCCACTTCTTGTACGTGCGGTTATAATAATGGTTTTAAATTATCAGATAAGGATAATTCGTTTAGGTTCTTGGATTATCGTATCCCAAATCAGAACCCCTGCCTGGGGCGCTGTCCCTGGACCCCGCCAAGGGCTTTGCTCCTTGGAACCCCGTTCCCGGGGGTGCTGCCCCCGGACCCCCATATTCCTGAGTCCAAATTTATCAATCTAAGTGTGCACCCCGCACCTCCAACCTCAGAAAGTAAATTGAACTCAGTCTGTCTCTATAGTAATTCTAACTACACTAAAATCACCAATATTTCACTCACATAAAATCATCCATGAAAATTTTCTTGGGTGATTACCACGATTAATCCAGGAAATACTAGCATCCAATAAAATCCGACGTTTTTTAAAAAATATCAACGGATTACCCAAGAATTTCCTGTGTAATCTGTCATTGATTGATTTGATTTACCCATCAACAAATTAACTATCAACATTTGTGACGAATCACCCTTTTACTATAGATTTCTCAGGAAAATGTTCGTAAGTGAGAATTATTAAAGAGTTACTGATTTCTTCAAAAATAACGAATGATTTTCCTTATAGATTCAAGTTATACGTCCAAGAAAAGTTCAAAAAATTAGATGGATAATCGAAATTTGATTTCATAAAACACGTTAAGATCCAACATTTTGCAAAGCTTCTCTAGTTACTCATGGGACGATACACAAATATAATACGAATTTAGCATATTTAATTTATTTTAAATGTTAAGGAATGTACAAAGTCCAACCAAATCTTACACGATATAATATTTAAATGTAAAATCCAAATCATTATCACCCTTTTAAAAATCTTATATGTTAATCTTCAAGAAAAAAAAAAGTTAATGGATGTTATGCCGACATTTCATTAGGGTCGTAACTATATATATAGTAATTTAAAAACCATACACATATTAATCATATCATTGTGGAAGATTTGAAACAAGCATAACAAATAACCTCTCAAACATAGGCGACAAAATATAAAAAACGTTTTAAACGTCATTCATATTAGTGACATGCTTAGAGCCACACATTTGAGGATTGTAAGTTGTAACCATCAGTATTATTAACAAAAAAACACTTTAATAAAATTAGGTTTATAGGACGTCTAAAATATCTAAACTATCTAATAAAATACTTTATAGGATTTAAATTTATAAAACTAAAATAGAGTAAATTATGATTTTTTTTTATCATTGTGATTTGTGAAAAATTACATATTTTGTCATTGTGGTTTTGAAATTCCGATTTACGCCCTTATGTCTGCAATTTATTGTTAATTCATCTTTGAGGCTGTCTCCTAGGTTTAAGTATGATAGACTAAAATAGTAAATACAAGAACGAAAATAACAATAAGTTTTAATCATAAGGACGAGAACATCAATAAATTGTAAACCATAGGGATAAAAATCATAAGTTAAAAACTACAAGGATGAAAATAACAACTTTTAACAAACTGCAAGGACAAAATCCTAAATTACCAAAATATAAATTAACTTATCTAAAAGTGTTATAATTTTATGGAATGCTTTTCAGCGTTTTAACAAGTTTTTATGACGCTTTAAAGTAAAGTGTCATGTTATCTTATTTAATAGGTTATTCTTGATAGGTGTCTTATAAATTCATGTTTTATAGGACACTTGTGTTTATTGGGTATTTTTCTAGAAAATGTCGTATAAAAATAACTAATACGACACTTTATTTTAAAGGTGTTCTACAAAACTTGTTAAAACGTCCAAAAACGTTATATAAACCTATTATAACACTTTTATATATGACTTTTTTGTCTAGTCCTAAAACTTAAGTCATATAAAAGATTTTATTAGAACGCATAGACATTTTTAGGTGTCTTATAAACCATATATTGTTGTAGTGAGATATTGCCCAATTGTAATATTTTCGTATATTCTATTTAAATATAACAATAATCTTGAAATGATATATTCTTAAATGCTCATAATCAAATATTACTTAAGACATAGAGGTTTGAATATAACAATAATCTTGAAATATTATTTCGGAAATATAGGTTGCATCCAACAAAATAATATAGTGGTGCATTTCACGACCTTAAAAAAATTTACAGCACAACCGAGGAACGAAGCGATAACCTATGCCACCGTATACACCATAATGGGTCCGCCCCTGTCAAGGAGTTCACATGGATACGTGCAAACTACAAGCTATGTTAGATTCATAATTGTCGTTAAAGGCTACTACTTTTAAAAGATATATTTATGTCAAACCATCTACCCCATGATTAGTTCATGATTTGGGTTACAATTTTTTTACACTCCATTATGCAAGTGTTTATCATAACACAACAATGCCAACATAAACATAGTTTAGAATAAACAATCTTTAAAACATATACTTGCATCAGACCTTTGTTCTTAGTACCCTCAGACTTGCCTGATCCCAATATACACGTTATCTGTCTGTTTTTTATTTGTTGAGTTCATGGTTTTTAACCAGCTAATCATATCATTGATGTATTGTAAAACATGTCAAAGTTCCAACGGTACTTTGAAAACATACATGGCAACATAAATTATGAATCGTTCGTGAACTATCATGCATAGCATAAATACACCGTGACATCCTATTCGAGATCTCATAAGTCCACTTGGGATGGTGGGGGATAATCATTTCATCCAAATGAGTCAAAATTTAGAGGTGCTTTTGAGCATTATCTTGACTTCCGTCCACTAGTACAGCTTCAGAGATATCCCTTTTGGTTCAATGTTTAAACTATCATACATAATCTATGTTTTTCGCATAGCATTATTGGTGTCCGGGTACAAGCACCATACATGTAGCCACATTTCATCCATATCATTTCATAATTATGTAGAAGCATGTAATATGTTAGCATGCTTAATATCCAAGACATAAACATAGTATACCCATGCGGCCATCAGCCCGACACATCATATAACGTATTTATCATTTGAAAACATAAAATATACGATGATCAATGATCATCATAAAGACAAACTAAACATACATATGTGTATATCTAACATCCAGAAAGCCACATGAACTTTTAACGAACTAGTATAGGTTTATTTGTTGTTCACTTACTTGCAATCTATATAAATCATCGTTCACATATGTCTAAATACTAGTATCAATTATAACATACTAGTACTAGCTTAGAGTTCAGTTACATTTTTGTACAAAATATATGTCTAGTCAGACTTGGTCAAAGTGCCCTGGTTTGTGACTTGGGCAGCATCTCCAACAGTTATGCTATTGTTTTTCTAAAATAGAGTATGAAAATTTAAAATCTCTAAAAAAATTTGCATCCAACTCCAACAGCTATTCTATTTTAGCAATTATAACTAAACTATATTAATAAAATATTCAAAACATTTAATAAAATATTATTTCTTTCTCCAACATTTGTCATTTCAATAGTTTTAATTGGTTGAATTTAATTAAATTATTATTTCTCTCTCTTCTGTATAGTTTTAGAGATTTCTCTAAATTTAAAGAGTTTTTTCATCTCTCTCCTCATTTCTCTATTTTAGCATATGAAATAGCATAGCTGTTGGAGCAACAAATATGTTAAAAATACTCTTTTTTCTATTATAGCATAGCTATTAGAGATGCTCTTAGAGCATCTCCACCAGCTATGCGATAATAGAAAAAAAAATGATTTTAGCATATTTGTTGCTCCAACAGCTATGCTATTCCATATGCTAAAATAGAGAATTGAGGAGAAAGATGAAAAAAATCTCTAAATTTAGAGAAAACTCTAAAATCATATAGAAGAGAGAGAAATAATAATTTAATTATATGCAACCAATTAGAACAATTGAAATCACTAATGTAAGAGAGAGAAATAATATTTCAATAAATTTATTGAATATTTTATTAATATAACTTAGTTAAATTCTTTAAAATAACAAATTGTTGGAGTTGGATGCAAATTTTTTTAGAGATTTTCACTTTTCGTATTATATTATAGAAAAAATTTAACATAACTGTTGGAGATGCTCTTAACAACTAATTATAGCATAGTCAAAGTACATAAGGTAGTGAGATGATTAAACTGAGGGGGAACTCCATACACGCATATACACCTAACAAGCATGGTTACTTTCTTTTTACATACAACATTTCGAAGTTGTAATCGCTAATTGAAACATATAAATACACACACATTATATATATATGTGTATATACAAACATTTTTGCACAATATTTATAAGGAATCTACCATTTTCTGTTACAACATCACAATCAAAAACTTTCAAACACAAAGCTCATTGAAAAAAATTCGTACTTTGATCTTTATTATGACCAAGACGGTTATTAGGGACGGACCCAGAATATTTTTCAAACGATTGTGCACTGTTTAACTATAAGAAAACAATGTCAGTATATTTTTCACAATATCATAATTGGTTTATTGGTTAGTTCATTAATTTTCATACGTGAGGTCTTGGGTTCAAGTCTTTTATTGTGAATTTTTTTATAAACATAACAGGATTCGAACTTGGGTCTTGGTGTAGGAAAAGTCTTGCAAACCAACTCTACCAAGGAAAACTGCTTGTATATATATTGTAGTTTTAAAATATATATGGTGGCAAACAACAAAACGATAGGATTGCATCTTTCACAAACCTAAATTTTTTACCCTTCGTCAAAGAAATAATACGATGGCCCATGCCACCGTGGGCACCACTACAGATCTGCCCCTAACGGTTATGACCCATGACAACCTTACGTTCTAGAACTAGATAATGGTCTTTGTATGATGTGTGACAAATTTTATAGGATTTAAATTTGTAATAGAAAATAAAATATGGTCTACAAAATTCTCAATAGTATATACTTAAATTAGTATTTGATGTGGATTGAAAGTATAATTAAACCACATCACACGTTTTGAATGGTACCATAACGACTATGTGATCAACATTGGCATGTAGGGGCAGTGCTTTTTAATTTTTAATTAATACTAAAAGTCAACTTTTCTTTTCTAAATTTTAAGAAACTTTAAAAAATATACTCCTTAATCAACTTATGTAAATATTTTTTTATCTAAAAAAATATTAAGTTTAACTTTTAATATTTCATTTCTTAATATAAATGTATGTGGCAATCTATAGGAATGAAAATGTTACGGCATTATGTTTTTTTCTCTACGTCATAAGTAAAATTTGCTACCAATAACGATCAATTGAACTATATACCAACTTAACTGGTTACAAAGTTTTTTCAGTTGGCTGTTCGAGTCCTGTAAGGCTACTGGGATGTTCCCGGTTGTCTATGAGGCCTCTAGATTAGTCCAGGTGCACACAAACTTAACCGAACAACAATTTTTCAAACATATTATGGCACCTTAGACTTGGACAATCCACAAATTATGTTAGTTTGAATTACTTTTTATTTGAAACAAGCTTTAAATTGATTTTCTTCATCATTCAAAGTCACATATTCAACATTTTTATCAAACGGTTATTTTATTCAGATAAAAATATAAACTGAGGGATAAAATGGTCATTTCTGACATTAAGACCGTTTATTCAGCATAACAATCGAACAACTTATCAAATATCATACAGTGTTATCAATACAGACAGCTTTATCCATACACGTCTTATTGAAAAACGAACTGAACAACCCTTAAGTGACACTTGCAAAATCTTGTAAACGGGCGGGAGACCCGTACAATAGAAGTGCTAGGTGACTATCTGCAAAATCTTACAAATAACATAAAATCTCAACACATGCAGCAATTAGCAACCTTGCACAGTTATAATATACCAAGATCATGTTGGGAAAACAAGCACAACATCAAGTACAAAATGATGAATTCCCCAGCTGCAATATCCTACAACTATACACAAACAAACAATCAAGCAGCAAGAATAATAAATGATAAGAATCGAATATCTTTTTTATCTAAATCGAATATACAGGTATAAATAATGAGCATATCTATATATGCTCATTATTTATAATGAGCATATCTATATATGCTCATCATGTCGAGAAGAAAGTCCATAATTTCTTCCCAATTGAAATTTCACCAGGATGTTGCTCTGATGCATCGCTACCATCATCATCATCATCATTATCATCATCATCATCATCATCATCATCATCACCATCATCATCTCTATTATCACCACTATACTCGTAGGTAGTACCAATAACATCATCAATGATTTCTGTGTTTTCCTCCAATATGGCATCACCTGGCAACTGAAACACAACAAATGAAAAAGTATTCAGCGAATCTTGAAAATGTGAAACCCATTTGAAAAGATGGAAAGAAAGAAAGAAAAACTATATATATATATATATATATATATGTCGAATTATATACCCTTAAAACCTTATCTGATTTGCGGTTATCGATTCTTTTGTTGGGTGTAACAAGCATCAACGGCTTTGCATTGCCATCTTCAGTAACGACTACTGTGCTAGTTCCATTAACTTCATTCTCATTTTGGATATCCGCAGAAGCTTGAGTTGCACTAATCATCATTATATGCAAATATTTCAAGTTAAAAAAACACTGAAAACATATCAGTGATCGTTAAATAATATAAACACGCGGTTAAAGGTCAACAGATATCAAAGGAGACAATAAAGATTGTCCCCAACCAATAAGAACAAAAAGAAATTATAGAAGCATCAATAAGAATATTAAATGAGACATGACAAATCTGGGCGGGCCAAAAATGCAATTCTTTTCCGTTCCACCTATTTAAAAATGCAATTCTTTTTGTACCACCAAAATAGGTGGAACAAAAATCAGGGATATTGGACAAGATTGGTAAATTACTAAACCACCCATGTCAATTTAAAACCCTAAAACCTTCCGGAATTCTTTCATCTGCCTACCTCACTCTTGCCCATCAAGTTCGGTCTTAATGCCAATCGCACCCATATTTGGATCAAACACTTTCCATTAAATCGTAGAGTTATAGAGACATACACCCCCTTGCCATTTGCAATGTGATATTTTATAATTTGATCCCCATTATAAGAAAAGCTCAACGCATCATTGTCCCAACCATTGGCATTGTGGAATAAGCATATTGGGTCAGGTTCAAGGGAAAACGCAAAAAAAAACTGAAAAACACCCTGAAACCCTCCATCTGGACGGTATACACAAATGCATATTGGTAATTTGTAACATGCATTTATGCATATGCACCGGTGCATATATATATATATATATATATATATATATATATATATATATATATATGCACTGGTGCATAGAAAAAAAACAGCTTCAATCGCTTGAATGCATTTGTGCATACCGTTCGGAGGGAGGGCTCCCAGGGTGTTCTTCAGTTTTATCTTTTTTTAGTGTTTTCCCTGAACCTACCTCTAAGCATATATATTGGAGTTGAAATTAACTAAAAACACTAATCACACAAGTAGAAAAAGCTTAGAACTTACGTCTCTCTGAGATTATATCGTTTTTCTCCGGGAGTTTGTACCGCCGTTTGCCGCCTCTTCCTGCCGCCACCTGTCGTAACGCTTTCAGAACATGCCTCATTCTCACCACCTTCCATGTCACTTCCACTGACCAAAGAAGCTTCGGCATGGGAACGTTTACCATTTGCATTTTGGCCCTTCGTATTTATACCAGTTGCCACTTTTGACCCTTCAATTTCTCCCTTTAAATCATCCATTTTCTGATGAGGGGATAACTTAAAAACCGTCACACCCTTCTTGAACCAAGATACAAGTTTTCCTTCAGAATTACGAGAATTAATGTTTCTAACAGAAGTTAACTCGTTGGTTTCATGAGAAACGGCAATAAAACTCTCCGATTTTTCAATAATTTCGTCTACTGTTCTTGAAAGAGGAGAATCATCCCTTCCCTCGAGAATTTGAAGATCAGATAACTCGTAATTTCTAGTCAGCTCTCCACAATTCCCACAACTTTTTAGCCCGTCAACAAATGCAAAAAAACGGTTTTTCTCCTTTCCAAATTCTTCCCTTTGATTCTTTATCTTTTTGCTAAGAAGACAAAGGTCATCGATGTCTTTTTGCATCTCACGTTGGTTTTCTTTTAACTGCTTTTTATTCACGAAAACTTCCTCTTTTTCTTTATCTATTTTACGTTTTTCTTGCTCCATTTCTTCCATTTCTTTCCTGATAACTTCCTTTAGAAAACCGATATTACTAAGCTCTTTTTCACGCTCTTCCTCAAATGCTTTTTCTCTCACCTGAAATTGTTTCTCCATTTCTGCACGGCTGTTCAGCTGATTAAGCTCAAGAGCTTTTTGATTCAGCTCGAATTCATGAACTAATTGTCTACGCTCGTTTTCAGCTTTTTCGGTTAAAAACGACTCCTCCTGCTTCACGTTAGCAGCAAATGTTTCTTTTTCCATTTTGACAACTTCCAACTCTCTTTTAATGTAATCTTTTGTGGAAAGTTTATCTTTTTCCGATCTTTCTTCTTCCGATTTACGGAATTTTTCTAAAGTTTCTTTTCGTTCACCAAGTTCTCTTAGTTCTTCATTTATAGTAGTTTTCTTCTCATCCAATGCCTTCCATTCTTCCTCAAACTTCATTCTATCGTTCCTTAAACCGTCAACTTCTTTCTCAAGCAACTCTTTATGAAATCTGCATTTATTTATCTCCTTTTTTAATTCCGACTGTAAACGGGTGTGTGTCGTTCTTTCATCTTCTGTAATTCTGAGTTTCTCTAAGTCTGCATGTATCTTTAGCTCCTTTTCAGTTATTTCAGCTTTGATTTTTTCTATATCGTCTTTTATAACTTGTAGAATCTCTTTATCTGTAAGTATTTGTTTTTGTTCCAAATCTTTTTCTTTTGTTTCGGCTTTAAGGGTTTTCTCTTTCTCTTTGAGTGCTTTTAACTTGGTATCGAGGGTTTTATCTTTTTCTTTGAATCTTTCGGTTTTCTTTTCCAAAGCTTGTTCTAGCTTTCTTAGTTTTTCTTCCTTATGTTTGATTTCAGCTTCTTTTTTCTCAACGGATTCTACCTTGCTTCTTATGTCCTCCTCGATAGATTTCCTCTTTTCTTCGATTTCTAAGTCGAACTCGTGTTGTTTTGAATATAATGAATCTTTGTGTGCATCTAGAAGCTTCTGAATCTCCACCTATGATAGCCAAACATCATTATCTCACACTAATATATATACATACATACATACACACACAAATGCATACATATATAGGGGTATATTCATATAGAGGGAGGTTCAGAGGAAAACCTCAAAAAAAAAAAAAAACTGAAGAACACCCAAAGAGCCCTCTATCTGGACAGTATGCATTTGTGCATAGACGGTATGCACAAATGCATACAAACGTTTTTTTTTCTATGCACGAATGCATGTTATAAATTACCGGTATGCATTTGTGCATGCCGTCCGGATGGAGGACTCGCAGGGTGTTCTTCAGTTTTCTTTTTTTTTGAGGTTTTCCTCTGAACCTGACCCTATATATAATTATGTATAGGCGGGTTCAAGAGAAAACTGAAGAACATCCTGAGAGCCCTCCATCCAGACGGTATGCACAAATGCATACAAGCGATTGAAGCCGTTTTTTTTTCTATGCACCAATGCTTTTATAATTACATATGCACAAATGCATGTTACAAATTACCAATATGCATTTGTGCATACTTTCCAGATGGAGGGCTCCCAGGGTGTTCTTCAGTTTTCTACTTTTTTTGGCGTTTTCTCTTGAACCTGACCCTATATATACACTACAAAAAAGGAAAACCAGAAATGATACATACACATATACGTATAATTAAGAATTATGTATGTGTGTGTGTGTCAAAGAGAGAGAGAGACAAATTAAGCATGAACTCACTCTTTCCTTTGCATTTAGTTTCTCGGTCAAACTAAGAAGTTCCTTTTCCTTCATCTCAAGTTTCCTTCTAATAGATTCTGCATCCTGCAATCAAATCAAATAAAGCAAAAAATGAAATCACAAACCCGCACAATAACATGTTAAACATAACACAATAATTAGAAACTTACCGTCTCTTTTGCAATTAACTTTGCTAATCTATTCTTTACATCGTCCTCTTTTTTCTTCGATTCTGAAATTCTCAAATCTATATCATTATCCGATTCTTTAAATTCCTTTTCCTTCTGTTTGAGGGTCATCTCAATTTCATTGACCTTTTCCTCTCTTTGATTCATAATTCTTCGACTTTCACATAACCTCTCTTCCCCTTTGTGCAATTTCCTTTCCCATTCTTGCAAATCTTCTCTTTGTTTACAAGACTTAATTTCCCATAGTTTCCGCCTATAAAGAAACGTTATATTGTCATCATCTTCATGTATACGGAAATTTAAATAGACATACGAGCATCATCTCCAACAGATTCTCTATAATTTCTCCAAAATGGAGAAGCAAAAGTTTAGAATCTCCAATAATGTTACATTCAACTCCAACCGTTTCTCTATTTTGGAGATTTCAACATTAATTATATTATTAAAATGTTCAATATATTTAATAGAGGGAGGTTCAGGGGAAAACCTCAAAAAAATGGAAAACTGAAGAACACCCTGGACCCTAGTAGCCCTTCATCTGGACAGTATGCACTTGTGAATACAAGTAAACTAAGTTGTTTTTTGGTTTTTCTGCACATGTGCATGTTACAAATGCATACCATCCAGGTGAAGGGCTACCAGAGTGTTCCTCAGTTTTCCATTTTTTTGAGGTTTTCCCCTGAACCCTGACCCATATTTAATAACCCAATAAATTTGAAGTTTAACCTCGTTGGCGGGAACAACAAAAAGACCAGTTCTCTTGGGAATTTAATTTTACGGAATTCTCCAAATTCGGAGAAAGTTTTAGAGAATCCGTTGGAGCTAAAAAGTAGCCTAAAAACACCAAAATCTCCATTTTAAAGAATTCGTTGGAGATGATCTAAATAATGTTACGTGTGTATCTTACTCTTCAATAAACAATAGGCGCTCACTTTGGAGCATGCTTTCACGAGTCTCGATCTCTTGTAATTTTTTGTCGATCTCTAAACTCTTTTTATTTGCATCAGCAAGCCTTGCATCAGCTTCTTGCATCTTTTTATCAACCTCTATGGATTTATCTCTTATCCCAGAAACTAAGTTATTTGCATCAGCCAACTTAGTCTGAGAACTATGTTTAATTTGTTTATTTTCTTCCCCAATTTCACACAAAGCCTTCTCGAGCTGCAGGCAGAACATATGATCATAGCTAATAGGTCAATTTCTTGATTATTTTTAGTAAGAATTCTTTTATTATATATATATATATATATGCAACTACTACATGCACTTCTTAATTAAGTGATCTGAATTCCTAATTTTATATATATATATATATATACATTATTCATTTTGGTATAATTATTTGAAAACCAAATTCAAAGTCGATAAAGTAGATATTCATGTTTAATTAATATTGGACAAACACGATTTTTTTAATTCAATTTTATGAAATGCAAATAATAGCATTACTTGCATAGAGAAAAGTTCAAATGTGAACTCAAATTTGGTTGCGAACACGAGGGCAAAAGAGTGTGCGACACGTGTCTCATTCGGTCTGAATAATGAAGGGCATTCAGAGTGAATAATGAAGGTGAAGTTCATACATTATTCAGACTGAATAACACTACATTCAGACTGAATAACAGTCTGAATATTTCCCTTCATTATTCAGTATGAATATGACACATGTCATGCTCTCCTTTGTCCTCACGTTCACAACCAAATTTGAGTTCTCATTTGAACCTGCCCCTAATTTTGCATATATTGCATATATATCCATACTTCCACAGTGTCTACTTTCCTATTCTACCCTTCCCTCTCTATTATTAAGGGTAAAATTGTCCTTCAGCTAATTAAAAAGTGTAATAATTACGCATTCCTTAAACATATTGAAGACCTCCATTACACATGGGCTAGAAGTAGAGCGAATAAAAGTTTAAGTTAAAGAAAGATATTGCTTACATCCGCCCGACAATGCTTCTCCATATCTAAAGCTTTCTTCAAGTTTTCCACACACTTCTCAGCTTCAGATACAGCCATGAAACGAGCAGCTTCCTCGCTTTTATTAAGCTCCTGTATCTCTGACAGTGATTCTTTAAGTTCCTCAACATTTGCAGACAACTCCTTATTTTCGATCAATAAAATCCCCATATTATATTGATAATTGAAAAGCTGTAGCAAGTAAACAACCAACAAGATTAAACATTTGCAACAAAAAGGCAATCGAATTTAGGGGTTGTTTAGTTGGTTTTCCATTAAGTCCTGTATGGATAAAGTTGACTCTGTGGATTAATCTGTTTGTATAGATTGGGAGGGTTTTTTCATAGATGGAAGGACGCTTGTTTTTAATTGAAAGGGACGGGTTTGGAAAAAACTTGACTTTCTGCATAAAGCTTCCCCTAGAATCTTACTGATTAAGCCACTTTCGATATCATTAAGCCACAACCAAACAGTCATGTATAGCTGAACAAAGAAGATGTGAGTCCCATTAAGATCATTAAGCTGTTAACAAACAAACAAACAAACAGGCCCTTAATCAATAAGCTGTTAATCTTTCTTTTGTTTCTAGCTTCTGGTCTTTCTAACAATAATGTATCAATCCAATATTAAATGACAGAAGCATTCTTTTGGGCTAGTTTTATCTATTCACATGCTCAAAATGACAGAATCTTGAAGTACCAAAATGTGAAACAAAAATTGAAAGAAATTCCATTTAAAAATGAGATACTTAAGGAAGTCCAAAGCAAGTCTAAAATTAGGCTATGTTTGGCAAACTAGCGGATGACTTATAAGCTGGCTGTATAAGCTAGCCGATGAAAAAAATCATGTTTAACAAAAAACTAGAGTATAAGAATGTAAAATGACCAAAAAGGGTATATTAAAAAATAATAATTAATATTAATGAGGTTTATTTTTGGAAAATGTGACAATAAGCTCCCAAAACGCTACTCCAAGAAGTAGCGTTTCAATAAGCTACTCCCAAAACGCTACTCCAAGTAATGTTGCAATAAGCTAGCTTATAAGTCAGTTTATAAGCTAGCTTATTTTTGCCAAACATAGCCTTGATCATCATATAAAACAAAACAACAAGAACTAAAATAAAAAATAATCAAAGTAACCAATTATAATTAGTAAGAAATTAAACAAAAAAATACCTCTTTTTCAAGTGTAGCAGCCTTCTGAAGCAATGCCTCACGATCTTTTCTCTCCATAGTAGCTTCATCCAACAAACCCACCTCCCTAAACCGCCTCCAATCATCCAAATCGCCACCCCCATTCACCACCTCTTTCTCATCCAACAACCCAAGTGGTGGTGGCGGCGGTGGCGGACCGTCGATAAACGCCACCGCCTTGCCCTTCCCGGAGACGTGGGTGGTTGTGTTCCCAATCTTTTGTACATCGGATCGTGGCGATATTGTTAATGTAGAACGCCTAATCCTCTGATCTGGGGTAAACATTTGGGATAATCGAAATAAGAGTAGCAACTCAAGAATTCATACGAAATTAAAACCTAGGATTTGGGGAATTGGGTTTAGGATGTGATTTATTAGAATGATCAGGGGCAGAAGGGTTTGTGTGAGAATTTTGTGTTACATAAATGAAAATCTTGAAGAAGAGCTTTGTTGGAACGCAGACTTTTTGTTGATACGAGGTTTGGATGCATAGGATGTTACCTTGTAATTTGAAAAAAGAATAAGGTTTTTAACAATTTTACTCTTCAACAGCTATAATGGGTAGAAAGAGAGAAAAAATCTCTAAATTTAGAGAATATCTAAATGGAGAGAGAAATAATTATTTAATACTTTCCCACCGATTATACCATTCTTTTTCTTGGGATATTAAATATATTGAATATATTGAATATTTTATTAATATATTTTATGGTAGAATTGCTAAAATAGAATAACTGTTGGAGATGGACGTTATATTTTTTACGGATTTTGACTTTTCATATGTTATTTAAAAAAAAATTAGCATAGCTATTGGAGATGCTCTAATGGCCCAGCAACCGCTACCGGTTTGGTCCGGTTTGGTTTGGTTTGGTGGTACATCGGACAAAAGTACAAACCTCGCCCGTAAAACTCAATATGGTATATAAATCTTAATTTTTTTTATGTTAATTTACTGCTGTATTTATATTATTTTTAATTTGTATATTTGAATTAATGTATTTTTTTCCTTTTTGTAATTTAAATTTTTTGTTTAAAAAAGTTGTCTTTTTTTATTTTAATGAGAATTCATTGAATTAGATATTTATTTACCATGATAATTGTTTACAAATCATAAATATTGTATTTAAATTGTTTTAATAATAATAAAATATGTTTTTTTTTATATGGATTCAACAATTTGGTGTATTTTTTTTGAAGTGTGGTTGGATTGATTTTTTTTTTGGTGGTAGAAAGGATCCATCATTTTAGTGTTTTTGGTGTCATGGGTTGGAGTTGTTCTAACAAAAACTTTTTAGCGGGTTGTTTATTAATTTTTGTATGAAATAAAGTTGTTTGCGACGATTAATTTGTTTATATAGATGGCGAAAGTTTTTGTTTGGTAGGGTTTTTTCAAAGATGAAATGAGTGTGTTTTTTATTTGAAGGAGTGGTGTCAAAAAAGTTTGGTCTTTTGCATAAATCTTTTTCATTGGAAGTTAAATGAATAAATCACTTTATATATCATTAATACACGACCAAACAACCATCTATAGTTGACCGAATAAGATGCAAGTCTCACTAAGTTTATTAACTGCTAACAAACAGACCTTTACTCTTTCATGTTTGGTGTAATAGAAGATTTCCAAGTGGGACTGGGTGGTACAACATGGGACAAGAGAAGCTTTTTCCTTTGTTCCACCTATCAAAGATGAAACATAAATTAAAAGGTTATTAATTTATCCTCATAATGATATAAAACTTTAAATGGTATTTGTTTTAATGGTCATCGCCACCTACACCACCAACGGCCACCAGCAACCACCGTCGACCACCTTCGCCTCCTCCTTAACTACAATAACCTCCTCTGGCACCACCTCAACCACCGTCGGCCAATGGCTACCATCGGTCATCGCCCCATCGTCACCACCACTACCGTCGTCACCCACTCAACATCGACCATAACCACCACCACCACCATTGGCTGTCACTACCCCCTATCTCCATGACATCGGCCACAACTACCTCATCCACCTCAGTCGGCTGACGCCAACACCGATGTCCACCATCTTCAACTTCTCCACAATCAACATCGTCCACCAGACTCCACTGCCTCTACCTCCACCACCATTTTCGTTGCAACAACCTCCACCGTTCCTTTGTCAATTCATAAGAATATTCCAACCAGAATAAACATAGTTTTTCTTTCTACGAACCGTGTTTTTTTTTTCAAATTACCATCAAATATGTCAAATACTACGTTTAAATTTGGTACTATGTACGTGTATGAGTTATCCATTGACATGTATTGATGAGAATTTTACTCACGGAAATGGAACAAAAAGTTGCCATAAAATTGTGTGAAAATGTTTATAAATTGAAGAGTAAATTACAGATCCGGTCCCTAAAGTTGTGCATTTGATGAAATCAGTCATTGATCTTCATTTATTACAAAAGAACCCTCCACCTATGCAATTTGTATTGGATTTGGTCCCTCATACTAACAGCCATCCAACTTGTCTGTTAACTATGAAGGTAAATTGATATTTTTAGCCCTTTTTTTACCATTTTTTTCAAACCACGGGACCCAATCTTTAATTTAGGGGTTGTTTACTATATACTTACCAAATAAGCGCTTACAAATATCGTGTATCTTACTGATTGAGCATGAAAAGAACTGAGAATCTTATTGAAGAAGAGGCATAGCAAGAACCGAGAGTTTTACCCGGTAAATGAGGGAAAAACTCTTACCTGTAAGCGCTTACTGGTTTTAAGATGTTTTCCAACAATCTATTTCATGATAAGAATATTGCACGATAAGGTAAAGTGAGGATGATGTTTCATATATGTAAGCTCTTACCGAATGATCATTTGATAAATGGCCCCTTACTTTAAATTATATTGTATTTATATTTAGTTGTATAACACACACATCCCCCCACGACCACCATGCATCACCACCGAACCACCATACACAACCACCGAACACCAACTTTAATAATTTAAAACCTAAACACAATTAAATTGCAAGATCGTCAACCTAAGCAGATTAACACACAAATATAAACTAATTGAAACACAAAATTCTATGCAAGCTAAATCAACAAAAATAAGTTATTCATTGCATCAAATTACTATATGAAATTGGATTGTTCAAACCTCAATATATATCAAAAGAGCTAAACAAAATAAAAATCTTAAACTATTTATAGATCGAATAACAAAAACCTAACATATAAATCACAATTTTGTACAATTTCATCAAAATATTTATGCTACAAATACTAAATCAAAAACCTAAATCAAACTCAAAATAAACCCAAAAGAAAACTCAAAATCAAAAACCTAAATCAAACCTAAAAGCAAAAACTTAAATCAAACCTTTAATCAATTATATATTTCTATGAGCAAAGGAATTGGAATCAGTTTGCAGCAAATCATGTTTTTAATTAGATCTTGTTTGAAGCAGTTCCACCATCCATGTCCTTGTTAATGTCCGAATATGATGAATGGGGTATGCTCGGATCTGGTTCTTAGTTTGGAGCAACTCCAACATCCTTATTCATTACAGGATCGAGAGGAGATCAATGTAGAGGATTTGATCCATGTCCCTGTTATCGGGACAAGATTGCAGGATAAGAGACAATATTAATTGAATATAATGGTAAAATAAAGAAAATGGTAACAAGACCAATTTACCCTCATACTTAACAAAGATAATGGATGGACGTCAAAGGGATGGACCAAATCCAAGATAAATTGTATAGGTGGAGGGCCTTTTTTGTGATAAATGAAGATTGTAACACCCTCAAATTTGGAAAGAGCGACTAATATAAAATTTTCAATATTATATCAATAGAAGGATAAATCACTTCCTATAATTCAATACTTGAAGTTCCTCAAATAACAAATCTATAAAAATATCTACAAAAGATAGGTCAAGTCTTCTACTAAGACATGAGTACGGTCGGGTGTTACTAAACCCAAAGGAGTCGCTATCTCCGAATGCCGAAAACGTCACCAAAAGCTAAATCTTTAATGTGCTACTCCCTAGCACTCAAGCCAACACGTGTCGCTGGTGCCAACACGTGTCGCTGGTACCAACCCTAACGAGAACCTGATGCACATGCCGACAAATAAAAAGGGTTAGGCTTAATGCCTAGTGAGTTCAAGAGTTTATAATATAATTGTAATCGTTTGAAATCGAAAGATTGCTTGATAGGATAATAACAGTTTCTCAAATATAAAGATTCTGTTATAAAAGCAACATCTTTCCCCAACCCATTATTTCCATAATAAAAGTTTTAGACCAACGTATCTTTAGTAACGAAAACTTAAAATAGAAATACCTGTCCAAAACGAATTTCGACACCTGATACTCACCCAAGACATGAATAAGTTTAAATGCTCCAATTACCAAAACACGGTTAAGTCTCAAATTTCAACTATTACAAAATGTGGATAATACTCAATACTCCAAAATATGTCACCGAAATTAATGGATAAGACTCAATACCAAAAACAACACCTTGCGGTGACGGGGAGACCCGATTTACCACTAGTCGTGACGGGGCACAAAGGTAGGCCACGAACCAATGTTATAGAGCGTCACATAAAGGTCTGGTAGCCATTGACATTAACCCAATCCAGTATATAGTCATTTGTGCACTTAAGCTCTTTCCTCACGAATTACACAAATTATTACAATGCCTATTCCGAGTGAATGAAAGGATGTATGGAAATTACACAATTTATCACAATGCCTATTCCGAGTGAGTGAAAAGATGTATGGAAATTACACAGTTTATCACAATGCATATTTCCAATTTATAATGAGATAATACAATCCTTCACATGAATAAGGGACGAATTGGAAATTACACAATTTATCACAATGCATATTCCCAATAAAATAAAGGAAACTCAAGTTGTATGGCTTAAGAATCTCATCACGTGTATACACCATTAGACCGACTTACATGCCTATGGATCCATTAAATTCTAGCCATAAAATTATACGACACTAAAAAGAACGACCAACGCACCCAAAAGTGTAGTATATCAAGTAATTATGCCATAACTGCATATAACTCTAAAATCTCGACATAGAGCAATTTAAATCGGACAAATGTTCACGAGACTCATTTTAGGCAAAGGCGAGCAAAGGCTCTATAACCCCAACGCTTATATGATTAATCAAAACATTGGTTGAGACAAACTATTTTCCAAATGAAATCATATTCATGTATTTCCAAAATGTCTCATAATGCAATAACATGTATTTTCCAACGATATATAAATCAAATGCTCCGAAGATGCAAATGTAACCAAATGGTTTTCATTTAAAAGATAACGCACTCAAATAACTCACACTTATACTTTATTTGTCAAAATGTCTAAAATTCAAGTATAAGTCTCTTACATGATTTATAAACTTTTTTATACCAAATATGCAAATTTATTCAAATACTCATACATTTGATAACTAACAAGTAAAACATGTTAATACTTCAAAATGGACGTTTTTGGCATGTACATAATTTTCACAAAGTAACTTGAACTCACCTTGCTAGATTTAAGCTAAATCTAGATTTTAACTCAATATCGAGCTTCATTAGGTGAAGACTTCAGATCCACGACCTTCCACCTATAAAACTTTCATCCAGATCATAAACAAACCCAACATACACCAAAACCAAACCCAAATCAAAAATCAAAGAACCAAACCTTAGATATGGTGTAAAAACCCTAAAATGTCACCTTTCGACTTATGGAAACCACATATCTTTGAGGAATCTCCAATCCTCATTGCTTCCATCTTGAATAGCTTTGAAATACGAAATTGTAGCAACTTGATCGCTCAAAACGGAGCTGTGATGAAGAAGTTATGGCCAAATGAAGAAAATCCCGATTTTATGCACTAGATGTCGTCCGTGATTGTGACATGCGATTGTGTCATGTCATAATAGCATGGCACGATCGCCCGCTATGTATTGAGAGTTCCTTGCCCCCTCTGGCGAGCCTGCCCTGCTATTGAATTTCTCAACTTGAAGATCTATTCTCATTCATGATGAACTCGAACTCAATTTATGTAATCTTTTTCTATTTTAGGTTCAAATTTAGGGTTTTTTTATTTGTGTATATTAGATTTTGATTTAAGTTCTTATGTATGAATATAATTTAGGTTTGAATGTTTGAACTTGTTCAGGTCAGAATCTGATTTAGGTTCAATTCTTTTACGAATGTTTGAAGTTTTCTAGTTTGAATCTGATTTATACTTTATGTTTGAATGTTTAATTGGTGATGGTAGTGAATGATGGTAAGTGGTGGAGCCAGTGGTGAATGTTCTCGAGGAAGAAGAAATGTGGCAATATGAGAGATTTGTAAGGGGCACATGACACAATTAACGAAACTTTCTTTAAGGTGGGACTAATTTGGGTTTTAAAACATAAAAAATGGACCACTAGTGTATGTTATGAAATTTAGGGACGAAAAAAATATAACCATAGGAAAGGGACCAAGAGTGTAATTCACTCTTTTTTATTCAAGTAACTTATTAATTGATATATTTTATCACTTAGGAAATTCTTCAAACAAAATTTTTTTCATTCTTTAACTAATTTAGACATAAGGGTAAAGTGTTGATCATAACTCCTCTCAGTGATTTGAATATGATTCCTTTACTATACTTAGTGAAATTCCTTAGATAAGCTTCTATTCAAATTCAGTGATAGCATACGCTGATTGCTATCAGCGATCGCTGAAGATCAAGGATCAACAAGCTTATCTCTGAAGACCTGAAGATCAGCTATCACACCAGAAAACCATTCAGCGACAGTCGAAGATCAAAGCTGAAGAAAGAGATAATCAGCTAAGTGACCTGAAGCGGTTCAGCGATAGCAACGATTATCTACTCAAAGTGTGAAGTCTTGTGAAGCCTCAGCAACACTGAAGTTCATCCTTGAACATTCAGTGTCAGCGATCAAATGAAGCTTCCTCTGCAAGATTAAAGTTTGATCTTATCCTCAATGCACAAAAGTCAAACCTAGAACCATGTCAGAAAAGGACATACGACTTGTCTCTTATGTACCCATCATATCTGATACGGTACTATTCATATTCGGCCAAAAGCATGGTTGTCTTATTTACAAGGACAAGCTTCATATCCAAGCTTGACACATGACATGTATCTTTTGCTTTGCATTTAATGCAAGCGGGTATAAATAGATGAAGATATCTTCTTCATCTTGATGCATGCTTCTTTCTAGCCTATACCGTCTGTATTCTTTCTTTCATCTTCTTGTGCATCAAACTGTGTTTCTTTAGTTACAATAGAATAGGTTTTCAACTTGTTCTATTTCCGCTTGTAACTGTAAATTTGTTTATTTTCTAAAAACTCATTTAAAAACTAAAATATGTGTGTTTGTATTCAACCCCCCCCCTCTCTACAAACTGTTTACTTAATATTTAACTCTTGTAGACCCTTATTGGGACCAACAAGTGGTATCAGAGCAGTGTTGTTATCTTTCTCTTTAAAATATTCTTCTTTAGATCATATTTTAAAATGACAAACCCTAATACAAACTACAACGATAACGGATCTTTAGCTAAACCTCCAAGGTTCAGCCATGATAATTTCCCTTTATGGAAAGAAAGAATGTCACTTTTTCTAGAGGGATCTGATCCTAAGATCCCATACTATGTAGAAAACGGACCTTTCGTTCCTACAACCATAGTAGCAGCTGTACCTGCCACTGCTACTACCCTAGCCGTCGCTAAAAGGAGTATTGTAAAAACTCCAGATCAATGGACTGAGGAAGACAAGAAAGAAGTTGCTATTGATGCGAAAGCACGATCTATAATAGCAATGTCTTTGCCTGATGAAGTATATCATTCTGTAATGAAAATGAGAACTTCAAAAGCCATGTGGGATACTCTATGTATCCAATATGAAGGAACTTCTGAGGTTAAAGTAACTAGATGCATAAACCTTGTAAGAAAATACGAGAGCTTTATGTATCAAAAGGGTGAATCTCTCTCTCAAGTTCACCAGAGATTTAACTGTCTGCTGATTGATCTTAAATCAGTCGATAGGGTATATTCAAACGCTGAAATTCTGACAAAATTCATGGAGGCATTGCCCGATCAATGGGCAGTGTACACTACATGTATAAAACTGTCAAAGAATTTTGAAACTTTGTCATTAAGTGCATTATATGGTATGCTCTTAAATGAGGAACAATCCCAGCTTCTAAGGAAAAACCTTCTTAACGAACTCAAAGGTGCTAAAAGTACTTCTTTAGCACTTGTGACTTCTGAAGGAACTTCTTCTAAAAATGGTTCTTCTTCTACTATCACCTCCATCACTGAATTAGATCAAACTGATTCAGAAGATCAACTCACTGATGCTGACATCTCTGAGTTTGATAACTCTCTAGCTCTTTTAACCAACAACTTTAAAAGATTTGCTAGAAAGAGCAATTTTCGAAAATCTTCTAACCTCTCTGACTCTGAAAAACAGAAAACGTTGCCCGCTGAAAAAGCCTCAGCGATCTGTTTCAATTGTCAGAGAAAGGGCCATTTTGCAAGTGAATGCAGGTCGAAGAAAGTTGCTGCTCCCACTACCTCCCATACCTCTAATAAACAGGAGAAGTATTTGAAAATGAAAAACAAATACAGAGATATGAAGAAAAACCAGCAAAAAGGCAAAGGCCTTGTCGCTGAAGAAGTTGACTGGGATGCTGAAGATGACTGGGCCAAGACCTCTGAAGAGTCTGGTTCAGATGAAGAAGATCTTGCCTTTCTCTGTCTAATGGCAAGAATAGAGGATGCTGAAGAAGTCTCTGAAACTTCTTCCTCTTGGTCTCCGTCTACTCAGGTAAACATTCCCTCTGACTCCTTACTCTCTGAAAAAGATAACTTGTCGGCTCTCGATGCAATGACTGTTGATTTTTACAACGCCTTGAATGGAAAGATAAAAGCTGAGAAAATTAACATTGACTTATCTGAACAATTAAAAAATTGCCACATAAGAATCAAAGAACTTTCCAAACTTGAGGATTCTCTCAAAGACCAAGTTTTTGCAAATCAAACAATAAGCATTGAGAAACAACAAGCTATCGCTGATAGGGAAAAGGCTATCGCTGATCTCAAGTCTGAAAAGGCAACCATCGAAGGATGGTGTAAGGCTTCTGATAAAGTCAATGAGATCATCAATGCCCAAATACCTATGAAAGTGAGAAGTGGGCTAGGCTATAACCCTGAAAAGGAAGAATCAGAGAATGATCGTTCATGCTCAAGTTTGGAATGTTTGTCTCTTCTATCCCTGATCCTTCTTCTTCAACCTCTTCTTCCACTTCCTCTAAAGAGAAGCTTCCTGAGAATCATTCTAAGAAGGTGATCAAAAACAAGTTTCGTGACCACGTTCTTAAGAATAAGAAAGCTCAAGATAAGAACAAGAAATCCTCAGAGAAAATTTCTAAATCTAGGAAGAAGATCCCTGAGTATACTTAGAGATCAACACCCAAGATTAAAATCGATCTCACTCCTACCCCTGAAAAGGTTGTAATACCTCCAAGGACCATAGATAAAGGAATTCTTGGACCTATCCCTGAGAAACTTCCTGTTCCCTCTCTTTTCTCCAAACCTTTGAAGTATAGGAAATGCTTTCACTGTGGTGAAACTACCCACATTGCAAGCAAGTGTCCTAATGCTACTAGAGCTGATAAACTAGCTCATGGAAAGAAAGTAGCTCAAGCTGATAAATTAGTGAGAGTGAAATCCACCAAAGTTGCTAAAACAACTAAGGTAAAGATATCCACTGAAGAGAGTTCTTCAGCTAGTAGTACTTCCGCCAATCCTGTATCTAACCAAGCAGGACCCATAGTAATATGGGTACCTCTAAACAATTAATCTTTTGTTGTATGCAGAGTGCCAAAGGTATCTGGTATCTTGATAGCGGATGCTCGAGGCATATGACTGGTAGAAAATCTCTGCTCTCTGACTACAAAGAAGAAGCTGGTCCATCAGTGACCTTTGGTGGAAATGGCAAAGAATACACTAAAGGTTATGGAATTCTGTCCAACGGAGCCACATCTTTTTCTCGTGTTGCTTACGTTGAGGGACTAAAGCACAATCTCTTGAGCGTTAGTCAGTTGTGTGACAAAGACTTCAAAGTTATATTCCTAAAGAATAGATGTGCTGTCACTGACGGAAATGATAAGCTTGCCCTCTCTGGCAAAAGAGTTGAAAATGTATATGTCATAAACATGAATAGTTCTCACTCTGAGAACGTGTGCTTCATCTCTAAAGCATCCACAGACATAAATTGGTTATGCCATAAAAGACTCTCTCATCTCAACTTTAAGACGATAAATGAATTGTCTCGAAAAGACTTAGTCAGAGACCTCCCTAATCACACATTTACAAAGGAATCTCTTTGTTCAGCGTGTGAGAAGGGAAAGCTGACAAAAGCCTCATTCAGGTCAAAGCAAGTTTCTTCAGTGACCACTCCTCTTCAGCTACTCCACATGGATCTCTTTGGACCTGTCAATGTCCAATCAATCTCTGGAAAGAAATACACTTTAGTGATTGTTGATGAATACTCCAGATACACATGGGTGTTCTTCCTTCGATCCAAAAGTGATACCCCTGAAATGATAATATCTTTTATCAAAAGAATGGAAGTACTGAACAACTTACTTGTTCGCTCCATAAGAAGTGATCATGGTACTGAATTCAAAAATAGTACCTTGGTTAGTTTCTTTGAAGAAAGAGGCATCTCTCACAACTTCTCTTCAGTAAGAACTCGCTCAAAGAAACGGTGTTCTTTGAAAAAAGAAATCGAACTATAATCGAAGCAGCTCGCTCTATGC
The DNA here is from genome assembly GCA_036898165.1 of Silybum marianum. Taxonomy (NCBI): domain Eukaryota; kingdom Viridiplantae; phylum Streptophyta; class Magnoliopsida; order Asterales; family Asteraceae; genus Silybum; species Silybum marianum. The sequence goes on along the minus strand of CM072537.1, from coordinate 16,256,591 downwards.
TCAGCGAATCTCGTCTTCCAACTCAATTCTGGGCTGAAGCTGTCAATACAGCGTGCTTTACTCAGAATCGATCCCTGATTATTAAGCGATTCAAGAAAACTTCCTATGAATTATTTCATGGGAGAAGACCCACTCTGAAATATCTTCAGATTTTTGGATGTACATGTTATATTCTGAATGACAGAGATCATTTGGGTAAATTCGATCCCAAAGCTGATGATGGTATATTTCTTGGATATTCCTCTGTATCTAAGTCTTTCAGAGTATTCAACAAAAGAAGACAACTCGTTGAAGAATCTATGCACGTCAACTTTGATGAATCTCGTCCCATTCATCCTTCTCATAATCTTGATGATGATGAAGAATTGAATGCTTGGATGGAATCTCATTATGGGGAACCTGAAACATACTTTAGCAATCAAACTCCAGCTGATGCATGTGATGATGAAATCCCTGTAAACTCAACAAGTAATAATCATCCATCTTCAAGGATAAATGTTACCCCTCTAAATCAGATTCCTGTTGCTGATTCCTCTCTTGGAAATTCCTCAGTGAACAACCAAACCACTTCTGAAAATCAATCCCCTGAATTGATTCTAAATGAAGTACCTGTTGCTGAAACAAGTCCTATTCCAGAATCTGAAGAACAGGTCGCTGAATCTGCTGTGGATCTCTCTCCTCAACCACTAGCTCAACGATGGACTACAAATCATCCAATAAATCAGATTATTGGTGATCCCACTGCAGGTATCAAAACACGTAGAGGCACAGGTAATATATGTCTTTATGTTAACTTCATTTCTCTCTCTGAACCTAAGAAGATAGATCAAGCTATCTCTGACCCTAGCTGGGTTTCAGCTATGCAAGAAGAACTGACTGAATTTCGTAGAAATAAAGTTTGGAATCTTGTTCCTAGACCCTCTGATAAAACCATCATAGGAACCAAATGGGTTTTCAGAAATAAGCTTTAGATGAAAACGGGACTATAATTCGCAATAAGGCTAGACTTGTTGCTCAAGGTTATAGACAGGAAGAAGGAATTGATTATGATGAAACCTTTGCCCCTGTAGCTCGTTTAGAAGCCATAAGACTCTTTTTAGCTTATGCTGCCCATAAAGACTTCAAAGTTTTTCAAATGGATGTTAAAAATGCTTTTCTAAATGGAAAACTCAGCGAGGAAGTTTATGTTGAACAACCCCCTGGTTTCTCATACCCTAACCACCCTGGTTATGTTTTTAAACTTGAAAAAGCTCTTTACGGGTTAAAACAAGCTCCTAGAGCTTGGTATGATACCCTCTCTAAATTTCTTCTTAAAGAAAAATTTGTTCGTGGAAAAATTGACCAAACTCTGTTTTTAAGGAAATATAAAGGTCATACGATTCTCGCTCAGATATATGTTGATGACATTATCTTTGGTTCCACAAGACCCAAACTATGCACTCGTTTCGCTGCAAGAATGCAAAAACAATATAAAATGAGTATGATGGGTGAACTAACATATTTTCTAGGTTTGCAGATTAAGCAATCTGACAAATGAATTTTTATTTGTCAAAGCAAATATGTTAAAGACATGCTGAATAAATTTGACATGAATCAATGCTCAGCGATGAAGACTCCTATGACACCTTCTTTGACATTAAACAAGGATCCCAATGGGAAACCAGTAAATGTCACTGCCTATCGAGGAATGATTGGGTCTCTGCTGTATCTTACAGGGAGTAGACCAGACATCATGTACGCTACCTGTCTCTGTGCTCGGTAGACGTTCGAACCGAAGGAATCCCATCTAATCGCTGTAAAGCGAATCTTCAGATACCTGAAAGGAACTCCAAATCTTGGTCTCTGGTATCCCAAAGGCTCAGGATTTGATCTTATTGGTTACTCTGACAGTGACTTTGCAGGTTGTAAGATTGATAGGAAAAGCACCACTGGTGGGTGTCAGCTGCTAGGTGGAAAGTTAATAAGTTGGACAAGTAAAAAGCAAAACTCAGTGTTCACTTCCACCGCTGAAGCTGAATACGTAGCAGCTGGTAGTTGTTGTGCTCAAATCCTTTGGATGAGAAATCAACTCAGAGACTACGATCTAAAGCTCTCTAAAATTCCTATATACTGTGATAGCACAAGTGCTATAGCAATTGCTAACAACCCTGTACTTCACTCCAAAACCAAGCACATTGAGATCCGATATCACTTTATCAGAGATCATGTGATGAATGGTGAAGTTGAGCTCCATTTTGTTCCTACTGAATATCAGCTCGCTGATCTTTTCACCAAGCCTCTTGATGAAACTAGATTCAATCTACTCATCAGCGAACTTGGTATGTTGAACGCTGAATAATTTATTAATCAGTGACCAACAAAGGATTACAAATAAAGCCTTCAAACTTTCCATTCTCTGAACTCTGATTCAACGATATCTAGGCCATCTCCTCAGGTATTATCTTCTAATCTCTTAACACTCTTTGTTATCCTTTCTCATCAAAGAATGTCTCTCTTATATTTAAAACTCCTCACTGACAATCCTTTATTATTAGTGATGAAGATTTTTCTAAAATTATTAATGATAAACCTTCCTTATGGATAACCATCATTATAATCTTTTAAAAATAAAAGAAAAGGACACGTCAGACCTTTTTCTGACACACGACGGACTACGACGTTTCCATTCCATCTCCTTTCTTGGAACGTGCGCTAGGTCATCATCTTTTTTTTCAAAAAGCTAAAACCGTCGTTTAGCAATCCTTTCTTTCTCTCTCCTCATGCTATTTAAGCATTCTTTTTGCCTTACTTTGTTCCTTCCGCTTTCATAACTTCCCTAAAGGCAAAGGAAACCTTCGATTCTTCAAGCTTTCTCCAAAAACACCAAGAACATGCACTTGTGCGTTTTTCTCCTTCACACGTTTAAGGTTTGATCTAAACCTTATATTAAGAACTGGAAACAACTAGTTTCACCTTTCTTATCTATTTCATTCTTAAAATCAATAAAATCTTGCTTTTAAAGTGAAAAACTTTTTCTCTTTCAAAACCCTGTACTTAGAACAGATTTTTTTTTTTATTTTTTATCATTTTTTTAATTTACCTTTAAATTTTTTTTATTGCCAACAAGCATTTTGATATTGTTCATCAAAATACTTGTTTCTTTGCTCTTACATTTGGTACTTTTTATACCAAAACTCTGGTTTATACATTCATGTATTAAAACCATGATTTATCTCTTCGGTGTTGCCATTTTTCCTACAGAAATGGCCTCTGCTTCCAACGTCGTTGAACCTGTTACTGCTAACCAGTTGGTCGCCGCACCAACCTGTCAATTTGAGCTGGAAAAGTCAACCTTCAAGCCATGCAATTACATTGCATTGGTGGACATTCCCTCTGAACGCCCTCAGTTCAAGGACGCTGCAACCTTCCTCAAGGCGTGCCCTCTGATGTATGCCTTCGTCCACAACCCAGTGGGCATTGCCTCTCACCTTCAGGCTCTCTGGTACATGGCGCAATGTACCACTCTGAAAACAGACAAAGGCACTGTCCTTCCTGCTATTTCCTTCACAATCCCCGAAGCCAGCTTCTTCGCGTTCTCAGCGGGGTTTGTACGCAAGGCGCTAAGACTCCCTCAGCGCAAGAAGAATGAGCAATGGGGTGCTGAACCAACAAAGCAGCAGATAGATGCTTTCTTGGAATCCATTGGCTAAAAATGGGAGATCCCCTCAGTGAAGACGGTGGGTTCAAAGCTGGAAAAGAAGCGACTCCCTGCTCGCTGGCAGTATATTTTCACCCAGGTCATTCAGTGCCTAGGGTCCAAGGTTGGCTCCCACGATCGGGCGAGCAAACATTTTCAAGACCTTGCCTTTTCTCTCTGCACGGGTCATCCTCTGAACTACGCTGACTACATCTTCAGCGATATATGCAGCCGCCTCAACGCCTCCACCAGACATCCTGTTATCCCTTACCCCCGTTTCTTCTCCACCATCCTTGAAGAGTTTTTCGGGGAGAGCTACCCGAAAGTCGGTGACTTTGCCTTCTCAATGGTAGGGAAGAAGTCCCTGGACCTGGAAGAACGTCCAGGTGATGCTCCTCTCACTCCCTATATGCTACAACTTATAGGAGCACCTCTTTTAGTAACCTCGCTGCCCATCCCCTCAGTGAGTACCCAAGGCACTACTGCTGCTAAGAGGAAAACCCCCACTGATGGTCATAAGAAGACCATCGTCCAAAAGAAGCCTAAGAAGGTGGTCTCTCAACAGATCATCCTCTCTGATTTTGGTGTACTACAAACACCACCCTCATCCACAGCCACTCCAACGGTTTCTGCTGCCGTTGAAGCTTCATCAGCACTACCACCACCATCAGGGACTAAGGTCTCTGAAGGTGTTATAGCCAGCTCGCCGAAGCTCGGATCAGGTATTACTTTCACTGCCTTCTCTACCTCTTCCATCTCTACTTCTTTGGTCCTCACATCAGCAAGTGACTTAGTGATAGTTGTCCCTATCTCTGATAATGCTGAAATGCACGCAGTCTAAACCTCAAAATTGTTTAGGCAATCTGAGTTTTGGAAAGCCAATTTAAAAGGACCTTAGAGTATCTCTTTCAGATACTCTAAGACACTGGTCAGTGATCCTCAGGACACTACCTCTGCAAAAGTAGTCCCTGAGAGTAATCCTCATGATATTCTCAAGAAAAATAATGCTATCTTTCATCCATCATCTGATCCGGATTCATTTCTCGCCTCTTTGTCAATGTCATCAGCTGCTGCCACTACTGCTGTCTACTCGGCGACAGCGACCACCACCACCACCACCACTTCGAAGACGGCGATGAAGTCTCCTCAGCGCCCTCCCAGTGCCAAAAAGCTCAGGGATGTCAAGATGGAGAACCTTGCCCCCAAGCTTCCTCCCAGGGTCACTGAGTTGCCTTCTGTGTCCCTGCCTGCTCCCACATTCCCTGCCATTGATCATCTGGTCAATGAGTGTGCTCTCACCAGAGCCAGGCTGGACACACTGCAAACTTCTGCAGAGTTGATCTTCCGACAGGTCGCTGGCACTCCAGGGATGAAGACAAACGTCAGCAACTTGGTGTCTGATGTTCAGACTCTCAAGGACGACCACAAGGACCTTCACCAATCCCTCATCAACATTGAGCAAAAGGTTGATGCTCAGGCCGCTGTCCTCGAGTCTATTCAAAAGACTCAGTCTGAAATGATGCAGGCTCTCTCAAGGCTCAGTGAGACTGGTCCCTCATTTGCTACTGCTGATCGGACCATGCTTGAGGCCGTGCACACGAATGTTCGCACTCTGATGGTCCACGTTCTGCCCCATGATAACATTGAGGGGGAGAAGGTGGCCAAAGAGTTCACTGACGAACTTATCGGCGAGCACAATCGACGGTTTCCAGATGAAAGGATCTCTCCTTACATTCAAAGACCAGAACCTTCTGCAAGGTTTGTTGATGATGATGAAGAAGAGGATGATGATGAAGAAGAAGAAGAAGAGGAACACATCCCTCACTTTGGAGATGATGATGATGATGATGACTTGGGATTTGCAATGGAGCATTTCAGATTATCCAGACCAAGCACATCTCAGCTAGAGCCCTTGGGGGACGGAGCTGGAACTTCAACCAAAGTGGTTGATCTTGCGGCCACCATCCCTATATCAGAGGGGGAGACCGCTGATAAGTGATCCCTGTCCCCCAAATGACTCATCCACAAGGAGGGAACCTTCTTCTAAAGAGCAGTTTATGTACATAGTGGAAACTGACTCTGAGGAAGAAGAAGGCCTCATTCCTTGACGTCGCGTTCAGAAGAAGATTATAAGCGAGTCTGAAGAGGAAGAAAGGCGAATAAAATTCCTAAGGGAATTCGAATCCAAAAGAAAAAGGGTACCCCATGAAGACCCAATAAACGCTGTACCAATCAGGATAGTAGATGAATTCTACTTTTTATCCAAAGAAGAGAGAGAGAACAAGCTTTGAGAGCACAGAGGATCAGAGATGAAGAAATAAAGCAAACTGAGAATGATCTTGCTTTAGCAAGGAAGATTCTCAGGGAAGACTCAGCAAGAGACAAAGCAGCAAAAGAACAATTAGAAAAGAGTGAACGGCTCGCTACAGCTCTGGCTCAGAAAGAACTTGTACAAGAAAACCTGAATGTAGATCCCATTCTCGCTCAACAGAAGATTCTCACTGCACTAACCACTGAAGCCACAACTCAGAAAGACAAAGAACTGGATTGTGCATAGAGATGCTAAACTTTCGAAATCTAATTCCAAAATCATTCACGCAACTATCCAAGGGCGACACTCCAACAGAGGTGGTCCAAAGGTATATGTAAGAATGACAAGGCCATCCAGAACAGAGAGAGAAGAAGCAAAATTCTTAAGGTTATATGGATACACTGAATGGCTCGAAATCAGAGATGCCATTCAGGGTTCCAAATCCAAGTTCAAAAATGTGGTAGAAGATGAAATTTGAATCGATTCTTTGCGAGAGAATGTCACAACATGTACAAGTTCCCTCTCTCCCTGAATCATCTAAGAAAAGAAGATCAACCTCTGAAGAAGGCCCAAGCTCAAGAAATGAACATAGTGTCAAATTTGATCTTGAAAGCATCATCAGTCATATGACGCTCCCTGATATATCTATGCTGGATACCTCTCTTCCTACGGATCGATTATATGAAGAAAATGAAGTCATCTCACTCCCTGAATCTGGCATGATTTTCTTGGATAATGAAAGACAACTTCGTCTCTTCTGAAACAAGGAAATTCATAAGGCCCCTACTCGTTTCATAAAAATCTTATCTTATTCTTCTTTGGTCTAATGACCCTGCGGTAATCGGACGTAAGATGCTTTTTGAACATGAGTTACAAAGAAGAAATGTGAGCCTCTCGATTGGTAGTAGCTTTTTATTCCTTTGTAATATTTTCTTCAGTGTAAATGTACTTTCACTTTAATGACTGTAATTTCATTTCTATGTAATATCTTCAGATTATAATTAATGAAATACACTCGAGTACTTTACTCCATCTCGTACTGAAAAGATCCCTGAAAAAAAGTAAAAGGGACAATGAACATAAGAGTTCTATCTTCTTAACTTTTCTTAGCTCACTGAACCTTCACTCTGAAAGTTCAATCAGTGAATGTACTTTAAGCTCTTCTACTTGTAAAAATTGTGATTTCATATCCTTATAAATAAAACTCAATTCAGATAATAGATTACCGAAAAAGATCTTCTGATTAGTACTTAGAAAATTTATTTTAAATTTTATAAGTCCCTCGCTAATCTTTTAAAAGCAATTTTCCTATGTTGCTTAATCATAATCAAATAGGGGAGATTGTTGATCATAACTCCTCTCAGTGATTTGAATATGATTCCTTTACTATACTTAGTGAAATTCCTTAGATAAGCTTCTGTTCAAATTCAGCGATAGCATACGCTGATTGCTATCAGCGATCGCTGAAGATCAAGGATCAACAAGCTTATCTCTGAAGACCTGAAGATCAGCTATCACACCAGAAGACCATTCAGCGACAGTCGAAGACCAAAGATGAAGAAAGAGATAATCAGCTAAGTGACTTGAAGCGGTTCAGCGATAGCAGCGATTATCTACTCAAAGTGTGAAGTCTTGTGAAGCCTCAGCAACACTGAAGTTCATCCTTGAACATTCAGTGTCAGCGATCAAATGAAGCTTCCTCTGCAAGATTAAAGTTTGATCTTATCCTCGATGCACAAAAGTCAAACCTAGAACCATGTCAGAAAAGGACATACGACTTGTCTCTTATGTCCCCATCATATCTGATATGGTACTGTTCATATTCGGCCAAAAGCATGGTTGTCTTATTTACAAGGACAAGTTTCCTATCCAAGCTTGACACGTGGCATGTATCTTTTGTTTTGCATTTAATGCAAGCGGGTATAAATAGATGAAGATCTCTTCTTCATCTTGATGCATGCTTCCTTCTAGCCTATACCTTCTGTATTCTTTCTTTCATCTTCTTGTGCATCAAACTGTGTTTCTTTACTTACAATAGAATAGGTTTTCAACTTGTTCTAATTCCGCTTGTAACTGTAAATTTGTTTATTTTCTATAAACTCATTTAAAAACTAAAATATGTGTGTTTGTATTCAACCCCCCCCCCCTTCTACAAACTGTTTACTTAATATTTAACTCTTGTAGACCCTTATTGGGACCAACATAAAGTAATAATTTTTGTTATTTAGCACACAATTACGATGAGTTTTTTATTCATCATAATTCATTTATCAACTTAATTCATACATATATCTTGATCAACACAAATATTAATGCAAAAAAAGGGTTGTTTACCAATGTTAAATGTGTAACGTTTATGAGACAATGCAATGTGGGTAAGAGGTTCGATTCGAGTGATTGGTGATTGAAAATGATAGTTTACCAAATGTTTGTAATTAGACATTTATCGATAAAAGTTACAATTATAGGCCTGTGTATAATTAGATATTAAATGAAATATAATGATTAGAAAATTACAAACTACATTTTTTACTTTAAGGGGGTGTTTGGGATTGCTTATTTAAAACAACTTATAGCTTTTACTCAAAAGTGTTTATCAACTTCTAATAAGTTAGGAGCTCCTTACTTTTCAAAAAACTCCTTATCACCGATTTGGCACCGGTATAAGCTGTTTTGCCAAACACTCAAAAGTGCTTATCACCGATGCCGTACCGGAATAAGTCAATAAGTTGTTTTTATAAGCAATCCCAAACACCCCCTAAATAAAAAACAACAGATTATTTGATCAAATATAAAAATACTCATTAAGATACAAAACTTCTCCTAATGTACCGGTTAAATATTAAAAAGTTATAATGAAAAAAAAAATCTTTGGACACATTATGTACAAAATCTTGTTTCCATATGGGTTGTTGGCTATATTAGGTTGTTCCAACATGGATGATCACCTAATTTATGTTACTTTATAACCATTTATATAAATCATGTTTGTAGATAAGTTGCAACTTGCAACAAGATTTTGTAACCCTTGCTCATGACCAAAATGATGGTGTTAAGGGTGGTTGGAATTGTGACTAAGAAACCCGTAAATCCAAAAAGAGGCAACTAACAGTGACAGATCCAATAAATTTTTAGAACGGATGCACGAAATAAATACCAAGAACCTAGGATCATGCGAATGTCGACATATGATGGGGTCAAAGGGCAGTCTCCCTGGTAGGGTCAAGGCGACAGGTCGCTTTGAGGTGATAGATTCAATGTTATAGTTCAAATTGGCAAGAAAACAATATTATCAACAAGTTGACAGCAATATCAACAAACTAAAATAATATCATCAACAAATTGGTAAACATAAAGAAAGCTAATGGATTGACAAAAAGATCGGCAAGAAAGCTAGGTTACCAAATAGGCAAATACTAACAAATTACTATAATGCTATCCCAATAAGTAACTATTCTAAGCGAATACCGTTATATCAGAGAAGGTCAAAATCCAAAAGATTTATGTGATTCGATACATTAAATGTAAAAGCGTAAATTTTTTGAAAAACAAATAAGGAAAAATTGAATAAAAGAACGATGAATCCATAATCAATAAAGTTATAACAAAATATACTAACAAATAACAAATTTATAACTCAATATACCAACCACTTTACCAAATGAGAGGTCGAAAATTGAGAGCATTGGTCGTTGGAGGGGACACCGGAGGGGGGGGGGTGTTAAGTGTTGGCTGCCGAGTTAGGCATTGCTACGGTGGTTGACACAGTCGAGTATTGAAGAATGACACAAATGCGAGTTTTAAGAGGGATGGCCAAAGCTCATCAGACTGCTCCACCAGCGTGATAACAACTGTCCGAATCATTTGACGCCACTGAGCTATGATGACCTTAAATAATAAGGCCACAACCGTGGCGTTGGACAGTTCGCGTCGCCACAAAGATGTTTACTTACTTGTTAGCTTCAACGTCCTATGATATTAATCGATCCAAGTTGATCTAAATATTACGGTTAAAAAATAAATAACATTTTCATGCTTATTTAAATCTCATTATTTCAATGCTACTAAATCAAAATCAAAATCCAATCACATTTAACCTTCAATTTTTTGGGGTCATAAAATTCACAATGAGGACGAAAAATGAAAATTATTGATCCGATAATATACGTTTGTAATGATGGCCCACTGCCGATCGTAATTTTGAAATAGGGTTTCGAATTCGATTCAACAAAACACAAAAGGAAAGATCCCCAAAAGGAGTTTATAACCCAAAACCTAGCGAAGAATTGATACAAACCCTAACTATCACAGAAATTCAGACCAACATCAATCAAGTCGGCAGGAATTTACAGTCGCTCTTTCTCTCTAAACTTCGCTAGGTTAGTGGAGTATCAAAGGACTATGGCGACAGAAGCTTCTAGATCGTCAACTTCATCTGCCGATTCATACATTGGAAGCTTAATTAGCTTGACTTCCAAGAGTGAAATCAGATACGAGGGCATTTTGTATAATATCAATACTGAGGAATCCTCCATCGGATTGACCAACGGTAACCAATTTTATTTTAATCTTGATTCTTGCAATGTTTTTAGGGGTTCCGATTCGGATTTTTTTGGTTTCTGTTTGACTAGGGTTCAAAAAGATAAGTTCAACAATTTAATCGTAGGAGTGAAATGCTTGCTATCCAGTTGATTACTGAGGATTTTTTTGTTTTTATATTGCACTGATTTGAAATTCGTGTTTTGATCCTATTGTTGCATTAGTGTATGCGGTTTCCATAAAACAAACGATCTTCTGAGGCCTGAACATAGTAGTTCGAACTTCGAAGTAGCATGTTGACAAAGTCATCATATTAGTTATGGATTTGGTGTAGACAATTTTATATATTGTGAAACTGAATGAAGCAAATGACTGCCTCGTGGATTGATGTTGTTTGTGTTTTTAATTGTGTCACAATTCCGGTTATTATAGACTTTCTTAAAAGTATACTTTAGAAATATTCTTATCTAGTTTGGGTAAATTTCTGAATGGTGTCGCTATCAGTATTATTACTGAATTTCTTGGAAGTATACTTTAAAGATATTCTTTTAAGCTGGAGTAAATTTCATAAGATCACAATAACTCTATGTCTATGCCTAACCAATTTTACCTATTTCACATAAAGGAATTTCACTTTTAACTATTGCAATTTGTTATCTGTAAGACAGTAGATGTGTTCATATGAAGTCGTAGGTTGAGAAATCTATTTGGGAGCCTATCAAGTTCAACATTAATAACATCAAAGTAGAAAATGCGACATGTATATATGGAAAAGTAGTTACGAGTAATTCCTTCACTATTTGGGACCAACTTTATTAAAGGATTGGATTATTGTTGTGGGTGATAGTCATTCATAGGATAATATGAATTGAATGAGCACAAGCTTTCAAAAATTCCCTGCTTAGGACAGCATAAGCAGCCTCCTAGGTCAGATGTATAGTGTTCACCGCTTAAATCAGTTAAGACTCCTTATTTGATTGCCTATGAGTTACACATTCTCGACCACTTTGCTTAGCAACGAATCATTGAATTAAGCATTTCTAGAAAATTAGATCACTCAACCTGTCTAAACTTGTGTTCGTCAATTGACTTTCTCAACTTGAAGGGTATTTTACCAATTCTTTGAATAGAGAAGTAATTGTACAAAAAATGATAAATTTTTAAATTTTTATATGTTTACATAACTTGAACTTAATTATATATAAACTGAACTGAATTGTTTATTGTTCAGCTTAACCTTGTTTAGGTAACTAAATGCCAGAAGGTCACTCAACTGCGTAGCTTTTCCTAACGCTTTTTTGAACACTATGTGATTGAAATGTTCCATTGAAGCTGAAAATTATTTATATGATAGTGGCAAGTCATACTAAGAGTCATAGGACAGAATGTTCAGCCATATAAAGACAAGATGCTCACAATTAAGAAGGTTTAGTTGCAAGACAATTTAGCATCAAGATTAACAATTATATAGATAGATATTGGAAACAAATTTACTACAGTGACTTTGTGTATGTCTATATTGATATGTACTTGGTTAGTTATGCTGCTCCTAGATATGTTTTCTTGTCTTATGTATCGTTCATCTTTCCCAAACTTGCTAGGTATGGAATTATTAACTCATTATTGAAACTTTGCAGTAAGATCGTTTGGAACTGAAGGGCGAAAAAGAGATGGTCCACAACTCATGCCTAGTGACAAGGTTTATGAGTACATATTATTTCGTGGAAGTGATATTAAGGTAACTAAACCGGAAGATTTTTGACTTTTCATCTCTCAACTTGCTTGTTTTTGTTTAAGAGGGCATGGATCAATCATCATTTCATGGGTTTGTTGTTTCTCTAAAAGTTCTCTAACATCTAAAAGGCATAATTATTTTTATTGCGTCTTTTGGCAGTTAGTTCCCCTTTTAGCAACTTGTTCATCACTTCATTGTAACATAATAACGAAACTGGGAAGGGGATGAGTCGTTGGTCAAATTAGATGGAGTAAGAAGATCATTAATTGGTTCAGTTTTAACCTAAAATACAATTGGTAAAAAAGTAGACTTGTAAGTTTGTTCTTATGATTAACACAATAAAAGCATACATGACATGTACATTTATAAGTTGCCTAATAAACTAAATTTGAGACCAAATTAATGAGATATTTTAATTTTAGTTAATTAATTACCAACAATGATGTCAAAGGGCACAAATTCTCATTGTAATTGTGAACAAGAATAAATTAATAAGAATATTTAGTAACTACTTAAAAAATAGTGAAACATTACAACTAAGTGAACTAATATGCAAGGAAGTAACAAGTTGGTTTTGCCTTTTGTAATTAAGTAACCAATAATAAAAGAATCGTCAATCGTCAATAAATATTACCTAATTAATAATCATTAATAATAGCATCAACATGCGGAAAGTGTCCACTTTGTCAATAATTTCACTATCGCTTTATGTCGGAAAGTTCTTGTTGGTGATTGTCACTTCTCTTACCGGACGCTTTTCAAAATTTTGTTTTTAATATTTCTTACTCTATAATTTGACTTCTGGACAGCAAAAATTTTGAAGTTAATTTTGTATTATGCAGGATCTTCAAGTGAAATCATCTCAGCCTGCTCAACCCACACAACAACCCATAAACAGCGATCCTGCCATAATTCAGGTAATTAGTGGATAACTAACTAGTGATATATTTGCAACAACTTTAATTATATAATTATATAATTTTATAATTATCTAAATGCTTCATTTCAATGCAGTCTCATTATCCTCGGCCAACTACAACGTCTTCAAGCTTGCCACCTCCTCCTGCTGCCGCTAGTAACTCATCATCTGGTCCTGGTACCCATCCGGGTCACCCTGGGTCAACTTTTCAAAGTGGGCTACCTTTATATCAACCCGGTGGTGGAAATGTTGGATCGTGGGGCCCATCACCACCTCCACCTCCAAATACAAACAGTAGTGGTCTTGCAATGCCGATGTATTGGCCAGGATACTACGCACCACCAAATGCTATTCCGCAGTTGCATCAACAATCATTGCCTAGACCACCACAAGGGTTAGGAATGCCTCCTCCATTACAACAACCTATTCAGTATCCTAGTTTCAATTCATCTTTATCAAGTGGACCGCCAAATGCATTATCTACTCCAAATTTACCTGAATACCCTTCTCCTTTATTGCCAATGTCCACCAGTTCAGCTACTTTAACCTCTAACTCTTTACTGGGATCAACTTTGCCTTCTATTGGATCTTTGCCAACTATGATGCATAATAATAAAGCTCCTAACTCTGTGGGCCCTACTCCACCACAGTCTACTCTTGCTGATGTAAATGTGATTTCTGGTGCCAAGTTTTCTTATCAGGGCACAGCTCAGCCAATATCGTCTGTTGGTGGGCCACTGACTGAATCAGTGACACCTTCGCTTGTAACTCCTGGTCAGCTGTTGCAGTCTCTGCCAGTGCCAGCTTCTGTTGTTGTTTCAGCCCAATCTTCACAAGCTGTTCAGAATGATGCGGAAGTGGTTCAGGTGTCACCAGCATCATCATCGTCAACACCGTCTGTGCCCATTCAGGTGCCAACAGAAGCTCAGCCTCCATTGTTGCCATTACCAACTCAGACGCATATTGCTTCAAAGGTAAGGAACTCTTTACGTTTGAAGTCATCGTCTAATAATCAGTGATTTACAATTTTACATAATGTTTGGTATAATCTGTTTAGTTTTAATTTGAATATATAGAATGATAGATAAATGGAGGTGTATAGATTATTCACATATAGAGGATATATTGTAGTTTTAATTTGAATATATAGAATGATAGATAAATGGTTCACATGATGATGAATTGATGATGCCTGATTTTGGACTTGCACTCATGAGTGGTAACAAACCCCATTTAGTAAAATGAAAAGCATACGTGTAATATAATCTGTTTTTTTCTATTGTTCTTTAGCCCAATGGAGCTACTTACCATACTCGGCCGAATTACAGTTACAGAGGCCGTGAAAGAGGCAGAGGATCTGGGGTAATTTTTTTTTCTTGTGCATTTGTGGAAAGATGATTCATTCACCATTTAGTCTGCCACTTCTCTTTCATTTTATTAGTTGGGTAACATATTTACAACTTTTTTTTCCCTTTTTCTTGTGCACTTGTACTCATTAAATGATTCAGGGGTCACAACCAGTGATGAAATTTACTGAGGAGTTTGATTTTAACGCAATGAATGAAAAATTCAACAAGGATGAAGTCTGGGGTAGTTTGGGAAAAAGTAAGGAGAAAGATGGCAATGCTAGTGATGAGGATGAACTAGAAGAGGAAAATGATCACAACTTACCAAAAGTTGACACCAAGGTGAGGTTCCCCATTAGAACACCTACTTTATACGTCCCATGAAAAATTGCAAACACTTGCCTTATAAAAAGTTGCTACTTATATATATATATATATTCTAATAGAAAGTTTTCAATATTTAAATTATCTTTTCAATGTTTTGTACTAAAATCTAGCCTGCAATCTATACAGCCTGTGTACAGCAAGGATGACTTTTTCGATACATTATCTTGCAACTCACTTGATCGTCAATCAAACAATGGGAGGACTCGGTTTTCGGAACAAATGAAACTAGATACAGAGGTGAGACAATTTTTGTCCTATTTCCTATTTTCCTTAATTAATCATGGTGTGTGTATATATATATTGGGGCGGGTTCAAATGATAACTCAAATTTGGTTGTGAAAGTGAGGACAAATGAGAGCGCGACACGTGTCATATTCAGAATGAATAATCAAAGAAATATTCATATTCAGGTTGAATAATGCTTATTCAAATCGAATAAGCATTATTCAAACTGAATAAATACTTTCGATTATTCAGTCTGAATAATCTACATTCAGACACGTGTCACGCTCTCATTTGTTCTCACGTTCACAACCACATTTGAGTTCTCATTTGAACCCGCCACTATATATACATACATATATATACACACACACACATATGTATGTATATATATATATATATGATGACTGATGACTGATGACATGGTATGATGGTTGCAGACATTTGGAGAATTCTCTAGGTACAGAGGGGGTGGTAGGGGTGGACGTGGGCCCTACCGTGGAGGGCGTTCTCGAGGTGGTTATTATGGAAGAGGATATGGTTATGTTGGAAGGGGTCGTGGTATGAGATATCCAAATCCAAATCCAAATCCAAATCCAAATCCAAATGCAACCCATGATTATTAAAAAGCAAGCTTTGTTTGTTGTTTTTTTTTTTTACAAAGTAGAGATACCAAATGGTCTGGTGGTTTTTTAAGGGAAATAAAGTTAGATGGATGTTTGTTTGTTTGTTTGTTTTGTTACTTTGCAGAGTATTTGTAGACTTGTGAGGTCTCAAAATACTGATGTTGTTCCAGTTGGTGTAAACTTGTTTTTTTAGACAATTATTATCTTCTTTTGTTAGATTTTAAAATATCATGTTTTGTTTACTTATGTGATATATTTTTTCCGGAAATTAATCGAACCAAAACTGCAAAATAGGTTAACTTGCAGTTGCAGCATGGTTTGGTTTTGATAAAATGAAGTTGGAGATTTGTTAAAATTTTCTACTTTTAGAAAAAGGATACATGATACAACTGTTGAAAAATATTATGTGGGACATATTTTATCTTAAATAAACGAAGCAT
Source organism: Silybum marianum (assembly GCA_036898165.1). Taxonomy (NCBI): domain Eukaryota; kingdom Viridiplantae; phylum Streptophyta; class Magnoliopsida; order Asterales; family Asteraceae; genus Silybum; species Silybum marianum. The sequence goes on along the minus strand of CM072537.1, from coordinate 16,240,390 downwards.
AATTGACTACTTAATAATGTATTAAATAAGTTAGACCGTTACATAAATAAATCTATGTTCTATTATAAAACATATAGGTTTTAACTCTTAAAAAATCTTATTAATCTTTCAAAGGTACAACGTATAAGGCATTAATGCATAAACAAAAAGTATTCCCATCTTCCATGTCTTTAAATGTTAAGAACATAGTTTTTGTGAACATCTTCTACCATCCTAAATATAATATCAATCAACCAAATAAACAACGGAATGTTTGAGATTTTGGAAACCCCCATCTCACAATTGTCTGCATTTCTCAAAAAACAAAAAATCATAAAAAAAAACAATTCTAAGAGGCCGTTTCATCGTTGCTGAATGATTTGGTGCAGAATGATTAAGTAGTTACAATGATTAAGAGGCTTTTATGATATAGTGCAAAATGAAATATAATTGTTTGGTAATTATTTAAAAAGAAACTAAAAGTCGTACCCGCTACAACATAGCGGAATTTAAATATTTCATCAGCATAAACTTTAAAAGTTTCGAATTCTTTGAAAATATCAAATCGTCTATTGTTATGAACTTATAAATCGACATCCATTATTTTTACAAAACTCAAATACAATTCTAATTTAATAGGAACAAAGTAGCACATTTAGTACCTATTTGATTTGACAATTTTTTTTAGTAATTTGGATTTTATGGAAAGATTTGGAGTTTTTGGTATGTTTGGTTTGTAAGATTTAGAATAAAATTTAATTTTATTATTAATTGATTCTTACAAAACAAGCATTTTAAACATTTGTAAGTCTTAAAAATTTAAATAATAACCACTTTTTATAGTACAGTATAGATATAAATATATAATGGTGTAAAATGAAAAACTAAAAATGAAAATTTAAGATGCTAAGTTTTAATAAACAGCTCAGTGTATTTATCATTTTTAATATTATTATTAAATACAAAAATATCCATATTGGGCTCTTATGAAGGTATTGAAGAAACAACTATAACCATATAATTTATAAAAATAACGTTTTTCCTTAATATGTTTTAGTTAATATACGATTATCTGTAATATGAAAATGACATTAAATGAAAAAGTAAAATATATAAAACTTAATTAAATAACTATAATGTATAAACTATAAGTTTGAGAAATAATTCACTGCGTGTTTATGTTATTGATAATATGGTTAAGTTAAAAAATATTCAATACTTGGTTCGTTTAGAAAATATTAACAAGACCAATTATAATCGTATAATTTGTATAAAAACATATTTATTTAATGTAAGCTGATATGATAGGGGTGTAAAATGGAAAATAAAATAATAAGGGATATGAATGAAATTTATAAATTAATTATAATATAGATAAAGGTGTAAAATGAAAAGATAATAAAACTAAATAAATAACTATAGGGTATAAAATGTAAATCTTTAAAAAAATAACTCGTTACGTATTTATGTGTATAATAATATGATTAAATCGGAAAATATTCAATATTGAGCTCATTTTAAATATATCAACGACATGATTATAATGGTATAATTTGTAAAAATAGAAACTTATGTTTTAATTGTCTTATGATTCATATACGACTATTTAGGTTAATATGATAAGGTATAAAATAAAAAATAAAAAATTAAGGGACATAAAATAAATTACATTACTAATTATAAGGGTGTGAAGTGTAACTTAAACTTTAAAAATAATTTAATTTATAAAATTATATGAGTAGTGGGAGGTTTGTGGAAGTTTTTGGTGCTTTAAACATTGTACCTTATGTATAAAAGTTTGTACATCTTAAAAGTATAAACATAACCGAATAACATGCTTTATATAATAGTATAGATTAGGGTTTGCATGGTTACGGAAGGTCCAAGATACAAAATAATTCATAGGGTTTTGAAACCATTGAGAAGCAGACTTAATTTTTACCAAACAAAATTCACCCTTTAACGATTCAGAGATTGTCTGTTAATAAGAGATAAACAAACACCTATGAATTAAATTTTATATTCTATTGTACACATGTCCATTAAAAATTGAAAGACCCCACCTCAATAGAGTATATTAATTCCATTTTTATTGCATGCCTTCAAACTGCAAAACTTGTATTACATAACATCCATAAAGATATGAAAGATGCATACAAACACCATATGCTTCTTTATTTGCATCCATTAATATATTATTATTATTTTTCACCTTTTGCATAAACTATTTGCAAGTAGTAACCAAAACCCTTCTTGGAGCTAATGATGGCCTTCTTCCATGGAGTGTAGCCCAATTATCAAGGAACAATACATCTCCCTTCTCCCATTTAAATTGTATACTTTCATCCTCAATTATCTCTTCACATCTCTTCACTATATTCTCCGGTATTTCGGTCCCATCGGCCATAATTGCCGAGCTAAGCTCCTTCCCATGCATCCCGACCAACGTGTTGAACCACATTCGCCTTCCTTTCCTTCCCTCAAACACTTTTGTCAACGGTCTTGGACCCAAAATCGTCTTCACGCCACCATTCTCCAACCACTCGACATCCATCCCAAGAGCCCTTGCCCTATAAAACCAAATCACAAAATGAATTGTTTATATGGATTAAGGATTATGTATGTTAAACTGTTGTTTCTTCTTTGTTTCTTGTGCCGAATAAATTTATTCAGCACTTCTTTGTTTCTTGTGCCAAATAAATTTATTCAGCACAAGAAACAAAGAAGAAAAAAATGTCATGTAACGTGTGTGTTATATATACCTTTTCTCGGCTTCTTGTTGGTCATTTGTTGCAAAAGCATCTTGCCAACCGCGACCTCTCATGGAGGTCGTATTGTCGTTGCTAAGAGCAGTGAACGTGTATTTCAATCCCTTCGCCTCAACCTCCTCAACGAATTCCGGGAACTCCTCTAGCATTCGTTCTGTGACCTTGAAGCTCGGCACAAATGGCGTCTCTCCACCTTCCGGTGGCGGGATTTCACAGAAAAGTATCACCTTCTTGGGAAATTCTTTTATCTAAGCAAAAGATCAAGAATATGTATTTCAAAATTCACAATCATAATTCTTAAAGTTCACTTTGGAATAGATAAACAATTTTTTTTTAAAACAATAGTATACATGGTCAATGTGAAAAATATGTAAACACCATCACATAGAAACATATATTAAAGAGAAATATATGGTGTAAGTTTAGCCAACGTGAGAATCCAGCAATTAAGACACTACGATAAAATCAAGTTTATATGACGTCAGAAATATCTAAGTATTATAATAGACTGCTTTATAGGACTTATACGACCAAACAAAAAAAAACCTTCTATCCAAAAGTGTTACAATAAGTTTACAGAACGTTTTGTTGATGTTTTAGCAAGTTTTCAGTGCATTGTAAACAAAATATCGTATTAATTATTTTATAGGACATTAGTTTTTATAAGACACATTTTCAAATAGTGTATTATAAAAAATTTAATAGAATGTTTTATTTCTAAATTGTACTAAAAAACTTGTTAGCTTAGTATGTCTGAAAACACCATATAAACTTTTGTAACATTTTTGGATATGACGTTTTATTGTTTGATGATATGATCTTAAGTCATATAAAACAGTCTATTAAGACACTCAGACATTTTTGATGTGAAATAAACCCAATTTTGTTTTAGTGAAACCATAATATGAAACTCATATAAGCATATATTGGTTTGACTTACCAGAACCATTTCATGATGGTAGTAGATGAACTCCGAAAGAGGGCCTTCATTTGCAGTCCAAACCCTCTTATGGATATGAGTTCGTGGGGCAGGTCCCACGTAACGGATATCCTCCCAACCAAAGGTCTCCACAATATCATTGAACTCAACTGCGTTCTTCACATCAAATCCTCGTAAAAGAACCGCACTATTCTTTGTCACCATCTCATCGAACCATTCCTTGTTGTTCTCTAGAACCTCAAGCAATGACTCGACCCCATTCTTGCTCGGTTCCGTTGGCGTGAGCACCAACGGCAAAGTTTCGCCATCGACCAACTTTTCACCCTCACATTTGCCTACCTTAAATTCCTTACAATTGTATTCCATTTTTTTCCCAATAGAACTCTTGATGGTTATGGGCTCCTTTGGAAGACTTGCAAAGATATGAAGGGGGTGAAGGAGTATGTATAGCCACAATGACGGATATGCCTATGTCATTACATTTATACCCCTTCAAATCTAAAATTAGTAATGTAATCCCAATTAATATGTCTTTTAGAAATTAATTATATATTTATGAGATGCAATATGAGTTAGGATTTTATCCGAAAAAGTAATAGAAAAATAACCCTAGCTTCTCATTAGAAAAGAAAATCAGAAAATTATATTTGAACAAAATAGAAATTATATATGATTGTATAACATGTCTTGTTTATTTAAAGAACCCAAAGGAAAACCCTATAAAAAACCCTGAAAATGTATATAATACTATAGGTGTCAAATTAAAGAATATATATAAATAATAGTTTTTTTGCTATAATTTATTTAATTCTTGTTTTTAGTATTATCTAAAAATTAAGATTAATAGTGGAGTATTTTTTTTGAAGATAATGATGGACTATTAAGTTGCTTTAATCGGAAATAATTGTTCTGTAATTCGTTGGTAACTAATTAGTTTATAACTTTGTTTATTACTTGGTTAATTAAGAGTACCTTTAACAGTTTTTTTATAATTAATTTTTCTAAAATAAAGAATTAAAATTCAAAATTTTTAAAAAATATTACACTTAACTCCAACAGCTCTTTTATTTTGAAGATTACATCATTTATTGTATTATTAAAATATTACATATTTATAATAAAATATTAGTTCTCTCACCTAAATCCTTAACTTCAATATTTGTTATTGGTGAAAGATAATAAATAATATTTCTATCTCAAGGTAATTATTTTTAGGGATATCTCCAAATTTAGAGATTTTTGTACCCTTTCTCCTACTTTCTCTATTTTAGAGTAAGTTGTAGGGATGCTGTTGGAGCAAAAAATTGCTCAAAATCTCTATTTTCTCTATTTTAGAGAAGCTGTTGGAGATGCTCTAATTAGTTATTAGCAGCGTTCAAAAAGACACGTCATCGTGGACGCCATGGTATAAGTCGCGTCTTTGCTTTATGATATCATTTCTGTAAGACGTGGCTTAAGCCATGATGTGCATTTTTTTTACAAGTCGTGACTTAGAAAAAAAATAATTTTTTAGTTTTTTCCAGCTTTTGTGTTTTTACACTTTTAAATTTAGATTTTAACACCTTTATAAATTTATTTAATCATATTACTCATAGTTTCATAAACTGATATATGTCATGGACTTACGATTAAAACCAAGCTGTAAAATTACTCTTTTAAGTTTTATTTTGAATATTTAATCAAATATTTTTTTTATAATAGTAATTTATATGATTTTTTTCTATATAAATGTAAATTTTTATATCATTATCTGATTGACTAATGTATAGAATATATATATATATATATAGAGAGAGAGAGAGAGAGAGAGAGAGAGAGAGAGAGAGAGAGAGAGAGAGAAAGAGAGATGTTCATGCGAGGACGATAACAATTTACGAAAATGCAAGGACAATCCTCAGTCAATCATTTTTTGTACATGAAAATTTTCATGTACAAAATCACATATGATTCATATACAAAATCATATGTGATTTTGTACAAAATCATAAATGATGAGGACGACTTTCCATGCGACTTAAGTGGCCTCAAAAGTCGTCCGCTACAGTTAATGCAAAATCACATATGATCTTGTGCATGAAAAAAGTTTCTTGCATTCTCGTAAATTGTTACCGTCCTCGTATGAACCTGCCCCTATATATATGCATATTTATAGTTCTATATGATATATAAATTTGCTGTCTTATATCACATCTTGAAAAACACTCCTTGTTATGGCATGTAAGTTTTGAGGCCTGACCTTGCCGCTGCCATGCCATATTTGATGCTATTTTAAACCTTGGCTATTAGTTGGTTTATGAAGCATATATAAAGGTCTTTAAAATTATACGCATGAAGTAATTACATGTATTTCGTTAAAGATTTGTATTAATCAACAATAACAAAAATGCTCAAGGGGTTTTATTTTAAAACTTGTAAGAGGTTGTTTTATAATATAGAATAGATTTTTCCCACCTATTCACTAATGAATGATGATCATATCAAAGATGCTTATATGTCGTTTAGCCTGTGAAGTGAATTACTAATTAAAGATACTTCATATTGGTTTTTACCGTCTTGGTTCATTTGTTTAAGTCTAGATTTTGTCTTTTTGGTGTTGATTTACAAGAAAATAGAATTATTCTCTATAATTACATTTAAAAAATGCCGAAAGAATCTTGTGTAGATATGAAAACACTACAAGGTTTATTCCAAGGAAAAAGTAAGATATAAACGACAATTTTTCATGTGAAGTTATATTGTTTGACACCAAAATTAGCCATTTGTTTTTGTAAGAGTGCTATTTAAAATGTTCATGCTAATTTTAAAAGTTTGTATTAATATCTATTTTGTTAATTAAAAAATTGGTACTAATATATATGTATTAATGTAATAATTTGCGGGTTTGAACTAAACAGTGAACACTGATCGGACCCAACATATTTGTTTTAAAATCCAACTAATCTAATATAACTAATCAAATCATTAGGCAATTAATACCGTTCACTACAAACAAACGACTTTCACCTGTAAAAAATATTCAGGGAAATTTCCGTCAGTAATTATCTACGGATCATCCAGAAAATACCAATGGTTAGGTAAAATCTCATGTTTTGTTGAGAAAATACCAACGGACCACCCAAAGAATCCCTAGGTAATCTATCACTAATTTGAATTACTAGCAACAATTTACCCACCAACTTTCGTGACAGTTTTGTGAGGAATCGCTCTTTAACGACCGATTTCCCAAGAAAAAAAATCTGTAGACAAATTTTTTTCGTTTAGTAGTGGTTGTCTAAGGCCCCTTTAATGATGAACGCCCACTTTAATAAAGATGCAATTTATATATTTTGTAGATTTAGGGGGTGTTTCGCTAGAAATATTAATCAATAATCAATAAAAATGAAAGAAAGTAATGGACTTATTGTTCCACAAACCCAAAGTTTCATCGAGGTTAAACAGGGGAATCCAGTCACTTTCATTTCATTTCATTTCCCAGCTTGAACCGAACAAGCTTTAGAGCATGTTTGTTAGCAGCTTAATTAACGAGCTTAATACAACTTACAACTTATTCGATTATCATACATGACTGCAGTTTGGTAATAACTTAATATTATATAAAGTGGTTTATTCAGTAAGCTTCTAAGAGAGCTTATGTAAAAAGTCAAGTATTTTTCCAAAACATACCCTCTAATTAATTAAAAAACACCTTCTTCCATTTATGAGAAAAATCCTCCTAAACAAAAAATTTCCAACCTATAAAGACAAATTAATCCATACAGACAATTTTATCCATATTGGAAAGAAACCAAATAACCCCTTAGAGTTATAGTAATTTATTAATTTTGTTTACATATAATCAATGTTCTAAATAGCGTGAGACGTGACGTGGTGACAAGGTCATACCTTAAGCATTATAAACATGGTGAGTTATGTCGTTTTTTAAGGCGTGACTTATGGCGACAAATTTGTATATCATATATAATATTATATATAAACCTTTATTTCCTACTATTACTCAATTAATCAATGATATTAAGCACTTTCAATTAGGTTACATACTAGAAACAAAAAAAATAAGGCACTAAAACAGTAATAAATATCAAATATGGTGTTACAAAAATCACGTATTGGACCATAACGTGCCACATGCATAACGCGGTGTCAGACACAAACCTTAAGTCGTGCGCACACCACAACGGCTGTCGCGACGAGCTTTTTAGAATATTGCATATAAAAATGTATTACATTTTTGTCTTTCTCAAAATAATAAGTTGTTATCTTTTATGAGTTGTATAAATAGGCATAGGAATGGGGCGGGGGGCCTCGATCCTCATCCCCGTAACCGATTCTTCAACTCCATCCCTGTCCCCATCCCTAACGGGGAAACGAGGATTTTTTCCCGTTTATGTAAGCTATTTTAAATCAAACATACGAAAGACCACACTCGTTAAGTTTATCCTATTTCCAATAAACCTAAAATTAAAAGAAAATTTAATTTAATACAAAAAAAATCACAACATCATATAATAATTAATAGCCTAAACCTGTAAAAAATCAATTTAATCCAAAAAATACTTAACAATATACGTACCAAAACATAACAAGTAATATAAAACCATATCGAGTAATATCCAAAAAACGAGCGCAATTGTATTTTGATTTGACATTGAAAATAATACACAATAACATCCAAAATAAATAACACTTTTAACTTCTAAACTTACTTAGGAATATATTATGAATTACCAATTTAGTTAAAATAAATAATTTATATAATCTATTAATCGACATATATATATATATATATATATATGTATAACAGGTATGGGGTGGGGGCGGAGAGTGCAATATCCGTCCCCGTCCCCATCCCTGGTTTGAGACAAACGGCGATCCTCGTTCCATCCCGATTTAGCAGAGAATCTCCGTCCTCGATTGGGGCGAGTGGACCGGGTTCCCCAATGGATCGATACCGATTCCCATGCCTATTTATGAGTATTAATTACTAATTTTTAAAAGAAAATATTACTTACTAAGCACTTCAACTTTCACTATATTATATTTCATACCTTGATTGCTTCTATTCTAGCATACTCAAGGAAAAAATTGAAAAAACTTAAAAACATTATATAAGAAATGAGTTGATTCAAAGATGTACAAGGAAAAAAATCTCAATTTTGCAAAGATGTACAAGAAAAATATTTTCAATTATACCGTTGATACCATTAAGGCTCTAGATATTCCAAAGTACCAATAAAAATGAGAGATTATTTTTTTAGAACTTTGGCAACTAAATGATACTTTTTGAACAAGAACTAGCTATGTGATCAACTTATAAAAGCAATTAAACATTTAAAACTTTATATCAATGATGTCACTATAAAACAAAAAGGCTTCAGTCAAAGAAAAAATTTATCGGTAATTCGTCGGAAAAAAGCCATCATTGGTGGATCTCATCGCCAGAGAAAGTATAGCGTGTGATCGTGATTACCAATGGATTTTCAATAGAGGATGGTCATTTGCCCCGCCCCTTTGGGGAACCCAGTTCACCGGCCCCGTTCGGGGTCGGGGATCCCCTACATGGGAAAACCGACCCGACCCGACCCATCCCATCCCCGTATGTATATATTAACTAAAAAGATATATATTTTAAACCAAATTTTACCCTTTATAAACTATTTATCGTTAAACCGGAAATTGATCGGGGATAACCAGGGATAAGCATGACAAAAACGGGGGATAGGATTGGATTCCCCGTACCCGCCAGGGACCGGGACTAGGCCCGGGGCAGGGATTGCATTCCCCATCCCATTCCCTCGTCGTTGCCATGCCTAATTTTCAATTCCGTCGATGATCCACCATAAATCCATCTAAAAAGACCAACTAAAAAATTCGTCAGGAAAATCTGTTTGTTTTATAGCTGTAAAAGGATAAAGGCTATAGATGGAAAACAACAATACGTACAATTTTTTTAAAATATATTAACTATATTATTTATCGAGAATTCTTTTATTAAATGAAGTTGAATATAAAACTCTAATAAACAAATTTTCATTTTTTGAAAAATAAAATTTCAATATTGGCTTCTACCATCTTAGTTGATAACTTGATATGTTCAAGCATCAATTTTGCCTTCTTGGTTTTGATTTACCAAAAAAAAAGTTCTCTATCATATATTTTAAAAAATGCCGAAAGAATCTTCTATCGATATGAAAATACTGCAAGGTATATTTCAAAGAAAAAGTAACAAAAAACGTCGATTTCGCAATTCGCAGGCAGTCTTTGTTTGAAATTGCCATTTTTTTTTGTAATATAAGTGGGTTTTAAAATGTTCAAGCTAAATCTAAATAGGAGTTTGTATTAATATCTATTTTCTTAATTAAAAAATTGACACTTACATTTACATATGTTTATGTAGTATATATATATATATATACACACACACACATACATAGATATGAGATCCAGTGAGAAGAAGAGTTAAGGTAAAAAACGTAAAAAAAGATCCATTGCATGCACATTAGGATGGAAAACACCGAGATAAGATGCACCTCGGTGCACCGGGCTCAATCCCCGTATCCCCGTATGAAGCGTAATTCATATGTGAGTTTAAGATTAAAAGTGATCAGGGTTTAGATCCCTTCTATGCTTTTCACCTTAACTCTTCTTTTCACACCATCTCACGCCTACATACATACATATATATATGCATGCATACGCATCCATGCAACTAAATGTCAGATCTAGTCGATGTAATTTTCTATTTTAAGCAAGGTTCTAGATTGCGTGAGGCATGACGTGGTGGCGAGGCCAAACCTCAAGCTTTGAAGCCACGTCGAGGTCACGACGTTTTTTAAGGCGTGACTTATAGTGGAAAAAAATCTCTATATCATATATAAAATTATATACATAAACATATGCTTTCTACTATTACTCAATAAATCAATAATACTACACAATTTAAATTAGGTTATATACTAAAAACTAACAAATAAGATATTAAAAAGATGAGTATGATCCAATATCATATCACAAAAGCCGTGCACTACGATGTGGCGTGCCTCAAGCATAACGTGGCATGAGACACAAACCTTAAGCCACGACGCTCCATGACAACTGTTGCGACGAGCTTTTTCGAACATTGGTTTTAAGCAAAAAGTTGATTACTGGTAGTCTCAACCGACCTTACACGGAAATTAATGTCCTAAGAAATTAATCAGTTTCAACAATCCATTATTAGGTTTTTGTGTTCCAACATTAATGTCAACCATTACAACTCAAATGTAAGTTTTGATATAAACTATAGCCTCTTAATTTTCCCACAACGAAATATACAATGATGGCACAAGCAACCACTCCCTTACAAGGGGATCCGCCCCTTTACATGTCCACGTATATGTGTGCACATATATATATATATATATATAAAGACATGATCAAACAAGAACGATATTTATTTATAAGAACACGAAAACGAGAAAAATCATATGTGATTTTATACTAACATCACATATAAAATCACATGTGATTTGGCCGACCTTTGTCCTGCGACCTGAAGACGCAACCAGAAGTCGCGCACACACTCTTTTTGACCGATAATGGAAAATCATATGTGATTTTGCATGTGATTTACCCCGTTCTTTTAAATAGATACCATTCTCGTTTGATCACGCCTCTACATACATATGTATATAGACTTGAGGTCATTTGAGACCAGACTATTTTGCTGTGAGGATTCATTTTTTTTTACTTTCATAATGTTTTTGTTGTGAAGTTTCAAGTGTAAAAATGTGGTCTTAATAGTCTCACGAACACATGCTGATCTTCGATAAACCCAACCTTATGCACACACATAATATATATATATATATATATATATAGAGAGAGAGAGAGAGGGGGGGGGGGAGTTCAAACGAGAACTTTTTGGGTTTAAAGAAACACGAGAACCGGTTGTTCAAGTACAAAATCATATATGAGTTTGTACTAAAGACCGGACGACTTTCCATGCAACTTAAGGTGGCCCCAAAAGTCGTCTGCTATCCTTTAGTGCAAAATCATATATGATTTTGTTTGTTTCTTTGTTTCTTTAAATATATACCGTTCTCGTATGAATCCGTCCATATATATGTATATAGTTTATAGTAAGGGGCCATTTGAGCAAACTACACCTTTGCAGCCACAAGGTCATGGATTTGAGTAATGGGACAAACATCCTTATTACAAAAATGCCGAAATGTGAGGGAGAGCCAAGATGATACATCCAAAACCTCCCTTTCCAACCCTTGTATAGCCGGTGGATAGACTCGCGTCCTTAATTGTTTGCTATGAGCTATGTATCTTTTTTTTGAAAGGGTGTTTTAGGCTATGTCTGTATTAATCCCGACAAATTATGATTGCAAAAAATCAGTCCTAATAAATTCAGTGGACACAACTGTTGTGTACGCCTTAAATCAAACTCTAATGTTTTTTTGCCACCACCACATCACCTTAATCATTAGACCACAACCCTTGTAGTTTTGTTTGCATGTACCTTTGTGCGTGTACGTATTTCTTTATGTATGTTTGATATGTTTATACACAACTACGTTAATTTTTTAAATTACAAAACTAAATACTTCCGGTTGGTATCAACAAAAATGTTTTCAATTGGTATCGAAGTAGACACTTTAATGAATTTATTGAGATTCGAGTGATTTTGTTAATTACAATGACGAAAATGTTAACACATGTAAGGGGTTAAATAAGTTCCACACTTCAATAAACAACTCAGTTGAGCTGATACTTCAACATTCAACATACTTCAACATTTTACGTCACAGTAACATCTTTTTATCCATGTCATCATGTTTGACAATTATAAGCTACGTTACTCTTTAAACTATGAAATAAATATTGTTTGATAAGTTATAAGCTGTTTTTTTTAATAAATACTTCACATAACTTGTTTGGGTTTTTTTCGTCCAGTTATGTCCCCTTATTTTTATTTTAGGTCATTTTATAGTGTCAAACCCAGCTTATAATCTAATTTCTACTAAACTTATTATCTAACAACTAAGTTATTAGTTAATTTGTCAAATAAATAGTCTAAAATTGTTGGACAACTTAAATTTAGCCACGACTCACCCATACATATCATATGCCATTGCTAATATTGTTTATGTAATTATTTAAAATTATTCAATGAAAATCAGCAAAATGGAAATGTGTTTCTCTTACGTTAAAGTGATCAATATAAAGCCATTGCTAATATTGTTTATGTAATTATTTAAAATTAGTAGTTAAGGTTATTGTTCCTTCTATAATATTATATATAGCATGATAACATCGTAACCACATTTTTTTTAAAAATTGGTTTTTTCATTTTATGCGATGGCAAATAAATTAACACTCATTATTCTAAAATAATTTTTAGTGGTATAACATGGGTATTATTTATGCAATGCATTATTTAAGTAAAACAATAGACGTAGTAAAAAGTTGAATAATATTTGGATTCTCCAACAATTCATTGTACCCGCAAACAATGACTTCTCCCAATAGATACAAACAAGAGATATGTATCTGGACCACTTTATAGATTATAAGTTCATGATCCAAGCTCGTTATCATTTTGGACGGAACATATCCATTCCTTGATTCTGGTTAGTAAGAGGGATCTTGAACTAAGAAATAGACCCTAGAAACTAAAAAAGATATCACGAGCAATTGTAATAATTGGTTACGCTCGAATGACTTAAAAAGTTATATGCCTTTCGTGCGGGTGGGAACTTACCATGCAAGTGTTTTGAGTCTTATCCCAGATTGAATTTGGTGAACTTAGACATAGGGTCGAAATATCAATTCGGAAAGTGTCTCTCATACAATTCTCAAATCAATCCAGTGATCGATTTACCATTTACCCCCTGTTCTAACAGTTTCATAGCTTTAATTTGAGATGCACACCCCAATCTGGAAGTCTTACAAACCGTACAAACCATGATTAACACATATATTGGGAAATAGTTGAGATATTTATGGAAGATGATAGAGTGCATTCATTATGATCATTGTTTTAAATTAAAAACAATCGAAATATTTATGAATCAATATTGATTATGCTAGATGGACAACTAAAATTGGTTTGTATGATTTGTAAGAATTCAATGATTTCTTCATATTGTAAAACATTAGATCATTTTATTTTATACATAACTTAATAAATAAAAAACGGTTTATACATGTACATTGGGGTTTCAAATATCATAATATTAGTAAAAAACACAATCGTATCACAAATTACCTTTGTAAGTACATAATCTTTTTTTTTACGACATATGAACTTACACATATTCATGGTTTTTTGAGGTTCGAACCCCTAGCCTCTACTCTACTGGTAAACCTATACAACTAGGCCAAAGGCCTTTAATTTGGTACCGCTGATTACTCCTTCACAAAAAAATTCTCTTTCTCTCTCTCTTGGTATCGTGAGGGTCTAGCCAGCTTGTATGTATACACACCTCGACTAATCTCATGGGCCTTGGGTTTAGCATCCAAACAAATCGTATAGTGGTCTTGATGGGACTTGAATTAGTAACCTCTAAGAAACAAATCCAAAATATTACTCGTTGAACTATCCTCAATGTTTGCTATATCTCGCTTGCTCGTATCTATTTATGATATTTAATTGATTAATTTTTTTTTCTCCAAATAAACCTTATCAATCAAGTATACAAATAATATATATGGTACCATAGCTTTTGTCAAAATGTACAATCAATAGCTTTGTTGTTGAAAGTGACTATTTTGTTCTTAGGCATGTAACTAAATAAACAAGGTAAGGAGTCGACAATAAAAATGAAATAGGGTTAAAAAAGTGAGATATCATCCTTGTTTTTCTGTCTAATACAGCTCTTTCGACTTCAACATTGATTTCAACTCCGATGCAACTGGAATTTACAAAAACACAAAATACAAAAGTTGTAGATGACCTTGTTAAATATTCAGACAACCTTAGATTGTCTTTATCCGAGGAAATGATCAAAATAGATTCATATCCAATAACGTTTGTAATGAGGATTTTTTTTTTCTTTTTAATCTATCAATCTATCTCCTATTTATAAATCATAAAGTATTAATAATTCACCACACAAACTCACAAATAGCAATGTTTTACCTAGTTTGTAATAAGAATAAGTTAAATATCATATTGCTGACAACCCTATACTCTATCGATAGACAATATGATTGTGTACATTTTATTCTTTAGACCTCACATCAGGTTGAGATATATTGGGCTCTTTTCGATTGGTTTTGTTGTTGACACTAACAAACAAAATTGGGTTTATGGGACGGCAAAAATGTTAAAGTGTCTTATAGGGTAAGATTCTCGGTCCTTGCTATGCCTCTTACCGAGTAAGATTTTTGGTCCTTAGCATGCTCATCGGGTAAGGTAAGTGACACTTGGTAAACGCTTACTCAGTAAACGTTTGGTAAACGACCCCTTACTTTAATATCTCCCTTCAAAATTTCTGCTTTTTATTGTGATCTTAGTTTAAATTCCCATGTATCTTTATCTATATATCTAATAAAAGAACAACCAAGCATAATGATGTGTCCTTCTTAGAATTGAGTATTTTATAGTTGTTGAAATGAGGTTAATTTTCTCTATCCCACATTGATAGAGGGATAAAGAATGACTATTGATGGTGGATATATAAAAGGTTGTTGAGATGCTTTTGTTTCAACTCATTAGGTTGGCTCCTTTTGGCTAACTCTTCAAGTTCATGTTGGTTAACCCTTTAAACTTATGTTGGCTAAACCTCCAAACTAATGGGGTTGGTTTATTTTAGCCAACCTTCCTTTTGCATATAAGAACAACCAAGGGTAATATTGTGCCCTCTAAAAATTCTTTATATATATATATATAAATCTTAGGGTATTGAGGTGGAACCATGAGAAGTGAATATTATCAAATGGTGAATTGTGGTTGAGTTTTAGGCTATGTTTGGCAAAAGTAGATAATAAGGTACCTTATGACTTATAAGGTAGTTTATCCCTCTAAACTCATGTTGGCTAAACCTCCAAACTAATCTTTTTGTGACAACTCTTAATCAAGGGTATTTGATGTGACCTGATTTTTTTATAAAAATGTGTGTATATATGAACAAAAGAAGATGATGTCTATTTGTGTTAACAAATAGGGTTAGCTAATTTTAGTTGATTGTTTTTGGAAAAGAAAATCTTAAAATATTTATCGCTACCATGCATGCAACGCATGGGCCCCACACTAGTATATATTAAAGGAACAAAACAACCTTGGGTATTGAGGTGGCATCATGAGAAGTAAGTATTCTCTAATGGTGATTTGTGGTTTAGTTTTAGTAGTCCCACATTGGTGAAAAGTTTAAATTTTGAACAATGTGAAGTGTATAAGAAAAGTTGATTGGATGTCTTTGTGTCAATTCATGAAGTTTGCCTCATGGGGTTGTTTTATTTTGGATGACCCTCTTTAAAATCTCTAAAGTCAAACCATGGTTGGAATCAAAACGAACCAAATGCTAAATTTTATAGTGCAAAGTTAAAACTGAAACCAAGGATGATGACTTGGCAACATAAAGTTTGAATATTCCTTAAATCTTCAATTAAGGTTGGCCTTCATCATCTCACATTGGTGGAAAAATGATGGTTTGGAAGAAGATGATGGATATATAAAAGAGTGATGGAAGCTTTGATATCTATAACCATTGAAATCAAAACCAACCAAATGGTAAAATTATAATGCAAACATATAGTTATAATATCATGTAAAACACAAAGTTGAAAACAAGTTGTTTCTTTCACAAAATATTAATCATCTTGAAACAATGTTGAGTTCCATCATCCCATATTGGTGGAAAAAATCATAGTTTGGAAGAAGATGAAAGATATATAAATGAGTAATGGATGCTTTGAAATCTATAATCATGGTTGGAATCAAAGCCAACTATATGGTAATTAAATTTATAGTGCAAAACACACAGTTTTTAAAGTACCATGTAAAATTCATTTTTAAAAACGAATTGAAATATAAAATTAAAAAACCACAACGTTGTTACATCCAAATAATTGAGTAATTATTTTCTTGAATTGTGGTTGAGTTTTTTCCCCACATTGATGGAAAGATGAGATTGACGATGAATGATATGTATATGAAAAGAGGTTGAGATGCATTTGTAGCAACTCATGGAATTGACTCCCTTTAACCGATCCTCTAAATTAATGTTGTTGGCTCATTTTGACTGACCTTCTGAACTAATGAAGTTGGTTAATTTGTCCTACCTTAAAAAAGTTAATCTATATATAAATAATTAAACAAATAAATTAAATGAACTAAAATATATATATATATATATATATATATATACACACACACAATTAATACATCAATATATCTCAATGTCAAATAGCATCAATATAATAGAAGAAGAACTATGGGTGATTATTTGGTATTGTGAGATTTGAGTATTCATAATTATTCTATTGATAATGGATTTGGTTGTTCATATTGGTGACGGGTGAGAATATGGCCAAGTAAAATGTGAGTCTATGGGTTTGTTTTTTTTGGCCCATACTCTAAAACGATATATATTAATTATTTTATTTTGCATTTCATTAAATGTAAATTCATGAATCACGTTTCATCTTAATTTTGTAACATGATTTTAAAGAAACAAAATATGTTACCGTACACGTACGATGCCGAACATTAGTTTTGTTAAATCGTAAATCCTTCATTTCCTTGTATTATAGGGCTCACCAAGCATTACTTCTAATGGTTGTAGTGAGCTATAAAAGACAAAAGTGGACTTTTAAAGTATGATGTAACAATTCATCCAACTCAATTCACTATGATGATGGAAGTTGATTAAGCAAAGTAATTCATTAAATTTGAAGAATCATGGAGTCTACTTAGCCATGCATGTTAATTAGGTTGTATTTGTTTTTTGTTTTTTTAAATGATATCCTAGGCATTTGTCTAGACTAATACCTGATAATTTTAAAACTATTAAAGCATGCAGCCATGAGATAATTCCCTAGTGGCCACAAGTTGTTTGTACCTGGATTCGAACCTGGGATAGATAGATTATCTAGCCTTATCCCTCACAACCCTTAACCAGTATGCCACAAATCTTGTGGTTTTGTATTTGTTTGTTGTTACAACTTTTGTAAATGCATATTGTTGAGCCAAATACTGAGTCTGTAAATTTTATCATATAAAATTATATACTTATAGAAAAAAATTCATACTTGTAATTGTACATGGTGATTTTATGAAAAATAACAGGTTTAAATGAGTGAGTACTTTCTCCCTCTTAAGAACTTAGACCATCTCCAATCCACTTCTAAAAACATAAAAAATATAAAATGGAGGGTTTTTGGTCTCCAACCCAATACTAAAACACAAAAAAAAAATAGAGGGATAAATTTTGAACCTTTATATTTGAAGGTCAAAAAAGCAAGTCTCTAAAAATTATATTAATATTTTATTTGGCTTTTCTAACTTTTATATATATATATATATATATATATATAGGGGAGGAATCAAATAAGAACCACCCCTTTTTAAAGGAACAAAGAAACAAATTGTGGACCACATAATATTAAATCATATTAAATCATAAATGATTTAATATTATGTGGGACCCACATCATATGTGATCCACAAGTGTCCCTTTGTTACTTTAAAAATGCAAAGTTCTCATTTGAACCTTGCTCTATATATATATATATATATATTAATAGTATACTAATTTAAATAATTAATTATGCAGTTTTTTACGGGTTTTTTTGCAATTTTTTACCTGTTTTCTGCTATAAGAAAATAAGATTATACAACTGCTGTTTTGCAGTTTTTTTTCTGGTTTTCTGTAGTTTTTTACTGGTTTTTGTAGTTTTTAACTGGTTTTCTGCAAAAAAAAATTCTGGTTTTCTGCAGTTTTTACTGGTTTTCTGTAGGTTCAAGTGATAATTATATATTGGTTTTCTACATTTTTTTACTGGTTTTCTACAGTTTTAAGTGATAATTATATATTAATTATAAAAATCAATTATATATCATAATTATTATGTTTTAATAAAATAATATTATTTTATTATTAAAAATGTTTTTAGTGTTATTTTTTTAGTGTGTGGTTGGAGATGATTTTTTTTAATGTTTAATTTGTAATGTTTTTTGTGTATTTTTTTAATGTTTTAGGTTGGAGATGCTCTTATTAGTTTATTTTTTTCGTCTCATATCGTCGTCAGCTAAATATAACAAAGACCTAAACAAAATTCTATAGCAGAGTTTCTTAACAAGATCCCCAACTTCCTATTTTTTCATTTATAAATAATTGTATAATTGTTTATTATTTACTTGTTACATATATAAACTAAAATTAACATCAAATTCAAAATAAAATTATTAATTTACACTTTCTCGCATTAACTTTAATTTTTCAATTGATATATTTCAATAACATATTTAAAAATTAACTAAAATATAAACATAAATTCATACTATAATTAAAAAAAAGGTGCAATATTACATAAAAATTAAACTTAATAAAAAGTAACACATTTTTTTTAAATATTTTTTTTGTATTATTCTTTAAAGTTATGTTTAATTTATTACTCTACAATTTTTTTTAATTACATTCTTATTGAATACAAATAAAATGACATATATTATTATCTATTTATTAATAATTATATAGATTTATCTCTACTTATTTACGAAATTTACTCATTAAATCAAAATAAATAAACCCTGTATAAAACTAACAAAAAACTAAACATATTTTAAAATTATTAATTTGCAAAATTAATGTTAAAACCCTAATTATGTTTTATAAATTTATTACTAAAACAAATACAATAAAATGTTTAAAAAGCCATTAACAAAAAACGAGTTAGAAAATTCTTTTTTTACAAAAAATGGATTCTTATAACGTATAAAAAGAAAATTTATAACTAAATTAAATGTTTGTATTGTAAGGTAGTAAAGAACACCTCGTTTGACCTTTGGCATTTATTTGTAATCAAAGAAAGAATCTGAGCCGTAATAAAAGGTTAAATGCCTCCTTCATCATCGTAAAATGTGTGTATACATATTCCATAAATATATGTGTTGTCTGTATTTATTTAAAATAATATTTTATAGAGTAAATTATGGATTTGGTTTTTATGATATTCACGTTTTTATAAATTTAGTCCCTAGATTTCTTTTATTATGTAGGATGCATGGGGTATACATTTTTTTTTCATGATTTTGGTCCCTCGACCAAACAGCCGTCCAACAGATCCGTTAAACACGAGGATAAAAAACCAGTCATTTTTGCACTTCTTTTTTCTATTTTAACCTTTCTTTAATTAATATTTTTAAATTAGGGGTCAAAAAAACTTCGAGTGTCAAAGATTAACATCACTCATCTTTCTTCTCCTACCATCCTACTCCCTCTTTATCATTGGACTAGGCTATTGTCTCTGGCAAAATCCCCTCAGACTTTCTCAGTACGACTTGTGAAACGCTCTTTATCGTGCATCCACCACTGGCATGACGCTCCTGCTCCCCAACCCCCATGGTCATCCTCTCCCCTTCCCCAATGTATCCCCCAACATCGTAACCACTATCTTCATGTATCACTTCACATATAAAAAGTCAAACTCCAGGGTCAAACCGTACATATTACCTCTATGTTTGTCAGGGTAATGCTACAGAGAAAAACCAACTGCTTTTTGAAGTCACAGAGAAAAAACATTGAAGTAAACTGCAGTCGTGTAAGGCGGATGAGGTGGTGGGTTCACGGTGGTACGATGATGGAGAATGGTGACAAAGAACAGGGTGGTGGATCGAATTTGACAGACTTCTTAGATGATCGTTTGGTCCAGTGACCAAAACCGTGAAATAAAGTACCTACTCCCATATGTTCCATGAAACAAACGAAATTTAAGGACTAATTGCATAAAAATCCACATACCACAAGGACCAAATCCATAACTTACCCTAATAAGATAATAGTCAATAATATTTTATTTATGTCACGACTTTCTTCCACATCACACACCAGTCACACCAACATAAATAAAAGCAGCCTCTAAAATCACAAGTGTCGGTGGTAGCTTAGCTTCATTCAGCGATGAAACCCACAGACTCTCTCCTCTTATTCACCAGAGTCTCAGCTACTATCGTTGCCATTCTCGTTATCACTTGGGCTCTCTACTTCACCACCAGCTTCCTTCCTACTCACACTCTTTCTCAAAGAGACCTAATTTATTCTGTAATTAATTCTTTAAACCCTTAAATTTCAATTCTCATCTTTTCTTTTTTTTTCTTTTTTTTCTTATTTCTTCAAATCTTCATCTTTAATCTTTAATTAATCAAACAGGTTCTGCATCCTTTATTAATGGTCATTGGTTTCATTCTCATAAGTGGAGAAGGTATGTATGTATATATATATATATATGTATTAAAAAAAGAAACCCTTTTTGTTCATGAATTGAAGATGAGAAAAACCCATTTGAAAATGTGTTTGAATTAATGCAGCAATATTGGTGCATAGATGGTTACCTGGTTCAAGAAAGAAGAAGAAAAGGGTGCATTTGTGGCTACAAGGGGTGGCATTGGCAAGTGGGATATTTGGGATTTGGACAAAGTTTCAAGGGAGAGATGGAGTTGTTGCCAATTTCTATAGCTTGCATTCTTGGTTGGGTCTCTTTTGTGTCTCTCTTTTTGGAGCCCAGGTATTAATTAATTAATCTACCCTTAATTATCAAATGTTTACTTAGTATGCGTTTATTGAGTGTCACTTACTTTATCAGATAAGTGTTTACTGAATGTCATTTTACTTCCCGGGGTGGTGTAATTATCGAGAATTATGCCTCGTAAATGAGTGTGAAGAGTGTTACCTGACTAATGCTTATTGGGTAAAAGATATTTACATATCAATTTTGATTGTCGAAAATGTTACTCCCTAGTATATATAATAGGGTTTTTCTTTTTACACCCTAGTCTAATTTCCAAATGCACCCTAGTTTAATTTTATTTATCTATTTTAATTGGTAACACACTAACTCCCATATTTATTTATGAATTTTAATTTAAGGACATATATATATATATATATATAGATTAGGGTTTAATACATATCCTATATAATAAAGTAAATATGACTCTTGTTCGTAAACGGTTACTCGATATAAATTTTAGTAAATGATCTTATTTTAAATGAAAATATTTTGTTAAATAACCATTCTTATTAATTTCACACTGAAATCATCACTATCAATATTTTATTGTTTACATTTTGAATGCATATTAGAATTCATTCGACATTATCTTAAATTTTACACGTGAAAAGTCAGACTATTCAAGATGTCTTTAATAATAAATTGAAAAATAATAGAAGAAGACTAATAACTTCAAATTATTAATAAGTGAGTAAAAAAATTCTTTCAAATTTAAAGCTAAAATAAAAGTTTGGGTGAATTAGGATTTAGGAGCATATAATTTAATCAATTGTGGATGAAATTATAAAAAGGGACTGTTAAGATGTTTTTTAATATTTTTTTAATATACTTAATTTATCTAAATAATTCTTACTTTTCTAAAAAGCTAATAAAAGTTTTAATTAATTGCATATAATCATAAACGAAACTGGTAGACCATTATATTTAATCAAATATTTATGTGTTTGGAAGAAAGTGGCATAAAAATAATAGATATAGTTATACAATAATTTGGTGGTGGTCCCCACTCCTCAAGTGATCCAACACTCCATTATTGCTTCTATTATGCGCAAAGCCACGTCATCTATATATTATTTCTTAAAGACTCGTTAATTTTATACCATTTATTCATTTATAATCATTGCTTATAAAATTAGGATAAAAAACAAAAATTAGGTTGAACGGGAAAAAATAAATCCATTAAACTAATTAAAAGAAACAAACATAAACTGTTTTTTCTAATTTATTATAAAAAAATTGTTTGCTTTAGCCATAAAACTTTCTGAAGAACTCCTTCAAAATTCTTTTTTTCAATTATGCTTTTTATATTTATCAATTAATATTTTAATATTTATTTTTAAGTCATTTGATATTATCATCTAGATTATCAGCTAGTTTATAAATCAACAAAACAACTAAGGGGCCGTTTACCAAACGTTTATCTAGGTAAGTGCTTACCAAGCCATATTACCTTACCGGAGGAATATAACGAGTACCAAAAATCTTACCCGGTAAGAGCGAAGACAAGAAAACCAATGACCAAGAGTCTTACCCGGGTAAGTGATTGCGACGAATCTGACCACGATAAGCGCTTACCGGGTAAATTGTTGCATACGATGCCGTTTTTGTGGACTAAAATCTTACCCGATATGTAAGTGATAGTGTTGAATTTTGCAGGTAAGCACTTACCCGGGTAAGATTTGGTAAACGGCCGCTAACTTATCAACTAATTTACTAAACATAACCTAACAAAAACAGACAACATTTTGGCATTCTTTCATATATGTGTACTAATAACTAATCTTTTTATTATTGTGAATGTAGTGGTTGATGGGTTTCTTAAGCTTTTGGCACAAAGGCGAGGTGCGAATGACCCGAATACGGGTTTTGCCGTGGCATGTTTTTCTCGGCCTTTATACATACGGATTAGCCGTAGTAACCGCTGAAACCGGGCTTCTCGAGAAGTTGACTTTTTTGCAAACAAAGGGAGTTGTGTTAAAGCGTTGCAATGAGTCAATGATCGTTAACGGTTTAGGGCTAGGGTTAGCCATGCTCTGTGGGATCGTGATATCAACCGCAATCTCACCCAAACAGTCTCAAACTACTCCAACAACAAAGGTCGTGTATTCAGACACCAAGTGCTTAACTTCTTAGTTGAATTCATATTCGTTATGTTTCATTCGATATCCAGAACTCGTGTACATATGCAAATTTTTTAGTTAAAAATGGTTTTACTTTGTTCTTTAATAACAACGGTATCTTGATCAAAGTAGTCTATGAGACCGTGCAAAGTACCATTGGGCACACAGTTCGGCAAATTTTAAAGTCCTGTTTGCTTTTTCACTTATTCATTCAGATGTTTTTAAATTCAGATCGTTTTCTTTTTTCCAGATCCTCTCAGATCCTCTCAAGTCTGAAAATCATCGTGGTAACTTCACCACTTAATTCCTCTTATTTGCGTACACCCACATTGTTAGGGATTTATATTCAAATTTCAAACTTCAGTCGTAAAAACAAATAGTCTAGCTGATTCAGATTTCATACTCCAACATCACCTCTTATAAATCAGAAGTGAAATTAGAATTCAGACTTGAATACCTCTTAAAAAATCAAACGCTACCTAAATCCTTCGGTCAACAACCATGACCCTTATAGAAGCTTCCATTGAAGAATTAGAAGCAAAGACGGATGTTAGCTACGCATGGTGATGATAAGCTTTCGGTCTATAAATTTGGCACCACCAACTTTCCCTTGAATTTGAGATGGTAAACAAATAACACGTCGTTGATCCCCGGCCTCAATCAATAATTCCGATCCTCCCCTATACTGCAAGTTTCATGGATTTGTTAAGCTGACCCAAACACCCACAGTTAAAAAAAAAATCGACAGTTTTACATGCCAACTTACTTGGTATAACTTTATTTCGGATTTTTCAAAACCGGGCATTAGAAGGGTCATAGATTTGTTCGTTGGATCGAATGTAACCGATTGCACATATCCACTACTTGAACCACTTTTCGAACCGTTAAGAAGATCTCGTGCATTGTTACTGTTACCATTTTGCATGATATCCTCCCAATTCAATGGGGTTTTAAAGGAAATAGAGGGATAGGAAGCAAATGGTAAGGGGGAAAATGTTTTTTTTGCGGTTTCTAGTTGTTCCTCGGTGGAGCTTAAATGTGTTATACCGAATGCACCAGAAATTAGTGCACCAGCTTGTATAGCACAACCCCAGTAACGTAATGCGGAGTTTAAAGATATTGGGTTGTTCAAATCCGTCACAAGGTAGCACCCAAATAAATGCGGTTTAGTAATAAAAGACGACCCGTTCTGCATTAAATGAAACAGAAGAAAATTTCAGAAACTTAAAATGGTTACTTTTAGGACATTTTTGACACCATTATTCTTTTGATGTCTAAAAACCAAATCAAAACAAACGAACCCACCAGTTGTTTTCTTGAAAGACTCCTGTATATATATATATATATGTGTATATATACATAGAAATAGGTTCATGCGAGGACGGTAACAATTTACGAGAATGCGAGGACAATCCTTAGCCAATCATTTTGCACATGAAAATTTTCATGTACAAAATCACATATGATTAATATACAAAATCATATATGATTCACATACAAAATCATATATGATTAGCCGATATTTTTCCTGCAGTCATTTTTTATGTCAGTACAAAATCACATATGATTTTGTACATGGTACAAAATGATTGGCTGAGGATTGTCCTCGCATTCTCGTAAATTGCCACCGTCCTCGCATGAACCCGCCTCTATATACATATACACATACACATAGAGGGAGGTTAAGGGGAAAACCTCAAAAAAAAACTGAAGAACACCAAGAGATCCCTCTAACTGGACGGTATGTACAAATGCATATAAGCGATCGAAGTTGTTTTGTTTCTCTGCATTAGTGCATATGCACTAATGCATGTTACAAATTACCAGTATGCATTTGTGCATACCGTCCAGATGGAGGGATCTCAAGGTGTTCTTCAGGTTTTTTTTTTGAGGTTTTCCCCTTAACCTCCCCTCTATGTGTGTATATATATATACATATATATATATATATTGATATACAGAGGAGAGGAGTAGGTTATGATGTATTCAAATCAAGAGATGAGATTATAATACCTCTAACAATTGATCTAATTTATCCCATATTTCTCCACTAAGTTGGCCACTGAATCCAGAACTACTGGTGCCTGTATTCAAGGCTTCATCTGCAAGTCTCAACAGTGATGGGCTAGCCAACCTTCCCATATCAGTCTTTTCAGCCAATTTTCGCATACATTTCAGATACAATCTGGTACAAATATGTAATTGTATATCATCATTTATATGTATATATGTTTGTGCATGTGTGTGTATATATATAGGGAGGTTCAAGAAAAAACACAAAAAAAGAGAAAACTGAAAAACACCATGGGAGACCTCCATCCAGATGGTATGCACTAATGCATACAAGCGTTTTCTTTTCTATGCACCAATGCTTCTATAATTATAGAAGCATTGGTGCATATGCATAAATGCATGTTAGAAATTACCGGTATGCATTAGTGCATACCGTCCAGATGGAGGAGGGCTCTCAGGGTGTTTGTTCAGTTTTTTTTTTGGCGTTTTCCCTTGAACCTGACACTATATATATATATATAGAGAGAGAGAGAGATTGAAAACCTTGATTTACCGGTAGCACCAATCATCCTTATTGTTTCTTCTGTGCTTACACCATCATAAACAACTATATCAAACTTATCTTTTGGGTTATTCTTTTGATTTTTAATCTTCAAGAATCCCACAAGCCTTTCAAGTGCCAAAGCTGAAAATATAGCATCCATTCCAGGAAGCACCCCAAGCTCTTCTCCCATCATCTACTCCACAACAATCCATGAAATGTTGTCTATATATATATAATTTTATATATATATATATTTTATAATCATAGCAAAAGAGCGATCAACTTTTCTCAAAAATGGTACTAATCAAGCATAATTAGGTTCAAAAAGTCGATCACTCCAAAGAAAACAATGAACAACTAAGCTTTTATATGAAGAAAATGAATAATGGTCACATACCCACCCCTTCGAGGACTCCTTGTGTAAGATTGAGACGAGCATCGGCTTGTTTTAATTGACTTAGTGGATCAAGAATCATCTAATTATCAAACACACTTGATCAATGGTCGAAAAATGCTGAAAAGAAATCTCAATTACTAGAAAGAATAACGTACTTTTGTGGTTTCTAATCTAACGGCTGAAAGATTATCGTTAAAAGTAACAGGAGTTGTTCCGATCTTACAGTTGAGTAGATAATCTGCAGTGGGATCTTGCGAATGTATTACCAAACATGTTTTAAGCCCAGCCATTGCATAATGCTGTAAAGAAAACAACTTAATTAACACATCTTATTTAATCCACATAATTTTCTACTATTCTTCATGTTAGATGAAATTGGTACACTTTTACAGTAAAATAGAAAGTAATTAGAACATTTTGTAAATTGTACAAGTGTTTGAATTTTCGTTAAAGTAAACGTTATCCAATTGAGTAACATTGCTACTCTAGAAGATCATGTATTCATGTCTGCAACTACTCTTTTGCAACTCTTCTTAAGTAGCTTTTGAAATGCAAAATTATATGAATTTGGTTATATAACAAGTTATTTATAATTTGGATTTCACTTTGCAAACTTAACATAATGTTTAGCTTTCTTTTCTTATAATGTGTAGGTTATATCAATTTTGAAGTCATATCGTTACATATTTGACCTCAAAAATTCTAAAATGGAGGAACTGGTACTCTTTCTGCAGATTTCGTTTACATAATCCCTAAGTTTTCCTTCAAAAATCACAATTAAGATCAATAAAAGTTCCGTATCACTCATCTGACCATAAAATTTTCAAAACCCTAGTCTAATTTATCAAACAAATGCAGAGTACATGAGAAATCATATTATAGTGAAGTAGGAAACCGAACCTGAGCAGCAAAAATGGCGGAAAAGGTTTTACCAGAACCACCTTTACCCAAAAACGTGACGAATTTCGTGGGGGCGTCATTGCCATCGTTCTGCGTTGTTGAGTTTTTCGCCATTGTTATGGTGAGAAACCTTGGCCGCATTGATCGGACGAGGATACGATTGAAGTTCGAACAGAATGGCGGAGGCAGAAGCGGAGACGATGAAGGTAAAAGGGCTGTAGGATTACAGAAAGCCATTTGAGATTAAGCTGAATTTGGGAAGAAATTTTGGAGGATTTGATGAAGAAAGAAATGATGGGTGGCATATATGTGGTATGACCTACCAAAGTTAGAGACAAAGGTAACTGTTTTTAATTGTTTATTATATCAACATCATGCCGATAAGTAGCGGTGTAAACGAACAGAACGAACAAGAACGGAAGGTTGTTCGTGTTCGTTCATTTAACTTAACCGAACAAACGAACGAACACGAACGGTAAACGAACGAAATCTTTTATGTTCGTGTTCGTTCGTTTAACTTAACCGAACAAACAAACGAACACGAACGGTAAACGAACGAAATTTTTTGTGTTCATTAAGAAAATTTGTTTGTTCATGTTCGTTTGTTAAGCTGTTAAACGAACGTAAACGAACAAACATAAATGAACGTGAATGAAAATAAACGAACGTAAACGAACATCGATGAACATAAACGAACAAATACAGATATAGAATAAAACCACCATTACTTATTATTTTGTTCCTAAAAAGTAACATAACAAAATAAGAAATTGGGTAAACTTAGGAGCTATAAAAAATAAATTCTAAAATTTTAATTCAATTATTGATTTTACATATTAATTTCATAATATATAAATATATTTATATATATAAACAAACGTAAACGAACATAAATGAACATAAACGAACGAATGTAAACGAACATAAATGAACAAATGTAAACGAACGTTCACGAACGTAAATGAACGAACGAGACTATTGTTCATGTTTGTTCATTTAACTAAACGAACAAAAAAAGGTGTCCATGTTCGTTCGTTTATTAAATAAACGAACATAAACGAACTTCCCGCCGGATGGTTCACGAACGGTTCGGTGAACGTTCGGTTCGTTTACAGCCCTACCGATAACTGATTAGAGCATCTCCAACAGCATCTCTATAATAGATAAAATGAGAAAAATAAAGATTTTGGATGAAAATTATGTTCCAACAGCATTTTCATAAGTTTCTCCAAAATAAAAAAAATAAAAGAGAGTGTTTTTTTTCTCCATATTTGGAGATTTCCCCAAAAATGATTACCAAGGGAGATAAATTAATATTTTATTCATGATCCAATTTTCTCATCCAAAAAATCAGTTAAAAGTTACCACTCTATAAAACTTTATTGAAAATTATCATTTTATAAAAATTTGTTAAAAATCACAATTTTATATAAAGTCTTGTGAACCTTATTATTTTATGAAAAAATTGTTGAAAATTATCTTTTTGTTGTAGGATAAATGTGTCATCGTCTAATGGATATGACGATATAGATAGAGATAAACATATTAGAGATAGGTTAGAACTATTATCTCTTGTAGTTATCTACTTGTATCTCATCCCTATTTAAAGGGCTTATAATTAATGAGAATAACAGATCTCTTCTCTCTCTTTCTTGTTGTTCTGTTTTACTTTCTCCTTTAACACGTTATCAACACGTAGCTCAACCAAAGATCGTTTGGTCAAGCCGTGAAGCTCCAGTTTTTACGGTATCATGGTCGATTTAAGGTACGTTTTTATGCTTAAATTTCATCGTTATTGTCATTGTTGTCCGCCAGTAAACAACTATGCAGGCCATTCCCCAACGTTGAATGGCTTGTTTCCCGCTACTTCAATTCAAGTAAGCATATCTATAACTTGATCTATATATTTATGAATGTGACATGTTGCTTGTTGTTTATGTTGTTCCGTTATCCATCATTCGCCGTTGTCTTTTTTTCATAAATTCTAGTAAGCTTTCTATCAAGTTATTCATATATTAGGTTTTTTTTAAGATCAAGTTAAAAGTTAAATATAAGTTATAATTTAATCTATAGAATGTTTTTTTTTTATATTTTCATTGTTAATACTTAAATCATTGGAATTAAGAAAAAGAATTAAAAATCAAATAGAATTCATCTAATTATTTCATTTTTTATTGAAACAATGAAATTGTAAAACTGGATATTGATGTTGGTTTTTTTTTTCACATTAAGATAACTATTTAAATTAATAAAGGAGTTTATTGTCACGTTGATATAATTATTCAAATTAAATATTATTTTAATTTCTTTTAGCTAAGAACAAAATAGGAATTAAACGCAGACTACGGCTGCATTTAAATTAGATAAAAACTTATTTGTTTTTTTTTTATTAGTTTATTTTATTTAATATATATTTATATTAGTTTTATTTTATTCGATATAATGGAATATTTAATGATCTATTATTATTCTCTGATAATTTCATGAACATTATTTGTTGTGTATTAGTTTGATTTTATTTGTGTATGATGGTGTTTATGGATATGATATTATTTATCGTTTTAAACTACTACTACTATTATTATTATTATTATTTTATTTAATATATATTTATATTAGTTTTATTTTATTCGATATAATGGAATATTTATTGATCTATTATTATTCTCTGATAATTTCATGAACACTATTTGTTGTGTATTAGTTTGATTTTATTTGTGTATGATGGTGTTTATGGATATGATAACATTTATCGTTTTAAAC
Source organism: Silybum marianum (assembly GCA_036898165.1). Lineage (NCBI taxonomy): Eukaryota > Viridiplantae > Streptophyta > Magnoliopsida > Asterales > Asteraceae > Silybum > Silybum marianum. Next base: position 16,210,245 of record CM072537.1, on the reverse strand, counting down.
TACTACTATTATTATTATTATTAATGCTTATCCGTTAATTTACAATATTTGTATATTTAGATGATTAATTTAAATGTTCATCTAGATATTTGCATATTTAGATGCTTATCCAACTAGTTTACACTATCAATTATTTGTTTATTAATTATTTTTATATATTAACATTTAAATGTTTATCTTATTTAAATACTTATCTTATTGAAATGTGCTAGGTAAGCGCCCTGTAGTAAGAGGAGTAGTTATGAACCCTGTAGACCATCCACATGGGGGTGGTGAAGGAAGGCCCCCAATTGGTAGAAAAAAACCCACAACCCCTTGGGGTTATCCTGCACTTGGAAAAAGAAGTAGAAAAAGGAATAAATATAGTGATAATTTGATTCTATTATGAGTTCCTACTCATAATCTTCAATCCTATAATTAACTTTTGGAAGTTACACTTCCAACTCCCTAAAACTTTTGGTCTCTTTTGCCAAAAGCTGAAAAAAAAAGCATGAAAATATAAAAATATTATTTTAATGCTTATCTTAATTATAAGTTCCTACTTATAATTTTTATAAAAACTTTTGGAAGTTACACTTCCAACCTCCATAATATTTTGGTCTTCTACCAAAAGCTCCTAAAATACTATTAAGATGTTAAAAATCAAAATTCAACTTTATGTCAAAACCAATATTTATTTTGCTTAATGACAAATCTCTCAAAATTATTAATGTTATTCATGTATTTCATGAAACGAAATAATTGCATAACACCGAAAGATTTTGTCAAACGGGTGTAAATAACCTTAAGGTTGAAAGGACTTAAGTAATCCACGTGATTCCCCTCCTACCTGGAAATCCAAAAGTATCTTTGCGATCTATTTTCGAATATTGAAATATTTATGAAGTACTATCAACAAAAATTTAAAAATACAAAAATCCAATAATATTATGATAATGATATCTCATGCATAACATAATTACAGACCATGAATTTAAAAAATCATATATTCTCCATTATTTACAACCACTTGGACTCGAAAGAACTTGAGTACCATAAGATAGGCAAATATGTAAAACCCATCAAAATATATTGACCCTAAAAATCACCTGTTAAAATACAAGTAAATCTCTTGAGATTTTTGAGACGATGCATTAGTCACAATATTCATAGGGAAAATCATTAACTAGAATCCCCTAAGAACAGTGGACGCCCTGAAAAAAGGAAAATCAGGAGTACCTATTACTATGTACTTTCCAAACTAATCATACAGTGGAATGAAACCCACTCGATTACAAGAAAATGACTGGTTTCAACAAATATATATTGTGTCTCAAAATGCATCTCAATCTTCATGGCAAGGAACTCATAGAAGATTTCCACCTTTCATCATATTAATGAACCAATGTGAGCTAGAGTATAACCTTTAAATGAATTCATCAACCTACTGTAAGTGGTTGAGAGATATAACAAGGTTATTTCAGATCACTAAACATGTTGGGACAAAGAAAATTCTTTTGGTCAATAATAAAAGTGTTAGAGGTGGAACAACTCCAAAGGACAGTGAGTTAAAGGCAATTTCACATAGGTGATATCTATACACCTCATGGACAAATTAACCATGGAAACGGTAAGGGTCATGAAAAGAGTCGAAAAGAGTTTTACAATTTTTGGAGTAGAAATGCAACTACTGCCTAAAAGATAATGGACAATATAATAAGAAAACTACAATAATAATTGCTCATAAAAGAAAAAGAACAAGTTGAAATGAACTATATCAGATTAACCTTAAGATTGATTGAGCATAAGTTTATTTGAAATTTAAGTATTAAATTAATTTCATCTGTTGATGTTAAACCGAATATATAACCATTATTGATGTAAAGAAATACATAAGAATTACAAATACGAAACTCTCAATATTCTCCGTTCCGTGTAGGAATGTATCGAGGAGAACTTGAGTGTTTTTGTGGGAATCCCACACAATCTAAAGAGATAAACTAATATTTATTTTACTTTATAACTCATCCAACCAAAATACTTAGACGATGAACTGTCACCTCCTTAATGCCTAATGGCATAGAATTAATAGTTACAAAAGCAATATGTTAATAGAACCTTGTTGAGATATTCGTATAAATTGGAAATCATAATATAAGAAAGGAGCATATATTAGAGAAATAAATGTGTCAAACTTGTAGATTATCTAAGTCATTAAATCACATTTTGTCACCAATAAAGAACTTTGGGACAATGATGCATATATGTTTCGATATGACCACGTGAGACACCATGGTCATGACATAATGATCTATGTATTGAAAAATACACATTGACACATTCTTTTTCGAGTGAAAGGCAAAATGAGTTAATTAACTAAATTGCAACTGTTGACTTCTACAACACAAGAAATAACACCAACATCATAATAAGCCCTCTCGAATACCTAGAATTTTAATCAACCCTAATCCTTAGCCAAGACAGGAATGAGACCATCCTAAAGCTAAGAACATTATACAAAAATATTCCATTCTTACAATGAATAATAAGGTAATATTTATGGACATAAACAACCAGAATGCGGGCCATTAAAGTATTTTATGGTTCTGGTTTCGACACAATGAATGCATGTCGCATTATTGTCCACATGAAATGCTGCACTCCAAGCACTAGTTATACGTTTAAGGGCTCACCTCCCTCTTTATTTCATTAAGTCTATATGACTTGTAATGCTGGAGAATTTACATCATAAGGATTTGATAATTATTGCATATATATTGCAATCAATGTAGAGTTTTCTATACCCAAAGTGTATGTATAAAATGGTCTCAAAGAAGTTATCATCATAAGAATATAGATGGTATATAGGGAATTGGTTATGCGCACCAATTAACCCGCATTTTCCTGGGGTTATGCAAATATTACATGCAGCCTTACTTATTTGTTTTTAGACCCACTACTAGCCAACTAGTATCATGCGTACCAGTTGGTAACTGGATATACGCCTGATATTTTACATTTACGCATGTTGGTTGTGTAGTACATGTGCCCATTGCGCCCCCACAGCGCACCCAAATGGGTCCTTAAAAACGATTTAGTATAAGTTGGATATGAATCCATAACAATTATCCGCTAATTAGAATCCTTGACGGGTGATCTCTTTATCGCTAGATTAGCGAGTTGTCACTTTGATGAGACAGTCATCCCGTCGTTAGGGGGAGATAGAAAAAGGATTTTCCATGGGAACGACTGGAAGTGTCATAGAATATTCCCATCATGTCTCAATTTGACCCCCAAACTTCACAAAGTAAAATTGAAGTCAAACGAATCAGACGCGATACCTGATACGTTTAATGTTATTCTACAAGTGACAAGATCACATATACCAGTTGCAAATATATCCGTAAGGATAAAGTCCATAAACAAGGGCACAACGCCACTAGAAAGCGCGTTGCAATCACACATGGTGGAGGTGTTGTTGAGGTCGTGGCTCCCAAAAGGAAATGGGGGAAGTTACTTGGTTCGATAGATACTCATCTAAAGGAAAAGAAGAGTAAGGCACAACCATTTATCATCAATACATAAACCTCTCATGAGATTATCTCTGACTAAAACTATGTCTATGAATCATTACTGGAGGACGCTCCGAAGTTAATATTTGATTCCAGAGATCAAATAAATCTCAAATGAATTATGAAAGTGCATACGAGTCGATGGACAGACCGTACATACTCATTGATGATATTCACATATATTGTTGCTCGTGAGATGATAGAGCAGTATGACATCGAACCATGCTCAGTTGAAAAATGTCAACAAAGAGCAAATTGACCTAATAGAAGCAATCCAAGATAATTACATTTGACAAATACACGGGTATTTGGTCCGGTAGTGCTAACCCACCAAGTGTAAAGCCCGTAAGACATAGATAATTCATTTGTCATAAAAGCGTAATGAGAATAATTAAGTCATGATGTATAAGACTCTCCTTTGGCGCAAGGTTTCTCACAACGCCTTGGATTGATGACGAGAAGACTTGCTCTCTCGTGATGGACGTTATAACGTTCTGCTAATTAATTAGCCTAGTAATTTCCGAAGGAGGGAAATGCAGCTCATGAATGTGGTTACTACATGTCTCTATGGGGATCTAGATTAAGAGATATATAAAAGTGTTTGATGACATTATATTAGTAGAAACCACGAAATGCGTTCTCCATGAAATTGAAACGCTCATAGGCGGATATGGATACCTGCCTAAGTGAATACTTCATTGGGAAAGGATATAAGAACGATGAACTGTGCCCGTGCGTATTTATAAAGAAAACGAGTTCCAGATGTTCAATCATAACTCTATATGTCGATGTAATGAACATAATAAATACTCTTGATGAAATAAGAGAAACTTTATTCTATTCAAAATCTGAATTTGAGATGAAAAATCATGGGAAAACTTGGTTTTATGTATCTATTTAATCTAGGACACCGAGTTTGTGATATTAATTCACCAATCGCATATGTCTAGAAAATAATCAGGCGATTTAATATGGACAAAGCGCATCCGGCTAGCACTCCCATGATCGGTCGAAGTGTTGGATAAAAGGAAAGATCCATTTCGTCTGAAGGATGATGACGAAGAGGCTTTAGGAGCTGGAATTCCCTATTTGAGTGCAATAGACGCATTATTGTACTTAGAACAATACACTTGACCGTATTTTGTATCTCTCAATGAACTCGTTAGCTCGATTTAGCTCAGCGCCAACGCAACATCATTAGAATGATATCAAATTAATCTTTTGGAACCATTGATGTGTTATTATACTTCCTTTACAAAGAGTAAAATAGGATTGATAATGGAATTTCAATACCTACGTTGAATGTGAAAGGTAAAAGTACCTTATAGAAAAACATAAAATATTGTCATGATATGTCTTTGCTGATATTAACTATCTATTTGACTCATACAAAAAGCTCATTCTCAAAATGGATAAGGGTGATAACAAAAAGCATATTCTGCTTTAAGTTTATATACAATCAGCAATAACAAACTCTCATATATATTTGAGTGAATCAAGCAAAATGCGAGGAGAATGTGACATACTTGGTTACCAAATCATTAACTAAAATCATATTTGGGAAACATATAGAAAGTATTGGAATACTGAGACTTTCCAAACTCCCTTGATTAATGTACAAATCAGGGGGAGTAGTAGACAAAAGAGGGAGTCTACTATATGTGTAATATTGGTATGTTGTGCTCTTTCCTTCATCCAAGGTTTTATTTTTCCCATTGGGTTTTGTTCCTTGGTGTAAGGTTTTAGTGAGGCAATAGTTTATATACCATTTTGTTTTCTTAACTCTCATGATTAATGTAAGAATCTGAGAGATTATTGGACTAAAGGAAAAGTCTATGTAATGCAAATAAACTGGTGCGTTGTACTCTTTCCTTCATCCTATTTTTATTTTTCCCACTGGGTTTTTATTTTGGCGTAATATTTTAACGAGGCAACAGTTGTGCACCATCATTCCTTTGACTCGGCACAAGGGGGAATGTTGTAGGATAAATGTGCCATCGTCTAATGGATATGACGATATAGATAGAGATAAACATATTAGAGATATGTTAGAACTATTATCTCTTGTAGTTATCTACTTGTATCTCATCCCTATTTAAAAGGCTTATAATTAATGAGAATAACATATCTCTTCTCTCTCTTTCTTGTTGTTCTATTTTACTTTCTCCTTTAACACTTTTATAAAAAATATGTTTAAAAGTTATCATTTTATAAAAATTTTGTTGAAAATAATATAAATATGTTTAAAAGTTAGTTGATGTATTGAATATTTAAATAATATAATTAATGTTGATTTCTCTAGAATGGAGATGCTGTTGGAGATAAGTGCATTTTTTTTTTAGAGATTTTGACTTTTTAAGTCTCTATTTTAGAAAAAAATTAGAGGGTGTTGTTGGAGATGCTCTAACTAAACTAGGTTTTTCTTTTAATTATTCAAATCGTTTTATTTGGTTGATTATATGCTCTTTCTTTGTAAAGCTAGAATAAATTTGTTAAGCTTTTTTACTTTATTTTGTTTCAATTATATTACTTAGCGAGCCTTAGGTGGCGAGGTGTTAGAAGTCTGAAGTCTGATTGTAGTTCTGAAATGGTTATGAAACGTCTAAACAAATCAGACATAAGTGGTGATTAAGAGCTTAAAAATGAAAAAAACAAACTAACAAGGCCTTATAGGTTCGGATGTTATGGGTCTTGAATGGCCAAGTTCAACAACATCCAACTGTTGAGAGTAATCGACTAGAGTGTTGCTTGGGACCCTTTGGATAGACGATAGGTTAGATAAAGCTTTTCTTTCAGCTCTGTATGAAAGTAGTCGTTCTTGTCTTGTTTAGGAGTTGTGAAACTGGGAAAATACCAACGATTCTATTGGTATCATAGTCTTTGAAATGCAAACAGAAACGAAGACTTCAACATCTGAAGTGAGGATAGGAGGAGATATTTCCTGAACCTGAGATTTAGATTCAGTGTGTCAGATTTTGTCCTAGACTTATTTGTTGGTCTTTTAGGACATCAGGAGAGAAACACCTTCCTTGAGTGTTTTTCAGCCGAAGATTCAATTTTGGCTTGAAGAAAGAGCCTAGTTGTTTCTCTGGTTCACACTTCACTCAGGAAAGACTTTGTTTTGGAGCGAAGCTATGATTGATATTGTTTGGTATTTAATTACGGTTTTTCAAACTAATAGTCAACAACCGAAGTATGTGCTCGCTCCCCCAATTGCTTTAAGTGTAGCAACAATTCAAACCATTTCTTATATCGAGACCAAAAGCTTAGAACATCCGGAACTGTTGAGTATTAAAGTCTTGTTTTGTTAATGTTTTGTCCTCGTTCTACTCTTATTCTCTCCCATCCATAATCCTTTTTTTTCTCATTTTTCCGATGAACTAATTAAGAGATTCACATATGAACGTATAGTTCACATATGAATCACACGGGTTCACATATGAACCCATTTACCGCATATTTGTAAGAGTTACAAATCTATCCCTCTAACCTCTATCTTCCGCATACATGTGTGAGAAATTATCCAGTGTTTCATAGTCAAAGCCGAAAATGTTGACTGGATGAAAGGCTATGATCACTTCTTTACTTCTCAAATAGTTACCACTTCTCAAATAAACTTTTCCTTAATATAATATATGTTAATTATTTTTTAAAAGAAAATAATGGAATGACCAAAATACCCTAACTGGTTTTTCTTTAACATCTGTTAGTCTCAGGGACCCAAAGCAAGCACTTTTGCATACCACAAGGTATTTTCTTGCAATAATTTTCTTTTAGAGATCCAAACCAAGAAAAATAACAAACTTCAAGGACCAAATTGCAATTTAATTACTCTTAAATTTTTTATAATACAATAGTTAAAAGTCATAAATTCAAATTTCATTGTGTTGTCAACTCAATGTTTAGTATGCCACTGAACATACAAATAGAGAGTCACTAATTCAATAAGATGTGTGGTTTTGTATTTTTGTTGAGTGTGTTTCAAACAAAATATGATTTAATTAGAACTTTTGTATTTACAAGAAACTTTTGGATTTTAGGTTGGATTTGTTTTTTAGCTACGAAAAAGACACTGATTAGATTGATATCAAAATCTAAAATATGTCAATATTTTCTTAACCAAATTCACACCACATCAAACTAAGCCGTGTTTTTTTCGTCGTCTTTTAAAATGTTGTCCAAACCGGTATAAATCATGTTAAATTATGGCTATTATTTGATAATCATTACAAATTCTATTTTCCTTTTTATGTTTTTGTAAGAAGAAAAAAAACAAGAAAAAACTTCTTATTCATGATGAAGATGCTAATAAAAGACATACACTCAATACACATGTACCCATAGTGGATAGTGCTAATAAACGACGTACACTCCATACACACATACCCATAGTGGATATTGCTAATAAAAGACATATACTCCATACAAACATACCCATAGTGGATATTGCTAATAAAAGACATATACTCCATACAAATATACCCATAGTGGATATTGTTATTCACCATTAAGGAAATAACGATCACTATTTTTTATCACATAGGAACCGAGGTGAGAAACAAGAGTATAATATACTCTTTAAAGGTTTCTTCTGGAAAAGTAAACCCATCATTGTACTTGTATGCTACATCAATCATTCGTGCTAGATTAACGATTGGAGCAAGCAGATCCATTGGGACTTCCGTTGGCTTTAAACATCCTTCATTTATATCTTTCCATGCATTTTCAACCATTTTCTTGATCTCGTTAATAGCTACATTCTCGGACACTCCAAAAGTGTTGGCATATGCCTCAATGCTTGTGACTGTATTTGCTCTTTCACGCTCAAACTACACGTCATAAGACAAGATACATTTATAGAATATAATCTCTAAAATGATATTTAGTTTTGTTATATAATATAAAAAAGAATATGTTCTGAAGTTCATCATAACCAAAACTAAATTAACCATTCTAATAATTCATATCTATATAATATAGTCAATAATGGCAAATGCATTAGAATATAAACCTAGAACGATGAAAAACATCATATCCTTAGGGTTTATATATATACAACTTCACCCAACTAATTGTTTCATCATTCATGCAAGGGTTCATTATTTAAGTTAGTCATAAATGGTTATTTCCATATATAAGATTATAATGTTTACTAGCTAGGTGGATATATATATATATATATATATAGTACGTACCTCAAAAGTCATAACGTCGTCATGGAGTCTTGAAATTGATTCCGAAGCAGTCAAAATCTTGGGATGAGTTTTGTACCACGCGAAACCCTCTTCGGTAACGATCTTTCCCATACCCATCAACGCAGATTTTGAAAGAAGGTCATGGGTAGATGTAATCAATCCAATTTTCATATAATCTTCAAATGATGGTACCTCCCTAGTACTTCTCCATTCTTCCTCCTTAAGGTAGGCTCTAGCTAGTTCTTGAAACTATATATGTCCATTAGATAGATAAATTTAATTAGGATATTTAAAACAAAATATATATATATATATATATAATAAGTGAAGCGAAATTAACATGATTTTTAATAACAATATCATACTCCTTCTTTTGAAGCGTAAACAAGATTTGCTCTTCCTTCCTTAGCTAGTTGTTCTTCAAGTACAGCATACTCATCCAATATAACTCATCCAATATAATTTTATAGAATGGTTTCATGTATTCCGGAAGTTGCTCCATTGCACTCATTTCCCACCTAGATTAATTAAGACTAGCTAGTTTATTAACCATGCATGCATGGATCATTTGAGCATAAAGTAATAAAACAAAAGGTTGATATGATGTGTAGTTAAGATAGACATAAATATATACATATCTCAAGCTAATGCAGATGTGTGTGTATATATATATATTATATAACATTGAAAGTGATAACTATTAGTACCTGTTTAACGCATGTGTTAGAAGTCGAAATTCCTCCATAGTAGCGTATGCATCACATGTGTCATCTAACACCAATACAAGTGTTATGATTTTTGTTGTAATGATTCGAACTTGGGAGTAATATGGTTCCAAGAATAATGCCAATATCCATACGTAGAGCTCTGGTATTCTCTCTCTTGCATAAGGAGTTACTACTTGGAAGTTCAAGTCCTTCCACCACCTATTAATTAAGAATTAATGTAAAAATTTGTTAACTTATTATACATTACGACAACTTTATTATACAATTTTTCAATATTTTTTTCTAAGTTGTGATTATCTAGGTGCATAAAGACTCGTCCATCTATAAAGACTCGTCCATCTATAGTTGGTTATCAATATTTTCATAGAAAACTATTCTATTGCACTTTGCTACAACAATATCGGGTTTATATGACGTAAAAAAATATCCAATAGATATTTTATAAGACTTAAGTTTATAACATCAAACAATTGTGCGTATCATGTACAAACGTTGCCATAAGTTTATAGGACCTTTCTGATTTGTCCCAACGGTAGAGGTGTGGGTGTAATCCATATGAGTGAGATCCCGGGATTGAGCCTGGACACCGCTCCTCTGTCAATTCATGCACTAATTTACTTCGTCATGATGACCGTGGGACCGGTGTGATGGGGGCCTTAGAAGGTGGTGTCTATCTTTTTTTAAACACCCAAAATTGTTTCTATAAATTTATTGCAACACTTTTACATAGAATGCACAATTGTTTGTTTTTATATAGTTAAGTCATATAAAATAATCTATCATAACACTTAGATATTTTTTGCATTGTATACACCAAATAGTTTTGTAGTGTTTGATGTACTTACTTTGAGACGATACGAAGTTCTTCCTTCTGAAGTAGTTGCAGGTAGTTAAAGTTAACCTTTGCAAGCTTTAACAATGAGTCATAAGTGGAGCACTCTTCTTCATAGTTTAGCAAATATAACCTTGCCTCTACCATTGGTATGCCTCGATGAAATGGTCGTCTCAAGGCATGTTTCACTTGTCGTGAAAGATTTCCTTTGAGAGTTTGCTCTAAACTATTCAGTTTATCCTTAGTGAATGTAAATGCTTCATCTAAAATACATTCTCCTCTTGTTCTCAATTGAGAAGACTCATACAAGCCTAGCATACCCCTCACTTCAGTATTAATGTCTTCATTCCATGCACTCGATCCTGAATTCTTGAATTTGTTAAACACATCTACATAATCACAAGTAATAAATCATTTATGACATGTCAAATAAATTTAACAGAAACAAGAAAAGAGTAGACACCACCCTCTAAGGCGTCCCTGACGCACTTGTCCCTTCCTAGGTAAATCAACACACGCATTCCACCGACAGAGGAGAGGCCAAAACCCGAGACCTCAAACAACTCTATCATCGTGATACATCCAGTAGGGACAAATTTAGTAGAAGCAACTAATAACTTGTTTTGAATAATGTTTGATGATTTTCCTAGGAGTGACTTACCACAAGTATATATCAAGTATTTGTAAATAGGGTATTTATAGATCAACTAATAACTTGTTTTGAATAATGTTTGAATAATGTTTGATGTTTTCTTAAATGCTTATAGGGTATTTATAGATCAAGTATATATCTTCATAATGTTAAAATTTTTAGTGGGAATTAAGTTGAATAGTCAATATAGTTGCACCCTTTGTAAATATAAAAGGGAAAAGTTAAAAAAAAAACCTAATGGATTTTTGTGTTTTAAATGATTAAATTCTTGGACAACTTTTTTAAATGAAAAAACCATTGGACTTTGTGAAACTTGTTAAACAAATCTTTGGACTTTTTGAAACTTGTTAAATACATCATTCTAACAAATAAATATCTATATAAAACAAACATATTACTGTTTGATCCGAAACCGAAAAAACCGATAACCGAAAAATCCGGAATCTAAAAAACTGAAAAAACCGGTTATTCACGGGGCGGTTTCGGTTTTGAATTTTAGGTAACCGTGGGTAACTGAACCGAACCGGACATGATGTATATATAATATTTAATATTAAATATTCATATTATTATTTGTATATTTATTAGCCCAAAGTTAAATTAGTGAAGTGTTTTACGTTTTGGTGTCAAAAATTACGGTGGATGATTAAATTTGATTGTATGAAGTCGTGAAAGAGTCGACATTAACGGAAAAATGGATTTTAAACAATTTAATTTAGTTTAATTTAATTTGTAGCATTTTATTAGTTTTATTTATTTGATGTGTAATTGTTCTAAATGTTACCATTTTTATAATTTAAATGATATTTTTTATATAAATCCGGGTAACCGTGAACCGAACTGCAAGTAACCGCCTTATTTCAGTTCGGATCGGTTCGGTTTTGTGTAACCCGCGGTTCGGTTTCGGTTCGGATAGCGAGGTATCCGCCTCATACGATTTGGTTCACATTTTCCCTACTAACCGAATCTAACTGAACCGTGAACCCCTAATATTACAAAACAAATATATGAGTTGATTACGAGTAATTTAATGTGTCATGAGAATTGAGTTTCTATTATTGACAAGGGGCTTGTTAATCCTACTCCCTCTACAAAACCTTTTCACCCCTTTCTACAACCTACACTTTCACAATCTCTAACTATTTTGAATTTTTTTTATTAAAAAGATTTATTTTTAACTCCTATAGTTAGTTAATAAGTTACTTTACATCATTTTCTTTTTAATTTTTTGTTTTACACATTTATTACATTAACATATATAATCGGATATCAATTAAAATATGTCTAAAGATACGTTTTTATTTTAACAAATTACACAATTATAATCGTCTCATCAATACTTTCAAAATGAGTTCAACATTGAATATTTTTTGATCTAATTATATTATTATATATTATATTCACTACAATTTATAATCTTATAGTTATTTATTTAATTTATAGTACATCTTTTGATTTTCAATTTTCGTGTTATACTCTTATCACATTAAAATATATAATCCTATATTAATCAAAATATGTTGATTTAACATGAAAAAATCAAAGTTTTTAAAATATTGTAATTATCGTCAAAGATTTGTATACAAAATACGTACAACTTAATATGTATGTTAATAAATTTTTTGAAAAGCAACTAACACACACACTTTCCCGGGGTATCCGGGCTCCCACTTAAAGGTGCCACCCGACTATCCGGGCAGGCCCATGATCAGTATATCGCCACATGCATACAACGGGGTTCGAACCCGGGTAATCACGGATACCATCCACTGATTCCCCATGATGTTACCTTACCACTGGACTAGACATGTTTTGATAATATGTATGTTAATAATAATATGAAGTTGATTAATTTATATATCTATAGTATAGATTAAAAAATAAAATTACGTATTCTTAATATTTTGTTAATTGATAATAATATAAAGTTAATATAGGATCATGCATTTTGATGTAATAAGGGTATAACATGAAAACTGAAAAATCAAAAGATATACTACAAATTAAATAAATAACTATAAGAATATAAATTGTAGTATATATAATATATAATAACATAATTAAATCAGAAAATATTCAATATTGGGCTCATTTCAAAGGTAATGACGAGACGGTTAAAATGGTGTAACTTGTTAAAATGAAAATGTATTTCTTAGACGATATACGATTATATATGTTAATGTGATAAGCGTGTAAAAAAAAGAAGGGACATAAAGTAATTTATTTTAAAGACTGAATTTGTAAATATGGATTTTAGGTCAAAAGGGGTGAAATCCTCTCATTTAGAAATCAGTCAGATTGAAACAAGTTTGATTGAATCAAATATCGATTGATATCTACAGTACATCAACAGTAACGATTGATAGCTCCATTGATACCGATTCATCGAGAAAACAATATCTCATTGATACCAATTGGTACATGCAACAGTAGCTAGGATTAAAGACGTGAAGCTAGAGATATGTTGTAAAAGATGAAATTGAGAGAAAGATGAAGAAGATGGGAGTTGTAAAAAGAAAAGGGCAATTGAGGAAAAACAAAGCCTCTGAATGATTTGGCTGGTTGCTAGAGGTTGAATGATACAGAGCATTGTGGAACGCTTTAGAGCCGATTAGTTTTTTACCAAACAGAAAGCATCTCTGAGCGATCTAGATATAGGCTATGGAATGGCATTGTTCAGAGCCAAACAAACAACCCCTAACTAACTATAAGGATAAAAATGTAAATTTAGATTAAATATTCAAAAAGGGTGTTACCTTTTGCACCCTAGTCTATATCATATCTATCAATAGGATTATGGTGTTATACCTACTTTAATTTGTTTAGTGTTACCATATACATTATAGACTAGGGTGTATCATAGAGTATGGTGTAAAATGAAAAATCCATTCAAAAAATAAAGAAAGTGTGAGAAAAGGTCATTGACAGAGGGGGTCTAAAGGTGATTGTCAGCGTTTGGCATGGGGTGGGGATATAATCCCCCTAAAAGTGTCATCTAGATGACCACCTAGATGACACTTTTATACTAATAATAAGAATATAATAATCATAATAATAACGAATTAGGTAAGATCATTTTTGTAATTTGATAGATTACATGAAAATGCAATATATGTCGATGTAATTCCTTTTTTACCGGTATGCATTAGTGTATAGTGTCCAGATGGAAGACTCCCAATATGTTCTTCAGTTTTTTTTTTTTGCGTTCCATTTGAACCTGCCCCTATATAAATGTGTGTGTGTGTATATGTGTATATATATATATAGAGAGAGAGAGAGAGACTGGTTCAAATACAAATCAGTTGAATGTTACAAACTATACAAACTGGTTTCAGATCATTATAAAAATAATCTTTTTCATGATTGATTTTCATCAAATGTTATGATTTAAAATATTATTGCACATATGTTTGTTTCATCTTATGGAAGTTTTACATTTAATTATTTTCATAAGTTAAAAGCTTATCATATATTTGTTTATTAATGTAAAAGTTTCACATGTGTTTTTTATGTATTTTTTTCACATTTAATTTTTTCATTAGGTGAAACAAACATATATGTAATAATATGTTAAATCATAGCATTTAATGAAAAAAAAATCATGAAAAAAATCATTTTTATATTGATTTGAACCAGTTTGTATAGTTTGTAACATTCAACTGGTTTGTATTTGAACTTCTATCTCTTTCTCTCTCTCTCTCTCTCTATATATATATATATATATATATATAAAGAGGTTCATACGAGGACGGTAACAATTTACGAGAATGCGAGGACAATTCTTAGTCAATCATTTTGTACATGAAAATTTTCATGTACGAAATAACATATGATTCATGTATAAAATCACATATGATTCACATACAAAATCATATATGATTAGTCGAGACTTTTCCTACAGCAAAATTCGGGCATGTCATTTTTGATGCTAGTACAAAATCACATATGATTTTGTATATGAAAAAAATTTCATGTATAAAATGATTGGCTGAGGATTGTCCTCGCATTCTCGTAAATTGGTACCGTCCTTGCATGAACCCGCCTCTATATATATATATATATATAGAGGCAAGTTCAAACGAAAACGCTACCTATTTAAGAACACAAGAAAACCTTTCTTCATATACAAAATCACATATGATTCACGTACAAAATCATATATGATTAGCCGCGACTTTTCACGCGACTTAGCTTGTGGTAAAAGTCGCCCGTGTCCATTTTTTTTATGTTAGTACAAAATCACATGTGATTTTGTACATGAAAAAAGTTTTACTTGTTTTCTTAAATAGTTAGCATTTTCGTTTGAACCTTCTTCTATATATATATATTGATTGTGGGCTATCATCCGTTGCAAACTATTTGATTTTGCAAACTTTACAAACTGACGTGGACCAATAAAAATAAGCCATGTGGATACTATTTTATTAATTTTATTTAATAGTTAAATAATTCATTGAGGGTATCATCGTCATTTTACAATTTAATCAATTTTAATTATTATTTAATTAAATTGTTATATATAGTAATAATCAATTAATATGGAATTAATATTTATTAATTTCACTTTCCGATAACTTCATCTTCTCCGGCGAGTTTTCCGGCAAGGTTCGGCATTCATGAATACTAATTCGCCATTCATGAATATTAAGTTGTCATTCGTGAATACACTTCCACCATTCATGAATACACTTACACCATTCATGAACATCATATAAGATGACGAGGTCGCCGGAGAAGATGATGAGAGCTCCCCGGAGAAGATGACGAGAGCTTGCCGGAGAAGATGATGAGAGCTCCCCGGAAAAGATGATGAGAGCTTGTCGGAGAAGACGATGAGGTCGCCGGAGAAGACGACGAGGTCGCCGGAGAAGATGACGATAGCTCGCCGGACATGGTAGTCATTCTCCAACTGAGTTTCATTTGTTATAAAACCATTGAAAGTTCGCCGGACATGGTAGTCATTCTTGTAGTTATTTGCTTGAACCCGAGAAATTTTTTCAAACGAATATGTTCTCTGGCGAAGAATGCAGTGTATAAAATTTTGTTCAATGATTATGATATTCATAATAAGATCCCATTAAAATAGGAAAGATAATACTTTTTTCATCCCTTCCATCTTTCACGCCATGGACTTTGAATATTAATCAATGAATTAATTAAATATATTTAATAGATTTATGAAATTACTTTAGTACCCTTATGGGTTGATGCTTTATCTATTTATTGAAACTCCATGTGTCATCCCATCATTGTCCACATTGGTTTACATAGTTTGCAAAAAAAATAGGGTTTGCAATGGATAACTGACCTATTGATTGTTATATAAATTCTAAAATGTTTGATCAAATAAAAAAAATTTAATGAAAACAATACAAAAGATAATAAAGAAAATGAAAGATTGTTGCATTTAATGCAACATTATGAGCTAAAAAAATCAAAACTCTATAAAAAAAAATTAGGCCTCAATGGAGGCCTATCCTTAATCTAGTCAATGTTGTCTTCCTTTATATATATATATATATAGAGAGAGAGAGGGGTTCAAATGAGAACTTTGAATTTTTAAAAGAACAAAGGAACATCTTTAGGACCACATATGATGTGGGTCCCACACGATATAAAATCATATCTGATTCAATGGGGTCCAAAAGAACACCCTTAGGGCCACATATGATTTTATTTTTGTGTGGGACCCACATCATATGTGGTCCTAAATGTGTTCCTTTGTTTCTTTAAATGAGAGATGTTCTTGTATGATCCCTCCCCTATATATATATATATATCCCCTATATATATATAGTGACGGGTTCAAATGAGAACTTAAATTTGGTTGTGAACGTGAGGACAAATGAGAGCACGTCATTCAGACAGGAATATTATATTCAGTCTGAATAATCTATATTCAGACACGTGTCGCGCTCTCATTTGTATTCACGTTCACAACCAAATTTGAGTTCGCATTTGAACTTTTCTCTCTCTATCTCTATCTCTCTCTCTCTCTTTTTATAAGTGAACTATCATATAAAAACTTGATATATTACGTATATATCCCTGTAAAATTTGTAATTACGTATATATCTTTCTAAACATGATAAACTCATATATATATATATATCATTCTCCTTAATTTAATTATTGTTAAACATTTAAAAAATACTAATCATTAAAACTAAATTAAATTTGTTTTAGAAATGACTTGTATTCCTTCCCCTAATGTTACATATTTTTTAAAAATTTAATGTGACTTATTTTGAAGAATGAAACATCATAGCATCTAGATCTACTTTCGGCAGTTCCTTTTTCGGTCCGTCACTTAGGGTGTGTTTGGTACGGTGAACATGATGGAACAGAACATAACAGAACAAGCTTGTCTCATGTTTGTTGTGATAAAATATTGGACTAAGTGGAACTAAGTGGAACACATGTGGAACAAGGTTGTTCTATCCTACCTCCTAGAACTAAGTGGAACAAGGATTAAATGACCATTTTACCCTCTAACCTAACACACACACTCTCTCTCCCCTCTCTCTCTCTCTCCCCTCTCTCTCTCTCTCTCCCCTTCTCTCTTCTCTCTCTCTCTCCTCCCTCTTTCTCATCTCTCTCCCCTTCTCCCTCCTCCCTCCTCCCTCTCTCTCTCTCCCCTTCTCTCTCCTCCCTCTCTCTCTTCCCCTTCTCTCTCCTCTCTCTCTCTCTCCCATTCTCTCTCCTCTCTCTCCCCCCTTCTCTCTCTCCTCTCTCTCTCTCTCTCTCCCCCCTTCTCTCTCTCCTCTTTCTCTCTCCCCTTCTCTCTCTCCTCTCTCTCTCTCTCCCCCCTTCTCTCTCCTCTCTCTCTCTCTCTATATATATATATGTGTGTGTGTGGGTTATTTGGTAAAAAAACACTAAACAACTCACTGGGGTAAATTGGTCATTTTGTTTTGTTCTGTCCTGTCTCGTCATATCATGTTTTACCAAACGTGTAACAGTTGTTCTATTCTGTTCTATTATGTTCCGTTCTTATCTGTCCTTATTGCGTACCAAATACACCCTTAGTTTCGGTATTAATTCTGTTGCAGCCTCTTCCGATACCAAATCCGGTAGTTCCACTAGTGGGTCGAGTACTAGCTTATTCGGTTCAGCAGCTGCTTGGCAGGCCCCTAAATTATCTGGATCCGGGTCTACATTCAGCTCTCTATCTCTAGTGTTCGGATTTGGAGCATCTTCTACACCTATGTTTTCTGCTACCACGTCACCAGCCATTTTTTGTTCATCGAATACATGTAGTTTAATATTGAAGCAAATATTAGTTTGAATTGTTTGGAAATCCATGAGAATTTTGAAGATTAGAATCAGTGATTTTGACTTCCAAAAGCAAAGTAGTTTGTCTTTAGTTCAGTAGTTGCTTTCTGCTTTGTGCGTATGCTTTCAATGGTTACCAAACGACAAAGGAAGGACAAGAATATGGTCCTCATTGACCAATCAAAATCACATCCCATTTTTATGGTAAAGTAGATATAAACGTAAGAAGGAGAGTTGATGGTGTAGTTGTCGGCGAAGAAAAAGAGAAGTAAGAAGAAGAGGGCGAGGAGGGAAATGGAGAGGAGTTGCTTAGATCTGTGAGTGTTTGTAGGTTTTCGTCTGAATCTATTAGTTCTGCTGATATTGAAATTAAGAGCTTCCATTTTCTTCCAAGCTTTTAGAAATGGTGGTCAGTGGTTTTCTCTGTTCTCCGAGTTATAGATATGTATCAATGGCAGATGTAATTGATCTTTGCTCTTTGAAAAAGATTGGGGAAAGGTATATAAGTCATTTCTAAGATAAATTTAATTTAATTTTAATAATTTGTATTTTTTAAATATTTAATAATAATTAAATTAAAAGGAGAAGGATATATATATATATATATATATATTAGTTTATCATGTTTAAAAAAATATATACGTAATATAGCAAGTTTTTAAGGACGTTGATAAAATCTTTTTTTTTATTCACATATAGTATTTTTTTTTATGAACACAAATATACGTCAAACAATCTCTTAAATGGTAACATTTGATTAAAAAAAATTATCAAAAAAATTATTTTATATTGGTTTTCCCCTGGTTTCCAAAATTTCTATGTTTCGTAGAGTTTCTAAAAGATTGTCCCTCTCTCTATATATATATATCTATACTATATATATAAAGAGCTTAAACGGTTAAGTTGGAATTTTTAAGAGGTACAACATTTAAAGCATACAAATCTTCCACCAACCTCCCACTATCTATATAGTTTTATAAATTAAATTATTTTTAAAAGTTAAGTTACACTTTACATCCTTATAATTAGTTATTTAATTTCTTTTATATCCCTTACTTTTTCATTTTACATTTTATACCTTTATTATATTAACCTAAATAATCTATATGAATCAAGAGACAATTAAAAAATAAGTTTCTATTTTTACAAATTATACCATTATAACCGTGTCGTCAATACCTTCAAAATAAGCTCAATATTGAATATTTTTTGATTTAATGATATTATTATATACATGAATACGTATCGAGCTATTTTTAAAAAATGTACATTTTATGTCCTATAGTTATTTATTTAATTTCTTTACCTTTTCATCTTACACATTTATCTATACTAGAGTTATTTTTTAAAAATGTACATTTTATGCCCTATAGTTATTTGTTTAATTTTTTATCTTTTTATTTTACACCATTATGTATACTATAATTAGTTTTAAAATTTCATTCATATCCCTTACTATTTTATTTTTTATTTTACACCGTATCAAAGTAAACCAAATTACATTAAAAAAAATATGTTTCTATGTTACAAATTCTCTATACTATTATATAAAACATGCTAAACGGTTAGTTCACATTTTTAAGAGGTACAACAATCCTTGCATAAGGTACAACATCTAAAACTTTAGAACTTTACTCCAACCTCCACGTTCCTGTATTAATCTATAAATTAAATTATTTTAAAATTTTAAGTTACACTTGACACCCATATAGTTAGTTATTTAATTTAGTTTATGTCCTTCACTTTTCATTTTTCATTTTATATCTTTATCGTTATGATCGTGTCGTCAATATCCTCAAAATGAGCCAAATATTAAATATTTTTTGATTTAATCATATTATTATATACATGAATACGTAAGATTTATTTTAAAAAAATTACATTTTATGCCCTATAGTTATTTATTTAATTTTTTTACCTTTTCATTTTACACCATTATGTATACTATAATTAGTTTTTAAATTTCATTCATATCCCTTACTATTTTATTTTTTATTTTACACCGTATCAAAGTAAACCGAATTACATTAAAAAAAATATGTTTATATGTTACAAATTATCTATACTATTATATAAAACATGCTAAACGGTTAGTTCACATTTTTAAGAGGTAAAACATTCCTTGCATAAGGTACAACATCTAAAACTTTAGAACTTTACTCCAACCTCCACGTTCCTGTATTAATCTATAAATTAAATTATTTTAAAATTTTAAGTTACACTTGACACCCATATAGTTAGTTATTTAATTTAGTTTATGTCATTCACTTTTTCATTTTTCATTTTATATCTTTATCGTTATGATCGTGTCGTCAATACCCTCAAAATGAGCCAAATATTAAATATTTTTTGATTTAATCATATTATTATATACATGAATACGTAAGATTTATTTTAAAAAAATTACATTTTATGCCCTATAGTTATTTATTTAATTTTTTTACTTTTTCATTTTACACCATTATGTATACTATAATTAGTTTTTAAATTTCATTCATATCCCTTACTATTTTATTTTTTATTTTACACTGTATCAAAGTAAACCGAATTACATTAAAAAAAATATGTTTATATGTTACAAATTATCTATACTATTATATAAAACATGCTAAACGGTTAGTTCACATTTTTAAGAGGTAAAACATTCCTGCGTATAAGCGTACAACATCTAAAACTTTAGAACTTTACTCCAACCTCCACGTTCCTGTATTAATCTATAAATTAAATTATTTTAAAATTTTAAGTTACACTTGACACCCATATAGTTAGTTATTTAATTTAGTTTATGTCCTTCACTTTTTCATTTTTCATTTTATATCTTTATCGTTATGATCGTGTCGTCAATACCCTTAAAATGAGCCAAATATTAAATATTTTTTGATTTAATCATATTATTATATACATGAATACGTAAGATTTATTTTAAAAAAATTACATTTTATGCCCTATAGTAATTTATTTAATTTTTTTACCTTTTCATTTTACACCCTTATCTATGCTATAATTAGTTTTTAAATTTCGGTCATATCCCTTTCTTTTTTTATTTTTCAGTTTACACCTCGGTCATATTAAAATAAATAATCAATCAAAAGTAAAAAAAATATGTTTTTTTTTTTATAAATTAAACCTAGAAACGTACAGCTGCAATGCAGCGGAATTTAAATATTTCATCAACATTAACGTTAGAAGTCTCGAACTGTTGTAAAATATCAAATTATTTATCATTATGAATTTATAAATCGGCGTCCATTATTTTTACATATTCGTCAAAACAAATGTGTCATAAATGTGCTACTTTGTTCCTTTTAAATTAGGATTGTACTTGAGTTTTGTAAAAATAATGGATACCGATTTATAAGTTTATAATGATAAATAATTTGATATTTAAAAGAGTTCGAGATTTTTAACGTTAATGTTGATGAAATATTTAAGTTTCGCTGCATTGCAGCGGGTACGTCTTCTAGTATATATATATATATATAGAGAGAGAGAGAGAGGGGGGGATCTTCAAATGCAAACTGAACGAATCAGGGGTGAGCATTTGGCCCGAACCGGTTTGGAGCCGGAACCGAAAAAGCAAGATTCTTAGGAACGATAACCGGACCGTATAGGCAATACCGGTGCCGGTGCCGGTCCCGGTCCCGTTTTTTTGGTCAAAAACCCGGATGGAACCGATTACTAATCCATTTTGTTTTAATACCAAATCAACCAACAAAAATTATACACTAATTTTTCAAAATATTCATAGTTTATTATTTATAACAATCTCAAAATATTCAAATTTAATACCAAATCAAGTGTAAAGTAATCACAAAATATTCAAAACCAAATCAACCAACAAAAATCATATTTTAACTTTCCATTGTCATCTACTTTGTTTAAAACTTTTGCAATCCCTATATAAACACAAAACCGAAAAGATTGTTAGTATTTAATAAAAAGTAATACTCGTTTCAAAATAGAACAATAATTGAAGAAAAAAAAATCCAAAGCTATATCATCGTTTTTCAAAATGTCGTCGATGTCGTCTATTATCGGTTTTTTTGTTACGAAAAATATATTTCTTAAACTTTGAAAGGTTATTATATATATATTAGAAAACATAATAAATTGATTAAATTAGGATTAAATTGTCACTTAAAATTTCAGGCCGGTCCCGATTAATTACCCGAAAAATTGGCACCGAACCCGGTTTGGAACCAGAACCGAAAATGGAAGATTTGAATAATCGAAAACCGGACCGGTTGGACTATACCGGTGCCGGTCCCGGTCCCGGTTTGGTCCCGGTCCGTGCCAGTTCTTACGGGTCAAATGCTCACCCCTAGAACGAATGTTGTAAATTATTCAAACCCATCTAATTTGTTCATTTTTTCATTTTTATGATCAATGATTGAGATTTTTTAATTAACATTGATTTAGAAAATTAGGAAAAAAGTAGTTTCGGAATTAATTCGAATTTAAATTTTAAAATTTAATTAATAATTGGATGATTATCCAGGTTATTATTGGTTATTAAAATTTAATTAATAATTAGATAATACTAATAATAACCAAAATAGATAATCATCTAATTAGTAATTAAATTTTATAATTTAAATTCTAATTAATTCCAAAACTGTTGTAGGAATAAATGTGCCATCGTCTAATGGATATGACGAATATAGATAGAGATAAACATATTAGAGATAGGTTAGAACTATTATCTCTTGTAGTTATCTACTTGTATCTCATCCCTATTTAAAGGGCTTATGATTAATGAGAATCACATATTCCTTCTCTCTATTTTCTTGTTGTTCTCTTTCGTTTTTCCTTTAACACGTTATCAGCACATTGCTCCGCCAAAAGAGAAATTGGTCAAGACATGAAGCTAGGGTTTTTACGATATCAACATCGATTTAAGGTACGTTTTTATGTTAACTTTGCCCTTAATGGTTGTTCCGTTCGTTGTCCGACACTCTTCAATGACTTATTTCCTATTACGTTAATTCAAGTAAGCATGTTTAAGTTTTTTATTTTGTATGTGAGTATTTTGCTATCATATTAACATTAAATATAGTTTATGATTTCATCTAGAAAATATTTTTGTTATATTTTCACAATTAATATCAAAAATGAATTTTTGATTGGAATAATCAAATTAACAAAATAGGTATTTACGATTTTTTTTTAAGAATGAGATCCATTATGATTTTAGTAATTATCTAAATTAAATATTTTGGTTTCTTTTTATTAGCCGTAAAAAAAATACATTAAAAAGAATCAAAAAAATTTGGATCACGTTTGTCTTTATAAAAAAAAGTAAAAAAATTAATGTTTATTTTTTCGATGACCAAAGTTTTTTAGTAAATTGATTTTTGAACATTTTTTTAATGAGTTTTTGATTTATATTGAATTATCAAAATGATTATTTATTTATGTCTTTATCTAAAACTAATTTAATCTACAATTTATTTATTTGTTTGTTTATATTAACTATGTTTAATTACTTTTATTTAATAAGATTGATCAGTCCTATTTTTAGGCTAATTTAAATAATAATTAGACGACTAGTTATTTTAATTTTTGACTTTAACTCATTTAATTTTAGTTGGATTAATATAACTTTTATTGTTTTTAACATATCATTATTTATTTAGACATTCTCAATTAGTTTACAATATTCGTATATTTAAATGGCTAACTTAAATATTCATCATATTGGTATACATGACTATATGAGAACCTTAGATCACTTTTGTTTAAATATTGTTTAATTGGATTGGCTTGTGTTTTATGTTTCACAGTTTAGGCTTTATCGCTTAAATCACATTAAGCCTATGTAGTTGGTTTATTTACTTTATATTATTATATACTATTTTTAATAGTATTTAAATTAATAGCACTTATTTTAAACATTTCGTATTATTTATGCTTGCTCTTTCTACTATTATTATTATTATTGTTATTATTATTATTATTATTATTATTATTATTATTATTATTATTATTATTATGATATGATTATCTATTATTATGATCATCATCATCTTATGAGTTCCTACTCATAATTCCAATCTTAATTAATAAATCGAAGTTACACTTCCTACCCTTATGTACTTTTGTTTTTTTACCAAAAGCCTTTAAAATACTATTAAGATGTTAAAAAATAAAAATTCGACTTTATGTCAAAATCTCTCATAATGTTAATGTTATTCATGTATTTCATGAAACGAAATAATTGCATAACACTGAAAGATTTTGTCAAACGGGTGTAAATAACCCTAAGGTTGAAAGGACTTAAGTAATCCACGTGATTCCCCTCCTACCTGGAAATCCAAAAGTGTTTTTGCGATCTATTTTCGAATATTGAAATATTGATGACGTATTATCAACAAAAAAATTAAAAAATACAAAAATCCAATAACATTATGATAATGAAATCTCATGCATAACATAATTATAGAACATGATTTTGAAAAATCATATATTCTCCATTATTTACAACCACCTGGACTCGAAAGAACTTGAGTACCATAAGATAAACAAATATGTAAAACCCATCAAAACATATTGACCCTGTAAATATCTTGAGATTTTTTTGAGACGATACATTAGTTACAACCTTCATATGGAATACCATTGACTAGAATACCCTAAGAACAGTGGTACACCCTGAAAAGAAAAATCAGGAGTATCTAGTACCATGTACTTTCCAAACTAATCAAACAGTGGAAAGAAACCCACTCGATTACAAGAAAATGACTGGTTTCAACAAATATATATTGTGTCTCAAAAATGCATCTCAATCTTCATGGCAAGGAACTCATAGAAGATTTCCACCTTTCATCATATTAATGAACCAATGTGAGCTAGAGTATAACCTTTAAATGAATTCATCAACCAACTATAAGTGGTTGAGAGATATAACAAGGTTATTTCAGATCACTAAACATGTCGGGACAAAGAAAATTCTCGTGGTCAATAATAAAAGTGTTAGAGGTGGAACAACTCCAAAGGACAGTGAGTTAAAGGCAATTTCACATAGGTGATATCTATACACCCCATGGACAAATTAACCATGGAAACGGTAAGGGTCATGAAAAGAGTCGAAAAGAGTTTTATAATTTTTGGAGTAGAAATGCAACTACTGGCTAAGAGATAATGGACAACATAAGAAGAAAACTGCAATAATAATTGGTTATAAAAAAAAAAGAACAAGTTGAAATGAACTATATCAGATTAACCTTAAGATTGATTGAGCATAAGTTTATTTGAAATTTAAGTATTAAATTAATTTCATCTGCTGATGTTAAACCGAATATATAACCATTATTGATGTAAAGAAATACATAAGAATTACAAATACGAAACTCTCAATATTCTCCGTTCCGTGCAGGAATGTATCGAGGAGAACTTGAATGTTTTTGTGGGAATCCCACACAATCTAAAGAGATAAACTAATATTTATTTTACTCCTCCAACCAAAATACTTAGACAATGAACTGTCACCTCCTTAATGCCTAATGGCATAGAATTAATAGTCACAAAAGCAATATGTTAGTAGAACCTTGTTGAGATATTCGTATAAATTGGAAATCATAATATAAGAATTGAAATGTGTATATATGTACATCAACTCTAATGATATGAAAGGAACATATATTAGAAAAATAAATGTGTCAAACTAGTAGATTATCTAGGTCATTAAATCACATTTTGTCACCAATAAAGAACTTTGGGACAATGATGCATATATGTTTCGAAATGACCTCATGAGACACCATGGTCATGACATAATGATCTATGTATTGAAAAATACACATTGACACATTCTTTTTCGAGTGAAAGGCAAAATGAGTTAATTAACTAAATTGCAACTGTTGACTTCTACAGCACAAGAAGTAACACCAACATCATAATTAGCCCTCTCGAATACCTAGAATTTTAATAAACGCTGATCCTTAGCCAAGACAGGAATGAGACCATCCTAAAGCTAAGGACATAATACAAAAATATTTCATTCTTACAATGAATAACAAGGTAATATTTATGGACATAAACAACCAGAATGCGGGCCATTAAAGTATTTTATGGTTCTGGTTTCGACACAATGAGCACATGTCGCATTATTCTCCACATGAAATGCTGCACTCCAAGCACTAGTTATACGTTTAAGGGCTCACCTCCCTCTTTATCTCATTAAGTCTATATGACTTGTAATGCTGGAGAATTTACATCATAAGGATTTGATAATTATTGCAATCAATGTAGAGTTTTCTATACCCCGTGTGTATGTATAAAATGGTCTCATAGAAGTTATCATCATAAGAATATAGATGGTATATAGGGAATTGGTTATGCGCACCAATTAACCCGCATTTTTCCTGGGGTTATGCAAATATTACATGCAGCCTTACTTATTTGTTTTTAGACCCACTACTAGCAAACCAATATCATGCGTACCAGTTGGTAACTGGATATAAGCCTGATATTTTTCATTTATGCATGTTTGGTTGTGTAGTATATGTGCCAATTGCGCCCCCACAGCGCACCCAAATGGGTCCTTAAAAAAAATCAATATATGTTGGATATGAATCCCCAACAATTTTCCGCTAATTAGAATCCTTGACGGGTGATCTCTTTATCGCTAAGTTAGCGAGTTGTCACTTTGATGAGACAGTCTTCCCGTCGTTAGGGGGAGATAGGAAAAAGGATTTTCCATGGGAACGACTGGAAGTGTCATAGAATATTCCCAATATGTCTCATTTTGATCCCCAAACTTCACAATGTAAAGTTGAAGTCAAACGAATCAGACTCGATACCTGATACGTTTAATGAAGTGACGAGATCACATATACCAGCTGCAAATATACCCGCAAGGTTAAAAGTCCCTAAACAAGGGCACAACGCCATTGGAAAGTGCGTTGCAATCACACATGGTGGAGGTGTGGTTGAGGTCGTGGCTCCCAAAAGGAAATGGGGGAGGCTACGTGGTTCGATAAATACTCATCTAAAGGAAAAGGTGAGTAAGGCACAACCATTAATCATCAATACATAAACCTCTCATGAGATTATCTCTGACTAAAACTATGTCTATGAATCATTACTGGAGGACGCTCCGAAGTTAATATTTGATTCCAGAGATCAAATAAATCTCAAATGAATTATGAAAGTGCATACGAGTCGATGGACAGATCGTACATACGCATTGATGATATTCACATATATTGTTGCTCGTGAGATGATAGAGCACTATGACATCGAACCATGCTCAGTTGAAAAATGTCAACAAAGACCAAATTGACCTAATAGAAGCAATCCAGGATAATTACATTTGACAAATGCACAGGTATTTGGTCCGGTAGTGCTAACCCACCAAGTGTAATGCCCGTAAGACATAGATAATTCATTTGTCATAAAAGCGTAATGAGAATAATTAAGTCATGATGTATAAGACTCTCCTTTGGCGCAAGGTTTCTCACAACGCCCTGGATTGATGACGAGAAGACTTGCTCTCTCGTGATGGACGTTATAACGTTCTGCTAATTAATTAGCCTAGTAATTTCCGAAGGACGGGGAATGCAGCTCATGAATGTGGTTACTACATATCTCTATTAGGATCTAGATTAAGAGATATATAAAAGTGTTTTATGACATTATATTAGTAGAAACCACAAAATGCGTTTTCCATGAAATTGAAACGCTCATAGGCGGATATGGATACCTGCCTAAGTGAATACTTCATTGGGAAAGGATATAAGAACGATGAACTATTCCCGTGCGTATTTATAAAGAAAACGAGTTCCAGATGTTCAATCATAACTCTATATGTCGATGTAATGAACATAATAAATACTCTTGATGAAATAAGAGAAACTTTATTCTATTCAAAATCTGAATTTGAGATGAAAAATCATGGGAAAACTTGGTTTTATGTATCTATTTAATCTAGGACACCGAGTTTGTGATATTAATTCACCAATCGCATATGTCTAGAAAATAATCAGGCGATTTAATATGGACAAAGCGCATCCGGATAGCACTCCCATGATCGGTCGAAGTGTTGGATAAAAGGAAAGATCCATTTCGTTTGAAGGATGATGACGAAGAGGCTCTGGGAGCTGGAATTCCCTATTTGAGTGCAATAGACGCATTATTGTACTTAGAACAATACACTTGACCGTATATTGTATCTCTCAATGAACTCGTTAGCTAGATTTAGCTCAGCGCCAACGCAACATCATTGGAATGATATCAAATTAATATTTTGGAACCACTGATGCGGGCTTATACTTCCCTTACAAAGAGTAAAATAGGATTGATAATGGAATTTCAATACCTACGTTGAATGTGAAAGGTAAAAGTACCAGCCCTTATAGAAAAACATAAAATATTGTCATGATATGTCTTTGCTGATATTAACTATCTATTTGACTCATATAAAAAGCTCATTCCCAAAATGGATAAGGGTGATAACACAAAGCATATTCTGCTTTAAGTTTATATACAATCAGCAATAACAAACTCTCATATATATTTGAGTAAATCAAGCAAAATGCGAGGAGAATGTGACATACTTGGTTACCAAATCATTAACTAAAATCATATTTGGGAAACATATAGAAACTATTGGAATACTGAGACTTTCCAAACTCCCTTGATTAATGTACAAATCAGGGGGAGTAGTAGACAAAAGGGGGAGTCTATTATATGTGTAGTATTAGTATGTTGTGCTCTTTCCTTCACCCAAGGTTTTATTTTTCCCATTGGGTTTTGTTCCTTGGTGTAAGATTTTAGTGAGGGAACAGTTTATATACCATTTTGTTTTCTTAACTCTCATGATTAATGTAAGAATCTGAGAGATTATTAGACTAAAGGAAAAGTCTATGTCATGCAAATAAACTGGTTCGTTGTACTCTTTCCTTCGTCCTATTTTTATTTTGCCCACTGGGTTTTTATTTTGGCGTAAGGTTTTAACGAGGCAATAGTTGTGCACCATCACTCCTTTGACTCGGCACAAGGGGGAGTGTTGTAGGATAAATGTGCCATCGTCTAATGGATATGACGATATAGATAGAGATAAACATATTAGAGATAGGTTAGAACTATTATCTCTTGTAGTTATCTACTTGTATCTCATCCCTATTTAAAGGGCTTATGATTAATGAGAATCACATATTCCTTCTCTCTATTTTCTTGTTGTTCTCTTTCGTTTTTCCTTTAACAAAAACTAATTTTTTCCTAATTTTTTAAATCAATATTAATTAAAAAATCTCAATAGTTGATCATAAAAAAGTATTCCATAATTATCTCAACTACCATGATCATCATAATCCACCTCTTTTTCCACATCTCTTCCTCCTCCTTCAAAATCAATGATAAAATATCAGGAATCAAGCCAAGATTTTTCTTTTCATAATTCGAGGTTTGCATGAATAATCTATTTTTCTCCGCCGTTTTCTGGTTCACCGCTTCTCACATCTCCGTCGTTTTCCAGTTCATCACGCCACCGCTTCAAGCGGTTGGTTCCTGATTCATCACAACCCACAACTGTTGCAGTTCATCACAACCCACAACTGATTACGAATTTATTATAAATTTGTTTTGATGTTACTATGAATTTATTATGAATGGTTATGGATTTCCTATGATTTGTTATGAATGGTTATGAATGATTATGAATTTTTTATGATTATGTATGAAATGTTCTTGTATGAATTTGTTTTAAATGGTTATGGGTTTCCTATTAATTTGTTATGAATGGTTATGAATTCTTTTATGATTATGTATGAATTGTTATTGTATGAATTTGTTATGAATGGTTATGAATTATGTATTAATTATGTATGAATTTGTTATGAATTTCCTATAAATTTGTTATGAACGGTTACGAATTTCGAAGTTTTTAAACTGTTACAATTTTTTTGGGTGGTTACAATTTTTTACATGATTATGAATATGAATTGTTCCTAAAAATATAGAAATCGGTTTTATATGGTAACCGAATAAGTTGTTTATGAAATTAATATTTTTTAGTCAAAATTATTCCTAAAATACGAATTTATGAAAAAGACCTAAATGCTTTTGGTTTGTAAGTTTGTAACCTTGAGGAAGTTTGCATTTGAATGAGCCTATATGTATATATCGATTGTTAATAAATTTTTTAATTAAATAAAAAAGTTAGTTTAATCAAAACAATATAAAACATCAATATACTTTACTAATAAATAAAATTAAAGCTATAATGTTATAATTTTTTTTAAAAGATATTGGATATTTTAAAAAATGTTTTT
Source organism: Silybum marianum (assembly GCA_036898165.1). Taxonomy (NCBI): domain Eukaryota; kingdom Viridiplantae; phylum Streptophyta; class Magnoliopsida; order Asterales; family Asteraceae; genus Silybum; species Silybum marianum. The sequence continues at coordinate 16,179,740 of CM072537.1, read as the reverse complement.
GTTTAAAAACATTGATATCTAAAATCTAAAATGTTTGAACAAATAAAAATAATTAATTTAGTGAAAACAATACAAAAAAATAATAACTATCATTTAATGCAACATTTTAACTATAAAAAGATCAAAACACTATAAATGTTTTGAGACATTGGATACATTTAAAAAACGTTTTTAATTAAAAACATTCTTATTTACATTCTAAAAATCAAATAAAAAAAATTAGTTTAATGAAAACAATACAAAAATAATAACGAAAATAAAAGGTTATACTATTTAATGTAACATTTTAATTTAGAAAGAATCAAAATTCTAAAAAAAATTGAGGTCTTAATGAAGGCCTTTCTTAATCCACTCGATGCATTCTTCATATATATATATATGGTTAGGTTCAAATGTGAACTCATTTTTGGTTGTGAACGTGAGGACGAATCTCAGCCACACATCTTCGGTTACGGTGGACGCGATCACGGAGGATTGACGCGATTAATGGGAGGGTGGAGATTATTAAAGAAGGGGAACCAGGTCAAAGCCGCATTTATTGACCGGATAAGTGACTGAGATTCTTTCTCACGTTCACAACCAAAAATGAGTTCACATTTGAACTTTCCTCTATATATATATATACTATATTATAAAACATTTGACAAAAAACTCTTAAAAACATATTATTATGCAATAGCCAATAGGTACAATTGATTAAAGCATAATTACTTAAAATTCAAAAATATAAGTTATACATGCATTGGTACAACTTATTAAAGCTTCATGTTTGAATTCGTGTAACTAACTATAAAACTAACTATATAGATAAACATCTAATTTTGAATATAAAAAATGTAACATATAATAAGGATAATCATTCAACTCCAACAAAATGCTTAATTATTATATTTATAAAAAAATTATATTATTAAACCAAAATATATTATTTCATTATTATGTATTTGAATTTTGAAGCTTCCATATATTCAATTAAAATAAATTAACTGTTTCTAATATAAATTGAACATTCCATAGATTTTACAAAATTATTTGTATTTTTTATATAAATATAAATACAAAATACATTTTATAAAAATTAAATATATAAATAATTTTTAAATAAAAATATTAGGTGCATATAAATATGTTATATAATTTATAAAATATAAAAATTATATAATTTTATAAAATATTAATATAATTATATAGTTTAAAGTAAATTACAGATTTGGTCCATGTGGTTTGATAAATAAAGAAAATATGCTAAAAAGTTTGAAGGACCTTCAGTGTTATAAAATAAAAACCACAGGGATGTTGGATGTTAAAAATATATTTGAAGGACCTTATGTGTTAATATTTGTAAACCACAGTGACCAAATTTGTATTTAACTCTCTAATTAAAAAAACGGAATTAAAGAAAGTACACAAAAAATAAAATCGTATTATAACATTGATAGAGACAAAAAGATAAAATAAAACATTAAAATTAAGATGGATCTCGCTGCATTGCGCGAGTACCCTTCTAGTATATATATATATATTTATATATATAAGAAGAGGTTTAAATGAGAACTTTGTAAATTTAAATAAACAAAAAGACTTATTTGAGACCACATATGATGTGGGTCCCACCAATAAAAAGTTATATCTGATTTTAAATAGTGGGTGCCATTCAATCATATATTATTTTTTATTGGTGGGACCCACATCATATGTGGTCCCAAATGAGTCCCTTTGTTTCTTTAAATTGAGGGTGTTCTCATTTGAATCATCCCATATATATATATATATACATAATAGGGACGGGTTCAAATGAGAACTCAAATTTGGTTGTGAACGTGATGAAAAATGAGAGTGTGACCCGTGTCATATTCAGACTGAATATATAGTATTTATTCAGTCTGAATTTAATATTATTTAGACTGAATAAATATTATAATCAGTCTGAATATTTATTTGATTATTCAGTCTGAATAATCTACACCCAGACACGCGTCGCACTCTCATTTGTTCTCACGTTTACAAACAAATTTAAGTTCGTGTTTGAACTTTCCTCTCTTCATATATATATATATGTATATATTGATGATTTGATTGAGTAAAAAAATTAGTTTAATCAAAACAATGCAAAATATCGAGATACCTTACTTATAAATAAAATAAAAATTATGTCGTTAAAAATTTCCTTAAAAGATATTGGATACACTTAAAAATTTGTTTTTGTTTATAAAGATTGTTATTTAAATTTTAAAATGTTTAATCAAATAAAAAAATAGAGTAAACTACATACTTGGTCCCTAGGGTTTATTGATTTTAACAGTCTGGGTCCCTAAAATTAAATATCTATGACTTGCATCCTCGTGGTTTCCATTTCATAACGTATTGGGTCCCTAAAACTAACTTTGTTAGACTTTTTCTGTTAAGTAGGTTAAGTAAGAGGGTCATTTTGGTCATTTTAAGTTTAGGGACCAAACATGTTATAAAAACCACAAGGACCAAACATGTAACTTACTCTCTATATATTTTATATATACTTAATAATTAATAATTAATAATATATATATTGTATATAATTTATCACCATAATTTTCACAATTTTTTATAACATTGTTTTTTTTATTACAACAATATATTTTTAATTTTGTATTTTTATTATGGCATGATAGTTAAATTTTTCTTTATTATAGCAATATATATTTAAATTATTTTTTTATTATGGCATTATAGTTACATTTTTATTTATTATAGAAACATATTTTTAAATTATTTTTTTATTATGGTATTATAGTTACATTTTTTTTAATTATAGCAATATATATTCAAACTATTTTTTTATTATGTCATTATATTTACATATTTTTCTTTATTATAACAATATACTTTCAAATTGTTTTGTATTTAGGCATTGTACTTTTAAACTTTTTTATTAAATTATATGAAAATTATATATTTTAATGTAACATATATGAATGTTTTTTCCTTAAAAACATATATTTTTTTTAAATAAATTACGTGGCATAGATAAAATGGAACATCAAATTTTTTGATAGTTTCCTCACTTTACCTTCCGATTATTCATACATTTTAAAGGAATTCTTAAAAAATAGATGAAAAACATAATATAAGTTGTATATGAATAATCGGGAGAGAAAACGATGAAGTTATTTAAAAATAAAACAAAATTATTCATTAATATAACAATATTTAGAAAATTTGTAAAACACATTTTCCATTGCTAACGTTTAAAAAATGTTAAAAAGTATGTGTTTTTTGAAGGAAAAAAAAATGTGTCTGTTTAAAAAATATGTTACATTAAAATATTTAATTTTCATACAATTTAATAAGAAAAATTAAAAATACAATGTGTAAAAAATGAAATGATAGTATATTAGTATGATAAAAAAATGTAACTATAATGCCATAACAAAAATACAATTTAAAAAAATGTAACTATAATGCCATAACAAAAACCAAAGTTTCTTGTAAATCCAAAAGTTCTAATTAAATCGTATTTTATTTGAAACACACTCAACAAAAAATCGGACATCTTATTGAATTAGTGACTCCCTATTTGTGTGTTCAATGGCATACTAAACAATGAGTTGACAAAAGAATGAGATTCGAATTTACGACTTTTAACTATTGTATTATAACAAATTTAAGAGTAATTAAATTGCAATTTGGTCTTTGAAGTTTGTTATTTTTCTTGGTTTGTCTAAAAAAAATTATTGCAAGAAAATACCTTGTGGTATGCAAAAGTGCTTCTTTGGGTCCCTGAGACTAACAGATGTTAAAGAAAAACCAGTTAAGGTATTTTTGTGATTCCACTATTTTCTTTTAAAAATTAATTAACATATATTATATTAAGGAAAAGTTTATTTGAGAAATAAAAAAGTGATCATAGCCCTTCATCCAGTCAACATTTTCGGCTTTGATTATGAAACACTGAATAATTTCTCACACAGGTATGCGAAAGATAGAGGTTCACTACAAGAAAAAGTGATGTTAGCGACGATGATAAATGTCGTCACTAATTTTTTGTCACTAATATAAATTTTAGTGACAAAAGTTAAATTTGGTTACTAAATGGTCACTAATTCTAGGGGGATTACGACTTTAAGTTTCGTCACAAAAATAGTGATTAGTAACCAAAAATGGTGGTCACTAATTCAAAATGTTAGTGACCGAAAATTATGGTCACAAAATAATATTCAATGCTTAGAATAATTGTAGGGGTGTAAATGATACGAGACAACTCGCGAGCTACTCGAGATCGACTCGGTCAACACTCGACTCGAATAGACTCGACTCGAACTCGAACTCGGCTCGACATATTAACGAGTCGAGTCGAGCTACCCAATACTCGACTCGTAAAGCTCGTGAGATACTCGATTTTTTATATATATAATTAGTTTTAAAATACAATCAGTTTTATAAAATAATTTGTAAAACATAATGTAATAAAAATATCTTATATTTTTAGATACTTGAACAAAATTTTGAATTTTATAACTATAAAAACTAATCAATTATTTTTTTAGTAAATTATAAATGAAAAAAGACAAAGAAAACTATAGAAGTGCTGGTAAAGTTGCCCCACATTGGAAGAGAGATGGTAAAGTAAGGGTGAAGAGGTGTTATAAAGAGAGGAGGATGTGAATGAAAGTTTCAACCTTAGTCTTTTTTATGATGAAGTTTGAGGTGCATTTCTTAAGTTTATAAAATTAAAGAGAACACATCTAAGTTTAAAATTTATAAGAGAAGAACCAAAATGAATTAAATTTCAATAGATAAGTTTGGTTCGAGCTTGATTCGAGTTCGAGTTCGAGTTTGATTCGAGTACGAGTTCGAGCTTCAAACGAGTTCGAGTTTAAAAAATTGCAATCGAGTTCGAGTCGAGTTTAGTTTTTAACTACTCGCGAGCTTTCGAGTCGAGTTCGAGCTTGAGAAATGGCTATCGAGTTCGAGTCGAGTATACTGATACTCGAGCTCGACTCGCATCATTTACACCCCTAGTAATGAGTTAGGAGGGTTAGTGACCAAAATAATAGTGGTCACTAAATTGGAAAGGTTAGTGACTAAAAATGGTGGTCGCCGATTTAAAACCAATTTTAGGTTGTTAGTGACGAATTTTTTTTCGTCACTAACTAGGTTTTTTCTTGTAGTGTTGTTGTTATTGAGAGTAATCTTAATTATTATTATTATTATGGTGTTTTATACAGGCCTTTATGTCTTTCTTTCGGTTGCAATTGAAGATACAGGAGTGGTGCTTATCCAAGAGGTATTTGTGTTAACATTACCTGTTGTATGCTTATCCAAGAGGTATTTGTGTTACCACTACCTGTTCTAAACTAATAAATGGTTTTACCAAATATTCAATCGCTTTGTAGGTTGCAACTAAGACAATCGGTTTGGCAATTATTTTTTGCAAAACAGATGGTCAAATCTGGATTATTGGCAGTAGCAGTTGAAGCGAATCCTATTTCATTAAGTTGTGTTCTTGAATTTGGAAGAAAAGAAAGGAAATAGATGGAAAAGAAAAGGAAAGGAAAAGAAATTTTTTATTTGTGTTCTGAAAAGTGAATTAAAGGAGGGAAAAGAAAGAAAAAAAATTATCTTCTGAAAGAGGAGAGAAAAGAAAGGAAAATTGTCGATTTTACTAATATGTTCTCTAAAATAATATTGTTTAGAATGAAAGATCGGATAGTTTTGTAATTTTATCAAATTTTCAAATAATTTCAATTTCCTCCTTTCCTTTCCTTCCAATTCCTCCCATATTTTGGAGGAAAGTTTTGGAAGGAAAATAAGTTTTATTTTCCTTCCTTTTCTTTTCCTTTATCTCCTAAAAAGTTTTAACAACACGAGTTTTTTTTCACTTTCCTCTACTTTCCCTCTCTTTCATTCGTAAATAAACTGATGGAGAGGATAAGAGGACTGTAAAAGAATTGATCAAAGTTTTAAAGAAGAAAATGATTTTGGTCTGCAAAAGGGATGAGATAAAAGGTAAAGTCCTTAGCTTTGATATGCCCCATCACCAACCTATACAAACACATTTTTGAATTGTTTAAAATTATGTTTCCTAACGTGAATAAACCTAATAAAGATAGTTGGTGTTTGACAGGCAAACTTACTTGCAGCAGAAACCCCGACCGTAAGTTTAACAAAATAAGCATTCCTTTTTGGTTAATTATTATATTCATATGTAATCTTCACAAATGCGTCTTCCATTGCAGGTCATTCTTTATTTATTAATTGTGGTGGATCCAACACAGACTCCAAAGGAAATGAATACAAAGAAGATTCGAACAACGAGCGTTCTTAGTTTGTCGCTTTTGATCCATCTTTGATGTTTTGGGAAAATCTTTAATTCTTTGTGGCTTTTGATGAACACAACACTTGACAGTGTTTTAACCGACAACATTTACATCAAATAACTCAGCCCCACAACCTTCCAATGTTGCATGCAACCGGCAGCTGATGGAAAGCATGGATCTTCATTTTTTACCATTAAATTTTCTTCGCTAGATTTACCTTATTCTCTTAATTTGATCCTTTTTGTAGAAATTCTAATAATCTCCATCATATGTATGTTTGTCTATAATGATTTTACCTTTCTATAATTTAAATAGCTATATAAAATCCATTTGATCTTTAATTCATAATGGTGCCAAACACATTACAATATTCATTTAAAATTTTTATCTTTGTTGAAGATTTTGTCATCTCATTTTAACGACCCCAGGATACATATCAATCCTCATTATTTTGTCTTGGTGACATATTTGTTCTTGATGCATATATTTTTTTCTTTAACATTATATATCCCAGCTATTATTGTATTTGAGGCAACCCCAATCGACCCTACATGGAACCTGCCTTTAAGGACAAAAATATGAGAGGGCATTTTATTGGTTGAGGCTAGCACGAGTTCAAGATTGAACCAAGGATGAGTTTAAGATCGAACCAAGAATGCCAATGTGATGGTACACTTTATTGGCTGAGGCTAGCACCAGTTCAAGATCGAACCATCTATCATACTCTTTGCCAAGTGATCTACAATGTTGAAGGCCATAGATATAATTGTATTTGTTTTCAGACTTAGATTTCATAGCCATTGAAAAGCACTTGTAACAACCACGATTCTAAAACAAAGGTATAACATACTATTGCTTTAAATGATATCAAACCTGAACATAAATTGTCCCGAATATAAACTTAACAAAGCGACTCTAACTAGGCAACTAACTATACAAGTAGCGCCTCACTTCTATGCTCCCCGAGCTCACAACTTTCCCTTCCCTTTACTTGTGCTTTCAATCATATGTCTTCCTGAAAATGGTTTCCAGCTAAAGTGACGGTTTTGACAAATAATTGTCACTTTATGTTATGCTATAGTGACTACTTTAACAAATAAACATCATCGTATGTCATGGTATAGTGACGGTTTTTAATATAAACGTCAACTTACGTCATGCTATGGTGACGATTTTTAATATGAATGTCAGTGTATGTCATTCTACGTTAACGGTTTTTACAAATAAACGACACTGTATGTCTTGCTATGATCACGATTTTGGAAAATAAAATCACCATATGTCATCCCACGGTGACAGTTTTTGAATATAAACGTCGATATATGTCATGCTACGATGACGATTTAAATAAACTAACGTCACCGTATGTCATGCTATAGTGATAGTTTTAAGAATAAATGTCATTGTATGTTATACTATGGTTACGGTTTTAGAAAAAAACTGATTTTTTTGTACATTTAAGGTGACGGTTTTATCTTATGGTAATGGTTTTTTATGTCATTTGGTAACGTTTTATAAACGTAACCAAAAGTGTATCAAAAGTGACGGCAGCTACGGTGACGATTTCTATGTCCACAAAAACCTTAACCGTATACCTAGAGTGACGATTTTTAACAATCACTAAAGACCATCTTTGTACTAGTGGAAAGGCCTAGTGAATTCCCAAAAATAACAGTTAATATGCATGACAGTTATAAGAGAAAACGGTTAGTCATGACTATTAACTCACGCTTTTAAAACACTTTTCCGTACCTGTTGCAACAGTACATAACACCTTCGTCACACACACCGTGACTAGTGCTGGTCACACACGCCGTGACCTTTAACGGGCCCACACTGCCTAAAAAGTTGGGCACACGCCGTCCAATTTGAATGGTTTAAAACATTTCAATTTAAAACATTCATTTTATAAAAGAAGCACACGAAGGGAACTCACATGAATTGTCAAACCGCTTAACACACTTCCGACTACGATCCCACCAACCGAATACCTGATTTAGATCAATTAACTACGAGTTAATGACCCAGTTATACTTCCACCTATCCTACCTATTAACCCTCTAGGCTAGGACACCATTTAACACCCCCAAAAGACCTTTAAGCAAAAACTCCAAAACCTTCAAACAGTGAGTTACGCGACTTGTCGCGCGACTTGAAGCCGCGGGACTCACTGTCCTGCACAATTTTCTGCTCGAACCATAAAATCCCAAAACCAACTATTCCACTGATTTCCAACCCCAAACTGACGTGAAACTTATCCAAACTCATACCAAAACCATTCCCACAACAAATAAACCATTTACTCCATTCCATCCATTGATTTCATGGTATTGCATCTCCATATATGAACTCAAGGTCATCCATGGTGGTTTCCATTGATTTCAATCCCTTAGAATGAAATATGAATCCCAATACTTGAATAATGCCTCAATACTTATTCTAATAACCCAACAAATACCGATTTGGAGACATTAATCAAATAACCAACAACTCAACTATAAAACTCCATGGTTTTACATCATCCCTTAGACTCAACAAAATAAGAAGATGAAGAAGAGAAGCATTCATACCTGAAATTGCTTGAAGAACACTTGTTTCCTTGAAATTTCTCTTCTCCTTCTCTTTACACCAAGAATCGCACCTTGAGGTTACACACACACTTCAGCCGATTGATTTCTAAATGAGAGGATTTCACCCCTTTTGACCTAAAATTCATATTTACAACTTCAGTCCCTGAAGTTTAAGAAGTTAGGCTCCAACCACCCAAATTACAAACATAAATACACTAACTTGAATCCAGGTTATTACAACACTCTTTAATCGTATCCAAATTACTGTGGGAAAATAAAATAGTTGGTGATGAGTCTATTTGTATTTAAAACATATGGGTTTTTTTTTTAAATGGTGTTTATTGAACTTTACTTTACCTCTTCATCACTTTCACCACCGTGCATAATTCAGTAATTGAAAAGCACTGGCCATTGACAAATGACAATAATAATCTTCCGCTATGATACTTTTTCAGCTTCAAATTCATGTCAAACTGTAATAACCCAAAATTTTATAAGATGATTTAGTTGTTAATCTTTAGGTTATTAATGTAAACAGTTGGGCTCTAAGTAGTGTGGGCTGGGCTAGGGCTTGATTTGTTACCGGTGCATGTATATTGGGATCCATCAATTATAATGACTATAATATGGGTGTACTTGTCTACATGCTACATGTTAACTACAAATTCCAAACCAAATTAATAAAAGAAAAGATATGTTTATGGTTTATTATTTTTTACATAAAAATGTTCGGTTCATGTATCGCTTTTCATTCGAAAATTCTTAGGCACAAGATTTGGACAATACATTTATTGATAGGCATTCGAACGGTGGTAGTATATAATATAGAAGATATAAAACATGGATTATTAATGTGTTGAGTAATATGTGTCATGCAACTTAGGGGCCGTTTACCAAATCTTACCAGGTAAGTGCTTACCGGCAAAATTTAACACTATCACTTACTTACCGGGTAAGATTTTAGTCCACAAAAACGGCATCGTATGCAACAATTTACCCGGTAAGCGCTTACGGTGGTAAGAGTCGTCGCAATCACTTACCTGGGTAAGAATCTTGGTCATGGTTTTCCTTGTCTTCGCTCTTACCGGGTAAGATTTTTGGTACTTGTTATATTTCTATGGTAAGGTAATATAGCTTGGTAAGCACTTACCCGGGTAAGCATTTGGTAAACGACCCCTTCGTACTTGCAGATACAAAGATAAACACATAGATTAGTTGAAGCCTTATTTTACTTTTCGTTATAATTAATGCCCTCATAATAAGGAAAAACATTTGTCATCACTTCTTGCCATTTGTAGGTTCAATCAATATGTGTGATCTAACAACGACGACAAATTGTTTTTCCTTACGAAGACAAATTTGTTATCACTTATCCGTAAGTTCAATCGAGGATCTAACTACTACTTGACGATAGAAAACTTGTTTTTCAACCCACTTGACGATATTGTTCCTGTTGTGTTATTTTCTTTTTTTATGGTCCCCGCTTCATGTGAGAATAGTTGAATATGAGTTGGTGTTGTACATGGTTAGGTTGGTTGGTGTTTGGTTCATGTCTTTTTTTTTTGCAGGAATCACAAACAACTTCTGATGAGCATAAAAGACTAAGAAGAAACAAGAATTTTACAATTATTCTAGATGATGTGTCAGATTATTATAGGTGTTTTAGTGTTTAGAAACATGAATTGTGACATAATGAATATGTCATTATTTGTCTTATGTCATATAATTATCAATACTATTTTAATGTTCTTATATATTGTTAATCATTTGATTATTATTTTTGGAAATTTTTAAATTTGTTATTTTTGCTAGACATCATAAAACCGTTGCTAAAAGTTAGTTTATGGCAACGATTTTGATAAAAAAAATTACTGTATGACATGCTATGTTGATGGTTTGAATAATAAATGTCATCATATCTTATTTTATGATGATGGTTTTGAATAATAAAGGTTATTTTAAGTTGTGCTATGGTGATGATATTGAAGTATAAACGTCACCATACGTCATGCTACAGAGAGATTTAAAAAATAAATGTTACTGTACATCATGCTAGGCTGGCGTTTTGAAAATAAATGTCACCGTATGTCATCTTACTATGACGATTTTGAAAAATAAACATCACCGTACGTCATCCTACGACGACAGTTTTAAAAATAAACGTCACTGTCATTGCGGTACATTAATGGTTTTGAAAAATAAACGTCACTTTACGTCATGGTATAGTGACAGTTCTGAAAAATAAACGTCAGCGTACTTCGTGGTACGTTGACGGTTCGAAAAATAAACATCACCATAAGTTTTGTAGATCCCAGATTATCAAGTACAATGAAGTATAAACATAATACAATAAAAGCAATACGAACAAATAGCTTTTGACTGAATACCGTAGTCGTATATCTCTTGATGTGTATATCGATTACAAGAAATAATATCATAAATCAGCTCTATGATAATCGACAACTTCATATTGAATACCTAGACTCCTATTTACATTGAAAGGTCTATTCTAATTAAGGAAGGAAAGAGTTTAAGGAATTATAAACTTCCTTTTACATTTGAGCATATTCATTCCTTATTTTGACACAATAAAATTATTAGACCTAACAATCTCCCCCTTTGTGGCAAAATGAGTCTTTACTTCATGAGCTCGAACATGCCTTCGAATCTTCTTAGAGTCTGTCGGTATAGGATTTTTTCGTCGATTAACCTGACAGCTTCTAGGAGAGAATTTCTTCGCGCATTGCTCATCCTTGTAGTACTTTTCATATCATTCGCCAACTCTGATGCAAGTCTGTTTCGGATCCCCCATAATGTTCCATCTGAATACGCAGCCACTTCACTAAACCTGAAAAACCTCTTTTCTCCTTTCACATGCATCCAGACAACTCCGTGTGTTGGATATGACAACACAGTCGTAACTTCATATTTATCCAACTTAGGAATTGTTTGATTAGGCTTGGCGATGTGAATCTTCTTTTGTTCACTTTCAATCCCACGTTGTAGGTCATGAAGATAGTTGTACCTCAGTTCCTTCTATATATGCCGAACCACTGCTCTTAGTGCCCTCTGCTAATGCTCATTTCTGTTCTTCTTTTCTCTCAAGTCATTGTATAGAGTTTCAAAGTCCATGATATCCAAGCTAGCAAAATCAGCTTCAGAGAAGGAATACGCCTTACCATCTTCTCTTTGGACTTTAAAAGTAGGATATTCGACTTGATAGACTCTATCCGTGTCGATCTTCAGAATCCCAATTATTCTGTGCCTTGAAATCACATCAGCAGGATTTTGAGCTCTCATCTTCAAGATATGGACATACTCTTTGACTTGGGCTGGGTCCATTTCCATCACTAGATGAATGTGTGCCAAATCTTCAGACTTCTTGTCCTTCCTGAAGATCTTTTCCATTGTTTCTTCAAGGTATGGCACACGTATTTGCTGATTCACCCATTTCAACTTGCTTTCTGTCAGCATCCTTTGCCACCGAATCTGATGAGGCAACAGTCTTGGTTCATTTTGATCCCCCAAAGCATAATTTCTAGCCGTATGCATTAGGTTCACAGTCTTGTTCTTGAAGGACTGGTTCATATGGATCTCTAAACCAGTTTCTCACTGAGTTCCGTAGACCTTGAACGTCGACTCTTTCTTCACTTGGTTCCGGTGCGGCAGGTTCAGCTGTACTCTCGAATTCGATATCGGCCGCAGGCTTTTCAACCGTTGGCATATCGGCTTCTTGAGTTGTTGGTGCGCGCTGTCGGTGTTGGGTTGTTTGAGTAGATGGTCTTGAAGATGTAGCAGCGGCTGTTCGGGCTTGTGATCTTGAGGGCCAGCGTGTCTCCCCCTCAGGACGAGTTGTAGCGGAGCCCGGGTCTTCCTGGTGAGGTCGACAAGTAGGCACAGAAACAGCCGGCGGCAAGACTCTTGAATCTTAGTACGCAGAGCAGTGATAGCACCCAGAATATCATCGGTTTGGTGCTTTTGAGCAGTCTTCAGGTCTCTTAGTTGTTGCTCGATGTCGGCTCGGAACACGTCAAACTCATGGTGAGTGACGGTGGGGATTTCTAGATTTCTTCTTAGAAGACCCATAAGTGAATCTTCCGGTTGACCTCTTTTGCAGTGGCTTCGGCTAGCAGGTTTGCATATAACATCGACATGAGCTCGTCATTATTGTACTCATATCGATGTGGTGATGGAGGCCGATCTTCATGTTGGGAATGTGGCGGAGGTGAGTGACTGGAGCTTGGTCGTGAAGAGCTTGTTTGTTGGGGAACCGGTTGCTTCAGGCGAGCGGCTTCGCGAATTTCTCTTACAAAGGCTTCCCTCTCGGCTGTCATTAGAGCAGCATGAGCAGCTAGGGAGTCTTTTGCCTTTTGTAAGTGTGTGGCAATGATAGTTTCAGTCTCGGGGGGAATGAAGTATGTGGGAGTCGTGGTACCTGTATGGGAAACACCGTGATCACTTATATTACCCGTTGACAATACAGTTGAGAAAACTGTATGACCTACGTTCAGTGTTGGCATAGATGTAGCACTGGTAGGATTTCCTCCCAATCCTCGTGAAATGTCTGGAATGGACATCACTATAGGAGTTCCGACTGGGCCACGAAGGCTCTCAGTGTGTAATGACTCATGTCCCCTAGCGGGCTCTAGACTCGATGTGCTTTGAAATGAAGTCGAAGCATGTGGGCTACTGCTTCTGGTTTCAATAGTTATGCCTCCCGAGGGAAGGGGAGCTAGATAAGGTGCTAATCCCACAAGTAATTTTGAAACTGTCGGCTGGGAGCCTTCAGCGTGGCTTGGAGGGGCGTGAAATTGTAAACTGTTTTTATGGGAATTCACTAGACCTTATGGTCTAACCCACGTTTTCAAACTAACTTTTTTTAGGAAAGGTATCGATAGATAGAGGTGAGAGAGCTAAGGGAAGGATGTGAAAGCTAGAGAATGTTCTAGCTTAGCTCTCGTTAGTTTATAAATTCAGTTGTTTGACTTTAGACTTCCGCTGTTTCGTTTTATTCAATTCTAAATATTGTAATGAATTAATCGTTGTTTGGTTAATCATTTGATGATTTTGGATTTTGATTTATATCCATGTTGGGTCATAGTTTTTGGTTCGTTACACAAACAATTTATTACTTTAGATTTATTTGGGTTAAATATGCAATAGATCAACATGAAGTTATCATTCCTATTCCATATCGAGATTGGCAGATGCACATTAATTGGTGTCGTAAAATATATTAGGATGAATCATTGACTAAAAAGTTTTAAAATGGACAGGTATCATAAATAAATCAACAACTGAGCAATGATATTAACCATTGAAAAATCAAGATATATTAATATATTTCTCTAAATACTTGACAAAAAATTGTGATATATCAACGAGAGCGGTTGAAAAGGTCAATCATTTCACTTACACAAAGGTTATCATATGACTAACTTAACAACCCACCTCGTGATTATAGTCCACAATCATTTTCTTCTCAAATTTGATTTAAACTTATACAATTATGTTATACGAATCATATATATATTTGTAGGTTTAGAAAAAGTTTACAACTCATCCCACATTTTATAGGTCTTCTTTCAAAATTTGTTGAAGTTATACAATGTATTTAATACTAATTATTATCAATTATGTTATACGAATCCAATATGGTTGCATTTTCAAAGCCAACTTTAATACGACAAGAAAACTTGATTTTCTCAAGAGAACGGTCAACAAGGAAGCTATGAGGTGAGTTGGTAAATGTGAGTCATGATGGAATCACCGAATAACTTGGTAGCCATTGACAAATGTGACTAGGTTTCATTTGTATCAACGAGATATAAATATAAGAACATCATGTTGTAGTGGGGTAAATGCTCTAAAATAAAGGACCCCACACATTTTTATCAGTAGCTATGGGGGTTGTTTATCAAGTATTTGTCCCCAAAATAGCAACATTATATTATTGTTATCAAGTGCAGGTCCACAGAGGTTGATTGGAGCCTGTTTCGGAGCATTTTCGGGGCTGTTTGACGTATGTTTCAGGAACTTTTAGAATCTATTTAAAAACTGATTTTGATCGGTTCTTTCGTCTCCGTCTAGATTGTCAGATAGTAGAAGTATTATTTGGGTGTCAATCGAGTTAGGATAACAACTTTGTCACATAAATTTATGCTCATAGTTCTCATATTATCGATTTGTTCAAGTTGATAAATCGTCGCTTTGTTTGATGTCTGTTTCGGAGACGTTTAGAATTTTGTATAAAGTCATGTCGTGTGCCCGACCAACGGACGGGTATAACACTAGTTGTATTTTGGTTTTGTAAAATAATTGATGATGATTTATAAGTTCATAGCGATAGACAATTTAATATCTTGCAAGAGTTTGAGATTTATAAAATTAATGTTGATGAAACATTTAAATCCCGCTGTATTGCAACGGGTATGTCTACTATATATATATATATATAGGGGAGGGATCATACGAGAACACTACCAATTTAAAGGAACAAAGGAACTCATTTTGGACCACATATGATGTGGGTCCCACATAATATTAAATAATTTATGATTAAATATAATTTAATATTAAATCGTAAATGATTTAATATTATGTGGTCCACATCATATGTGGTCCACAATTTGTTCATTTGTTTCCTTAAGGAGGTGTGGTTCTCATTTGATCACTCCCCTATATATATATATATATATATATATATATAAAAGGAAGATAGCACTGAATGGATTAAGGAGAAACCTTCATTGAGACCTCAAATTTTTTATAAAGTTTTGATTTTTTTTTTAAATAAAGAAAGATGGCATTGAGTGGATTAAGGAGAGGCCTCCGTTGAGGCCTTAAAATTTTTATAGAGTTTTGATTTTTTTTAAACTAAAATATTGCATTAAATGGTAGAACTTTTCATTTTATTTATTATTTTTTGTATTATTTTCATTAAATTATTTTTTTGAGTAAACTACATACTTGGTCCCTAAGGTTTATTGATTTTAACAGTCTGGGTCCCTAAAATTAAATATCTATGACTTGCATCCTCGTGGTTTCCATTTCATAACGTATTGGGTCCCTAAAACTAACTTTGTTAGACTTTTTCTGTTAAGTAGGTTAAGTAAGAGGGTCATTTTGGTCATTTTAAGTTTAGGGACCAAACATGTTATAAAAACCACAAGGACCAAACATGTAACTTACTCTCTATATATTTTATATATACTTAATAATTAATAATTAATAATATATATATTGTATATAATTTATCACCATAATTTTCACAATTTTTTATAACATTGTTTTTTTTATTACAACAATATATTTTTAATTTTGTATTTTTATTATGGCATGATAGTTAAATTTTTCTTTATTATAGCAATATATATTTAAATTATTTTTTTATTATGGCATTATAGTTACATTTTTATTTATTATAGAAACATATTTTTAAATTATTTTTTTATTATGGTATTATAGTTACATTTTTTTTAATTATAGCAATATATATTCAAACTATTTTTTTATTATGTCATTATATTTACATATTTTTCTTTATTATAACAATATACTTTCAAATTGTTTTGTATTTAGGCATTGTACTTTTAAACTTTTTTATTAAATTATATGAAAATTATATATTTTAATGTAACATATATGAATGTTTTTTCCTTAAAAAACATATATTTTTTTAAATAAATTACGTGGCATAGATAAAATGGAACATCAAATTTTTAGATAGTTTCCTCACTTTACTTTCCGATTATTCATACATTTTAAAGGAATTCTTAAAAAATAGATGGAAAACATAATATAGGTGGTATATGAATAATCGGGAGAGAAAACGATGAAGTTATTCAAAAATAAAACAAAATTATTCATTAATATAACAATATTTAGAAAATTTGTAAAACACATTTTCCATTGCTAACGTTTAAAAAATGTTAAAAAGTATGTGTTTTTTGAAGGAAAAAAAAATGTGTCTGTTTAAAAAATATGTTACATTAAAAATATTTAATTTTCATACAATTTAATAAGAAAAATTAAAAATACAATGTGTAAAAAAAGAAATGATAGTATATTAGTATGATAAAAAAATGTAACTATAATGCCATAACAAAAATACAATTTAAAAATATATTATTTTAATAAGAAAAAACGAAGAAAATGTTATAATAAGAAAAATGTGAAAGTATTTGATAAAATATAATATATATATATATATATACACCCACAATATATATGTTATGAATTATTAATTATTAAGTATATATAAATTATATAGAGAGTAAATTACATGTTTGGTCCCTGTGGTTCTTATTACATGTTTGGTCCCTGTGATTCTTATTACGTGTTTGGTCCCTATAATTAAAATGACCAAAATGCCCCTCTTACTTAACCTACTTAATAGGAAAAGTCTAACAAAGTTAGTTTTAGGGACCTAATACGTTACGAAATGGAAACCACGAGGATGGAAGCCATAGATATTTCATTTTAGGAACCCAGACTGTTAAAACCAATAAACCCTAGGGACCAAGTATGTAGTTTACTCTTTTTTTTATTTATCAAAATAACTAGAGTGAATTACATACTTCGTCCCTAAGGTTTATTGGAAATAACACTCCGGGTCCCTAAAATGAAATATCTATGGCTTGCATCCTTGTGGTTTCAATTTCATAACGTATTGAGTCCCTAAAACTAACTCCGTTAGATTTCTGTCCGTTAAAGCCCACATGTGCAAGGCACATGATGGGTATTTTGGTCATTTTAGTGTTTTTATCACTTTTAAAACAACAGGACCAAACAAGTTCTTCGGTTATCTTCTCCCGCCAAATCCAAACAAATCCAAATTCAACCTTCTAACCCAAATCCAGACAAATCCATATTCAAAATGAATTTCATACTCAAACAAGATCTAAAATCCAAATCCAGACAAATCCAGATGCGACTCAACCTATGGCCAACCCCTTTTCGAGACCTGCACTTGAAGGGGAAATACCAAGGCGAGATCGCAAATCTGGGGGCCGCCGCTTATGGTTCTGGAAGTGAGGAGTCACGACGGAGGAAAGACCAAGAGGAGATCGCAAATCAGGAAGAGCAAGCAGAGGTCTTAGATCTGGGACGAGGAGCAACAACTTTAGAAGGGGGGATGTTGTGTTCGTCGGAGAAGAAAGGGACTGTGTTCGCCGGAGAAGAATGGGAGATGTGTTCACCGGAGAAGAAAGGGGAAGGAGTCGATGTGTTCGTCGGAGAAGAAATGGGGGAGGGTTGAGGAGCAACGATTGGAGCATGGCTGTGTTCATGGTGGTTTAGGAAACCGGTGGTGTGGATCAATGGCGGTTCTGGATGGCTTCAAGTATGGTGGCAGCCCCCAAATTTGGAGGTTGTTGAAGATGGAGATTAAGTCGCCGGAGGGAAGGGTGGGGGTAATGCCGGAAAGATGAAGGCACGATTAGGGTTTTTTTTATGAATTTTATATTTACTTTAATATATTAGAGTAAATAACATGATTGGCCCATGTAGTTTTTTAATTGTGGTTTTTTAATTAAAAAAAATAAGAAAGAGAGTAAAATGACTAGAATACCCCTTTAGTTGATATAGTTAACAGAGATTTTTTAACGGAGTTAGTTTTAGGGACCCAATACGTTATGAAATTGAAACCACAAGGATACAAGCCATAAATATTTCATTTTAGGGACCCGGAGTGTTATTTCCAATAAACCCTAGGGAAGAAGTATGTAATTTACTCAAATAACTAACAACCTCGTGAATTTGTCTCTCGATCACCATTTCATTCATCTCAGGTTTAGAAAATTACACTTTTGGTCCATGAGATCGTGAAATAGGTTAGCGATCGATAGGTTGAGTAAAAAGTGAAAAATTAATTTACACTTTAGGTCCTAGATCGTGAAAGGCCTCGTGATCGATAAGTTGTGTCCTCATGATCGATAGGTTGGCATCTTTGATCCATGAACCTACCTCTGACCACCCTATCTAATCCCGTGATTCAACCTATTTAAATAAAACTTAAATAATGTATAAAACTACAAACACATATTTGTTAAGTTTTATGATTTTGATATAAAAAACAAATATGTCAAGTTTATGATAAAAACTCTTTATAAATCCGGCAAAATCCGGCACTAGCTATCGACCGAGACAAAATCCGGCACCAACTATCGATAACGAGGCCTTTCACAATCTAGGGCCAAAAGTGTAAATTATTTTTTCATTATTACCTAACCTATCGATCGCTAACCTATTTCACGATCTCAGGGACCAAAAGTATAATTTTATAAACCCGAGATGAATGAGATCGTGATCGAGAGGCAAATTCACGAGGTTGTCGGTTATTTTGATAAATTAGGAAAGAGAATGGTTATTTTGGATATTGATTTTTCTAAAATGGTTATTTATTAAATTTCTTTTATAAAAAGTATTATTTTTATAGAAATAAAAATATTAACAATAGTTAATTGCTTTATTTTAAATCATATTACATTTTATATAACTAATTAAATTGGAATATATTTTATTAAATAAATTTAGCAAATAAGAAATGGATGAAATAACATTTGTAAGAAATTTAAGGTTAAAAAAATTATTTTTTTGTAAAATTAAAATTAGCTGTTGAAAATAATTGAATTTTTTTAAATAAATTATTTATATTTATATTTATTATATGGATATTGATATATTAAAAAAAACTTAAATTAGTTGTGAAACAAATATATTTATAAAGAAGCGGTCCTTGCAGATAAATTCAATCCATGCCACATATGCATGTACCTGTTTTACCCAACAATAGGAGAAATGAATAAGCAGTAACTAGTTCTTTATAACAGTGAGATGGCAAAGAACCTCGCTATTGTAGATGCTCTTATAATAAACATCTTTTTTGTGTCTAATTAAATAAGTTATATCAATATATAATTATATAAACTTAAGAAAATAAAATAAAAAATAGAGTAAATTTCAGATTTGATCGTTGTGGTTCATCGACATTATGGATCAGCTCCCCAAAACAAATTAATTACAAACATGATCATTATGATTTCAATGAATGCAATGAAGTAATAACAATTATTCCTTGTGGCTGGCTTGAATGATCACATACATTAGTATGCATCACTCCCAGCAACTTGCTTACTCTTACGAGATTCCCTTTAAAAGATGCCTTAGTCATTTTGGCTAATAAATAAGCTTCGCATTTATCAAAAGAATCATCATTTGATTTCAAGATCCCGTCCACTTGGAGCCTGGCAATGCACTTCTTGTTTATATGACCATAACGACAATGCCACAAATACGACCGACTCAAGTCTTGCTTAAGTCCTTTAGCATTCATATTATATATAGATTTAGAATTAAGACCACTACGAGTATCTATTTCATAAATGCCATTAAATGTCTTGGCAATAAAATATAAAATCCCATGTAAACATGTAGAAATAGAATCATCGTCAAGAAATTTAAACGTGAATCCATCGTGTCTTAAACGGGAAACTGAAACTATGTTTCTAACGATACGAAGAACGTAAACAATCATTAAGTTTCATAACTAGACCATTTGGAAGGATCATATCATATTCTACTTGAGACACAACATCAACTCTTGTCCCACTGCCCATCTTGAGCTCGAACTAGCATCGCCTCAGCTGCCCATCTTGAGCTCGAACTAGCATCGCCTCAGCTGCCTCTCACTTTTTTGCCCCTGTGAAGAGGAACAAATATGAGTTCCATACCCGGTATCCAATACCCAGGAATCATAGTCATAAGTGAATAAATCGATTGTAAACATACCTAAAGGATCATCTCCCTAAGCCTTCTCCTTCCTTGCCTTTGCAATCAGAACTGGACAGTTTCTTTTCCAGTTCCCTTTCTCTGAGCACTCAAAATACACTGCATATGAGGGAATCTTCCTTCATTCTTCTTGCTCTTGCTAGAGTTTCCAGTCTTCGCCTTTCCTTTTCCAACCACATATTTCACTCTTTTCTTCTTGGTTACCCTCCTTGTGCCTTGATCATCAAGACAAGTTTGGCTTTCTCCAACTTGGAGTTAATCCCTCTTTCAACGGTTTTAAGCATACCATGCAATTCAATGAGAGATTGTCCAAGTCATTGATGTGATAGTTGAGCAAAAGCTATCATATGATTTTGTCAGAGAGTTTAGGACTAGATCGACCCCTAACTCCTGTCCAAGAGGGTATCCCAATCGAGCCAAACGGTCAATATGTCCCTTCATCCTTAAGACGTAGGTGCTGACTGATGTCCCTTTTTGCATAATACAAGCATGTAGTCACACAGTATCAAACCTTTCTTACCTCGCCTGTTGGCCAAACATGGTCCTCAGGGTGGTAATCATTTTACAGACTGAGAACTCCTCATGATCCTTCAAAAGTTCAGGAGTCATTGAGGCAGTTTCTAGCCCTAAACTCATAATGGCGAGAAATATATTATTTTAAATTAAATAATTTTCTATTGAATGGGACATTCTTTTACATCGACAAACAACAAGTAAAGGAAGAAAGAAATTATTTAGCACCTCCTTCCAATACTGATTCAAAGTGCGTTGCTGTGTCAGAAGAAGGATAGCTATACTGATTCGGTATACTCTAAAGACGCCATCGGTACAATATTGACGATCTCACAAAGATTTTTTCAGTGAATTTCCATTTACTGATACAATCTTATACGGAATCGATCCCCTTTTGACTGTACAAGAATATGTGGAGCTCAGCATGTCTGGAAAGAGAGTCTCTTTGATACTTATCATAAGTAACCCGAGCATTCTCAAGAGTGTTCCTAGTTGGGGAGGGGGAGGGGTTTTGGAGGGTGGTTCTCGAGTATGTAGAACTTCTCTTCATGTCTGAGGTCGACCCTCAACAAGCGGAACCATGGAACCGTTCCAAGATCTTTGTCTAAAATGGACCGAAAAGTGTATTTGGAGAGGTTTGAGTTTATCTTTTCTTGATTAGCAGACATCTATAGAAAATAAAGTTCGATTTTAGTATTAGTTTCTCAAAATTTGAATAACCTCAAAATTCAAAATTTAAGATCCATATTTCATTATTTCTTATGGTTGGTCAACTCGCAAACCATGAAAAATCATTATGTAGGCAGACAACTTCCAATTGTGATTATCACAACTCTTAGATCCCTTTACTTCAAAAAAAAAACTCATAGATCCTCATGAGATTTTTTTTATAAAATTAACACATGTTTAATCTCACTTCTTCACCTTAAGGTTATTTGTAGACGGGCAATACACAATGTACAAATACCTCAACTGAGTTTAACCATACTAAAACGTCACAATTACTATTTTGAGTAACAACTTAGAAATTGGTTGTCTGGGTCGTATCATAATAAACGGGAAATACAAAACCTACTATGATCTCATGAGTCGGCTCCTTACCTCACCATACACTTATCCGACCCGGGTTGTAACACCCCTGAAAATGGAAGTTAATTTAAACCGAATAAAATGCGGAATAACTTCAACAAAATAAACATCACCCATAAAGATGGGGAGAAGTTAGAGAGTTTACAACTTCTCAAAATATACAATTAAAAGATACAGATTAAGTTCGGATGTCTATACAATTAAAAGATACAGATTAAGTTCGGATGTCTCTAAATCCTCAAAATATACTTCTATGTAACTCCATCTATACACACGAAGGTGCACTTCAAAAGGATGCCATTACCGGCAACTAACTCCACTCAACCCTTCAAGCCCCAACAGCTTGATCACCTGATATACATGTCATTTTAAGAAAAAAGTGTTAGGCTTAAAGCCTAGTGAGAACAAACAATTCAAATATGGAAAGCTAGTAAATCTTCGAAAATGGTAAATAAACATTTAACCAAACAAGCTTTTCCAAAATACCCATTTTTCTTCTCTTCCGCGATTTACACCTAAAAGATACGTATTTTCTTCCAAAAATCAATTTTCTTTTCTTCCGCGATTTACAGCTAAAAGATACGCACTTTCTTTGAGGGAAGCATCCACGGGAATGACCCGCCATTTGCATCAATTACTCTTCCGAACATGTTCAAGCCCAAACCAGGATATATTACAAGTTCCTTTCTCAAATACTTCCGACTATATGTGCCTATGGATCCATTTACGCTAGTCTAACTTCCTAATACATTCGTTTCCGATGTATTAACTTCCCTTCACAAAATCTTTGTGAAGATAAACTTCCTAATACATTCGTTTCCGACGTATTATCTTCCCTTCACAAAATCTTTGTGAAGATAAACTTCCATGTTACCAAAATTTTCCTTCCCAAAATTTGGTCAAAATTACATTTAGGTTTATACATCATATTTCTTACCAATATACTCATGAGAGTATTTTAAAACCCTTCCTTGTATTCAAAACATCATTTCAAAGATAAACCCCAAATGTTACATTTTGATCTAGTTTTACCAAAATCTTCCAAGTATAGAAATACTTATTTTAAACATCATATTAAGGTAAAATACATCATTTTAACATGCATAAAGTTTTAGAAAGGTAAGAATGAACTCACGAGCTAGATTTAGGCTAAATCTAGGTTTTATCCCAATACCGAGCTCCATTCGATGAAGACTTTAGATCCTCAAGCTAAACCTCTAGATTCATGATGTAATCCCTTCAAGAATACCTACATAGCTTCCACATACACAAAAAAATAACCCAAAGGAGGATGAGAGTTGTTGGTGGAAAACCCAAACCCTAGATTTGAGATTTCGGAACGGTGATCTTACCTTCCACTCCTATGAGCTCCCAAAATCATCAAGTAACCTCTAGATATCAATGTTTTCATGTTGAATAGCTTCCAAATACGAAACTGAGGCACTTTGAATCACCCAAATCGGCTGAGAAATGAGAGAGTTATGACCAAATGAAGTTTAACCCTGAAATCCGTCTTTTTAACCCCTATCTGCGAACTGCGACCATGGACTGCGACCTTGCCACTCCCAGGTCGCAACTTTAGATTGCACCATCCCGAAAACACTACTTACGGTACATAAAGTGCGACCATGGCCCCCAGGTGCAAGAATTGCGACCCTAAGGTCGGAGTTTACCCTATTTCGCACATTTTGGACTTTTCTTGCTTATTTTCGACATCTGACCGGGGACCAAAACCCCAATACTTATCCCAAACCATTCCACTGATGAATACGGCACTAACAGTTGAATTTAAGAACGCCAAATTTTTCGGATGTTACACGGGTGAGTATCAGACAGTTATGCGTTTGATAAGCGTTTTAAATGGATGGCGAAAAACTCACATTTAAAAAAAAGGGTTTTACCGATCTCTTTAGAACTAACGTTTTAATTTAACTTTCAAAACAATATTGAGTCGGGGTATTTATAAATTATATAAAACTCATTTAAGCGGTTTGATTCTAATAACTTATCAAATAAATTTAAAACATTTACATGTTACCGATAAAACGATTGTGATTAATTTTTCCTCTTTAAAAAAACTTTACAATAATTATAACATATAATCATAAGCAATATAAAGCGGAAAAAATAAACAATCACAAATGCAAACATGCAAGAAAACTAATCTTGATTCGATTAAGACCACTAAGAGGTTTCTGTGAGCCAACACGGAGAACCATGGTCAAACCCTAAAGACACCGCACGTAGACTCCCACTAGCTCCGTCAAACTGGGTGGACTTCGGGACGCCGTCTTCGATTCATTCGGTCTTTCGATTACGAAAATAATCTAATGCTATACTAGGCAAACAAAACCTATCTATTACATTACATATGAAATCGGAAAGAAAAATGATTTGCAGATCGTTAAAATTACATAACCTACAAAAAATACATTTTAATTTACCAACAAAAATTAAATCAACCACTGATCTAGTTCAAAAAATCAAATCCACCATTTCTAGCAATAAAAACAACATCAAAGCCCAAAACCAACAAGAACGGGGAGGCTCCAAGCCACGTCATGGAGCAAACCCCCGGTGGCGTCGCACGACCAGCTACGTACGGGGCAACGAGCAGCGGCTAGCCTCCCAGATACTCGTTTTTCGACCGTTTTAATCGATTTCACGCTCTAAAGTCATTGTGACGGGGCTCTGATACCATTGTTGGGTTTCACAGGGATCACATACATGCAGCGGAATAAAACAATAACCGAAAAAACCCGAAATTCAGATTCGTTACTAACGACTATAGAGACACAGAACAAACAAACCATAGGGGGTTAGAATACTACCTCAATTGATGGTGGTGGTTGAAAGCTTGGAGCGTAAGAGATCAAGTTAGACCTCCTCTAGTGATATCCATGCTGAGTACGAATCCAATCCTAAACAGGCGCTAGCCCGAATGAACCAACGAACACACAAGAAAATCGATTTCTTCTGTGTGTGGGGGGGGCTTCGATCACAAGAGAGAGAAGAGGGGTAGGTCTTTTCTTGTGGCTTAAGTTGTTATGACCTAATCCTAGAAAGTTAGAATTAAATACCCCATTTTCTTAATCATGGACTGGACCAATTAAAATCCTATATGCTTAATTAACTTTATTAATAATTAACTTAATATTTAATTACTTTGGCTTTAGATAATCATTATTTTTAAGTCTTTGTCCCTTTTACTTAATTAATTATTAATTTAATAATTAATAATACATACATAATTTTATTTCACACACTTACTATTATTATTCTGCTAGAATAATAATTTACGCTTTACAACATGTAACTTATTTCGGTTCATATCCAACTTGGTTAATTCGTAATCTACATACTCTTTGTGTGCGACCCTCATTGGTTCGTTTGAAGTCAACAGTGTTTTCATATGACGTGGGTATATAAGATTCTACAAAGTCACCACCAGATTTCTAAACCTTTTCATCCCTCCCCAATTTTTCTTGGATTTCATTGAGAAATCGATTTCCCGATGAACATGAACTTAATTTCCTGGTGAACATGAACTCAATTTCTTGATGAACATGAACTGGTTTTTTGGTTCTTCTTTTTTGTCGTTGTGACTGCTTCTTGTTACTCACACCTGCAACCCATAGATCCTTCATCAACGTTCGACAACCAACCTCTTTCTTCACACCTGCAACCCGACCGATCTCGTACCACCGATCACCTTATACATGCAACTTCTCTGATTTTTGAAGAAGGTTGGAGGATGTACAGCGGAAAGGCACCCACGTATGTTTTTCCGTCCAAGGAGAAGGTATGCGATGCTGGAGATGGGGGAGGACGGGTGCCGGCGAGATGTAATCGTTTATTTGTGTAATTGTGTGTCTATATGGGTGCGTTTGGTACGGTGAACAAGATGGAATAGAACAGAATAGAACAAGCTTGTCCCATGTTTGGTGTGATAAAATGTTGGACTAAGTGGAACTAAGTGGAACACGTGTGGAACAAGGGTGTTCTATCCTACCTCCCTAGAACTAAGTGGAACAAGGGTTTCATGACCATTTTACCCTCTAACCTAACACACACACACACACACACACTCTCTATCCTCTCTCTCTTTCCTCTTTCTCTCTCTCTTCTCTCTCTCTCTCTCTTCGCTCTCTCTCTCTTCTCTCTCCTCTATCTCTCTCTCCCCTTCCCTCTCAGCTCTCTCTCTCTCTCCCTCCCTCCTTTCTCTCCCTTCTCTCTCTCTCCGCTCTCTTTCTCTCTTTCTCTTCTCTCTCCGCTCTCTCTCTCCCCTTATCTCTCCCCTTCTCTCTCTCTCTCTCTTTCTATATATATATAAGTATGTGTGTGCATGGGTTATTTGGTAAAAAACACTAAACAACTCACTAGGGGTAAATTAGTCATTATGTTATGTCCTGTCCTATCCTGTCCCGTCATATCATATTTTACCAAACGTGTAAAAACTGTTCTGTACTGGTCTGTTCTGTTTTGTCCTGACTGCGTACCAAACGCACCCTATATGATATAGATTATTAGAGAAAAGTTCAAATGCGAACTCAAATTTGGTTGCGGACATAAGGACAAAGGAGAGCGCAACACGTGTCTCATTCAGTCTGAATAATGAAAAGCATTCGGTATGAATAAATGTGAACTTCATTCATTATTCAGTATGAATAACACACATTCAGAGTTAATAAGACATCACTCAGTCTGAATATAGTCCTACTAAATGGGACACGCGTCGCGCTTTTCTTTATCCTCACGTTCACAAGCAAATGAGTTTGCATTTGAACCCACCCCTATATTATTATATGTAAAATACTAATTTATTTTTAATTCCTTAAAGGTATATGGTGAAAAGGTTAAAATGACCAAATTGTCCTTAATTTAACAGTTGCAAAACAAAGTTAAGAGGAGGGACCCAATTCGCAACAAAATTGAAACCAAAATGACCAAATGAATAAATTTGATATAGCCATTAGTGACCAAATCTGTAATTTAATCTAAACAATAAGTAAAATGTCACTTCTCACAAAAATCTTGGTAAGAACTAAAGTTCTTGTTCAAGACCTATGACACATTATATTCTTATAAGAACCTCTCTTGTAGATCCCAGTATTTGCAAGCACAATGATATAAACGAGTAATATGATAAGAACAAAGTGATTAGAGAATCTTCGTAGTCATATATCTCACTTTGTATGATTACAATAGTAATATGATAGAAATTCAGCTCTCTAGTAATTGACTCTTTACCACACGATAACCTTAGACTCTTATTTATATTGAAATGTCTAATCTAATTAAGGAAGGAAAGAGTTTAAGGAATTATAAACTTCCTTTTACAATTAAAGCATATCCTTTCCTTATTTTGTCAAAATAAAATAATAGACCTAACAATCTCCCCCTTTGTGGAAAAATAAGTCTTTACTTCTTCAGCTCGAACATGCCTTCAAATCTTCTCGAAGTCTGACGAAATAGTCTGACGAAATAGTATTCAAATCTTCTTTTCTTCACTTTGAATTCCACGTTGCAAATCATGAAGATAGATGTATCTGAGTTCTTTTTGTATGTGTCGCACCACCGCTCTTAATGCTTTTTGTTCATCCTCGTATCTTTGCTTCTTTTCTCTTAGGTCGTGATACAACGTTTCAAAGTCTAAGATATCAAGGTTAGAAAAATCAGCTTCAGAAAAATATTATATTTTACCATCTTCTCTTCGAACTTTAAAAGTTGGATACTCAACCTGAAAGACTCTGTCAGATCCAATCTGCATAATCCCGATAATCCGGTGTCGTGAGATTACATCAGATGGCTTTTGAGCTCTCATTTTCAGGATGTGAACATATTCCTTAACTTGAGCTGGATCCATCTCCATTACTAAATGAATGTGCGCCTAGTCTTCAGGTTTCTTATTCTTTCTGAATATCCGTTCCATGGTTTCTTCAAGATATGGCACCCGGATTTGCTGATTTACCCATTTAGACTTGCTTTCAGCTAGCATCCTTTGCCATCGAATTTGATGAGGTAACAGTCTTGGTTCATTTTGATCTCCTGAAGTGTAGTTCTTTATTGTGTGCTTCAAGTTCATATAATCTTGTTCTTGGAGAACCGGTTCATATGGGTCTTTAAACCAGTGCTTCACAGAGTTCCTTAGATTTTGAGCATAAACTGTCTCTTCATTGGATTCCGGTTCAGCAGCTTCAGATGTGCTCTCAAAGTTAATATCTACCGTAGGCTTTTCAACCGTAGGCGTATTTACTTCTTGAGTCAGACTAGGACGCTGTCTTCGGCAGGTTGATGGCGCAGATGGACCAGGAAAACGTCATAGTCAGAATGGCTTACCTCGGGTGCGTAGTCGGAAGCGTTTGAAGGGGAATCATCAGAATAAGCCATCAGACTGAAGTGTGCTTGGACATCGTTTTCCTCATCATCATCACCATTGCCTTGGTTGAGCCATTGTTCATCTTCCGCCATCAGAACTTTACCGGCCTCCTTTTGTTTAGCCAACATCAACTTGTAGGTGAAGTAGTTTGAATATTTGACGACTGGCTTTTTGCATTCACGGGCATAATGACCGGTCTTACCGCAGTTGTAGCATAAACTCTTTTCACTCTTGAATTTATATTTCGGTTTGATTGGCGGACGTTGCCTTCTTGATTTTGCTTCGAAAAGAGTCTTTCGCTCATAATTCTTGTTACCCGAAGCATACCGTTGTTGATTTGGGTTAGAGCGACGGGCAAACTTTTGTTGAAAATCTCTTGTGAGGAGCACCAACTATTGTTGGAATTGAGCAATGTCCGGATCATAATCAAAGTCTTCCTCTTCTAGTTCGAAAATAACCTCCTGATGAAAGCTATGGGAAGTGATAGAGCTAGCTTTTGCAACTAGAGCTATGGGATCAGTGGGCTTCTTGATCTTTTGGTTGGCCTCCATAGCTTCGAGCACTTCTTCTTCATCTTGAAGGAGGGTTTCATAGACTTCATGTAGATCGAGATTAGCAAGATATTTGTTATGTTTAATTTGATTGGCAAAACGACGCCATTCAGGCAGCAAGTTACTTACAAATTTTACATTGTTCTCGATCTTTGTTTTGCGAATATCATTCTTACTTAGTTCATTTACTAAGTGTACGAACCGGGAGTAGGTGACAGTAAGTTTCTCACCTTCTTTGGCTTTGAAGTCCTCATATTGTGAGATGCAATTCGTAATTTTGAGTTGGGTCCCGATTTTTGTGCCAAACATGAATTTCTCTATTTCTTTCCACATAGCTTTGGCGTTTCTTTTATGGCTGTCGATACTCAAATAGATATCGTTCGGGATGCTCATGAGGAGATATGATCTTGCAAGTTGATTTCCTTTCATGATCCACTTTTCGTTGTCATCATAGGCAGATTTAGGCTTGACACCTTGTCGAGCAAGGAGGGGAGGATCTGCATTTGGGTTGGCTGGAAGAGTTTGATAGAAAACTGGAGGAGGGCCGACATTGATTGAACGCATGATTTCATCGGCGTAATCATGGCGTTCAATAAAATCAAAGAAACGGTCTTTCCACTGAGAGTATTATCCGGGGAACAGAATAAGAGGTTTCGTGTCTGAACCAATTGTCATTGCTTCGCGAGTGGTCATTGTACTTTGCTTGATGATTTCGATCAGTGAGTTTTTGGTAATTTTCTGAGGTGTTTTTGTGAAACAGAAAGTTTTCTCGATTGACTAAGGGTCGACAAAATATTTTATCGGGTTAGGCTTTGTTGACAAGAGGTTTTGTCGGGTGACTGAGACTCGATAAGAAATTATTGTCGGGTATAGGGGACTCGATAAAAATTCTAAAAGAAAGGAATTGAATCGATAAAAAGAAGTTATCGATCACAAAGAACTCGATAACTAAGATTTTCTCGATCGATTAAGATTCGACAAAAAAAATCCTTTGACTTAAAAAAACGAATCGATAAGAAAATTATATCGATACCAGATGACTCGATAAATAAATCTTGTCGATTAAGAAGGTCTCAATAAAAAATCAAAGATACTTAATCCGAATTATTCTTAACCGATAAACCAGAAACCAAAAACCAAAAACAATAGGGTTCTTGACTAAAAAGAACAAGTCTTTTTATGGACAAGAATGTCTAAGTTCTCGAGTTACTTATTTGTTCAGTCAAGAAAAAGAAATCAATATTGCTAGAGTTTATGATTTTTAGTAGATAATTCTTTAGTAAGAAAAGCTGCAAGAGTCACTAGTTCCTAAACTTTCTTATGTAAAGAATTTCAAAAGTAATTAAAATAAACTAGAATAACTTTCATTAAAACAGATTAAATAATTTTGACTAAAATCAAGAATAACTCACTATGAATCGACAAAAAATTTAATTGAATGAAGTATGAATCGAGAAAAACAGATCTTAAAAAAAATAAGAGTTTTTATCGGGAAGAACGTAATCGAGAAACAGTCAAACGAATGAAGTAAGAATCGAGAAAAAACAGATAAGACTTTTTATCGGGTGAAACATATTTAGTATGAATCGAGAAACATTCAAAACATCAGAAATCAATAATTTACCTTCTGTTTCGTGAAAATCTTCAGAAAAGCAAAAAAAAAAAAACCTGATCGTCTGCTCTGATACCACTTGTGGATCCCAGTATTTGCAAGCACAATGATATAAACGAGTAATATGATAAGAACAAAGTGATTAGAGAATCTTCGTAGTCATATATCTCACTTTGTATAATTGCAATACTAATATGATAGAAATTCAGCTCTCTAGTAATCGACTCTTTACCACACGATAACCCTAGACTCTTATTTATACTGAAAGGTCTAATCTAATTAAGGAAGGAAAGAGTTTTAGGAATTATAAACTTCCTTTTACAATTAAAGCATATCATTTTCTTATTTCTTCACAACAAAATAATAGAGCTAACATCTCTACAATGGTAGTTCTTACAAGGCATTGCAATTTTTGCTAATAAGAACCTTGCATATGTTATCTATTATATATATACACTAGAATGGTACTCGCGCAATGCAGCGAGATACATTTCGATTTTAATGTTTCATTTTATTTATTTTTTCTATTAATGTTATAATAGTTTATGTGGTAATAAGAAAACAATATGTTTCATTTAAAAGTTTTATTTTTTATGTAATTTTTTAATACAATTTTCTTATTATATTTTAATTTAGATTTAATAACGAAGTAATTTGTTTTTGGTTTAATAAGTTTTTATAAAAATAATAATTTGTTAAAGGAACAACGAAACAGAACAACAATGTAATAGAGAGAACTGAAAAGTTGTAAATTCTCATTAGTCATAAACCCTTTAAATACGGGAGATTTACATTAAAGGAAATATACAATATGGTAACTACTAATTAGGAGATATTCCCTCAATCATTTCCTATTTGATGAAGGCACAATATCCTTCAATACTCCCCCTTGTGCCGAGTCAAGGGAATGATGGTGCACCATTGTTGTCTCGTTAAAACCTTACGCTAAAAATAAAACCCAGTGGGAAAAATAAAAATAGGACGAAGGAAAGAGTACAACGCACCAGTTTCTTTGCAATACATAAACTTTTCCTTTAGTCTAATATTCTCTCAGATCCGTACTTTAATCATGAGAGTTAAGAAAACAAAATGGTATATAAACTATTGCCTCACTAAAACCTTACACAAAGGAACAAAACCCAATGGGAAAAATAAAAATCTTGGGTGAAGGAAAGAGCACAACATACCAATACTACATATATAGTAGACTCCCCCTTTTGTCTACTACTCCCCCTGATTCGTGTATTAACCAAAGGAGTATGTAAAACATTTACAGGATTAATACTTTCTATATGTTTCCCAAATATGGTTTTAGGTGATGATTTGATAAACAGGTATGTCATTTTCTCCTTACAACTTACTTGATTCATTTGCATCTAGAAGAGAGTTTGTTGTTGCTGATTATATACAAACTTAAAGCATAATATGATATGTATTATCACCCTTTTCATTTTTTTTGATACATGATGCATTTATTTCCATATATGTAGGTAGGGTATTGGATGAACTCAAAACACTAGCTCCTCTAATATGTGTAATGATAGTCGTTAACCATGTACACTATTGAATAGTCTCATGTAGAGCAATATTCTTCGAATAGTTCGAAGAGGTAGCTACAAGGATTTGCTTAGTTTACTTCCAAGCAATCAACATGTTCCTTATGGTAATTTCTTATCCAATTTGGGAATGACCTTTGCATGAGTCAGATAGATAATTAATATCAGCAAAGACATACCAAGACATTATTTGATGGTTTTTCTATAAGGGCTAGTACTTTTGCCGCTCATATTCAAAGTAGGTATTGAAGTTCCATTATTAATCACATTTTTCTAGTTGTAAGGGAAATATAAACCCACATCAATGGTTCCAAAAGATTAATTTGATATCATTCCAATGATGTTGCGTTGGCGCTGAGCTAAATCTAGCTAACGAGTTCATTGAGAGATACAATATACGGTCAAGTGTATTGTTCTAAGTACAATAATGCGCCTATTGCACTCAAATAGGGAATTCCAGCTCCCAAAGCCTTTTCGTCATCATCCTTCAGACGAAATGGATCTTTTCTTTTATCCAACACTTCGACCGATCATGGGAGTGCTAGCCGGATGCGCTTTGTCCATATTAAATCGCCTGATTATTTTCTAGACATATGCGATCGGTGAATTAATATCACAAACTCTGTGTCCTAGATTAAATAGATTAATATCTTTCATCTCAAGTTCAAATTTTGAATAATATCTTTCATCTCAAGTTCAGATTTTGATTAATATGCGATCGGTGAATTTATATCTTTCATCTCAAGTTCAGATTTTGAATAGAATAAAGTTTCTCTTATTTCATCAAGAGTATTTATTATGTTCATTACATTGACATATAGAGTTATGATTAAACATCTGGAACTCGTTTTCTTTATAAATACGCAGGGGCACAGTTCATCGTTCTTATATCCCTTCCCAATGAAGTATTCACTTAGGCAGGTATCCATATCCGCCTATAAGCGTTTCAATTTCATGGAGAACGCATTTCGTGGTTTATACTAATATAATGTCATCAAACACTTTTATATATCTCTTAATCTAGATCCCCATAGAGATATGTAGTAACCACATTCATGAGCTGCATTTCCCGTCCTTCGAAAATTACTAGGCTAATTAATTAGCAGAACGTTATAACGTCCATCACGAGAGAGCAAGTCTTCTCGTCATCAATCCAGGGCGTTGTGAGAAACCTTGCGCCAAAGGAGAGTCTTATAAATCATGACTTAATTATTCTCATTACGCTTTTATGACAAATGAATTATCTATGTCTTACGGGCTTTACACTTGGTGGGTTAGCACTACTGGACCAAATACCCGTGTATTTATCAAATGCAATTATCCTGGATTGCTTCTATTAGGTCAATTTGCTCTTTGTTGACATTTTTCAACTGAGCATGGTTCGATGTCATAGTGCTCTATCATCTCACGAGCAACAATATATGTGAATATCATCAACCAATTCCCTATATACCATCTATATTCTTATGATGATAACTTCTATGAGACCATTTTATACATACACATGGGGTATAGAAAACTCTACTTTGATTGCAATATATATGCAATAATTATCAAATTCTTATGATGTAAATTCTCCAGCATTACAAGTCATATAGACTTAATAAGATAAAGAGGGAGGTGAGCCCTTAAACGTATAACTAGTGCTTGGAGTGCAGCATTTCATGTGGACAATAATGTGACATGCGTTCATTGTGTCGAAACCAGAACCATAAAAAACTTTAATGGCTCGCATTCTGGTTGTTTATGTCCATAAATATTACCTTGTTATTCATTGTAAGAATGGAATAATTTTGTATTATGTCCTTAACTTTAGGATGATCTCATTTCTGTCTTGGCTAAGGATCAGAGTTTATTATAATTATAGGTATTCGAGATGACATATTATAATGTTGGTGTTACTTCTTGTGCTGCAGAAGTCAACAGTTGCAATTTGGTGATTGCCTAATTTTGCCTTTTACTCGAAAAAAAATGTGTCAATGTGTATTTTTCAATACATAGATCATTATACCATGACCATGGTGTTCCACGTGGTCATATCGAAATATATATGCATCATTGTTCCAAAGTTCTTTATTGGTAACAAAATATGTTTTAATGACCTGGATAATTTACTAGTTTGACACATTAATTTCTCTAATATATGTTTCTTTCATATCATTAGAGTTGATGTACATATATAGCCATTTCCATTCTTATATCATGATTTCCAACTTATACGAATATCTTAACAAGGTTCTATTAACATATTGCTTTAGTGACTATTAATTCTATGTCATTAGGCATTAAGGAGGTGACAGTTCATCGTCTATGAATTTGGTTGGAGGTTTATAGACTATTAATTTAATCAATCTTAGTCTATCTTTTAAGATTGTGTGGGATGTCCCACAAAAATATTCAAGTTCTCCTCGACACATTCCAACATGGAACGGAGAATATTGAGAGTTTTATATTTGTAATTTTGATGTATTTCTTTACATTTATAATAGTTAAATATTTGGTTTTTCATCAGCAAATGAAATTAATTTAATACTTAAAATAAATGTCAAATAAACTTATGCTCAATCAGTCTTAAATTAATCTGATATAGTTCATTATCTTTTAGGCAGTAGTTGCATTTCTGCTCCAAGAATTGTAAAACCCTTTTTGACTCTTGTCATGACCTTTACCGTTTCCATGGTTTTTTCCATATGTGAAATTGTCTTTAACTCACTATACTTTGGAGTAGTTTCCACCTCTAACACGTTCATTATTGACCACAAGAATTTTCTTTGTCCGAACATGTTTAGTATTGTTAAATGAAATAGCTTTGTTATATCTCTCAACCACTTACAGTAGGTTGATGGGTTTATCTAAAAGTTATACTCTAGATTATATTGGTTCATTAATATGATTACTGATATATGAAAGGTGGAAATCTTCCGTGGTTTTCTTGCCACGAAGATTGAGATGCATTTTGAGACATAACATTTCTTTGTTGAAATCAGTAACCTTTTTGCAATCGAGTGGATTTAATTCCACTGTATGATTAGTTGGGAAGTAAATGGTAATGAATACTCCTGATTTTCCTTTTCAGGGCATCCCATAGTTCTTTGGGGATTCTAGTTAACGATATTCCCTATAAAGGTTGTGACTGTTATATCGTCTCAAAAATCTCAAGTTATTTACTTGTAACTTAACAAGTGATTTTTAGGGTCAATGGGTTTTGATGGTTTTTACATATTTGCATGTGTTCTTACGAATCTATCTTATGGTACTCAAGTTCTTTCAGAGTCCAGGATGTCGTAAATAATGAAGAATATATTATTTTCTAATAATCATAGTCTATAATCATTATATTATGCATAAAGTTTCATTATCATAATAATATTGGATTATAGTATGTTTAAATTTTGTTGATATTACTTCATCAATATTTCAATTTGTGAAAATAAATCACTCAATCTATTGGATTTCCAGGTAGTAGGGGAATCACATGGATTTCTTAAGTCCCTACAAACCTTAGGGTTATTTATACCCGTTTGACAAAATCCTTTTAATATGTTGTGATTAATTATTTATAAATTGCGCTTTTGAAACTTTTGGCAAGAGGTCAAAAGGAGTATGAGTTTGGCATATGAAGCCAATTTCAAAGTTACCTTAATAGTATTTTAAGAGATTTTGTCATTAGACAAATAAATATTGGTTTTGACGTTTAAAGTCAAATTTAAACTTTTGATATCTTAATAGTATTTTTGGAGCTTTTGGTAAAACACCAAAATATATATGAGGGTTGGAAGTGTAACTTCCGAATATTAATTAAGATTGAAAATAATGAGTAGGAACTCATAATCAATATATTATGGATGTTGGAAGCATAAATTAATTATAAGATTGTAAATTATAAGTATGAACTTATTATTTTTAGATATTATATGGAGAATACAATTCTAAAACTAAATCTCTATTAAATTACTAAATATTTTAATACCAGATTAAAACCACTTTCTAAAATAAACAGTTAACTAATCCATATTAATATACATTATTAATAACAACATACTAAAATAAAAACATATAAAAGAAATCATATTTAAACAATAATGGTTCAATATATAATGATATGACTACAAATAAATTATATTAGGTTTAAATTCAAATTAATAACAAATTAAATGTTATCAAGTTCAAATTTAAAACGAATAATTTTAACAAACTTGACTAATAATATAATAATAATTTTTTTTCAATTATTATTAATCCACAGGTAATGGAATTTTTTTTTTTGGGAAAGCAAATCCACCTTTTTTTCTTGTATAGATCCTCACAAAAAAAACTCAATATGATTTTCACATAACAACACTTCAAATCCATATAAGATTTATAAGTATGATCAAAAAGAAAGAAAAAGAAAATATAAACACATAAATCGATGGTGTGGGATTTGTGTTTTGTTATTCATACTTTTTTTTTAATAAGCAAAACAATCATTTAAAAATTAGATGAAACACAAGCAAATTCTAGAAACACATGAAATTTTCTTTTTATCAATATGTTAAAAGGCTAAACAACAAAAATTCTTATATAATAAAATACAAAGATGTAGACTTAGATTTACGGTTAGTATCATAAAGAAGAATTTAAATACACAGTCAAGTAGATGCGAAATTACAAGGGTATATTGAAGTATCATGGTTAAAAAAGATTATTCACGATCAATGATAACTCATATATAGGGGAAAAAAATTAAAAGGTTTTTTGTAACATAGAGATACTTACTTGAATTGCACTACTAGAAAGCAAACCTTAAATCGATGTTGACATCGTAAAAGTCCTAGCTTCACATCTTGACCAAGATCTCTTTTAGCGGAGCAACGTGCTGATAACGTGTTAAAGGAACAACGAAACAGAACAACAATGTAATAGAGAGAACTGAAAAGTTGTAAATTCTCATTAGTCATAAACTTTAAATAGGGGAGATTTACATTAAAGGAAATATACAATATGGTAACTACTAATTAGGAGATATTCCCTCAATCATTTCCTATTTGATGAAGGCGCAATATCCTTCAATATAATTAAGTATTATGTTAGAATTCAATGATTATCCTAATCATATTATAGATTTTTTATATTTAGAATGAGATGTTTATCCTATATTTGATTACGTTTATCCGTAGTTAGTTACACAAATTCAAAAATTAAGCTTAAATAAATTGTACTTTTGCATAAGTTACTTGTAATCTAGAATTTTAAGTAATATGCATTAATAAACAGTACTTCATGCATAAAGAATAGTTTTTAAAAGTTTTTGTCAAATGCTTTATAATATAGTATAGATATATATATGATTGAGTTCGGGTGAAAATGAGAGTTAAAGTGAGAAGCATAAGAAGGGTCTCCACCCTTGGATGATCATTAGGATGAGATGCACCGAAATGCACCAGATCTACTCCCTTCTAAATCGCAATTCATGGATGAGAAGGAGATAAAAGTGATCAAGGGTTCGGATCTCTTCTCACGCTTCTCACCTTAATTCTCATTCTCACACGATCATAAGCATATATATATATATATATATCATTGTTCTAAAAGAACTCGCCGCGATAGCCACCATGGCACGTCGTGCCTTACAAATTGTGTCTAACGCCACATTATGCCTGTGGCACGTCATGTCCCAATGCGTAATTTTTGTAACACCATATTTGATTTTCTTACCCTTTTAGCGTCTTTTTTTAAATATATAACCTAATTTAAAATGCTTAATATGACTAACTAATTAAGTAATATTAGAAAAAAGCGGTGTATATATGTATAATATTATAAATGATATACAAATTTGTTGTCATAAGATAGGCTTTGAAAACCATCATGGGTTTGCCATGGCTTCTAAGGCTTAAGATTTGACCTTGCCCCTACGCCATGCCTCACGCTATTCAGAACCTTGATATATATATATATATATATGAAGAGGTTTAAATAAGAACTTTGTAAATTTAAAGTAACAAAAGGACTTATTTGGGATCACATATGATGTGGGTCCCACCAGTAAAAAATCATATATGATTTTTGTTAGGTCTGAAATTATTGTATCCGAGATGACAATTATTGAATACATGAAGGACCAAAAGTACAAAGTCAATAAAGTCAAAATTAGGAAAATTTAATATAAGGAAAGGATAATTATCTTTTAAATAGCAATTGTATAACGCCTAAAACACTTACCTTCCTTATATAGATTAATGGTTTAATATAAATAGGAGTATTAGGCTATTCATTAAAGTGAATTATTAGTCGATTCATATTAGAGAGAGAGAGAGTCGAAACTGAGTGCATTGTAATCGATCACATTAATCAAGAGATATATGACTACGTGAGTTCTTTAAACATCTTTATTGTCGTATTACTTTACTATTAACATTTATCTGTCATTGTGCTTGTTCATCTGGGAACAACAATTTTCAATTGTGGGCCCCATTGAATCAGATATGATTTTTTATTGGTGGAATCCACATCATATGTGGTCTCAAATGAGTCCATTTGTTCCTTTAAATTGGGGGTGTTCTTATTTGAACCATCCCCTATATATATAGGAGAGGGATCAAATGAGAACCACCCCTCCTTAAAGAAACAAATTGTGAACCACATATGATGTGGGTCCCACATAATATTAAATCATTTATGATTTAATATTAAATCATATTAAATCATAAATGATTTAATATTATGTGGGACCTACATCATATGTGATCCACAAGTATCCCTTTGTCCCTTTAAAAATGCAAAGTTTTCATTTGAACCTTCCTATATATATATATATAGAGAGAGAGAGAGAGAGAAAGGTTCAAATGAGAACTTTCCTATATTTAATATTATATGGGACCCACATCGTATGTGGTCCACAAAGTGTTCCTTTATTCTTTTAAAAATGGGTGGTTCTCGTATGATCCTTTCCATATATATATATATATATATAGAGGAAGGTTCAAATGAGAACTTTGCATTTTTAAAGAAACAAATGGACAATTGTGGATCACATATAATGTGGGTCCCACATAATATTAAATCATTTATGATTTAATATTAAATCATAAATGATTTAATATTATGTGGGACCTACATCATATGTGGTCCAAAATGAGTTCCTTTGTTCCTTTAAATTGGTAGTGTTCTCGTATGATCCCTCCCCTATATATATATATATATATAGAGAGAGAGAGAGAGAGGAAAATTGAAATGAGAACTCAAATTTGGTAGCGAACATGAATAACACTGTATTCATTATCAATATTTTCCTTCGTTATTTAGTCTGAATATTACACGTGTCGCGCTTTCCTTTGTTCACAACCAAATTTGAGTTCTAATTTGAACTTGCCCACATATATATAGGGGCGTTATTATGCAATCTTTTGCATTCGTACAACTTTACAACCAAATCAGGAGCATTCATTTGATTATCAATGGTTAAGATTTAGAGCATCCACAATGGAAGTTCTTGATGAGGTTCTTCTTTAGGTTTTTACAACTTCCACTGTGGGACAGAAGTTCTTGTCTAGTCACAAGTTCTTATTAAAACTCAGGTGTTTGAACAAGAACTCGGGTTCTCCATACTTTCCTTTTCTGTTATTATTTTTGAAACTATTGTATTTAATAAATCTATAAAAATGTATAAGTTACAATTGATACAATTTTTTTTATTATAAAATATTTTTTTAAATTTTGTTTTATTTTTCGTTTCTTATAAAATTTTATACACTTTTTTTTAATTATCTCATTATACTATTAACTGTGATTCAACTTGGTTGAACATATTTAGTCGAATTGGAATTACGAGTTATCTATATTATTATTTGTTAATTAATATTACTTGTTATAAAAATTTATATTTTTGTAGTATAAAATTGTAAAAATTAATATTACAATTTTTTAATTATAGTATAAAATTATGTTTATGTTTTAATAGTTTTTCAAATACGTTTAACAGTATATATAAATTAACAAATTAAAATTAATCATAAAAATTTAAAAAGTAGTAAATCATATTTGAATTTTTTTATAATTTCATAGTATATACATATATTAAATTTATACAATAATCTATAAAAAATTATAATTTATAATTTAAAAATAAGGAAAGTAAGGTTTTTGTAAGAACCTCCGTTATAGAGTCTTATGGAGGTTTTTACTTTGTTGAAGTGACAATGATGGGGCAGAAAAAAATATGACAATTGAGATTTTTGAAAGTTCCACCACCGTGGATGCTCTTAGTCGTTAACTTTCCTTGATTAAAAAAACAAAAAACAAAATAGATGGTAGGTGAGTGGGTTGCATGAATTGTATGATACATGGGAGTTTATCTAAACGCTCCTATGTATATAGAAGAAGATTCAAACGAGAATGTTAACTTTTTATCAGAATACGAGAAACTTTTTTTCATGTACAAAATCATATATGATGTTGTACAAAATCATACAATCATACATGTTCGGGCGACTTTTCCTATGCGACTTAAATAATCCTAAAAGTCGCCCGTTCTAGATAGTACAAAATCACATATGATTTTGTATATAAAAAAATTCCTCGTATTCTCGTAAATAGTTAACGTTTCGTATGAACCTGTCCCTATATATATATATTATCCATTGTATGTATTATCATTTTAAGTTATATTATATAACTGTTATATATATAAACGTATATATATCCACAGACCCTAATATTATTATATATATATATCAATGATATATTATTTTATTATTATTATATACGTAAGCATCAATATTATAATTTTATCACACTTATTTTAATATTTTAAAATTGCATAATTTAAAACTTATTTTAATGAATAGTTAATTATTTAATTAGTAACGAATAAGATATTACAATTAATCATATCAATGATATATTATTTTATTATTATTATTATATATACGTAAGCATCAATATTATAATTTTATCACACTTATTTTAATATTTTAAAATTGCATAATTTAAAACTTATTTTAATGAATAGTTAATTATTTAATTAGTAACGAATAAGATACTACAATTAATCATAAGATGTGGTGTCCGATTAGTTTGAGTTTGAAGTTCAAAAGTCAAAAACATCTAGAGATCTCAGGTTCGAATCTAATGAGGAATCTATCTATATATAGATACATTAAAGAAGAAACCACAAGCAGTGGCCTCTTCTCAAAACAAGAAGACAAATCATGATATGAGATTTTGCTGATGTAAGTATAATATTTCTTCCTTTAATCATGGAAATTCTCACTTAAATTAGAATTATGAAGGCATATGAATCTTTTTTGTGTCTATGTGTGTGTGGATAAAGTGACATATAAATTATTAATTAAATAAGGTAACAATTTTTAAGCATGTGTAAAACATAAAAGATAACCATCTTTTTGTTTGTGTATCCATGAACTTGACACATAGTTATGGTTTTTTTCAAATCGATAATCTTCCATATGGTTTTCAAGATATCGATGTTCATCGGTCTGTTGGGATTTTTTCCTTCTTTATCATTGGGCTTCAATTTTTTTTCTAATGCTGTTAATTCTAATCTTACTCTCTATTATGTTTGCAAGGAGGGTATTACAAATGGAAACCAAAACACTCTCTTATATTTGCTAAGGATGTTAGTTTTTCCGTCATCTACAAATAGATTAACAAAACATATGAGTAGATCATCTAAATAATATTAATTTAACTTTATGCGCCAAAAAGTATGTAGTTTCATCAATACTTATAGTTTGAGCTCATTCTATTGTAACGTGTAATATGTTTTTTCATCAATGTTTGCGAATATACATATGTAAGAACCGAGGTACATAGCGACTATGGTTTACCACTCTAATCTTACTCTCTATTATATGTGTTTTTTCATCAATGCTTGAAAATTAATTTCTAATGTTGTTAATTCTAATCTTACTTTCTATTATTTTTGCAAGGAGGGTATTACAAATGGAAACCGAAACACTCTCTTATATTTGCTAAGGATGTTAGTTTTTCCGTCATCTACAAGTAGATTAACAAAACATATGAGTAGATCATCTAAATGATATCAATTTAACTTTATGCACCAAAAAGTATGTAGTTTCATCAATACTTATAGTTTGAGCTCATTGTATTGTAACGTATAATATGTTTTTTCATCAATGAATGCGAATATACATAGTTTTCATCAATACTTATATGGTTTACCACAAAAAAATTACAACCTCTCTGCCCCCTCCCCAAACAAACTAGCCTCAATACAATATTGTTTACTATTTGTTTGGTCTATGCTATAAACAATTTAATATATATTACATTTTGTTAAAATTACTAATGTACTCTTCTTTCAATTCATGTTGTTTAATTATATTGTCACTCTTTAGGTATACAACATTTTTAATTTAGACTTCACATTTCATTAACGGCATGACTATATGGGCAAAATTTTAAAAACAAAGTTTGCTTTTTGTTAATAAATTTTTAAGCGATTAACTATACTTGATATGGTTGTTAATCAAAAAGAATTATAGTGAATTAGTTTTGCAGGTGCCAGTCATAATGCATAATCATGTGTATACGCCTGCGATTAACCATTTTTGTACAAATTCAAATTCTACATATATAAATATATTTACGTACAAACTATACAAACCGATTCAAATCAATACAAAAATAATTTTTTTTCATGATTTTTTTTCATGATTTTTTTCCATTAAATGCTATGATTTAAGATGTTGTTACACATATATTTGTTTCGTAATGTAAAAGTTTCACATGTATTTGTTTTCATAAGTTGAAAGTTTCTCATATATTTTTTTATGAAAAAGTTTCATATGTTTTTTTTTCATAATGTAAAACTTTCACACGTAATTTTTTCACAAGGTGAAACAAACATATGTGCAATAATATCTTAAACCATAACATTTGATGAAAAAAAATCTTGAAAAAAAAAATTATTTTGTTATTGTTTTGAACCAGTTTGTATAGTTTGTACATAAATATGAAAAGAAAACATATGTCAATATCGTTAACCTAATTAGACTCCATCAGTCCAAAAGTACTCCGAAGATCAAAGTAGAGTAATTCAAGAAATATGTGTGAACCATATGAACAATAAATGATAAAAACAAAATTAAACTTACAAAAGATTTGTGTGGTCTTTTTGGTTCTAAAAGTGTATAATGTTGTATCAATAAAAATTATGTACTTCTAAACGCTCTCAGTAAGTTTATTGTTTTACATTTTATTTTAGTATATGTTAATTGAACAATTATGTTTCATCTTAAGTAAATATTTTCTAACAAAAGGTTTTCATCATCGGACAACGCACGGTGTCACAAGGAAGATCCATGAGTATTGACGTGACAAATTGTTAGAATAGAATCTTTTGTTACGAATGTTGTGAATTTTTTTATTTTTTTGAAACATTTAATTTGTTTTCGGTCCCTCTATATTAAATGTATCTTTAATTATGAATTGGTGGTTATTTGTCTATCCATCTTCCCTACCTTGGGGAATCAACAATTCTGAAGAAATCATCATTTGTTGACTTTACTTTGTTATACAATTTCATTCTAACTGATCCATAGGTTAATCATTATTAAATTATTATTAAATTATTGATATTATATTTACCATTTTTGGTGTTTATCGATACATACCCTTTCAATTTTAAGTGCTCATTTCATGTAATTTTGCAGCAAACAATTTATGTTTTGCATCCATCATTAAATTGAAGTATGAAAGAAGCAAGATGGAAAAAAAAACTATTACTTATGCATCTCAAATTCTCCATAACAACAAACAGTAACAACATATAAAAACTAATCACTTATTTAAAAACTTCAAAATTTTACACTGCATTTCTCTACTTAGCCTAATATCTTTTAAAATAATTATCGTCACCGTGCAACGCGCGGTGGTCAACACTAGTAAAAATAATATGGATCCCATACTAAAAAACCACATACTAAAAACATTTTAAAAAACCACATAAAAACACTAAAAAAAATCATCTCCAACCACATACTAAAAAACCAACACTAAAAACATTTTTAATAATAAAATGATATATATTTACTATTATCCTATTTTCATAATGCTATTAATCTATATATGTATATATAATTAGAAAAGCTAAATAAAATATTAATAAAAAATTT
The DNA here is from genome assembly GCA_036898165.1 of Silybum marianum. Classification (NCBI taxonomy): domain Eukaryota; kingdom Viridiplantae; phylum Streptophyta; class Magnoliopsida; order Asterales; family Asteraceae; genus Silybum; species Silybum marianum. The sequence continues at coordinate 16,135,244 of CM072537.1, read as the reverse complement.
AGAGGTTAGCTCCAAACATGAAGGCCAACATTTTCTCCCTCTATATTTTTTAATGTTTTAATGTTGGGTTGAAGATGAAAGTGCCTCTATTTTTGTGTTTATAGTGTTGGGTTGGAGATCGTCTATATTTAAAATAACTTATGTTTTGATGTAAAAGTGTTTATTAATTTATGTTCTGTTAAATCGAAGTTTTATAAAAAGTGTTGGATTAGCTTATAATGGTACCAAAATGTAATAACTTAATAAGTTGTTTTTTAAAGACGTTTGAGATTGCTTATACATGTAAAATAACCAAAAAACTGATAAGTTGTTTCAAATAAGTTAATAAGTAAGAAAGTTTGAACTTATTACTTCTTATTATCAGTTTGGCACCGGTATAAACATTTTATTTTTTTCGTCATCAAACACTAAAAACTATTTATTATCGGTATCACACCAAAATAAGTCAATAAAGGGTTTAAATAAGCAATTCCAAACACCCTTTTAGTATTGGGTCAAATATGGTCTTAAGAGTTGGTTAATTCCAAAAGATGGCGGGCCAAAAGAAGTCAAATCTATAATGTGATGTAAATCCTTTTAAACTTATAAAACTTCTCACCATCCTTTTATATAGTCATTCATTCTTCTAATTGATCGTCTTTCCAACAGTATACAATAACCAAATAGTACTATACTACAATTTATATGATTTGAGAATAGTCTAATTTGATGTAAATCCTTTTAAACTTATAAAACTTCTCACCATCCTTTTATATAGTCATTCATTCTTCTAATCGATCCTCTTTCCAACAGTATAGAATTACCAAATAGTACTATACTACAATTCATATGATTTGAGAATAGTCTAATTTCATGTTGTCGTATCATTGATTATTGTTGTTCCTTCAAATAAAATGTAACCAAATTAAGAAGAAGTATAATTCACTGGTTGATAATTAATAAAATGCAATATAAAAGGTTATAAATTTACAAGTGAATACATATTATCATTTAATCATAATTTATATGATTTGAGAATAGTCTAATTTCATATTGTCATATCATTTATTATTGTTGTTCCTTAAAATAAAATGTAACCAAATTAAGAAGAAACATAATTCATTAGTTGATAATTAATAAAATGCAATATAAAAGGTTATAAACTTATAAGCATACATATTATCATTTAATCATAATTTTATTTCATATAGCTTCCCTTAACAAAGGTATTTTATACAAGTTTTTACTTTTTGTAGAATTAATGATGTTTGTAATGTAAAAGTAAAATATTTATAATAATGTTTAGTCGCAAATGCAATTTCAATATTAAACATCATGGTGGACCAACTTTATAATTAAAAAAACAAACCACATGTAGAAATCCCTAATTTATTCTTAATTATATCATTACGATATATTCTTATCCAAAAATAAAACACTTTATGAAAAAATAAATAATAAATAAGATATGAGTACAAAGAAACAAAGAAACAAAGAAAAAGATAGATACGTTTTCCATAAAACTACAAGACCATGTTAGGTTTTGGAAAGAAAAAGAAACAAAGATCTTACATGTGTCGGCTTTATGCTCGCAAAATAGCTTAGAATTATAAATAAATCAAAAGTTATTTTTCATTGAGTACAAAGGGATGTATATATACATAAGTAGGTTCTTTGAACTTAGCCACTATTCAAAATCAATATAAATGTTAATTCTATAATTACCTACAAATCAATATAAATGTTAATTTATAACTGCCTACAAATCAATATAAATGCTAATTCATAATTACTTACAATTCTATAATTACTTATAATTCAAATTCAAAATCCAATTCAAATTCAAATAAACAATTTTATAATATTATGCATTAATATGCTCCCGCAAGATAGACGACCGTGAGAGAAATCCAATTTTGGAAAGAAGATTGTGATAACGGTGTTTAAGTAGTGGCTTGGTTAGAGCATCCGCTAATTGATCATCACCTTTTATGTGAGTGACACGTATGGACCCGTCTTGAATCTTTTCACGAACAAAATGAAAATCAAGGGCTAGATTTTTCATTCTTGAGTGGAAAACCGGGTTGGCAGAATAGCGAACGACACTTAGATTCTCGCAAAAAATGGTTGGTTTTGTGGTGGATTTGTATCCAAGTTCGGATAACAAGGAAATGATCCATTGTACTTCGGTGGTGGTGGAGGCGACAACCCTGAATTCTGCCTCGGTGGATGATCTAGCTAAGGTGGGTTGTCGTTTAGAACTCCAAGCTATTGGGTTTGAGCCAAAATAAACGATGTAACCTGTGGTGCTTCGATGTAACCTGTGGTGCTTCGATATGTAACCTGAGTTGTAATGGGGAGTTACGACGTATGAATAAACCATGATGAATGGTTCCATGTAAGTAGTGTAGTAGTCATTTTAGGGCAGCCCAATGAATGTCCGTAGGACAGTGCATGAATTGGGAAAGTTTGTTTACAGCAAATGCAACATCGGGGCGGGTTAGGGATATATATTGTAGTCCTCCAACAAATGAACGAAAGTCTTTGGGATTAGGTAGAGGGGTTCCATTGGTGGTAGTGAGATGGTTTGAGCTTGTCAAGGGCGTGGAAGTCGGTTTACAACTAGTCATGTTGGCCCTAGTGAGAAGGTCAAGAATTTATTTGCTTTGAGAAATAAATAAGCCATGAGGGTGAGGTAGGACTTCAACTCCGAGAAAATAAGATAGGTTGCCCAAATCTTTTAGAGAGAATTTATTTGCAAGGGATGTGATGAAGGAAGAAACGAGTGAAGAATTGGGTCCGGTGATTATAATATCATCAACATACACGAGAATATAAATGGGAGATGTAGTAGAATGTCGAACAAAAAGGGAAGGATCGGAGATGGTAGGTTTGAAATGAGAGGAGGAAAGATTTGAGTTCATTATACCAAGCACGTGATGCTTGACGAAGACCATAAATGGTTTTGTTTAATTTGCAAACATAGTGTAGAAAGGAGGGATCAACAAACCCGGGGGGTTGAGACATATAGACAGATTCGGTGAGGGTACCTTGTAAAAAGGCATTGTTTATGTCAAGTTGACGTAGAGACCAAATTTTGGGAGGAGGCTAAAGAAAGAATGAGACGAAGAGATTTCTGTTTAACAACGGGACTAAACGTTTGAATATAGTCAAGACCCGGTCGTTGGTGAAAGCCTTTAGCAACGAGTCGTGCCTTTAGACGATCAACGGTTCCATTAGGTTTGAATTTGGTGCGAAACACCCATTTGCAACCAACGAGATTTGGAGCGAATTCGGGTGGGACAAGAGACCAAGTTTGGTTGGGAAGAAGAGCGTCATGTTCCTCTTGCATGGCTTTGCGCCATTAAGGTTTTTTAAGGGCCTGAGTGATTGTTTGAGGTTCAGGAAAGGGTTGGATTGTGGAGTTGTAAAGAATAAAATCGTTATTGTGGTACTTAGGATTGGGTTTGAGTGACTGTCGAGTGACTCGAGGAGAGGATGGAGGATGGTGAATTTGTGTGTGAATAGGGGAAGAAGGGTTTGGCGCATTGTATGAATTAGTGTTAGGAGGATTTGGAGATGATGAATGATAATTGGTAGGTGTATTAGTAAGTTGAGTGTTTACGGTGGAAGGTGGGGAGGGGGTTGTTTGTGTAGGGTTAGATGGAGATGGAGGGGGAGGTGATGAATGGGGGATAAAGTTTATGTGGAGCCAAGTGTCGGGATTAGGGGTTGGAGGTGTATTTGTTTGAGTTATTGAGGCGTAAGAAAACATATCTTCAACAAAGTGAATGTGGCGAGATGTGTATATTTTGTTTGTAAGAGGATCAAGAAGATGATAAGCACTTTGTGAGGATGAATATCCCATGAAGATACAAGGTTTTGATCAGGGTTGAAGTTTGTGATTTGAGTAGGGACGTAGCCAAGGGTAAGCTAAGCAACCAAAACTTCTTAATTTATTATAGTTAGGGAGTGTGTGGAAAAGTATAAAATAGGGAGAATCATTTTGGAGAGTAGTTGTTGGTAGTCGATTAATGAGATAGGTAGCGGTGGTGACCGTAAAAGGCCAAAATTTTAATGGCATGATGGCGTAAGAAAGAAGAGAGAGTCCGGTTTCGACGATGTGACGATGTCGTCGTTCGGCATATCCATTGTGTTCAGGGGTGTGAGAAGGGGATGTGAGGTGTGAGATTCCACAAGAGGTAAAGTGAGAGGCGAGTTTGATATATTCCCCTCCATTATCGGAGAACAATTGTTTAATTTTAGTTTGGAAATAATTTTCCACAAGATTTTGAAAACGTATAAAGGTGGTGAGAGAATCTGATTTATGTTTTAATGGGTAAAGCCATGTATATTTTGTGAAATGATCAACAAAAATAATGTAATATTTGAACCCATCAAAGGAAGTAATAGGTGATGACCAAACGTCAGAAAAAACTAATTGTAATGGTGAATTAGATGAGAGAGATGAACCGTGGAAAAGGAGTTTATGGCTTTTATTAATGCAACATGAATTTTAATTATTTTTTAATGATGTGATGGTAGGAATAATAGAAGATAAATGTTGTAAAACTTGAAAATACGGGTGTCCAAGCCGATGATGCCAAGAGTTGGACTTATTTGATTACATGTGAAAAGCAAAAGGTTTTGAAGTAGAACGAAGTTCGTAAATCCCACGACTAGATGTTCTCCGGAGTAGAGTTTGTTTGGTTTTGAAGTCCTTGATAAAAAAAAATTGAACGAAAAGAACTCGATTAGTATGTTGTTGTCAATACACAATCGGGAGATAGATATGATATTTTTTGAGATAGAAGGAACACAAAGAACGTTAGTGAGAATAAAAGAGGTATTAAAAAATTTGATAACTAAAGAGCCAACATGAGTAATAGTAAGGGACGAACCATCGCCGATGACAAGTTCATCGGTACCATCATAAGGTGAATGAAGGGATAGTGTGTTTAAGTCGTTTGTGATGTGATGAGATGCACCACTGTCAAAAAGCCAGTTTGGGTTGGTGTGGTAAGTGGGATTCGCGGTGGTCATAACATGGGTTTGTGGATGGTTATGGTTGTGGGTATTTCTTGGTAAGAATGGGAAAGTAACGTGTGGATACTTGTTTCTGAAAGCATAGCAAGAGGTAATGGAGTGCTCTTTAGTAAAGCAAAATTGACATTTGCAAAGGAATTGTCGAGAAGTGGCAGATTGTGGAGGAGAGGGAAGAAGGCCGGGAGAGTTGTTAACGACAGTGAGTGTTAGGGTTGTGGTAGGAATATTGTGAATGATAGAAGAATTGGAGGTGGAATCGGCAGCCATGGTGGGGAAGATAAAGGGTAATCGGAAAAATTAGATGGGAGGGAGAGGTTACCTGACTGATACCATATAAATAAATCAATCAAAAGTTATTTTTCATTGAGTACAAAGGGATGTATATATACATGAGTAGGTTCCTTGAACTTAGCCACTATTACAAATCAATATAAATGCTAATTTATAATTACCCACAAATCAATATAAATGCTAATTCATAATTACCTACAATTTTATAATTACTTATAATTCAAATTCAAAATCAAATTCAAATTCAAATAAACAATTTTATAATATTATGTATTAATAAGAATTACTTTGTTGTATCAAATTTTTTGTTAAGCTTTTTATAAGTTAAGTTGTTTTGCTTGATAAATTTGTCTGTTTGATAAAAATATGTTATTATTTATTTTATATCCTGAATTAATAATTTAAATGATGAGAATGACGGATTACCTCTTGCTAAATAAATAGTTGTTTATTTTTTATAAATTGAATTACATTTCTAAAATACAAAAACTATTTAAACATCAAAAAAATATCATAAAAAACTATTATTTGTTATATTATATGTATAGAAACTATTGTATATTAATATTTTTTATACAAATAATATTTGCCCATCTATAATAATACTTATAAAAAGATTAATATACAATCGAATATGTACAATAAACAACTAAATTTTAGAGTAAATTACATTTTTGTCGCTATAGTTTGTCCAAAATCACGGTATTCGTCTTTGTGGTTTAAAAATTGTTAGTTTCATCCTTATGGTTTGTAATTTATTGCTATTTTTGTCCCTGAACTAATTTTTACCTTTTTAAGTATAAAGAACCAAAATAGTAAAGAGTTATAAACCACATGGACGAAAATTTCAACAAATTATAAATTATAAACAAAATAGCAATTATTTACAAATTATAAGGATGAAAATTACAATATCTAAACCACAAGAATGAAAATCGTAATTTTTAACAAACCATAAGGTGAAAATCGTAATTTACTCCAAACTATATTATTATATCATAATAAAATCAGTGGTTAAAGGTACAATCTCCTTCTCTTGCTCATCTTCTCCCAATAACCAACTTTTTTTTTCTTCTTCTTCTTTTCCGGTTTCTTCTCAATCTTTTTTCTTCCTTGCTTCTTCTGTTTCTTTTCTTTCTCCCCTTCTTTTCTTCTTCCTTCAATGAGAGTTTTTGACGTTAGATCTTCATGAACAAATGATTTAAATCTGAGTTTAAAGCTTGGTGATCTTATTTGTTTGAAATCAATAATCAATGATATCGTTTCTATTTGAAATAAACAAATGGAGAATGATTGATCTTGGAGGATTAGGTTGAGAGTTGTAATCAAGTTGTATTTTCAAAAGGGTAGGAGGTGTTATTTGAAGGCTGAATTTGGACAACATAGCAATTTGGGTTGTGCGAATAAGCCAACTAATTTTTCATTAAACATCAAATAAACATCACAAAATGTCTGTGTGGATAAGTTGATTCGGTCATTAAGTCAAAAATAAACACCCCTAAATTACAAATTTTGTCCCTATGCTTACATAGAAATTATGCTTTGTCTCTTATGGTTTCAAAGTTTCAAATTAAGTCCTTGTCTTTAACTTCTTCAATTTAGCTCGGTTAAATGCTTATATATGAAGACGTTTTTTCCATTTTATCTATCTTCATCCCCTGCCTCCCCTACGGATGCATACGGGTTGGCAAATTTTTACAACCCAACCCAATTATTACGGTTTGAAAAAAAATCAACTCAACCCAATTATTACGGTTTGAAAAAAAATCAACTCAACCCAATTCATTCAAAAGTATAACCCAAACCAAACCTTGCAGGTTGGATGAGTTGAGCGGTTTGGTAGTATACATAACATTGAAAAATGAAATACGATAAATACTACTAAAAATATGCAAAACAAAGTTATTAGTTATTACAATCATCCAAATATATAATTAAATCCTTAAATCTTAGAATCAAGTACTTCAAAAGTTTGGATAATAGATGTTCTAAACCGCCCAAATCATCAATCAAGTATGACCAACCTTTGTGTGGAAGATGTCCACAACCAGTTGTTAAACATATTCTTGTCCGTTCTTTGTTAACTGTTTCTTCAATTTAATTCTCCCCTCGCAATACAACGATATATATCTCTAGCAATTGTCACTCTACCAGGGATACCAAATTTAGGTTATAACTCTTTAACAAGTTCTTTAAATCTTTTACCCTCTACAACACTAAGGGACTATTTGGTACTTGGTGGATGATTTAGTGCTGGATGGTCAGGAGGTCAGAATGTTTAAGAGGCTCTGTATGATATAGTGCAGAATGAAAAATGATTGTTTGGTAGGTGCTCTGAATGGACAGTCTGAATGAGAACAAATGACCATTTTACCATTTTACCGTTCTATTTGTTTTTTGTTTTGTTTTTATCTCCAAACATCCAAACATAAAATCCAATAAGAACATGAAACAAATCCTTGAATCAAATCAAAACATGAAATTTTGATTAAATCTCAATCTTAATCACAAATCCAAATATAAAATAAATATCTTTAAGAACATCAAATCCAAAAAATAAAACCAAAATCTAATCCTTAAATTAAAAAATAGAACATTAAAGATGAAAACAAGAAGCTGGAAACCAAAATCTGATATTCCAATGTTAAAGATGAAGAACAAGAAGATACTCCAATGTTAAAAATGAGGAACAAGTGGTAAAGATGAAGAACAAGAAGTGTTAGAACTTATTTTGTTATGTAAAAGTATGAATACGAACTTCTCTCAAAGGAACAAAGTGTATCTCTCCAGAAGTATAGTTCAGAAGACAACTACTTCAGAAGCATAGTTCAGAAGCTACAGTGACGATCCAGAAGACAGAGCATCTTCTGGATATTATTCAAGGGACTACACGCGTGCTTAAATGACGTGGCAAGTCATGTTTTCCGTGCATAACTAATTCTGTTAGAGACCTTGCTTATGTGTCAATACGTGATAGGCTAGCTGATTGACTTTCCAATTTGTAATCATATAAATAGAGAGCTATCACTGTATTGAATGTCGATTGTTTTTTAGAGAACCTGAGAGATTATTCTGTATTTCCTATATTGTGATCATCGACACTCTGAGTGAAATAAGATTATCATTTGATCCATATTGATATTCTCTTCCATTACTGTTTACATATTCTAGTTTGATTGTTGATTATATTTGCTTCCGCTTACTATTTATTATATTCATAATCAACATCATTTGAGTATAAAAGGGGATCTGGGTTCCAACAAGAAGCTAGAATAGCTGGAAACCAAAATCGATCTGAACCTTGAAACTCATCGATCTATACCCTTATATATGAACCTTGAAACCCATTGAGCTAAACCCTTCGATTTGAACATTGAAACCCATCAATCTAACCCTTCGATCTGAACCTTAAAACCCTTTGATCTGAACCTTAAAACCCTTTGATCTGAACCTTGAAACCCTTCGATCTGAACCTCGAAACTCTTCGATCTGCAATGGAAGATCTACATCTGAATGTGCAGCGGGTGGAAGAGGGAGTCGCCGGAGGAGAAATCGTCGGCGGTCGTGGGAGGAGAAGTCGTCGACATCGTGAGAGGAAAAGTCACCGACATCGTGGGAGGAGAAGTCATCGGCATCGATGATGTGCTGCTATGGAGGAAATGAGCTGGTGTTTGAAATCCTATGGATTTTGCATCTTTCCTGATGATAAAGGATTCAGAGGCATTTGTCATGGTTAAGAGGTGCCATTTTTTTTGCCAAATATAACACAAGTCTGCACGATTCAGATGTTGGCGTTGGATGGCACCATCAAGATGCAAACAAACAGCCCTAAAAGATTTTTCATCCTTCACCACACACCTACTCCTTATTAATTGACACCTCAATATCATTGCTAGTATGAAAGTTAAGCAAAAAAATTATCATATATCCTATCTGAGTATTTCTTACATTTTTTTAAGTGATTCCACAAAGAACATGTAACAATTCGCTTACTGTTATAAGCATATTCTTTTCCACAAAAAATTGGGTTGTAATGTTCTAAATTGTATAATATATATTTTTGGCATGTAAAAGTTATAAACAGTAAGTAATAATTATAAATATATATATAGACCTCTTCATTTGTTAATCTAATAAAGGGTATTAACTTTGTTAACCAATCAAAGTCATCCATTAACAAGATCAAGGGTTGATAATTGACGGTGGCAATCTTGCAATTAATTAGATGCTCAAACGCACTTTCCAAATCAGATTCTTAATGAACGGAAGTGAACAAGGGTATATTGGTCTTTACTAAGAAATCATATTTAGAGTAGTGTCACGAGTTTTCCTGGATAACAACAAATCACTTCCATATCCGATTTCATTGCCATGTTAAGCTATAATTGGGGAAACACGGTTTTCTTGAAGATAAAATGGAAGAGAAGGATGAAAATTTGGGCTCCAGTGTCAGAAGAAGAGGTAAATTTCGAACTTTTTTAGGTTTTTGATTTGCGCTTTTTAGTTCATGCATGAAAGTATTAGACGTGTTGACAACTGAATGGTGTAACAACATGATTAGTGTTGACAATTGGAAATAGTTTGTTGAATGAACAAAATTAAGACTGTTCATTAGTGAATTTAGTTCATGAATGAAAGTATTAGAAGTGTTCACAAGTGAATGCCATAAAACATCTTAGTGTTCACATGTGAAAATAGTTTATTGAGTTAAGCAAATTAATTATGTTCACTTGCGAATTTAGTTCATGAATGAAACTATTAGGACAGTTTACAAATGAATCTTCTAAAACATTATTAGTGTTCACAAGTGAAAATAGTTTATTGAGTTAACAAAATTAAGGTTGTTCACTAGTGAAATTAGTATTGGTAAATATGAAAACTGATTTGGGACTATATGGATTTCACTTGTGAACTAATGAAATTATGTGTGAAAATATTTGCAGGGATGACCATTGATGAAAATGATGTTGTTGATAAAACAATTGATCTTCTTGACTTCCTTCAACCATCACTCCTATATATGGTCCCAAATCACTCCAACATATGGTATACATAGGGACGAAGACCACCTACGGGATTTCTTCAACCTCGTATGTTCGTCCTCCGCCATTAACAACCATATGTTGTGCTCATTGGAAATAGAAACGGGAGGGGGATGGGGAGGGGTGGAGAGTGTCGGAGCTGGTGTTGTGTCGCTGAAGGTTGCCGGAGAAATCGGTGGTCAGTAGCAGGGATGGGTGGCTTGGTCGCCGGAGACGACGATATGGTCACTAGTGATGGCATCTTAGTGAAACAATATTAACAGGCAACGACGATATATATATGTTAATCAGGGAGACGATAAGATTAATGAAGGTTGATATAGATTCCATAACTCTCCTATATTTATGGTACATGTTATTTAGAGAAACAACTTTAAAGAATATTAAATTAAATAATTTATTAAAATATGATAATGCCCTTATGTAATTTAATTCATATTAATCAATAAATAAAAATATTATCCTATTGGTTGATTTAAGTTAACAAAGTTAACATCCTTTAATGGGTGAACAAATGATTAGCTCTCTCTCTCTCTCTATATATATATATATATATATATATATATATATACTAGTAGTGTCCCCACACGATGCAGCGCGCATGAATCACAATTCTGAAACAATAATTTATTCCTCTACCATGTTCTTCCATCCATCTCGATTTTATTTCATGAGTTTACGTGGTTTATTTGCATGCCAACTAATAAATAAAATTTAAGGTAAATCTTGTTTATTAGCAAGATATCTTGGAAAAATAATTGCATGAATATTGAGTTTTTTTAAGTCAAAGAGGTAAACCCATTCTGAAGAACTATGGAAACATCTTTGAAGTGTACCTTATATCAAGAAAGAAAATTAAGAGTAACCAACAATCTAATTCATATGATAAACAAACAAAATCATATTAGAACCAGGACTATTGGTGCTTAAGTTGGAACATGTTATGGACATCAATGAAGACAAATTTAGAACCACGGAGATTGGTGCTTAAGTTGCTGATCATGGTCCTAATGTTAGTTGAGATGTTTAGCATCGATTTTTTGTTAACAGATGGCATCCATCTTTTATGAAATTTTACCATTCATAGATCTTATGCTTACTTCCACTTGGCTGTTGGACCATGCCCATGTTTAAAAAGCTTCAATAAAGATTTAAAAAGAAAAAAGATCCCATGAAATATTGAAGATCTCTTGTTTAGAAATATTCTTTTCTCTGCCAAAAAGCAATGTGGAACTTAACCTCTACCAATCTTATTTTCGAAACATACACAACATGATGTTAAAAAACATATTGTCAGATAAAGTTTTTGGTGACAATGATGAAAGAAATAAAAGTAGACCCCATTTATGAACTCTTGGAGAATTTAGGATTGGTGACTCTAGGAAAATAAGCTAATAATCTCCAAACCCAACAAATACAAAGAAAGCTTCACAAAATTATGCATAGAGTACCATAGAGCAGAAGGAATTGAGGTGAACGTGAGATTTATTATTTGTTGAACTTTATTCACTACTTAAAGTTAAGTCATTTATCTATGCATTGCAATGTGATTTAAATTTTAGGGAGAATTTCATACACGCCTTTACAAAATTGCAATATTACCGAATAGGTGGGCTTACTGATGCAGATGAAACTAGTTTCTGGGTCGGGTCCATAATACTTATGGATCTGGCTGATGAACCGGAGCCAAAATGATGTCGTTTTGGTGTGTTCGTAAGTATTATTAGTTGGTTCACGGACCAAGTGACAAATGGGTAAAGAGAGTAAAAAACGGACCAAGTGACAAATGGGTTACGAACCCATATATTTGTCGGTTAATCCTGTAAAAAAAATAGGGCACTATGCTTAAATCTTTGTTGCTTGCCCATTCCTACCAAGTAGGTCTCACCAACCTTCAACTTAAGAAGCATTTTAGCCTCATACAAAATCACTGCATTAGATTATTTTTTCTGAAAAACTTCAGTGATAAAATACAAAAAAATGTAAGGGCGATCAATTCAAACCCACTAAATCTCATATTCATATCCCCCAAACTAAACAGAAATGAAATTAATAACATACCCACAAATTATACACAGAAATTAGCAATAGTTTTAAGCTCGCATCGGGAATCACGAAAAGAAAAATCCAAATTTTGGAAATAAACTATTCTGAAAGAGAGACAGAAGGAGAATACTTACGTACAATGTTTAGGCTTTCATATATGTCCATACAATATTGGTTCGTCTTCTTCTTGTTTGAGCTACGAATGAAAAGGGTTTTCTTGTGAAATTTGATAAGGAGGTTCAACGTCTCTTATGAAAAGAAGGTTTGAAAGTGTGACGAGAGAAGAAAGGTGATGGTGGAGATTCAAATTATGATGGCAACCATTAAACCCACCAGCAATAAAAGGGTACTGAAATGAGCGGGAGAGGTGGAAATTCAAAATTTGAAATTTGAAATAATGAAGAAACGTGTTGTACAAGAGATGGGGTTGTACAGGAGACGGAACTGATGGAACCCATAACAGGGAAGAAGAAAAGTCTCTTTGAAAAAGAGAACCCTGCACCAACCATTTATGTAATTAAATTGTATTTAAGAGTTTATTGGAATCCATTCATAAATAGTGCATTCCCACTTGTAATTAAGAGTTTTTTTAGATTTAATGCATGAAATAGTTGTACATCATCATGCATGAAAGGTTGTCTTTAAGACTTTTTACCTAAATAGATATTAAGGTAGTATAGATAGTTTGGCTGTAAATTTATCTAAATAGACTAGTATATTTTTATTCTTACAATATATAAATAAAAATTTATAAAAATTATATATTCATTACTAGAAAATGGGGTATCTGCCACGGAAAATTTCTGTCGGAAAATTCCGACGGATTTTAAAAAAAAAAGAAAAAAAAATAACCGTCGGAAATCCGTCGAAAATTCTTATTTCCGACGGATTATGCTGATTTAAAAAATTTAAAAATTAAAATATTAAAAAACCGTTGGAAACGGGTATTATCAGTCGGAAATTCCGACGGATATTTATTATTTTTTTAAAAAAATTTCTAATTAATGAAAACCGTCAGAAACTGGTATATTCCGTCGGAAAGTTACGACGGATTTCCCAATTCTTTCGATTTTGCAACTTTGTCTTATTCGTATGACCTTTATCTTTAACTAATTTTTAAAATTAGTTACTTTTACACTTGTATACGTATATGTATCCATGTGTATGTCCTATATGTCACTTGATTGTATGCATATATATATATATATATTACGAGTGGTATATATATGTTACAATTACTATACATATATATATATATGTTACGATTAGTATATATATGCATGTGTGTATGTATATCTATATATGTTTGTATTTGTCATAGTATGTAGATCGTTAATGGTTTTTAAAGCCCACTAGGGCCCATTGTCGGTCGTTAGATGTTGTTAAAGTCATCCAGCGCCCATTATTGGTCGTTAGATGTTGTTAAAGCCATCAATGCCCATTGTAGGTCGTTAATGGTCCTTAAACCGATCAAAGCCCATTATAGGCCGTTAGGAGTTGTTAAAGCCCATCAGGGTCCATTGTTGGTTCTTAGAAGTGGTTAAAGACATCAAGGGCTATTGTAGGTCGTTAGAAGTGGTTAAAGACATCAAGGGCCATTGTAGGTAGTTAAGAGTTGTTAAAGTGCATCATGGCTCATTGTAGGTCGTTAAGAGTTGTTAAAGCCTATCAAAGGTCATTGTAGGTCGTTAGAAGTTGTTAAAGTCTATCAAAGGCCATTGTAGTATGTTAATGATAATTAAACCCATTAAGGCGGAATGTAGGTTGTTAAGGGCCTATAATGGGTGGTCGTAGACCGTTAGGAGTTGTTAAAGCCATTAAAGCTCATTGTAGGTCGTTAATGGTCCTTATGAGTTGTTAAAGCCCATATAGGCTCATTGTAGGTCGTTAAAGCCCATCAAGACCCATTATAGTTCGTTAGGAGTTGTGAAAGCCTATCAAGGCCTACTGTAGTTCGTTAGAAGTTGTTAAACCCTATATAGGCCCATATGGAGTTGTTAAAAACACAGTGTTTCCCCGACAAAAATTACGCTAAGCTAGAGTCGTTAAAACGTCACAATTAACATAATTATTAAAATTTAAAAACAAAATAAATAATTAAAAGTATGTAATATTTAATACTTGATATATAATTAAAACAATTGAATATTTAATTTAGTATTTCCGTCGGAAATCCGTCGGAACGTGTCTGTATATAAAGAAACCCTAACCGCCAAATCCATCTCCGTCCACCACCATCGCCAACACCGTACACCACTATTAGCCCACCACCGTACACCACCACTGTCACCACCGTACACCACCACCACCACCACCACCATACACCAGCACTGTACACCTCCATTGTTACCACCATCTCCACCACCGTAAACCACCATTGTCACCACCATACACAGACAGAAACTCCGACTACAGGTGCATCCGGCGACATAAACCTCCGACGGATTTCCGGCGGAAACCTCCGTCTGAAAAAGACCTTTGACGGCAGCGAGGTACATTTATGTGTGTTTACATGTATGAATTAGTATGGTTACGTGTATGAATTAGTATGAATTAATTTGTATGGATTAATATGGTGGATTAATATGTATGTTTTGATATGTATGTATTTAATTTGGTTTCATGTGTAATATGTATGCTTTAATATATATGTATGGATTAATGTGACGTTATATATGTATGGATTAACATGTATGTTTTAATATACATATATATATATGTATGGATTAATATGTTCAAGTTTATCAATTTTAGATAGTCGGGTTGCCATTTGGGCAAACATTAGGCTTGATTTCATATGTTATGTATATGTGATGGCGAAATTTTTATGATAGATTAATTAATATGTATATGTGAATGTGATGGGTGTTTAAAATTTTCATTTTTTTATGATAGATTAATATGTATATTTGGATCTGATTTAATAGATTATATTGAGTGTTGAAGTTTATCAATTTTAGATAGTCGAGTTGCCATTTGTTGGGCAAACATTAGGCTTAATTTAATAAGGAAATATCCATTTTATAGTCGTTATGATGGCAAATTTTTTTAAAACTCATTACACTTATTTGATTTAAATCATTAATTACACTTAGGGTTTTAAAGTCATTCAAAACTCATTTCTTTGATTTAAAACCCATGGTTTGACTTTCAAGTAGTCAAACCATTACACTTAGGGTTTTAAAGTCATTCAAAACTCATTTCTTTGATTTAAAACCCATGGTTTGACTTTCAAGTAGTCAAATCATTACACTTAGGGTGCGTTTGGTACAGAGAATGGAATTGAAGAGAAATGGTTGCAACGAATGGAATTGCAGAGAAAGAGACATGGTCTGGAGAAAAGGAATTGACTCTTTTGTTTGGTAGCACAGAGAGGTCAACCGAGAAATGTAACAGAGAATCATTTCTCTTGTTTGGTACGACAAAAAATTCAACAGAGAATTGTACCCTATTAAGCCAAAACAGACCCTATTAAACCAAAACAACAGCTTAACAGAATAGACCAGCACAACAACATACCAAACATACCCTATCAAGCCAAAGCAGACCTTATTAAGCCAAAACAGAACCTATTAAGCCAAAACATACCATGTTAAGCCAAATAGAACCTGTTAAGCCAAAATAGACCCTATTAAGCCAAAAACAGACCCTATTAAGCCAAAACATCAGCTTAACCAAACAGACCAGCACAACAACATACCAAACAGACACTATGAAGCCAAAACAGACCCTATTAAGCCAAAGCAGACCCTATTAAGCCAAACAGACCCTATTAAGCCAAAACAAACCCTATTAATCAAAAAACAGACCCTATTAAGCCAAAGCAGGTCCTATTAAGCCAAACATACCCTATTAAGCCAAAACAGGCCCTATTAAGCCAAAACATGCCCTATTAAGCCAAAGAGATCCTATTAAGCCAAAACGGACCCTATTAAGCCAAAGCAGACCCTATTAAGCCAAAACAGTCCCTATTAAGCCAAAGCAGGCCTTATTAAGCCAAACACACCCTATTAAGCCAAGACATGCCCTATTAAGCCAAAACAAACCCTATTAAGCCAAACATACCCTATTAAGTCAAAACAGCCCCTATTAAGCCAAAACATACCCTATTAAACCAAAACAGACCCTATTAAGCCAAAACAACAGCTTAACCAAACAACGAGCGTCAATTGAAATATATCAATTTTCAAAGAGAAACCAAATTTTCAATTCTCCCATTTTATTTTCATGTGGGAGAGAAATGAAAATAGAGAAAAGGAATTGTTTCTTATCCCATTCCTTCTTTTCTTTGGTGGCAACAAACACGGGAATTGTTTCCAATTCCCTTTCTCTACTACCAACTCTCTCTACCAAACACACCCTTAGGGTTTTAAAGTCATTCAAAACTCATTTCTTTGATTTAAAACCCATGGTTTGACTTTCAGGTAGTCAAACCATTACACTTAGGGTTTTAAAGTCATTCAAAACTCATTTCTTTGATTTAAAACCCATGGCTTGACTTTCAGGTAGTCAAACCATTACACTTAGGGTTTTAAAGTCATTCAAAACTCATTTCTTTGATTTAAAACTCATGGCTTGACTTTCAAGTAGTCAAACCATTACACTTAGGGTTTTAAAGTCATTCAAAACTCATTTCTTTGATTTATAACCCATGGTTTGACTTTCAAGTAGTCAAACCATTACACTTTGGATTTTAAAGTCATTCAAAACTCACATATTTGATTTAAAACCCATGGTTTGACTTTCAAGTAGTCAAACCATTACACTTAGGGTTTTAAAGTCATTCAAAACTCATTTCTTTGATTTAAAACCCATGGTTTGACTTTGAAGTAGTCAAACCATTACACTTAGGGGGTGTTTGGTTTGTCGGAATTCGCCGGAATCTGATGGAATTGGAATGGTCAATTCCGTTGACCAAATTCCATTCCAACGTTTGGTTACCTTTGTAATGGAATTAAAATCCAAAGATTCCCTCAAACATGGATTTGATCATTCCTTCATAAAAGGGATGGAATTGAAATCCATTCCTTCCAATATTATGAGTGTGACAAAAATACCCTCACTGAAAAAAAGAACCCTCAGGTACTGGTTCACAATGACTATCAACTGGCTCTTCTTCATCGATATGGTGTATGGCGGCTGGAAAAATGGTGCTGGATTCTAGTTTCTCGTTCTCGATATGGTCTCGATTTGATTTTCTAGGTATTCTTGTTTCTCAATCGATTATGGGTTCTCGTTTCTCTTTCTCATTTTTCGATTTACAAGAAGTAAAAAAGGTGTTGCGATGGAGAAGAAGTAAATCGAGTCTCTTTCTCGTTTTCCGATTTACAGGGACGATGCGATGTGGAAGAAGAAGTAGATCGAGTCTCTTTCTCGTTTTTCGATTAACGACAGAGACGATGCGATGTGGAAGAAGAAGTAGATCGAGTTTTTTCTCGTTTTTCAATTTACAGGTCGATGTGATGTGGAAGAAGAAGAAGATCGAGTTTCTTTGCGTTTTTTAATTTACAGAGAAAATGCAATGGGGAAGAAGAAGTAAGGAAGGGACGTTACTATTAGGTCAAAAAAAAAAGAGGATGAGGAAGAAACTATATAACTGGTCAAATAATTGGTTATTTTTTTCTCAATACAATTAAATTAGCAAAATTAAAAACAAATTTATGGAAACAATAGTTTTTTTTCGTGAAATATTTATGGAAACAATAGTAATTTTACATATATATTATTTTACATTAAATGCTAATTTTACTATTATTTATATTTATTTATTTTTTAAGTATATCAAAAAAGGGTATTTTTGTCAATTTTCCTTATTACATTCCAATTCCTTTGTAAACCAAACAGACAAATTCCATAGATTACATTCCATTCTTGTCAACCAAACACTTGGTCAAACTTGATAGCATTTCATTCCAATTCCTTTAAGGATTCCCATTCCTTTGACAGATTCCATTCCTTCAAAAAACATTTTGCGAACCAAACGTCCCTTTAGGGTTTTGAACTCATTCAAAACTCATTTCTTTGATTTAAAACCCATGGTTTGACTTTCAAGTAGTCAAACCATTACACTTAGGGTTTTAAAGTCATTCAAAACTCATTTCTTTGATTTAAAACCATGGTTTGACTTTTAAGTAGTCATACATTACACTTAGGGTTTTAAAGTCAAACCATTACACCACCTCTACCTTGCTTATGTCGGCTAACTACTTCGTTCTTTGTTGTAGTTATTGAGTATGTCGACAGATAGAGGATGGATGAATATGAAGAATGACGCTCAAGGATGTCTTAGTAGGGAGTACATCAGCTTAATGGACGGTTTTTTGGACGTTGCCTTTGCCAATGAAAGCACTGTTGAAAGGAAAAAAAAAACTCCTAATGGTATAGTGTTTCGTATTCGATGCCCTTGTTTAAAGTGTCGTAATATACCCCCTAAAGAAAGAGATGAGGTTAGACTGACTTGATGAAACATGGTTTCATGCTTAATTATACCAATTGGTGGGCACATGGTGAAACACATCAATATGCATATGATTATCAACACGTTGGTCAATCTTCTACTCCGACAGTGGTGGAAATGTTGAACGATCATAAACAAGGGTATGTGAAAATGGTGAACAACCACATGGAACACGATGCCATGACATAGGAAGAAGAAACTTCTAATCCTTATGCCCAGAAATTTTATGACATGTTAAAAGATGCTGACGAGCCTTTATGGAATGTAGAAGCGGCAACAACAAGTGAACACTCGAAATTAGGAGTGCCACAAGATTGTTGAATATTAAGGCAGAATATAATATGCCCGATGCGACATTCAACCAAATCACGTCCTTGTGAAAGATATTCTACCAAAGGGTAATACGATACCCCCTAACATTTATGAGACGAATAAGAGTTTGAGCGGCCTTGCTAAAAAAAGGATCCATGCTTGCAAAAACCATTGCATGTTATTTTACAAGCATGATTCTACGTCGACCCACTATAAAGTATGCAATGAAAGTCGTTACAAGACTAGTGGACGAGGCATGGTCCCACACTTGGTGTTGACGTACATGCCTACTATTCCTTGACTTCAAGAACTGTATATGTCGAAAAAGACGTCAAAAGAGATGACTTGGCATCATGATCATCAGACGAAACCGGGGATGATGGTACATCCAAGTGATGGTGAGGCTTGGAAGCATTTTGACATGAAGGATCACGACTTCGCTTCTGAGATCCGTAATGTGCGTCTTGGATTATGTACCGATGGTTTCAACCCGAATAATTTGAATTCGAATTCGTATTCAACATGGCCCGTGTTTGTTACTGTCTACAACTTACCACCGTGGATGGCCTTGAAACCACAATATGCTAGATTTACATTGGTCATTCCTGGTAGAAAGAGACTCGGTCAAAACTTAGATGTGTTTCTTAGGCCGCTAATAGATGATCTAAAGAAGTTGTATACGGAGGGAGTTCTTACATATGATGCTTATCGTAAGAATAACTTCGAGATGAGGGCTATACTACTATGGACCGTCAGTGACTTCTCTGCCTATGCAATGTTGTCTGGTTAGAGCATGCACGGAAAGTTAGCATGCCCGTGCTGTATGGGCACAGTGGATTCATTCCAGTTGAAAAATGAAGGGAAAGCCTGTTGGTTTGATTGTCATCGGAGATGGTTACCTACAACACATCCCTTCCGCTGTGATAAAAAAGGATTTACCAAAGGTAAGAGGGTACCAGTGTCAGTCGGTCCACCACCCAATTTAACAGGTGAACAAATCTATGAGCAGGTCCGTTACTATCCAACTGTTTACGAGGGTTCCCCGTTCCGATCGAAAAATAGAAAAATTAGCGGGTTCGATACCACTCATAATTGGGTAAAGAAAAGCATCTTTTGGGAGTTGCCATATTGGAAGATGTTGCTAATCCGGCACAACCTGGATATCATGCATATCGAGAAGAACGTATTTGAGAATCTCTTTAATACCGTCATGGACACGTCGAAAACAAAAGACAATGTAAAGGCAAGGAGGGATGTAGAGTTGTATTGCGATCGGCACGAGTTGCAAATTCGCAATGAGGGAAATAAGGTGGTGAAACCAAAGTCGTCGTACAGTTTGAGCAAACAACACTTAAAACAAGTGTGTGAATGGTTGAAAAAGTTGAAGTTCCCGGACTATAATAACCCTAACCTCATTATTGGACATGGACTTTAAATAAAAAGAATTTGGGCTCTAAATAAAATGGATTGAATCTTAAATGGTTTGGATTTGTGCTGATTTCAAGATAAGCCCTAAAGCCCAAGGTATTTATATGGAGTAGTAAGAGGAAAATCAGTCATTCCCCTTATTTTATCAGATTTTGAGTGTGTTTTGAGTGTGTGAACGTGTGTGGCAAGCAAGAAGGAGAAGAGAGCAATTTTGAAGAAGATTCATCAAAGCTCATCATTTTCAGGTATTAAATCTCATCCTCTTCATCTCCTAGCTTAGTGAGTCATTTGGGATGATTAGAACCATTGGGTTTTGGGTTTTTGGATTGATTAATCTATATATAAAAATCTCAAATCAATGAATATGAAATGAGTATATGTATTAGACTTATTATCTCCATTGTTGGTTTGTTTTCATTGCGTTTGGGTTGTTTTCAAGTAAAAACCCACCATGGATGATCATGAGTTCTTCATGGGGATTGAATCCGCGGATTCAAATGGATGAAATTGGATTGGTGTACGTTTAGGGACGATTATATGGTGTTGGGAGTGAGTTTTATGCATAAAAATGAAGGGAAATCGAATTAGAAGTTGGATTTTAGGCTTGGTTCACGAAATGGGTTTTGTGCACGAAAACAGAGACTAATGCGAGTCTCTGGCGAGTCCTTGGCGAGTCATGACTGGCTTCAGCGGCTGTTTGAAAATTTCAGTTTTTCGTTAAGTCCGGGTTGGGCTTGGAGTTTGGGTTCTTGTTAAAGGGGTTTGTAAATGAGTCTTTGGGGTTACTTTGGGTTGGTAAACTTATAATTTGGTAACCTCAATTCAGGTGTTCGGTTGGTGAGTCCGTAGGACAAAAGTGAGCTTAGCGGATTGGCAATTCAGGTGAGTTCCCTTTACTTAAACTACATTTTTGGCAAGGTTGATTTATGAATCTGATCATGGTATTTAAATTGGAAGCATGATAAATGATTTATATTCCTTTCGGTTTATATAAATGTTATATGTTGAACTGGCCTGGATATCGCGATATGCCTAGATAAAGTGGACATGTACATAGGAGAGTGTGTGTACCTTGAGATAGTGCAAATCTCTTGGGAGTTCTATTTCGTACACCTCAAACTCGTTTGAGGCATACGATGTATACCCGAATGTGGCAAGTTTGCGGATACGACATACCCGCATGTGGCAAGTTTGCGGGTAATGATTATTGAGTCATATGTGGCAAGTTTATGACTAATTTGGGTTCTTCTACGATCCTTGTACATGGTCCCGTATTTGAATTCCTTGCTTCCTAATTCCTAACAATTTATTTCTTCGAATTTAAATGTTTTATATAACTGCGGTTTATTGGGAATTCACTAGACGTTATGGTCTAACCCTCGCTTTTCAAAAACTAAAACCTTTTCAGGAAAGCATATGATTGAAAGCTCAGGTATGAGGAAGGGAAAGTTGTGAGCTCGGGGAGCATAGCAGTGAGGTGCTACTTGTATAGTTAGTGCCTAGTTTAGATTTTATGAAATAAATCTTAGTAGTTGTATTTTATTTTCCGCTGCGAACTATAAGTTTAAGTTTTAGTTTGGGACCTATTGGTTTGTAATCGCTACTTTTAGAGCAATGTTATGTTTTATCGATATTTTAGAATCGGGGTCGTTACACGGACGGTTATGCTTCGAATATAGGGGGGGGGTGCGTAAACCTTGAAGACTACAACTTTTATAGCTTCAAGAGTCATGATTGTCATGTATTTATGTAACGATTGCTATCTATTGCCTTACGAGGGATGATACCGACTCTGCAATGGGATGCGATAACGGAGTTGTGCACATTCTTTCGTGTAATATGCTCAAGGGTTATACACACAGAAGACTTGATTCCATTGCAAAAAAAAATATTGTTCAAACAATTTGCAAGTTAGAAAAGGTTTTCCGGTCCGGTTGGTTGATTCTATGGAACATCTAGTTATACATTTGACACGTGAAGCCATAAACGGTGGCCCGGTCCAATATAGGTGGATGTATCTTTATGAGAGGTAAATGAACCTTCTCTCAACTTGACATTCGTTCATGTTGATCTCTCATTTCTTTTCTAACACATATAATATTGTCTTTATGTTTAGGACGCTTAAGTCGTTGAAGAGAACCGTTAGAAACAAAGCAAAAGTGGAGGGGTCTATCGTTGAGTCCTATCTAGTCAATGAATTCTCGAACTATTGCTCGTTGTATTTTGAACCAAACATACAAAGTCAACATAATCGCGAGTCAAGGAACTTTGCCCCAGATATTCCTAGTTCTTCAGGAACAGACGATCGACTGGGTATATTGAAGGTTCCGTCTCGTAGATTATTCGAGAAGGGTGGGAAACAGGTAATTCTGAATGATGTCGAGGCTCACAAGATCCACACTTATGTGTTGTTGAATTGTGAAGAAGTTCAACCTTTTCTTACGACCTTTGAAGAAGAACTAGATCAAATGCAACCTCAACTTGACGCTTGTGCCCGGGCACAAGTTGGGGAATCAAGGTTTTCTACTTGGTTCTGAAACCGCGTGAGTACATATACCAACATACGAAATTTACACGTGAATTTACCAATATATGTGTTTAATTTCCTATGTTGTTTAATAAGTCATAGGGGATTCATGTGAACCAAATGAGCAACTACAATCTCTAGCACATGGACCATCCCGATATGCATGGTCATATAAAGGATATTTCGTCAATGGTTACAAGTTTAATACGGTAACCCATACAATTTCTAGCACGGGGACCATCCCGAATTTGTTGTCTACTAACAACTGAAAATGTACATATATTGCAGAGACAAGCATGGAACCGTGAGCCCCTCATTAGTGAGGTATTTGACCGGACTCACTGCACAAACAGGCAACTAGTTTCGGGTGCGACCGGGCTGCCCATGGATCCACCTGTATATCTTGATCAGACTCACGAGCATAGGGCGGTAAGTTTAGTTTTTGCACAATATTTAATTTGTGTTTTAGGATTGACTTGTTTTATAGGATAAAGTTGTTGTAATTAGTTTTGGCTGCCATTGTTAGGCATACGATAGGTGTAAACTACTGAAAAACATTTAATGGATATGTTCCAATTACTGCAGTTATGCTGCCGAAATGTCTATAAGTGTTTATTAGTTAACACATTTTTGTTTTGGTCTTTGTAGACGTCTTTCCATCACAGAAGACAAGAGGAATACCCAGATGTTGATCCGATAACCCTTACTCCGTAGATACAGACTCAGTTGTGGGAAAAGTCTATCGGAGGCTCGAAAAAGAATCGTATGCCTGGGTTCAATAAGGTGACGGATTTCATG
Source organism: Silybum marianum (assembly GCA_036898165.1). Lineage (NCBI taxonomy): Eukaryota > Viridiplantae > Streptophyta > Magnoliopsida > Asterales > Asteraceae > Silybum > Silybum marianum. The sequence continues at coordinate 16,111,318 of CM072537.1, read as the reverse complement.
GGTTTGTCCAGTCAAGCCCGTCGTAGTTGTTCAAACACCGCTTCAGAGGTATGTGTAATATGGTTGTAATACATGCATGTATTAATTACGTTTTTAATAATTAGCGCTTAACTTTGTTGTTTGTTAAATGTGATTTCATTTCAGTTAGAGTCTTTGAGAGCATCGTTGGAGACAGAACGGGATGAGAGAAGAAAAGAGCATGAGGCAGAAGCGGAACGATGGCGGAAGTACGAGGAAAACAGGCTACAGGAAGAGGCTACGAGGCTGCAGTTCGAGGTCTTCACGCAACAGTTCCAGAACCCGAACCAGATGCAGACCTTCATGCAACAGTTCCCGAACCAGAACCCTCCTAACCCGTAGTTTTAGAATAATAGATACAATTGTTGCTTTATGATGTAATTCAAAATTGTTTGTTTCGTTTGTTAAAAAACAGTTTCAAAATTGTTTCGTTTTTTAAAAAACAGTTTCAAAACAGCTTTTTTCAAAACTGTGGTTAAATTTGGGCATGTACAAAATGTACAGGAAATTTGTTTTTTTAATTATTATTATTTTTTTGGAAAAAACATCATTTCCGACGGATTTCCGACGGATTGCGGTTAGAAAAGGTACTTAAAATCCGTTGGAAATGCTGTCCGTTGAAAATGGTTCAGGAATCCATCGCAAATTATCCATCGGAAAGCCGTCGCAAAGGTCGTCGAAAAAGGTATCCGTCGGAAACGTTATTCGTCGGAAACCCGTCGGAAAAGGCTTTCCGACGGAAAAGTTGTATCCGTCAGAAAAGTCGTCGGAAATGCTATCCGTCGGAAATCGCCATCGTAAATTCGTCGGAATAGGCTTTTCCTTCGACCCGATTTCCAATGGTTTTGTTCTGACGGATTTCCTACGGATAGCATCTTTGCCGACGAATCTCACCGTCGGAAAAGGGGTGTTCAGGGTGTAGTGTATATTACCGACATGTTGGTGGGTTGGGCGGGGCCTAACCCAATTTCAACACTCTTAATTGGAGGGTTGGCTTTGTGACGGTTTGATTGGGTTGAGTTGGGTTAGGCGGGTATCGCGGGTTGACAGTTTTTTGTACACCCCTAGCTAGTCTCCTCCCCAATCTCGGCCTCCTCCCCATCGCCCGCCGCTCCCCCATCTGCAGCCACCCAAACTTGAAAAGTTCTTAACACATTTGAATGTATCGGGTCTTCAAATAGAAAAATAGACTAAAAGCTATTGCACTCATCATGCGTAAAGATGAATGAATCGTCATTAGTCTAGAAATTAAGAGTAAATGAATTTGTCCGAGTTTGACTGATTAAGATAAAAACGGTTGGGGTTTAGAAGGAAGTGGGTTTGAAAAGTACACATTGCGACTCGTTTCTAACATATTATAGGTCATGGACGAGATGTAAAAAAGACCCTTGATAAGAACGATATTTTTAATATAGTGTTTTTATCATCAGAAATAACATTGATTTCAAGAAATATTTATAATCCATGTAAAATCGTTTTTCTAAATATTTGTAGACGCAAAATTAATATGCATTTAATTGTAAATTAATATTGGGAATAACACTATATATAAATTAAATATAAATCAGCTCGGCCTCCATGTCACCTTATGTTAATTTTTTTCATCACCATTTTAAACTTTTAGTGTTATAACAAACTTTTTGAGAAATATCATTTAATCTTAGAATGAAAAGCTTATGTTGGTTATAACTTGAGATCTTATTCTTGTTTTATACATAGGAGGGTACTTAAGATCGATTCCTGCAATCAATATTAAGTAATAAAGGATATTTATGAACTCCTAAATATAAATATAAGTTGGACCGTTTCATATGGTTGATAATTGGTTTCCAAAGGTAATCAAAAGCAATAAAAATACATTTAACCGGCGTTTATGCAATTACATTCTCCAAATATGAAATTAACTCAAAAATCCATCATTGGTTGGGACAAATCATTTTACAATTAAAAATACTATTTATATCATAACACAATGATATGGTTTACAAACCTAATGCACTAAAAATGCAATTTTCACCAAATAATCTTTATTTATGAGATAAATTATTAGAAGAACCCACACGTATGATTTACTTGTCAAAATACTCAAATATCCCGAGTACAAGCATTTTCAAAATTTACATATTTGATAAATATCAAGTAAAAGTGTAAAACACATTAATACTTTAAAATGGACATTTTTGGTATGTACATAGTTTTCATAAAAAACTTGAACTCATCTTACTAGGTTAGGTTAAACCTAGGTTCCAAGCCCAAACATTTATCTTCCATTGTTGATAAGACTTGAATCTGTAGAGATCTCTATAAATCTTCTCTAGGAAACAAGTCAACAACCTAAGTCTAGAAATGTAACAAAAACCAACACTAGTTAGATCCAAGAGGAATCCCCAAAATGGAGCTGAAAACACCCAAATATGCTTACCTCTCAAGATCTTGAAACCACCCATCAAATATCTTCAATCTCCTTGTTAACCCTTCCATTTTGCTCCAAAAAGCCAAAAACCTCCTCTAAACCTCCCCAAATCACCCCGAACATAGAAGAAATAAAGTATGGAAAAAACCTAAGTAAATCGGGCCTTAAAAGATGTCTTAGAGGCTTCTCGCAACTTAAGCCGCGGGGCTAATCACATGTGTACAAAAGCTCAAAATTTCATAACAGAAAGTTGTGTGACTTAGCCAACAACTTGAAGTGGCGAGACAAGTAAAAAAAGATTATTTGCTCCCACAACACCCTTTTTTACCAAAACTCTCCCAAACCAAAAGTTTTCATGGGATAGTGCATTTCACTACTTAAAAGACCTCCACAAAAGCTCATTATAAGAAAGTCAACCCCAAAATGTTGTACCATAAAAATCCAAGTGTTACAACTTGCGAGTTTGTCAATCGTAGTACTGGAAGATCTTATGTTACTGGTTCGCCCCAAAGATCTTATTGATGATCATGTATGTCAAATATTTAATATTTTTAGGAACCTGAATTGAAGAAGAAACTAAAGAAAACAAAGGAGGACCAACTGGCATGGGAGGAGGAGAGAGCATCATAGGATCGAGACCGGGCAACACGAGAGGACAACCTCGAGTTGTGGCTGAAGATGACGCATGATGAACAAGTAGCTCTCGAGAAGCAGTTGTGGTTAGATTTTGAGACTTTCATTAGTAAATTCACTACCTCCCCCCCCCCCCTCCCTCCTAGCTACTTGATAATGTTGTACACACCTTTTTTGATGTACAAAATATTCTTAAATTTGTTATTCAACATACATTATATACAGGAAAATATTGTGTTTTAAAAAATATTTAAAAATATTACAAAGTTTCCCTGGATAATTTGTTGCTAAGTAATTACTCTAGGTAATTCATCACTAATAACACCCCTAGGTAATCTAGTGCTAAATCATTCATTAGGTAATTCGTTGTTGAATCAGGGCTCTGGGTAATCTGTTGCTAAATCAGGGTCTTGGGTACTCCATCACTAAATTAGGTCTCTGAATTGGGCCGTAAGTAATCTGTTGCTGAAAATTACCCACCATCAACTCACCTACGAACTATTTGTGACGGTTTTGTGAGGAGATCACCTTTTAGAGATGGATATCCCAAGAAAATGTACTTCGATTAAAGTCTTATGTTTAGTAGTGAATATTTTTTTGTTATAATTAAAATACTTGTATTTTAACCAAAACCATAAAAACTATCTTTAATTATTTTGAAAATTATGTCGAAATATATTTTTTTAAGTAATTTATAAACGTTATTTTTGTAGTAAAAAAAAGCATTTATAGATAGGGGTATACGCGGGTTGGGTTGAGCGGTTTATGACTTTTTTACAACTCAACACAATTATGACGGTTTGGAAAATCTCAACTCAACCCAACTCATTCAAAAGTATAACCTAACCCAACCCAACTCTTGCGGGTTAGGCGGGTTGGGTTGGGTTAGCGGGTTAGTAATATACATAAAATTTACAAATAAAATACGACAAATAATATTAAAAATATACTCAAGAAAGTCATTAACTATTACAGTCATCCAACAATATATTAAAATCCTTAAGTATTGGAATTAAACTTTAAAAGTCTAAATTATAGCATCTGATTCAAATCTTCAATCAAGTACGAATGTCTTGGACTTCTCCGAAAAATTCTCATTAAAAAGTTCTCTAAATCCTTCACCCTCTAGTCTACAACACTAAATGGTTGTTCATTCTTAACCACAAACTAGTTGCAGTTTTCGACATTTCTCTTTATTAAATGACACGTAATTATCATTGATAGTAGGAAGCTAAACATTTTTGTGTTTGTATCGCCAAGGCTATCCAAAATATTGCTTACATTGGTTTCTTAAGTGATTCCACAAAGAACTTATGTCAATTTTCTTACTATGATATGCATAGTATTTAATTCCCACAATAATTACAAACACATCTAGAATTCTTTTTTTGAAAAGTATTCCCAAAGGTTTGAAGTTCTACCACCCCTTGACGAGTTTGGTTCGTTATTATCTTCGATTTTTGGAGGTTTGGGAGTATTTTCCGTTGATCCTATACATAGTCAATTATGGATAACATTTTAAGAAAATGAAGTAAAACACACAAAAGATCAAGACAAAGTAAAACAAAACGAGCAGAAAACTTTATAGTGCCCAAAAGGTAAAACAAGATTTAACCCAGACAATTTACATGAAAGAAACCTTATAGCAACTATCAACAGAAATCTAAAATTTCTAAACTAGAAGAAAACGAGCATAAAACAAAATCTAAACTTCGTAAACTAAGGCTATAAATTATATTTCTTATAATGACTGTAATTCTGTAAATATTATGTAATATATATTCATGGCGGGTTGGCAGGTTGGGTTGAGTTGAATTTTGCAACCCAATTTCAACCATCCTGATTAGCGGGTTGGCGATTTCACGCGTTGATGGGGTGAGTTAGTTTAATCGGGTTGTTAGTGGGTTGGGTTGGACGGTTTTCATGGGTTGCCGGTTTTTTGTACACCCCTATTTATAGATCAAGGAAAGTTTTAAATTTTTAGTTGTTTACTTTTTAACAGGAACCCAAACAAAATGTAAGCTATCAATTATTTGTGGTAATATGGGGTTGTTTGACAATTGTTGAATGGTTTGCTCCAGAATTATTAAGTGGTCAAAATTATTAAGAGGCTCTTATGATATAATGCAAAATTAAATATAATTGTTTGGTAATTGTTCAAATGTAATTAGGCCTTCAAATGATTCTAAAGGTTTTGGAATCATTAAGAAGCAAACTTATTTTTTGTCAAACAAAATTCACTTTTTAGTGATTCAGAGATTGTCTCTAAAGAGGTAAACAAACTAAACCTTATGAGTAAAATCTAATTTTGGTCCCCCTTGGTTTAGTGAAATCTATGAAAGTGAGACCTGAATTTTGATACCTCTAAAAATTGTTCTTATCATTTTCATTTTGATTTTTAAAGTGGTCCCCTGTCACTAATTTCGTTAGTTTTCTCTCTTAGTAACAGAAGCATTTTTTTGTTTATTTAGCCTACTTTAAAATTTTAATTATATAATATATTGTATTTATTATAGTAAATTATCCATAAATATTTTTCTAATAAATGTTTTTCCATAAATACTTTTTCTTGATAGAAAATTAAAAACCCCCACCATTAACAGATAAAACTAACGAAGTTAATGACGAAGACCACTATGAGAAAAAAAATTAAAATCATGGAGACGAAATCTAGAGTTATCAAAGTTTAGGTTCAATTTTCAAAGATTTCAATAAACCACAAAGACCAAAATTAGAGTTTACTCTAATATTATATATATATATATATATAATGTTTAATACTAAGAAAACATGTCATGCATATTTTATTTTATTTTTGAAGTATATAATATTTATATACGACCAATGTAAAAAACTGACACACCCTTCTTACTTTTGGTGAAGTTTGAACTCCTGACTTCCTAAGAAATAAAAAATTATTGTTGAATTTTTTTCATGGGAAAGTTTAAAAAAAAACCTCAACAAACTATTTCATTTTAAATGACTAAGTCTAGTCTTAAACTATTTTTTAATGAAAAACCATTAAATATTTTAATTTTGAATGATTAAGTTATCAAACATTTTTTAAAAATAAGTAAACCATCGAACTTCTGAAATTAGTTACCTACGTTTAAAAAAAACTACCTATAATTGATTGGAAAGTTTTACGGTAAAAAAAAATCTAGATCAATTTTAACGTTCCCAAACCCTATGATATTAAAACTTCACGCAAACAATGATACACTATCCCTCGCCACCCCTATTGCACCAACGGTGTTCGTTCTTTATATCGCCTAACACGTTGTTCACTCTCGTCATCGATCTCCCTCTTTTTTAAACAGTTTTATATTTTAACCGTATAAAATACATATACCTTTTTACACGGTTTTGATTAAGAACCGTATAAAAAGGTCAGACCATTTTTAAACGGTTTTTTACCACGTAGCCATTTAAAAAAGTCTTTGAAAAAATATAGGTACTCTTAGGCTATGTTTGGTAAAAGTAGCTTATAAGGTAACTTATTACTTATAAGGTACCTTATAGGTAGCTTATTCAAACCTTACTTCAATTAACTTCTCAATAAGGTACCTTATAAGGTGACTTATAAGTCACCTTATTTTTGCCAAACAATGCCTTCATATACATAGGAGGCGCCGTTTTTCAGCCCTCTAGCCTCTCCATCTTCTTCTTTTTTTCTCTACACACATATCAAGAAGCATCGATCTATAGAAAGGTACGTAATTAACTAAACAAGCTCTTTGAAAGGTTTTTTCTTTCTGTTTCTGTTTTTTTTTCTCCTGCCTTTATTTTATTTAACACTGTTTATAAGGAATCTATTATATGGTACAATAGAATGAGCTCAAAGTATAAGTATTGTGGAAACTATATACTTTTTGGCGCATAAAATTAAATTGATATCATTTAGATGATCTACTCATAATCTCATATGTACAATGTTTTGTTAATCTACTTGTAGATGACGGAAAAACTAACATCCTTAGCAAATATAAGAGAGTGTTTCGATTTACATTTGTAATGCCCTCCTTACAAAAATAATAGTAACATTAAGAATTAACAACATCATAAAATAATTTTCAAGCCCAATGATGAGAAGGAGAAAATCTCAACGAACCGATGAACATCAATATCTTGAAAACCATATGGAAGATTACCAATTTGAAAAAAACCATAACTCTTGTTTCTTGGTACCTTCTTCTAGCATTAATGTAGAAATATTCTTGCATAACATGTATCAAGTTCATGGATACACAAACAAAAAGATGATTATCTTTTATGTTCTACACATGCTTAAAAGTTGTTACCTTATTTCATCAATATTTTATCCACACACACACACACACAAAAGATTCATATGCCTTCATAATTTTAGTTTTAGTGAGAATTTCCATGATTAAACGACGAAATATTATAATAACATCAGCAAAATCTCATACCATGATTTGTCTTCTTGAATAACGTTTCAAATCAACAAAAAATGCAAACCGCCTCCACAAAAACTGAACAAAGAGGAAGAAATGAACGATTAAGAAAGATTACTATGCTTAAAAAAAATCTTACCTTATTTCATACGGATTCATACCATGTCACTTTATCCACACATAAAAAGGATTCATATGCCTACATAATTCCAACTTTAGTGTGATGTCTCCGACTAAAATAAAAAATACTATACCTACAAAAACAAAAACTCATACTATGATTTGTCTCCTTGAATGGCACCTCAAATCAACAAAAATGCAAATTGCTTCCACAAAATTATAACCGAATAAAGAGGAAGAATTGAGAGATTATAAAGATGTACCATGAGAAGAAGATGAACAACTATAACCGAATAGAGAGGAATAATGTGAATTAAAAGAGCAATTATTAAAGAGAATATGAATAGGTTGTAACATATTGAGAGTTTTTCAATGTGAATCTTGGAAAAAGGAGAAAAAAGATAGCATATTTTCTTGTTTTGAGAAGAAGCCACATCATTGCTTGTGGTTTCTTCTTTAATATATATAGATAGATTTCATTAATTATAATCAATCAATATGAATTATTATTAACAAATTTCGTTGATATCTTTTGATTTTATCTATTAACTCACCACTTAATGATGTTTTTTTCATGTTTTTCTCATTAATGCTCTTCATATTCGATGATATATATATACACACGCAATTGTGTCGGTTTATAATTAATAATTAACCAACTTAAAATGTTTGTAGGACGACGTACCACTTGATCAAGAGAATATACGTAAAGGTGTCTGACGGCTACATTGAACTTTTCGTTAGTTGATTCGTAGATTTTTTTTGTAAGGTACATTTTTTTACATTACTTTACATTCTTTTCATTTTTTTTTGTCAACTATACATATTTTTGATTTATAATTTTTGAACATCTAATTAAGTGTATATAGAGTTATAGTAACATGCATGCATTTATTATATAAGTTCATATACCTTTAGTTACTCATTCAAAATTGATCTAATAGAGATTAATTTTCGATAGTCCCTAGTTTTGGGACTGCTTTTTGAATACTTTGTCTCACTTATGATGTGAATGTGTACAACAAATTAATTATTTAAGGAAAATTCGATAGACGTTTCCCTTTGCTCCTACGAATATGTGTTTTAATATACACATATTTGGAGAATTAAGGGGAAATGTTGGTCGAATTTTTTCTTAAATAATTGATTTGTTACAGGGATCTTCACATGTGAGATAAAGTATTCAAATAAAGAGGGTTAGAATGTTCACCTGGAGTCTTTTGTTCTCTACTCATGTCATTCATGCATTACTTAATAATTTATTTTCAAAATTACATATGGATCGTGTTGATTGGATGTACAAATAACCACGTGCTATACAAGAATATTTAGCCGGTCTTAATGAATTTATGGAAGTTGCTAAGAATTATCAACTGAATAACGGAAAAAGTGGAATTTAGTGTCCTTGTCAAAAATGTAGAAATTTTTCAAAACATAGTGATCATAATGTAGTTAAGAAACATTTGATTTGTCAAAGGTTTATGCAACGGTACACTCGTTGGATACGACATGGAGAGGATTTTCATGATTGTAATCACGGGATTGATCGTGAGTTATGTAATGATGATAATAACAATTATGAATCAGACAATGACATATATGATAATGTTGATCAAATGTTACATTATGTGGAGGGTGATATTGCTGATAAGGATTATGATAAATTTGAACAACTGTTTGTCGACTCTAAAAAACCATTGTATGTTGGTTGTGCAAAGTTTAGCAAACTTTTGGCTTTGTTGAAACTATTTAACTTAAAAATAAAATGACGGTTTGATTGATAAAAGTTTCACAAGCTTACAGGAACTTTTGCATGAAATGCTTCCAGATGATAATGAGTTACTAGTTTCATTGTACCAAGCCAAAAGCTGACGAGTCCAATAGGTTTGGAAATAGAAAAATACATGCATGCCCAAATGATTGTACTCTATACAAGAATGAGTATGTTGACCTACATGAGTGCCCTATATGTGGTACGTCGAGGTATAAACGGAAAAACCAAACGGAAGATAGTAGTGATGTGAAATAAAAGGTTGTGCCGCCCGCAAAAATGTTCTGGTGTATTTGTCTATCGTTCCAAGATTGAAATGATTATTTGCAAACGTCAAGGAAGCAAGATAGTTGTGTTGGCATGTTGAAGAGCGTAAAATAGATGGTAAAATTTGACACGTGATTGATTTTCGGAGAAATATCAATCGTATTTTTGAAGAATTTGGAAAGTAAAGTAGAAATATCCGATTAGGACTTAGTTTAGACGGAATTAATCCATTCAGAAACATGAGTAGTCGTCATAGCACTTGGCCGGTTCTTCTTTCCATTTATAATATTCCACCGTGGTTATGCATGAAACACAAGTACATTATGATGTCATTGTTAATTCAGGGTCCCAAACAACCCGGGAATGACATTGATGTGTATTTGACTCCGTTAATAAAGGACTTGAAAGTATTGTGGAGTTAAGGTATTGAAGTGTATGATGCATATGGAAATGAACGCTTCCTACTACGAGCCATGATTTTTGGACCATAAATGATTTTCCAGCTTATAGGAATTTGTCGGGATACAACACCATAGGAGAAAAAGCATTTCTTGTATGTGAAGATGACAACATGCTCTAAGGTTAAGAAGTTGTAGGAAACATGTATACATGGGCCATCGAAGATATCTTCCAAAGAACCACCCCTATCGCAAACTAAGGTCACTGTTTGACGGGAAAACCAAGTATCGAGTAGCAAGGCAACAGTTAAATGGAAGAAATGTATATTCTCGAGTTAAAGATCTAGACATTGTGTTCAGAAATGGGCGTCCAACTCCTCCAAAAAATATTTGGAAGAAAAAATCTATTTTCTGGGATATTTTCTGGGATTACCGTACTGGGAGCATTTGACTGTTCGACATTGTCTTGATGTAATGCATATTGAAAAAAAATGTCTATGATAGCTAATAGGGTTATTGTTGGACAATCTAGGAAAATCAAAAGATGGAATTAAAGTTCGAAAGGACATGGTAGAAATAGGGATTCGATCACAAATTGCTCATGTTGATAATGGAAAACACATGTATCTGCCACCGACTTATTATACCCTAACAAAGATTAAGAAAACCAGATTCTGCCAATGCTTACATGGTATTAAGGTTCCATCCGACTATTCTACTAACATTAAGAAATTAGTTTCAATGAAAGAGTTGAAGTTGCTTTGTATCAAGTCCCACGATTGTCATGTTTTAATGACACATATGATTCCTATTCCAATTCGTGGAATATTGTCAAATCGGATCTGACACAAATTACAAAACTTTTCTTGTTTTTAACATGATTCATTCGAAAGTGTTCGATCCTAAGGTATTGGATTCATGGGAAAGTGATAATATTCTCACTTTATGCCAACTAGAGATGTACTTCCCGCCTTCATTTTTTGATGTTATGGTACACCTGATATCTCATATTGTTAGAGAAATAAAGTTTTGTGGTTCTACGATACATGTATCCGTTCAAGAGATATATAGGTTTTTTAAAAGGATATGTAAGGAACCGATCCCGGGCCGAAGGCAATATTGTTGAAGGATATGTGTTCCGAGGAGGTGATTGATTTCTGTACAGACTATCTAGCAGGTGTAAAAAGTATCAGCATCCCACAATCTCGACATGAAGGTAGACTTGGAGGGGTTGGGACGGTTGGGATGAAATTCATTACTCCAGATTATGATGAACTACAGAATGCACATTTTTTCGTCCTATAGAACATGATCGCAGTTGATCCCCATGTACATGAGCATATGGCATCATCAAATGCACTGATCAAAGAATGATAAATGGTTGGTTACCAAGCATAATAAAATGTTTTCACATTGACTGAAAGAAAGAGTGAAACCAAGCTATGGGGGAGATCCAGTTGATCAAGTAGTGGAACATTTGGCATATGGGTCTGCGCATGTCGTGTCAACATTCCAAGGATACGATATTAATGGATATACGTTTTATACCTAAAAACAAGATGACAATAATACATTGCACAATCGTGGAGTGACATTAACAACCACAACTTATTTTGTAAGACGAATAATGATGCACAACATAGATAAAGATTTCTTTTTGGAACCGTACGGACAAGGGTGAGTTATATATATATATATATATATATATATATGAATATAGTATACACTTTAAGTTTTACTAACATTATTATTTTAACCTTATTTAGGCATTATTGATCGTTGTTAACCATTCGGCCTAGACATCGCTTAGTCTATATATTGGATTTGAATATGTCAAAGATAAAGAAAGCCGAAACTTACAAGATCAAAGAGATAATTAAAACGTAAGTAATGTACTACATTGGCATATAAATAACGTTTCTTTTTCTCGTTTATTGATTATTAGCATAAAGGTATTTATGTTTTCTCTTTTTAGGGCTATTACAAAATACAATCAATATGAAAGGTCTTGTCATGCCATAATGTCATATAAGCACAAGTGTTCAATAAAAAGATGGGTTTATAGGACACTTATCACCCGATAAAATAGCTAATATGGTATTTTATTTTAAAAACTTGCTAAAACGTTTAAAAGCGTCATATAAACCTATTCTAACACTTTTAGATATGACACTTTATAATTTGGTCCTATAAACCTAAGTTCTATTAAGTATTATAATATGATGTCTATACATTCTATGTGTCATAATAAGTCAATTTTGTTCTCGTGGTTCAATTGGTTATTTCTTCTGTTTGATATCCAAAAACATACCGCTCAACAACAGTCGGACAAGTGGGACCATTTACTAAGATCTTTGATAGTGGCGGTATCTACTCATATGGTCATGCCCTATTCGGAGGAATAAAATAAAATCATAGGCAACCTTCTGACTGTCTCTACACCCCATTCTAATTTCTTCCCGATACTTCTCAAGGAAAACCTCTGTAATAACAAACTTACAAAACCGATTTCTTTAGGGTGTAGGGTATTTATTTTATCCGTTAAAGTTATTGCGGGCCAACCAAAATTTATGCAAGTATAGTAAAGAATTCTGGATTTAAATATTCTACTTCAATATTATTGAATGACAAAAACAATATCGTCGGTAAAATGTGGTTTTCTTAAACTTGAAAAAGATCATTTATTTGTTTTGTTTTGGGTTATTATAGCAGAAGACGATAACATATTTCATAATTTTAAATTAACTTAGTTTTTGAGTTTATTAATGAGTAAACCATGAAGGCATGAACTACCTTTATGAAAAACTACTTTAGATAGCTTATTGCCTTATTGGGTTTTATTTTCTGACTTTTCTTTGGCTTTGGCCCTTGTATATAAGATAAATACTTATTATACATTCTATATGCAATTTTACGTATTTATCTAGTTTATTAATCAATTTTTTATCAAATGTAATTAATTTATCAGTTAACATTCATCTTTTCAAGTTAACACAACTAAGCCAACATTTATAGAAACCATCATTTTTAATTTATATAAATATACAAGTATGATTATAAGAAAAGATAGTATATAAATTCACCCTAGTTTCCTTTTTTTTATTACATTAAAAATGTTATATGGAGTTTGATTACAATAATCATGGTTCATAGACAAGTTGGCAGAATTTATGATTGTGCCGTGCCGTGCCGTGGTAACTACTCATGTTTATTTCAATAAATAATAATTAAAAATCTTTCACATAAACATTATTACAAATTTTCTCCATCATCCAACAAAGCAAAATATAATAAAATATATTAAAAATCTAAAATAATCTCTCGTTAATACATGCATTTATACAAACTCAAACACACTAGACCATATAATTGAACTAGAGGTTCAAGAACATTGAGTACACACACACACACATATATATATATATATATATATATAGATAATAGATCATAGATAGTTAATCATGCATATCGACTACATCTTCTAGTGATGCAACGGGTTTGGGCCACTTGGTACAAGTCGTTTCTGGACACCATAACGTGGATCAATGACACCATCTATGTCGCCAGTGAACTCCAACAAGTTTTCATGGCGGTGGTGGTGGTGTTTGAGAAATGGGGTGAAGTCGAATTGGGATGATAGCATCTTCCGGTTGGTGGAAGGGTGGTGGATAATAGCGGCAATGGAGATGGTGGAGGGCTTGGAGAATTCATAGTAGATAAAGAGAAGAGAAAAGCAAAGAATGAGATAGATTAGGAGGTGAGAGATTTTGAAGTGCATGGTGGAGATGAAGAGGAAACATGGTTTGAAGGGGGTTTGAAGGGGTTTTGAAGGTTGAGTGATTGAAAATTGTGGATGACATATAGTATATATAAGAAGAAGGTTGAAATTTAAGGGGAGTGTTCATTTGCTTGATTTGGTATTGAATTTATGATGTTGAGTTGATTATGGGCCCATTTTCCCAAAAAAGTTCCTTAGAATACAAGGAATGTAACACACTTTTACATGGATTATTATATAATTTACATATTAATATGTAGGGACGTTGGATTTCGATGATAATCTATAGTTATGATTATTTATGTATTTGTTATTAACATAAAAAAATGAGAGGATTCAAACGAAAATGTACAAGGTGCATCTTTATTTTACGAAATTAGAAAGAGCAACCTTTGGCTATTCATGACTATATTAATTTAGTATAGTCAATAACATGTATACTATAATCTATCGCGTGTGATACACATTTGATACTAAATTAGAAAGAGCAACCTTTGGCATAACCTAGTTGTTTGCACACCACCAGGTCTCCTCGCGTCACATTTGATAAGGGTGATGATATTTTCGTAAAATAGAGGTGTTCTCGTTTGAAATTCTGCTTATAAAAGTATACATATGTAATGTATGTTCACATGTGTATATTTACAAACGAATCACAAACATCACCCTTAAAACCGTACATTACATATAAAAACATTTTGTTTTGAAAATCCCAGTTAATCGAAATTTTGAAAATCCAGTTAAACAACTTATATATACATACATATATATATATACACACACATATATATACACATATATATAGAGAGGGGGGGAGGAGGTTCAAATACGAACTCAAATTTGATTGTAAATATGAGGACAAATGATTGTGCGATACGTGTCTGAATATATAAATTTTCAAACTGAATAATCAAAGAAATATTCAGACTGAATATAGTATTTATTCAGTTTGAATCATGTTTATTCCGACTGAATATAGTATACATATATATATTTCTTTTTATATTTTATATTTTTATAACTTTTGATGTTAATATTCAATGTTTATATCTTAGCTTTTGTAAATATTTGGTTTCATTATTTTTAGAAAAATATAAATGTTAGGATGTAGATGTTTAAATATTTTTATTACATAACATATTGTTTTATTTAACTGTTCATTTATGTATACTATACGTCTTCAAAAATTAAATATTTTTCAAAATTAAGATAAACAAATAACTAAAAATTTAAATTTTGTAAAGAGAGATTCTGGAAATCTTAAAATAGAAAAAGTAAGAAATATATATATATATATAGATATATATAGAGAGAGAGAGAAAGAAATTCATGCGAGTACGGTAACAATTTACGAGAATGCGAGGACAATTCTCAGCCAATCATTTTGTACATGAAATTTTTAATGTACAAAATCACATATGATTCACGTATAAAATCATATATGATTAGCCGCGATTTTTCCACCTGCCATGACGACTACTCATGTTTCCGAATGGATTAATTCCATCTGAACTAAGTCCCAATCGGATATTTCTACTTTACTTTCCAAATTCTTCAAAAATACGATTGATATTTCTCCGAGAATCAATCACGTGTCGAATTTTACCATCTATTTTACGCTCTTCAGCATGCCAACACAACTATTTTGCTTCCTTGACGTTTGCAAATAATCATTTCAATCTTGGAACGATAGATCACAAATACCAGAACATTTTTGCGGGCGGACAACCTTTTTACTTCACATCACTACTTTCTTCCGTTTGGTTTTTCCGTTTATACCTCGACGTACCACATATAGGGCACTCATGTAGGTCAACATACTCATTCTTGTATAGAGTACAATCATTCGGGCATGCATGTATTTTTCTATTTCCAAACCTATAGGACTTCGTCAGTTTTTGGCTTGGTACAATGAAACTGGTAACTCATTATCATCTGGAAGCATTTCAAGCACTTAGCCCCACGGGAAAGTCGCGCCTGTCATTTTTATGCTAGTATAAAATCACATATGATTTTGTACATGGAAAAAATTTCATGTACAAAATGATTGGCTGAGAATTGTCCTTGCATTCTCGTAAATTGGTATCGTCCTTGTATGAACCCGCCTCTATATATATATATATATAAAATATTGTTGACTATAATTAACTAGACGTCAATTATATTTGGAGCTTCTTAAATGCTTAACGATAGCCCTAACGTAGTACTTTTGGTTTGTAGTAATCTAAGACAAAATGAAACAGACCATTACGATAAAATGAGATAATACGTTTATTTTCCATGAAAAAAACGTAACGAACCACTCCTCAAGAAAATGATTCATTTCGTCTAGTATTCTGCATAACAATTTAAATAAGAAATCTAATGAATTGTGTATTTAATTAATTCCAAAAAAAATTGCATGAAAATAGAAACTTTTTTTATTATCTAATTCCTATTTATTTAATTGACTTCAAATCACTTTCAACTTCCAAACAACTTGTTGATGCTTTATTAAATCATTACTAATCTTGTGTTATTACCGGGGTGGAATCAGGATTTGATTCGAGGGGGAGCGTCAGTTATAAATGAATAAAATAGATGATGGATCGTCGATTGTTTATCATTTTATTAAATATTTGTATATAGTTGTTTAATGTACATATTAAACTAGAATCAACACTTAATAAATGAATATTCCTAAATCGAATAAGTTAAAACAATTAACAAACGGGGTAATCCTAGATAAGTGACAAATTAATGTGTATCCCTGGCAAAGTTGATTTTATAATATATATAAAAAAGTACAATGTTATTAGAAATACAAACATACTACATTCAACGTTAGTTCTTATAAGATCTCATATTTTGAAAACGATTGATGGTGTTATTAGAACAACCATCAAGTCATTTTTATATAGTTTAATGTAATATACAAATGATTTTTTTTTTATTTCTACACAATCTTGTCACATAAATTACGTTAAAAATCGATATATTGGTACAAATTAATTTTATTAATAAGGGCATTTAACTTGATCATTTATTGAAATGGAGATTGAGACGATTGGTGTCGATTAAGTTGATAATAATTACCTAAAATAATAAGTTTAAGTTGATATTGCTTTTAATTTCACAGTATTTATACATTAATTATTGTTAAATTAATCATCTCATTTTCCTAAATTTTAGATGGAATAAGATTTAAGTATACAAATTGACTTAAATTGTTGATTTAAAAAAATTGAGTCTTTTTTTAAAATTCATTAAAATACAAGTGCTATAAAAGTATAGATTTGACTATGCATACCATTTTATCATCTTTGCGACATTTCCACTTCTCCACCATGCCCATCTCCCATATTCCTTTTCTTCTCTGCCGTGATTAAGGTGGCGTTTGTGTTTTAAGAGGTGCTGAAGTCTGAAGTCTGATTTCAGTTTTAAAATAGTTATGAAACGTCTAAACGAATCAGACATAAGTGGTAATTAAGAGCTTAAAATAAAAAAACAAACAAGGCCTAAATCTCTCATATTCCTCTAGTTTTTCTATTGTATGAAACTTTTTTAAAATTTGAAGGGGAGCAACTGCACCTTCTTATTCCTATGTGGCTTCGTCATTGGCCCCTTGACCACAATTGTACTCGATTCTCATTCTAACTTATTTTGACACCCAACTGTTGTTTCATAATTCATACTATATTACATTGCGTATTAGATTCAGTTTATTTTTCATCACTTGCCCTAGTTCGTACATGAACTCTTCCATACGTCTCATAAAGACATTTATTTCTTATGTTTAAAGCACTTGGAACATGTTTTATTAGTAGATTTCACATTATGTCTATCTACTCTTTAGTTTAAAACATCTCATGCTCTATTTTCCTTTCAGTTACGTGAAACCTTAGGGTGCTTGACCCTAGCATTAAAATTTTATTGTTCTATCATATGCAAAAATCTATTGTACCCTTTTGATTAGGTAGTTTCAAACTCTACAAACCCGCTATCATGACACATTAGTATCACGAATAGTGATACATTTTTGGTTGATTTAGAGGGATTTTTTTAAAAAGTTTTTTTCAGTTTTTTGTTTGATGTTTATTATATTTTCTAATATCTCGGAGCACCCTCAAAGTTTAGGGGGTGCCCCTTTCGTACCCTTAAAATATTTACTTACAAAAATCGATTGAATGGGTGCACGAAACCCCACTCAGCCCCTCATTCATAGGTCCGCCCATGTCCACAACCATTTGAATCCCCTTAAACAACGCCAACACTCACAATCCAAATTTATGTATAAATGAAGAGAAATACCCTTTATTTAATTGAGTTTAACAGAAAAAGATATCACCCGTGAGTTAAAGGAATAAAAATCAAATATTTTGCAAACATCATGAACAAGTTTTGTTACAAGTGACAAACGTCAAAACCAAATCCAAAATTTACTCATTTTGAAATAATAAAATTGTGATTTAAGTTGAGTTAGGGGCTGTTTGACCATTGCTGAATGGTTTGGTATAAATTGATTAAGTGGTCAGAATGATTAAAAAGTTTTTATGATATGGTGCAAAATGAAATATAATTGTTTGGTAATTGTCCAAAATGAAATTAGGGCTCTGAATGGTTAAGGAAAGTCAATGATACAAAATGATTCAGAGGGTTTTAAAATCACAAAGAGATATACTTACTTTTTTAACGGACAAAGATTCATCTCTTAACAGTTTAAAGACTGCCTCTTAATGGAATTGCTAAGAGGTAAACAACCAGCCCGGTGTTAAACTATTAAACGGGCTTAAAAATAAAATTTGGGCTTAAGATCAATTGGGCCTTGGGCTGCTTTTTTCTTCCCCGTTTTAAACCGTAAAAATGAACCGGTAAACGATGTCGTTCAGAATCTCGTATAAAAGAAAGCATCACCCTTCGGCATTGAATACAAACCCCCGCGAGGCAAACTGTTTCGTACGACATACAGAACCAAACGTATCAAGCATTCAAGCTCATCGTCGATCCACCGATCGGAGAATAATAATAATTACAATCGAAAATGGTACGTAAAATATGATGTTATGAAGATCTTGTTGTTTCATATATGTTTGTTAATTACTGTGATCTTGTTCATCTAATAGATCGCCCCTTTTGAGTCGATTAGGGTTTTGCAATTTGCATCATACGTCTGATTTGTGAATTGAGGGCTATGAATTTTTGGAGCGTGATTGTTGAATTTTGAATTTACGTTCTGATTTGACTTTACTAGGTGATGAAAGATCAAGGAAATTTTTGGAAATTTTAGGGTTAATTACATGGGGGATAGATATCTAGGTTAAGATTTCTCTTTGATATTTGGTTATGGCGTTACTGATGGATACCTAGGAGTAAAGGGTTTGTGTTGTTATAGAACCACTGTTGCTACTTGCTGTGAATTAACTGATGTATTTCTGTGGTTAACAAAGGAATGCGTAAGAATTTCATCCCAGGAACAAGGCTTAGTGCTAGCTTTCTGATTTATTCTTACTGTCTTCGAATTGAATGTGGTGTGGTTTCCATGCTTATAAAAGATCGGTATATTGGTATTACTAGCACCGACAGGGTGTATTATCAATTTAAAATAACGTCATGATGGCCTAAATGTAGAAGGAAGACACCCATGAGGCCATGACCAATTGCACCCTAAAGGATGCTTTTTAGAATATTAGGATTTGGGATGTAACTCACATCCCATGCTAGTCCGCCCATAGAAGATGCTTTCTAGAACATTAGGATTCGGCATTCTAGAATCTAGATTTCATCTTAGCACTTCTTCTATTGGCTAATTCTCACAGATTTTACCTTTGTAGTTCATTCCGTAGTTCTCAATTTGTGAATTGAATCGAGAGTCGCTATATTAAATTCGTGAATCATGATTTTAATCAAATCCAATGTGGACTTGCTTCAACTTTTTTTAAAAGGATTTATATAATATGTGTCAATCTATACAGAAGCTAGTGATGTTAAGCCAATATATACTTAATGACTATAACTTTGCCTATTCATGTGGCTGCTAAAAGGTCTTGAGTAGATAATTCCAATATGCGTATCCACAAAACTACGGAAACAATTTTAGAAATACTTTTGTTAATCATGTTCATACTATTGTGCATTGATACAATGGTAATTGTGACGATTTTAATTTATTAACGGGTTTTTATTTCATTTTGGGTTTGAAACTTTGAATCATAAAATGTTAGATTTTGACAACTATGTTCATATACTTATGAGATTAATACCTGATATAGAGTAAAGTATACCAATTATGTAGCTTTACAGTAGTTATCCTTGAGGATTGTTTATATATATTATGCGGCTGCTAATTTGATGTATGATAAGGTGATAGTTGCATTTTAGCTTGCATTGTTACATGTTCTTTCTGTTTTGACAAGTATCTTCGTGTACTTCAGACTGGTGTTTGTTTTTATTCTCAACTTCTATCATCACATATCCATGTTAGAGTCTGCTTACATCCTGTTCTTTATGGTATGGAGATATGAGAATGGTACAATGACACTAACACTATTATATTTTCTGCAGTCATCACTTGCAGCTGCTAGGGCTGACAATTTCTACTACCCCCCAGAATGGGACCCAAAAAAGGTGTGCCGTTAGAATATTTAATTACATGTTCATTAACCCTTGCAATTCTTGCTTGATGATTATGTTATATTAACTTTTATTTTCTTTTACAGGGTGGTCTGAACAAGTTTCATGGGCAACATGCCTTGAGGGAGAGAGCAAAAAAGATAGATCAGGGTATTTTAATCATAAGGTATTTCAATTATCTTAAGCATCTCTTTGCAACATCAAGATTGTCTCCAAACCAATGGATTTAACCTTAAATGACTATAAAAAAGTAACATGACAAAGAATTGAAGGTTTTAAACCGGTACCAGGAACCCAAATAGCTTGAAACCCCCATGTTTCTGGTGCAGGGAAAATAGACATGG
This sequence comes from Silybum marianum, assembly GCA_036898165.1. Taxonomy (NCBI): domain Eukaryota; kingdom Viridiplantae; phylum Streptophyta; class Magnoliopsida; order Asterales; family Asteraceae; genus Silybum; species Silybum marianum. Next base: position 16,090,549 of record CM072537.1, on the reverse strand, counting down.
TTATCAAATTTTCCTGCTGAATGAACTTGTTAAAAAGTCGAATGTAAATTGGATGCGTGTTACTTATTTTAACAACTAACATTGCCATCACACTTGATCTAAACAATTAGCCTTCATTGTTTTTATCACTTGATCTAAAGGTTATGTGTGTGCTCAGGCTGCTTGATTTGAGTTATGAATTATCTCAAGTTTATAATTAATCTCAACTCAATTTAATTGAACTATTGAAGTGAAACGTAACGATGACATTTTTATTCAGATAAGCAGCAGTGATTTCGTTTATAAATATCGGTAAATAATTTCCTTTTCAAGTAAGATATGTTATGAAACCACTCAACCACTGGAATATCATATGCAGTCGTCGTATTTTATCTTTGAAACAACAAATAAACTTACAAACCCATGTCTTTAAAAAGACTCAAACTCAACCAAAATGTTGTAGGCCTCTTGGTATAAGGATTAGTTGCATAATCAATGTCATTTTTAAAAAAAAATTCTGTATGTTTCTTAATTGTTTTCAAAATTGAAATACCAAAGATGTCCCAGGAATGTTCCTTATTTATAACTAGATTTCAATTTCATTGATCAATATTTCTTGGGTAATTTCCAGGTTTGAAATGCCTTACAATATCTGGTGTGGTGGTTGCAATTCTATGATTGCAAAGGGGGTAAGGTTTAATGCAGAGAAGAAGCAAGTGGGAAATTATTACTCTACGAAGGTAAACCGTTTTTTGTAACTTAGTAGTAAATATATGATCATTTGCCTTATCCGGAGTTTCTTAATGGTGATTTCTGCTCTCCTTGCTCAGATATGGAGCTTCACAATGAAAGCAGCATGCTGCAAGCATGAAATTGTCATTCAAACGGACCCAAAGAACTGCGAGTATTTGGTCATTAGTGGGGCCCAAAAGAAGGTTGAAGAGTTTGACACAGAAGATGCGGAAACCATGGCACTCCCAGTTGAGGAAGGTCAGTAATGGTTGTTTTCCAATAATGCTGATTTCTATAGCCCATTTTAACTTATTACAATATTTGTTTACACTTTATAAAGCTGCCATCCCCTATGTCCGTTTGGATGTCTTAAGTTAAATGCAACGTTTCCCTTTTTGACAAAAGTTAGAAACTAAAATCATCTATTTTTCCTATATCTATCGCTTCAAATTGGTGATATCACTTAGTAGTTTTGGATATTTTAGATGTTTGACTAAGGGTCTGTTTGTTAGCAGCTTAATGAGCTTAATGGGGCTCACAGCTTATTCACTCAGCTATACATGACTGTTTGGTACTGGCTTAATGATATAGAAAGTGGCTTATTCAGTAAGCTTCTAGGGGAAAGCTTTATGCAGAAAGCCAAGGTTTTTTTTCCAAACCAGCCCTTCCCAAAACACGATCCTGTCATTAATGAAAAACCCGTCCCAAACAAAAACCTTCCCAATCTATACAGACAGATTAATCCACACAGATTGTTTTAACCAAACAGCCCCTAAGAGTTGGCCATTTTTCTACGTTTGAACGTATCTTTATTTACTTATTTATTGTGACCATGATTCAAATATCTATAAAATTTGGGTTTTGTAGAAAAAAGCAAGCTATCAGATCCTTTCTACCGCCTTGAACACCAAGAAGAAGATTTAAGGAAGAAAAAAGAAGCCGAGCCATTGCTGGTGAGACTTCAACGAGTATCCGATGCTAGACATTTAGACGATTACTCCTTAAACAAATCTCTCCGAGCCCAACTTAGAGTATGTATCGAACCCTTAAAATTCCATCTTTTTTTTACTATTTTCCCCCTTTTTATTATATCTTTACACTTTCTTTTCTAAAAACAACAGAGCCAAAAGAAACGGGTTGCTGAAGAAGAGGTGACTGCAAGAAAAATGGGACTCGGGATACGACTACTTCCGGCATCCAAAGAAGATACAGAAGCCGCTAAACGTGTTAAGTTTTCTTCGAAATTTAACAAAAATAGGGATGAAAAACGAGCGTTAATAAAATCTTCATCCATTTTCTCGGGATCTTCTTCATCATCTAGTTCGAAAAGGTTGGAGCTTCAGTCAAAAAGGAGAAGAATAAATGCAACAACAGCATCTGATCTGCTCGTGGGTGGATTTAAACCGTCATCGTGGACACGGTTTACTGGTTCTTCGGTTCTTTCGAAAAGGTCGTAAAAATTGAGTCATGGGTGTGTTTGAATTTGTTTTTTTTTTGTGCTTGATTTAATGTGACCAAATGGTGCATGGTTGTTTACTTCTATATGTTTAGTAAGATGTGTTTTTTTTTTTTACTTGTGTACATCTCAAAGAACTAAAAATTGGAACCAAGAGAGAAGTGATGAGTTTGGTTTTTTTTTTTTTTTGACTTGAAAATAATTTAAGATTCGATTCTATCAAACAAATAATATTGTGGAAATTAATGAAATGTTGTATGTTAGACCAAATAGAATGATTAATATAGTTTTATAAATATTGGGTTTTATATTGAGATGAATCAATTATGTGGGCATTCATTTGGAAAATACCCGGCCGCCAAATGAAAAAGCGAAGATCAGGGTTTGGAGTTTGGACGTACACAAGAATTATGGCCATTAAGTTTATCAGAGCTGGTTTTCTTACGGTCATAATTTACCTGAGAAAAGTGGATCCAAAAAGTTATGGTGCTAACTTTGATGGTTGGTAATTTTTTGACCGTGGCAATAACCGGAAATTGCGGTTTCAAAAAGTGGTGGTGCGATGGATGGTGGTTGTGAAGGAGGTGAAGATGGTAGATAGCGGTGATGGTGGTGGTCGGTAGTGGTAGTGGTTATGGTAGAGGTGAGGTGGCCACGGTGGTGGTGGCGATGAACGGTGGTTGTACAGGTAGTGGAGGAGGTTGTTGTTCTACAGGAGAAAGTGGAGGTGGCCAACGGTGGTGGTGGTATTGGCAATGGATGATGGTGGTTGGTGGCCAACTGTGGCTACTAGGGGTGAGCAAATGGACCGAACCGGTTTGGAACCGGAACCGGAAATGCGATATTATTATAACCGATAACCGGACCGTATAGGCAATACCGGTGCCGGTGCCGGTTTCGGTGCCGGTTTTCCGGTCAAAACCCGGTTGGAACCGCTTTAATTCCAAATTAACTAACAAAAATCATACTCTAATTTTTCAAAATACATAGTTTAATATTTATAGCAATCTCAAAATATTCATAGTTTAATACCAAATCAAGTGTAAAGTAATCACAAGATGTTCAAAGTTTAATACCAATTACAAAATCAAGCGTAAAATAATCCTAAAATATTCAAAGTTTCATCTAAATCTTCAATCCAATTATTATTCATTCTTCAATTTCTTGTCTCTTGAACTTCCTTGATTGTCAAAAGTAATACAATGATCTTGTTGATTTTGATTACCTACACATTTTTATAAAACCTTTTAAAAACAAATAAATATTCGTAATGTAAAATCATGGTGTTTTAGGATAGAGAGATGAAATCTTTTTTTGTTACAAAAGATATACTTGTTAAATTTTGAAAGGTTATTTTGAGATATTAGAAAACATTATAAATTAATTAAATTAGGATTAGATACTCATTTAAAATTTCGGACCGGTTCCGATTAACCGGACCGGTTGGATTATACCGGTGCCGGTGCCGGTTCGGGCCGGTTCTTGTGGGTCAAATGCTCACCCCTAGTGGCTACCAGTGGTCGCCGGCGGTATCGGAGGCCGTGACTAATGTTGTTGACCATTAAAACAAGTACCATATTAAGGTTATATATCAAATGAGGGTAGATTAGTGATATTTGATTTCTTAGTCCCATTATTGTCCCATCTTGTTCCACCTATTTAGGTGGAACAAGAAAAAACCTTTTTTGTCCCATCTTGTCCCAGTTCCTGTCCCTGTCCCATGTCGCGCCAAACGTGGGACAGTGAATTCCTGTCCTGTCCCATGTTGCACCAAACATTGGGACAATGAGTTCTGTCCCATCCTATCATGTCCTGTCCCATGTACCAAACACAGCCTTAAGGTGCTAAAAATCTTCATTGGTTATATGCATAACAAAATTATGCCTCATATAAATTTCTAATTTAGGGTATGTTTGGCAAACTACCTGATAAGCTACCTGATGGTTGATAAGCTAGCTGGTAGCTTATAAGCTAGCTGATGGCTTATAAGCTAACTGCTAGCTGATGAAAAAATCATGTTTGGCAAAACTAGCGTATAAGAATGTAAAATGACCAAAAATGACATATTGAAAAATAAAAATAAAATTAATAATTAATTAATGTGGGTTATAATTGAAAAAATGACAATAAGCTTCCAAAACGCTACTTCAAGTATCGTTTTAATAAACTAACTTATGGTTTGCTAAACGTGTACACTGAAAATAAGCTAGCTTATAAGTCAGCTTATAAGCTAGCTTATTTTTGCCAAACATAACCTTAATAAGGTCAGAAGTATTTCTTGACGTTAATTATATCAATACAAAGTGTGAAATGTTTCTCTTACTATTACCCGACGTCTCTTTACTTTTACTTAAAACCTCATAAGGATATTTATAAGGAAATTTGTCAATATAGCCATTTTTTACTTGCGGTTTTAAATTCTACTTCATTTGTCCTAAAAGTTACCAAAATAATCGTCAGGTTTGCAATTACGAAGGAATGAAAACGTGAAAAAAAAAAAGATTTCCGAAATGGATTCGCAATTTTAGGGACCAAATATGTAAAACTTGGTTGCAATATTAATTTCGCAACTGTGAATGTAATTTCCAAATTTTACATATTTGGTCCTTAAAATTGTGAACATAAACCTTTTTTATATATATATTTTCACCCTGTCGCTATTTTAGTAACTTTGGAAAGAAAGTGGCTATTTGATAAAACCATAAATAAAAAAGGACTATTTTGACAAATTTCTCATATTTATATCTTTACCGAATTTGTCATTTTATGATGAAATAAACTCTTAAGCACATTATAAAAATTATTGATTTGGTCATTGCGGAAAGGTAGAATCTTCTTCATTTGGACCTAATGCTTCAATAATATGATTTTACTCCGACAATGTTTATTGTGGGGTTTAAGACGACAACATATATAAAATTAAAATCAATTTCGATAAATATTTTATTAGTCTTATTAATGAAATTACAATTAGAGATGGCCAAATGGGCCCGACCCGGCCCAGGACTGACGGAGAACCGGGACCGAAACCGATAAAAGCCCGGCCCGGCCCGGGACCGGTTATAGGACCGAAAACCGGAACCGGTTACACTTTTGGAGCGATTTGTAGGCCCGGCCCGGCCCGGGACCGATAATGGGACCGGTTATGGGACCGATTGGGACAGGCCCAATTTTTACAAAAAAATTATATTTTTATATATATTTTTATATATATTTTTATATATATTTTTATATGTATTTCTAACTTTTTAAGTGTATTTTATTGAAAACTAATTACAATTTATAATAAAACGTATTTTTAAATGTATTTGACTAAAAACCAAATATAAAACTATAATAAACGTATTTTTTAAGTGTATTTGTTTGAAAACCAATTATAAAACTACAATAAAACATGTTTTAAAGTGTATTTTAGTGACCTAATTGCATATACATAATGATTACATATATAATATATTAAATTAATAAATAGAATTAATGATTTTATAAAAAATAATTTTTTATTGAAGGCCCGATTTCGAAAACGCACTAAACAGGCCGGCTTGAAATCGTTGGACCGGTCCCAAAAAGCCTGGTCCGAAAATTACTGTTGAGGCCCGGCCCAGCCCGAGCCCGATTTTTTGCCATCTCTAATTACAACTATCCAATTATCATTACTTTTCTTAATATTTAATTTTGTTACCACTTAATAAATATGTTTAAGCACTAAACACTTAGGGGTCGTTTACCAAATCTTACCGGGTAAGTGCTTACAGCAAAATTCAACAGTATCACTTACTTATCGGGTAAGATTTTAGTCCATCAAAACGGCATCGTATGCAACAATTTACCCGGTAAACGCTTACCATGGTAAGAGTCGCCGCAATCACTTACCCGGGTAAGATTCTTGGACCTTGTTTTTCTTGCCTTTGCTCTTGCCGGGTATATTTTTGGTACTTATCGTATTTCTTCGGTAAAATAATATGACTAGGTAAGCTCTTACCTGAATAAGCATTTGGTAAACAGCCCCTCAGTATGGTAATATACACCGTATAATTGTACAGTAACATTTTGAATCCTTCTAACATATCGGATCATAGTTGGGCCACTAACCAATTATACCTACTTATACCCATGTCGAGCCGGAGGTGTACCAATGTGAGACTCCGAACAGGGTCTTCAAATTTTATAAAATGCATAGAATATAAATAATTTTATAAAATGTATGGAAGGTTCAGTTTATTATATTTGCATAAAATTTTTTATTTTATATATAAATTGCATAAGTAAGGTTCAAATAAAAGTTAAATAGATGGAAGGTTCAAATTCATAAAATTCATAAAATTAATAAATATAAATAATGATGTATTTTATGTATTTGAACCTTCCATATATTTTATAAAATTATTTATATTTTAAAATGTACTTTGTATTTATATTTTATAAATATATGGAAGGTTCAAAAATAATTTTATAAAATAAGTAGAAAGCTTCAAATATAAATATTTTATGTATTTAAACCTTCCATCTATGCAATTTGTATAGTGATCCAATTTAATGTTTTTAGTATAAATTGAACATTTCATACATTATTATTTATATTTTATAAAAGATACATATAATATATTATATAAATATATAAAATATAAAGAATTTTTAATTAAAATATAAGGTGCATATAAATATGTAATATAATTTGTAAAATAAGTGTATTATATAATTTATAAAATATGAAATTTATATAATTAATAGAATACAAATATAATTATATAATACATAATATATATATAGTTTAGAGTAAATTACAGGTTTGGTCCATGTGGTTTGAAAAATAAAGAAAATATGTTAAAAATGTTATATTTAACGAAAAAGTTAGATGGGGTACCTTCTCTGTTATAAAATGAAAATCACAGGGACTAACGTTAAAAAAATCTTTGAAGAACCTTATCCGTTAATATTTGTAAACCATAGGAACCAAATTTGAATTTAACTGTAAATAATATTAGTATTTTATTTAATTAAATTAAATGAAAACAAGACAAAAAAAGAATGGAAAAAGACCTAATCACCCTTGAACTAGCGATTGCATTTAACAACCGTTAACTGGGAAGACGAAAAGCGAGTAAAAATGCAAACAAGAATGATAAATATGTATCAAATGAACTTTAGGGACGAAAAACGATATTTTTAACGGTAGTAGCAAAGTTCTTACAAAAATTAGATCTTGATATTTAATGTGACATTAATTGTTACAACAAAAATTAGATAAGTGAGTTATTTTTCTCAAGAAGTCTTTTAAATCATTCATTAACTATATAATATATAAGGAAATATTAATTTTATATTTTTCATAAGGTATATATACGAGTAATTAAAAATATATTATCTTATAACTTTAAAAAACTTATTAATTTGATACAATGTATCTCCGACTTAGAACCGATCTAAAATATTATTTAAGAGCATGTTTAACAGATTTTTTAAAATTTCTTTAAAATAGAGAACCAAAAGTTTAAATCTTTAAAGAAATTTGTATTCATTTTCAACAGATTCTCCATTTTCAAGAAATCAACATTGATTATAACATTAAAATATTATATTTATCTATTAAAATATCATATTTGTTTCCAAGCATTTCTTTTTAATTTTTTCTATTGGTGGTCTCACTTTGTAATCATTTCTGGAATATTCTTCATATTTAAAAAAAAAGTTTTATCTCCCCTACTTTCTTCATTTCGAAGATGGTTTTGGAAAAGTTGTTGGAACAAAATACTAGCTCAAAATCGTTATTTTCTCCATTTTTATTATTTTGGAAAAGCTGTTGAAGATGCTTTAATAAATGTATTAAATAATTGAATATTAATTAATGGAGTTTCAAGTTAATATAGTATAATTTAATTTATAATTGAAGCTATATAATCATGAAAGTTTTGAGAAGTATGATTATTTTTTTTAATATGTAAAAAGAGCAAAAGATTTTAGTTAGTGACATTCAAGATACGATCCACTAAACAACTAATAAAATAACAAATATTTTATAATTAATTGTTTTGTTTATTTGGTAGATAAAAACTAAAGAGCATAAATTTAATATTAGTGTTTTTCTCACAAAAACAGTGAAATATAAATTTGTCATTTTTAAATAAAGGAATACAAGTTTTTAATTTTTAAATTAGGCGAGTGTTACAAACTACTAGCATTTGCATAATATTTAAACTTAAGTGTCTAAATCATACTAAATCTAATACCTAGTTTGAAACATGTAATCAAAAATGTTTTTTCGTATCATTCTTCAAAACTATGCATATAAACAAGTAAAGGCTTTTCAAAGCGGAAAATATGATTGTAGGCAGCGATTAAAATACATTATTTTATTTAATGATACATGCATTTAGACTGTTTATGTGCATGTGCATTGTGGTAGGGCGTATAGATGTTCACGAGGGTACTATGGGGGGATAGTGACACAAGGGTTACAGTCAAGTCGAGGGGCCACAAAAGGTATGTTGGGACTTGTTTGGTGTGGTATATTTGTACATAGTGTATAAAGTACATGTGTAAGTATGATAAATCATGAATCTATAAATGGTGTAGGTACGGATTGCACGTTTACATAAACAATATATTCGATATATAAGATTCAAATAAACCGTTTTTCTTCATCTAAGATTAAATAATCATTAGGTTTCCTATTAGATATAGCATACTCATAATATATATATGTATATATATTAATAAATATTTAAAGTATAAACCTAAAAGTTATAACTTCCAAGAGCCAAATTCAAAGCCTTTCTTTGTAAGCCTCACAAAGTCCCTTTTGGTGCATGTCTTCCTACCTCTTGGTCAAGTCAATTCTATGGTTGTAATTTCTAAGTTGCACAACCATGGAATTAGAGGACCTTCAAGAATTCTTTTTGAGGACACATTTATGGTGGTCACAACTCACACGCATGGCTAATTTGGTCCCATACAATACTTTTATCAAACCTTTTTAGGGTTTTGTCTTTTCAATTTATTTCATGTCTCCTTTTTATATAAAATTCATAAAATTTTACATTTGTATTATTTTCTTTAAAATTTAATCCATGATTACATGTTTAAAATGCAATTTAGTTATAATAAACAATTTTGCAAACTAAAATCATGTTTTATCATCAATGTACATGTATAAAATTAATACTATTTTAAGTACACTCATTATAATAAATGAACTTGTATTTTTGATTTTTGAACCATTCATGACATAATTACTACTTTAATTAATTATGTATTTTGCATGTTAATATTTTTTAAACAACTCAATAAACTCATTAATAGTATGTATAATAATTGAAACAATCAGTCAGTACGTATTATTGTGGAATCTTGTGACACAAAGACCGAGTGAGATCTGTGAGTTAGTTGTCGCATGCCTTTGGGAGGTTCTTCGAAAATCCTAAACATTCCAGATCAATCTAGAGATGAGTAACCTAAAGAATATTCAAGAGGAGTCAAGAAAGGATCGATTAAGAAGAGATAAGCATATTCTACTACAAAATAAATGACTTATTCTTACAAAAATCACTCAGGAAAATTAATTTCAATCGGTGATTACTTACGGAATTACGGATCACTTAGAAAATACTAGTGGATTGGTAAAATCTCATGTTTTCAAGAAAATATCAACGGATCGCTCAAAAAATATATGGGTAATCTGTCACTGATTTGCAGTACTCACCAATTTTTGTGATGGTTTTCTAACGAATCATCCTTTTAGCAAAAAAAATCTCTGGTAAACGTCTGCAACAAAAATCTTCTATTTAGTAGTGTTCCAAAATGCTCCATGCACTTCTAGTTTTTGTTTAGCAATCTAGAAGTTTCCTTGCAAATATCTAGATAAGTTATTTAAATTGTTTCATAAAGTATTGTAAATATATGTTAGTCATGCATTCATTTGTGATCCTCTCAATTCTAGACAACTTGAGTAATAGAAACAATGAGTTCTCCCAATCTTTTTAGTATGTTTATTTGCTCATCTTTACATGGTATTTTGTAGTTTGACCAACTTAATTAGTCTGAGAAGTGAGAACTAAGGTTGCATGCAAACTTGTGAATAAAACTCCAAGAACATTGTGATAACGTCTTTCACATAGACAAAAAAAGATTTGTAAGCTTATAAACCTTAAGTTAAAAGTTTCTACATGATTTTAAGTTGATGTAAAAGTTATTTAGTTATCGATTTATTTTGGACGAGGATGTTATAATTATATAAGTTTTATTCACACAATTAATTTGTTTGACAAATTATATCTATACCTTACATTATTTTTGTTAGATACTTGTACAAAAGTAATAGCTAGATTACAATGTTAAAAAAATTAGAACGATTTGAAAATTTAATAATCGACCCATTAATTAAGAGAAATTTAGCATGTGGCGATAGTTATTAATAATATTTGTTGTAATTCACAGACATAATAGTTGATCAATGAATTTCTATATTTCTTTTCACTTGCTTGTCTTGATAAAGATTTAATTACACCGTTTACATATTTCAATTTTTTTACAAGCATAACAATTATATTTTAATCATCTGAACCAAAAAACTAAAATTAACTTCGTTTTATAGGAGATAAAAATCCCACATACGTTTCTATAACGGAATTTTTTTTGAATTGTTTTATCAACAGGTGCCCACTAGGAATTGAACCTACGTATTTGCCAATTATAGTTTAGTTGTTTTAACCATTTTGATACCCGGATTTTGTTCCAAAAATGAGCTCTTGGACTTTCAATTAAAATAGCTTAATCAATAAACAAATAACTCATAATTCTGATAATACAATCAATAAATAAATAACTCGTAATTCTGATAATACAATCAATAAATATATATGGTTAGTAAATCTTAGAATTAAAATATAAAAATGAAAAAAATATTACAAAATTCTAATGATGAATATATACGTTTTAATTACCTTCCATATGGAAGGATTTGATGATGCCTACACCACCACCACTTCTTATAAAGACGAGGTTGATGATTGCACCAGATTAGACGTGGTAATGACGTTTGTTCCAAAGGCTCATAGAGAAATATGTTTTAAGTGCTTGAAATAAAATTTCAACTTTTACACACATGCTTTCTATACTTCACACTCACTCAAATAAAATAAATAAATAAATAAAGATATATATATATATATATATATAGGAAAGTTCAAATGCAAACTCAAATTTGGTTGTCAACGTGAAGACAAATGAGAGCGCGACACGTGTCTGAATGTAGATTATTCAGACTGAATAATCAAAGAAATATTCATACCGAATAAAAGTGAATATAGTGTTTATTCACTCTGAATAATGCTTATTCAGAATGAATAAACACTATATTACATTATATTCAGTCTGAATATTTCTTTGATTATTCATTCTGAATATGACACGTGTCGCGCTGTCATTTGTTCTCACGTTCACAACCAAATTTGAGTTGTCATTTGAACCCGCCCCTATATAGATATATATAACCAAAGGTTATTTTGAGAAATAGTAAATATTTATAGAGTAAGAATTGATCATAACCATTCATATGGTCAAGATCGGATTTGATTGGTTAATATTTGCGGTTTTAACTGGTCAAAGGTTGCGGCTTTGACTGGTTAAAGATTACAACTATATGAAAAATAGAAAGGGTAGTTTCGTAACTTTTTACAATTAGACGGCAAACGAATTCATATATGAAATTATATGATTCACATATGAATTATATGTTCATATGTGAACTTTATAAATAATATATGAAATATTTAAAATGATTTACAAGTGAACATATTGTTAGTCCCCAAAGAGAGATGGCTAACTAAGAGAGGGTTTTGTAGAAGGGGGGGTTGAATATAAAACACACAGAATATACTCTTTTTAAATTTTTTAATATAAATATTAAAAATTTACACACAGATAGTTTGATGCGGAAAAGAACAGGCAGACTATTCTATCAAACTAAACACACAGATAACAGTAATTAACTATTACACTAAGCAAGTTAAAATAATACTGTTATAGCACACAGCTTTGCCACAGTCAAACAAATAATCACTCTGAAGATTTGTTGAAAGCGTGAGATTTCTGGGAAGGACTTCATCTCCTTTTATAGTGTCCATGCATGGGATGCAAGTGGACAGCTGTCAAGGTTTCATTAGCTGGAAGATTATCTGATGGACAAAGGAAGAGACCACTTCCTTTGTACTAGAATAATGGATGAACCATTCCTTGTAGCACGTAATGTCAGATAACTTTATCTTCTTTTCTTCATGCTCTGTGAAGTCCCATCAAGCCTTTTAGCTAAAAGACAAATATTCCTTTTATAAGAATAAAAGAGAATGTCTTTAATTAAGGCTTGGTGCCCAAGTTCTTGCTGGCTCACGTGTCTTGCAATTGATGTGAGTCAAGAACTTATCTCTTTGAAATTGCTAAGTGATACATCTCACTATGTATCACATCGGTGGATACCTTATAAGGCTGGAGTTGATAAGTGTACACTTTGCTTGATAACTTCTTCTTTCACTAAGTGACAAAAGTGTATACCATTGTGAGTTGATATCACAGCCTTAGAAAATATACCCGCAATTTCGGTGACCAAGATCATCATAGTGTCGGTGACCATGACATCAAACTTGATGACCTCATCTTATTTGATGTCCTTAGTACTTTTGATGACTTTTGAGTGTACCATCGGTGACCCACTATATTGGTGACCCAATCTTGACTTGGCAAGATGGTCTGAATATTGAAGTTGGTTGATACATCCAAAATTCCACTTTTTGATGTACAACCCCTTGATTGAATAGTCTTTGACTCTTCAATACTTGAAGCATATTTCAGACCTTCAAAAGAACCTGTAAAAATTCATTCATATAAAGGAAGGTGGTTCATCACCAAATCATCGGTGACCCAACAATCTCCCCCTATTTGATGATGATACCTGTAGGTTAGAAAAGAATTCTTTTTGACCCTTTCTATTTTTCTTTTGGGTTCTTTTGACTCAGATTTTTTTTTTGATTTTTTTTTTGATTTTTTTTTTAACTGAGTATGTACAGTATGTATGAAAAAAAATTATGTCCAACATATGAAAAAAAATTTAAATAAATTTACATATATACCAAGCATCTGGGTACTTGAAGGGAATTGTTGCAGCATCTCTACTCTTGAGTTCATTGAAGATTAAATTGTGGAGAATTCCTTCATCTTTGCATATTCTGGAGCAGTGATGATGGTTGTTGCTAATTGAACTAGCAAGGTTGGATTTGATAGATCAAAAATTTGAGATATCATGAATGCTTCCTTGTGAAATGGGGGAGAGAAGAATTCAGTCTGCATCGGGGTTAACATTTTGTCTGTCTTTGATTTTCTCCCCCTCAACTATTGCTTTCGACTCATTCTTCTTAGAATCACTTAGATGCTCCCCCTCAGCTGATATCTTATCACTTAGAAGATTTCTTCCCTTTCAACTTAAATCTCTTTTTGAGAAAATTTCTTCTTCTCTGTTGATTTCTCATTTTCCTCCTCAGCTTATAATACTTTAGCCTTAGTAGATTTCTTGAGAAGATTTCTTTTCTCCTCTCAGCTGCATGAGGAGGATTTCTTCTTCTCCTTCTCAGCTTACAATACTTTAGCCTTAGTTGATTTCTTGAGAAGATTTCTTTTCTCCTCTCAGCTGCTGTTGATTTAGCCTTTATCAGGAACTTTGAATTTTCTCCCCCTCAGCGGCTGAGGGGAGAAGATGAGTAAATGAGATGAGAAGGTGGAACAAATTTGGGGAGTCCACCAGAGGGATAAATAAGCTATCAGAAATAAAAATAAAAAATTATTTTTATTTTTATTTCTCAAACCCATATATCGGAGAGTTCACTAGGTGGAAACATTTCTGCCAGAAGGAGATATTGGTGAACAAGAAAAATGGGAGTCCCTCCAATTCGACCAGTTTCGTCGAATCTTCATAGAGATGTGCAAGGTCATCAAGATCATAGATCTTGGGTGCAAGGCTGTGAAGTGACAAAAATAGTCCTTGGATTGGGAAGGTTCCAAGTCATCCTTATCAACCAAAGAGAATGTTGAGAAGGGTTTAGTGAGGGTCCCCGAAAATACAATCAGGTCCTTTTAAGAGGGCATGAAGGAGCTAAGTGAGTTTTTAAAGGATTCCCTGGGTCCAGTAGGAAGAATTTCAACACTCACCAATTTTTGGGAATCAGTGAGTGGCTTGTGAGTATTTGACCCTTGAGGTTCCCTAAGTCTCTTTGAGGAGAACTTGGGGGGGCTTTTGGAACTCCTCCGCTTCTTAAAAAGGATATTGGCTTGGGTAGATACCGAAGGCTTTTTCGGTATCGTAGCCGTTCTACTGGCGCGGAGGTGGAAATGGTAGAAGATTTATAGACCTTAGATTTCTTTTTCTTCTTCACCATGTCCATATGTCGGAGAGAGAAGTTTGTGAGCAAAATTTGTGGAATTTTATGCTCATGAGATCAGAGAGAATAAAGAGTGAAGAATATTAAGTATCCAAAAATAGAGAGAGAAACATCAGAGACTTTGGAGATTTTTGAAAGAGAGAGGATTGAAGAATTTTGACAGTCAATAGATGGACATCTTGACAGTCAACAATCAGGAGCTGTTTTGACAGTCAAAGATAGGTGGGTATTTTGACAGACAGAATTCAAAGAGTAGTTTGACAAAATTATTGGAGGGAATTTTATCATGACAGAAATTAGAGAGAATTTTAACAGCAAGAGAATTCGGAGAAATATTTTGACAAAGATATATAGGGAAAAGTATATCTGAGGAGAAATTTAGGAATTTTAACTGTCCAAACTCTGAGATAGGGAGATAAATAAAATTTCAAGAAATGAAATTTTGGAGGGATGTTAGTTGTCTAAAATCGGGGAGTCAAAATTCAGAGTATGAATTTTGGGAGTTACCGAAAATTTAGGAGAGTACCAAATTTTTTTTTTTTTTTTCGTCGGTGACAACAGCAACAACATCGGTGGCTGACGTCAGCATGTCGGTGGCTGACGTCAGCATTTGAAAAAAAAATTAATTTTTTTTTTTTTTTTTTTTTGTCGGTGACAACAATGTCGGTGGCTGACGTCAGCATGTCGGTGGCTGACGTCAGCAAAAAAAAATTTTAATTTTTTTTTTTTTTTAATTATTTTTTTTTTTTTTTTTTTTTTTTTTTTTAAATTTTTTTTTTTTAAATTTAGAGATTGAAGGAGTGACATACCTAGTTTTCCGATCGATAATTTGATTGACTTCATCCAATGATTTTGTGCATAGATCGGTAAGTTGAAAGTCAGAATGAGTGGGGTCTTCTAACCATGAGATTGTTTCACATAGACTTTTTCTTGCCTTTGTCTTTTTGTTTATCCACCTCAGAGCTAACATCAATGTTGACATCTTCATCCAGTCAGACACTAGACTTCTCCCCCTGAGTATAGGCGCCTGTGAATTTAGTAGCCTCTTCTTGAGCTATTTTGAGCACATTTCTTTGATCAAACTCAAGGGTTCGGGCACTGACTCCCTCCTCCTCAATTGTTGCTTCGATTATCTTGGTGACCTAGGATTTGGTTACATCATCGGTGGCTGTGGCTGCAGCATCGGTGGCTGCAGCATCGGTGGCTACAACATCGGTGGTTGTAGCTGCTGGATCGGTGGCTGCAACATCGGTGGCTGTAGCTGCAGCATCGGTGGCTGTAGTTGCGGCATCGGTGGCTGTAGCTGCAACATCGGTGGATGGAGGGAGCGGTAGAACATCGGTGGATGGGAGAAGCACTGGAATATCGGTGGATGGAAGAGCAGCTAGAACATCGATGGATAGAGTCACATAGATGGAGTCACATAGGTGGATGGAGTCACATAGGTGGATGGAGTCACATAGGTGGCTGGAGTCACATAGGTGGCTGGAGTCACATCGGTGGATGGAGTCACATAGATGGTTGAAGTCACATAGGTGGATGGAGTCACATATGTGGCTGGAGATGGAAAAGCAAAGAACAACTTTCTTGTACTTTCTTGTTTTTCTCCCCCTCAGTGGTTGAACCCTTGAAACCCACTGAAGAGAAAGATCTTGATTCTTTCAACAACAGAACCCACAGCATCAACCCGTTCAACCCTTTGAAGAACAAATCTATCCTTATCCTAAAAGAAGGAATCACCAACATCAAGTTCAACCGTTGGAGAAGAAGTTGGTATCTTGTCAACTTTGTATCAAGAGTTGCAAGAGATTCCAAAAATTTCTTTCTGATTGACAAGGATAGAAGCAATATCGGTGGCTTGCTGAGCAGAGGCACTTCGAAGTTCTCTGATAGAAGAAAGCACAGAATCTTGGCTTGAGAGAAGCCCTTTGCTGAAGACCAAAGACATCCAAGTGTAGGAGATCTAAGCATGTCATGAGAATTGGGTGACTCACCGACAACTCTTCAATGCTAGATCTAAGAGTAGTAGAAAGAAAGGCCATTCTTTCCATTTCCTTAGTTGCATGATCTTTCAGAACTTCCACCTGGTGGATAAGTAAAGACGAGTGAAACTGGTGAAAGCCTTGATAAGATCATCTCCCTGTTGAGAAGACATGGGAGCAGATGGTTGAGGCTTTGGTGGTTGAAGAGACACCTTGGATGGGAGACTCCAAGTCTAAGGAAAAAATTGATGAAGGTATAATAGGGATATCCCTTTGTACAACCATGTCCTTTTGAGAGGGCATGGAGGAGCTGGGAGTGGCCAAGTGTTCTTTGGGTTTATGAGGTGACGTCGGTGAGTGAGAGAGATGGTTGCGATCGTCGGTGGGTGTGTGTGTGTGAGAGAGATCGGTGGCTTCGGTGAGAGAAAGAGATCGGTGGCTTCGGTGTGTGTGTGTGAGAGAGAGAGATCGGTGAGAGAGAGAGATCGGTTTGTGTGTGTGACCGTCGGTGGATGACGAGGCTTAGTGGCAACGTCGGTGGCTTGATGGAATGAAGATGTCGGTGGCTTGTGGTGTTGGTGTCGGTGGGTGGACGGCGACCATCGGTGGGTGCTATGATGGTTAGGGTGGCTTGTGGTGACTTGGTGGCTTGGTGGAGGTGTATGTTTTTAAGGTTTTGAGAGAGGTGAAGGAGGTATTTTGGGAGAGAGAGAGGAGAGCTTGTCGGTGACCCAGTCACTGACATATTATATATATATATATATATATATATATTTTTTTAATTATTTGTATATATATAACATATATAATATATAAGTTATAAATTATATAAATGTATATAATATATATATATATAGAATATATATATATAAAACATATATTTATATAAAATTATAAAATATATTAGTCTATGTTTATCATACCTAATTCACCGATGAGAAACTTGAACCTTGCTTCATCAAGAGGCTTTGTGAACAGATCAGCTAGTTGATAGTCGGTGGGAATGAAATGTAACTCCACATCACCTTTAGAGACATGATCTCTTATAAAGTGATACCTAATATCAATGTGCTTGGATCTTGAATGAAGCACGGTGGTTGTTGGCAATGGCTATTGCACTGAGTTGTCACACATTATTGGGATCTTTGAGAAAATCTCGATTGTAATCACACAAATGATTTTTCATCCACAATATTTGTGCACAACAACTTCCAAAGACCACATATTCTCGCGGCGGTAGATGTAGACACCGAATGTTGTTTCTTACTTGACCAAATTTCACAAGCTTTCCACCAAGTAATCGACAACTTCCGGTTGTACTCTTTCGTCTATTTTTGAACACCGCAAAATCGAATCGTAGTACCCGATGAGATCGAAACCCGAGTCTTTGGGATACCAAAGACCCGCATTTATGGTACCTTTCGTATACCCGAAAATCCTTTTCACAACAAATGACTAGGTGTGATTCTTTAGGATTTGCTTGGTATCGGGCACATAGACAAGTAGCAAACATAATGTCAGGTCTACTTGCAGTTAGATAAAGAAGGGATCTTATCATGACTCTATAATTTGTAATATTTACAGAAATGCCATCAGGATCAGAAGAGAGTTTAAGAGGAGGAGCCATAGGAGTTTTCATGGTAGAGCAAGTATCAAATTGAAACTTTTGCAGAAGGTCTTTAATGTATTTACTTTGATTTATGAAAATACCTTCTGGAGACTGTTTTACTTGCAAACCAAGAAAGAAAGTTAACTCCCCCATCATGCTCATTTCATATTCTTTTTGCATGAGGGAGCTAAACTCATCACACAAGGATTCATCGGTGGCTCCAAAAATAATATCATCTACATAGATTTGAACAAGAATGATATTACCTTGTGATTTCTTGAAGAAGAGAGTGTTGTCAACCTTGCCTCGTATGTACTTATTTCTAAGTAGATATTCTGAGAGAGTGTCATACTAGGCACGTGGAGCTTGCTTCAGTCCATATAGAGCTTTATCCAGCCTATATACATGATATGGATGGACTGGATCTTCAAACCCAGGAGGTTGCTTCACATACACTTCTTCAGCTAATTCACCATTCAGGAAGGCACTTTTGACATCCATTTGGAATACCCGAAATTCTTGTAAGCTGCATGGGCAAGAAATATTCGGATAGCTTCCAATCTGGCAACAGGAGCAAAGGTTTCATCATAATCAATTCCTTCCTCTTGCCGATATCCTTGAGCAACCAACCTTGCCTTGTTCCTTATGACAGTTCCTTCTTCGTCCATCTTGTTTCGAAACACCCATTTTGTTCCAATAATTGTTTTGTTGGATGGACGAGGAACTAACTTCCAGACTTTGTTTCTCTCAAATTGTGAGAGCTCTTCTTGCATGGCAATTACCCAGCTAGGATCAGCTAGGGCTTCATTTATCGCCTTAGGCTCAACAATGGAAACAAAGTTGACATATAAGCACAGATTGCTTATGCCTCTTCTGGTTTTTACACCAACTTGTGGATCACCTATGATTTGATCTATTGGATGATCCATGGTCCACTTTAGTGCAGGAGGTAAGGAGGGAGGTAGAGAAGAGGATGAGGTAGGAATTTGGGATGGTGAAGAAGGGTTTAAGGGAGATATAGTGTTTTGGTGGGTAAGGTCTTCTAAAGAGTTAGTTTCAGGAGGTGGAGAAGAAAGAGAAGGTTCAGAAGGTAAGGTAGTGTTTATGGAAGGCTGAGAAGGGTTGCTATATGGAGGATTGGTTTGATAGGAGGATGGAATTTCACCAACACATGAATTTATCCATAGGTTTAATTCTTCTTCATCACAAGATAATGAAGAAGTTTCAAACTCATCAAACTTTACATGCATGGATTCATCTATGCATTGTCTTCTTAGATTGAAGATTCTAAAGGCTCTTGAGGAGAGAGAATAGCCCATGAAAATTCCATCATCAGACTTTGGATCAAACTTTCCAAGTTGTTCCCTGTCATTTAGCATGTGACAAGCACAGCCAAACACATGGAAGAAGTCAACTGTAGGTTTTCTTCCATGGAAAACTTCATATGGGGTCTTGTCATGCCTTTTGACTATGATAGACCTATTTTGAGTAAAGCATGCAGTGTTAACTGCTTCTGCCCAAAAATAGGTTGGCAACTTGGATTCACTCAGCATAGACCTTGCAGCTTCACATAGTGTTCTATTCTTTCTCTCAACAATACCATTTTGCTGAGGAGTGCGTACGGCAGAGAAGTTCTGAGAGATTCCTTTTAGGTCAAAGAAATCTTCCAGAGCAGCATTCTTGAATTCAGTGCCATTATCACTTCTGAAGGACTTCACCAGTTTACCATTCAAATTTTCAATCTTTCTTGTAAACCTGATGATTTCTTCAGCAGCATCACTCTTGTGTTTCAGAAAGAACACCCAAGTATATCTAGAGAATTCATCGACGATTACTAGCATATACTTTTTACCACCCAGACTGGGTGTACTGACTGGACCGCATAGATCCATGTGAAGCATTTGAAGAGGTTGAGAGATAGAAGAGCATTGTTTTGTTTTAAAGGAAGTTCTGGTGAGTTTTCCTTTTTCACATGCCCCACACAGCTTTTCTTTTTCAAAAGCTATTTTTGGCATTCCAACAACCAGCTCCTTGTTGGAGAGTTTGTTCAAGGTTTTAAAGTTTAGATGAGAGAACCTTTTATGCCACAGCCAACTTTGTTTGGCTAGTTCTTGAGAGAGGAGACACACAGCTTCTCCTATTGCACTTTCCTTCATGTTGATTATGTACACGTCATTCAGTCGGGTTCCTGCTAGTACAATCTTGTTCTGTACATCAAAGACCAAGCACACACACAGCTGAAACATGACCTTATAGCCCAAATCACATATTTGGCTGATGCTTAGAAGATTGTACATTAGCCCTTCAACATGAGCTACTCTGGAGAAAGTGATGGTTCCATTTGAAATGGTACCATATCCTTTGGTGACCCCTTTTCCATTTCCTCCAAAGGAAACAGTGGGTCCCTTTTCTTTTGAGAAGTTAGAGAGAAGAAGTTTGTTTCCGGTCATGTGTCTTGAACATCCACTATCCATGTACCATATATGATCTTTATTTGGTACCTGCACCCAGAAACAAATTTAGACTTTTGGTACCCATTTTGAGGTGGGTCCTTTGGGATTAGAAGGCATTTTAGATTTGCAAGGAGCCAAGTCTATTGGGCAATTTTTAGCAAGATGAAGAGTGTTGCCACAGTTATAGCACTTCTTTAAAGGAAAGACCTTTTTAAAATCCCTATCATCTAAACTTTGGACAGAGGTTGAGGAATGAGAAGAAGAGGGGTGTCCAACGCCTGGTCTTGGTCCAAGAATACCTTTACCAGGGTTTCTTGATTTCTTCAAGTTTACTGACCGAGGAATAAAGTCAGTAGCTATTTGAGATTTCCTTTTAGATGAAAAATTTGATTTAGAAAAATTTTTCTTTTGAGGAGAAAATCTTTTTGAAGAAGGATACTCAGCAACTACGAAGGTCGCTCTGGGAGTACCTTGACTCATGCAGACTTAAGGAATTTAAAAGTCTTTGGATAGGTTTGGGAGAAGAAGAAGAGCTTGGAAAAGTTGAAACTTTGAAGACTCAGAAGAGATTTCTTTAGCTTTAACAAAGACTCCAAACTTTTTGGAACCAGATTCTACTTTGAGCATGTCAAGTAGATCTATAGAGTGAACGGAGGTAGAATCCTCAGATGAGTAACCGAAGAGATCATCATCGTCATCGGAAAGGAAACCAGCAGGAAAACCTTGACACTCAGAAGAGGAAGGGAGTGGAAGGTCAAGAGGTTGAGGAACATCTTTTCCATAACCAAGGCCAGACTTATCCTTGCTGGTGATTTGATCTTGAAGGATCCTTTCTAGATTCTTAGAGGATTTAGTCCATTTAGACAGAACCTCTTGTTCCTGTTCAAGAGTGGAAGAAATATTTGATTTTTCCTCAGAAAGACTGTCGTTTAAGTACCGAAGGTTTTCCAGATCAGCTTTCATTTTGTCAAAATCTTTTAGTTTTGAAAAGCAAGAGAGGAGTTGATCATTTAGACATTTTATGTGCATATCAGCCTTTTTCTTTTGAATCTTTAAGTCACAGAAGTCAACAGTTAAAGAATCAAAGGCATCAGCCTTTTGATCATCAGAGAGAAAGGTAAAAGGATGTACCTGAGGTTTTGTCCCTGAAGTGGATCCCTCAGCAGATACAAGAGTGGTGTAGAGTGATTTCTCCATGTCTTCTATCTCATCAATTTTGGCCATGAGGCACTTAGTGACATACTCACTCTCACTCTCAGAGGTTTGCTCATCTTCCCAACAATGAGCCTCAGCAACTAAGGTTTTATTTTTACCTTGGTTTCTCTCCTTTTCTCTCTTGTATTTGGCTTTGTATTTCTTGTACCTTGAGGCTTCTTTTGATTCAAAATTTTCTTTAGAGGATTGGCTATTTCTCTCTTCATGCTTCCTAGAAGCTGATTTTGAGAAGTCATGGCCATAAGAAGAAGAAGGTTTAGAAGAAGAAGCTTTTGATCTGCATTCAGAAGCAAAATGACCTTTCTTTCCACAATTGAAGCATTCTTCATTTGCTTTATCAGAAGAGGATTTTTGAGAAAAAGGTTTTCTATTAAATTTGGAGCGGTTTGAAGAAAATCTTTTGTTCTTAAGGTTTTCAAGAAGCATTGCCATACTATCGTAAAGTATGTCAATGGTCGTATTCTTCTTCTTCATCATCGGAAAGACTATAGTATGCATCGACGGATGAGAAGAGTCTTTCTTAATATCTTTTTCGTAATTAGAAGAAGGATAGGTGATTCTAGGAATACAAGAAGAAGGTTTTGAATCACCTATCAAAGCAATAGAGGAGGATTTGATATCCTTTATAAGAGACTTTCTGGTTCTTAGTTTGTTCATAGTGAAGAAGAGTTCCATAGAGAGCGAGTTAAAGGCATTATTTCTAAGTCCTTGGTTTGCTTGATGCAAGTACAGATAGTTTCCCAGAAATCTGGAAGACAATCCATGAACTTGCAGAGAACTTCTTCATTATCATAAACTCGGCCAAGAACTTTGAGATCGTTGAGAAGACAGTTAAAACGATTAAAGTAGGTAGAAAGAGATTCTCCCTTTTCATGGGAGAAGAGTTCATACTTTCTAACAAGACGGATCTGTTAGATTTCTTTACTTCTTTGGTGCCTTCATATAAGACACTTCAAAGTATCCCACATCTCTTTAGCGAGTGGGAAGGTTTAAGAAGAGAATGATACACATCATCGGGAAGGAAACAAAGAAGAGCGGATTTGACTTTAGTATCTAAAGCGACTAGGCGTTTATCATCTTCACTAAATTTGTTAGAAGGTTTGATGATATATCTACCAGTTTTCTCACTTCTTTCGTCATCTGACTCTATGTCCTTTCCTTCAGCGTCCTTTTGAGGGCCAAAGCGAGCCCATATTTTAGGAACAAAAGGTCCCTCACTGAGAATGTTGGGATACCTGTAATCGATCCCTTCCAAGAATAATAACATGCGATTTTTCCATAACCCAAAGTTGTTTGGGTTGAATCTTGGGGGTTTAGCCAAAGATCCTAAATCATATGTATTACTGGAAGAGGTCTGCAAGGTACCATCAACATTTGAGGTAGTAGCCATCACAGATCTGGTTTATGAGATTAAACCAACTCGCTTCCGATACCAATTGTTAGTCCCCAAAGAGAGATGGCTAACTAAGAGAGGGTTTTGTAGAAGGGGGGTTGAATATAAAACACACGAGAATATACTCTTTTTAAATTTTTTAATATAAATATTAAAAATTTACACACGTATAGTTTGATGCGGAAAAGAACAAAGGACTATTCTATCAAACTAAACACACGTATAACGTAATTAACTATTACACTAAGCAAGTTAAAATAATACCGTTATAGCACACGGCTTGCCACGATCAAACAAATAATCACTGCGAAGATTTGTTGAAAGCGTGAGATTTCGGGAAGGACTTCATCTCCTTTTATAGTGTCCATGCATGGGATGCAAGTGGACGGTCAAGGTTTCATTAGCCGGAAGATTATACGATGGACAAAGGAAGAGACCACTTCCTTTGTACTAGAATAATGGATGAACCATTCCTTGTAGCACGTAATGTCAGATAACTTTATCTTCTTTTCTTCATGCTCTGTGAAGTCCCATCAAGCCTTTTAGCTAAAAGACAAATATTCCTTTTATAAGAATAAAAGAGAATGTCTTTAATTAAGGCTTGGTGCCCAAGTTCTTGCTGGCTCACCGTGTCTTGCAATTGATGTGAGTCAAGAACTTATCTCTTTGAAATTGCTAAGTGATACATCTCACTATGTATCACATCGGTGGATACCTTATAAGGCTGGAGTTGATAAGTGTACACTTTGCTTGATAACTTCTTCTTTCACTAAGTGACAAAAGTGTATACCATTGTGAGTTGATATCACAGCCTTAGAAAATATACCTGCAATTTCGGTGACCAAGATCATAGTGTCGGTGACCATGACATCAAACTTGATGACCTCATCTTATTTGATGTCCTTAGTACTTTTGATGACTTTTGAGTGTACCATCGGTGACCCACTATATTGGTGACCCAATCTTGACTTGGCAAGATGGTCTGAATATTGAAGTTGGTTGATACATCCAAAATTCCACTTTTTGATGTACAACCCCTTGATTGAATAGTCTTTGACTCTTCAATACTTGAAGCATATTTCAGACCTTCAAAAGAACCTGTAAAAATTCATTCATATAAAGGAAGGTGGTTCATCACCAAATCATCGGTGACCCAACAATGTGGGATTCACATATGAACTAATTAACTGATTTACATATGAACGAATTAAATTATTCATATATGAACCTATGTGATTCACATATGAATTAATTAACCGATTCATGTATGAATTAGTTAAATAGTTCACATGAAAACTAATTAACGGGTTCTCATATGAAGTGTGTGTATAGGAGAGGACGTAGAGAGCAAGCTAAAGGAGAAGAAGGATTGTTCCATTGAAGAAAATCATCAGGAAGTTCAAGCATTCTCAGGTATAACCTTCTCCTAGCAATTTAGTTTCTCTAATGGAGTTTTGAGGGATTATTGTGGAATCAAGGGTTCAAAACCCATGGTGCTTGTAGAATAAATCTATTGATGGAGGTTTGAGTTCCATTGGTGTAACACCCAGAAATTTTGTATGCAAAGTTATAAATTCCGCATCTTAATATTAATCTAATTAGATATCTTGAGTCTTCCAAGGGAATTATATTGGGTTGCAATATGGAGGAAAGGAAACGAGACCGGAAACGAAATCCCTCTCGGTACCATTTAGGCGACTGTGACAGGCTATAGTGCCTATGTCACAGTCACAGGGCACAGTCGCAGAGACTCAAAACCTGATCAAAATCGCAACTCTCGGTACACTTTAGGCGATTGTGCCAGGCAAACAGTGCCATGGCACAATCGCGGGGCAGAGTCGCCCAGAATATCCAGACCCCATTAAGTCACGATTTCAGCTACCAGTTTCTCATTCTCAACCCACACTCATTTTTCTCTCCAAGTCTTCCCCCAAGGCCGATTTTAAGGCATTTATTACTTCAATCTACCTCATCCCAAGCACTTATTACTCCTTAGTAGTTGAACATTCAAGGCTCCTCCCCAAGTTTCTTAGTTTTCTTCATCTCCTACATCAAGTTTTCACCATCTTCACCGTTTTGGGGATTGTTCTAGGGTTTCTTCAACCCTAGCTTGTGAGTTCATTCTTACACTCTTATTAAACCTTATACATGTCAAAATGATGTATCTTACTTAATACAAGTTTATATTTCAAGTATTTTACGTATTAGCTGATTTTGATAAACTAGGTCAAACTTGAGAATTTGGGGATTTCACTTATAATTCTAAATGATTATGAAGGGATGATCTAAACACTTGGTAATGGCGTATTTCAAAGTATTGCGGGTTTTGGAACTCAAAACCACTTTGACCTAAATTTGAGAAAGTTGTTAAATGACGAGGAGTGTTAACCATACAAAGTTTTGTGTTGGGAAATCTATTAATATGTCCTATTTGATGTATTAAATTATAAGACTAACGTAATGGATCCATAGGTATAAAAGTCGGTTTTAATTTGGGGATGGAACAAGTAATAGATCTGTTTGGGTTGAACTTGTTTGGATTATAAGCAACGAGTAATAGCTCTAGTTTGGGTTGAAATCGGTACTCGTAAGCAATAGATCTAATCTGGTTGAGCTTACCCAGACACTGACTACAGATCTAGTTTGGGTTGATGTTAGTGCAATAGCGGGTCTCCTCCGTATTTCCCTCAAATTGTGTTCTCTCAAGAACAAGCGTAAGTAACAAAAAGAGTAAACAAGAAAGTTTTATAGTCAAATATTTATTTACCGCTTTCAAAGATTTAATGGTTTTTCTTAATTAAACTGTTTGTTCTCACTAAGCGTTAAGCCTAACACTTTTTCTTAAAATGACATGTATATCAGGTGATCGTCATAGTGGGGCTCTGAAAAGTTAAGCGAAGCTAGGTGCCGATAGAGGCATCCTTTTTGGGAGCACACCTTCGAGTGTACAAATGGAGTTACTAGAAACATTTATTTTGAGGATATTAGTGACACCCAAATTTAACCTATATTCCGGAATCATATAGATTAGTAGGTTATTATTTGGTATCCGTATAGTATTGTAAACTCTATTACTTTCTCCCCATCTTTTGGGTCATTCCGCATTATATTTCGATTTAAATTAACTCCCATTTTTAGGGGTATTACAATTGGATTGGAGATGTTAGGATTTAAAAATCCTTTTCCTTGATTATTAGATATGATGAATCACTCCTTGGATAGTTCATAAGGATTACCCCCATTGTTGTTTAAACCTCAAGCTCTTATTGAGAAATAAGTTGGGTAAATCATCTAGTTATGATTTCATATGTATTGGGTTCGTTTGAGGGGTTGCTTCCATCTTTATGTTTGGTTTTGGGGTTATTAGAATCAACATTTTGGAGTGTTAGCAACTGTTGGGGCTGTTTCCTTGCTGCAGGGACGAACCAGGCCAGACAGTGAGTCCCGCGGGTGGAAGCCGCGGCCCAAGCCGAGCAATTCACTGTTTTGTTGTGAGTCCGTCCGTTTGGTTTTTCGTATAAGGTCAAGGCTTGGATCATTGAGTTAGGGGTTTATCTTATGTCTATATTGGAAGACTTTTGGGGGAATTGCTTAGGGTTAACACCGTTTTATGTTTTTGAATTTAGGTTTTCGGTTTGGAGAATTTAGCCGTTTAAGCTCGGGGCAAGTTGTGTCCAATTCAGGTGAGTTCCCTATCCCTTAAAAATGAAATGTGGTGTATTTCAAATGCATATATATTGATTATGGCATTTTATATTGTCTTTCATAAATGCGAAACTTACCATGATCACTTTAACAAACTTTGGGGTCGATATGTGCACTATCATTTTAATTGGAGATATATAGCAAGGTTCTTTATATTTTAAAATCCTATCACCACTAAGGGCTTGTGGTCATATAGGTATGGTCCTTATGGACTAGGTTGTCGCTAAGGGTTTGCGATGGTGTTCACATTCGCCATGTTTCTCCAATACGTAAATTGTTCTCGATACGAGAATGGATCAATTTGTTTGGTAAACCGTTGCATGTTTTTAACGAGTTATAAATTGCTGAAAATGCTAACTGTTTTTATTGGGAATTCACTAGGCCTTTTGGTTTAACCCTCGCTTTTCAAATAAAATATTTTCAGGCAGGTATGTTGCAGGAAAAGAGGATAAGGGAAAGGGTAGGATGTAGAAAGACCTCCGAAGAGTTAGTTTTTTCCTTGTTTGTTTAGTAATTCAGTTGTTGACTTTCAGACTTTCCGCTGCTTACTTTATTTAGGTTGAATTTTGTAATGATTTAGTCCATGGTTGATTAATCTATTTTGGTTGAACTTTGAATTTATATCCTTTGTTGGTTTCTAGTTTTAGGATGTTACAAATTGGTATCAGAGCTTTAGTTTAAGTGAATTAGGTAGCCGTGTGGCACCTAGTCTTAGACTGTAGGCTAGGAGTCACAACTGAATTAGGAAGTTATTAGGGTAACCTCGACAGGGATAGTGATAATAGGGTAGGGAGAGGACCCTCATGTGCGGTAAATTGGGAATTACACTTGGCCACTGTAATTGCGAATTTACAGGTGCATGTGTGTGCTTGCATTACCTTATTATTTTTGAACTGTCATTTAAGTTAGATTTTGTTGTTCGCCAAAAGGAATTATGTCAGCTCGAGTTACGAGGAGCCGATCCGTATTATTGCAAGGTCGGATTCATCTTAACGCAGGGAGAATGAGCCGGTGGATTTGGGAGGTGCGGTGAGTGCACCAACTAGAGGAAGGGTTCGAGCTAGACGACGTGGAAGGAGTGTGGGTCAAGCACCCATCCTTACTGATGGAGGAACTAGAGGTCGTGGTCGGGGACATCGCCACGGAAGGGGTAAGCAAACAAGTGCACCGGAGGTATTGGTGCAAGAGAGCTCGGTGAGTGTACGAGGTCGGGGCCGTAGAAGAGGTCGAGGCCAAGGCTCCACCCCAGCCTTTGTGACACAAGAGGCATTTACGACTGAGTTGGGAAAGATCCAGTCCGCACTTCAAACTCTGTTAACTCATCAAGCTAAGTCGGGATCCGTGAGCCAAAGCAAGAGTGAAGATAAGGAGCACTCCGAACACTCTAGTATACCCAAGACCATAGTGGGTGGTCATTCCGAGGAAACGCCGTGAGTGCCTACTTCTTCCAAAACAATCAAGGGTTGTAGCTACAAGACTTTTGCTACTTGCAAGCCACCGACTTATGATGGTGCGTATGACCTGATGTTAGCATTGCGTTGGGTACGAGAGATGGAATTGGCCTTCAAAACTTGCAAATGTGCCGATGAGGATAAAGTAACTTACTCAATTTTCATGTTGAAGGGAAAGCAATCAATTGGTGGGATATTTGAGGTGGGCGCCAAAGGGTCAAAAGCCGCTAGAGATATGACTTGGGAGAAATTTGTGGCTTCAAGTTGCAATTTTGTCCTTTGACTTCGGTGAAGCAACTTGAGGAAGAATTTTTGAAGCTAGAGCAAGGGAGCATGTCAGTTCAAGAGTATGCGACAAAGTTCAATGAAAAGGCACGTTTCGCTACGTTGTATGTTCCGAATGAGGCTCGAAGGATTGACCGGTTTATTTGGGGCTTGAATGCTAGTATTCGGGAGTTGGTGACTAATCTTCACCATTCTAGTTAAGGCAGCCATGGATGCGGCAAGGAAGACCGAGAGAGAGAAACTTCGTCAAGTGGACGAGAAGGTGGGAGGGAAGCGGAAATGGGAAGGCCCGGGGACGGACTCTAAGGAGTCCAAATTCGTCAAAACGGATCAAAGGGGAAGCCAAAGTGGGGGTGGAAGACCTTGCGGGAAATGTCATCGAGTTCATCGGGGTGATAGTGCATCTGAAGCAAATGGTTGTTATCGTTGTGGATCTATGACTCACTATTCTAGATAGTGTACCAAGCCAAGGAAGTGTTATTTGTGTGGGTCGCCAGATCATATCAAGCCGGATTGCCCGCAACTGAAGAAAGGAGGATCCAACTACATCGGGTATCGTCAAGGGGATAAAGGGGCAGAGAAGAGGACTGAACTGGCTAAAGCAAAGGGGATAGCATTCCAGATGACTTCAGCTAAGGCGGAGGAGACTCACGATATGGTGACATATTCTATCATTATCATGTCATCAATATACTAGACTCATTACAATAAATAAATATACAAATTTGGGTCAAATGCTATGACAAATAAATATTTTATATATCTCAAGAGAATTAAAAGTACGTAGATATTTTTATATTAATGTCTAACATTTGATTAATGTTTAATTCAATATAAATATTGATAATTCAAATACTTAAAACATCTGTAAATATGATAAAACAAAACAAAACTTTTAGATTACGCTATCGATGCCATTAATAATTAATGAGGAAATTAAATTTTATTAAATTTAGGAACAATTAACAAGAATGAAAAGATGTATTGTTTAAACGAATGAGCATATCTTCAAATATTTTTATAAAACTACTTGATTCTAAAATTGAGACCTAAGATCTTCAATCATGTTTCATTTTTTTCGTTTTATTCTTTATCTCTCTCGATTTATTTTTTATAATGTTATGTGACTTAGAGACAACGAGAGAACAATCATTTGGTTATTATTTTTATGAACTATAATATTAATATAGTATTAGTATATAGTTGAATGTTTATCATGTATTTGAACGTGTTTTATCAACATGTTTGATAAAATTCAATTGAATAACTTTAAAGATGTTCTACATACGCAATAAATGAAATGAGACATTACATGGCGTCAAGGTCAAGTCTCAAACTTTATAGGCCAAGACGAGACCACAACATTTTTCAAGGCCTGACTTACAGCGGCAAATCTGTTTATATCACCTATATATATATATATAATTATGTAGATATACATAATATTATTACTTAATAAGTCAATAATATTAAACATTTTAAATTATGTTATATACTAACACAAGTAAAATACTAAAAATGTAAAAAATATCAAATGTCGTGTTACAAAAACAACACAATTGAGTCATGACATGCTCGCATATTTAACATGGTGTGAGACATAAGCTTTGAGTTATGGCGGCTATCATGACGAGACTTTTACAAAACTGGTAATAAAGTTTTAAAGGCGCTATTACTCAAAATAGAACTTTTTAAAGTATATTTTCTTTGAAAAAATGAAATAAGGTAGATTGTTTTGCTAGTACATGAGTTGGTATAAATTAGTATCTGACGGTGTAACTTTGATGGTAAAAGGTTGGGATGATTTTATCCATATACAAGATAAATCTTCATTGGTAGACTTAACAATTGAATGTGACAACTTATTTTAATGCCTTTAGAGCATCTCCAACAGCTATTCTATTATTTTTTTTCTATAATAAAGTATGGAAATTCAAAATCTCTAAAAAAAGTGCAACCAACTCCAACAGTATTTCTATTTTAGCAATTTTAACTGAACTATATTAATAAAATATTCAAAATATTTAATAAAATATTATTTATTTGTTTTACATTTGTCACTTCAATAGTTTTAACTGGTTGAAGTTAATTAAATTATTATTTCTCTTTCTGTATGGTTTTAGAGATTTCTCTAAATTTAGAATTTTTTTTTTCATCTCTCTACTCATTTCTCTATTTTAGCATATGGAAGCCCAAAAGGATGGGTGAGGTCGGTTTGAGTGTTCATTGATCGGGTGGATCTATAGCATAGCTGTTAGAGTAACAAATATACTAAAATTACTCTTTTTTCTATTATAACATAGCTGTTGAAGATGCTTTTAAAGATGCTTTTAAAAATGAATCTGTATGAAATCGATTAAAGTTATCGATAATCAACTTTTTTTTTTTCTAAATTTTAATATAGATTAAAATTATAAACATCAAAAAGCATAATTAATTTTAGAAAAAAGGAAAATAAAAGTTAAAAAGGAATATAAAAGCAACTGAAAACGAGGAATTTAGAGTGCATATTCTCCCAATCCCATCATCCATGACACAATCATTCCGACACAACACACTTCATACGAAAGACAAAACCCTTTGAGCGTGATGGTCCCATTTACACTTTCTACCCATATTCCTTCCTTTTCTTAAAACAAATTATTTTAATTCTTCTCAAACACATGTTTTAGGATGATGCAATGCAATGCAATGCAATGACTACTTTCAAATTGTAATTAGCAAGCTTATTTAAGTGAGTAAAAATGAGTATTTTATATGACTTAAAATGATAAGTTATTAATAATTTTTATTATTATCTTAATTACTTAAAGATTATTCAGTCGGCTTGTTGTGTTCGGGCTTCTGACATTATCTTGTGTTTTTGTGTATGAATTTTTGACCATTTCAAGTAGGAATGGTTTTTAAGAGAGTTTAAATAGATGTAATGTTGGTTCAAAATTATATATTTAAGAGTAATTACAATTTTTGTCCCTCGGTTATGAATAACATCCTAAAACCCTAAAATTCATGACTAAGATCTTCAGGGTTTCTTTTTCGTTATAGATTAAATCTATTGCCTTAACTTCTACCAAGTTTGAGGTATTTAGGTCTATTTACTATTTTTTTCGATTTCCATTGAAAGTAAAGTATATATTTATATGATATTTAATGTTGCTATAATATATAGACAAACACTGACACGAAGAACACCATCCTTTTCCAGGCAACCATCCTCATCCAATCCCTATTGAGCATCGTATTCCTGATTTCCATGACGATCGCCCTCTTCTGGTAAACCCCCAAACCTACAATCCTCCATCTCCCACTGTCCATCACTGTCCACCACCCTGAAAACCCCCTTTTCCAGTTGCCCAAAAATGAAACCATCAAGGGAGGAGATCTCTGGGTTACAGATAAACACCCGTTTTTCCAAAAAAATCTCAAAATGGTTTTCAATCTTGTCTAAATTCATGCAATTAAAACCCATGGTAAAAATGTACTTGACTTAACCGAGTTTTATAACGAAAGTTAGGGGAAATGGTTTGCTCCATAGTAAAAATGAAATCCTGAGGACCCTAATCGTGAATTTTAGGGTTTAGAGACCTCTGTAACCGACACATGACAACAAGGACGAAATTTGTAATTAATCTATATTTAAAGAAATTAAATCATTTGTTTTAAAATAAACATATTATCTAACTTAATGTATGCTTACAAAAATAGAGTACTTATTGAGTCGAGGAAAAATAGTCAACAAATGGTCAGGGCTTTTGATCAACTGTGATTAAAGATGTGTTACAGATACATATGATATCAAAATTACAGAAAGAAATATTTTAAATAAATGACTTGTTTAGTTAAATGCTAAAACAAAATCAAAGTTTCTAAACTTTCCAATTGATGAAAGATAAAATAAAAGATAGAGTCATCTATTTTCACAAACCCAATTATAAAACCAAAACAATATATATTAGGTTGAGTTAAAAGAAAAACCTTAAAAATGAAAAACTGGCAAAGGTCTAACAACAACCAATTAGTTTTAATCTAACAATTTTTAAAGATGGTAAATTTAGCAATTTATTAAATGAAATAGGTAAAATGGTACATTTCATAACCATTTTCATTTATCAAAATAAATTAAGTAATGGAAAGTTATTACAATTTAGAGAAACGCCATTTATCCTTTAAAAATCTACAATAAATTATTCTGTAATTTACAAAAAATATTCCATAAATGATTACTTTTGTCCTTCAATTTTTGGGATACATGTATATGTGAATAAGTCACACCATTCATCATATTTCAATTTTCACGTCTGCAAGCACATGTGAATGAGTCAATATATTCAATGTTTTTACTTTTGGGTTAGATACACAAGTGAATAAGTCGTCGTATTCACCGTCTTTCAATTTATGATTTGCGTGCACATGTGAATGAGTCATTATATTTATTGTCTTTCAAATTCTTGGCTACATGCACATTTAGATTAGTCACTATATTCTTTATCTTTCAATTTCTAGGTTAGATGCACATGTCAAATAAGTCGCCATATTCATCATCTTCATTTTTTGGGTTGCATGGACATATACATAAAATCCATAAATAAATGGTACAGAGTGTTCCACCTCTGATCCAATAATGACGATAGTTTTTACAGAAATTGCTAGGTTGTGAGAGATTGTAGTAACAAAACTTGGTGTTGATGGATTCACATCGATCTTGGGCATTTGAGATGATTGTACTCTAGAAATTCAGGGTCATCTCCATCGGTGATGAAAACTGCGATGGGTCTTGATGTATCTATCTATATATATATATATATATGTCATGCTCGTTGCTTCTAAAATCAAATTCTCAATGGCGTCCGAGATGGGAAACGGTGCAAAGGTCAAATTCAGAGGGAGAGATGGAGAGAGAAAATGGTGAGTAATAAAGGAGTTAAATTCTGTTATTTTGGAAATGAATGAGAATATAAAGAAGAAGGGCATGAATTTAGAATGAGAAAAAAAGAGGGGAATATTATTATTCGTTTTTGTTCCATCCTTGCCCCTCATGACTCATGAGTCATGATTATCTGCTCAATTGAAACTTCCTTTACCGTTTGACTTATTTACAAATGTGTCCTTGTTATAAAATATTGATTTTTTTATTCCAAAGAAGATAAGGGTCTATTTCGATTTTTAATATTTTGTGGTTTTCTTCTAAACATCTCTCTCTCTATCTCTCTATCTCTCTCTCTCTCTCTCTATATATATATATATATATAGAAAAAGGTTAATGCGAGGACGGTAACTATTTACGAGAATGCAAGGATAATTCTCAGTCAATCATTTTGTACATGAAACTATTCATATACAAAATCACATATGATTCACGTACAAAATCATATATGATTAGCCGTGACTTTTACCACGACTTGCCTACGAAAAAAATCACGCGTGTCATTTTTGATGCTTACAAAATCACATATGATTTTGTACATGAAATCATATATGATTTTGTACATGAAAAATTTCATGTACAAAATGATTGGCCGAGGATTGTTCTCGTATTCTCGTAAATTGGTATCGTCCTTGTATGAACCCGCTTCTATATATATATATATATATATATATGCGGGTTCATACGAGGACAGTAACAATTTACGAGAATGTGAGGAGTTTTTTTCATGTACAAGATCACATGTGATTTTGCACTAACTGTAGCCTTTTAGGGCCACTTAAGTCGCATGAAAAGTCGCCCGCATCATTTATGATTTTTAATAAAATCACATATGATTTTGTACATGAATCATATGTGATTTTGTACATGAAAATTTTCATGTACAAAATGATTGGCTGAGGATTGTTCTCGCATTCTCGTAAATTGTTACCGTCCTCGCATGAACCTCTTCCTTATATATATATATATATATATATATATAAGGCGGTTTCAAACGAGAGCTATTTGATTGTGAACGCCAGGACAAATTAGAGCGCGTTTAGAGAAAATATTCAAACGGGAATGTTAACTTTTTACGAGAACACGAGATAGTTTTTCATATACAAAATCATATGTGATTTGCAGTAACTGGAAGCTAGCGAATTTTCCCATGCGACTTAAGTCGCCCCGATATGTCTGATTTTGTACATGAACGACATTTCTCGTATTCTCCTAAATAGTTGGAGTTCTCGTTTGATATATAGAGCAATAATCAAATAAAAACCACAAAAAGATTACAAACTCGTGAAAATCGATATAAAAATAATTTTTTGTACATGATTTTTTTGATAATGCAAATACTCGACCTCCAGCAGTTGATTGCTTTCCCTTTTCTTTAGCCTGACTCGTCCCTGAAGCTTTAGCTGCTAGGTCTACTTTACAATCTTTAGCTATATCACCTCGTTGACCACATCTAAAACATGAACCAGTCCTCCGATAGCACGGACCCAGTCGGTGTGGTAGATTACATTCGTTACAAACAGTTACGGGACCGCGACGAAGGATTTGAACTTTCAATACTCTGAGATGACCCTGAAAATCTGCTACCACCGAATCTCCTTTTATCTGAATTACCTGACTTGAACTTGTTGAAACTGCCCGATGACCCGTCCTGCTTTCGCTTTTTATCTTTATCCACCTTGAACTGTAGGGTTTCGAGTCGTTCGCTTTCTATATTTCGTGCGGCATCAGCAACCTCGGCAACTGTAGTAATTTTCTGATTTATCAACTGTGACCTGTACTTCCCATTAAGTGACCATTTAAATTTCAAAGTCTGATCTGATGCAGTACCCGCATGTTACCCGCATAATTGGCCAAACGTAGAAATCTAGCCATATAGTCGGGGATAGACTCATCATCTCGCTGACGAATAGAATGATACTCCCGACTGTACGCCTCTTTATCAGAGTCAGAAAAATATTGTTGATAAAAGAGCGTCGTGAATTCTTCCCAAGTTAGAGACCCGATATCAACCACCCCAATATGGGCCTGTTTCCATGCATGCCACCAACGATATGCGTCACCTTCCAATTTGTAGACTGCCAATTCAACGCATATATGACTCGGGCAACCCAAAACTCGAAATATCTTTTCCATATGTATGATCCAGTCTTCGGCATCGACTGGAGCAGCTGCAGAAATAAACACTCGAGGTTTCTGTTTGTGAAATCGTTCAAGCCATAGATGAATCTCTTGAGAATTACCCCCAGTGGCGGTTCCTTGACCTTAAGTCTCTAGCGGTTGATTCACAAGGTTTGGGTTAGGAACCTCATTAGAGTGACGGAGTGCTTCCACCGTTTGTGCAATCAAACCTGGTAGCATCTCAGACATAATTTGATGGATTGTTGCCGTAATATTTGGGTCAACTGGTTGGGTTGGCGGAGCATTAGATACATTTTCTGGCTCATTTTGATTTCTCCTGGGCCTTCCCCGACCCCGTCTAGGTTCTTCCAATCTTGGTGGCATCTTGAGTTACTACATTTGCCACATAATTTTCATTAGAGCCAACATTGGATATAAAGACAGGAATTGAATTATAGGAATAATAAAGGATACAATTAAATAATTAAGGAGGGAAACCTAAGTTACCCGATCCTAAAACTACCCATTCCTCACAGATCAAACTTAGTTGTACTACAAGATCATAACCTATAGCTCTGATACCATAACTTGTAACACCCCCGTCCCGCGTGGCAAGAGGACGGTGTGCCACAATGGAAAGATAACAACAAAACTAACATAAACGAGAAAACCAGAGCTACTACGATTAACCATCAAAATAAAAGTGTGGGGTAGACTAAAGTTAAGACGACATAGTTATAATTACAATGTATACATAACCAAAAACTATTATAATATCCAAGGTCGTCTTCAAAGTAGTCATACTCCTTCGCTCTCGGTCCCCCATAAGCCCACCTACGATCCTGTACCTGCCGAGGAGAAAACAAACCTCGGCTGAGCCAAATGCTCAGTGAGCGGATAATAAAAATAACAAAGATCGCAAGTGTGTAATCGAATTAATTAACGATAATAATCATATGAAATCTGAAAACCGGGATATGAAATGAATAATTGATAATTAACGTGAAATGTTCTTAATAAATGAATCAAAATAATATCATCAAGTCAAGAACAAAGAATATATAATTAAAATCAAACGGGTTCGAGGGTTGTACGGACCACTCGAACAATGGAAAATGAGTATAGGGCAATACACTCAAATTCCTTCCGATAAACGGCTTCCGAAAACGGCTCCCGATAACGGTTCCTAGGATCGATCCATTCGCCCTCAAATTGGCCGGTACCGGGCCATACCCACTTATTGACATTGGGGTTCGAATAACGAGAACGCCATGACAATTATAGCCGACGTGGAGGCGTCACGACATCGTTGTCCCCGATGTCGTGCCTTAAATCACAAAACATCCAAATTACATAAAAATATGTCAATTCATATATAAATAGTAATTTTATAAATATATGACTTTTAGTTATCATATATCAAAGTAGAATTCCGAAAACGATTCAAATCTGATAACGGTTCAACAATGAAAAGGATCAAATCCAAAAGGGATTTATTTCAAATTCAATTAACCAATAATGAATACAACAAAGACCAAAACTATGTTAATAGCTTCAAATGAGAATTATTATAGACAAATTGATACCGCTTAGTAAAAGAATTATCCAACTCACAATGCGCCAATATGATCTCATGAATTTAAAATATGAGATCATAATAGATGCTTGGATAATGAACGAGAAAGATATTACCTGTATAGAAGTTCAGTGACTAAGGAGAGTCACAAAACTGGATATCCGTACCTTAGATGGTAAGCGAAGTGTTAAGCATGTAGAAGCTCCTATCCGTTGCTAATGCCACCTTTTCACTCCGAGATTGACCCTAAACAAGTTTACAATAGATTGCGAATGATTGGAACAAGCTTTGCGGATGGTACAACTCCCTAAAACTAAAAGTACAAGCAAATAATGCTACAATTTCCCCTGCACCTGACAGCTTTGAACCATTGTTTTCGTGACCCATTTTAACAAGCTTAGAGGTCAATCCAGGTCTTAAGGTCTAAACAATACTTGTAGAACTGTTTCTTAGGAACCCAATAGCTTTGGAATCATGTCAATTGGATCAAAGACCAATTTTATATGATTTTTATAAAAACAGTGTGCAGTTCTCGTTTTTGCACAGTAACAGCTCTAAAAACCCACTGTTTTGAGCCTTATAAGCTTGGAATCGGCTCTGGAATTAAACTACAAAGTTGTAGTATACTCAGATACCTTTCCAACGATATATCGTACACCTCAATCGGATAAACGAGTGATTTTATATGATTTTTTCTAAACAAACAGCAGCTACTAAAATCTTCTACCCAGCTCAAAACAGTCCCCTTTGGATAATTCTGCTACTATTCACAGCTCAAAATAGTCTTATCTCTTATAATTTTGGTACTAAAATCATGGTGAAACAACTATAAAACATTTCCAAACCATAAATCAATTATGTAAACTTTATTCCCCGCTTATTTCACCAACAAAAGCAAGAAACTAACATTAATTTAAATAAAGATTAACTTAATAATCAAGACCTCATGAACCCTAACATCAATCTTACAATTTTAACACAAATCACCAAATTAGAGAGCATACCTTAGATTGACTTGTAGAACTAGCAAATCTTCAAAAGATTATTCACCAATCTTTCAAAATATCTTGATTTCCTTAGTTGCATGAGAAGAAAATTGAAGAAATTAGAGTTTGAAGATGATGAAATCGTTCATCTTAGAGAGAGAGACATCAATTACAAATGGACTATTTTTTGACTGAAAATTGGGGTTTTTATACTTAGTATAAAAATCACCACTTGTCAAAATTTACCCCTTAACATTTGCTTAATTCACCATTGGTCCTCACATGGACTTTTCTTAACATTTTTAGTCCAAAAAAATACAACTATCTTAAACAAAAGGTACAAATTAGTAAAGCACTCACATATTTATGTAGATGAATATATCAAGATTACTAGGTAACGTAATCTAGGGTGTTATAATCTCCCCCTCTAAAAAGAAGATTTCGTCCCCGAAATCAAGTTAAGGTCTAGAATTTATGTACCTGAAAATAGATGAGGATATTCTTTATGAATTGAATCTTCAGTTTCCCATGTAGCTTCTCGTTCTGAATGATTTCTCCATAACACTTTGACAAACGGAATTACTCTTCGTCGCATCACTTGTTCTTCACGATCGATAATTGCTTCTGGTTCTTGTATGAAAGATCACTTTCAATTTTATCACATGGATAATCAATCACGTGAAGAGGGTGATATTTGTACCCGCGAAGCGACGATACGTGGAAAACATTATATATATATATATGCGATAATTGTGGCGGTAAGGCTAGACGATAAGCAACTTCTCCAACACGTTCTAAAACTTCGAACGGACCGATATATCGAGGACTAAGCTTGCCTTTGATTCCAAATCTCCGGACACCTTTGAACGGTGAGACTTTCAAGAATACATGTTCACCCGGATGAAATTTAAGA
Organism: Silybum marianum; assembly: GCA_036898165.1. NCBI lineage: Eukaryota > Viridiplantae > Streptophyta > Magnoliopsida > Asterales > Asteraceae > Silybum > Silybum marianum. Next base: position 16,051,347 of record CM072537.1, on the reverse strand, counting down.
GGCCTGCGGTGTTTGTCAGCATAACTTTTCTGGCATGATTGAGCCTCTTTCATTTTCTGGCGGGCAATATTGACTTTTTCGGTAGTTATACGAACCAAGTCGGGTCCTTCGATGACTTTTTCTCCGACTTCATTCCAACATGTTGGCGCACGACATTTCCGTCCGTATAAAGCCTCGTACGGAGCCATTCCGATACTAGACTGCCAACTGTTATTATACGAGAATTCCACTAGATAAAGAAATTCGTCCCAACTACCGGACCACTCCAAGTTAGAGAGCATATCTTAGATTGACTTGTAGAACTAGCAAATCTTCAAAAGATTATTCACCAATCTTTCAAAATATCTTGATTTCCTTAGTTGCATGAGAAGAAAATTGAAGAATTTAGGGTTTGAAGATGATGAAATCGTTCATCTTAGAGAGAGAGAGACATCAATTACAAATGGACTATTTTTTGGCTGAAAATTGGGGTTTTTATACTTAGTATAAAAATCACCACTTGTCAAAATTTACCCTTATCATTTGCTTAATTCACCATTGGTCCTCACATGGACTTTTCTTAACATTTCTAGTCCAAAAAAATACAACTATCTTAAACAAAAGGTACAAATTAGTAAAGCACTCACATATTTATGTAGATGAATATATCAAGATTACTAGGTAACGAAATCTAGGGTGTTATAATATCGGTTTCACGAGTTTGTAACTTTTTTGTCGTTTTTATTTGATTTAACCATATAAGGGGGTTCAAGGAAAAACCTCAAAAAAGAAACTGAAGAACACTCTGGAACCCTCCATCTGGATAGTATGCATTTGTGCATAGACGGTACGCACAAATGCATACAAGCGGTTTTTTTCTATGCATGAGTGTATGTTATATACAAGGGCATATGCACGAATGCATGTTTCACATTACCAGTATGCATTTGTGCATATCATCAATATTGAGGGCTTTCATGGTGTCCTTCAATTTTCTCCTTTTTTGAGGTTTTCCCAACCTGACCGTATATATATATATAGAGAGAGAGAGAGAAAGAGAAAGAAATGAGAAATCTTTTACAATCGCAACCATTAGTACAAACCATAGAAACCATTAATTAAGATATTCACAGAAATAACGAGAGTTTATTAATCATGATCTGAGTATTTATAGAAGATTATTAGAGTTTATTTATTATGATCAACGTTTTATATTAGAAAACAAATGAGATATTGAATCAAATATTCATTAGAATAAATGAAAGATTAAGATTGATTTGTATGTTTTGTACTAATGCACGGTTGAGTTTATAAATGAAACCATATATATAATTTATAAACTCAATTATGCATTATATATAGCCATAGGTTTAAATGAGAGCATCTCCAATAGCTTCCCCAAAATGGAGAAAATGAGGATTTTGAGCAACTATTTTGCTCCAATAACTTCCGCATAATCATCTCCAAAACGGAGAAAGTAGGAAAAAAGTGGGTTTTCTACAAGTATGTAGTTCACTCCAAAAATGATTACCAAATAGAATGACCAATAGGAAACTTTGAAAAATAAATATTTAAAAAAAGAAATAATATTTTAATAGATGATGTAATATTTTAATATTATTTTGGAGAAATTATAGAGAATTTGTTGGAGATGAATGTAATTTTTTTTTTTTGAAGATTTTGTCTTTTGATTCTCTACTTTAAAAAAATTATAGAAAATTTGTTGGAGATGCTCTTGAGAAACCCTAAAAATATAAAAAGAGAGAGAAAGAGAGAGATAAACAATCTCAACCACTAGTTTAAATTTTATATTTCCAAGACTTTTTTCACTAATTATTTCCAATGTTTTCTATAATATTTTTGGATATTAATAATCATCAATTTTTTATTCAATTTTTCACCTTAAAATCATGGAAGATTTTACAATTTACGAATTGAATAAAATCTCATTTAATCTAGATCTCGTATATGAACACTGCACAGATAACAATATTTTTCATTGGTTCATATGTGATTATGTGAACATGTGAATCCTAAATAGGTAAATTGTATGTACGTGAATCAATTTAAATTTTATAACTAAGATTCCGAATAAGTTTAAGAACGTATGCAAAGACGTAAATCATAACATAGATTCATATGTAAATCTTAATTATAACTTGTGTGAGTCAAATTTTGAGTTATAATCAAGATTCTGAATCAATTTAAAATTTATATGTAAATCCTAAAAAAGGCATGTCATCATGGATCTTGAATCAAAAATCATAAAATTCTATTTTTCTTAATACTAATTAAAATAAAATATTAATTATATTTTAAATAATTTAATTTAAAAGAAAATAGGTAATTTGATTATTATTTAAAAAGAAAAGTGTGTATTTGTCTTTTGAAAAAGGAATGGATTAGGTTATATAAGAGTTTCAAAATGCTTTTTCGGACTTTTTTGTGTTCTTTAAATTTATCGTATTTTTTCCCCATATTTACATATTTTTCTCTTATGATCTTGATTATTGAAAAATCACATTTAATGGTTGAGAGTCCTTCTCATCTTTTTAAATTTTTGGGGTTTCTCATGTAAAAATTTTCTACGACGATAATTAAATAAGAACCACAAACATATTATAAACTTGTCAGAACCAACATAAAAATATTTTTTTACATCATCTTTTTCCAACAACACTTATGATTTAATATATTGTTTCATATATGTTTGTGTTTACTTTGTAAAAAGATTACATGTGGAAAAAAAGTTGGTTCTCCTAATGAAATGAAAAATACACGTAAAAAATATTCATGTAGTAAAACATATACATATGAATTTATCATATTATGAAACAAATATAAGCGAATCAATATCTTAAATCCTAACATTTGATGAAAAATATCATGTAAAAAATATTTTTATATCAGTTCTCACAAATCTGTATCATATTAACCACAAGGGTTGTGGCGTACTGGTTGAGGCTCTGGGGGATGTGGTGGAATATCTCATCTACCCAAGGTTCGAATCCAAGCGTACACAACAATTGTGGCCACAGAGTTTATCAGGGCTGATGTATTGCAGTCATAATTTGTCGGGATTAGTCCAGGCATATTTGTTGTTCTCATTTGATTTAACCCCTATTTCTCTCTATCTCTCTCTCTCCATCTCTCTCATATATATATATATATATAGAGAGAGAGAGAGAGATAGAAAGAGAGGAATAATTCATACGAGAATGATACATATTAAGAAAATAAGGGAATAGTCAAATTATTTACAAAATCACATGTGATTTTACATTAACGACCAAAGAAGTGTGTGAGTAATCCTATGGCCGCCTGAATCATATATGATTTTGTATGTGAGGTTAGTGTGAAGTCACATGTGATTCGGTCATTTTCTTATCTTTCTTAAATATATATCGTTCTCGTATGAACTTGAATCTCTTTATCTATCAATATATATATATAGGTGTATATATATAGCAGTGGGTTCAAATGAGAACTCAAATTTGGTTGCGAACATGAGGACAAAGTAGAGCGCGACACGTGTCATATTCAGTCTCAATAATGAAGAGAAATATTCAGACTGAATGTTGTGTTATTCACTCTAAATGTAGTGTTATTCACTCTAAATGTAGTATTATTCAGCCTGAATGCAGTATTATTGATATGCATTGAGAATCAATTGCATAAAGCAGTCATTTTTACACTTTTTATGTAGTTTATTTTACATTTAATCCCAAACCTTGAGTCCTTTTCATTATAACTTTCCCCTTTATTATTTCATGGAGCTAAGTAAGTATTTACCTATTTTATTTAGCAAAGGGTGTAGATTAATGTTGGTTGTGGTGTAGGATGTTGTATGCTACAGCATTCTAAAAGTAGGTATATGTTGTTTCGCATGTTTTATTCTCTTTTTATAGCATAAATTGCATTGTTTTTGTGTCCGTCCCTAGTGTGTCTCATGCATTTTCTTACCTTTTTGCATAGTTTTTCTCTTTTCGATGCCTATTACTATATCACGAGTATATTCACGTTTTTGCGATATTTGCAGTGTGCAAGTGTGTGTGGACTCGAGAAAGAGAAAAAGGTGGGAAATGCAAGCGGGGTCGGAAGCGGACAAGATGGAGAAAAGAAGTCGGAAGCTGCTCACGCTCGCGAGTGATTCAGTTATGCAGCCGCGAGCAAGAGAAATTCTGAAGTTTTGTAAATTTACACTGCTCGCGGTCGCGAGCATTTAAAGAGCGCGCCTGCGAACGGCGCTGCTGTCCCCGAAAATCAGAGTTTTGCTAGGGTATTTTGGTCATTTGGGCCTGCATATTTAAAGGTTTTTGATGCTTCCTTTTAGGGTTTAAGCCTCCATTGTACATTTTAACATTTTGAGGTGTTTTCTTTAGGTTTTAGACTAGATTTTTTGCTTAGTTTGGAGATTGGAGCTTATAAACTCTAGATTTGCAGCTATGGCCATGGATTGAACTCGTTTTTGGGAATGAATCTATGAATTAGAGAGTAATTGTATATCCTTCTCCCTTTTACACTTTCTTTTATCTCTTAATTTGTGTTTATAGGTTAGATATTTAAGTTTTGATTGTTGATTTCATTTTCCTGCAACTATTTGATTCTTAGATTTAGATTATTCAAGCAATTTCTTGATTTTTGCTTTCTTCTTGGTTTTATCCTTGTTCATTTTCTGAAATTGTTAAAATAGCTTTATAACTTTGTTCTTCTATAAATTTGGGATGAATTTCATGTTTGTTAAATTAGATTTTGGTGTTTATTTAATGTTCTTGGTATTATAGATCTAGGGTTATGCATTTTATTTGTCTTAATTGCTTTCTTCATTGATTAGTTCTTATTTAATCATGTTAAGTGGTTTAGTATATTGTTTTCTTCATAAATTAGTTCTTGTTTGATCATGTTAGTTGGTTTAATATCTTGTTTTCTCGGTTCATGTTCATTTGACTCATAGTAATTTCATGTTCTTTTGATTTATGTTTGTTTAATTCATAGGTTAAGGTGAATATTGGTAAGGATTTGATTTGTATCAATTGGTTGTTTTGATAAAGTAATTTCCCGGTGAAATGGTTGTTTGATTGATCGATTAACGAAAGTTAGGGATTGTAAACGATCACTAATCGGTCATTGTCGAATTTAACGGTTGAAATCTAAATGGAAATTTGGTTTTGATTTTGGTTAACCAATTGGTGATTTTCATCACATCATGAAAATAGATGTTTTGATTATTCGGGAATATTTTTCCTCGCCTTATGCTTCTTTTTAGAATTAACGATATGGAAATAATCGGCCTTCAATTAAGAAGAGTTTTGTCGCCTTGGAAGAGGGATAAAAATGGTATTTGAATTTGGTAAACTCCGCTTTGAAAAGTCCAAACCGATATTCACCATTTTAGATAGCTTTAGTGTAGGATTTAAATGTTGTCCAATTCGTGTTGTTAGAGTTGATTAGATTGTCTTTTGATTCTCTCGTGTTAGTTGTTAATCTAGCTTCACTTGCTTGTTAATTCCTTATATTTACTTAGTTTAGTTGAGTTCTTAACTTCGTTATATTTAGTATAGCTTAGATGGTTAATTGAGTATTTTGTTTTGTAGTGTTAATTCAATCTCTAAAATTGATTACGCGCAATTAGTCAATACCGTGAGTAAATTTGTGCTTATTCCCTTGTCTCCCCGTGTTCGCCCCTTATGCTACGACACTGTACGCTTGTGGTAAACAAAATGATTTATAAAACTTTCAAACAATTCGGCTTTTTGAAGAGCTTAAGAATTCAGCTAAGAAGACTTCATTTAGACATGTTAATTCAGCCTCCTGCAAGTATAAAATCAATTTTTCGGAAGATTCTAGAGGCTGGTGCTTTTGAGAGATATTAAAGATCTTTTACTTTTGTACTAGTTGTACTTTATTAACATTATGTATTTAGACTCTTGCTTTATCCTCGTCCTCCTATTTCGTATAAATAGAGGAGTTGAGCTTTCTTTTGAACAATCCCACTTCAGATTACATCTGATTTACTTTATGAATTTAAGTTTGAGTTTGAGTTTTTCTTTAAGTCTCGAACACTGCAGTTCATTGTTGCAGCATTCACCTGTTATCATTACTTTATTTACTTTACTTGCAATTTACTTTTTTCTATTTACTTTCTATCTTTACCTTATGTCATTAAATTTCAGTATTTACATTTAGTCATTTACTTTCAATCATTTAATTATGTCTTTACTTTCAATCATTTAATTATGTCTTTACTTTATGTCATTTGTGTGGGTGTGGGACAAAGGGTGAGATTTTAAACCAAAGAAAAGTGGGCATTGTTCTTCCATAACAATGTTCTACTATTTCATTCTAAGTTTTATCAAACCAATGACACTTCTTGACGAGTTGATCACTTTGAAAGTGTTAAAGTGACATGTACTTAGAGATAAGGCATTGAAATGCACGTCAACTTGAATGATATAAGAGGCAGACTTGAGAGAGTTGTCATTTATATTGTTTAACTTATTAACTCCCGACGGGTTGGTCACTTGTTAAAATATTAAAAGTGCAATAGATTCAGAGATGAACTAATTAGAACGCACACCAATTTGAATGATATAGGAATTGACTCGAAAGAGTGATTTTTAACAAAGAGATTTGTTTATCCATAAATCTTGAGGACAACATTTTCATTTTCACTAGTCCTGATATCACATAGAAATATGGATTGAACGCTATTATATCAGGGCAACGGTTAAGTCCGAGAGGAATACCCTCAAGGTTGATGGTGGAACTAGTTATAGCTGACTGAATGTTGTAACATTGACCACTGGAATTTGTGTTTATGTCTCACCACACGTCTTACACCCATACTACCTTTATTATTTTGTTATTTAATCTGTTAACCAACGAACAATCAATCAAAGTCTACAAATTCGCCATCTGAATTCAATTCTTTCCTTTGAATTTTAATTAAACTTTTACTTCAATCTTTGTGAACGATACTCAGTACTTTGTACCATTTATTACTTGAAAGACGATATTAGGGTTACAAGTATATTTGCTTTTGGTCTTATCTATCACGTATCTAAGGGTATAGAATACTCCTATCAATATTCAGTCTGAATAATGAAAGAAAATATTCTGACTGAATGTTGTGTTATTCACTCTGAATGTAGTGTTATTCAGTCTGAGTGTAGTCTTATTCTGTCAGAATTTAGTGTTATTCAGTCTGAATAATTTATGAATTTCACCTTCATTATTCACTTTGAATGCCCTTCATTATTCAGACTGAATGGGACACGTGTCGCGCTCTCTTTTATCCTCATGTTCGCAACCAAATTTGAGTTCACATTTGAACTTTCCTCTCTCTCTCTCTCTCTCTATATATATATATATATATATATATATATATATAGGGGAGGAATCATACGAGAACCACCCTTTTTTAAAGTAATAAAGGGACACATTGTGGACCACATATGATGTGTGTCCCACATAATATTAAATAATTTTTGATTTAATATTAAATCATATTAAATCAGAAATGATTTAATATTATGTGGGACCCATATCATATGTGGTCCACAAGGTGTTCCTTTATTTCTTTAAATTTACAAAGTTCTCATTTGAATCTTCCTCTATATATATATATGAAAAATGTTCATTTGAGAAGTGTTAAGTATTTGAGGAGTAAAGAATTGATCATAACTAGAGGTGTTCATTGGTTGTAATCCAATAGATTTGGGTAGATCTGATCCGATCCAATCATCCATTGGATATTGGATTTTGTCATCCGATCCAATCCAATTAACATTGAACATCATGATTCAAATTTAATGGATGATTGGATCGGATCAATTCCAATGGATGTTACTATTGGTTATCCATTGAATCCGATTAGATTCATCCAATCTTTTGACCAATTCTCAACCAATTATTCATATATTTTCTTAAGTTATTAAAAAACAATGTATATAAATATCAACTAAAAAATAATATCGGAAAATGTTGATAATTATATATAGTTATTAATTGAATATAAGTTCAATGATAACTGGATGGTTATTGGATGGAGAATTGGATGGCCATTTGATTAAATCGGTTCGGTTTTATTGGATGTTGGGTTGCCATCCAAGAAACAACCGATCTGATTTTGATGTTGAAATTTTTTGATCCGATTTGATCCAGTTATAATTGGATATTCGACAATGGTCGGTTGGTTCTAATTCTATGGGTCGGTTTGAATGGGATCAGATTACTTTCTGCACACCCATATTCCTAACCTTTTGTTTGGCCAATATTTGCGGTTTGAGTGTGAAACACCGGATAATTCCTCGCATAGATATGCGGAAGATAGATTGGTAGTTTCTTAACTTTCACAAATAAGCGGTAAACAGGTTCATATATAAACCCGTTAATTAGTTCATATGTGAATTACAAGGGTTCATATGTGAATCAGTTAATTAGTTCATATATGAATTAATTAATTAATTCATATGTGAATCAGTTAAAATAGTTCATATGTGAATCAAACGGGTTCACATATGAACATATAGTTCATATTTGAATCACATATGTTCACATATGAACCCCTTTGCCGCCTTTTAAAAAAAATGAGGTTTATTTAGAAATGTTGGACATTTTAAGAACCTAGAAACCACCTTTTTTCTAAGTATTCATGATGAATAATGTAATAAAATATTTATGATGAATGTCGTGACCGATATTCATGATTGATAATATTAATCATGAATACTCAGAAAAAAGATTCTTCATAGGTTCCTAAAATATTTAACATTCTTAAACAACTATACTGATAATACACTATATGTAAAGACCCAAATTCCATAAACAAAATCCAACATAATTAAATTAACCGAAAAGCCAAGAGTGATCAAAATCTATACATCTCAAAGGTTCGCAGCGGAAATAAAATACCAATCCACAGCTGAGAATTATAACTAAGGAGTCTCTACGACATCCGATCCAATGCTATGATCGGCTCAAAACTTACCCTTGCCCTTCGAAGAGCTCTCAACCAAACCTCTACCTGAAAATGGTTTTACTTTTGAAGAACTATAGTTAGACCACAAGGTCTAGTGAATTCCCAAATAAACAATAGTTATGCAAAACATTTAAATCCGAAGAAGTAACTTATGAAAATAAGGAAGCGAGTTAATCAAATATGGGACCATGTACAAGGATCGTAGAAAAGCCGAGGCTAGTCACACAATTCCACATGTGACTTAATAGAAGTGTTCTGCACAATTCCACATACGGATACAATAAAAGGTCCCAAGAAGGGTACCTATCCAACGTACACCCAAAATGGATTCGAGGTGTACGGGATATAACTCCCAAGAGATTTGCACTATCTTGAGGTACACACACTCACCTATGTACATGTCCATTTTAGTTAGGCATAACGCGATATTTAGGCCAATTCATCATCCAACAATTATGTAAACCAAAACGAGTATAAATCATTTAGCATGCTTCCAAGTTTAAATCACCATAATCAGTTTTGTAAATCAAACCTTGACAAAAAGTGTAGTTTAAGTCAAAGGAACTTACCTGATGAAGCCTCACCTACTTTCGTGCCCAAAACAATCGAAATCCCCAAACCGGACGCCTAATTTCACCAAGATAAGATAGGTGTTAACCTTGATTAGTACCCACAAAAGTCTTCTATAATAAACCCCTAATGAACCCCCTAGAACGATGGTTCAAACATTGGCCTAGAACGAGAATTGGTTCGGCCAAAATCTCACTTGGGCAGAAACTCCCGTGGCTTGTCCCGTGGCTTGAAGCCGCAGGGTAACTCGCGGGGTTTGAACAATGATTCCCGTGGCTTGCAGCCGCGGGGTAAGTCGCGGGGTTTTTCTGACAAGCAAAGATCTGATCCTTTTCTTCCCCAACATCACAAAAAACCCCAAAAAAACGTTTCCAAGGCCTAAAACTCGATTTTAAGCATCTACAATCCACCAAATTCAACCCCAATGCTTGAGGGTTCATCCATAAACAATTCCAATCATAAAACCCAAACCAAACATAGATTAATCCAACAATTTCCAAGTTGAAAGCACCCAAAAGAAGACTTTCTAAAAACATTAATGAGCAACTCCAAGAACAACAATAACAAAGGGGTTTCTAGATGAAATTCATTGATTGAATCTATCTAGAACACTCTCCCAATAAAATACCAACCATTTCATCCATACAAAACACCCACTAAAATACCAATTTTCTCAAATCCAATTAAAACTCCATTAAAGGAGGCCCTAAACAAATAGATGAAGGTGTATACCTTGAAGATGATGAATCTAATGCTCCAATGGATGCTCCCAAAATGAATGCCTTATTCTCTAAGATGAAAATCTCCTTTGTGGTCTCTCTCTCTTGCTCTTCCCGTACCCACACACACACACACAGTGGCAAAAATCTGAAAAATGAGAGAATGATAGAAATTTCTCTCCTAATACCCCTTTAAATACCTTGGGCTTAGGGTTTATTGGTCCAAGGCTTATGCTTAAGGTCCAACAATCAGATTTAATAAGGTTAGGGTTATTACAATATATGTATTAAGACCCATTATAACTAATTAAAACTTATTACAACCTATTAACAAATTTAAAAATAAAAAACATAATTTTGTCTATAATTTGTCAAAAAATGTTTACCAACATTGACATACTACAAACCGTTTTCTTTTTGTAAAACTCAAAAACTAAAATAAAGTTAATTCAAACAAAGCATTGTCGATGATGAGGGATACTAAAAAATTGACAAAATATAAAACAATTAACTTTATTTTAATGTTGTGGGTCTTCCCTTGCCGATCGAAATTACAGACGATTTAATTTTTTTTTTCCAATCCCTTGCTTTTACTCTTTACTATTTTTTGACTTCAATGTTGTCGATATTCCCTCATTGATGGTCAGATGTTCTAGACTGATGATTTCTATTGGTAATATCTATTGATGAAAAGACATTTTTAGTAGCCTAAAAAATTGTCGTTATGTGTATAATCAAAACTAAAAATATAATTATTGTGGGGGTGGAATTAGAGGAAGAGAGGTCTACTGAAGATTAACTTTACAAATCTCTTTTGATCAGTTTACTTCTAACCTAACATTGTACAAATAATTCATTAATTAATTTGTATACCTAACTCCCAACTTTATTATAAGAGTATCTAAAAGAATGAACGTCTGTTTGAATCAAATATGATTCGAGGAGGGTAATTTTTAATTGTTGTCTTCTAGAATACTTGACTAGGGATATCGAGAGATTGAGAAAGTATTACAAATGGTCGAGTTTATTGGGATAGATCTGATGCATACGAGTCTAATTGATTTCCTATTATCGGTTTGTAGATCTTATGAACTAATAATAAAGTCTCGTGTTAGCTTGAGTTGGGTTATTCTACCTAGTTTTCAAATAGGTCAGGTTTTGTGTGTTGGAGTAGGTGGTAAGAAAAGGTAAAACGATCAGATTGTTGGATTACTTGAGAATCATGAAAAAAACACTTTTTGAATTGATATTGCAACCCTATGTATGAGTTCATGAAATTCAATCTTGGATAAGACCAAAAAACATTCATGTTTTTAGGCACAAAAACGAGAGCAAATTTCCAGAGAGTATATGAGGATTGTTCAAAAACTGTATCTAAACGTAAGTATAAATTTGTATTTATACTCACAAAAGTAAATAACTTAAACGGAAATCATGGTTGAATTTAAGAAGTAGTCGACAATTGCACAAATTCAGGTAACTGCTCAATAATTGCACATTTAATGCACATTAACCGTTCAGAGAACAATGATCATAAACAACCGTCCAGAGCTCTGATCCAGAGTTCTTATCCATACATGCAGAGCTCTGGTCCATTTTCCAAAAATTAAGTCTCGAACATCATAACCAGAGCCTCTGGTCAAACCATACAGAGCCTCTGCATCAATCATGCAGAGCTCTAGTCAAGCCATAAAGAGCTCTGTATCCGAGTTCTGATTAGTGGGACCACCGCCAGGGGCTCTGCCCCTTGGACTCTGCAAGGGGCGCTGAACCTTGACCCCCACCATTTCGTCGTTTCTGAGTTCATACTCGTCTTATAAAGAGCGTACAATTCGTACCACCTAACTCGTATTAGAACACAACATGAAAACCCTTTTAAAACTTGTGTTATTTCCAATTACACATAAATGGGCCGGTGACATTAAAATCGTTAACATTGTACACCCTATTTTGAATCCCATACCAAATGGCTTTTTTATTAACATGATAATTAATACTCATACGAATTCATAAATGATGTTCCTTTTTTTGCAAGACGATGCATCATGAAGGCACTAATTTTAAGCAAATAAAATTTTTAATCATCATCTTGCTTTATATGCATGCTTTTGGGCAATCAAATTACTTATATTTTTAGATTATTTGTTTTCAACGCTAATCAACTACTTTCTTTCTGGATTTGTAGGTTAATTCTTGTAGTAAATAGTAAATACGATATAATTACGATCATGTCCTTACCTTTTTTCAATTAATTTTTTAACAATCTATTTTAAGTCATTTTACTTATCATATAATTTATCAAATATTATTTTTCAACTAACAGCTAGCTTACCATAAGAACAATTAGTTTGCCAAACATTGACTAATGAGTTGTTTACTAAACAATTATTGTCTCTTATGAGGTAACTAAATGTTTACTAGACATTAGCCTATAAATGAAGGTGGTGATTCTTACCATACCGAGTCATCATTTATTGATCTGGTCAAAGATGATGGTTTTTGCCAACAATCTAATCCAGGTAAGCAATCAACGGTGATGACTTTTACCGATTTAACACTTACCCAATAAATATTAATAAAAGACCCCTAGACCCCTAAATTATATATCTTAGGAAAAATCTTGATCATTGTGATAGTAATCGTTAGGCGAATCTTATAAATATGTGTAATTTTAATGCATCCATGCTTAACCATGGAGATGTAAACCCATGTATAATCCAATTTAAAGATCTTAAGTTTATGATAAAAAAAATTCCATCTATTGATCAATATGATTTTCTAAGAATTAAAAAGATCAAATATGTTTTATCAAACATGACTAATCATAAGGTAACAACTAAGTTATTAGTTAATATCTAGTTTTTTTTGGCTAACTTAGATTAAGTATTTTAAGATCTTGATCATTATAGGAGTTGTTTAGACAAAAATCTTTATATGGTACTTGCAATGTAAGATTATTTAAAAATTCGTACTACAACAAAATTGGATTTATAGGACGTCATCAATAAATAAGCGTTTTAATAGACCACTTTATAGAACATAAGTTATAGAACCAAAAAATAAAGCGTCATTGTCTAAAGACATTGCAATAAATTTATAGGATGGTTTTAACGTCATAACAAGTTTATTAGGACATTTTTATAAATAAAAAAGTCATATTAACTATCTTATATGACACAATTTGAAAAAGTGTCTTATAAACACACGTGTTCTATAAAAAGTTAGGTTTATATGACACTTTCTCAAAAGTATCCTATAAACTAGCTAATTAATGTGACATTTTTTAATTAAAAGTGTCCTAAAAAGTTTGTTACGACGTTCAAAAGCATCCTATAAACTTATTACAACGTTTTTAGATAAGACGTTTTATTTTTTGGTCTTATAATATATGTCATATAACATGGTCTAATAGGACGCTTATTTGTTGGTGGCGTTCTATAAACCAAATGTTGTTGTAGTGCCAATTTAAAGATTTTAAAAGTTTGATGAGTTTTATAATATATATATATATATATATATATATATGTATGTGTGTGTGTGTATATATGTGATAAAACTAATTAAGTTTTCCATAAGAATCGAAGATGATTCTAAAAAGATGGAGCACCCAGAAAATCAATTAATTCAAAGGGCAAAAAAAGGCACCATGAGTTGGCCTTTTCCATCATTAGAGTTATCTTTAATCTTTGTTGTCTTTGGTGGGTCGACAAAATGTGCCTCGTGTTTTCACGGTGTTCCCCCCAAATCCCTGCCGGCACAATACTCGCTCGCACGGTGTAATAATACCCTTTGAACCAATCTTCAAGCAACACAAATATTATTTACTTTAATTTCTCAAACATATACATACATACATATATATATATATATATATCATTTCATGCAATATTAATTAATCTAAAGATTTTAACTTCAATGTTGAAACTAATTAAAGATCACATGTCTGTTACAACTTAGATTTTGATCATTTATCTTGAATATATGTTAGAACATCTCTTTCTTTCCTCATTCTGGTACAATCTTTGTTTGTGTAGCCTCTTTTGAAGGGAGTGTGTTAGAATCTGAAATCATATTTTGATCATTTCCTTTTGATATACGGTGGAACCTTAATTTTTTTAATGGCTCTTTTAATAAATAATCTAGAGGTTGTAATTATTTGTATAATCCCAGTCAATAAACTATAAAAAGTTGATTGTCGAATGTATTTCTCAAAAGTATAAGGTTAAATTTTTTGATTTTTGGATCATTATATTGGATATGCTTCAGGTGTTTTAATTCAAGTATAATGGAAGTTTTGGAAAATGATTAGCGACATAAAATCAACAAAATTATATTGAAAACAAAGTGTAATTAAACAGGGGTTAATTGTTAATTTGTTAGATAATATTATTAAAAAGCTGTTGATTTTTATGAGTAGTTAGAATAAAATTTGTTATAGATTTGATGTGACATAAGTGAGTGAGTGCTTCATCCCTTATTCACAAGAGTATTCCAATCTTTAAGTTAGTCAAACACTAAAATATGTCCAAAGTTGATGGTTACGAAAATTATTGGATTTTCTGAATGGTCAATGAAACTGTGGGATCCACATTAATGTGGAATGTGACATTTCGTATCGTATGATGTTCACTAGTTGTAATTTTCAGTTTAATAATTTCTAAACTAGCTTAAAATAAATAGTGTAGATTATTGTTAGCTTATAGTCAGGGGCGGAACACAATAGGGGCCTAGGGGGGCTATGGCCCCTGCGTTTTATCCCTTACATACTAGATATCAGAAATATTATCAATAAATTGCGCTTAAGGTGGTTTGTAAGGGTGTGGTTGTTCTTAATAAAATTTTGCCTTTCAAAAAAAAAAGATCAGGCGGTTATGTGTATATGGCCCCTGTATATGTGGTCATAGGTTCTATTCTTCTGTCACAAAGTTTTTTTTATAATGAATTGAGCTTATCAATGAAGATGTTTTGTTGAGTTCGGCCCCCTTAATTAGAAGGCTTGTGTTCCGTCCCTGCTTATAGTTTAAAGTTTGTAAAAAAGGAAATTATAAATCTTAGTTGTTAACTGTCTGAAACAGATTATCACACTCGTAGAGTTTTCCTTTTTTAATTTCTGAAAACACAAATCACTTATTTTGTTCATTTGTTGACCATGATCAATAATCTAGTAGGTTTGGAGAGCAGTCAAGAAAATCCTCATCATATTAATGCATGAATGAGTGGATTATACTATATTATATCACAATAATAAATTCTCAACATTAATTATGTATTATTGGAAGATTAGATACGTTGAACGGATGGAAACGGACCATATAATGAGAGTATGTAAACTAGTCTTGGCTAGAAGTTTTGGATTATAAAGGGCTTTGTTGTGAAGAAAAAACTATGTATAATACAAAAAAATTAAGCATTTTATAGAGAACACACGACATGGTCATTCCAAATCATTGTTACATTCGCTCTTGGATCAACGTAATTGGAACGACATGTCTATAAGGCAACAAGCAATGAGGTCCTAGAATGCGTTTTCAAATCAAAGCAAGTCAAGTTGGACCGAGGTTGTGGCCATACATGCTCTAACAACAAACTACAATGATACCAAATTAATGGCCATACCTGCTCTAACAACAAACTACAATGAACTAATGGTCATCGAATCTGTCGTATATGAGTTAGCAGTAGAGTCCAATCTTTCAAAAAGTCAAGGGTTCAAATTTCAGCAAATTAATGCCTAATTTATTCTATTACATAGGTAATTAAATGTGTATTTTCTTTGGTTAGTTCAATTATAATATTATACTATTTTTTGGGTTCACATGAGACCAACATGTTTTTGTGAGACCTGTGGGACCACAGTTTTACACTTGAAACTTCACAGTAAAACATTATTAAAGTAAAAAAAATTGAACCTTCACTCTGTGAAGTTTCAGTATAAAGAGTTGGTCTCACGGGTCTTAAAAAAACAGTTTGGTTTCATATGATCCCAACTATATATATATATGAAATTTATCTTATGGTTTTTTAAACCATGCCTTGTATATTGATCAATGTAGACTAGAACATTGCCTAAAGTTATACATATACGTTTCCCCCTCTTAAGTTAACTCTAGCTAGTAATAAAGTTTATTAGTTATTTAGAGCATCTTCAACAGCATATCTAATTTTTCTTTTAAATGGAGACACAAAAGTCAAAATCTCTAAAAAAAGTTGCATTCATCTCCAACAGCATCTCTATTTTGAAGAATCCAACATTAATTATAGTATTAAAATATTCAATATATTAACCAAATTTTAAACTAACTGTTTTACTATTCGTGAGAGAGTGGGAGTATGAATAAAATAATATTTTCTCTCATATGGTAATTATTTTTGGGATAATCTCCAAATATGGAGAAAAAAAATCTTATTTCTCATACTTTCTCCATTTTGGAGAAACTTTTAGAGATGCTGTTAGAGCACATTTGTAACCCAAAATCTTCATTTTTCTCATTTTCTTTATTTTGGAGATGTTGTTGGAGATGTTCTTACATACGATCTAAATATAAATATACATGCAAAATTAAGATTATACCTAAAGAGTTTTTAGATAAAGCTCTATCTACAAGTGTTGTAATAAGCTTATATTAATCATTTTTAACAAGTTTTTAAAATACTTTTGAAACAAAGTGTCCTATTATCTTTTTTAAAATACGATTTTTGAAAAGGGCTTAGCTGTTATAAAACAAGTGTTCTATAAGAAGATGTTTATATAGAACATTTCTCAAATGTGTCATATAAAGAGATTAATAGGATATATTTTCTTTCTAAAGTGTCCTAACATCATCTTCAATTCAAAACTAAAAACACAAAAATGGACATGCTTTCCTCTCCAACCCACTACAAAACAAATGACATTTACCAACAAAAATTACTTAGAGAAATTTATGTTGGTGATTATTTAGGGATCACCTAGAAAATATCAATGGTTCGGTCAAATCCGATGTTTTTCGAGAAAATACCAACGGATCACCCAAGAATCTTTGGGTAATCTATCACTGATTTGAATTACCCAGTAGCAATTTACCTACAAACTTTTGTGACGGTTTTGTTTCTAATCACCCTTTTAGCGACAGATTTCCCAAGAAAAATCCGTAGACAAAAGTCTTTCGTTTACTAGTGACCTAACACTAAAAAAATAGAGGTCCAAAATGTAGGTCTTTATATTTGGAGGTCAATAAAGTACACCTCTAAAAAATATATTAATATTTTATTCTTTTTTATAGTGTTATATATATATATATATCGGAAAGTTCAAATGCGAACTCAAATTTAACTGCGAACATGAGAACAAAGTAGATCGCGACATGTGTCTCATTCTGTCTGAATAATGAGTGCATTCGATATGAATAACACCGCATTCAGTCTGAATATATTCAGACCGAATGTGACACGTGTCGCGCTCTCATTTGTCCTCACGTTCATAACCAAATTTAAGTTTGCATTTGAACCCATCTCTATATAGATAGATTAATTATTAAATACATTAAGTAATAAATACATATATAATTTTATTAAATAATTTTATTATTATAATATTAAAGATGTTTTTAGTGTTTTTGTTAAGTGTGTGGTTGGAGTTAGTTTTTTTCGGTATTCAAAGTACCTATCATATATGGTGGTTTTAGTGTTTAGTTTAAGTGAGTGCATTGGAGATGCTCTAATACACTACTAAACGAAAGATTTTTGTCTAAAAATCTTTCCCTGAGAAATATGTTGCTAAAGAGTAATTCCTCACAAAACCGTCACAAAATTTGGTAGGTAAATTGCTGGTGGGTAATTCAAATTAATGACAAATTACTCAGGGATTTTCTGGGTGATTCGTTGATATTTTCTCGAAAAACATCAGATTTTATCGAACCACTGCTATTTTCTAGGTGATCCATGGGTAATCACCGACGGAAATTTCTCTAAATAATTTTTGTAGATAAAAGTCATTTGTTTTGTAATGATAAACTTGTTAAGACCCCTAAAAACATCACATGAACTTATTACAACACTTTTATATAAGATATACAAGTCTTTTTTTTTTATGTAAATTAAGTTTTATAAAGTAATCTATTAACAATATTAAAACACATTGGTGTTCTATAAACCTAATTTTATTGTAGTATCTTGTTATAATATTAAAAGTTAAAAAAAAGTTAATGTCGTAAGAAGAAAGGAAAGGTAAGCGGTATTCAAGTAATGAGAGGAGAGAGAAAAACCAAAAAGAAACCCTAAAAGATGACCACAAAATTCTAGCACAAACAAGAAAGTGATTTTTACTTGATTATTCAAGGATCAAAAAGGGTTATCGACAACACCCCTCTTCTCCCATACCACCCCTACTCCTCCACCCCCCCCCCCCCCCCCCCACACCCCCCCACCTACCCCTGAGAGAGCAAAACCTGACATTTCAAAGAGAGAAAGTGATGATTAAAAAACAAGGTTTTATACAGAAAGAGAATAGAGAAAGGAGAAAGATGATGTGATTAATAAAACCTTTAACTGTGATCACAAGGTTTATTTATTTAACACTTTTTCTCATCTTATTCATATTCATCTTCATATTCTTAGGATATGTGGGATGGTGTTGTAAATACATATATATATATATATATAGTGATCAACTATTATGTGTTCTAAGAGAGAAGAACAAGAACCAGTAGAAGAAGATCAAGATCAAGAACAAGAACAAGAACTACCAAGTGATTATCATCATCATCATCATCATCAAGATTTTCAAAACATTCAAAGATTTCAAGAACAACACTCATCAATCCTTCAACAGATTCAACATCAAAACATGGGTATTCATGATTATTCATATACATCATCATCATCTGAAGTCTCTCCGATCTTGCATCCACAACTACAGCAGCCATGGACGCTACCTCAAGTATTCCACCATCACAACACCTCCGATAATCTTCACTTCCCAGGTGCCGGAGAATATCTCTTTCCACCACCACCACCACCACCTACGCCGCCGTCATCACTGTCGTCCTATGGTGGTTTGGTTAATAGGAGGGTACTACCAGGTGGTGGCTTGCAGTTTGCATATGAAGGTAGTACGTCGTCATCTGCAGACCATCATCACTTGAGGCTCATATCGGAGACACTGGGTCAGATGGTTCAGCCAGGGTCCATGCCCTTTGGACTCCAAGCTGAATTGGGTAAGATGACTGCTCAAGAGATCATGGATGCTAAAGCTTTAGCTGCTTCAAAAAGCCATAGCGAAGCTGAAAGAAGACGTCGAGAAAGAATCAATAATCATCTTGCCAAACTCCGCAGCTTACTCCCCAGCACCACCAAAGTAAGTTAATTATTTTTTTAATTACCTTGTAATTAAGACCATAAACAATTAAGCTACCATATATACACACACATATATATATACACACACACACACACATAAAAGTATCATGCGAGAAGTTAAACATTTTTACGAGAAGTGTGATATCATATAAGATTACACGGCCTTTGAGTGTGTTTAATCTTGTATGATTAAACGTACTCTAACATGTGTCTTATCATATATGATTAAGCTTGTGTATCATATATGATATCACACTTCTCATCTTCTTACAAAATGTTTAGCTTATCATTTGAACATGGCCCAGTATATGTAAGTAGATATTAAAATGATGGTTTCAATTCTCACCCTGAATCATGTGTTAATTAATTTGTCTGCATGAAAAATTAAGTCTCTTGTTTACATACAACAATGTCATGATGTTGATTTTGAATTCCTTAATCAACCATATGTTCATTACTCAGAACACATAAAAAAAATCTTCCTTCTTTTGAACATATAATTATGATTATTTGAACACTCATAAGCAGACATAAATGGAGTCATGCATATGTTTGAGTTCGTACATGTGAGGAATTCAAAGCACTTAATAAATTTAATTGATGATCATTCAATGAATCATGCTTGACTGACCATAATGTATCCAACCATTGAAAATATCTTATATCACATCAAACATACATCCATAACCATTAAAAACATCTCATATCACATCAAACTTGCATCAACTATGTTTGATAAACTCACTCATAAGTTAGCTGTTGACTGATAAGTTAAAGCTGATATGCATTGATCTAGACGGACAAGGCTTCGTTACTAGCTGAAGTGATACAACACGTGAAGGAGCTTAAGCGTCAAACGTCCATAATAGCCGAACAAAGTCCAGTTCCTACAGAGACGGACGAATTGATCATAGACAACACTTCAGATGAAGATGGAAATCTAGTCATCAGAGCATCGTTATGTTGCGAGGATCGCACGGATCTTTTACCAGATCTCATCAAAACCCTAAAAGCGCTTCGGCTAAGAACCCTAAAAGCCGAGATCACTACGCTTGGAGGGCGAGTGAAAAATGTCTTGTTCATCACGGGCGATCAAGATTCAAATAGCAACAACGATGCTAACAATTACTCGATAAGCATGATCCAAGAAGCATTCAAGGCAGTGATGGAGAAAACAAATGGGGAGCATGAATCTTCTTCTGGGAGTGTTAAGAGACAAAGAACAAACAACATTAATGTTCTTGATCATCGTAGAACATGATTATATGATGATCTCGATCGATCTCCTTAAACGTATGAAACTTTAGGGCTTACACCTTTAAGAATTTCTGTTGTTTTTTTTCCCTTAGAGATCTTGGGTTTAAGTCTTTTGTTTGTACTTTTTCGTGTGTTTTTTTCGTTATCATTTGGGGTCGTTTTGTTTGATTAATTAATGGGTATGCTTGATGTGTTGTTGAACCTTTGTCATTGGAGAAAAGATGGCAAGTACCATCTGGGTTGTGTCCTTGAGTATTTTCTTATCTCATGAAAAATATATATATATATATAATTTATATATTTTGTATATATATATATATATATATACACAGAGATCTTTTTCGTGAGGAGAGAAACCTTGTAGAAAAACCTAACATGGAAATGTCGATTTAATTTTGGAGTTGTCTATGTTGATCTAAAGTCCAAACTAGTATCAACAAAATTTGTTTTATAGTACAACTATATTTTAATCGTCCCAATAAAAATGATTTATAGGACTCAAGTTTATATGATCAAACCAAAAAACATCATATTTAAAAATCTTACAAAAGGATTATACTTTCTGCTTTCCAACAAATTTTAAAACAATTTTAATATAATACAACGTTATTTGAAAATTTGTCCTCTAATATGACATTTCTCAAGTGTCTTATAAAGTATTTAATTAATACGCTACTCTATATTAAAAGTGCCTTAAAAAACTTCTTAACATGTTTAAATGCATCTTATAAGTGTATTGTAAATTTTTTTATATGACGCTTTATAGCTTGGTTATATGAACTTAAGACCTATAAAGTATTTTATTATAACGTTTAAAAACTATAGGTGTTTTATAAATCTATTTTTTTATAGTGTATTTTACAAGAGTTGAAAGTAAACTTAATTTAGTAAAGGTTTTTATATAAAATAGATATATTTGAAAATTTACTTCAATTTATAAGAAATTGAAAAAAAAACTACTTTGGTTTGTAATTATCAAGTACATTAGGACAAATTATAACTAATTTAAATATAATTTTTGATCATTTATAAAAAAACGTAACAAACTAAAGTTCAAATACTAATTCATTTGTTCAATAATTCAGATTATATCCTATGAATATTATGACATTTTCTTGTATTTTTTACCAAATCATAGTTGAATGTATTTATACATAGTTGATTACGCTATTTTGTTATTAGCAAATTATAAGTTAATTCATTTGTTTTCATAAAATTAAAATACATATCAACTTTTAGTAATCACAAACTAAATACATGTATTTGTTGCTATTTTTAAGATCAACATTGTCCTTTGGAAAGATTCAAGCCGTCAGTGAAATATCACTACGAGGGAATTAAAATTGTAACCGTAGATCAAGATATGCAGACCAAGATATATATATATATATATATATATATATATATATACATGGAGGAAAGTTCAAATGTGAACTCATTTTTGGTTGTGAACGTGAGGACGAATCTCAGCCACTTATCCGGTCAATAAATGCGCTTTCGAGCGCAGTTCCCTCCTTTAATAATCTCCACTCTCTCATGAATCGCGTCAATCCTCCGTGATCACGTCCACCATAACCGAAGATGTGTGGCTGAGATTCATCCTCACGTTCACAACCAAAAATGAGTTCACATTTGAACCTAACCCTATATATATATATATATAGTATCTGGTAGATAGTAACGGAATTAATGTTTCTTCAGGCTAAACAAAGATTGGTTCTCGAGTGCAAAAGTAGAAGGGAGTTTGACCGGAGAAACCAACCATCAAACAGGAACAAAGGTCGGTCTTAATGGTCAGTATTTTATTCTTACAGCTTCCTCCTCCCAAATGTCAAATTTGTCAATATTTTGATAAAAAGAAAAGTCCAAGTTTAAATTGTTAATTATTCTTTATCATCTTTACAAATAAGTTAATAGAGGGAGGTTTAGGAGAAAACGCTAAAAAAGAGAAAACTAAAGAACACCTTGAGAGTTCGTCATCTGGACGGTATTTTTTTTTCTATGTATCAATACATATATATGCATTAGTGCATATGCACAAATGCATACAAGCGGTTGAAGCTCCTTTTTTATAAGCATCAATGCATAAATATGCATTAACTAGTGCATATGCACAAATGAATGTTAGGGCATATCGTCCAGATGGTGGCCTCTCAGGATGTTCTTTATTTTTTATTTTATTTTTAGCGTTTTCTCCTGAACCTTCCTCTAAATTAATAATATTAATTTAAGCTTACATAATTAATTTATTCAGTTATTTTTTGTTGAAATATATTTTCTATTAAAGAAATAACGTAAAACAAATCGAAGAACTTTGCTATAACAATTTAGTTTTTTCAGCGAGTTGAGTTGATCATTTGAGTTTGTTATCTTTTTTTCCGTTATAATGAGGAGATGACGTTGAAGTTGACGTCAGCATGACATTGTGGAGGGCAAGCATTAAGCAAAGAGGGAATTGAAATGGGCGAATCAAAAAAGACTGACGATGCATATTTGGGGGTTCAGAGGTTGTGATGATGGTTTCAGTTCTGTTATCAACATTGTATTTTTGACCATGATCTCATCTACTCTTCTGTCCCCCTTTAAACTTCTGTATATATATATATATATCTTTCATTTATATATATCTTTCATTTATATATATCTCTCTCTTAATATACATATATATACACAATGACGAAGGATGGTATAAGAAAAAGAATAAAGGTGAGAAGTGTAAAAAAAGAATCTGAACTCTTAATCGTAGGCTACTTTATAGGCTGAGATTACATGAGACCAGTCTGTTTTCGTGAGACCTGTGAAAGTTGAAACCATATTTTGAAGGTAAAAAAATCTGAATCTTCACACCAGAAACATTGTTAAGGTTAACTTTCCAAGGTTTTGTTGTGAAGTTTCAATGTAAAAAAGTAGTTTCACAAATCTCATGAAAACATCTGGTCTCACATAATCTTAAGTCTCTCTTTCATTTATATATCTCTCTCACTTTTATATTTATATATATATATATATGCACACACACAATATGCTCATGTTATAGAAGAATCACAAAAATTTGAAAATAGATGAACATATTAATAATCATTTATTTGTATTGGTATATATATATTCAAAAAAGTAATGTAAATGTTTCATGATTTTTATATGCATGGGTGCATTTTATCACATCTACATATGGAACAAATTATTTATATATATATATATATATATATATTATACAGATGAATGGTTATTATGTCGTTCCTTAATTTTCAATTTTGTGTGGTATTTCGTTAAATCTAACACTTAGGTTTTGGGTTCAATGTAAAATTAAATCAATTTTAATCTGTAAACTATTAGACAGATTTGGGTCATTACTAATTAAAACTAAAAAAACTAATAAAAGACTAAACAAAAGGGTTAATTAAGAAGTTACGGGTAAAAATGAAATTAATTTTAATCTTGAATCACATACGCCTACTATTTGATTTTTTTTTCTTTTTTTTTCAATTAAATTTTTTAACCCTTTAATTTAAATTATGTTAAAAATAAATAATTTTTTAATCAAACAAACTACATCAAAAAACGAGCATTTCATTCTCTTGGTCAGAGGAAGGTATAATTCAGGAAAAAACTACAACAACCGGTAAATCATGCAAAATATACATGTTTCACTAGTTTCGCCCAAATCAAGTAATAATTGTAAACATTACCAAGTATCATACCTTAGGGACAAATGAAAACAAGGATTGAGGAAGTCAATCTTAAAAGGAGACTTCAGATGGTGAATTCGAAGCAATTATTTTGGTGAGAGTTAACAACTACTGATATATAACAGTATTAAAAGAATGTATAGGTGTAATATTTGGTTGAGACTTCAGCTCAAATGTAGTAGAACCTTGATACATCAAACATGAGGTTACTACAACAATATTTCTCAACATCATACTATTGGATTGAATAGCCTTCTTCCGAAGTCCAGTTACACACTCACTAGCAGTACCTCATCGTGTGTCATTGATGATTAAAAATTCAAGCATGGTACTAAACTTGTCTTTCTTTCCATATAAGTGTAATTGTATAAGTTGTTGTAGCAATATGCAATAGCCTTAAAATGCTCCCTCACAGGCAAGTTTCGTGTGGGGCCGGTTGGGGTTGCCGGTAATCAACTTTTTGCCCAAATATAATATTCTTATTAATTATGTCATATTGGTAACAAAAACTATTTTGGATATAAATGTCATGTTTGTTAGTTTAAAGATCAATAAAAACCCAAACCCCCTAAATTAGTCAGACCATATCGCTTTTTTGTGGTCCGGTTTCACCGATTTGGTTAATTATTGTTCCGTCGTTCGGTCTGCAAAATTCCTAAACCGCGGTTTGGTTTGTGGTTTGAGTGATTAAATCACTCAAATCGGACCGCGAACACGCCTAGAAATAACATGTATCAACTTCTCAAAAATCATTAATTAGATGAAACATCAAGAAAGAAGTGAATAATGAAGTTAATATCTATTGCGAAAGCAATCATCCACATGCACGATTGAGTTAGTCTCCCAACATTCACTTACACCCAAGCTAGGGTGATTAGCCCATCATCGGTTTGCAAACACAAAGGAAAGACATAAATGTAGATGACTTAAGGATAAATGACTTGCTAAGTAAATGACATTAGTTGTAAATGACTTGAATATAAAAGACTTGAAGAGTAAATCTTGATAATGGAATAAGTATAAAAGACATTGAGAGAAAAGGTGTTGTAAGTATTGAAGAACTTGTTGCAGCAAGTCAAAGATATGAATTATTAACAAAAGGTCTAGAAATTCATTCTATTTGCTTACACAAACAAGGACTAAAGCTTATAAATACCGATTAAATTGAATTCAACGTAGAATGATGTCTAGAAATGGATGAAGCTCTCCATATATATTAGAGAGATGCTTCCAAAAGAGGGACACAATACACAATGGAAAAAAGTGTTTGAAGGAAAGTATTAATTAATTAAAGGAAAGTCAACAAAAGCCTATTCCAAAGATGTTATCTGTTCTGTGATAAATTATCTGAAAGGTCTTCCAAACGTGCCTTTTTTTCAAAATTCGTTTTCTTCTGTGACGCTTTGTCATCTTGCGATGTTGTAGCTACTAAACTAATCACTTATTTTGTATAATTACTCACAAAACAAATCAAATTCTTCAGCGTAACTCCAGACTTAAAAATAAGAATAAAAAGAAGTCAGATAGGGAGTAAAAGAAAGTAGAATAAATTCCTAAATAAATGTTAAGGTGTATACATTGTTGTAGCACTTATCAACTAATCTTTCATTATTCTTTGGTATTTATGCTAAGTTTTTAGTACGAGTAGTGTTTCAATATGCACTAAGGGGCCGTTTACCAAATCTTATCCGGGTAAATGTTTATCGGGGAAAATTTAACATTATCACTTACTTACCAGGTAAGATTTTAGTCCACGGAAACGGCATCGTATGCAACAATTTATCCGGTAAGCGCTTACTGTGGTAAGAGTCGTTTCCATCACTTACCCAAGTAAGACTTTTGGTCATTGTTTTTCTTGTTTTCGCTCTTACCCGGTATGATTTTTGGTACTTGTTATAGTCCTCTGGTAAGGTTATATGACTTGGTAAACACTTACCCGGGTAAGCGTTTGGTAAACGGTAAAGAGGAATTGTTTTCCTTGTCTCCAAAGTGTAAAAAGGTTACAATATAAATACAAGAGAAGGAGGAATAAAACCAGAAACTAGCTACAAATCATGATTCTAAATTAATGCCTAATATTCTAAATTAATGGCTAATATTCTATATTAATGGCTAATATATACATATTTACTAACATCCCCTCGCAGTTTGAGCTTCCGAATTTCGAACGTTCAAACTGGATTTGAAATCTTGGAACAGTGATGATGGTAACCCCTTCGTGAATATATCGGCATACTGTGAACGTGATGGAACGTGTAGGACACGAACTTGGCCGATAACAACTTTGTCCC
Organism: Silybum marianum; assembly: GCA_036898165.1. Lineage (NCBI taxonomy): Eukaryota > Viridiplantae > Streptophyta > Magnoliopsida > Asterales > Asteraceae > Silybum > Silybum marianum. Next base: position 16,024,526 of record CM072537.1, on the reverse strand, counting down.
GGACAAAGTGAATGTCAATTTCTATATGTTTCGTGCGTTGGTGTTGAACCGGATTGGATGATGTTAAGTGCATTTTTTACATGCATTCATGTTAGTTTATAATTGCATCTTGCCTTTAGTTTAATTGTTTCCACGTAGATTTTCTTATATTTTTAGTTAATTTTCGTATAATTATGGATTGGGGATATTACATTCGTATTTTGTGGTTTTATCGGGTTTTGACAGGTATTTCACGTTCAAACGTGAACATGGATGATGATGAGCTTTGAGCATTCAATCAACCTTCACTTGATGGGGCGATTCAAGAAATATGATAAAGCTGGACCAAAATTTAATAACTAAAATTCAGAAAATGAAGTTTGGAAAGAAAAGAAATCAAGAGGATGACTTTTGAAATAATTGCAAAGATGAGGGACTAATTTGGAAAATAAGCTGGACCAAAATTTAATAACTAAAATTCAGAAAATGAAGTTTGGAAAGAAAAGAAATCAAGAGGATGACTTTTGAAATAATTGCAAAGATGAGGGACTAATTTGGAAAATTTGATTTATAAAATGATTTTAGTTTTAGGTTTTGAAAAATTCTTCTTCTTTCTTCCCCCATGGCGCTTGCGCCGTTTCTCTTTTCAATTTCTTAGTTTTTTAGTTTTTTTTAGTTTTTAGTTTTAATTGATTTCTTTTATTTGTTCTTTAATCTTTTGTAGTTTAGATTTTGGTTTAGGTTTAGGTTTAGATGTAAATTGGTATTTTTCTTTGTTCGTCAATCCAATGAAGATGTGAAGAAGATGCGACGTTTTTGATGGAACAAAGATGAAGACGTAATGTGACAGATTCTCGTCCAACATTCGACACCTGTTGTAACATTTCATTTTCTCCATACTTTGTTATTTTTCTTTTTAATTTTTTGTTGATGTTTCTCTCCTTATTTCTCTTCCCTAGCCTTTTAATTTATTGCATCGTTGTCAAATTTAATTATTGTTTTCTCAGGCTAAAAACGATTCTTGAAGAGTGACACTCCATGGATCGATCTTTACGACTTTCTTAGATTTGTTTTATTGTTTTATTTTTACTTATTTTTGTATTTAGTTTAGTTTGTGTTTATCTGGGTAACCGTCACTTTGGATCGACATAGTGATATTGATCAATTGTTTTTATAATAACTATTGAGTTTCAATTGGTTGATTTTTCGAATAACGAAAGTTAGTGTTTGATTAACCAATTTTTATAAAATGTTTTTAGTTAATCCGGTAAGTTTTGATACAAACGATAGTTTGATTTTAACTTGGGATTAAATTGATCAATGACTACCGTCCTAACATGAAAATAGTTAGGGGCGTAGATTGGGGAAAATATTTGTTTTAATTATAATGTTTCTCCCAATGTACGCATACTGCGAAAGTAAGTATATGTCTTGGTTAGAAAAGCTTTTTCACCTCGAAAAAGGATTAAAGTAATTTTCCAAAACAAATCCTCATCATTACTGAAAATCCGAAGTTGATGTTACCTGATATCCGTTATCTCTTTTTATTTTTATTGTCTCGTCATTTTTTTAGCATATTTTCATATAAAAAAACCCAAAACAATGATGATTTCCCGTAGCTAGGCCATTGTTTAGAACAAGTCCATGTTTAGTCCATCGCCTCCTCGTGATCGACTCCGTATGCTACACATCCGTATGCTTGCAGTATAAATTTAAAACACATCACATGACATATAGACCGCGCTCACATTATCACAGTAAACAATTGTAGCTTTTGTGGGCGGCCTGTGTAGTTCAGGAAGGAGGTTTTTGAGCCAATTGATCTCGGTCACTGCGTTAGCGACACCGCGATACTCAGCTTCGGCACTAGAGCGAGAGATGACACCTTGGCGTTTGGAGGACCAAAACACAAGGTTATCACCTAAGAAGACACAATATCCGAAGGTGGATCTGCAAGATACTGGACATACCCCCAGTCTGCGTCCGAATATGCAATAAGATCCGACGAGGGGGAGACATGTATTTGTAGGTTGTGGGTGAGGGTGCCTCGTAAGTACCGCAGGATGCGTTTGAGAGCATGAAAGTGTGGTTCTCGAGGGTCATGCATATAAAGACAGACTTGTTGGACAGCAAACGCAATGTCTGGTCTCGTGAATGTGAGAGACTGAAGGGCCCCGACAAGGCTGCGATACAACGTTGAGTCAGTTACCGGGGGGCCATCAGCGGTCAATTTCTGAGCAGACTCTGTCGGGGTGCGAGTGGGTTTACAGTTGAGCATGTTAGCACGCTCGAGAATCTGGGCGGTGTATTTCTGTCGTGAGAGAAATAGACCAGTAGAAGATCAAGATGCAGAGGTCCCTAGAAAGTAGTTAAGTGCACCCAGATCTGTCATGGCAAACTCATGACTCAGCTGAGTTATGATATGTCGAAGTAAGGTGGTAGACAATGCTGTGAGAATGATATCGTCTACATATAAGAGAAGAAAAGCAGTCGCCTCTGGTGTGTGGTAGATAAATAGAGATGAGTCAGTGTGGCTATGGTAGAAACCGATACGTAGTGCATACTGGGTAAATCTGTGATACCATGCCCGGGGGGCCTGCTTGAGGTCATAGAGAGAGTGTTGGAGGTGGCAGACATGATCCGGATACCTAGGGTCATGGAAACCCGGTGGTTGATGCATGTATACAGTTTCCTGAAGGTGTCCGTGAAGAAAGGCATTCTTCACGTCCAATTGGTGAATTGGTCAGTTTTGAGAGATGGCAATACTCAGAACAGTTCGTATGGTAGCCGGTTTCACAACCGAACTGAAAGTCTCGTCACAGTCTATCCCTTGCTGCTGACTTCGACCATTTGCGACTAGACGTGCTTTATATCGAGCGAGAGAACCATCAGCATTATGTTTGTGGCGAAAAAGCCACATGGAACGAACTATATTGACCTCGGGGGTCGAGGGACAAGTACCCAAGTTCTGTTCGTGATAAGGGGATGATATTCCTCGTTCATGGCCTTTTGCCAGTGAGGGTCCTGTAATGCCTGTAGGTGGGACCGGGGTAAGGGGAGACGGATGTGGTATGAAGGTTAAGACGTTGAGTGAGTTTGACTATACCGCTTTTAGCACGAGTCGTCTTAGGGTGTGTGGAAGGATGAACGAGAGTAGAAGAGGATGAATTTTGGGGTGTTCATCTGGAAGGCTCGACTGGGCCAGTCGGGCCGGTCGAGTTGGTTCAGATGGAGAATTGGTAGATGAGTGGTGTAAAGGTGTAGGGGAGGGAGAAGTTGTGGGATGGTGCGAGTGAAGTATATCACGCATGATAGAAGAGGTGTCTGAGGTGTCATCGAGGAAGGAGTAGGAGGGTGGGTTGGTTGGAGTGACCGAACCAAAACGAAGAACAGACTCATCAAATATGACGTGTCGAGAGACAATGATGCGGCGTGTAGAGAGGTCAAGGCATCGAAAACCTCGATGTTGGGACGCATAACCTAAGAAGACACAAGGGGTGCTACGAGGGGCGAGTTTATGTGGGGTGGTGAGGTGGGGATAGCAAAGGCATCCGAAAACACGAAGATGCGAATATGACGGGTGTTTCAAAGTTAATCGAGGTAGAAGGAAGAATATTGAGTAGGTGAGTTGCCATATGAAGGGCTTCTACCCAATAGGTAGGAGGGAGATGAGATGAAAAAGCAAGGTTCGAACGAAATTGTTAATGGTGCAAAGCATGTGTTGCGATTTCCCATTTTGGTGGGAAGTGTGGGGACACGAGAAACGAAGTTGAATTCCCTTAGAAGCGAAGAACTCGTGAAAGTGTTTGTTGTTATATTCCCCACCATTATCACATTAAAAAGATTGGATATTAGAATTGAATTGTGTTTTAACGTGGTGATAAAATTCGTGAAATTTTGCAAAAACTTCAGATTTTTGTTTTAGGGGGTAGACCCACAAGTAATGAGTAAAGTTATCTAAAAATATGACATAATATCGTAAGCCACTGTTGCTAGACATGGGAGAGGTCCAAACATCGGAATGTATTATTTCAAGAGCACGTGAAACAGTGGAAGTAGAATTGAAGAAAGGAAGTTTGGTATGTTTTCCAATTTGACAAGAATAGAAAATAACACCAAGTTTATCGCTAGTACACGAAATAAAATTATTTGAAACTAAAGACTTCAAGACTTGATCACTGGGATGACCGAGCCGTTGATGCCATGTGGAGTGAGTGGTGGAGAGAAGGACTTGCGGATTCGTTGGGTTGACCGGATAGAGAGGCCCATCGCTATCACATCGGATTAGAGGGCGTCGGGTCTTGTAATCCTTAATAGTAAAACCAAAACTATCAAACTCAATAGAGGTTTTATTTTGGCGCGTAAATTGACGAACAGAGATTAGGTTTTTGATAATGTTAGGAGAGATAAGAATGTTTCGAAGGTGTAACGGACGATATGGGTTTTTAAGGGGAAACGGGACGTGTCCGGTGGTTACAACAGGAATTTTGCAACCATTACGGACTAAGATGGAACGAGTGTCATGTTTATCAAGAACATAATTGAGAATACCTGTATTGGCGTGCACATGGTCGGTTGCCCCGGTGTCCAGAAACCAATTCGTCGAGGTCGGGTCATTCAACGACATTGTGTTGAACAACTTGGGAAGAGTCGTTGTTGGATCTGGAGGAGCCCAGGTCCACGGTGGTGAGGGTTCTACCGTGGCGGGGCTGTTGGGTGACCACGCGGCGGAGCCGTCGTGGCGTTGCAGGTGGTGCCGCGGCGTTGGACCAAGCAGGCAGTCGGCTTGCTGCTGCCGTCACTGTGCCGGTGGCGGTGGCGGCTGTTGACGGGGCTGCATCGGCAGAGGAATGTATACCCAACCGTACCGAGGTGGTGCGACCGGTGCAGCTGTTGGTGGTTGGCGGCGGCGTGGTTCGACCATTGTTGACGAGAGGGGAAGGAAAAGAGAATGAAGATCAGCGGTGGGGGGAAGGTAGTCGGCCCTAGGTCGACGATCAGGGGATGAGAGAGAGAGAGGGGAAGGTGGAGAGAATTAGGAAAAATCCTTAATTGGCTCTGATACCATAAAGAGGAATTGTTTTCCTTGTCTCCAAAGTGTAAAAAGGTTACAATATAAATACAAGAGAAGGAGGAATAAAACCGGAAACTAACTACAAATCATGATTCTAAACTAATGGCTAATATTCTATATTAATGGGTAATATATACATATTTACTAACAAACGGCCCCTAAGTTGCATAGTGTGCAAGACAAAGACTTATGTTGACACGCTTTAGTTATCAGAATTATTTATTATCATTGAAGTGCTTATTTCAGTATTTGTATAACTAGCCATTAACTCATTGAGCTTTACGCTGTATTCTCGAAACTTTTTTTTACGAAGGAAAAGGAGGGAAAGGGGGGAAGTAAGTAAAAAAACTCGTGTTTTTTAAACTTTTTTAATAGAAAGAAAAGGAAAAGAATAAAAATAATGACAAATTTTCCCTCAAAACTTTCCTCCCACACGTAGGAGAAAAACGAAGAAAGGAAAAAACATTAAATCTTTTTTAAAAAATCTTAACATTACAAAACTACCAAACGTTTCATTCTAAAGGATATATTTTTAAAGGGTATATTGGTAAAATTGGCATATTTTCTTTTCTTTCTCTCCTGTTTAATAACATGAAAAAAATATTTTCTTCTCTTTCAAAAACACAAATAAAAAAAATCATTTTCCTTTTTTTTCTCTCCCTTTCTTTTTCCTTCAATTTCTTTTTTTTCATTCCTCCCAAATTTCAAGAACACACTCTTAAGTTAATATGCGTGTATCTCAGGAAACACGCATATGGACCTAGCAAAGAGAAAGACTTCACTTAGATCACTCTAGAAAAAATTATATTGTCTTATGTTGTAATATATAGTTCGGTATGAAAAGAACTAGTTTGTTTAGATGTGTCTTTCAATTTGTAAGGGTCCGTTTGGTTTGCGGGATTGTTTTTAAGGGATTTGGATTTCATGGAAGGATTTGGATTTGAAGTTGATTGAAAGGATTTGAAAATCATAGGTATGTTTGTTTTATAGGATTTGCAATGGAATTGGATTTCCATTATTTATAAATAATTTATATAAAAATATAAAATAATATAAAAATAATTAAATTACATTTTTATTAATCAATTATTATAAAACAAATGTTTTTAACAATTTTAAAACATTATTTCATAGAAATCCTACGAAATCCCGTGAAATTCCGAGCATCCGTCAAGGATTTCAAAATCCAATGTTCATGGGATTTTAAATGAATCCATGGATTTTAAATCCTTACCATCAGGCAAACCAAACACCAGAATTGATTGGATTTGAAATCCAAATCCTGCGAACCAAACGCGCCCTAAGTCTTCCGAAATAACATGCTTATGAAATATCATGTTTGAATTAGCTTATGATAATACCAAAACGTAATAAGCTTGTAATAAGGTGTTTGGATTAGCTTATATAAATAAAAACTCCTTATTACTGGTACCACACCGGAATAAGTTAATAAGTTAGAAAGAGTAACTTAACAAAAAATCTTTATTACCGGTGTCATACCAGTATAAGTATTTTTTTTCAATCCAAACATTAAAAACTTTTTATTACCGACATCACACTAAAATGAGCTAATAAGCACTTTAAATAAGCAATCCCTACCCAACTACCCCTAAAAAATACTTTGTTTTTCTATAATACCCAAAAATATATATGGAAAATAATTCACTTTAACAATTGACGTCAAAGAAATAAAAATCAAAACCATATATATCAAGCTTAGATGACATAACATATTAACGATACATTCACGAGTGAAGAAAAGTTCTTAGTATCGTTGTTATAATGAATAGTTTTTTCAAAATATAATGACAAATATTTTTTTAAATACATAATATGATTAACTTTTCATCAAAAATCCATATTTTTTTAATTTAACCTTTATTGTTTTGTATATTCTTTTAAAGATTTTATTTGAAGTATTGTATTTAGAAAATTTGTGTTATGATTAGAAATTTATTATTAGACGTTTTTATAAATTTTGCATTGTAGTTTTGATTTTAAACACATCCATTTTCAACGCATAAAAAACTTATTAAAACAATGATTAAACAATATGTGAATATTAAAAATACAAATAATAATTGAAACCGGTTCAAAATGTGGTTGGAGGCTCACATGGTCGGATTTTCCAAGCTCATCTTTTAGTAAATAAAGAAAAAACTCAATTTAGCCTTTGGGTGTGAAAATAGGTCTGAATAGACTTTTAGACTGGACTTTATAGGGTCGAATTTAGTAAGGTCCTGAAAACACATGGCCTATAATTTAGACTGTGACTTGCCAATCATTTTTCGAACGATGATACTCTATAATTTTATGCATCTCTAGTTGGAACCACATAGTTATTGTCATACTTTTCTTGTTCCAAATTGTACATTAGCATGACAAAAGCTTAGAGAATGGTAGGAAGCACAATATTGTCCTTGCTATATAGGAAAATGAGAAACAAAAATAAGAACCCGTCTTTAACTTTTTGACTTAAAAGTTAAACAGCATTTGGTTCATAAGATTTCAATAAATATAAGGAAATTGAAATGATCAATTCTATTGATAAAGTTCTGTTTTAACAAGTGATTTTTATATGGAATGAATTTGAATTCTATATATTTCGTCACAAAATAAGGAATTTCATTTTCATGTTGTCCCATTCTCTTTAAAAGGATAAAACTACCTCGTAATGATATATTTAATATTACATACAATATACACGATATAAATTATAATATAAAGTATTCTATGTATATTACATCATACATATATAAAAAAAAAACTAAAGAACACCTAGGAACCCTTCATCTAGATGGTATGCACTAATGCATAATGATAATTTGTAACATGCATTTGTGCATATGCACTGATGCATATGTAATTATAAAAGTATTGATGCATAAGGAAAAAAAAGCTTGTATGCATTAGTGCATACCATACGGATGGAAGGCTCCCAGTATGTTTTTCAGTTTTCTTTTTTTTAGTGGTTTTCCTTGAACCTCCCCCTCTCTCTCTCTATATATATATATATATATATATATAGGAAAGTTCAAATGAGAACTCAAGTTTGGTTGTGAACGTGAAGACAAATGAGATCGCGACATGTGTCAGAATGTAGATTATTAGACTGAATAATCAAAGAAATATTCAGACTGAATAATACTACATTCAGTCTGAATGTAGCATTATTCAGACTGAATAAATACTATATTCAGTCTGAATATTTTTTTGATTATTCAGTCTGAATATTTCTTTGATTATTCAGTCTAAATATGACACATGCCGCGCTCTCATTTGTCCTCACGTTCAGAACCAAATTTGAGTTCTTATTTGAATCTGCCGCTATATATATGTATATATATATATGTAGGGGAGGGATCATACGAGAACCACCCATTTTTAAAGGAATAAAGAAACACTTTGTGGACCACATATGATGTGGGTCCCACATAATATTAAATCATTTCTGATTTAATATTAAATCAGAAATGATTTAATATTATGTAGGACCTACATCATATGTGGTCCACAAGGTGTTCCTTTATTCCTTTAAATTTACAAAGTTCTCATTTGAATCTTCCTTTATATATGTATGTATGTATGTATATATATGTATGTATGTGGGGCAGAAACAAATGAGAACATTAATATTATGATATACGTAAGAATTTGACTATGTTTGACAAACTAGCTGATAAGCTAGCGGGTGGCTGATAAGCTAGCTGATGAAAAAATCATGTTTGACAAAACTAGCGTATAAGAATCTAAAATGACAAAAAATGGTATATTGAAAAATAATAATAATTAATAATTAATATTAATGAGGGTTATAATTAGAAAAAAATGACAATAAGCTCCCAAAACGCTACTCTAAGTAGCTTTTCAATAAGCTAACTTATAAATTAACTTATAAGCTAGCTTATGGTTTGCCAAACATGGACACAGAAAATAAGCTGGCTTATAAACCAGCTTATTTTTGCCATACATAGTCTTTAAGTTTAAACTTTACCATCCAATACTAATATTTAAGCTATTGAAATATTGATAAACATATATTTATTTTACAAGAACAAACTAAAACAAACTTTTTATGTTTATTTTGGTGAAACACATATTCATAAAAAGCTTCACATGATAAAATAAGTAAATGTGAAACAAATATATCATACTTTGAATTAGTCTTTTTCATGATCTATGAAACAAATATACGATACTTTAAAGTGTAGTCTTTTTCATGATCTACTAATTATCAGAGGTTCTCTTTTTAATTACCCCCTTAACATAGTAGACAATATATTGTATCATTTATAAATATAATATATTATACATGCAATATTTAATTTAATATGTAAATGTATAATATTATAATATATAGTATCGTATATTATATATACAATATAAATAGACAATATATTATATTATATATAATATAAATAGACAATATATTATATTAAGTGGAGGTTTAAACGAGAACACCTTCATTTTACGAGAACGCGAGAACACTCCTATCACCTGTGATAATACACGTGCGGAAACTTGGTGGTGTGCCGACGACATGCCTTGCGACTTTAGGTCGCGTCACAGATCGTTTGTGTCTATGATTCAGATCAGATTTACTATCACATGTGATGGTCTTGATGAATTATAGTATCACATCAAGAACACCCTTATCACATTTGATAATACATGTGACGGAGCTTAACGGTGTAACGGCGACTTGGTCCGCAACCTAGATCGCGTCAAAAAGTCGTTTGCGTCTCTGATTTTATCACATGTGTATCATATGTGATCCGATAATAGTATCACATGTGATTATCTATAATAAAAGAGTGTTATCGCAAAATGTAGGTGTTCCGTTTGAACCCTTCCCTGTTATATTACATATAAATATAATATATTACACATGCAATATTTAATTTAATTTAACTTAATTTAATATGTAAATGTATAATGTCGTATATTGTATATTTATATATACCCTTTAAAAGTTTTCCAACCAATCATCTAGTTGACGACAATACGAGTAAACTTTAGTTTTGGTCCCTGAACATTGTCTTTTTTAACTGGAACTTATAGATGAGCTTTATTTTTTATATTTGTCCCTCACATTTACAAAATTCATTTATTTTAGTCCCTTCATCTAATGTCATTAAACTTTTCTATTAACTCTAGTTAAAATTTTAGTCATTTTATATTTTACTTGAATATTTTTGTCATCGACACCACCCCTACTCCCCTTCTTCTTCTTCTCCTTAGTCCCATCATCCCTCCCCACCACCAACCATGATGTTACTACATTTATTGCCTTTTATCCCATTATCCCTCGCCATGACCGCTACCTTTACCCTTCTTTTTTCCCTCTATATACATTACTTAAATACAGGCTAGATCCTACCTTACGAAATACGGCTTCATCTTCGGCACATCACACGTAACCACCATCTCCGGCCATAACACGTTGATGTGTTCTTCTACTCGTGGTTGTTTTCGAGAAACGACACTCACTAGCAACAATAGGCCTCTGTAAGTTCGCTTCTTCCATAGACAACACCATAGCAACAACCAATATGTGATTCCTTCCATTAACAGAACATATTGACTTACACCACATCTGTGTCGACTTTATGGATGTAAACCTTGATCCAAGACTCACCTACCACTAACTTCATTGAACTCATAATTGTCTAAAATTAATGTAACAACCATCGAAAAGTAGTTGGGGATTTCTTGGTTAACCAGTGAGGATTCTCGTTAATGAGGACCCTACATCGAACCGTAACCAAATCCATGCATCCAAAAAGTTCAGAATGGGTCTTTACTTTGTTTTTAATGCAAGGGTGTTTGGTTTTAGACATTCTTCACCCACTACAACCCTTTTTCCATGAACTGTCAATGAATTTTACTCCGACACGACAAATCACCATTGCCCGTGTAGTTGGGATGTTGAAGTGGATGCGGGGGAGAATGAGAGGGGAGTGGTGGTAGGGGTGGATGAGTGCATGTGCATTCGCTCGTTGCCTCGATGAAATGGAAATTTTCTAGGCTCGTTTTTGCAGCAACTATGTTTGAGGGGTGTCCTTGGAAATTTTTAGAAGTAGAGAAAATAAAACATTTTTGCTAGTTTTATGATCATTAATATGTATGTAAAGCCCAACTATGTCACTCTCATAGCCTATCTAATTGCATAATTAAACTAATAAGCATAATAGCCTATATAAAGTGATAAAATGTTTTTCCCTCTTCCTATGGGACAAGTTTCCGTTTTGAAGACTAAGGTGACGATTGGTTCGCAGAATTTTTTTGGATGGACTGGAATCTATCAAAGAAATTTTACTTTGAATGAATTGGAATGAAATATTGTCAGGTTTGATCACCTATTTGGTTGAAAAATTTAGAATGAAATGTGTTAAAGGAATTGGAATATGTATGTTTGTTTCATAGAATGTAGCTTTTAAATTGGAATAAAATGCTCGTAAATGACCAAATAGTTTTAAAAATTGGAATGAAATATTTCTAAAGGACCAAAATACTTTTGTTTTGAAAATTTTGATACCAAAATCCAACTATTACGGTTCAGGTCGGGGGTGGTTCAGATCAGTGGTAGTCGGCGATGGTCGAAGGTTGTTCAGATTGGTGGTGGTCCATGGTTGATCAGATTGAGGGTGGTCGGCGGTGGTTCAGATGGCAGTGGTTCAGATTGATGGTGGTTCAGTCGACGATGGTCAACTATGGTTCAAATTGACGGTGGTTCAGATGACGGTGCTCGACGGTGGTTCAAATGGAAGTGGTCGACGATGGTTCAGATGGAAGTGGTTGATGATGGGTCAAATCGATGGTGGTTCAGATCAACGGTGGTCGGCTGTGAGATAAACAGTGGTCGGCGATGATCTATTGTGGTTCAAATCGGTGGTGGTTCAAATCGGTAGTGGTTGACGTTCAGATCGGTGGTAGTCTCTGGTGGTTAAAATTGGCGGTGTGGTTCAGATCTATGGTGGTTTAGACGGCGATCGTAGATGATGGTTCATATTGGCGACGGTTCATATCGGTGGTGGTCGCCGGTGGTTCAGATTGACGGTGGTTGGCGTTTGTTCAGATCAACGATGGTCGGCGGTTCAAATTGGTTGTGGTCAGCGGTAGTTCAGATCGGTGTTCGTCGGCGGTGGTCGGTGGTAGTCGACGGTGGTTCAGATTGAGAAGCAGGTGCGCAACTATTTTATCATAATAGAGTTAAAAGGGCATATTTGGGATTATGAAATTAGAACATACCATTCCATCAAAATATCATCTTATTGCCAACGAATGTTCAATTCTCTTATTTGTGGAATTCAATGGAATTTGAAGATTTTTTCAATGAAAAAAGAATGAACCAAACGTGGGAAAGGAATTTGATCAATAGAACTCGACATTCCAATTTCATCAGGTTTCTCCAGAATCTGCGAACTAAACGCCACCTAATAAACAAAACACCCTTTTCTAATCCCAAACTCCTTGAATTCACACAGTGTTTATAATTATTGATTATTTGATTCGTTATTGGTTTGTCCCTAACCTAGTTTTATTGAGTTGATTATTTGATTTATTATTTGTTTGTTCCTTGATTGTTTTAGTTATTATATTTACTATATCAAACTATTGAATTCTTGATTTTGAGATATTAAATCACCTATTTGGAAATCTTGGATTTAGAATATATTGTTTTTAGAATATTGAAAATATTGAATATTTTTGTTTGTTTGTTCTTAAGCTTTCAACCAACAACATATCAATTTCAAATCCAGTTTCAAACTCAAAAGGTCAAATCCTATCCCAAATTGGTACTGATTTGATTTGTTCCTTACTTGTTTTGCCATTTGCTTTGTCACGGTTAGGATAAAGCCTAGTGCAAAACCTAGTTAGTACCAAAAAAATGGTGGAAAAAACCCTCTGAAAATCATATTTTTTATAATTATTTTTTAATGTCCTTGTTATTTATCTAGTCCATCCGCTATGAAAATTCATGGATCCGTCTCTATGGATAGAGATAGGATCCGTTACTAAGGCATTGTTTGGTAAAAATAAGATGCCTTATAAGTCACCTTATAAGGTACCTTATTTTTAGTATAGTTGTTTGGAAGACCATAAGTTAACTTATAAGGTACCTTATAAGATATCTTATATAAGGTACCTTATTGATAAGTTAATAAAAGTAAGGTTTTGATAAGCTACCTTATAAGTCATAAGGTACCTTATTAGCTACTTTTGCCAAACATAGCCTACATTTTTTAAGATTGTTTTAAAATATAAAACGTAAAATGACCAAACTATCTCTTATTAACTAGATTAACATAAAAAAATGCAAAATAACAAACGTTACACGGAGGGACTAAAAGCAAGATTTTACGAATGGCACGGGACAAACACGTAACCAATGAAGTTCAAGGACGAATATTGGTAAAATGATAAAGATTAGGGACCAAAACCGAAATTTACTCCGTCAATAATGAAATACAACTACCAAGAAACGAAAAATACTCGTTTAAAGCCTTCTAAGCGCTCGTTCCCTTTCCCTTCGGTCAACCTTCAGTCAACTCAAGAAAAAGCATTTTGTAGAGAGAGAAAGCGCTTCAATGGTGCCCTAGGTTCTTTGATACCGATCATTCGTTGCCATGGCTGGGTAAGCATTTCCCCCTTTTCTCTTCTAATGAATGTTTCACTTAAAGGCGGATGATGATTTTAACTTCGATTTGAGTTTCTTGATTACCTTCAGTTTATGTCTTTTTGAATTAAGATGAGATTTTTCAGGGTTTTCACGAAAAACCCAGTTTTGGAAGTAGATTCTTTCTGTTGATTAGTTGTAGTGTGGTTGTGGGTTGCTTGAAAAACCAAAGAATCTGATGAAAATTTGGGGATTTTTGTGTTTCTTTGGTTTTATGATCAGCTGATTAGAGTAAATCAATGATAGTAGTTTCAACTTTCAAGTCTTAGTTATGATTTAGGAATGCTGTGTTTGTTTGAGGTTAAGGATCAAAATGGCTGATTAAGCTTTTAATGTTTTTTTCTGCTATGTGTTTTAGAATGGTTCATGATGTTATTTCCATTAGGGGTTATCTGGTTTCACATGGGTCACTTATAAAAGTGCTATTTATTTGGCAATTGATGTTTGTTTTTTCAAATCCGTAAGTGGGATTCGATCCTATGTTTCATCAACCAGGGATGGGCTGAATACCATCAGACTAGTGCTTGATTGAATTTGTTTGTTAATAATAATTTATCTGATTTGGATGTTGGATTTGCTTTCGGTTAGGAGTTCAAGAAAGCGGTTTCTTTTAAACCTCTATGATGGATAGTATTTTGGGACATACATTGTAGAATGCAACATTTCATTTCTTGGAATTTCAAGTCAATGTACAAGGTTGCCCCTTGTCATCATTACAAATATTGAGCCCATTGACTTCTATTTACAAGATTCCCTCTTGTCATTATTACAGATATTGAGGCTATTGACTTATTTACAAGATTCCACTGTCTGGCCAGAAATGAAGGATATATTGTGGAGGGTGTGTGAGTTTATTTGTTTGCATTTGCCGTATATAAAATATTGTATACTTGAAAAAAGGAAAAAAAGATTCTAGTGACTACAAGTATGGAATCTATGTTAAGTTGTCAATATGGGCCAAATGCTTTTAGAAGAGGGATATGAAATTATGGTGGCTTGATTCATGGATACAGATTATCTTACTTTGATGTTAAGAAAAAACATTGGCTGATTGTCTGCTATTAAGAGCATGTTCGGGAAAAAATGTGGCTTTCTGCATAAAGCTCCCCCCACCCCCCCAAAAAAAGAAGCTTACTGAATAAGCCACTACCAAACAGTCATGTATAGATGACCGAATAAGCTATGATTCACATTAAGCTCATTAAGCTGCTAATAAACAGGCCCTAACTTTTTGTAATCTCTTCTATGTCTCTATATGCACCCTGTGCAGATGTTTTTACATTTTGGACATTCTTAACATGTATTCTAAATCTTGATATTGAACAATGCAGACCGTCATGGTTGGTGGACAGCAACAGAATTGCAACAAAGATTAGAAGTGCATCCGGTTCTTGTGATCCTCAACATATCAACTGGAAAAGCAACCCCACTAAATCATGCCCAAATTGCCACCATATAGTTGACAACAGTGATGTATGTAATCTTCACTATTATATGTGTATATATATATATATATTCTCTTATGATCATGATTTTCTTTATTTTTACTAATTTTATTAAATTATTGCCTCTTGATAAGTGCACACACCTTTCTTGCTGTTATGTTACTAGGTTAATCAAGTGTGGCCAGGATTGCCTCGTGGGGTGAAATTTGATCCGTTGGATCAGGAAATTATTTGGCATTTACTTGCTAAAAGTGGTGTTAGCGGTTTCCCACCTCATCCTTTTATCGATGAGTTTATTCCAACCGTTTATGAAGATGATGGAATCTGTTACACTCATCCTCAAAAGTTGCCAGGTACCTAATATGATAATTTTAATTTTGTGTTATTTTCCAAAGATATATGCATAAGTGTCGCATTTAAAATATATAGGTAGTCCGTAATCTAAAGACTTAACTGTATGATGTATCAATGACAATTGACATATAGGCATGGGATCATGTGAGAAGTGAAGTTAAGGTGAGAAAGTGTAAGAAGAGATCTTGACCCTTGATTGCTTTTAATCTCACACCCGCCCGCTTGATACGGGATTGATCCGGTGCATCTCATCCTAATGTGTATCCAAGGGTCAAGATCCCTTCTTACCTTTCTCACCGTAATTTTACTTCTCACCGGAACCCAACCCTTGACATATAATGGGGTGATGAGCAAATATGTAACTCTAGCTTGTAAGGCTAAGTTTGGCAAAACTAGTCAATAAGCTAGCTATTGGCAAATATAAAATGACCTAAAGGAATAATATAAAGGGAGTATATGAAAAATATAAGGTGGCATAATTTGGAAAAAAAAAGTGAAAAAACTCCCAATAAGCTATCTTCCAAACATGACTTTTTCAATAAGCTCAACGAATAAGCTAGCTGATGCTTGCCAAACATGGCCTAAATCTGAAAACGAAAATTTGGTTTTCTGTTTTAGGAGTCCAAAAGGATGGAAGTGTATCTCACTTCTTCCATAGAGCAATCAAAGCTTATAATACTGGAACTAGAAAGCGTCGTAAGATACATGGTGACGATTTTGGAGATTTCCGTTGGCATAAAACTGGAAGAACGAAACCAGTTGTTTTAGATGGGATTCAACGTGGCTGTAAGAAAATAATGGTGCTTTATGTTAGCCCCGTGAAAGGTGGGAAAGCGGAAAAAACGAATTGGGTAATGCACCAATATCATTTGGGTACAGGGGAAGATGAGAAGGAAGGAGATTATGTGATTTCAAAAGTGTTTTATCAACAACAATCACAGTCAAAAACACCTAATGGAAAAGATGAAGAGATCGTACTTGAAGATATAATCGATGATGCTCCAATTGTTAAAGTTGATCCTGTGACCCCTAAGTCTGTGACTCCTGAACCCCCTCGTGCTGAAAGGCGGGTCCCAGATATGGGGTTTGGAGAAGGACCCACTGAAATTTACGCAGTTTCTCCTCGGGTAATTTATCTTTTTTCGTCAAATGGATGGAATATATGATTAAAAGATGGGGGAAAAATGCAACATATTTTGGTTTAGTTTCTATATAGTGAAACAAAGGCATTTTTTTCCTTTCGAAATTTCTTATTTTATATCCATTTTGTTTGGTAACATGTTGATTTTGTAACATCTAGGGGTGAGCATAACCGGGTACCCGACCAAATTTCATGGAACCGGAACCGTTAACATCGGTTCTTTATATTTTGGAACCGGAACCGCTGGGAACCGGTTCCGGTACCGGGTTTCATTATTTAAAAAAAAAATTCCATTGGATACGATAAAAATGTAATTTTAAGTTTATTATAAACTATGAAATACCAGCTTAAAGTAATAAATACAACAAATGGTCAAAACTAATTCGATAAAAATGTAATTTCAAGTCTATTGTGAACATACATAAAAGGTAATATAATTTTATTAATAAATATATAAAATAACTTTTACTTAAAGTAGCGGGTACCCGGGGTACCCGGAACCGGTCCCTGCGGATAACGGTTCCAGAAAAATGAGAACCGGAACCAATACTAATTGGTTCCGTATTTCAGGAACCAGAACCAATCACATCAGTTCCGGTTCCAAAGGCGGTTACCCGGTTACGATGCTCACCTCTAGTAACATTTGTTGACGTGGATACCCGTTTAAGAAAGGTTTACAAAAATGTTAAATAGCAAAGTACGTGGGTGAAGAAAATAGAAAATTTTGAAAGTTTGTTGCATTAAATAGGAAAATTGGGAACTTTGTTACTTCGTGGAGAAAAAAAAATTATTTATTACAATAAATAGCAACTCTTTAACAAATTTCGCTGCATTTTACCCTTTAAAGATTTCTTTTATAATTATACTTTTTTCTAACTGTAGCATGAGATGGAGCTTGTTGATGAAGCCGAACTTGAAACTAGTTACAAGAAGGTTGGCGATAATGAAGATCAAGATCTTCATGTTACAGAAGGAAATGGCGTTTTTGATGAATTAGGGGCTAATAACGATAATAATAATGGTGAGGGTGGAGAAGAGGAACCGAAATGGTGGGATAATGAGTCGCAATATTTATTAGATTCACAACAACTAGTGGAAGGACTTTCTTTATGTGACGAGTTTCTTCAGAGCCAATCTCCTCAAAGAAACGTTGAGAACCAAGAATCAAAGGGAAAACCGAGCCTTGGGGAGTACGCTCAATTAGGACCAGAAAATCTAAAGAAGGATTTGGAAGAGTGTCAAGAATTAGCCTTTGATCCTGCAAATCTTGAACTCGATACCCCACCTGATTTCCGGCTTAGCCAACTTGTAAGTTTATTTAAATCTGCCATCGTTTCATTATATTCGTACACACGTACATTTATAGGGTCGGGTTTAAATGCAAACTCAAATTTGGTTGTGAACGTGAGGACAAATGAGAGTGTGACACGTGTCATATTCAAACGACTGAAAAATGAAGGAAAATATTCGATTCTGTCTGAATATGACATGTGTCGCGCTCTCATTTATCCTCATGATCAACCAACACCTACAAAACAAATGACTTTCACCCATAAAAATTACACAGGGAAATTTCCGTCGGTGATTACTCACATATCACCCATAAAATACCAGTGATTTGGTAAAATCCGATGTTTTTCGAGAAAATACCAACAGATCACTCACAGATTACCCACTAATTTGAATTACCCGCCAGCAATTCACCCACCAAATTTTGTGATGGTCTTGTGAGGAATCACCCTTTAGCAACAGATTTCCCACGGAATGGTCCGTAGGCAAAAGCCTTTCATTTAGTAGTGCAAATTTGAGTTGTCATTTGAACTTTTCTCTATTATTATTATATATTTATATATAATTGGTAATTTTACTTGGGTTCTTGATGTGTGTTGTAGGAATTTGGGTCACAGGAAAGCTTTCTTGCATGGGGAGGGTGCAAGTGATGGTTTTGTTGTTTCAACATCTTAATCTCACCCAAGAAAGATGCAAACTTTCTATGGTGTGTAGATAGATCTTTTGTGAAAGTATTGTATGTTATATACTTGTGAAACTAAAATTGAGATGATGGCTGCACTTTGATCTTTTGGAAGTAATTGTTTATATATGGTTTGTGTGTTGCTACTTACAACTTATATAAATTTTGGGTTTTAGAAACATTAGAATGATGTTTCTTGACAATTACTGAATGGTTTGGTGCAGAATGATTAAGAGACATTTATGATATAGTGCAAAATTAAATATAACTGTTTGGAACCACTTAGAGGTAGATTTATTTTTTGCCAAATAGGATTTACCTCTTATCAAGTCGGATGTTGTCTCTTAAAGGAACTGTTAATAGGTAAACAAACAACCCCTAACTTTTATAATCGTCTACTTTCTCTAATCTTACCCTCAATTATGAGATGGAAAAATCATTTCTCTGTCATTCAGTTAATTAAAATGTATAATGATTGTCTATTTCTAAAACTCTTATGTTTTTTCTTTTTCATTTTAGACGTTTATTTTTGGGATGGAGGAAGTAATAGTTATGGTGAACAACAAACCAGAAAACCGTTGAATTGTTGCAACAAAAATCATGGTTTGGAATTTTGAAGTCTAATTGATAGAATAAGCACCGTAAAGATCAATTAGCGAGGTTTTGAGCCGATACAATAATAACTGATTGCTTATGTCATGATAAGTTTGGTTTTTGTGGTTTTTTCAGTTCATGTTGTGAAAAATTTAACTTCTTTTATGCTACTTTGACGATTATTGTAATAAAATGGGCTTGTTATGATATTAGTATTTAATAAGATTTAAAGCTTATGAGGTCAATAATTATGTGTTTTATAGGAATGTTTATGATAAGTTACTGAAAGGAAGTTAGATTACCTAACAAATTTTACTTTTATGAAATAATAAGGCCAAATAAAGTTTTAAAAAAACTTAATGAGACTCTAAAAATAAATTGTCTTATAAATGTTTTTGTGAGACATTTTCTTGGAAAAATGTTTCATAGAGCACATTAAAAAAGGTTTCATAAAACATGTTGAATACAAGAAGTGTTTCCTACAACTTTGGTTTACATGAATTTATAGATACTGTTATGTAATCGTGTAATACAATATGATGTAAAATTTGTAGCCGAGAATGAAAAATAATGTAAATCCACATTAAAAAGGTGAATCCGAGATTTATGGAATAAATAGTCGAATTAGTATGTATGGGCTCAACGCTTATCTCGTATTTATATGTGTTTATTAGTTGTTTTCAGTGGTGGATCCAGGATTTTTGTCCACTGGGGTCCCATTAAGATAGACTAAAGGCACGCAAAGTCACCCGGCATGTTTCGAGAAATTTTTTAAGTTTTTTAGTTGATTTAAAGGGATTTTCTTATTATTTTTGTCGATTTTGAAAAAATTTCTTAGTGTTTTTGTCGATTTCGAAAGATTTTTTGGTTTTTTTATTGATTTTAAGAGTTTTTTTAGTGTTTTTGTCAATCGCCGGCAAGATGGGGTCCTTTAGAAAATTTTACTGGGAGGAACTAATGCTAAATATAGTATTTTTGATATTTTTTAACCTGTAATTTTTTTTAATGGTTGACTGGGGTCCTGGGACCCCCCCCCCCCTCCCTCCCTTTAAAGGGTTGCATCCGCCCCTTGTTGTTTTTGTTAATTTAAACATGAAACTTTAAAAAATTGTATATACAGAGTAAAACTTGAATTTTAAGAAATTATGCACTAATAAACATATCATAGAATGCTTATAAATTGTTTTTAACTTTTTTTATTACCAAAAATGCCCTTAACCTCAAGGGTGTCTTTTTGTAGATAAGGATTGTAGAGCCCTTGGGTATATGATGCCAAACTCTATGCCAAGTGTTATTTTGGATAGTTAGCTTGGACATGACAAATGTGGTGTTACTTCTCAAAGGACAAAGGCTACTTTATTTTTCTATTTCTACTTGATGCATAGTATTAAAAAGGACATATTTGATCTCGACTCTTCAATACCCCGTTGTGGGCCCGATTTAGTCAAACGCCTGTGCAATAAGTCACTAATGTATGTGTCTTTATGCATAAATATGCACACCTCTATTTCCTTTAAGAGTTGTGATATCACGTACCTGATCAATGGTCGATAAAGATTAGATCTTAAAAATACTATGAGATCTTAAAAGTTAAAAACAATACAAGAAGACTTAGATTGACTCACTGCTTAAGGGAAGCATCCATGTTGTATGCAAAAGGAAGAACTGATACTAGTGGACGTACATCGATATATTTCTCGTATAAATGAACTATGTTTTGGCAACTTGGAGAACTTTTACTTAACAGGGGATCTTTTTTTCGTATTTTACATGTCGAGGGTGTAAATTGACAATCTGCAATCAATCGAACTTCTAAAACGATGCATTTGAGCAATAAAGTTTTGGGGTCTAAAAGAGAGAAAATCAAACTTGAGGAGTGAATTTTTACATTTTATTTGATTTGATAATGATACAAATACATCTATATTGACACTTGAAAATATTTTTAGATTATGCCTTAATATCCAATTACTTGCTATCGGATGCAATCTGAATCTGGAATCCTCCAGGATCAGAAAATACACAATCCGGTATGTTGTTGGATTTAACATTTGAGGGACCCGAGAAAAGATCCAAATCTGAAGGGATATGGATCCATATCTTAACATGGATTCGAATCATGCATACAATCCTAAAGTCTTTTAGGATCCAGATGATATGTATTCTTACTGTAATCTGAAATATAACTTACGTTTCGGAGAGAAAGATTAGAATAAGATTTTTGTTGTAAAAGTCTTATTATTATTATCAAGATTGGTCCAAAGGCGAAATGAATTCAACATTGGATTGTTATCAAGCTAATTGAAGACCAGTACAAGATCAGTAAGAGTTTGACGAATATTGTTTTTGGCAAGCCAACTTTTGAGTGCAAACTTATCTAGTGAGTTTGACTCACCATCTCTACCAACTCTTGTCCTGCTATGCAAACATCCTCAACATGACAGACAAAGTAAGTTCAAAAGTGTTATTTTATTAGTATCATATTTTCTTTATTATTCCATCTACATACAGAAGGATGTGTTGTGTTAACTAACGTCTACATCAAATCTTTAAGATATTCAAAGGCTGAAATGAATAGTACAAGCATACACTGATTAATAAATCAGATGATGACACATATTAAAGTTGGACAACAACATTTAATTCATTTGTGGCGATAAAAGGTGACATTTGACAATGTCGCAACTCACAATTTTGATAAGAATCTCTAAGTGATAGTTTTTAGACAAAATCAACATCAACATCTGAAGATTATCTCAGTTCTTCAGATATAAAAGAGTACCTTCTTCTATTCTTTTAGTCTCTCCTTTTGTGAGCAAATTTGTCACCAGACAAATTCTTTAGGATCAGGTCTTACCTCCTTAGCTTCTGCAACAAACTTATAATTCTTTGTTTTTATAAACACATGTAATTAAAAAGTAAAAATATGTTGTATTTGTATTCAACTCTCTTTTCTACAAACATTTTCCATGTTTGTCATTACCCAACACAATGTTTAAAAGAGAAAGGTTTAAAATAATAGAGAAACAAAAGTTTGAGGGGGTCTAAAAGAAAGAATCTAATACTTAGAGGGGTAAGCATTAATTTGATAATGATAGTTGAATAAAATACCTCTTAAATGGTACCTCTACTAACAAAGAATTTGCTAATTTAATCCAAATTCTTCATTTCACTTTATGCACTACTATTTTTCTACGTAAATAATCAAAACCAAAACACATAACCTATTTTTTGCCTGAGCTAAGCATAAGAAAGAACTTAGTTCAAAATTTGTATAAGCTAGTTCTAATTTTCCAATCTACATATTCTAATTCGAGTATATATATCAAGGTTAATTAAAATGAATTTGAACTCAAATTGACAATGAAACTCAAGAACGTTAATCAAAATCCCATTGTGATCAAATCAATTAATACCACATATATTTGTAAGATGTATGAGCCAAAAACCATGATTATTTCATGTGTTAGTTTGTCGGTGGAGATGAAGGAAGAAAACAGATCCCCACCCACTCTCTCATCGTCTCTTTCCACGAAACTTGCTTTACAATCTCATTGAATGGTTAACAAGGAATGGCATTAGGCCGTAGATGGTGCTGATGATTATGTACAGTGGTGAAGTTGGGTTCAATGAAGCAGTGTTGAAAGATGATGAAAACTATTAAAGATTAGGAGTAAAACGTACGGGAAGACAAAAATGATAGTTTGAACACTAAAATAAATCATATACAACGCGACGCTACTTAATGTATTAAAACATAATGTTTGTTACAATGAACTAACTTTTCTGAAAATATGGTTTACAAATCGAAAATAATCTATGGACCATTGTTTGTAATTTACGCCTACAAATTACTAGAAAATTCACAACACAAACAAACAATATTTTTTCTTGCATATAATTAGTAGCATATCCATAATTCTTAAATTATCATATCAATTTCCTTTATTTATCTTTTTCAAAAAGTACATGTATATATTCCATGCATGCATAATTGCATATGATGATGTTGCAATTAAATCAAAGTTCAGCATAATTTATGTAATTATCCAAAACTTGAATATGACATGACATATAATGAGCATATGGAAGGTTGGAACAAGAAGATGGATGAGATGGATTCATTATTTATGTATGTATTTGCATATTATTTTCATCCACAAATATCTTATCTTATCTTCTTTCTCACACAAATATATATGCAAAATTTCAAACATGATACTTTAATTTTACACGAAAAATTCTTTTACTATAGTTAATCACATGTGAAACTATATTAGAAATGCTGATAATCTTTGATGTGGCCTATAGGTTGTGGTCAAGTCGTTCACACACCACTAGATCCACCCGTGTGTATTATCATAGGTTATAAGGGTATGTTCACGTTTTCGTAAAATAAAGGTGTTCTTGTTTCAAGTTTCAAGTTTCAACTACGAGAAATACAAGATGAATCAAATCACATGTGATTTACTACACATCTAGAAAGATGTTGGTGACTGGTCAATGTGACCAATGTCGCGTGAAAACTTGCATATGCAATGGTTGATAAATCGATCCTTCTAGACGTGTTGTAAGTAAAATGTGATTTACTATCAAAACACATGTGATTTCTTCTCATAAGTTGGTTGTCTTCTCGTTTAAACCCAACCATATATAAGAGATGGTTCAAATAAAAAAGACAAAAATATTAAGAACATTAGAATATACGATTCATATGTGAATAATTGATAAAAACATAGATAAACAAATGTGGCTTCACATATGCACATTCAAATGGATTTTTTACGGGATTATTCCTACCTTCTTAACATTTTTGTTTTTATCATTTGAACTTCTTTGTATGTATATGTGTACACATACACGATATGTACATAATGCATAAAGTTGGTGGTATACAGTACTATTTAAAAATAAAATAAAATGAATGAATATTCATTGACACAAATTTCTAGCAGTTTCAACTTATAACTAAAATGAATAGTTCTATTTGAATTCCATTTTCAATATTTCATAGTTTCTGTATATGTATCGATTTATATTTGTTATGTCACTTTCCCAATAAGATATTGTACGATATGTTATTGGTCCTTACAGATAATAATAAAAAGGGGAAATGAGTTTGGTTGGGTGGGACTCACCACACGTGGTGAAAGATATGGTTGTTGCTTGTTATGACCAGTCGCGTTACATCCCAAGCCGACAAAATATTGAGTACCATCGGTTCGACGGGACCAATTTTAATAAATGCTCTCTTTTCTTCATATATAAACTTTATATAAATAATTGATTTGTATTTGTATTTAAATACAAGAATTTAGATCAATGTTTAAAATATATTTTTCTAATAAGATAAAGCTATAGAATCGTACAAATATGTTTATTTAATATATCAAGTGGTTTTAGTGTACTAGAAAGGCAAGAATTTCTACAACTTTCTACGTACATTTTTTGAACTTTGTTCAAAAAAGGTTAAATTCTTCCTTTTCTTTTAATACACTTATTTTTAGTATTATTTATCTATTTAAGTCGTTGCATTGTTTTTCTAGATTAACTATTTCAGAACTCTTTTTTGATTTTGTTTTTACTAGAGTTGTGTATGTACTTGTTTAACTTAAATACTTTTGTTTACATACTTTTCAAGAAAAACATTATAATTCTTTAAAGCAAAAAGAGTATTCATGACATGATAAAAGCACTTGTTTATAGGTGTATGACGCATGACAATATACGAAAGTTACAACGGAACTTGACCTTAACATCATTAACATATCGTTACAACAAATTTTTGACCTTTTAAGGATGATTTTATATTCCAAAAAATGAGGTTTAAATCAGTTTATACACACCTTCACTGATTTTATAACAAGTTAAAAAAATTAAAAATTACAAAAACTTTCAATGATCCAATATAAGTTGAACCGATAGACCACTTAGAACACAATTATATATTATTCTTATTAGTTGAGTCCGCTTAATAATTAAGTTTTAGAGTAAATTACATGATTGGTCCTTGTGGTTTACATAAAATCATATTGTACGTCTCTAAATCATAATAATTATAAAAAACGCCCATGTGGTTTACATTTTCACACGTCTTTGGTCCTTGTACCCTAACTTCGTTAAAGACATCTATCCAATAGGTTAACTTAGAGGATATTTTAGTCTTTTTTTTTATCACTTTTTACTTTTCTATTAAAAACTGATATTTTGAATTAAATACCACAGGGATCAAGATTGTAATTTGCTATAGCCATAGATATACTTATATATAATACACAAGTAACAGAAACTTCCCCAATTTTCCGATTAGGCAGCCCCGCCTCCTCCCACGACAATCGACCTCTACTCAATCGTTGTCACTAGCCTCTACTAAGTCGCCGTCATCGGCCTCTACTCAGTCACAGTCACTGTCACCGGCGACCTGCCTCTACTCAATCATAATCATCGTCACCCTTCAACCTTTTGTCACCATAGCCAAACTCCATTGCTCGCCGCCACCGAGATTGTGAAACCCACAGTTGTCCTTGTTACTCTGCCACCTTACGGAAAGACAGGGTCATTCCTTAGCATGTTAAATGCGAGACTTTGAACAGGGCTCCTAAATTTTGGGGGCCCAATCTTACATGTGTTTAGGATGTTTCATCGACCCATGTAAAGCTATAATCGAAATTGTTTATGTTCAAATTATTAATTATTTGGGTTTAGGTTCAAATTATTAATAGTTTAGGTTTAGGTTCAGATTGTTAATTGTTTAGATTTAACCCATTTTTGTGCTTAACAAATATCTCTATTTATGTAATGTAAATCATAAGATTCGAATGTAGCAGGGTCTCCAAAGAGATTGGAACAACCCTGTCGAAAGACTCTAACCTAGATTTGTACGAATATGAAACCACGATCGAATCCCTTACCCATTTTCTAAACCAGATCAATGCCCCACTATGACTCAGTCGTTTCTCCAGCCCCCTTCCACATTATCCCCACTCGAGTCCAGTTTTTGAAGCATGTTGAGTATTGAGTTTTGAAGCTCTGGTTCCGATCTGGGTTTTTGAAGGAAACTAAGTTATAGGTTTTAAAGATCTAGTTTTTGAAGCCCTGTTTTTGTATATTTGAGATCTGGGTTCTTGAAGATCGATTGATTTCTAGTTTTTGGTATACAAATTTGAGGATTTTGTATAGTTTTTGAAATGTATGTTTGTATGGATTATGGTATTGGTCATCCGAACTGCAAATTTGATGATTATAAACATCTGGTTTTTGAAGCACTATTTTTTAGATTGAGATATGAGTTTATGTTTTTTTAGGGATCCAAGCTTTCATTTTTTTTTTGCATTTAAAGTTTTGATTTTAGCTTGATTTAAGGTTTTGATTTGTATAGTTTTGTATTACAAATATTTTGAATGAATCTATATAAATTTGTTATTGATGTTTATATGTGTTATT
This sequence comes from Silybum marianum, assembly GCA_036898165.1. NCBI lineage: Eukaryota > Viridiplantae > Streptophyta > Magnoliopsida > Asterales > Asteraceae > Silybum > Silybum marianum. Next base: position 15,997,844 of record CM072537.1, on the reverse strand, counting down.
AATGTGTTATTAATTCTTCTATGTTCTTAATGTCCCATGGGTACTTCTATGTTCCTAACGGTTGATTTGGTTTTGAGTTTTGATTTTTGGATCTTGAGTTCGAATTTGGTATTTAAATTTGTTCATCGTGAGTGTCAAAGATAGAAAATATTGGGAAGGCTGGAGATAAATAACTTGCAGCTAGAGAAACAAGGAAGAAGATGGAGAAAGTAACATGTTATCGGGGAAACAAGGAAGAAGATGAAGACCGTTTTAATAGGGTGCATTACATTCTTAGTCCTTGTGATTTTTAATAGAAAAAAAAATATGAAATGACTAAATTACCCTTCTAATAAACCTACTTAAAGTGATATGTTAACAAAAACTAGGACACAAGGACTAAATTCGTGTAAAAATGTAAACGTTTCTTAGGATTATTTTAATTTAGGGACGCATAAATAATTTTGTGTAAACCACGGGACGGGACCAATCATGTAATACAAGTACATACACGTGTCATTCGGGTTGATGACAATTACTATTTGGCCCACACATAATGCTTTTTACCATTTTGACCTCCACATGCATTATTATGGGACATGGGTCAACTATTTAATAGAGCGTCGCGTCAGAGGGTTTTTTTAATATTTTTTTTGTTTCATTTAAAATAAATGTATCGAGTAAATTGCAAATTTAGTCTTTCTGGTTTATTGTTTGTTTTTTATTTTGATTTCTATAAAAAATTTATTGCAAGAAAACAGAGTATTTGTTTTGGGTCTTTAAAACTAACGTCTGTTAAATTCCATCCGTAAAACCCTTCATGTGCTTTGCACATCAAAGAATTTTTGTCCTTTTATTATGAGGGTTACATTCACAATGTTTTTCTGTGAAATTTTAAGTGTGAAAAAATGATTTCACAGATCTTCATTTTGGCTCAAAATCTTCATTTTTTTTCTCCATTTTCATTTATTATGAAGATTTTGATGAAGCTGTTGAAACATATTTTGACTCAAAATCTTCATTTTCTCTCTATTTTGGAGAAGTTGTTGGAGATGTTATTACATATTTTAGTTAATTAGTAATTTCTCAAATAAAAAATTAAAAAATATATATTTTTCAATAAAGTTTTATTATTTATGAAACATAACAAATATATCTTTTTAAATATACTGAATAACAATAATATAAACATAATTGATAACATTTAATTTTAAATAATCAATAATTAATATTAATTAGTTAATAATTTGAAAATAATATTAATTATTAATTTGAAATTAACTAATAAATTGAAATTAATAATCAATATCAATTAATATTTGTGTCTAAATGTGTATGTGTTAGGAGACAAGAGGGAGAAAGAGCCAACATTGATAAAAAGTGGAACCAAAGTTTTAAAATATTACATTGTTAGTCCCTCTAGATAATTTAACGGAATCATTTAACAGCGTTAGAGTTCAAAGACCAAGGACGTGTAAAAATGTAAACCACAGGGACCAAATCCATAATTATTTTGAAAAGGGGACGTATAGTGTTATTTAGTGTAAACCACAGGGATCAAATCCATAATTATTTTGAAAAGGGGACGTATAGTGTTATTTAGTGTAAACCACAGGGACCAATCATGTAATTTACTCTAATCTATATCTATATAAAAGCAAAATCTAAAGTTGGCATAATGAGAATGTTTTATTCAACTTTTCTATTTTCTCATAATTTTGAATTTTTTTAATTAAAAAGCTTCTTATTAAATAAGTTTAACTATTTATTTAACCTCCACTTTTCTATTTTCTCATATTAATTGTGTTTTATTAAGTCATAAAAGACATAGACCTTTCGGTTTCTATCCCCTTTTTTATCTCATCTATATATTATATCTCATCTAACAATTTCTTTTCTTTTGTTTGATCAAATCTTTCATCATATTGCAAACTATACAATTGAATACCTAATTAAAATGAAAGCTACATTTTTATGGTTTATTTTTTATGTGAGTTATGTGTTGTTATTGATGTGTTATGTGTTTTTATTTACAAAAAATTTTTATCGTCGATACCGTTGTTTTTCATTCATAAAATCCGTGTAAGAATTGTTGCATTTTATTTTATGATTTGTGTGGTTTATTTGTTATTGATAACATTTTTTTGTTTTGTTTTGTTTTGTTTTATTTTATCGAGTCCTCTATCATATTACAAATTGTATAATCAAATTTCTAATTAAGATGGAAGCTACATTTTTTATGATTTATTTTATGTTTTTATGTGAGTTATGTGTTGTTATTGATTTGTTTTGTGTTTTTTTTGCAGGATTATCTTATCATAGATGCCATTGTTCTTGATCCATAAAATCCATGTGAGAATTATTGTATTTTATTTTATGATTTGTGTGGTTTATATGTTGTTGACGAGTGGCTTTTTTACTCCATGTTATTATATTTTGTTAATTAGTCTTATATTTGTTTTTCTTTGTGTTATATGTTGTATCTATGTGTTTTTTTTCATAGAATTTTTTGATTGTCCATACCAAATGTTATTCCTAAACTTTTCCAAGTAACAACTATTACATTTTTATTATTATTTTTGTGGGTTATATGTTGTCGATGAAAGTTTCGTTTCAAAAATTTCTTCCATGTTCTTATATTTTATTCACCAAGGCTTTTCATTAATATATAATTATTTTGGTTTAATTTTTTAATTTAAATTGAAACCAAACTATATATAACCAAAATCGAATAGCATCTTTCATTTAACATGAAAGGATTAAAACCTCTTTTTACGAATTTTTTTATTGAGAAACCAAAATATGAAGAAACAGTCTCAAGTAGATCGAAAAAACTCAAACAAATGAAAAGAAAAATTATTTAATCGGACTTGCCAATAGTCGAATTGGTCACAATATTGACGACTACTATTACCCTTCGTGCAATCATAATTTTGGGAAGGAATAATGTTTAAAGGAGGGTTTTTGGTCAAATTCGCAAAAGAGTACATTACAACAAATGTAAGCAAATTATCAAAATGTCTCGCAATCATATAAAATTAGGTAACAACACCGTATTTGCATGATGAATCTAAATATTTTATTATTTTAAGCCAATTAGAAAGTTTGATGATGTAAAACTGAATTAACTATATGCATAAAAAAAATAACTAATGATATGATGAAGCAACTTCATATCAGTGTAATATCGATTTATATCAATTTAAAATATAATATGTGATCATCAACCCTCTTAACTTGAATCTTTTTAAAAAATTATCGCTATCGCGCAACGCACGGTATCAACACTAGTAAGAATAATAATAATGTTTTCTTGAAATTAATTATAACTAAGAATCCACAAGAGACATCTTTTTTGTTTATCAACTTTCCTTCAAATTTGGAGATGCACCAACTCTGGAGAGGATTTAAAAGGTATGGAATGGTATCAGATATTTATTTGGCAAACAAAGTTCTGAGGAATAGTCACAGATTCGGTTTCGTCAGGTTTAAGCATGTCCTTGACGAAAGACAAATGGAGGACAAAATTGAGGGGGATATGGTTTGGGTCTTACAAATTAAGGGTCTTCTTGCCGGATAATAGTAGGAGAAAGGTGCCTGGGAGGAACTTGGCAGAAGTGGATATTCTCGATAGTAAAAAGTTATAATTATATTTGGAATTAATTTATTCATTGTTTCATCTTGTTTCAGCTATTTTTGATAGAACAAAGAAACCTTTTTTTTATCCCAACGTTCAATCCTAGTTTTTGTCCTATATCATGTCAAACGTGGATAAATGAAGGAACATGTTTTGATTTTGTGAATAAATAAGGAAACATATTATAACTTATGTAAAACATTTTTCTTGAATGGAAATATATTAGGTTGTTTTGTCGCCAATGGCGTGTAGCTCAGTTGGTTAAGGGGTAAGGAGATGTTTGCTCCAATAGGATGTTGATCTTGGGTTCGATCTCAGGCCCCCCTTGTAATTGTCTTGCGGCTGAATGAGTCAGGTATGCCCCTCACATTGGTAATTAACAGTCTGTGTGGATCGGTTTACGTGTCCAAAAAATACACATTTTTGCTTCAATTAGGCTGTCTTGTCTGAAATATCTCATCAAAGATACGAAAACAAACTTTCGAAAATAATTTTCCTTAATAAAATGCGAAACCTTATATGTTTTTGATTTTGATATAATTTAACTATTTATTTTCCTTCTAAATCAGTTTGATCCAAATAAGTTATAAATGCCAAGTGAACTAGACCACTTCAATTATGAATGTGCCTACATGTCTATGACTCTACGTGTGATATTACTGACCTTACAAAAATTATATTATTTAAAATTAAACTAAATCTAATAAAAAAAATTGAAAGAAAAATCTAATAATTTTTTAAAAATTAATAAGAGCATCTTTAATAGATTCTTCAAAATAAAGAACAAAAATTTAAAATCTCTAAAAAAAATTACACTCACCTTTAACAGAATCCTCATTTTAGAGAAGTCAATATTGATTATAATGTTAAAATATTCTATTTATCTATTAAAATATTATTTAATTTTCGAAATATTAGTTTTCAAAATTTTCTATTGATGGTCTCAATTTGTAATCATTTTTAAAGTGTTCTCCATATTTTCTCCTACTTTCTCTATTTTCGAGATGGTTTAGTGAAAGTTATTAGAGCAAAATACTATCTCAAAATCCTCAATTTCATAATTTTCTCCATTTTAAATAAGTTGTTGAAGACGTTCTAATCATTAGAGCATCTCCAACAGCTATGTTAAACTAGAAAAAATAAGGATTTTAACAATTTACTCTCCAACAGCTATGCTATATCTTATGCTATAATAGAGAAATCGGTAGAAAGAGAGAAAAAATCTTTAAATATAGAGAATCTCTAAATGGAGAGAGAAATAATTATTTAATAGTTTTCCACCAATCATACCCTTCTTTTTTTGGGATATTAAATACATTGAATATTTTATTAATATATTTTATGGTAGAATTGTTAAAATAGAATAGTTGTTGAAGATTGACGTAATATTTTTTAAGGATTTTGATTTGTCATATGCTATTTTAGAAAAAAAAAATTAGCATTGTTGTTGGAGGCGCTCTTATAATTTATTTATTTTATAATCAATGATATTTTTTTATTAAATTATATTATTCTATTAATTTAATGCTTTAATAAGGAAAAGAAATAGTATTCTCTTAAAATATTATATAAAAAATAGAGCTGTTCATGGGCGGGACGATCCGCTAGGCTCGTCCTGTCCAGCCCACTAGAAAAGCGAGCTTGGACGACCATTATCGAAAAAATGGGAAGGCCTGGACTGACTTCTTGAAATTAATGGGCGAGCACGGGCGATGCAAAAAAATATATGGGCGGGCCCGCCCGGCCCGTTAATATATTTATAATAGTTAACTTTTGTAATTAAATTTGCAAATAAAATTGAGAATTCTTGATATTTATCAATTATCACTTAATTATGACTAATGTTAATAAAACTCTTTAAAAATCTAAAAAGTAAAAGCATAATTACCTCAATAGTTAATTGATCAATTCATTATTATCCCATTTAGTAATTTATTTATGAATACTCCATATTTTGCAAAACAATTTTTTTTTCTAAACTATATACATTGTTATGTATTCACATCTAATTTTAAGTTGGAAATATTGCTATGTATTTTGAATTATTTTACATTAACTTGTGATGTTATATAAGTTTGTTTTCTTAGAAGTATAAAAAGATTTTTAGGCCCGTTAATCCGTGAACAAGTCCGACCCGTTTATTAAACGAGTAAGGGCAAGTTTTCAAGACCGTAAAAAGGACTTGGATTTGCTATATTAAGTCCGTTGAACAAAAAAAATAACTTAAACCCGACTCAGACCCGACCCAAGTCCGCAAATGACAACTCTAATAAAAAGGTGTTACTAATTGGCACTTTGCCAATAGGCAGGTTTGACCACCTATGGGCTATGACATGATTCCTACACTATTCAATCATTATTTAAATATTTTTAATTTTAATTTAATATATATGATATATGTAATTTTTTATTATTGATTACTTTAATCTTATTAAAAAATGACAAATATTTCTAAAAATAAAAGAATTTAGAGTAAAGTTCAATTTTGGTCCCTAAGGTTTGCACATTTCAATGGTTCCCGTCCCTAAAGTTTATTTTAATACTTACCCTTCACGTTTGATGCCTTTCAACGATTATCGTCCCTCCCACTAACGACCATCAACTTTTTATGTTAAGTCCAATTAAATGAGAGGTATTTTAGTCATTTTACACATTTTAAATAATTTTCTTGTTTAAAAAAAATCAAACTTTAGGGACCTGTTGTGTAATTAACTATAACATAATATATATATATATATATATTATTTTTATATATAAATGCATACGTACACACATGGACTTAATCGGCACACCGTAAGCACCTCCGTCGCCACCCCTTCCCTGTCAATGACACCCCCGCCCACTCTCTTCCCCGTTGATGACATTCGCTAGGTGACAAATAGCCAGACTTCATCACCGGGGGATCGTGATGGTCGGAGGCAGCCACCGTCTCCATCTCCACTCTTTTCTTTGTCACTATCTAAACCACAGGGACAATATCGTCGGGACTTGTTGTCGGAGACCATATATATAAAAGGATATGTACACACAGGGACCATATCGTCCGGATGATGAATTGTCGGAGACGATATCATCGGCAACAACCATCGTCGGGGACCAAATCACAACAACTCCATGAATGATGAAACCAAATCGGATCTAGTTCTTATGGTTTAGATTAGCTCCATGAATCCAAAATCTCGATTTTCTTTCCTAGACCACCATGGTCGTTGTTCTCCCCCCGATGGTGACCGTCTCCCTCTTCTTCTTCTCCATCAATCACAACAAACACATAGAACTGTTGGAGGTGAATGTTTTGGGTCACCGAATAAAGTGATGGGTCACCGGAGAAACAGTTTGTTTGGTGCCTATAGGTGGAGGGGAGATAGTGGTTGGGTAAGAAGAGAGTGTCGAATGGTTATGCAGGTGATGGAGATCGAGAACGATGGGCAATAAGGTTGTAAAGGTGGAAGACGGTGGTCTGTTGATCAGCCGGAGAACAGTCGGGATGGAGATCTCGTGTTGGGGACGATGGGCGGACTATATGCGACGGTGTATCTATGATGAAACACACGACGATTAAGTCCGCCGATGGTTGTTGACGGTGTTTTGGTCCGGCGATTAAGTCCAGCGATTTGCTCTTTGTCTTTATATATGTTGTTATATATATATATATATATATATATAATTACATAACAGGTCCCTAAAGTCGATTGAACCTCTTCTTCAATTGTTCGTTATGCACCCACACATCCTCCCAAAAGATTACTTTCACACCGGTCTCCTAAATGCCACCCGAATGATTTCGAAAACTCTAGACCCAACTTATCTAAATCTTTTCCTACTTCTATTATTTTCGGCCATACCACCCCTCCCCCCGAATTCCCCCTTGATCCGACTCCTAACCCCCCTTCCTTCCTGTAGATGCTCCTAATTACTTTTCTCCACAAGGCATCACCTTCTGTATGGTATCTGCACCATCACTTCCCTAAAAGCCCCCAATTTAGATCCTTAAGACCCCCAATGTTAAGCCCCCCATTTTCCAAAGAGTCCAACACTTTCTTCCATTTAAGTTTCTATAACTAGGTTATTCTTGGTGTTCATTTTCTTGATGTTCATTATGTGATTATTGTAGAAGATGAATATTCAAGAAAATAAATTATAATTAATTAAAAAATGGTAAAATATGTAAAATAAATAAAGTAAGGTTAAATGACCATTATACCTTCGTGCTTAATGAAGAAATTAGACATCCGTTAGCTCGAGGGACCAATTCTATAACAAAATGCATACATGAAGGGTTATCATATAATAATTTAAGTTAAAGGACCAAGTCTGTAATTTACTCTAAAAATAATATCACTTTTATTGAGTTGTTAATACGGTTATAATAAAACTAATATTGAATTTAAATAATAATATTAATAAAAATTATATTCTAAAGTTGATTGATTGATAAGGAAATTTAGGATTTGGGAGAGAAAATTGCAGAGAGAGGTATAAAGAGAGTATCCGTTTATAAAAATTACGACGTTATTTTTATCTCGTTTTACGAAACTAAAAGAGCATGTAAATGATCATTTTGACGATCTAATATAAGTATATAACCATGGATTTCGATTTTGTGTCCAAATTTCATATTTTTTAGTATTATATAACACAGGTAAATTAGACTTCATATATCAATTTTCATTTTAAAATACCTTTTTCTTCTGGTTATGGTTAACCAAGTTTGCAAGCATACACCTTAACCGATATTATGAACCACTGAATTTCGTAGAGAGACATATTATCTAATTGAGATAAAGAAATTTTAATTAATGACTACTGACTAGGAGCAAATTACTTTTATAACATAATTTTGAATTTTTATAGCATAATAATAATAATAATATTCTTTCGAATTTCACACGTCCAGTTTATGTGATGCATTGTCTTCAGTTCATGCAATAATAACGACATATCTATTATAAACTCGTCGTTTTAAAAAAAATCAAATATTTTGCCTAAAGTTGATGAAAATTAAGTATATTTTTCTAAAATAAGAATTTACATAAACTCAAATACTATTGTATACCATTAACCTTTTTATAATATTCTAAATATTTAAATAGACGTATATCATTTACAAACTCAACAAATCGTTTAGATTTACAAGCAAGTTTTCATGTAGATGAAACAACACATGTGAAAATGCAATATTTATACAATATTGTTTCATATATAAAACATTCAGGCTTGTTTGAGAAAAAACAATTTTAAACATTTACATATAAAACGACATTGTAAACAATAAACATTGTATATTTACGTAAATTGTTATATATAAAACAACAAGTGAAAATTAATTTATAAAATTATACGAATTATTGAATTTTTATAGACTCTATTTAAATAATAATTGAACACTTCTACCAACAAGAATTACAAGGGAGACATATTCCTATAGAAATCAGCCAAAAACTTTGGAACTCGAAGGCATATTTTTCATATTTGGTTTTTATCTTATTGAGAACAATATCTGGTGCTTGATTTGGTTGGTCAAACTCTATATTTAATAATAAAATTTAATAAATAAACTATACTACTTTAAATAAAATTAAATATTTCTAGCCATAGTCATTTATTTAATTCTCCATCAAAATGAAATATTTCATTTTATATTTTGACCAAAAGATTCTCGTTAAAAAAAACCAAAGTGTTACTTTGACTTTTAGTTTCTTCTCAAAATTTACTTCAATTTTATGTGATATCCTTGAAAAAGCATGCTATAAATTTTGGACGGTATACAACGGACACCCAAGACCCAACTATAAACTATAGTCCAATATTGCATTATTAATATCATAAATTTAATATTATATATTATATGATTTCATCTTTTAGAAATACCGTTCACTTTATTTTTGAAAAAAACAATAGAATGCAATCAATAGAAATACCTATTGTAATCTCTATCGTGGGCCCACCAACATCTTTGACTTAAAAACAATGGGATAACTTTTTAAAAATTAAAAAGATCAAGATAAAAGAAAGATGGAGACATAAATGAAAAAAGAAGAAGAAAAAGAATCATGATCAAATCATAAGTTAAAATTCAAGTTGAAGTTAAATAATTTCAAAACTCGTAAGTGAAACTGATATCTAGTATAATCACAAATCAAAAGGTGCGATATATGGTTACAAAACTGTTGAAGCTCTTTCATGCCGTCATTTTTCTATTTACAATCTTTCCAACAGAAAAGAAAACTTCTAAATAAACTATAAGTTGAATCAATCATGATAACAAAGAAGCATGACCACACATCTCCTAATAATGTAAAGTCTTGCTTTTTGCTCTTTAAGCACTCCTCCAAATCCTTTAGTTGAAATCCTTCTTGTGGAGCTCCCCATGTTATTGTTTCCTATCATCTTCATCTCTTTCTTTGCCTTTGCTTCAATCAAGTGATCAGAAAATCGAATCTATTTTACAAAAGAAAGACAAGATTTGAATCTGAAAATAAATATTTTGTGAAAGAATGACCGATTATATGGTAGGGGAAGGAGGAATCAAGAAATCTTTATGTGGGTTTGTTTTGATTTACAAGAGAGCTTTTTGTTTTGTGTTGAATATGTTGTATGGATTTCTTTATATAGAGGGTGAAATATTTGGGGTGGGGAAGGGGGAGAGGTGGATGGTACTAGAGAGAAGGGTGGGTGGGGGGGGGGGGGGTGGGTTGGGGTGGGGTGTTGAAAGGAAGTGGTGCTTCTTGGGTCACCAAACATTTTCTTGTGGGGTTCACTCACCACTTGGGATTCCATATCAAACATCAATGAAATATTATCCTTGCAACCCCCATTAAACAACTTTGAACATCTCTTAATACACATATATAATTTAATATATGAATATTATGCTTGCAACCCCCAAATCTCATTGAAAGATCAATAAATTAAAGGGATAAAAATTGTAATCATATGTTCAATAATACACATATATAATTTAATATATGAATATTTAGACTATTTTTTAACTAATTCAACTATTTTAGCAAATTTAATTTTAAATCTTGTTCCTTTGTCATGCTACATGTATATATAAAATAAAAGAAATGGTATACAAATTGTAGCTATATTGGTATACATGTCATCTTCATATGGGAATTGGTGTTGGCATCACCCACAAACATAGTGGGGTCTAACATCACCTCACTATGGTAGCATTAATACAAAACTTATCATCTTTTTAATTCAACTTCTTCATCATGAGGTTATCATTTGTCTCTTTTTGATCTTTGTTAATTATATATATATATATATATATATATATATATATATAACATGGTGGATTGTGTATGACCAAATAGATGCAATGGGATGGTTTTATTGATATGATTATAGTTATTTAATACTATGTAATCATGTATTTAAGTATTTTTAAAACAAAATAACATTTTTGTGTTGATTTTGACTAACAAAATGTCTAATACAAGGGTACATCGAGATGACCATGTATTAGTTTAAGTTTCTGAATGTTATTGGATCTGAAATTTAAAACCCTAGAACGAAGGTTTATTAAGGATGTTAGAACTATGAATCAAGGTGGTTATATATCAAGCGAGATAAAAAAAATTAGCATGTATATTGGATTATCCAACCGGGCATGTGGTTTTGCTAATGAATATGCTTTAAAATTACAATTCTATTAACGATTAAAAATTAATGCAGAGAATAGAAACCTTATATGTTACTGTATATAAATTTTAATTAATGAGTGGAGAAGGTCAACAATATTGAAGTCAAGAAAACCTTTTATCTATACTAAATTATAAAACATTTTGTTGGTGATCTATCTCCGGTAAAATACTCGATTTTGTCGGTGATCTATCCTTTATCAAAAGTATCAATCTTTCCATAAACAAACCCACCGACGACAGTCCCGATAGCATCAGAAGTCTGAAAGGTATCTAAAAGGTTCTTACTGGGGTTCCATTTGTTAAACAATTGTTGTGATGGATTTCGGCAATGAAAATTTTATTGAAAATCAAGAGAAGTTTGCAAAATTTTTGCACCTAATTTTACAAAAAACAAACCATTGATTCGGACTTCAGACGTTTGATCAATATTATCTTCTATACAAATGTTGAGTACTTTATATGTAAGATTAATTTGTAAGAACATCTCCAACAGCTTTTCTATAAATTTTCTAAATTTGAGAATGAAAAGTCAAAATCTCTAAAAATATTTTCTTTCAACTTCAACAGTTTTTCTATTTTAGAGAATCCATCATTACTTATATTATTAAAATATTCAATAATTTTTTTCTCCTACACATTTAATTTCAATAATTTTGATTGGTTATCTATATTAAAATAATGTTTGTCTCTCATAGTTTAGAGATTTTAGTGATTTCTTCCCAAATCTCTAAAATAGCAACTAATATAGCAATGCTGTTGGAGCACTTTAAAAATAAAAAACCCTAAATTTCTTATTATAGCAAAGCTGTTGGATATGCTCTAAGGTTTTGTTTTGTCATATAAAATCAGCAGTAATTAAAAAAATTAATAAATGTGTTAGTGTGCACTAATCCTAAGTTTCTTTTATAAAACAACAATGCAATGTTTCATATATGATTTTTTAAATGCAAGACAAGTTTATAAATTTGTTAAGTGTATTGGATTTATAAATTTGTAAATTCTATTGGATTTCTCTTTGTGTTACTCCCAATTAACCCAAAACCCTAAATAAACAAAATTTCATATCTTTGACCAGATTTTTTTAAGCACGCACTTTTGGAGATATGTGCTTACTCCATTCTTTGATGCTTTATGTCTCTTTTTATTGGAAATTCTTTTTATGTATATTATTAATAAAAGTTAAAACTATATTTATTTTTCAAATTACTTTTCAAAAGTGGATCATATTTTGTTCTCAAAACATTCATATTTTTAGATGAATATGTTCCTATATCATATTTATAAGAATAAATTGGGTAGACAATTTAATAAAATTTTAACATTAATAAAAAAAGAGTATTGGTTCTACCCACCGACAAGAATAACACATCTTTAAATTTTTTTGATTTAACTAAATATTCTCGAATTTAAAAAATATATTAATATTTATGTGTATCTTATAAATTATTATTGTTTGTATTATTGTAACAAGTAAATTTTAAGAATTTTTGTTTGTGGAGTTATTAAAAGTGATTATAATGTGTCAATAAATGTCTTCGAATTTGTTTCTCCATGCAATATAATAAAATTTATTTAAAAAAGTATGCATGGTATCTTAATTTAAAAAAAATATTAATATGAAAAAAAGAAAGAAGATACACATCTAACAATCAGGGCCGTCCCTGGAGGAGAGCGGGTTGGGCGTATGCCCAAGGCCTACAAGAAATAGGAGCCCAATTTTTTCGTATATACTATATAATATATGATAATAGTTCAAAAAGGCTAATAAATAAAATAGACAAATTATTTTAATATCTAATATAATCCAAAAAGAACTTAGTATTATATTAAAGATCCAAACTTGTTTTAATTATTTATAATGGAGAAGAAAATATGTAAAAATAATAATTGGTTGTTCATTTTATAACATCCTTTATTGTTGCTATATTTTTTTTTATTTACTACTAAAATCTAAAATTATATTGCCTAGAATTAGAAAACATTGATATATTATGTATCATTCATCTCCCACTAACTCTTTTGATTATTTTCATCCGCATGAATTTTATTTTTGTATTATAGTATAGTAAAATTCTTGTTATTAACTAAAAAAACTCCTAGATTTTGAAAACAATTATCAATCATATGGGACGATCCACCTTATATCTATATTTAGGGTCTCAAAACTATTATTTTTTTCATATATTATTGACTCTTTCTTACCTATTGAGTATATGAATCTCAACTACTTTCTTATATCTAAAACAATAATTGGATCTCAAATAATAAGCAATATGGACTTTTGATTATAAGATTAGAGGTTCTAAAAAGTTTGTTTTAACACTAAAAGTTTAAATCAAAGGGTGTTAGCTCAGTTGGATAGGTAACATCCCTGGGGGTGTGGGGTGAAAGCCACACTACCAGGGTTCGATTCCTGCGGTTGACATTTCTGAGATATCCAGACTTTGGACCTGGGCCTTAGGGGCCAGGTTCGGGGCCGATACGGGAGGATCCAGTCTATGGGATCCACTTCCCTGCCGGTCGGGTTCAGCCATAGGTTGGGCCGGGTCGCAGCGGATTAGTGGGTTGGCCCGTAATGGAGACCCGATACCGCTGGAGCGTGTGTGTGTGTTATAGATGCCGTTAAAAAAAAAACACTAAAAGTTTAAAATGACGATGAAAACATTAACATAATTTGACATGAAAACCAAACTGATTTGTATATTGATTTACATAAAGTGTTACTCAGAATAATCAACATTGTGAACCCAAATGATGTCAATCTATATGATAAAATGTGTTTGGCAGTGGAATAGATTTACGATGTTACGTAAAAATGATATAATGGATAATATTAATTAGAATTAATTATTGATTGATTTTGCATTTAGAAAATACTGGGAAAACGGTGTTATATGAATTATTAGAAAATGAAAACAATCTATTAAAAAAATTGTACTTATCGAGGGTACATTTTTAAATCTCTCCCAAGGCCTAAAAATCGTTAGAAACATGCCTACTAACAATTGCATGTCTATTAAACAATTGGGACATGCCCCATGTTGAGATGAATGCGATAACAAAATTAAATAAACAAAACTAGTAGGAACGGGGTGTGTATTTGGTTATGACTTGTAAGAATTCAAATTAACTTAAGCCTATGAAAGAACTTTAACAGAACAATGCATATAGAGAGAATATAAAGGTTGCAAATTCTTATTAATCATAAATTGTTTAAACAAGAATGAATTTATAATGGAAAAGAAACGTTCATCATGGTAAATTCTAATATTTGGAAACAGTTATTCCAATCACTTTGTTTTACGAAGGCACGTAATCTTTCAACACCTCCTCTTGTGCCCAGTCAAAGAGGTGAGTGCATAATTTTTGCCTCATTAAGACCTGATGCCAAAGAACAAAACCTAGTGCGAAAAATAAAAACTTTGGACGAAGAACAGGATACAAGGCACCATTTAACAATTCCTTTAACCTACCATCTTTTTTAATTCGTACCTCAATTAAGAGGTTTAGAAAACATGATGATGCATAAACTGTTGTCTCACTAAAACCCTGCACCAAGGTTCAAAATCCAGTGGAAAAAATAAAACATTATGTGAAGAAAAAAGCAGAACCCGTCAATAATACATGTTACATAGACGCCTCCTTTTGTCCATTACCTCCTGATGATTGGTACATAAATCAAAGGACTTTAGAATTTTTTGGTATTTTAATATTTTTCATAGGTTTCTCAATAAGGGAGTGATTTGGTAAACAAATCTCTCACATTCTTCTTAGACCTTACTTACTACTAGAAAATTATGTATTAGCGATGGATTTTAGCAACGAAACTAATTAGTGAGGGATTAGCGAGGGAAAGATCAAAAATTCATTCCGTTGTTAATCAGTAGCTAATATCCCTCGCAAATTGGCGAAGAAATAGGTTTTTGGTCCATATATTTGTAGGGGTGGTTTCAAATATAAACCATGTAGTTATTACAAACCATACAAACCATTATATCGTGAAACAATTGAGATATTTATGAACAATTATCATGATTTATTAATTATGACTGAGATATATATGAAAGATAATAAGGTTTATTCATTATCATAATGACTTTGGATTAGTAAACAAAACAAAATCAGATATTTATTAGACTCGATGGACGGTTAAGATTGGTTTGTAAAGTTTGTTAGAATTGCATGTTTTGTAATTGAGACGTCCTATAAACACACACACACACAGGTGGAGGTTTAAACGATAATACCTCCATTTTGCGAAAACGCAAGAACACCTTTATCATATGTGATTATATAAGTGAGCGGGCCTGGTAGTGTGCGGACGACTTGGCTCGTGATCTAATTCGCGCCAATTAAAAGCTATCTACACCTTTGATTTAGTATCACATATGATAGATTATAACATCACACGAATAACACCCTTACCACATGTGGTAATACATGTGATGCGGCATAGTAATGTACGGGGATTTGGCCCGCAACCTAGGTCGCACCAAAGGTCGTTCGATGTCTCTAATTTAATACCACATGTGTATAATATGTGATGTACTATAATATCACATGTGATTGACTATGGTAAAAGGGTGTTATCGCATTCTCGTAAATTGAGATTTTCTCGTTTGAACATCTCCCTATATATATTATCACAGCAAAATCACATCATAGAAAGTCTTCGAATTATCAAAGCATTATTATATTATTATTACAGCAAAATCACATCATAAAAAGTCTTCGATATATCAAAGCATTATTACATTATTATTACAGCAAAATCAGATCATTATCACATCATCATTATGCAACACATGAGAAGTCTCCAATGACACTAGCAACATTTAAGGATAAAGACAAATTTAAGATAACATAAAATTGTTGATAAATATTAATATATTTTCATTTAATATAACTTTTATTATGAGTTAAATAATTTAGAGGCTAAAAAATGTTCTCGCATTTTCGTAAAACAAAGATGTTCTCATTTAAACCCCACCTATATATATATATATATATACACACACACAATGATCATAGATCACACAATGTAGAGTGAAATACATTTTTCGTCCCTATAGTTTGATGTCTTTCCAGACCCTTTACCTATTTTGAAAAATTAACGGAACTTGACCTTATGGTTGAAATTTTTTAACATATTGTGCCTTTGTGATTGCAAGTTTTAACAAGTTGGATCGATATGCTTGTATTAGAAATGTAGGTCGTTAGAAATATACAACTTATTAATTTTCAAAATAAAACCGGAAGTCATTAAAAACACCAAAACCAATATGATGACAAAAAATGAAATCCACCCGACAATTTAAATACAAATTGATGCCCAAGTCCTAAAGTCCAAGATAGCCCAAAAATATGGGCTCATATATGGACCCAAACCCAAATACCAATGATTACAATCTATATATTCTATATATAAAGCAGAATCATGAGTTGTCCACATGGCACCTCTACAGGATATGAATCGTCCACATGGCATCTCTCTTTCTTTTAGTTTTTTATTTAGACTGTTTTTTTCTAATTTTTCATCAATCAATATTAGCCATTTATTTACATTTAATTCAAAATTCTTCATCTTTCGTAACGCCCCCCTCCTCCCTATATACCCTTTTTTCATTTGATGAACATTGAAACGTTTTTTTCTATAGATTTTGTGTTTTAATTGCCTCATGAAGCATGCATTATGATTTTATCATTGATCAGTTGGGTCTATTTTGTTGGTTTGGTTTGAAGTTAACAAATAAAAAAAATTGTATATTAATTTGGTAACCATAATATTGCCAATGTTTTTAAGCTTAAATTGACATTTTTGAGGATGTTTTGTTTAGACAAACTACAAGTTATGGTCATGTCTATTTTACCCATATTTATGATTAGTGTTTGAATTAATTTTGTTGAACTTATGTCTATTTACGTTATATAGACAAGTGATGATATTGAAACACTTTCTTTCATTATATATTTTCTCTTGGGGTTTTCTTTGATTCATTAACTTACATTCATATGCACCATTTATTACAATTCATATCACCAATTATTATAATTGATATCCCTTTGTGTGTTTAAGCGTATGTTTATTTATGTGCATAAAAGTGAGGGTAGTGCATTTTAAGAGAAATATGGATCAATATGCGATTAAAAGTTTAAATTACAATATTACATATATAATGGCTTTATACCAACTTACTTCATTTCTTCACTTTTCTTCAAGAACCTTACTTAATGACTACAACAATCCACGCGGAATATAGTGTCCACATTCAAGGGTTTGTTGAAGCAATGTGGAAAAAGGAAGTTGTTGCAAGTTTTGAAAATTGTTATCAAAATTATGATTGAGAATGTTGATTTCAATAAGAGTGCACATTCTTGATACATTATGTGGATTCTTTTGTTCTAAAAAGAAACATCAATAATTTTGAATGTATTTGAACTTCATTTGAGCATTGGACGGTTCATTACTTTGTATATTCGTTTGATAATTGTATTCATTTAGTATTGATAATTATAGTGGATACGAAACTTTAATATTTTCTTTTTTCATTATTATATGTATCTCAAAACTATTCAACAACTATTGAACATCAATTTAATTTTATCGTGACCGTCGCGCAACGTGCGAAGCCAAAGACTAGTTTAACAAATAAAATGGAATCGATGACCATCAACAAATGTTGATATTAACGATGGATTATCGACAGTTATTACAATAAAGTGCAATTTTGTCCCTTTTTTGGTCTGAGACACTAAGAATGCGTTTGGTTCGGGCAATGGAATGAAAATGGAAGTGACCCTTGGAATAAAAATTTAAGTTTCTGGATGAATAAGCCCATTATATTATATAAAACCAAACATTTTCTTTTATTTTCATTCTCATTAATCACTCTTGTGATAACCCTAAATTCATTGAAGCTGATTTTGGGTTATTAATTCCATATTTGGGCTTTAGTTAATTGGATCTGGTTAGTTGATGGGCTAGGGCTCATTTTGGATATGGCCCAAGGTATAAATAAGGTGTTAGGAGAAGAATTTCATTCATATTCCACATTTCACCAAAAATCAGTGTGTGTATGCTAGTGTGTACGTAAAGAGCAAGGAAGAAGGAGAAAGGAAGAGCATTCTTGGAAGTGATCATCTAATCAGGTATATTACTTCTTATTCCATTCAATCTAG
Organism: Silybum marianum; assembly: GCA_036898165.1. Lineage (NCBI taxonomy): Eukaryota > Viridiplantae > Streptophyta > Magnoliopsida > Asterales > Asteraceae > Silybum > Silybum marianum. The sequence goes on along the minus strand of CM072537.1, from coordinate 15,979,394 downwards.
TCTTAATGAAGAGTAGTGATTGAAGCAAAGGGGTTCAAAAACCCTAAGTTTTTGTTGGGTAAACCCCTTATGATAGATTGAATCCCATTTGATGTGGATGGATGGGGATATAGGGATTTATTGTTGAAGTTATTGATTAGTGAAGGGAAAAGTCTGAAAAAACCCAACGAACTATGTGATTTTGAATGATTAAGTCCTTAAACTATTTTTTTGAATGAAAAAACCCTTAAACTTTCTGAAACCGGTTAAATACATTCTTGTAACCTGTAAAAACAGGTAAATGTTATAAAAATTTGGAAAAAAAGTCGAAAAAAACCCAACAAACTATCTGATTTTGAATGATTAAGTCCTTGATTTTTTTATCGAATAAATCCCAAAAAAATTTCCTAAATCTTTTTACCAAATTAATTTTTGAACTTTCTTTTAACAAATAATCTCAAACTTTTTTTGAAAACTAAAATCATGAACTTAATTTTGAACAAATAAATGCGGAATTTTTTTTGAACAAAATCACAAATATATATATATATATAATTTTTCTTGCCGACAAACAAATTACAATAAATCAATTAAATATAGATGAATTATATAATTTTCAATACTAATTACAAAGCATAAATCAAATTCATTAACTTAATTTTTTTATGTATAAGTATTTTATATGTATCTATTTATGTTCTATACCTGAACTTTTATATGTTTCATAATTAGTAATGGAAATGGTATAACTAGTGGATGTCTGGATGACATCCCTGACTACCCGGGTTTGAATTATCGCGGCTGCATGTGGCGATATCCAGACTTTGGCCTGCCACTCTGTGTTGGATCCTGGTTGCCGGGGATTACTCGGGTGCCCGAATGGATCCCGGATACCCCGGAAACATGTGTGTGTTATTGTCGTTTAAAAAAATTTATATATCAATATTTTATATGTTTCATAATTAGTAATGTAAATGGTATAATTTTTCTTCATTTAATTGATTCATTGTACTTTGTTGTCGGTAAGAGAAATTATATATTTTTTGTTTATAGTTTTGTTCAAAAAATGTTTCGGATTAATTTGATCAAAATTAAGTTCATGATTTTATTTTATTTTTAAAAAGTTTGAAATTTATTTGTTTAAAGAAAGTTAAAAAGTTAATTTGGTAAAAAGATTTAGATTTTTTTCTTGGAATTTATTCATTAAAAAAAATCAAGGACTTAATCATTTAAAATCAGATAGTTCGTTGGATTTTTTTAGACTTTTTTCCAAATTGTTATCACATTAACCTGTTATTACAGGTTACAAGAATGTATTTAACCGGTTTCAGAAAGTTTAAGGGTTTTTTCATTCAAAAAAATAGTTTAAGGACTTAATCATTCAAAATCATATGAATACCTCCATTGTTGTTTAATCTCAAGTTTTGTTAGATTGATTAATTTGGGTAAATCATGAGGAAATGATTATATATGTTTAAATATCGATTTCAGAGCTTAATATATTCATTAGATATGTTTTGGAGATGAAAGAAATTAGTATTGAGAGTATTGGAGGGTTTTGGGGTTGTTTCTTAGTTGCTGGTTCGAACCAGCTGAAACAGTAAGTCCCGCGGTTTGCCGTGCGGGTTGAAGCCGCGACGTAAGTCGCGTAACTCACTGTCTCATAGTGAGTTCGTCCGTTTGACTTTCCGCTTCGAGCTAGAGTTTGGACCTATGGTTTAGGGGTTTATCTTAAGCCTCTAAATAGAAGGCTTTTGAGGTAATACGTTGGGGTTAACACCCATTTCTTGTTGTTCAATTTAAGCTTTCGGTTTGAAGGTTTGGACCGTTTAAGCTTCGAACCGGTTGTGTCCAATCCAGGTGAGTTCTCTATCACTTAAAAATGCAATATGGAGTATTTTAAATGCGTACTTGTTGATTATGGTTTTTTTCTCTAAATGTTTATTTATATGTAAAATTGTCATGATCATTTTTATGAGCTTTGGGGTCAGTATGCGCATTTCCTGTTTTAATTCCTATATCTAGGTGGGATAAATCCTACATATAGGGGGTCATATATATAAAATCCTATGTCTAGGTGGGATAAATCCTACATATAGATACACTTCTAATTATAGGTGGGATAAACCCTATAGTTGGGTGTGACTATCAATTGCCATCTTCTTAAAAATGTTAATTTTTCTCTTTATGGGAATGAGATGATTTATTCGTAAACCATTGCATGTTTTTATCTGATTCTGAACTGTGAAACTGTTTTCTATTTCTTGGGGAATTCACTAGACCTCTTGGTCTAACCCAAGTTTTCAAAACTAACCTTTTTCAGGTAAGGGAACCATTGATAGAGGTGAAAAGGCTAAGGGAAGGATGTGAAGGTTAGAGAGTGTTCTAGCTTAGTATTTTGTGTTAGTTGTTTTTATATTCAGCTGTTGACATTAGACTTCTAGTAATCCGCTGCATTTAACTTATTTGAAGTGAGAATGTAATGAATTAATCGTTGGTTGGTTAACCATTTGATGAGTTTGGATTTTGTTTAATATCCATCTTGGGCCTTAGTTTTTGGGTCGTTACAACTGCTTAATACCTTTAAGCAAACACCCCCTAAGAATACATATATGCATATACATATGCACACACACACATATAGAGAGTTGGGATCAAACAAGAACATAGTCAAAGTAAGAGAACACACTCTTTTTTCATAGCTTCTTCAACTAGAAAGGATTTGATTCTGAACCTTTTGAGTAACTATAGTGATTCCTTCCCTTTTTCTTCCTTCTTTCCCAGAGCTAATGGCTCATTTCACTCTCTTTAAATAAGATCGGGAGTTACTCGTTTCTTTTCCTCCTAACCAACTCGTTACATGGTCTATGTAATTGAGTTGGTTCTGTATAAGCAGGGGTGGGGATGGCCTCTCGGGAGAATCGATGACTGCATCTTTGATGCACTGCTAGTACTAGTGCATCTGAGAATTCTTAACTGAATAGTTTTAAATAGCCCCAGGGCTATGGAACAAAGGATAATCCCGTGGAAACGGTCAAATCGCATATGATTTTGCAGAAATCACATACGATTAAGAAATACGGTAAATTTTGTAATTGCAAGGGTGTCCGGGCAACTCGACCTTCACCCTAGGTCTCGCATAATTACTATGTGATTTTAGACATGAATTTAGTGCAAGTAAAACCAAGTATGATTTACTCTTTCTCTAGTTCCCACATATTTTCTTTTCTTTCTAAAACCTATCATCATTATTGTTGTATTATAATTATTTATAAGTTATTATTATTGTTGTTTATTATAAGTATTATTTTATTTTTGTTTCATCATCATTGTTTATTATATAATTATAGATCAATATTTTTGTTATAATTGTCATTGTATAATTATTTGTTTTTGTTATTATTTTCCTTTTATTTTTATTATTAGTATCGTGTTGTTTTAATTTAATTTTTATATTATTTGTTATAACTATTATTAACATCATAATCATTACTATTATTACGTGAATATAAAATAAATTAAATAATTGTTTCAAAATTTTCTTACAAATCATAAATAAATTATATTGTAACTGCTCCATGTTAATCAAATTGTATAAATAGGAGGCAATTTACCATAACACTTGTGCAATAAGAGTTTGTAGGTGAGATTCAACACTATATCTTATCTTAACAGGTAAGAGTTTAGTCCATTAAAACGACATCGCATGCAATAAAGTACCCAGGAATTACTAATTAGGGTAAGAGTCGTCACTCTCTGTTACCATGTAAAACTGTTGATCCTTATAATCGCTCTTACAGGATAAGATTTCTCGATATTTTTTTATGTTCATCCGATAAAGTAATATAACTTGGTGTAGACACTTATAAAGTAAGAGTTTGGTAAGCGGCCCCTGATTTACACTTCATCCTCCAATTTCTCTTTTAGGGATAGTTTAATAAATGCTTACTGAGTAAGCACTTACCAATATCACTTACCTTACTAATTGAGTATGACTAGGGGTGTGCACAACCCGAATGATCTGAAATCTAAACCCGCACCGAAAAGAAGGTATTTATGCAAAATCAGAATGCATATCCGAAAATCCGAAACCAGAAACCCGACTTTTAAGGGTTATTTGGGTTCAGGTTGGGTTATATTTTTTGCCACCCAACACGTCGGAAAACCCAAAATATATATACATACATATATATATATATATATATATATATATATATATTTTTAACAGTATATAAATAAATTTATTTATCTAATTTTCTTTTGAAAATCCTAGTCGATCGTACTTTTTATAATTTCTAAACCTACCATCGATTTCATCAATTCTCTCAATCGATTAAATTTGTCCTCAAAATCAATTGAATATACATACTTTTTGCATTATAAATATACCCGAACCCCATCGACCTCAATCCAAAACCCGATCAACTGGAACCTGAAGCAATCCGAAACCAAAAATTCGAGGTTATTTTTCATATCCGAAATCCAATCGGATTCTTGGTTTGTCCACCTGCACCCGACCGCCCCGCACGATGCACACTGCTAAGTACGACAATGACTAAAAATCTTACCACGTAAGAGGCATGACAAGGACCGCGGGTATTACCTGGTAAATGAAAAGACTGTTACTCTTAATTATTATTCACGTTTTTAAAGACCCATTATATTACATGATAACATAAGTAAGGACGATGATATCTTTTGTCAGTAAATTTTTTTGAGTATTTAAACAAACATTATGAATCAAACGGCCCCTGACATCTCCTCATCACCGTCGATGTTTACCTTCACGTTAAGATTAAGGGGTGTTTGGGATTGCTTATTTTGAAACTAACTTATTGATTTCCTGAAAAAATATTTATCAAAAAGTTGATAAGTAAAAAGTTTTAACTTATTAAAAAATACTTTATCACCGGTTTGACACCGGATAAATTATTTTACTCAAATACTCAAAATAATTTATTACCGGTGCCACATCGAATAAGTCAATAAATTGTTTTAATAAGAAATCCCAAACACCACCTAAAACGGTACATCAAACCTTCCCAAAGACCTAACCACACAAGATCCCCCCCCTCTTCATCCCCACATTTAATCACGGGACACAAAACACCAAACAAAATTCCAGTTGGCACTTTATACATTCTCTCTACTTCCGTGCTATCATAAATTTCACTTTGGCCCCACATGTTTCTTTAATTACCATTTCTACCCTCCACTTCTTATCTCCATAATATCATCATCATCATCATATCCACATGATCACCAAAATCCCACCACCATGCCACCACAAAAACTCCACCTCATCACCATCACCCTCACCCTTCTCATCTCCACCATCGCCGGCGCCGCCGTCCACCTGCCGGAATTTCAAGAAGCGCCGGCGTTTCGAAACAACAAAGAATGCGACGACACAAAAATCCACATAGCAATGACCCTTGATGCAACCTACCTCCGTGGTTCAGTCGCCGGAATCTTCTCCATAATCCAACACTCAAGTTGCCCGGAAAACACCGTCTTCCACTTCCTAACCACCCACCGCCACCGCCTCTCCGCCGCCCTCCGCCACACCATCACAACCACCTTCCCTTACCTCAACTTCCACCTCCACCACTTCAACACCCATCTCGTCAAAAACAAAATCTCCACCTCCGTCCGGCGAGCACTCGATCAACCTCTCAACTACGCCCGCATCTACCTCGCCGACCTCCTCCCTGCCGCCGCCGCCGTCCACCGTGTCATCTACTTCGATTCCGACGTGATCGTCGTTGACGATGTTGTTAAGCTATGGGAAATAAACCTTAACTCCCACGTCCTCGGAGCGCCGGAATACTGCCATGCCAACTTCACCCACTACTTCACGCCGAAATTCTGGTCAAACCCGAATTTTTCCGGCGTGTTCAATCGCCGGAATGTTAAGCCTTGCTATTTCAACACCGGTGTAATGGTGATTGATATGATTAAATGGAGGAGGTTTAAGATAACTGAAAAGCTTGAGAAATGGATGGAGATACAAAAAAGATACCGGATTTATGAACTGGGTTCGTTACCTCCGTTTCTGCTTGTGTTCGCCGGAGATGTTGAGGCGGTGGAGCACCGGTGGAATCAGCACGGACTCGGCGGAGATAACGTGGAAGGGTTGTGTAGAGATTTGCATTCCGGTCCGGTGAGCTTGCTTCACTGGAGTGGAAAAGGAAAGCCATGGTTGAGATTGGATTCGAAACGGCCATGTCCGTTGGATGGACTTTGGGCTCCGTACGATCTTTTCAAGCACGGAACCTTGATTTCCGGCGACAGGTGAAAGGAAAAGATACCATCGGAGGGTTCGCCGGAATCTATGGAGTTATCGCCGCTGCAACTTTGTCGGTGGTGGTGGTGGTGGTTGGGATGGCAGTACTGTTTTGGGAAGAACAACCTTTCTTTTTTTGGGAAGTAAAAATTCAAAAAAAAATGTACAAATATTGAAAAATTATTTAGGAATGGTATTATGGTAAATGTTTTAATTTTTAGCAACGAAATGTTTTAATGTATATGGTTTTTGTAAATAATTTATTTTTTATACGGTCTAAAAACCGAACCTAAGGAAATGAAATATGTAAATAACGTTTTTATGTGTATGTGATATGATTTATATTGCATAAAACTTCAAAAATATCTCATCATATCGCAACGAAAGAGTTAACCTCTAAATTACAAGTTTAAATCTGATAAATTAATTAAATAACAATATACAATAATAAAGAATAATTTGGACCATAAGGGTTCCTAATCTTGCATTTATTGTCTTTAATTTGGTCTCCTCATGAGACACACTACTAATCATCTTAACAATTAATGTGTTCATGGAGCTAGATAAAAATGTCAATCGGTACATTAACTGGTATGAACACATCACAACTTTTAACTAAATTGACATTAAAATAACTTATTTCTCTTTCTTATATTTGATACCAACATGTATCTCCATTCCTAACAGTATCTTCATAATGGAGAAAATGAGAAAAATAAAGATTTTTGATGAAAATTATGTTTCAATAGCATCTCCATAAGTTTCTCCAAAAATGAAAAAAGTATGAAAAAATGTGCTTTTTTCTCCATATCTGGAGATTTTCCTAAAAATGATTACCAATTGAGATAAATTAATATTTTATTCATGATCTCATTTTTACATCCAAAAAATCAGTTAAAAGTTACCACTTTATAAAAACTTTATTGAAATTATCATTTTATAAAAATTTATTAAAAATCACAATTTATATAAAGTCTTGTGAACCTTATTATTTTATGAAAAAATCGTTGAGAATTATCATTTATAAAAAAGATGTTTAAAAGTTATCATTTTATAAAAAGTTTGTTGAAAATAATATAAATATGTTTAAAAGTTAGTTAAAGTATTGAATATTTAAATAATATAATTAATGTTGATTTCTTCAAAATAGATATGCTGTTGGAGATTAGTGCATATTTTTTTTTAGAGATTTTAACTTTTCAAGTCTCTATTTTGAAGAAACTTTAGAGATGTTGTTGAAGATGTTCTTATCATGCTTAGAGAAAGATTTCAGTAGCACTTCATTCTTTAGATTGCATTACATGATGATTTACCTAGAATATACTTTTAACTATTTCTTGGTTTAAAAATATTTTTAAGGGCTCAAACTTGATCCCATTTTTATTTTGATCAATCCCATAACAAATGTGTCACTGATAAAATGTGTAAACATGGATAAACCTTGAACTAGCTGATTCTAGCTTCCTACAAAAAATTTGCGTACTGAGAAAAGGTGTTGTTTGGTTCGTGAAATTCAAAAGAATTGAAATGATCAATTTTTTTCACCAAATTCCAAATTCTTTTTTGGTTCTAATGTTGAATTGGATGAAATCAATATAATTTAAAGAAATTAGAATGGTCCATAATATTGACCAAATTCTATTTCTATGTTTGGTTCATTATTTAGTACATAATTCTAATCGCATACATGATGAAATTTCAATTCATTGGATTTTAGTAAAAGAAATCCAATTCCTTTGCATTCTATATTTTGAAGAAAAAAAAACTATTATGCCTTGCTGATATACTCAATTTCATTCTACCCCACCACGACGATTGTCATCACCACTTTAGTCACCACCACAACGACCACTAGGGATAAGCATCGGAACAATGTATCTACTTTTAGAACCAGAGCCGCTCTTGAAATTTCGGTTCTGAACCCGGAACCGATGTAATTGGTTTCGGTTCCAGTTTCTAAAATACCGAACCAATCGGGACTGGTTCCGATTCCGGTTCTTCTTCTTTTTTTAATCGTAAATCGCGGTATCTGCCCGATCTGCTGGGTACCAGCTATTTTTTAGTAAAAATCATTTTATATGTTTATTATGTTTAATAAGCTATATATTACCTTCAATTTTTATCGGGTTAGTTTTCACCATTTGTAGTATTTATTTTTTACATCAGTACTTTGTAATAAACTAATAATTATATTTTATAGTGAAATGATAAAATATTTAAAAAAATATTAGACACCCGGTATCGGAACCGTTTCAAGTGGTTCCGGGATCAGTTCCCACATATTAAGAACCGATGTAACTGGTTCATCTTCCGGTTCCTTCATTCTAGGAACCGCTGGTTTTAGTTCTAAGACCGGTTCCATAAATTTTGTCCGGGTAAACACTTTTGCTCACCCTTAACCACCATCGTCACACCATCACCGCCACCACCTCAACCATAATCACCACCACCATCATTGCATCCACCACCACAACCACCACCATCACCGTTATCGCTTCCACCTCTGCCACCACCCCCACTGCACCATTGGTTTCTTCGCGCCACCACTACCACCACCATTGTCGTCGTCGCCATCAATACTACCGTTTGTCGCTATCACCACCGCTACCACCAATTAATTTTATTAATAATGTTGTTCATTATATAGTGTCAATAATTTAAGCAATAATACATTAACATTTCATAAATAGGTATTCTGTTATTTATCATTATTTTATTATAGTTTCTAAGTTATATTTAACGAACCAAAGAAAAAAATTCTAATTCATTTCTCAAATTTTATTCAAATTCTGACCAACCAAATGCATGGTCAATCCTGAATAAATTTCATCTAGTTACCTCATATTTCAGTTCCAACAATATCCAGTATGTAAAACAAATGTTACCTTAGCTTCCTTATTTTCAAATCTCTCTAAACTTCTTACGCATATTTGAGAATCAAGATGGACTGTTAGCCTCTCAATTTCCATAAATCAGTTGGTTCTCCACCCGTTTCTGCCCTTGAATTATTGTAACTCATACGAACATGATCATTTTGAACATACATTTTATATTTGCTACAACTTTTAGGGTATGATAATACCGATGACATTAATAATTCTATCCAATAATCACCAATCCTTCAATAATATTATCAACAACAATAGTTGTGGATGCCTTTCAACGAACTTTTAACCATGTAATATGTACATATATTTCGGAGGTTATTATATGTTTCATTCATACTTTTGCTTTTTGTTAATGGATTCTCTTTTTATAAAGTGATTGGATGAAATCCACACTTTGTTTTCTTTGTAAAAGATTATATTTATAATAATCATATTTCTTTGCTTTTGTATGTAAAATGGGTCACAAAATATGACCCGTGGGAGATTGCTTTCATATAAGTTCCTTTTTACAAGATATTTACATCAATATTTATCTTTAAAATATTGTCACATGTATTATCATGATAACTCGTATTAATATTTACATTATAAAATGGGTTTTTCCTTTTACATTCTAGTCTAATTTCTATTTACATCATAATTGATAATCTATTGTTTTATCTATTTTGATTGGAGGACACACTACCACTCAAATTTATTTATCTATTTTTATTAAAGAATGTATGTGTAGAATAGGGTTTAATATATACCCATGAACCATCGAGTTTTTGAACGCAAGTTGCGCCCGAAGCCATTCAGCCGAAGACACGTCTGCCTGGGCATCACGCATCACGTCGGACTATGGTGTAAATGTTAACACCCTTACGAAATATACGAACAAAGATAGGTGCATATTTCAACATGGACCCAATGATGTGATTTTGATTGCTAATCCCGATATCTAAATCAAGTGTTAAGTCTTAACCCCAAATGATTATTTCATTGTCATTAGCTCATTGATGTTGAGTAATTTTAAAAAATCTAGTCCGTAAAACTTTTAACAACTAGAAAATTCCAAAAATTTAATATTTAGTTTGGGAAAAAAAAAATATATATATATATATATATATCACTAATGTTTATGTGAAAAAAAAAAACTTTGTAAAAATGTATAAAGAACTAATCAACGTTCATACCCAAATGTACGATAAAATCTCTATCATGTCATGAATAATTAATTTGATTGGTCGATATGACCAATAACACTTCAAATATCCCCTCTTGCTACTAGGGTGCTAAGTAGTCGAGTCATGTAGTTGGTCATTTGGACTCTGCCTGAGAAAATTATTCAAATTCGTACTCGACTCGAGCACGAATAATATTTTCAAACTAATATTCAAGCTTGATGTTGATTTTTGTTAAACAATATTGAACTACACATTGTGGCCTAACATTCAAGTTTTATAAGTTCATTCACAGACTCAAAGTCGATTTTGATTAACTCATCATTTACAGGCTCGAGCTAAAACCCTAACACTAGCAACAACTTTTTTTATAAATTTTATATTTTGATTATATGATTTATGCACATATGAACATATTTAACTAGAGAAAAATTGTATGTTTATATAGCTCAATTCGACTCAAAAAATTAATCGAGGATTCAAATAAGTTTAGTCGAACATTTGTATTATGGAACTCGACTTGTTAAGTTGAAAATACTTTATTTTATATTCGAGACACGCTCGAGCTCAATAATTATCAAGCTCGAACTAGTTATTGAGGAACAAGTGTTCATGTCTACCGATCTCTTAGAATGCCTCAGTTACATACTTTATTGTACTTCTTCTTAACAGTTAACACTTATCATATAGAAAAATGACTCATCACAATATCACATTATAACCTTTTCTTGAATTCTAGAAGAAAGAAAAAAAAAACTCCACCTCGCATGGGAAATAAACAAACTCAAAAAGAGTACTAAAGGATATTGATGCAAAGAATATTTTGTAACAATTGTTTTAAAAGTTAAATATTATTCATATAATATTTTTAAAAGTGAATAAGATCGCTTCCCTTATTCAGCAGGAGGCCTAGTCGATGTAGGCCCTCAAACCAAACGATGGGTAGACGTTTTAATTTTTTTTTAAAGTGACATTACTATTTATTAAAGTTATTATTGCCAAATTTCTTTTACCAAAAACATTAAAATGTAGGCATTTCAATTCCAATCTACCACTATAACAATAAAAGAAATAAAGGTCAAAAAACTTGACATCTATATTTCGAGATCAAAATATAGCTTCTATTTTCCGAATATTAATATTGTATTGAATTGTTGTAATTATATATATATATATATATATATGGAAGTTTAGGAGAAAACGCTAAAAAAAATAAAACTGAAGAACACCCTGAGAGTCCGCTATTTGGACGATATTTTTTTTATATGCATTAGTGCATATGCACAAATGCATAAAAGTGATTGGAGCTCATTTTTTATATGCATCAATGCATAAATATGCATTAGTGCATATGCATAAATGCATGTTACCAGATGGCGGCCTCTCAGGGTGTTCTTCGGTTTTTTTTTTTTAGCATTTTCTCCTGAACCTCCCTCTCTATATATATATATATATATATATATATATATATATATATACAGGGGCGGACCCACCCTTTGGGGAGAGGGGTCCAGTGCTACCGCTCAACCTAGTGCCGTAAGGGTAAAAAATATCGTGTTTCATAAGTTTTACATGAGGTGCACCGGCTCGGGAATCAACAAAGAACCTTAAAAAAATCACTCGAAATCAACCAAAAACCATAAAAAATCACTCGAAATCAACCAAAAATCTTAAAAAGTTCTTCGAAATCAACCAAAAACCTTAAAAAATCCTTCAAAATCAACCGAAAATTTTAAAAAAGCCCCTAAATAGGGAATTTGGCTAAAAATCCCTCAAAATCAACCGAAAAATATATCAAACAGCTTTGCAGACATTTGATACAATTTAAGGGTGCACCCGCTCGGGAAAAATCTTGGGTCCGCCACTGTGTATATATATATATATATATAGAGAGAGAGAGAGAGAGAGAGAGAGAGAGAGATTGGTTTAAATACAAATCAGTTGAAAGGTACAGACTATACAAACTGATTCAAATCATTATAAAAATAATATGTTATGATTTGTTTCCATCAAATTTTATGATTTAAGATATTATTTACATATATGTTTATTTCATTTTATGAAGAAAAAAAATTACATCTAAGCCCAAACTCATATTTAGGCTTAGGTCACCTGTGCCTATTTCATGTTGTTTTGGCTCATTTTTGTTGTCTTATCATCTGCTAGAAGTTTCTGGCATCAATTGAGAAGCCCTTTTAGCCATCATTCTTCATTTCTCCCCTTATTTATTTGTTGGAAGTTAAATTTGTTTCTTATAATAGGAGATTATAGACAGAAATTCATTTGTAACATAGTGTCCTAAATTTGATGATTGTTATAACTTGCTTACCTTCCATTTCATGGTTGTTTGAATTTTATTTGTTGCTCCTTTGCATTTGGGGAATTATAAGTAAAAGCAATGGTATTGTTTTGTCCTGCTGTATTACCATTGATAGATGCATATCATAACTTTCAATTGAGATCCAATTCTAAAGATTTATAGAAACACATGAACAGATTGCATTCTACAACACATGCTTTGCCATTAAATCTTGAAACATAAACCCCTCACGATTTCAGGAATTTTAGAGAGAGGAGGGCGATGGCTTCTGGTTTTAGCCATCGTCATCGGAGATGGGTGCTTTCCATATGAACAAAAGAAAAGAAAATAAATAAATAAAAAAAAGCTAAGGAAAATATTGATAAGTAATTAAAGAAGTTAAAGAAATACAAAAAAGACAGAAACGTCTCTGACATTAACTAGATTTTTTAACAGAGTTAGTCAGAGGGACGAAAAGGAAAAGAAATTACAAATCATAGGAACGAAAAAATCAGTTTTTAAAAATCAGACACGAAAATCATTATGACCTTCAAATCACATGCACCAAAATCATAGTTTACTCAATTTTTAAAGAACTTTTTGAAGATGCTGGGATTTTCAAATTTCAAATAAGTCAAAGATAACACCAACTTAGAGGCTGTTTGGTAGTCGCTGAATGGTATAGAGCTGGATGGTACAGAGGTCTGAATGGTATAGAGGCTCTGTATGATACAGTGCAGAATGAAAAATGATTGTTTGGTAGTTGCTCTGAATAGGCAGTCTGAATAAGAACAAATGACCATTTTACCCTTCTAATTGTTTTTTGTTGAACTCAAGTTCCAGTTCAAAGATTGAACTCAAAATCAAACAATTAAACACAAATATCAAGCCTTGTGTTATACATTCCAACAAGTTCTTCATTGTGAACCCAAAATTCCTAGTTATAATATTAATTATGTTCTTGATTTGTGGCATGTTCCAAATTTTCATGTGAGATTTCTCATGAAGATGCAACAACAGCAAAAAGAATTTCATTGAGGATTTCTATCAAACACTTGGTGGTCAAGAAAAGAAACATGAATACAATGGAGTAATCTGCAGACTTAAAAAACCCCAAAAGAGGTGAGAAATCTGTCCATTTGATTGATTTCTTTATCAGACATCGATTTGGAGGTGAGAAATCAGAAACCATTCGAGGTTGAGAAATCATTTGATCGATGCTGGAGGTGAGAAACATTCGATCGATTTCTTTATCAGAAATCGATTTGGAGGTGAGAAATCAGAAAACATACCTGTTGTCGTGGAAGGAGTCGCCGCCGGAGGAGGAGTCACCGAAGGAGAAGGAGTCGCCGGAGGAGAAGGAGTTGCCGGAGGTCGTGCGAGTGATGTGAGAAATCGAGTGCTTTGGAGTGTGGAGGCGTATGAGGGTTGAGGGTAACTTTGGAAGAAGCCAGCCTCTGTACCATTTCTCAAGGGGATAGATCAGTTACCATCCAGAGCCTTTTGTCACCATACAGACCACCAATTTTTTTTGCCAAACACTTTACTTCCTCTGCGCGATTCAGAGGCACCATCCAGAGGTAAACAAAAGCCCCTTACTTCAACCACTTCCCACTGCAACCACCACCAGGTGAAACTTATTCCAAGTAGCTTGGAACAATATTTTTAATAATAAATTATTAAATATTACAAGATTATGTAGATTGTTAATTAAAATAGGTAAAAGAAAAAATAAAAAAATTCGAAATTTTATTTGTCACATCAATTAAGAATTAAAAATTATTTTTAAAGAAAAAAAATCCAACTTTATATTTTATCAAAGGCTATGTTTAAGAAAGAATGATTGATAAAAATTATAAACATAATTGGTAGAATGATAACCATTTAAATGACTAAAAAGGACATCTTGAAAAAATAATAATTAATATTAATGAGGGTATAATCGGAAAAGATGACAAAAAGCTCCTCATAGGCTATGTTTGGCAAACTAGCTGATAAGCTAGCTTATGACTGATAAGCTAGCGTATGACTTATAAGATAGCTGGTGACTTATAAGCTAGCTGGTAGCTGATAAGCTAGCTGATGAATAAGTTATGTTTGGCAAAAACTAACTTATGAGCATGTGAAATGACCAAAAAGGGCATGTTGAAAATAAATAAATAATATTAGTTAGGGGTATAATTGGAACAAGTGTCAAAAAGCTTCTCATAAGCTACTCCAAATAGCTTATCGATAAGCTGACTTATAAGCTAGCTTATGTGCATCCAAACGTTTACTCAGAAAATAAGCTAGCTTATAAGTCAGCTTATAAGCTAGCTTATTTTTGCCAAACAATGCCATAAGCTACTCAAAGTAGCTTATCAATAAGTTAGCTTATAAGTTAACTTATAAGTCAGCTTATGTGCATCTAAACATGTACACTGAAAATAAGCTAGCTTATAAGCTAACTTATAAGCTAGCTTATTTTTGACAAACAATACCAAAATACATTTTCTTTCTTACATTGTGTATATTAGTATATTTTATGTTTAGAAAAAAAATATGTATTTTGGATAATTTACATAACTTACCTGTTATCATTTTATATAAAAAATTTCAATGTAATTTTTTAGGCCCATTAACAAGTCAGCTTCATTTATTAGAACGGGTATGAAAAAAAATTCAAATACCTAAAAAGAGGGTTGAATTTGTTTTAGGGGGTGTTTGTTTGGACTTATCAAAACAAATTATTAACTTATACCGGTGTGGAACCGGTGAAAAGCTAATTTTAGTGTTTGGATGGGCAAAAAAAAGAACAGCTTATACCGGTTCCCCACCGGTGAAAAGGAGTTTTCCATAAGTCAAAACATTTTGACTTATCAAAAATGACTTATGACTTATTAGGATCTATTTTACCATTTTGCATATATAAACACTTTTTTGCCAAACACTAAACAACTTATTGACTTATTCCGGTGTGGAACCGCTATAAGCCCATCCAAACATTTCTTTTAAAACTCCGGTGTGGTATCACATAAGTTGATAAGCATTTATTGTGAAAAGCATTATTAAACTGAAACTGGAGTCTCATTTTTTTTTTTTGAATAAAAGTTGCAGACTATAATTAATGGGCTCCCAAGGAGCAAACATCGTTCATACAATAGGAAATAGAAGACGGTAAATTAGAAAAAGTAACAAGACAAGATAGGGAACGGGATAGGGAATTGGAATCTCATTTAAAAACTAGAAATTTTGAAATCAATATTTTATATGCTATACTTTCAAAAATAACTATTTTAATGCCCTAAGTGAATGTTGTTACGTTAATAGTGAATTGTGTACTAAAAATAACTATTCTCAAAAAGATAAAAATTACTTTCAAAAATTATGTTTTCACAATGTAAATTAAATAAAAGTACACATATTTTTACCACATGTTTCTATTTTACCAAGTTATTTTAATAAAAGCCCGATTTATATTATTCATGTGGCTCATAAAGTGCTTTTATTTAAATTCCACATTTTAACCATAAATATTTTATTTACAACACCTAGTAAATATAATTTGGTGGTAGACTAAGTAGGACTATTACTTTAAACAAGCATTTTTAAACTCAAACGTTGAGATTATTTTTACTATATTATAAATAAATTATATAATATTTTAAAATTTTAATTCACAAATTTATTATTATATACATACAAGATTTTAAACTCGTTACGTCTGAACATAACAAAACTAACTTATAAATATGTTTAGAAAAAACCAAACTAACTCCTTAATTATCTATACTATCTATACTATATATATAACGGTTGGAGTTGGAATCTTAAGAGGTACAAACATTTATGCATGAGTTACAACACTTAAAAGCATCAAATTCTTCCACCAACCTCCACTATCTATATAGTTTTTATAAATTAAGTTATTTTTAAAATTTAAGTTACACTTTACATCCTTGTAATTAGTTATTTAATTTCTTTTATATCCCTTACTTTTTCATTTTTCATTTTATACATTTACTATATTAACCTAAATAATTTATATGAATCAAAAGACAATTAAAAAATAAGTTTCTATTTTTACAAATTATACCATTATAATCGTGTCGTCAATACCTTCAAAATAAGCACAATATTGAATATTTTTCGATTTAATGATATTATTATGTACATGAATACGTATCGGGTTATTTTAAAAAAATGTACATTTTATGCCCTATAGTTATTTATTTAATTTCTTTACCTTTTCATTTTACACATTTATCTATACTAGAGTTATTTTTAAAAAATTGTACATTTTATGTCCTATAGTTATTTATTTAATTTTTTTATCTTTTATTTTACATCATTATCTATACTATAATTAGTTTTTAAATTGAAAAAATTATTGTTTTAACCATTTTAGAAAATTATATACCCAAATTATCCAAAATCTCTCCCAACTTATCAAAATAACCAAAATTTTGAATAAAGCATTTCATATCATACGAATTAACTTTTCCATTTCGTATGGAATCTCACACACACACACACACCATTTCGTATCCATACGAAATGGCTTTATACACACACACACACTTTCCATTTCGTATCATATGAAATGCCATATCATATTCCTGAAATGGGAATGGAAAATGTGTGTGTGTGTATAAAGGCATTTCATATGCATACGAAATGGTGTGTGTGTGAGATTCCATACGAAATGGAAAGTGTGTGTGTGTATAAAGCCATTTCGTATGAATACCAAATGGTGTGTATGTGTGTGAGAGAGATTCCATACGAAATGGAAAGTGTGTGTGTGTGTATAAAGACATTTCATATCCATACGAAATGGAAAGTGTGTGTGTGTATAAAGACATTTCATATCCATACGAAATGGAAAGTGTATGTGTGTGTATAAAGGCATTTCATATGCATACGAAATGGTGTGTGTGTGTGTGTATAAAAACATTTCATATCCATACGAAATGGAAAGTGTGTGTGTGTATAAAGACATTTCATATCCATACGAAATGGAAAGTGTGTATGTATAAAGGCATTTCATATGCATACGAAATGGTGTGTGTGTGTGTGAGATTCCCTACGAAATGGAAAGTGTGTGTGTGTGTATAAAGCCATTTCATATGGATACGAAATGGTGTGTGTGTGTGAGATTCCATACGAAATGGAAAGTGTGTGTGTGTGGATAAAGCCATTTCGTATGGATACGAAATGGTGTGTGTGTGTGTGTGTGAGATTCCATACAAAATGAAAAGTTAATTCGTATGATATGAAATGCTTTATTCAAAATTTTGGTTATTTTAGTAAGTTGGGAGAGATTTTTGATATTTTTGGTATATGATTTTCTGAAATAGTTAAAACAATAATTTTCCCTTTTAAATTTCATTCATATCCCTTACTATTTTTTTTTTATTTTACACCGTATCAAATTAAAATAAATAATGGTAAATCAAATTACATTAAGAAAAATATGTTTCTATTTTTACAAATTGTATCATTGTAATCGTCTTGTTAATACCTTTAAAATGAGCCAATATTGAATATATTTTGGTCTTAATTATATTAGCAAATAACATAAATACGTAGTGAATTATTTTTAAAACTTATAGTTTATAGTTATTTAATTAACTTTTTTATCTTTACTTTTTTCATTTTTCAATTAACACCATTTTAGTATTAACATATATAATCGTATGTTAACTAAAAATATTAAATAAATAAAAACGTTTTCTTTTATAAACTATACAGTTATAGTCGTCTTCTTCAATACCTTAAAAGAGCTCAATATCGATATTTTTGGATTTAATAATAATATTAAAAATGATAAATATGTATCGAGTTATTAATTTTTCATTTTTAATTTTCATTTTACACATTTATCTATCTATATCTATATTAATATATTATAAAAAGTGATAATTGTTTAGATTTTTAAGAGTTACAAATGTTTAAAATACATGTTTCCTAAAAATCAATTAATAATAAAATTTTATTTTATTTCAAAACCTATACCAAACACAAACAAAATTTCCAATTTTTTAAAAAAGTCGTCAAATCAAATGGGTCTTAAATGTATTACTTTGTTCTTTTTATATTACGATTGTTCTTGAGTTTTGTAAAAATAATGAATGTGGCTTTATAAGTTCAAACGATAGACAAGTTGATATCTTGAAAAAGTCTGAAAGTTCTAAATTTAATGTTGATGAAATATTTAAATTCCGTTGCTTTGCAGCGGGTACGTCTTCTAGTCTAATAATCAAGTCCCTGGACCTTTTTTAAATGTATAAATCATTAAAATTTCTCATTTTAAATAAATAAATCATTGAACTTCTAAAATAAGGTTACCTACATCTGTTTAACCAAACCGGTTATGAAGGTTTTAAAAACTAAAAAAAAAAAAAATCAGTTTACCGCTATCAAAACCCTGCAACATTCAAACCCCATCATCAACCATTCTCCATATTGTTGATCGCGTCATTGGTCCCTTCCATCTATCTCCGTCTTTTTTATTTGTTTTTTATCTTTTGATTCTTCCTCTTTTGTAATAATTTAATAGAGTACCTATAGACATATCAAAAAAAAATGGGAGATTGATTGTAGGGGCCACTCTTTGAATGACAAAAGTTTGTGAATAGTATTACTTTAAAACATTCCTAAATGATTATGTGTAACTTATTTAAATTTGTATTAAAATGATGTAGATAACAAAAAATAGTTAAGAACCTAATCATTTAAAATGGGAAAGTTTAATGATTTATTCATTGCATAAAAAGTTCGTTAGCTTTTATGAACTTTTCCTCAAACGTTATTTTCTACTTTTGGCTCATAATAAAACTTTACATTAAGATGCATTGTACTGGTACGTAACTTAATACCAAAATTTTATAATTTTTTTAAAATAGATGTAAAATACACAATGTATTATCCTCAACAAACACATTTTTTGGTATCAAATCCAAACAAAGCGTTTTCTTGCTTTTAGAGAAAAAGAAAAATGATCAGTTAAAAAAACAAACTATTACATCTGTTATTATAAATTTAACGACATGATACAACTATATACTGTTATATCTTTTAATCATACGTAACTTTGATCCTATTAAAACGATTTTATTGAAGGAAAGTTATAAATAATCTCCAAATACCAAACCCTTAATATTTAACAATTCATTCACAACAATTGTGGTCATCAAGTTTATCAGAACTGATTTCTTACGGTCATAATTGATTAATATGAATCCAAACATAACTTAGGACACTCTTCCATAAAAAATCATTCAACAGTCCGTTATAACCTTTTATAAAACAGGTATTGTATTAAAAAAAATAGAGACCAAATAAGAAAGTAGGATTATGGGGGGTTTTGTCATATGCCCATATCATCCGGCTTAATGCACTCAGCTACCAAGCAAACCAGGGTCCACATTTTCTGGTAAATATAACCTAACTCCCATCAACCATAAACTACTATTTAGAAAATATATTATAAATTGAATTTCTTGTTAAATTATATTACATTTTTTTATATAATAAATCAACTCGTACATTTTTCTTACATTTAGTAAAGTTTAAACCATTAATTCCCATTAAGACTATGCTCTATTGGTAACCGCCTAACCGGGGTATCGTCGAGTCAAACACCATTTGGTTAAATGAATTATTTATTAAGGGTTTTTAATAAAAAAAAAATGTTTGTTTTATTATCAAATATTGATATGGTGCAAGTAAAACTTGATATGTTTTTGGAAAATGTCATTTTAAATTTAGTTTACTCTCTTATTTTGATCCTCTCTCTAGCTCAATCATCTAAAAGACTGAAAATAATGGGTCATTGCATAATAAAAGAAAACCAACTTCAACCATAGACTAAAAAACACTAATATAATCAACTTCAACCACACACTAACACTAAATTTATTTGTTATTGTGCTATTTTATGAAAATGAGTTAAATGCAAATTTGGTCCTTGTGATTTACATAAATTAACAAATAAGGTCCATAAAAAATTAATGAAGGACATTCTTATGGTTTCATTTTTATAACCGATATGATCCCTCCTAATGATGTCGTTAATTAGAGTGTCGTTTGTGAGAGGTAATTTTGTCCATTAATACTTCCCCTCTCTTTACTTTCATTTTCATAATGGATTTAGTTCATCCATCTACTTTTATTTTTGTAATATATTTGATCCTTACCGCTACTTTTATTTTTATAATATACTTAGTCCTCCTTTTAATCAATAAAAATTTGATGGGACAAACATACATCTTCTAAATATAATACGTAAGATATCTAAGCACTCCCACATTAATTGGGTATTCAACGCATTCATAAATCGTTTCTTTGAATTTCAACGATAGTGTTTCAAATGGCTCGTTAGCCGGAGATCGGAAAATCAATTCGAAAGAGTGGTTGACAGACCCGGAAATATGCAATAGTTTCTGGTTGGAGTGCTTGGCTAGGTGTTGTTTTCGACGAAGGTAACAGATCGGGCTAGCTGCTAGCTATTAGGTGGGAATGCTTTTTTTTTGTCTGGTATGTCTTTTTTGTTTCTCGGCCCTAGTTTGTTTCTGGCAAACTGTTGGCCTCTGTTTTGTTTGTTCTTTGCTTCCATGTCATTGTGATTTAGGTGTAATTTTTGGTGTGTTGTTTAATGAAATGATGCAGTTCAAAATAAAATAAAATGTTCAAATGAAAAGGTAGGGGCATTAAAAAAATATTGAACCGCTCAAACAGCTCGAACCAAGTCGGATCAGATCGTTTTTGGCGGCTTGAACAGTCTGGAGGTCCAGTCTGGTTTGAAAAATAGCCAGACCGCTCGGTCTAGTTTGGTCTGCGATTTGAGCGTCTTTTAGCTGTTTGGACGGAATCGACCTCAAAAAATACACATGTATACTATTAATTATATTTAGTTTCATGTTGTAGGATTAACTTTATGGGTCAATTAAAAAAGTTCAACAAACACATTATGTTTTTAAGTTTCATTTTGCAATTAACCGCATTGTAACACAAAAAAAAGGTCATCAAATTTGTGTTTTAGTTATGGGTCGGATATGCACATTTAGATTGAGAAATGAAAATATAAATTTTGGGAATGACGATGATAGGTCGTTTACCAAACACTTACGAGGTAAGTCTATATCTTCATTTATTTTGCCAAGTAACAGTTCCGGTCATCAAAATGGATTGTGGTAAGCGTTTTTTATTTGGTAAGCTTTTACTGATTAAAAGTTTTCTCTCTCACTTACAGGTAAGATTCTTAATCATTGTTATGCTTCTTAGATTCTTGGTCCTTTTCATGTTTATCGGTAAAATAAAATAACATCCTGTAAGAGGTTGGTAAACAACCCTTGAATATTACTATTGCATTGTCTTTCCAATAAATTCATATTTTAAATAAGTTCTAAAGAAAATAGAGATTTCTTGGTAAATTTGCAACATATCAATCACCAAAAATGTATTAAAAAAAAATCATATTTCAGAGGTCTTCAAAGTTTATTTTGAAATGGAGATAATGTCCCATTAATTATTTTATTTGTTCTTTGTTTAAAAAAATTGTCATAAATTATTGTTTTTTATATCCATCATTTTTTTTGTTAATACATTAAATATATATATATATATATATATATATACTATTATTATTATATCTATATCTATACTATATTATAAAGCATTTGACCAAAAACTCTTAAAAACAATTTTTTAAGCTTTAGTTACTGCTATTTAATGTTAATTACTTAATTTTCAAGATTACAAGTAATTGTCCGTAAGTACAACCTATTAAAGTTTCATCTCTAAATTAGTGTAACTAACTACAGATAACTATGATCAACTATAGGATAAAAATCTAATTTTAATTATAAAAAATATAAAATATGATTAAGATAACCATTGACTTTTAATAAATAAAATAATTATATTATTAAACCAAAAATAAATTATTTGGTTATTAAACATAAATTAAATTATGATAAAAAACTGAATTAAAGAAATTAAATAAAAAAAGAGAACTTTTAATTGAAATACTAAAAAAAAATTCTCAAAACCACAAAAAACCATTAGAAACAAAAATTAAAATGAAACTTAGAATCGAAATATATCTCGCTGAATTGCGCGAGTACCTTTCAAATTATGTTATAAAGTATTTGACTTAGGCATTGTTTGGCAAAAATAAGCTAGCTTATTTTCAGGAGACATGTTTGGTAAACTAGCTTATGACTTATAAGCTAACTTATTGATAAGCTAGTTGAAGTAACTTATTGAGCTTATTGTCATTTTCTTCCGATTATACCCTGATTAATATAAATTAGTTATTAATTAATATTATTTTGAATTTTATTAATTAATTAATATTATTTTTATTAATTAATTTTAATTAATAATTAATTATAATTATTAATTAATATTATTTTTATTAATTAATTTAATTATTAATTAATATTAATTATTAATTAATATTAATTATTAATTTTTTTTAATTTTAAATTATTCATTAATGTTAATTAATTATTACTTGTAATTTTTAAAAAATTACTAATTAATTACAATGACTAGTTATTTATATATTATATGTAGTGGTTATTTAAAAGTATATACTAATGTAAAAAAAAATCTAAACTTTATTTTAACAAATCCAAAATTTATAATATACATGATAATCAATTTAACTCTTTTTAAATAAATATATTATATTTTTTTTAAATATCTTGTTTGAATTAATATATATTATTTATTAAATATTTATTTTTATTATATTATAATTGATTAATATTTTAAGATGTCCATTTTGGTCATTTTACATTTTCATTAGCTAGTTTTTGTCAAACGTGACTTGTTCATCAGCTAACTTATCAGTCATCAGCTACCTTATAAGTCATCAACTACCTTATCAGTCATAAGCTAACTTATCAGTTATAAACTACTTTATCAGCTAGTTTGCCAAACATAGCCTTAAACTCTAAAAACAATTATTTAAGCATTATGTATAGTAGATTAAAACCAAATTACTTAATTTTCAAGTTCACAAGTTAATTAAACATAATTACAACTTATTAAAGTTTCATTTTGAATTCAAATAATTAACAAGAGATAAACATAATCAAATACATCATAAACATCTCATTTTAAATAGAGTGAATTGTGGATTTGATCCCTATGGTTTGATAGTTTTTTTGGCTATAGTCACTATACTATATTTATTGTGGATATAGTACTTGTGGTATTCAATTTACTTTGGTCATAGTCCTCTAACTAAAGGTTCACTAACTCTGTTAAATAAAGGGTTATTTTTGACATCTACTTATTCTTTTGTCCTTTTCATATAAATATAGAAACAATATTTTATATATATATATATATATAATATTAAAATAAATAAATTATGATATTATTGTAGATATAATTTGTTCAATTAAAAAAAAACTTAACTATATTAAATACATTAAACTATATTATTTTTAAAATTAACTATATTAAATTGGATTTAATTATATTAATTTGTTTAAAGAATTAATTATATAAATATATTTTGATGCAATTAATATTTAAAATTAAACAGATCAAATCATAAAAAAATATTTTATTTTGTTTAGAGTGAATAAATAACATATGATTTTATGATTGATTTATTTAAATTAAAAAAATTATGTTAAACACGAATTAATTTTATTGTTATTTTTTATCATTGCAATAAACAAGTTTATTATCGATATTTTAACACCAAAAATTATTTAAAACCACTAAAATATAAACTCCAATTTTATCATACTAAAATAAGGTTTTTATTTTCATGTAATTTTATTCAAAAATTCAATATCAACTATTTAAATTTTCACCAATGAAAAATTGATATTTACTTTCATCTTTCTAACTTAAAATTAAACAAATTTCTACAAAAATTCAACAAGTTTTCATACCAAAATAAACAAAAACATTAAAATGATAAAATTATATCTATTCAATTTGTTAATTTAAACAAATCAAATGATAAAACAATATCTTATTTTAGTTATTTTTATATCATTATATATAGAATGAATGTGATATCGTGTTTATTTTGATATCATTATTATATTAAATACGATATAATTTTATCAATTTAATATTTTTGTTTATTTCGATATGAAAACTTGTTTAATTTATGTACGAATTTGTTTAATTTTAAGTTAGAAACATGAAAGTAAAAATAAAATTTTCATTGGTGAAAATTTAAATAGTTGACGTTGAATCTTTGAATAAAAAATTACATGAAAATCAAAAACCTTATTTTAATATGATAAAATTGGAGTTTGTATATTAGTGGTTTTAAATAATTTTTGGTGTTAAAATATCGATAATAAACTTGTTTATTGCAATGATAAAAGAAACAATAAAACTGAATCGTGTTTAACATAATGTTTTTAAAATAAAATATGATTTTATGATTTGATTTGTTTAATTTAAATATTAATTACACCAAATCTATTTATATAATTAATTCTTTAAACAAATTAATATAATTAAATCCAATTTAATATAACTAATTCTTAAAACAATATAAGTTAATTTATTTAATATAGTTAAGTTTTTTAATTAAATAAAGAATATCTAAAACAGTATCATAATTTATTTATTTTGATATTATATATATATATATATGTATAAAAATATTGTTTTTATATTTATATGAAAACGACAAAAGAATAAGTATATGCCAAAAACGATTCCTTCATTTAACAGAGTTAGTAAGTCCTTAGTTAGAGGGACTATGACCAAAGTAAATTGAATACCACAATGACCATAGCCCAAAAATTTATCAAACTATAGGGACCAAATCCACAATTCACTCTTTTAAATATAAATAACCTAAAATATAATTAGGATAATCGTTAATAATTAATCGTAATCTTTATAAAAGAATTATATTTTTAAACCGATAATAAATTACTTCATTATTAAATTTAAATTTAAATTAAATTATGATAAAAAATTAAACTGAAATTTATCTTTATAAAAAACAATATCTTATTAAACGTAAAATAAATTATTATCTCTTATTAAATTAATTAAACTATAATAAAAAAGTTGCTAATTTGATTCTAATATCGATATATATTTTTTTCAAATTTTTGTGTCTTTAAATTTGTATTTTATTTTAAAAAAAATGATTTTCTCAAAACCTTACAAAATCGTGAAAAACAAAAATTCGAGATTGTTTGTTGCATTACACGAGTACATTTCTAGTAATTAATACTAGAGGTACTTGACATATTTTTCTAAGAAATTTTTATTCAGGCATAAATATTTAATAAGTTTTATTGTTTAGCTTTTTGTTTCATTATTGTTTTTAAATTATTTATTATATTTTGTTTTAATATATTTATTAAACATTATTATAAATATCTAAACTAATATTAACAATAAATTTGTGAACTAATAATTTTTATGTAAAATATGATAATTCTAAAAATGTTCATATAAAATATATAAAAATTAAAGTCATGCTTTTTTATTTCATAGATAATTAAAATATGCTAAATAAGTTTAATAAAATATTTAATTTAGTTATTATCATATGTTTGAAAAATATTAATTAATTACAATGTGTAAGGTTGATCAACTTTCTTTGTTATTCATATTATATGAGTAATTATTGAAAACTATAGATTAATGTATATTTTTTCTAAAATTTGTTTTAACATATATTTGTGATATATATAATAATTAATTTTAATTTTTTCCAATTAACATTTTATATTATTTAATTTTTTACTATTTTGTTTGTATTAATTAACATATTATAATATTAAAATTTTGCTTTAATTATATTGTTAGTAGTTTATTTGAATTATATTTTCAAATGTTTGTAATTTGACTATTTTTTTTCTAGATGTCCTTTTTGTTAATTTTACAAGTTCTTAAGCTTGTGTTTGCCAAACGTAATTTATTCATCACCTAACTTATCAGCTACCAGCTAGCTTATAAGTCATGGACTAACTTATCAGCCATCAACTATCTTATCAGCTAGTTTTGTCAAACATAGCCAAAAACAACTTATTGACTTATACCGGTGTGGAACCGGTAATAAGCACTTTTGAGTGCTTGGATGAGAAAAAAAAGGCTTATACCAGTGGGGAAACCGGTGAAAAGGAGTTTTTGAGAAGTTAAAAGTTTCTAAGTTATCAAAACCTTCTTATGACTTTTAGAAACCAAATTACTAATTTACCATATTCTAACCTTCCCTATGCAAACCTTGATCGACCAGTTCATCAACCATCAGATTATACCTTCACCTGCAAATCGACTTCCATCGAGTTCCATCACCATATCCTACAACATCACCCTCGACTTCTATGGAGATGGTCGATTTCACGTTTATGTTGTTGATAGGGATGAAGATAAGCTTAACAAAGAACCCTACGAATCCCTAAAATATCATTTATCTTTCTTAAACATTTATTATTAATGTCTTTTATTGGTTGAAAGTTAATATTAATTTCCTTCTATCTACATATCGCTAAATTTAGAGATAACATTTTTTTTCTTTATTTTAGTATACAATATAGCATAATTGTTGGAGCAATTGTTGAAGTACCTATTTTCATTATTTTAACATAGTTGCTGGAGATTATCAATACTTATTTTTAGAAAAATTATAGCATAGCTATTGAAAATGCTTTAAAATTGCTAAAATAGATCAGTTGTTGGAGTTGAATATAATTTTTACACCGTGTTCTCGAATTTGAAGAGAAGAAAGAAAAGAAACGGTTAGAAAATAAAAGAAAGGAGTGGAAAATAAATTTTTTATTTGTGTTCTCCAAAGTAAAGTAATGAAGGAAATGAAAAGGACAAAGAAAATAATTTTTATGTTTTTTAAGAGGGGATAAATGAAAGGAAAAATGTTATTATAACTAATATGTCATTTAAAATAATATCATTTAAAATGAAATATCGAATAGTTTTATAATTTTTTTAAATTATTCTAATTCATTCCCTTTTCTTTCCTTTCATGTTTGAGAGGAAAGTTTTGGAAGAAAATTAATATTTATTTCCTTTCGCTTTCCTTTTTCTTTATCTCCTAAAAAGTTTTGAGAATACACTTTTTTTTTTCATTTTCCTCAGCTTTCACTTCATTTCCTTCGTAAGATGTGTTTCGAGAACACAACCTTATTAGGGAGGCCAATACTTTTTTCCTTACACATATCAACATCAGAACTCATTGTTTACATTCTCATGTATGGTTTGATTTTGATATTAAAAGTGATGTAAAATATAACAATCCCTAAGAGCATCTCTAATGGAAGTTCTTGTAAGAACATCATTTTTGCACATTTTATTGTCGCCTAATATCCACCTCATCAAATTAAGAATTTTCTAAAAACTTTACAATGGTAGTTCTTATAAAAACATCTTTTTTGTGGATTCCATTAAATAAATTATATTAATATATATTATATAAAGTCAATAAAATAAAATAAAAAATAAGTAAAATGTCACTTCTCACAAAACTCATGGTAAGAACCTCTCTACATGATGGTAAAATAAGAACCTTTTATAAGGCATTATATATTTTGATAATAAGAACCTTGCACTAAAACATCGCCAACAACATTAGTAAAATAGAAAAAAATATATTTTATCCTCTAAAATGTTTCAATAGGGTTGCTATTTTGTTTCTATTTTAAAGAGTTAGGAAAAAAAAACTCTAAATATAAAGAATTCTTTAAAAAAAATAAAATTAGAAAATAAAATTAATATTTTAATCAATACAACTGATTAAAATTATTGAAGTTAAATGTATAAAAATAAAAAAATAATATTTTATTGAATATATTAATAATATAAAATAGAAAAAACTTTTTAAGTTTACAATAAAATATTTTTAAAGATTTTGAATTTTATCCTTTTATTTTTTAAAGATTCTACGGTATAAATTAATTATTTTAACCATTTTAGAAAATAATGTTACTAAAATGACAATTTTCTCTCCATTATTACCAAAATGACCAAAATTCAACCGAAACATCCACCGAAATGAAAACCTCTCCCAAATACCTCCACCAAATGTCAAATACCTCCGCCAAATACATAATTTATCAATTTTTAATTTAAATTTTACATTTTATACCTTTAGAGTTAGTTAATAAATTACTTTAGGTACTTTACTTTTTAATTTTTCGTTTTACACCCTTATTACATTAACACACATACTCGTATATCAATTAAAATACATCTAAAAAATATGTTTTTATTTTAACAAGTTCCACCATTATAATCGTCTCGACAATACCTTCGAAATGAGCCAAATATTGAATATTTTTCGATTTAATTATATATACTTTTAAAGTCAATTATCCTATTGATCGGTGAATATGAATATTTTTCATAAAATTCGAAATATTAATTAAAATATAATGCTATTATGATTTACAACAAAGTATAATATTATAGATATATAAAAAAATAAGATATAAATTATAGTGAATTTGTACTATTTTTGTGTTCTTGTCATTTCTATAATAAAAACCATGTAAAATAATATTCATGTAAAATAACACATAATGCATCGGTTCTTAAGGTTATTACAATATATACTATAGTTAACCCATTTTTGAATCAATAATATATACAAAGTGCGGAGGGGACTACAAAAATAAAATACAATAATCTTTCAAACATATTTTCATGCTCTCCTTCTTCAAGACCTTTCAGCCTTTCACGAGTAAATTTTTCAGCCTCAATATAATATTTTAATAGCCGGAAAAGGCGATCAACTTACAAAAAATAATAGCATTATATTTTAATTAATATTCTGAATTTTGTGAAAAATATTCATATTCACCGATCAAGAGGATAATTGGCTTTAAAAGTATATAATTATATCGAAAAATATTCAATATTGGGATCATTCCGAAGGTATTGTCGAGACGATTATAATGGTGTAATTAAAACAAAAACGTATTTTTTAGACGTATTTTAATTGTTATACGAGTATATGTGTTAATGTGATATGGGTGTAAAACGAAAAATTAAAAAGTAAAGTACCTAAAGTAATTTATTAACTAACTCTAAAGGTATAAAATGTAAAATGTAAATTAAAATTTGATAAATTATGTATTTGGCGGAGGTATTTGACATTTGGTGGAGATATTTAGCGGAGGAGGTTTTGATTTCGGTGGATGTTTCGGTTGAATTTTGGTTATTTTAATAAAAATGGAGAGAAAATGGTTATTTTGATAATATTGATTTTTAAAATGGTTAAAATAATTAATTTCCTCATTTTTTATTCTTTAGTTTTCAAAGATTTTGCTTTTTAATATTTTAATTTAAAAAAATATAACATTCAGTTCAAAATATACAAAGTTGTAAAGCAGTAATGTAATGTCTTTAGTAATTCTGGCTCTGGATAAATGAAATAACTTAAACCAAGGAACCGACCTATGGTGTTTGGTGTTTACATATAACCCCTTCCACCAAGTGGAATCCTACTGACCTCTACTCCAAGCTTCAACAATGGCGGAAAGTTGGGTTATTATTCTCTGTTTCTTTTTAGCATTCTCCCTCATCTCCGCCGTTCAATCTCGAACATTTTCACTTCCGACCACTACCACCATTCCTACGACTTCCGACCTCGACGTCTCCGATTCCATCCAGACAACCCTCACTGTGCTCTCCATCACTCCTAATAATACGTTACAATCTTTAACTCAATCGGAGTTTTACTCTTCCTCTTCCTCTTCCTCTTCGATTCTCTCTCTGCAACTCCATACACGATCATCTGTTCATAAATCGTCACATAAAGACTACAACTCACTCGTGAAAGCTCGACTCGCTCGTGACTCGTCCCGAGTCAAATCGCTACAAACCAGGGTACATCTAGCCGTTAATGGAATACAAACGTCAGATCTTGAGTTTATTGCAGGTGAAGAGTTGGAAGTTCCTGTTATTTCAGGAACGAGTCATGGAAGCGGAGAGTATTTCTCCCGAGTCGGAATCGGTCACCCACCGAGTCAAGTTTATATGGTACTCGACACCGGAAGTGACGTCAACTGGGTACAGTGCGCACCCTGCGCCGATTGCTACCAACAAACCGACCCCATTTTCGAACCTGCATCGTCTTCCTCGTATTCCCCTTTAACCTGCGACGCCGACCAATGTCAGTACCTAGATATCTCCGAATGCCGGAATAATAAATGTATGTACGAGGTTTCCTATGGAGATGGATCGTACACCGTCGGAGATTTCGTGACCGAGACGGTGACTCTATCGGATTCCGTTGAGGTTAAGGATGTAGCCATTGGTTGTGGGCATAATAACGAAGGATTGTTCGTCGGAGCCGCCGGATTGATAGGTCTCGGCGGCGGCCGGTTATCTTTTCCGTCACAGATCAACGCCAGTTCTTACTCTTACTGTCTCGTTAACCGTGACTCCGATTCAACCTCGACTCTCGAGTTCAACTCACCGATTCCGTCTGACGCCATCACAGCTCCGTTACTACGTAACGACAAAGTCGACACGTTTTACTACGTGGAGTTAACAGATCTCAGCGTCGCCGGAAACCTGTTACATATTCCGGCAACGACATTTAAGCTGACCGGCGACGGTGGCGGTGGTGTTATTGTTGATTCCGGTACGGCGGTCACGCGGTTGCAGACGGCGGCGTATAATGTGCTCCGGGACTCGTTTGTTAATGCGACGAAAGGGTTGACGCCGGCCGCCGGTGTATCGTTGTTTGATACTTGTTATGATTTTTCGAAGAAGAAGAGTGTGCAGGTGCCAACGGTGTCGTTTCATTTTTCAAACGGGGAGGAACTGGGTTTACCGGCTAAGAATTACCTGATACCGGTTGACTCTTCAGGGACTTTCTGTTTTGCGTTCGCTCCGACGTCGTCTTCACTGTCAATCATAGGTAACGTACAGCAGCAGGGGACACGTGTCAGTTATGACTTGGAACGGTCGATTATTGGGTTCTCACCTAATAAATGTTAAAAAGAAAATCGGATTATTTTCTTGATTCTCTGATGATTATTATTAAATTAAGAGAAATAGTTTTTTTTTTGCTTTACTTTATTGGCCCAATTTTTGTATTTTAAATGGTTATGTGGATTTTATGAATTGTTGTGTTGGTCAAAGTCAAAGATGAAAACGAATTTTCGAGATTATTTGATATTCTAAAATATTCTTTTGAATGAAGAAAATAATGAAAAGAAGCTAATAAGTTTTTAAATTTGAAAATTTCTTTAAAATTTATTAAGGATAAAAGAATATTAATTATTACTTGTTATTGTTTTTTATAAAAAATTTAAATAACTAAGATAATTAATTATTGTTTTTTTATAAAGTTTTTTAAATGAATTAAATTATATTTTAATAATATAATTAATGTTAAATTTGTAAAAAAAAATTAATTGACAAATTTATTAAGAGCATCTCCAACAGCTATTTTAAAATAGAAAAATGAAGGATTTTAACAATTTAAGTACTCCAATAGCTATGGTATATCAATTGTTAAAATAGAAAAATGGGAAAAAAGAAAAGAAAAATCTCTAAATTTAGAGAATCTCTAAAAATACATAGAAAAGAGAGAAACAATATTTTAATTATATTCAACCAATTAAAATAATTGAAGTTAAGTGTGTAGGAGAGATAAATAGTATTTTATTAAATGATGGAATATTTTATTAATATTGTTAATGATAAAGTTGTTAAAATAGAGTAGCTGTTGGAGTTGGATGCAAATTATTATAGAGATTTTAACTTTTAATGCTACTTTAGAAAAAATTTACAATAGCTATTGGAGATGCTCTAAAATAGCTATTTTTACTTGTGGTTTACCTTTTAGCTTATTTCTCCAAAAAAATTATCAAAATAGTCAATGGAAAATATAAAAAAACGTTTTTAACTATGTTCACAATTTTAGGGACCAAATATGTAATTTTTTGTATTTTTTTACATGTTTAGCTTTCTCAATTATGAACCTGATAGCTATTTTGGTAATTTTGAGAAAAAAATGGTTATTTGGTAAAATCTAAAGTAAAAAATGGCTATTTTGACAAATTTCCCTTTTAAACTTGGGTGTAATTTTTTTTGAAATTCTAAATTTTCTATTATAGAAAAATAATAAACTATGAATTACCTGATAGGTATGATTTTAAAGCATTTCCAAAAGCTATGTTATAAAAGAAAATTTGAAAGTTTAGAGATTTTTGTACTCAAATAGCTATGCTACATGGTATGCTAAAATAAAGAAAATAAGAGAGAAATATATAAAAATATCCAAATTTAAAGAAATCTCTAAAACTCATTACTTAAGAGAGAGAAATAATATTTTAATCTTTTAACCAATAAGAGTCAATGAAGTAAAATGGTTCATGAGAGAGAAATAATATTTTATTAATGTATCGATTATTTTAATAATAAAAATAATGCTAAAATCTATAAAATAGAAAATTTATTGGAGTTGGAGGAAAACCTTTTTAGATATATTGACTTTAGTTACTCTATTTTAGAAAAAATATAGCATAACTCTTAGATATACTCTTAGACCATTTGATGTTCTCCTTTTGGAAAAATTACAATTGTCACTACAATTTAGTAATTACATCAGATTTTTCATTCTTTGAATTTTTTATTTTTGAAAGGCAGTTAACACACTCACACATCCTTTCCCTAGGTATCCGGGCTCCCACTTAAGGGTGTCACCCGACTAATCCCCAGCGCTCATGAACCAGACCGGTGGACTGACCCATGAACTCGCCCATGATCCGGCCCAAAGGACCGGCCCACTAGCTAGGATACCTCAGAATTGTCAGTTGCGGTGTTCGAACCCTCGCCAACCAGGGATACCATCCACTGGGGACTTAGGATGTTACCTCCACCCGCTAGGCTAGACAACCTTTGGTTTCATTCTTTGAATTTGTTTGCATGGAGTTATTTCTTTTTCTATCGTCTATCAAAAGCATTCTTCAAGATAAATCAAGTGAGTAATCAAAACCTATAGATCCAAAAATATATAAAAAAAACATACCAAGGATTTGTTTGGCAATTGCTGAATTATTTGATACAAGATGATTAAATCATCAAAATGATTAATAGACTCTTATGATGTAGTGTAAAACGAAATAAGTTGTTTGATAATTGTACATAATGAAATCAGGGTTGTGAATGGTTTATGGAGTCGTAAGATACAAAATTATTCAAAGGGTTTTAGAACCATTAAGAGGTTAACAAACAACCCCTAAAACTCGTTTCCGAAATATCAATAACAAGAAGCATCAATTTGGATTAAAAAACATAAAAACAATACTTATTAACTTTAGATCCAAAAACATCAATAACATTATCAAACTTTGATCCAGAAAACATTGGAAATTGTCTTGGTTGTTCTTTAAGGTCCTTGAAATTAATCGAGATACATACAAACTGACTTGTACGTCCATTGTTAAAAGAAAAAACATATGTGTTTCTTATAGAAAGTGACAGTAAAATAGCATCTAATTGTAACAAAAGAGAATTTTGGTGAAATAGCCATTTCATCTAACTTTTTTCGTCTCCTCGTCATTTTCTCCTAAAAATTGACAAAAATAGCCACTAGGGTCGCCATATGTAGAGTCTCCATGGCGACCTCATTAGAAATAATGTTTTTATTTGCAATTTAGTCCCTGGTCGCCAAACACAAGGGTCGCCATGGCAACCCAGGGACGAAATTGCAATTAATATTGGGTTTTTTAATGAGGTCGCCATGGAGACCCTATAAATGGCTACCCTAGTGGCAATTTTGTTAATTTTAGGGGGAAAATGGCTAGGAGACCATAAAACTCGGCTGAAATGGCTATTTCACCAAAACTCCCGCAACAAAAATAAATTTAGAAAGTGTTTTTAAATGGAAAAATTGTATCAAAGTAAAACTAACTTTGAGTTATTTCTTATTTTAGAGAATCAACTTTCAAAACCTCCGTTTTAGAGTCTAGAAACAAAATTTGTATACAATTTAGGGACTCAAAGTTGATCCCTCATAATTAGCGTGTAAAAAGATGGTATAACATGGACGATCTATACAAACAAACTCAAAAGATGTGGAAATTGATGGTGTACTTATAAATCATAATGGAAATTTTGAGCAGCAAAAACCGCCTTTTATTAAAACCAAACACATCACAACATTTATCAAGTTTACAATAACCATAAAAATGAAACAAAAGGCTCAAATACAAAGAAGTGAAAACCCGACAGTTAAGCCAATTCACCAACTACGGAGTTGTGCCACCTTCTCCTCTGACCTGCAGCAATCAAAATTGTGACCACGGTTGCTCCGAATTCCTAATGCAGACCAGCTTGTTTAAAAGCAGTAAACCCGCCCTCTACCAATCCATGATCAACCGCGAGCTCTGCTTATCACGAATAGCCTTGAACAGTTCCTCTCGATTCCAACCGTATGCTCGTCGAAGTCTTCATGACCCAAACGTGTCCACAAAGCCAAGTTGCCCAATCCACCCTTTGATTGATGTCTCTATTCGCCACCCACTCGAACGCTTTGAGTTGGATTTTCAACAAGTATTCCACCACTGATCCGTTAATTTTTTCAAATACGCACCTGTTCTTATTTGCCCAAATTGAAATACAAAAAGCAGTAAACTGTCGCCGACCATCTCCGTTGACCTTTTTCCCTATTTCCTCGCTGATTTCTAGCCTCTATTATCTCGTGAATTTATTCATTACATCATCAATATATTGCTAAAAATACAATAACAATAATAATTCTTTAATGTAGTTAATCTTATAACTAAAAATAAGTTTAAATTTAAATTTTCGTGTTTAACAATTATTAATCGTATACTAATTTTTTTCATTTGCTCGTACTTTGAGGTAATTAGTGGCAAGTTGATGCTTTCTTTATTCTTTTGCTGACATTTTCAGCTTTCTTGTGGTTTTTAACATGGATTAATGTGCTAATTTT
Organism: Silybum marianum; assembly: GCA_036898165.1. Lineage (NCBI taxonomy): Eukaryota > Viridiplantae > Streptophyta > Magnoliopsida > Asterales > Asteraceae > Silybum > Silybum marianum. The sequence goes on along the minus strand of CM072537.1, from coordinate 15,943,861 downwards.
ATTGATTAAAAGTTTTGTTAGAGCATCTCTGTTAGCTTTGCTATAATAGAAAAAAATGAGTTTTTCTTTTATAAAATGCTCCAACAATATTGCTATATGGTTTGCTATTTTAAAGATTTGGGAAGAAATCTCTAAAATCCTTAAACTAGAAGAAAGAAACATTATTTTAATATATACAACCAATCAAAATTATTGAAATTAAATGTGTAGGAGAAAGAAGTAATATTTTATTAAATGTATTAAATATTTTAATAATATAAGTAACAACGGTTTACCTAAAATAGAAAAGCTGTTGAAGTTGGAAAAAAATGTTTTTAAATTTTTTGACTTTTTATTTTTTATTTTAGAAAAATTATAGAAAAACCATTATATCCTCATGGATAGTCCCAAAATAGTTTTATTGCAGGTAGAAATTGTATTTTGGGGGAAAAAGCGTATAAATTAATTAATTAATTCGTCTGCGCTTAACTTTATGCTCTCTGGTCTTTGCTCCAATGACACTGTTGATTGAATTGAAATTGTTGCCGTTGAATTTCAGTTTTTTCCATGCCATTTCCATTCAAAACCCTAGTTATCTACTTTCTTCATTGACTCTTCTCTCTATCTCTATCTCTCTCTCTCTCTCTCTCTCTCTCTCTCTCTCTCTTTTCGTGATCCCACCATGAATCAGATACAAAGTCTTCCTTCTTCTTCTTCCGACGACGATGGTTCTATGACCACCGCCCGACAGGTACCGGAATTTCACTTCTTCCCTATTTACACATTTCTCAATTTTCCTTTTTGTGTTCGCAGTTTTTATTTCAGATTTTTCAACTGTTTTCTGAATCACAACCGCCACTCGATCATTATAAATAATGTGTTAATACTCGATCTTTATTTGAATTGCATGTTTAGTTTTAAAATCGACGAGTGATGATCCATGATCGCATGTTTATGTTCAGACTTTATGTTGATTTGTTTGATTTTGTGGGGACTTTTTTCCAGTTGTTACTTTCAATCATTCAATTCATAACAGATAAGCCATCAAAACATAGGCAATTATATTATGTAATAGCAGGTCAATTTTTTTAAAATGTCATCGTCAGATGAACTATTTCATGCTATAAGAGCGAATTGTGTTTCAATCGAAATTTGACATCATGAACCGGTTGGACTTTTGAATTGGATGGATATATAGATGTTCTATAAATTGGTGTTTTTCCCCTAATATTTCTAACCACTTTCTTTCTATATTGGCGCTTTACCCATGGTATTGTTGATATATAAAGTTGCGGGATTTACTAGTGTTTTATTTCCATGAAGTGATCTCAATCACATACTTTTGCCTTCAGGTCAATAGGAAATTTATAAATTGTTTGGAAGAATTTGATACTTATGCTTAATTTATGTGACAACTATTAAAGGAAATATGTTTGTGGTTCAAATTGCAAGATTATGCTTGCCAACATTGACTTGCCAAGGGTGCCATCCTCTTTCCAAAAACAAAATTAACAAAAAAAAACATTGAGTTTGTCATGTGTGCTAAAAGTCTTGATTTCATATCGTGTATCTTATTCCTAGATCAGATAGAATATATATAAGTACTAAAGTTAGGAGCCATAGTAGACAGTTGAGTGTTTTTGCTTGATGTCAATATTGTATTCTAAATTTTGCATGAGTTGTCTATTATTTGATTTGAGGTGTATATTTGAATTATAGAGTGCAGGGGAAAGCCGCATAAGTGCGGATAGTGGTAATTCTATGTCAATGGTACCAGCATTTGGAGGTTCACGCCATTGGCACGATGTGTTCTGGCTAGGGATCTTTCTTTTGCATTTGATTTTAATAGGTTTTGCACTTGGTATACTCGGGCTTAATAGGTTTAGGAAGAAGGATAGACTTAACATAGATCAATACACAAACAGGTTCCTTGGAAATCAAGCTGATTTAACAGAGGACTACTGGCAGCTTTATGCTATTGCTGCTGGAATTGGCACGGTTCTTGGGTGGATTTGGTTGTTGTTGCTTGGTACACGCGCGAATCAGATGATGAAGGTTTCCGTCCACATACTCACTACTTATCTTGCAGTGCTTAGTGTTTTGTGCTTTTGGGGGAAACTGGTTTTCTGGGGTGTTGCTTTTGCGATTGGTTCTGGTTTGCAGTTTTTATATATCATATCGGTCATAGACAGGTAATAACCAAAACTTAGACTGTATATATATCTATATCAGAACTTATTGCTTTCTAATGGATGATTAGAATGATTAGAATGATCAAGTGATATGGGATGTATAAGCATATCTATTATCCTTTACCACTTCAAATTTATTATTTTTAAATAGTAACGAAAAGGATTTAACATTATTTTCTATTGCACATATTGTTTTTGGAACATACATTTCCTTCAATTTATATTTATGTTTAGATTTTTTGTTTAAGTTCTAAATTGTATTTATTGCCCAGCTCCAATTCCCACTTTGTTATTCTCTAACCTCGAGATGATACTTGTTTCGACTCTTGATTAAATATTTGCCTTTTTATTTAGACTTCCATTTACTATGTTGGTGCTGCAAAGAGCCGTAAAGATGGTATGGAAGCTGCCTGACGTTATGAGAATAGCATGTGCATTCATGATAATCATGGTCCTATGGCTATCACTATGGTCCTTTGGTGCAGCCGGTGTAGTGGCTTCAAGCATCATTGATGGTGGACGTTGGTGGCTTCTTGTGGTGAGGTGGCCAGTTTTGCTTACGAATAGATTCTTTCAGGAAATAACTTAAATAAGTTTTTGCAACTAATGTGTTGATATCTATAAATGTTGTTAATTTGATATTTGCAGGTTTTCTCAGTGAGTTTGTTTTGGACAGGTGCAGTTCTTTGTAATACTGTTCATGTTATAGTATCTGGTATGGTTTTTCTTGTGCTTATCCATGGTGGTCGAGAAGCGGAATCAATGCCTCGCAACCCATTGATGCAATCTTTTCGATACGCGGTGACAACCTCATTTGGAAGTATCTGTTATGGATCCCTTTTCACGGCTGCTATTCGAACACTGCGGTGGGAGGTAGATACATTATTATGCATTTTCTCTTTAATTCAATACTCCCTCTGTCTCAAAATGAATGTCCATAATGGAAAAGGAACACATATTTATGCATGTGTACTCACATTATACTTTATAATTAACTATATGGCAATTTTACCCCTAATGATAAGGGAGTAAAGAATTTCTCATCTTATAATTAAGGATATATCGGAAAGTAGGCACTTGCTTTTGAAAAGGGATACTTGATTTGGACAAACTAAAATAGAAATGTGAACACTTATTATGGGATTAATAATGGGTCTTTACCCCATGCATATGTTAAAAACAAAGAATTTCCTGATTTGGTGTTATATATCAGATTAGGGGATTCCGGTCGAAGATTGGTAACAATGAATGTCTTCTGTGCTGTGTGGATTTCCTGTTTCATCTAGTTGAAACCCTTGTTCGTTTCTTCAACAAGTATGCCTATGTGCAGGTACATATATATATATATATAGAGGGAGAGAGAGAGAGAGAGAGGGAGAGGGAAGTTCAAACCTTTAAAAAAACTGAAGAACACCCTGGGAGCCCTCCATCCGGACAGTATGCATTTGTGCATAGACGGCATGCACAAATACATGTTACAAATTACCGGTATGCATTTGTGCATAGACGGGTATGCACGAATGCATGTTACAAATTACCAGTATGCATTTGTGCATACCGTCCGGATGGATGGCTCCTAGGGTGTTCTTTAGTTTTTTTTTTTTTTTTAGGTTTTCCCCCGAACCTGACCCTATATATATATATTATTCTTTTTTGGGTTTTGAAATTCTTATTATATTCCCTTGTTCGTCTTGCATGTTTTTGATTTGATATATCTTCAGATTGCAGTTTATGGGAAAAGCTTTAATCATTCAGCTAGAGATGCATGGGAATTATTCCAATCAACGGGTGTTGAGGCACTAATTGCGTATGATTGCTCCGGCGCTGTCTTACTGATGGGCACGCTGTTGGGTGGACTTATTACTGGAACATGTGCTGCAGTTTTAACTAGGAATAAACATTCAGACCGAGTTATCATGATGGGGTCCACTGCGGTGTTGATGGGCATGATCTTGGTAAGTAAATGCCAACTTCTTGAATCATCTTCCATTTAGGATAGATGACCTGCCTTATAACTATTTTTTTTCTTCATATTTTTATAACTATTTCCCTTATATTTTGCATAAATGCTCCTTAATTTTTCTTGTAGATCATTTTACATCGTCATTTAACTTATCAGCTAGTTTTTTTTACCAAATGTTTAACTAGTTTTTTTTACCAAATGTTTAACTAGTTTATCAACTACCTTATCAGCAAAAGCATACACGATTTATAAGATTGTTTTTGTAGGTTGGGTTAGCGATGGTGGTGGTTGAAAGTGCAGTTACATCAATATATATATGTTATGCGGAAGATCCATTGTTGATACATAGGTGGGACCCAGAATTTTTCAACCAGATGTCGGAGACACTTCATGAGCGTCTCCAACATAGAAGTTCACGAGGAACACAAGTATTGAACCAAAATCGGCCTCAAGAAACATCTCCATATGAACCTTAACTCTTTCTTTCTTTCAACTTTTTTTTCTGCAGATTTAGTGTTGATTTTTGTTGTATAAAATCTGGATTTCCGAATTCTTTTTTCTATTTAGGGTCTTGATCTAATGTTTGATTCTGTCTTGTGTCAATGATGTGCATATCTAAATGGTTCCCCTTGGAGCAGGATGGATGGTGTAGTATGAAAATTCCTTGATCCAACGATCATCAAAGTGCCACGTCATTTCGACCAGATTCCTGATAATTAGATGGACATGTGTTTCCTTTGGTGGGTAAGTTTCTTTTTCACCAGCAGTTTTTGTATCAACTTGTGAATATTTTGAGTCTCTCTTTATGAAGATTGATTGCAGTTTATTTTTCTTTCTTTTAAATCTAGTTTTCTCTCTAATTCAAACCGATTATGACCGCTTCCTTATCAAGTAATATAACTGATCTTGGTCAAAAAGTGTCACCATGTAACTAGTTACGGCATAACCTGCAGCCTCGGTTCTTGAACCGGTTCCTAGCCCAACTGTGTAACTAGTGTGGTTCTCTATAACCGGTTTGTTAATGGTTCTAATGGGGTTTCCTAGGTCGGTTTGCAAGGCTTGACCTTGAGAGTCTGGTGTTCTCAAAATTAGCTTGATCGGTCCTGATTTGATCTATAATTGCCTCTATTTAGTGGGGTAGGGTGGTGTTGCGGGTGGGTAGCAGTGGCGGATCCAGAATTTTTGTTCACTGGGGTCCTATTAAGGTAGACTAAAGGTGTTTAAATCATCCGACATGTTTCGGGATTTTTTTAAAAGTTTTTTAGTTGATTTCAAGGGATTTTCTTAGTGTTTTTGTTGATTTGTAGTGATTAAATTGGATGCAAAGATTTTGTCTTCCTAAAACAAAATTATAAATTATATTATCATTTGCCACGAAAATGAATGATCAAATCTCTGAACCATGGAATCCAGTGGAATCCAGTCCACAACCCAAACGTTATTAAGGAATTTGGCCAAAAAAATTTGTCATTCCAATTTCATCGAATCCCTTTGAATTCTGCAAACCAAACAGCCCCCTTAATTTTCCACCCATTAACTATATGGTGGGTTTCAAATTTAAGCAATTTTGAATCTAAGATATGGGTTGATAAGTTCATCAATAATTGGGACCTTTGTTCATACTTAAAGCTCTATGAAAAAGGTGAGATGATGCATTAAGGTTCATCAGTTTGGGTGTTCTTATGTGTTTCCAAACCCCATTGAGACCCTGAAAAATGAATCACTTGATTCCGAAAGAAATCGAAGAATTTATTAGGGATCCTACGAGTTCCGTTCTGATCCTTTTGTCACCTCAGAAATCGAAACAATTTCTTGGATGATCTTGTACTTTTTGGTCTGTGAAGATGTGTGTTCCTTTGCATTTTTTCTTATAACTTGGTGTCCTAGGATATGCCTGGACTAATCCTGGCAAATTATGACTGTAATACATCAGCCCTGATAAACTCAATGGCCACAATTGTTGTGTATATCTGGATTCGAACCCTAAGCAGATGGGATATTCCACCACATCCCCTAGAGTCTCAACCAGTACGCCATAATTGTTGTGTATACCTGAATACGATGTTAGTAGTAAAGGACATGTCATTTACGAAAATACTATGGATTTTGATTGTGTATGAAGATGCTTTTTTATCATACCGTTGATTTATTTTTGTTATGTTGTTAGAATGATGGAATCGGTTCACAGGACTTGTAAGGTATCCAAATTTGCATTATTAGCAGAAAGCCAGAATATATAACATCTAATATTCTGGATCGTTTGCCAATTCAAGATGTGGCGAAGACTAGTATCTTGTTGGACCGTGTTGTCTGAACTTGTATTTAATAAAAAGTTTTTCAAGTATTCACTAAGAAAAAAAAAATCCCAACGCCTGTTTAATAGGGAGAATTTAGGCAGTGTTCTCCTTCATCTTAAAGGCTCCATAAAAAAGTTTAACTTTTATATATCAAAGGAAGAATACGCTGACACGGTATTAGTCAATAAATAGATCATGTTCTTCTCCACAAAAGGATTGAAGGAGTTTGTTCTTATAAATAAGCGCAATACACCACTGAAATTGCCTATCGAGCTGAAACATTTGAAGCTCCGTAAGTTTACATGGTTTTCCAAGTTTAACGAGATCTGACTTTCAAATGGTGAAGTTGGATAGCTGCAATTATGATTAATATTGTAAATTTCTAAATAGAAAAGCTCTCGGATTTTAATTTAACTTTTTTGGAGATTTGGAATCTTGATTCTCCATTTAAAGACAATTTTAAATAGACTGTTATGCTCGTATCGTAGTATATTGGCATAATCATTATAAAAGTGTCATTGTATCATGTTTGTTTAACAAAAATCAGATAATGAAAATCCCTCATAATATCTCCATCTTTTGATAGAAATTTTGTTTAGTATACATTACAATTTTTCATACATTAAAGTTAATTACAAATGTAATTCATGATGCATATTTCATGGTTTTGTCGTTGTTTTTGTTATATTCACCAAATTGGTCTTTAAACTCCATCGATTTATGGACGATGAGCTTTTGATATATTATATGATTAACTAGTAGACAAACCTAAATTTTAGAGTTTTATCTTATTTATTGATTATGTGATACACTTTCTATTTTGGGTAGTGCACATCTATTATTTTATTCGAATATAAAATCATATTTTCATTTGCCATATGTTCGCCACTTTTTGTGGTTTTGTCTTCGTTGGTGCAATTGTCAGTTTTTTTTATTAACCTGGATATCCAACCCGCTATACGAGCCGACTAATCTTAGGGTAACTATCTGTTTCGCGGGTAGCCCGGAGTCACCGCATTTGAACCTCCATGGCCACAAGGGGATTCTTTTTTACCCCTTCTTGGATTTGAACCTGGAACCTCCTGGTACTGTTGACCTTTGGAGCCCAAGCTCAAACCATTGAGGCACCACCCTTGTGGTTGCAAATGTCAGTTTTGGTTCTATGTGAATCACATTTTATTTTATAATGTTTTACTGATCAAATGTTAGTTTATTTGTACAAACGACATTATTTTTTGGCTATGTTTGACAAAAGTAGCTAATAAGATATCTTATGACTTGTAAGGTACCTTATCAAAACCTTACTTTTATTAACTTATCAATAAGGTACCTTATAAGTTAACTTATGGTCATCCAAACAACTACACTAAAAATAAGGTACCTTATAAGGTGACTTTTTGTCAAACAATGCCTTTATGTATTGTGACTTTTAAATATATGATTAAACAGGATGATTTGGACCACGTGAGACCAGCCTGTTTTTATAAGATCCATAAGACCATCATTTTATACTTGAAACTTCATAGCAAAACACTATGAAGGTAACTTTCACAATATTTTTACAGTGAAGGTTTGGATTTTTTTTTACTTTTACAGTGTTTTTCTGTAAAGTTTTAAATGTAAAAATGTAGTTTGATACGTTTCACAAAAATATACTAAACACGAATAAAATTTATGATAACTCGTTATGATTTCAAATACGGTACCTTCAATATTTATCTCAAATCATTTTTAAGAGCACACATCATCTATTATTTTTTTAATCATTAATGAACTAGAAATATGAAGATTTAATTTATTAATTTATCTTTAAAAAAAATAAAAAAAATTATTAGTAAACCTATAGAAAAAACTTAGATATATTTTTATCCTTTTGCCTTAGGAGGCATTTTAAGCCTAAAGCGACCTAGATAATACAAATATTTTACAAAAACAAGTAGGATACATAATCTTTCATGCCGGTCTGAAATAGGAACTCAAATATGGAGTCCGGTATCGCTCACAAAACAAAGGGAACTTTCTATCATTCTTCAGCGTAAAGATTCGTAGGAAATGTCGATTAACATGAGGGTAACATGGACCAGTATGCTATGATGATGTAACGTGTAATAGTTGTTAGTACCTGTGGGAATATTGTTGCCTAGTCATAGTCCAAAATATGCTTCGATAAAGGCTTCTTAACTTATCCCTCGTGTCTTTCAACCTCTTACTTCATTCAACATTTATTATCGAATTATTAATCCGGTACATGAACTTCTATCTATTAGTCCGTTCGAGACTTATTAAGAATAGACCGTTCATCCATAAAAACAAAACATCGTTCATCTGGGAGATTCTAGCTTCTTCAGGTTACATCATATATGAACGTGTGATTGTCCATTATTTTGTGAAATTCAAATATGTTTTTACGATTACTTAATGAGATAGATTGTTTGGAAAATAACTCTTTTGTTACATCAACCTTGAAGGAGAAAGTTATTTGGCACATGTTTTTGTTTAAATCAATTTCACAATCAAACACAAATAATGTGCAAATAAAGAGATAGGGAAGAAATATAGACACTTTGATTTAGAGCGGTTCACCAATTAGATTATGTTCACTTTTTGAGACACGTTGATTTACTACTGAATTCTTTATGGTAGAACTTAAAGCTTTGGGTTATGTCCGACTGGTGAGGAAAGTTAGGTGGTGTCAAGGTAGTCGTCGTAGAGACGTAGACTATGGGTAGTCATCGGAAAAGGTAGTGAATAAGGGCAGGGAGAAGAGAGAGAGAGAGAGAGAGAGAGAGAGAGAGAGAGAGAGAGAGAGAGAGAGAGAGAGAGAGAGAGAGAGAGAGAGAGAGAGAATGTTGATTCTTTTTACCTTTTTAATAGAAAACAACATATAAATGAAAATAAATACCTCTCATTTGATGCATGGAACTTGGAAGTCAACATCTGTTAATATCACGGACCAAAATCAAATGAGAGGTATTAACTGATGTTGACTTCCAAGTTTGATGACCATCAAAATCATGTTTTCTTAAATAACCAAATATAATGATTTTGTAATGTTTTAAAACTTTCAATTATCGTTTGCATTAAATTAAGTATTTCTTGTATTATCAAATGATTAGTTTAATTGACAATAAAATTTGTGTTTGTAGGGATTCTCTTTAGTTCTATAAGCCACTACAGCATCTCTAATAACTTCTTCAAAATGTAGAAAATAAGGTTGCGTTTAGTCCGTGAAAAATTTTCTGTTTTCTAGAAAAATTTTCCAGAGAAAATGAAAATTTGGAAAACACGTTTAGTTCGTTCAGTTTTCAAAAAATTTCCAAAAAAATTTTCATTTTCATTTTCATTTTCTAAATTTATATTAGATTTAGAAAACAACTTTTTGAGTTTTCAGAATTTTCATTGTCAAAATAATTTTCTACATGCACACACTTACACTTTTACACGCGTGCACATACACACTTTCGCGCGCGCGCACACACACACACGCACACACACACTCTCTTTCACTTTCACACACATACACATACACAATTTCACACACACACACACACTTTCAGACACACATACATACATACACTTTCACACACAAACACACACTTTCACTTTCACACTCGTACACAATTTCACGCGCGCTCACGCACGCGCGCTCACTCTCACACACACACACACACATAGTTTCACACACACATACACTTTCAAACACACACACTTTCACTTTCACACACATACGCATACACGATTTCACACACACACACACACACACTTTCACTTACACACACATACACTTTCACACACATTTTCACTTTCACACTCATATACAATTTCACACACTTTCACACACACATACACACACTCCCTTTCACACACACATATACATATACACTTTCACACACACACACACACACACACTTTAACTTTCACACTCATACACACTTTCGTGCGCGCACATACACAAATTTTCACTTTCACACTTCCACACACACACTTTCACTTTCTCACACACACATACACTCACACATACACACTCACACACACACACTCACAAACACTTTCACACACACACACACATTTTCACACTCATACACAATTTCACACACTTTTGTGCTCACACACATACACACATTTTCACTTTCACACTTCCACACACACACTTTCACTTTCACACACATACACTTTCACATACACACACACACTTTCACATACACACACACACACTCACTTTCACAGACACACACAAACACTTTCACACACACATTTTTTCACACACTCACTTTCACACACACACACACACGCACACTCTTTCACACTCATACATAATTTCACACACTTTCGCGCGCGCGCACACACACACACACACACATTTTCACTTTCACACTCCCACACACACACTCACTTACACACACACACACACACACGCGCGCGCGCACACGTACACGCGCGCGCACACGCGCACACACACACACACAAGCACACACTTTCACACACATACATAAACACACACTTTCACACACACACACACACTCATTTTCACACACATACACTTTCACACTTTCACACACATCACACGCGCGCGCTATTCATTTCACACACACACACACACTCACTTTCACACACACACACACATACACTTTCACACACACACATTCACACACACAGGACAACCACATGTGTGTGTGAATGTGTGCGTGTAAAAGTATTTGTGTGCGTGTGAATGTGTGCGTGTAAAAGTATGTGTGTGTGTATGTCTGTGTGAAAGTGAAATTATGTGTGTGTGTGTCTATGTGAAAGTGAAAGTGTGTGTGTGCACGCGCGAAAGTGTGTGTGTGTATGTCGTGTGAAAGTGAAAGCGTGTGTGTGTGAATGTGTGTGTATATGTGAAAGTGAAAGAGTGTGTGTGTGTGTGTCTGTGAAAGTGTGTGTGCGCGAAAGTGTGTGTATGAATGTGTGTGTGTGAATGTGTGTGTGTGTGTGTGAATGTGTGTATATATGTGTGAAAGTGAAAGTGAAAGTGTGTGTGTACGTGTGTATGTCTGCGTGAAAGTGAAAGTGTGTGTTTGTGTTTGTGTGTGAAAGTGAAAGTGTGTGTATGTCTGTGTGAAAGTGAAAGTGTGTGTGTGTGTGTGAACCTGTGTTTATGTATGTGAAAGTGTGTGTGAGTGTGTGTGTGTGTGTGCGTGTCTGTGAAGATGTATGTGTGTGCGTGTATGTGAAAGTGTGTGTGCGTGTGTGCGTGTATGTGAAAGTGTGTGTGTGTGTGTAAATGTGTGCATGTGAAAGTATGTGTGTGCGTGAAAGTGAAAGTGTGAAAGTATATCTGTGTGAAAGTGAAATTGTGTGTGTGTGTGTCTATGTGAAAGTGAAAGCGTGTGTGTGTGTGCGCACGTGCGGAAGTGTGTGTGTGTGTGTGTGTCTGTGTGAAAGTGAAAGCGTGTGTGTGTGAATGTGTGTGTATGTGTGAAAGTGAAAGTGTGTGTGTGTGTGTGTTTGTGTGAAAGTGAAAGTGTGTGAGTGTGTGTGTGTGTGTGTGTGAAAGTGAAAGTGAAAGTATGCGTGTGTATGTCTGTGTGAAAGTGAAAATGTATGTGTGTGTGTTTACGTGTGTATGTCTGCGTGAAAGTGAAAGTGTGTATGTGTGTGTGAAAGTGAAAATGTGTGTGTATGTATGTGTGAAAGTGAAAGTGTGTGTGTGTTTATGAATATATATGTGTGTGGTGTGTGTGAATCTGTGTTTATGTATGTGAAAGTGTGTGTGTGTGTGTGTGTGTGCGCGCGTGTCTGTGAATGTGTGTGTGTGTGTGTGCGTGTATGTGAAAGTGTGTGTGTGTGTGCGCGCGTGTATATGAAAGTGTGTATGTGAGTGTGTGTGTGTGTGTGTGTGCGTGTGTCTGTGAAAGTGTGTGTGTGTGTGTGTGTGTGTGAAAGTGAGTGTGCTTGTGTGTGCGCAAAAGTGTATGTGTACACACACTTTCTAATTTGAAAAAAAATGGAAAATGAAAACTGGAAATGCACAACTAAACGCGTTTTCTAAAAATATGAAAATGAAAAATGAAAACTCCACAATTTTAACTATACGCGTTTTGAAAAATTTTCATAGAAAACTGAGAATGAAAAGTCAACTCCATTTTCTGAAAACGTTTTCTTAAAAAATGAAAACAGTTTTCGCTAACTAAACGCACCCTAAGGATTTTTGGTTTTTGTTTTTGCTCCAACGGATTTTTCAAAACCTTTCCCAAAATAAAAAGAAAAATATGAGAGATGGAGAGATGGAAATTTTCTCCAAATATGAAAAATTCCCTAAAAATGTTTACTTGTAAGAAAATATCATTTTGTTGTTACCACCGATAATAGATCTTTGATATTAAATGTTTACGAGAGAAACAATATTTTATTTGATGTATGGGATATTTTAATAAATAAATGATGTTATAATCTTTAAAATATAAAATCTGCTTACACATAAATATAATATTCTTTTTGTAGATTTTGATTTTTGACTCTGTATTTTAGAAAAAATTAGAGAATCTGTTGAAGATGCGAATTTTCAACAAATTCTTGAAAATGGTGAAGTAACAAGTCAAAAAAATTACTTTCGTCTCTAACATATTATGCATTTTATAAATCAAACAATTAATTATATTGTTAAAATATTGAGTACAACTCATAAAATATTATTTTTCAATCATAAAATTTAAAATCAAGCAATCTTATTGATAGAATTAATAAAAGTTATTTCTCTCTTATAATCAATCATTTTTGATAAAATCTTCAAATTTGAAGAATTTTATCGCTTAATGCATATGTTCTCTATTTTAAAGAATGTTTTATAGAATCTACTTAAACAAAAATATTCAAAAAGTTTATTTTAAAAAAATTGTCGAAGATGTTTCCATAAAAAAAATTAAAATATATATATATGAACTAACCTAGAATTCACCGTTAAAAAAGGGGAGTGCTAATGGCACCCTTTAATAGGGGGTGTGCGCGGAAATTTATGTACTTTATAAGGGTGTGATGTAGACGGGTGTGAGAAGGTTTTCACTTTTTAAGGGTGCCATAAATAATACTTAGGGGTGCCATTAGCCTCCCATAAAAAAAATAATTAACTATTTTAAAAATTTTATTTTATTTCATACGATTTAAATAGGGTAGGTTCATAAATTGAAGCAGGATTCAGGAAATGGAAGAATTGTACATCACCATCGCATCATCTTTTGCGCCCCTTTTTCAGTCTCAGTCTCATACCTTCCATACACTCAACCATTAAATATACAAAAACATAATGATATAATAATAACAATAGCATTTCCAATGGGTTCTTACAAAAAAATCTCTTTTTTTTTATATTTTTTTTGTCACCTCGTTAAATTAAGAAGTCATCAAGAATTTTATAATAATTTCTTTTGTAAAAACATGTTTTTTAGGTCTTATCGATTAAATAAGTTATATTATAATAATTAAATAAGTCAAAATAAATAAATAAAACAAGTGAATGATATTTCTCATAAAAATAATGGTAAAAATCAAGATGCTTGTTGGACAACCTATAACTTGTTAGGTTCATATAAAAACCTCTCCATATGATAGTTCTTATAAGCTAAGAGCATCTCCAACAGAATCTCTAAGGGTGCGTTTAGTTAGCGAAAACTGTTTTCATTTTCCAAGAAAACGTTTTCAGAAAAGGGAGTTGAGTTTTCATTCTCAGTTTTTCTATGAAAATTTTAGAAAACGCGTTTAGTTGAAATGGTGGAGTTTTCATTTTTCATTTTTAAAAAAATTAGAAAACGCGTTTGGTTGTGCATTTTCTACCACTTTTCATTTTCCATTTTTTTTTCAAATTAGAAAGTGTGTGTATCTGTGAATGTGTGTCTGTGAATGTGAATGTGTGTGTGTGTGTGCGCGAATGTGAATCTGTGTGTGTGTATGTGTGTGTGAATGTGTGAAAGTGTGTGTGTGTACGTGTGTGGAAGAGTGTGTGTATGTGTGTGTGTGTGTGTGTGAAAGTGTGTGTGAAAGTGAGTGATTGTGTGTGTGTGAAATGTGTGTCTGTAAATGTGAATGTGTGTGTGTGTGTGTGTCTATGAATGTGATTGTGTGTGTGTGTGTGCATGTGTATGTGTATGAAAGTGTGTGTGGATGTATGAAAGAGTGTGTGTGTGTGTGTGTGTGTGAAAATGAAGTGTGTGTGTATGTGTGAAAATGAAAGTGTGTGTGTGTATGTGTGTGTGTGTGAAAGTGAGTGAGTGTGTGTGTGTGTGTGTGAATGTGAATGTGTGTGTGTGTGTGTGTGTGAAAGTGAGTGAGTGTGTGTGTGTGTGTGTGTGTGTGAATGTGAATGTGTGTGTGTGTGTGAAAGTGAGTGAGTGTGTGTGTGTGTGTGAATGTGAATGTGTGTCTGTGTGTGAGTGAAAGTGAGTGTGTGTGTGAATGTGGAAAATTATTTAGAAAATGAAAATTTTTAAAACTGATAAAATTTGTTTTCTAAATCCGATGAAAATTTTCGTTTTCTTGGAATTTTTTTGAAAACGGGAACCAACTAAACGCGTTTTCCAAATTTTCATTTTCTCTGGAAATTTTTCTAGAAAATAGAAAAAATTTCGCTAACTAAACGCAACCTAAATTTTTTTTAAAATAGAGACATAAAAGTCATAATCTC
The DNA here is from genome assembly GCA_036898165.1 of Silybum marianum. NCBI lineage: Eukaryota > Viridiplantae > Streptophyta > Magnoliopsida > Asterales > Asteraceae > Silybum > Silybum marianum. Next base: position 15,928,777 of record CM072537.1, on the reverse strand, counting down.
TTTGCATTCATCTCCAACAGCATATCAATTTTGAAGAGTCTCACATTAATTATATTATTAAAATATTTAATATATTTAAACACTTTTAAACTAACTATTTTATTATTGGTGGAAGAATGAAAGTATGAATAAAATATTATTTCTTTCACTTGATAATCATTTTTTGGGTAATCTCCAAATTTGGAGAAAAAAACATTCTTTTTCATGCTTTCTCCATTTTGGATAAACTTTTAGAGACTCTGTTGGAGCACAAATTTGGTTCAAAATCTCTATTTTCCTTATTATCTCTATTTTAGAGATGTTGTTAGATACGCTCTAATGCATTTATTTAGTTATAAGAAGATGCTCTAAGGGGAGTGCTAATGGCACCCCGTAAGTAGAGAGGTGTGTACGAAATCTTTTTGTACTATAATAGTGATTTGATGTAGACATGTGTGAGTATAAATTCACTTGTAAATGGGATTTTCCTTTTACACCCTACTCTATCAATACACTCTACTCTATGGTGTATATATTATTAACACTCAAAAAATTCAAAATAGATATATCTCTCTTAATTTAATTATGGGACATAATATAAAGTAGAGTGTAAAAGGCAGTGGCGGAACCCCATAGGGGCTTATAGGGGCCATGGCCTCCCCGTTTTTTTCGCTAATATACCATATATGTCCGAAAAATAACACAAACAACTCGGTTGCTGCAGTGGTTAACGTGTTGTGTTTGTATCCAGGAGGTCCTGGTTTTGAATCCCATAAAATTTCTGTTTTTCCTTCCCCAATTATCCAATCCCACATGGCTTTTTTTACAATTTTTATTTTTCCTTCCCCAATTTCTATTTTTCTTAATGTATTATCATATTAAATTATTAATATCAAATATATATAAAAATTAGTTTTTAAAAATATAAAAAACCAATGTTTGAGTTATTATATATAGTTTCTATTAATAATGTAAAAGTTTTGTTTTTATTAATTAATAATAGTACAAAAATATGATAAATTTGTATTACAATTTTTGGTTAATAGTTTAAAGGTTTTGAGTTTTAAAGACTTTTTATCCAAATACTTGGCACTATTATTTATCTTGTCGGGTAAGATTTGTGCTCCATCAAAATGACATCATATGCAACAATTTACCTGTAAACGCTAACCGAGTAAGAGTCATCATCTTTACTTACAAACTAAGACACTTGATCTTTACCATCGTTCTTATTTGATAAGATTCTCGGTCTTTGTCATGTCCATCCGATAAGCTTAGATAATATGGCTTAGTAAACGTTTATCGGGTATATTTTGGTAAATGACCCTTAGTCTTCATTATCAATTTTTTCTCTAAAGTTTAATAATTAATATTATAACATAGAAAAGAGAATAAAAAAAAGTTTCGTACTTATCATCTGGATCTCTAAGTTTTTATAATATTTTATTTCGACCCCCAAGACTATAATAATTGTGTTCCGCCCCTAGTAAAAGGTAACACCCCTTATAAATATGTTATATGTGATTAACAACGTCCAGAAATGCCATTAGCATCCTTTTTCTTTTATAATTTAAGAATTTCAAAAAAAAATTATAATGTTAGATTTTGACTTCTGACCTTAAGTTTGTCATTTTCAACCAAAGTAGACCCTAGTTTTCATTTGTTACAATTTTATGCATCATGTTTGCCAAATCCATCAAACTTCATCCCTCTCACTAACGGGTGTTCAAAGTTTTTTGTTAAGTTCAACTAAAGGAAGAGCATTTTGGTGTTTACCCTTTTCTAATTTTCTACTTTTTTTTGTCTTTTTCATATACTGGTATCGTATTTCTTTATTATCTCATCCATTTTTAATTTTAAAACAGATTATCATACAAAATATGATGAATTTTTTGGTTTTAGCTATGAACTTTGGTAAAACTTTTGGAACAATTGAAGTTCATACACAAAACAACATTATGGAATATTATTATAAACTTTAACAAAAACAATTGTTTCACATATTAACTTCTTGGTTTCACCTATAAACTTTATTTAAGTTATCTTAATTATTGCATTCACTTTTTAATTTCATCTATGAAGTTTGATATTTTTTTTATGAAACAATCAAAATTCATACACAAAAGAAAGAAATTTATTTCAAAAAATAATCAAATTTAAAGAATAAATGGGTTGATTATTACCTCCTCAAAATAAATCACAATTTGTTCTGATATTGTCATTCATTTATATCAATTTAATTTATTTTGTTCTAATATTATATAAAAAAAATTCCTCAATTTATAACATTTAATTTCATCATGATTTTTGATTAAAAAAATGAATGACTTGAATGAGTTTATAAAATTAATACTAAAGCGGGTATCTGACCCTAACGAAACTGGGATTCCCCGGTTTAACGGGTAATAGGACGAGGACGGGGATCTATTTTTATGCCTGAAACAGGGTTGGGGCGGGGTAGGAGATGACATGACCCGCCCCTAATATTACCCGATTAAATTTTTTATTTTATTTAATATATGTATATAGTATGTATATAAATAAATATACATGTATATATGTATTTATTTATTATTAAATAATAAATATATTTGTTTTTCAATATCGTTAATTAATGCAGTAATGATTCATTATAATTTTAATCTTAAAATACATTGTTTTTTACTAAATGGGTATCCAACATGTTCATCGAACCTATTCTGGATTCCTTACCCCAAACCCGTCAGGGATTAATCAGGGACAAAGGTCGAGATCGGGAGATGCATTACCCGTCCTGTTTCCATTCCTAGAAGGGAGTTAACAGAAATATTAATATATGCAAGTGAAAGGGAAGAAATCATAAATGATATGGATTTGAGAAATGTAAAATACCTATTTGTAATAGACAAAGATTAGATAGCATTTTTGTTGAAAATGGAAAAGTTAAAGGGCCAAATCGAAAATTTATTAGAGAGAGAAAGCAGCGGGTGCTAATACTTGCTCCTACGATGCCTACCATTTCAAGAGTAGCTCATTATCCTCACGCGCCAACCCTTTCAAACACATGCCAACCTTCAAACAAACAAAGACAATGTTCCATTAATATTAAATTAACACTTTACCACTAATAATTAAAGATGGACACAAGAGTAATTGATGAGAAATTCAAAATTTGAACCTGTTTTGATTTACAGAGAGAGAGAGAGGGGTTCAGGAAAAAATCTAAAAAAACAAAAAAAACATTTTAGGAGTTTTTTATCTGGAATGTTATGTACAGATCCATACAAATAATTGAAGCTGTTTTTTTCTAATGCATGTTATACACAAGTTTATATGTACGTGTGCATGTTAAAATTACTAGCATGTATTTATTCATACCGTCCAGATGAAAGGCTCTTAAGATGTTCTTAAATTTTCTTTAAGTTTTTCTCTGAACATGACTCTTGACTTATAAATCGATAAAAAATTATGCTCATACATTATAATAATGTTATTATTATGAGAAATCCAAAATACATATAATGATATATAATTCTAATAAATATAATTAAATTTTGAGGGTTTAAACTTGAAAAAAGAATTGCATTATTAATTTGATTGTTGGGGGAGTCAGTGGATGATATCCCTGACTATCCAGGTTCGAACCATGCGGTGTGCATGTGTAATATCCAGATCATGAGTCTGCCACTTAGTGGTACCCTTAATTGGGTTGGGCCATGATTAACGGGGATTAGTCAGGTGACACCCTTAAGTGGGAGACCGGATACTCCTAAAAAGTGTGTTAAGTTGCTTTTCAAAATAAATGAAAAAACTTTTGGTGGTAATAAAATAGTTGTATTACTTATCAAATACCGTAGTACAAATATTTGTGTTTGAACTAGTTTGTTTCATGTTACTCTTATACAAGTAAAGTAATTAAAGTTTGGTTTATTAAAAGTTTAATATACTATATCGTTTAAACATGAAATGATGTTACATAAAGATATTATGCAAAAAAAATTGTGTAGACAGATAAAATCTCAAGTACTCAAAGAGGATCTTGTTCCCCAATAGAGAAGGGGGTAAAATCTTATTCCCTTAAGGGGATGAGGAGTGGGGATCGGGAATTGGGTTCCCTGCTACTCCTCGATCCGTTGCCATATCTACGTATAATTCATCATCTTCACTTCACTATATAATTCCATCATTTAAGTTACTTAAACCTTTTGTAATCAATAATCGAAACAAATATCCAATAAATACTATCCCCAAAATTGTCAATCAGCTTAATTTGATTCAATGTGATCGATATGGGGTGAATGGTGCAACCTCATAAGATCAAGATTAAAAAAAAATCACAGTAAGTGCTAACATGTATATAAATTAACTAATTTAACGAGGCTTTAAAGTAGCAGACATAAAAAATTCTTAAAACATCTCCAAGACTATGTTATATTTTATCTAAGATAAAAAAATCAAAAATCAAAAATTCTAAAATAGAGTAACTGTTTCTCTCTATTTTAGAAATTTAAAATTAATTATATTATGAAAATATTCAATATATATATATATTTAATATAATATTAATTTTATATCCTAAACATTTAATTAAATGTCTCTTATTGGTGAGAAATATTTGTTTCTCTCTCTAGATACGAGGTTTTCGAGATCTCCAATAGATATATGCCATAATAGTAAAAAATTGGTGGTTTAGGAGAATTTTGTGCTCAAATAACTACACTATAACAGTTTTTTTGGTGGTTTATGAGAGTTTTTGTACTCCAACAACTATGTTATATTGTATGGTGAAATAGAAAAAAAAAGAACATGAAAATCTCTAAATTTAGTGAAATCTTTAAAGCTATATATAGGACAGATAAATAATGTTTTAATTCTTTCCTACTAATAATAAATACTCAAAATAAATATTTAGAAGAGAAAAATATTATTTTATTAAATGTATAGAATATTTTAATAATATAATTGATGTTAAAATTGCTAAAATAGAATAACTGTTGGAGTTAGATTATTTTTTAAAAGGATTTTGACTATTGGTACTTTATTATAGGAAAAAAATTATAATATAATTGTTGGAGATGCTAGTAAACATCTGGAGTTTCCCACATTGTCTCTCTTCGTTTCTTTATTATAGCATACCTATTGTTGGTCTCAACCATTTGATTTGCTATTAACATAAATACATCTAAATCAACATTTAAAAATATTCTTAAAATTATGACCATATCGGATACAATCAGAATATGGTAATGCTTCAAAATTCGGATAATAAACAAATCCGAATCTATTTATCGGAATCTGAATTAGTCCAAAATCTGAATGTATAGAAGATATGAATCCTAACTAAATTTGAATCATGGTTCTGCTCCTAAAGTATGTTTTGGGATCAAATGATTTGTATTATTGCTGGAATCCTTAATATAACTTATATTTCGAGAAGAAAAATTAGCATAAGATTTTTCTTATAAAGTCTTATTATTATTTGTATTGAACCAAAACACAATGTCTTCAAACAAATTAAAGGCTAGTTTAAATGAAACCAAGATAGTGAGCAAAGTAGATTGGATTGTCATCAAGCTGATTGAAAACCAGTAGAAGCTTAGATGCGAAAATACGTTTCGCTTTTTTTTGTCTAAAGCTCCGAAGCACGCCAAACAACCAACATGACTCCATACTCGAATTAGTATTTTCTTGATAGCGGAGAAGCCGTATATGATCTGTCGAAATAAAGTTCCCGGTTGGCTTCGTATGAAGAAGCCTATCTTTGGAGATAAAAGTTAAAAATAGTTTGACAAATACTATTTTGGCTAGTCGATTTTTAAGTGCAAACTTAACAATAAATTTGCTCACCAACTCTACAAACTATTGTCCTGGTTTGGGAACAGTCTTAGCATGCCAGACTAAGTAAGTTCAAAAGTACTATTTTATTAATACAATATTTTTTTATGTTTCATCTGCAAACATAAGGATTAGTTGTGTTAATAAATGTCTACATCATACTCAAAAGGTTTAAATGAAGAGTATAATCATGCATTGGTTACCACAGGAACTCTAGTCTAACGATATGTGAGCTTTTGGCCTCATAGAAGGTAAATGGTTCAAACCTCGCCAAAAGTGAGGAGGGTGTTTGAATTTTGTTTTTCCATTTGCCTTATATAATTATTATATACTTCAAAAAGATCATACGTTGTTCAATATATCATATGAAGACAAAAGAAACGCATTAAAATTGGATAACAACATTCAATACAATGGTGGTTATAAAATGCGTCTCTTGACAATGTTACAACTCACTCGTCTTGATAATATTTTTTGAGTGATAGTTTGTTAGAAAAAAGTTGGCCTTAACATTTGAAGACTATATCAATATTTCAAATCCAAAAAAGTATCTTCTTCTACTTCTCTTTCAGTCTGCAACAAATTTGTTACCAGTAAGATTGTGTATGATCAGATTGCAACAAATATGTAATTTATTTGTTTTATAAACAAACATAATTAAAAAGTGAAAATATGACATGTTTGTATTAAATTACTTTCTTCAAATACTTTTTGTGTTAGTCATTACCCTTCAAGGACCAACACACATTGGGCAAATATGATGTGTTTGTTGTTTTTTTTTTTTTTTGGAAAGGAGGCGGAACTTAGAAATCGAAGAAAATGAGGATTTTGGACAAAAAATTTGTTCTAACAACTTTTCCAAAACTATATCCAAATTTGAGAAAGTAAGAGAGAGAGTTTTTTCTTCAAACATGGAGAAAACAGAAAATGATTACAAAGTGAAGATGGAGATTTTGTGAAAACTTTTTGCTTCAATAGATTCTCCAAAATGGAGAAAGTATGAGAAAAAAGATGTATTTTTTCAAATATGAAGATCACTCCAAAAATGATTAACAAATGAAACCAACAATAGAAATTTTTGAAAATAAATATTTAAAGAGAGAAATAATTTTTTAATAGATGCTTGCAATATATTAATATTATAATCAATGTTTGGTTCTTCAAAATGGAAAATTTTTTGCTTCTCCATAATCATTGTTTTTTTTAGAGATTTTAGGTTTTTTGCTTCTGCATTTTGAAGAAATTTTAGGAAATGTCCAATAGATTTTCCAAAAAAATTATAAATTAAAAAGACAAAAGTCAAAATCTCTCTCAATCAAGTATCCTTATTTAACTAACCCCACACTAACCATAAAAATTCCTTACAACCTTGAACTTACAAAATAAAGCTCCAAAATCCATAGGGGGTGTTTGTTTGAGCTTATCAAAACAACTTATTGACTTATTTCAGTGTGACACCGGTCATAAGTCATTTTAAGTGTTTGGGTAAAACAACTTATTCGATGCCAAATCGAAGATAAGTTGTTTTTTAAGAAGTAAATTTTTTTAACTTATCAGATTTTCGTAAGTGTTTTTCCAGGCCGATAATAAGTTATAAGTCAATAAGCTCATCCAAACATCCCATTATCTATTAAGTTAACCTTAAGATAACAACCAGAAAAATCACAAATACCTTGAACCTACTTTCGAAAAAAAATACCAAAATCCAACTTTTATCTGGAGGTTGCAGTAACCTGAAAAAATCAAGAAAATAGAGTCGAAAGTGTGTGATTGATAGGCACGCGCGAAGCTACAAGACTGGGAAAAGAGAGTGCGTTTATGCATTTGGGATCACTCTGCCCTGCTCTACTCTGCTGCTGTATCATCGGGAGACTAAAATGCTCAAACTTGGGAGAGAGAGAGATATATATATAGATACATACAGCTATATATATATATATAGAGAGAGAGAGAGATGGTTGTCAGGCTGCAATAATGACAAAACTTGAGACACCCTCTATCTCTGTCACTCATAATATATATCTGACGATGGACTATTATTTTGGGTGTAATTGGATACCGTACTACTACTACTATTACTATTACTCATACGCATATAATCTATCTTCTCCATACTAGCTAAAAGATCATACATTTTCCGCCATTGAAGAACAACAAATGCAAAGCTTTACTCCACCTTCTGCTTCAGACTTATATTGCCATTCTCCATTCTACATTAGGTATTTCTTCTTCTTCTTCTTCTTCCATGGATTAATTTCTTGTTAATATGTCTACATCATCATGTTTAATGGTGGACCATCCATATATATATATATATATAAACAGAGCAGATGAAAATGAAAGACCCGATACGCGTTTTGCGGATCTTGGAGACCTTCAACACTCATCTGTCTTCCATCAACAACAAGATGCTGTTGATTTAAGCACAAGTAAATATCTTACTCTTTCTCTTTCTCTAGAAATATATATATATATATATGTATATATATGTTGTATCTAATTATTAGTTGCTGATTTGGTAGGTTCCATATATAATGAAATAAAAGCAGGGAATGCAGCTCTTCTTTCTAATAATAACTTGCAGTTTCGCCCACATCACATGGTATATTTTGTGTTTTTTTGTATCTTTGTATAATTTTCATCATGTGGGTGCATCGAAAAATACATTTTTTTTGTGTTATTATGCAAATTTTCATGTGGGTTTGTTGGGAATCTGAATCCTTTTTTTTAAAGAACTTTGGGTCAACAACAGAGATGAGTTCCATAGGAACAGGGGAGTTCATGATGCAACACCAAAAAGAGACGCCGTCAACAATGGTGGCCGGCGGTGGCGATGGTGGTGGTGGTGGTGGTATGGGGAAAGGGCATTTTGAGAATTGGGGAGAATCTGCCATTGCAGATAATAGCCAACAAACTGACACTTCTACTGATATTGACACTGATGATAAAAATCAGGTCTTTTATTTGATTATTTCTATTATATATCCCTTCTTTTTTCTGTAAATTTATTTGTCCTTTTAAAAAAAAATCATTTTAATGTTTCTTGTCTCCAAATGATGATTAATTAATGTCAATAAAAAGATTGTTTTCTTGGCCATTTTTATGTAGTTTAACAGTGTTCAACATGGAGGACAGCTTGCAGTAGATTCAATGGAAGGATCCATGGGGAAAATTGGAGACCAGAAGGTTTTTTTTTTTGAATTACTATTTTCTGCTATTTTCTTTTAAGTATTTTAGTGAAAATTTAATGGTATTCTTTTCTTTCGATCAGATACTTCGAAGGCTGGCTCAGAATCGTGAAGCCGCTAGGAAGAGCCGATTAAGAAAGAAAGTAGTAATCTTTAACTCTTAATGGCCTTTCAGATCGTACTTGTTTTTGGTTAATTGGTGCAAATCTTGAATGATTTTGCTTAAATGAATTCCGTAATTGATGCAGGCTTATGTTCAGCAGCTGGAAAATAGTCGGCTTAAGCTCTCACAGCTTGAGCAAGAGCTTAAACGAGCTCGTCAGCAGGTATTCGCTCCTTAAAATGCTTAGTTTTCTATCCGCTAGAAACGAACCAAGCGTTATCACAAATTAAATGATTAAGCCCATATATATATATATATGCACACACACACACACACACCACACATAGGAAAGTTCAAATGAGAACTCAAATTTGGTTGTGAACGTTAGGAAAAATGAGAGCTCAACACGTGTCGAATAATCAAAGAAATATTCAGATTGAATAATGACTGAATAATGCCCGGATTGAATAATCAAAGAAATATTCAGACTGAATAAATGCCCAGACTGAATAATCAAAGAAATATTCAGTTTTATTATGTCTGAATAATGCTGAATCAGCATTATTCAGTCTCAATAGGCATTATTCAGTCTGGATATTTCTTTGATTATTCGACACATGTTGCGCTCTCGTTTGTCCAAACGTTCACAACCAAATTTGAGTTCTCATTTGAACCCGCCCCTACATACATATACATATATATATTACATAGAGGAAAGTTCAAATGTGAACTCATTTTGGTTGTGAATGTGAGGACGAATCTCAGCCACTTATCCGGTCAATAAAGGCGCTCAATTCTGCCTCTCCTTTAATAATCTCCACCCTCCCATGAATCGCGTCAATCCTCCGTGATCGCGTCCACCATAACCGAAGATGTGTGGCTGAGATTCGTCCTCACGTTCACAACCAAAAATGAGTTCACATTTGAACCTAACCCTATATACATATACATATATATACATATAGGGGGTCAGGTTCCGGGGAAAATCTAAAAAAAGAGAAAACTGAAGAACACCTAGGAGCCCTCCATCTGGACGGTATGCACAAACGCATTATGGTAATTAATAACATGCATTTGTGCAAATGCACATAATATGCACTCGTGTATAGGGAAAAAAACAGTTTCAAATCGCTTGTATGCACTCATTCAATTGGAAGTATTGATCCAATTTAAAAATTTTGTTTCGAAATTTCATTTGTGCATGCCGTCCAGATGGATGCTCCCAGGGCGTTATTGGTTTTCCTTGAACCTCCCTGTATATGTATATGAACCTCTTTTTTTTTTATTCAAGGTCTTTTTGAATTCAAAAGAATTCCATAGAGAAGGTTCATTTAGGAACCTCAAAACATTTTAATAAACCCCTGAACCAACTATTTTAAGTAGTATTCATGATAAATAAGCATTTATTCATCATGAATATTTATCACGTTTAGGGATGATTTATGCAATTAGCAGTCTTAAAAAGTGCATCCGCTTTAATTTTACGGTAACACCAAGTAAAACCAATTATATGTCATTTTTAATCAAACCGCATTTTTTATAATTAATTTTTATTTCATCCTATATTATCCGGCCCTATTTGGAAAAAATTTCTGGATCAACCTCTGAAAGCCAATTTTTTTTTTGGATGTAGGGTATGTTTATTGCCACGGGTGACCAGAGTCATTTAGTCGGTGGAAATGGTAACGAATCTTCCCGATAAAAGTATTTCTATTAATCTTCTTTACACTTTCAAGTCTTTTAAGATTACAAAATCTATAATAAACAGGAGCTTTAGCGTTCGATTTGGATTATGCACGATGGTTAGATGATCATCAAAGGCTAATCAACGATGTACGCTCGGCCATAAACAATCGCGTGGGTGATAACGAGCTTCATCTTCTTGTGGAGGCAGTTATGTCACATTACGATGAAATATTCCGCCTTAAAAACGTAGCCGCAAAATCTGACGTCTTTCACATGCTTTCTGGCATGTGGAAGTCGCCAGCCGAACGTTGTTTCATGTGGATTGGCGGCTTTCGCTCTTCCGAGCTTCTCAAGGTTTGACTTTGCCCGTTTGACTTTTCCGGACCCACCACTTGTATCGGGGTCTTTAGGTTATTAAATGACCTTTCTAAAAAGGTTATTTGTAAATTCATGACCTTCTGGTAGGTTTGGGAATGCCTATACGGATATACATAGAGCATCTGGGATTTTAGCATTTTTGTTGCTCCAACAGTTATGCTATCCTCTATTCTAAAATAGAAAAAATAGGATAGAGATTGTAAAAATCTCTAAATTTTAGAGAAATCTCTAAAGCATCTCCAAGAGCTATGCTAAAATAGAGAAAAGTGAGATTTTAGCAACTTTCTAGAGCTACGTTATCTTGTAGCATTTTTGCACATAGTTAACATTTTAATCATTCCACCAATGACAGGCGTTGAAATAAAATGTTTAGAAGAGAGAAATATTTTTTACTAATATTTTATTAATACGTTGATTATTTAAATGATATAATAAATACTAGAATCTCTAAAATAGCATAGCTCTTGGAGTTAGAATCAATTTTTTAAATATTTTGACTTTTCTTATTATATTTTAGAAAAAATATAGCATAGTGTCTTTCTAGAAACTCATTAGAAGAGAGAAAAAATAATATTTTAATTATATCAACCAATTAACCAATTAGAGTGTTGGAGATAAAATGTGTAGGATAGAGAAATAATAATTTATTAGATGCAATGAATATTTTATTAATATAATTAATGTTAGATTTGCTAAAATAAAGTAGCAGTTGGAGTTGGGTGTAAATTTTTAAAAAGATTTTGACTTTTTTTACTCTATTATAGAAAAATTATAGCATAGCTGTTGGAGATGCTCTTAAACAAAAGAATTTTAAAAAGATTGCCTAAAAATGGATTAAAAAAAACACTTATAAGGAGGCATTTAGCTAAATAACCCCTATTAACGGTTCAAACAATTGATGCGGTTTTTGTTTTTGGGTTTCGGTTAGATACTCGGGAACCATTTGGAGCCATTAACGGATCAACAGTTGATGGGGATATGTAATTTGCAACAATCATCACAACAAGCCGAGGATGCTTTGTCTCAAGGGATGGAAGCTTTGCAACAATCCCTTGTGGACACGTTATCCTCGGCCTCCGTGGGGTCCACCGCCTCCGGAAACGTAGCGGATTACATGGGACAGATGGCTATCGCTATGGGCAAGCTTGCCACACTCGAAAACTTCCTTCATCAGGTCAACTTTTACTCAACCATATTGAAACGCTACACTCTCAACGGGAAAATTTACTAAAATAGCCATTTTGTAATATGGATTTCATTTTTTAGCCACTTTTTAAGGCCATTTCCTGAAATAGTCAGACTATACGCAGAAACTGTCTTTTCGTAAAAGTCCATTTTTAGAAAGGAAAAAAATCAATTTACAGAGTTTACATAGAAAGTAAAGTTTCTGCGTAAACTATGTCTGGTTGGCAAAAAAAAGTTAGGCAGAAACTTGACTTTCTGCATAAACTCTAAAAAATTTACGTAGAAAGTTTATGCAAAAAGTTTACGTGGAAACTTAGTTTCTGCCTGAAGTCTAAAAAGTTTAAACTTTTTTTTTGAAAAGGGTCCTTGAAAAGTGGCTAAAAAGTGAAATCCATATAACAAAATGGCTATTTCATTAAATTTCCCCACTCTAAACCCTATTTACAGGACACCAATGCCCTATTAAGACTGTTTTATACGACTTAATTTTATAGGACCAAACAATTATTTCTGCTTAAAAGTGTTACAATTAGTTTACAAGACACTTTTAAGCATTCTAACAAGTGTTTTAAACAGTGTTGAAATAAATGGTCCCCTATTAATTTGTTACCACATTTTTAAGAAAATGTCTTTGGATAACAAGCATCTCCTAAAGAGATTTCTTTATAGGACACTAGGTTGAAAAAAAAAAAACTAAAAAAATACATTTTATTTTAAAAGTGTCCTGAACAAACTTGTTAGAACGCCCAAAAAAGATATTTTATAAACTTTTTGCTATTAATTCTAATGAAAACAGGCTGATCTACTGAGGCAGCAAACGTTACAACAATTGCATCGGATCTTGACCACACGCCAAGCTGCTAGAGCCCTTCTTGTCATAAGTGATTATATGTCACGTCTTCGTGCACTGAGTTCATTGTGGTTAGCTCGCCCAAAAGACTGACCGTTGGATCGGATTCTTTCTGGTCCAACGATCTTGAAATGTTAGCCGTTATATGATAATTTAAACCCATTTCGGCTAGAAATCGTTTGGCTTGAAAACTGTAGTTTGAGAAAATTTTGATGGGATTTTTAGGGTTTATTGAATGAATGTTGTATACTTGCTTAGTTTAGAAGTTGTATTGGTGAAGAAGGGATTATTCAGATGGTTAGTTTGGGTTGGATATTGTAAATTGGGATAGGCTATTTTCAGAGCTTAAATTGATAAGTCCAGAGCAATTTACAACTTTCACTGCTTGAATTGTTAGCTGTGATATTGCTTGCTCTGGACTTGTTGATTATGGCTCTTGGAAAATGATTTAACTTGCTATTAGCCAATTTGTAGTATTTTTTTGGTGATTTTTGAAATGGTCGTGTTTTTATTAACGTGAATATCCCATCTGTTATGCGAGCCGACTTATCTTAAGATGACCATTCATTTTACGTGTAGTCTGGAGTTACTGCATTTGAACCTCTGTCTCCATGGCCACAAGAGGATTTTTTTTCCTCAGATTCGAACCTGGGACCTCCGGACACTTTTGAAGCCGAAAGTTCAAATCAACTAACTTATAATTTATCAAAAAGGGTTTTCAATATATTTTAAAAATAATTAAACTGAACAATAAAGTTGAAGTGAAATAATGAGAATTAAGGGGTTAAAGTGAAAATTTCCAAAATGTCTAACCCCTGGCTAAATTTATAGCTAGACAAAAATACCCTGAAACCCAATGACCTAACTCTAATGTTAACACCAGTTTCTCTTTTATCCCAAGGGCAGTTTTGTCAATTTATGAAACTAATAAAAATGCCCTCAAAATTTATAACCTATGCCCACTTTTGATCATAGGCCTTTTTTTTACCGTAAGGGCATTTATGTCATTTTGGACATAATGCATGCTCTTGATACAAAACTTAAATGAGGCATGATGATCCAAGATTCTTGTGTCTTGTTTCTTGATGTGGTTTGCCTTTGTCATTGTTCTTTCTTGGTTTATTATATCTTCTTCGGGACCTGTGGACGCTAGCACGAGGTATAAACACCCCAGTGCCGCCACCATTTGCCGCCCACAACCTCTCCAACCACCCTGGAACCGAAACCTCACCACCTTCAGACCAACTAAAATAGTTTCCCGGCGGCAATGACCATCCACCGCCAATTGTTCTCTGGTTGAACCTCCCCACACCCCTGTTCTTCGTTTGTAGCTCCTCATCTTCGTCTGTAAGAAGCAGTATCTGTCTTGTGAGCTCGGCATAGAAAGCGTTGTCATCGGCATCACCATGATCCATGGTGGTGTGATGGCGGTGGCGGTGGCAGTGGTGGTGGTGGTTTGTGGTGTGGCATGGGAGGGTGGAGTTTAAATAGGCAAAAGAGGAAAGGAGGGAATGAACATAAAGTGTAGTTGGTGGGTGAGTGAGTGGAGATATGATTGGGTGCACATTGTGAAATTGATTAGTTGGCAAAATTCAATTAAAAAAAAAATCAAGAATACAAGTTCACAAGTCATTTTGGGCATGTCTACCAAGATACTAACCCTATTTTTAGGGATCTTGATAGGGGAACAACAATTATTAATATACGTTTTAAAAGAAAATGATAATATTGTTTAATGTTTTTGAATATACACACTTCGTTATATTATGGTGAGTTTTATTTTTGGAAGTTGACCACAATAAAAAATATGATTTTAAAATTTTGGTAAATAAATCTAAATGATTATTATTGAAATAGAAATGTGAAGTTGATTTCATTATATAACAGAAATAATAGAAACGAGAAATCACATAAAAAAACCTTTAAAATTGATTTTGTGGCTTAAGAGAAGGATTTTACACTGAAAGTTGTGACTTGTCATCAATCTAACTCGCTATTAGCTTTCTATGCATATTTTATTGGTCTATTAACTCTTTAATAGTTCAGAAGTAATATTTATTTGAAGTTAAATTTCATTCCAGTCGGTTTGTGTTTCCTTTATTGCGCTATAAAGCTTCTATGAGTTTTTATATTTGCGCTACATCAGTTGCGTGTTTTTTTATTGCTCTATAAAAACTTCTACGAGTTTTTATATTTACTCTACATCAGTTGCTTATTGTGTCCGAAACTGACTATAACAAAAAATAAGATAATAAGAAGATCAGAAACCAAATATTGACGTAAACTAGTTTGGTCCTGAAAAAATTGAATTGAATATAAATTTGAGGTTTTTTTAATAAATATATACGTAAAAATATTGTTATAACTTACATAAGTTTAAAGAAAAACCAATCAGCTCAGAGATCAATAATTGACTTCTAATCAGTTTTTTTTTTTTTAATTTGATGGTTTTTATTTTATTTAAAAAAAGTATTAGAAAATTTTAATTAATCGACCGTTCGAGAAAAAAGGGAGCATGTGAGAACATGTTGAACGTTTTTGGTCAATAGGTATGTCCAATTGCTTTTTCTCCCTTTACTTGGATTTTGCAATTATATATTAATTTTTAATATTTATATGATTCATATCTTTTTATTTTAATTAAGATTATTTACAGTATATTTATATACATTCATTTTCATTAAATCTGTTTATTTATTATAGAATTTATATATATTAGAGGCTTAATCTTTTGATTTTCCATTAAATTATAATAATCTTAAGAACTTGTATATCATGTGTTATTTTATATAATTTTTTTCTATCTAAATAATATATAATGTATTAATTAACATATATTTGTTTCACAATATGTTTGTATCACATGTATTCGTTTCACAATATGAAACATTTTTATGTGTATTTTTTGTTTCACAAACACTCCAAAAAGTTTCACATTTTGAACCGAGTACATATAAAACAAATATATGTTAATCAATATATTAAATACTATATATAGATAAAGAAAATAATATAAAATAATACATGATACATAAATTCTCAAAATTATCACACTTTCATATATTTTAAAAAAAAACTATAACGGAAATAAAATATCAAATAACATTAAATATATCTTTATAGAGAAGGAAGCAATTAAAGAGTCATAATTGATCAACCATTTTGTTTGTTTTGTCATGCTCTTAAATACTAAATTACAGAATTGTCCTTCATATATATAAACCATCATTCCCAAATCCAGATGAATAAGATATATTAAATATATTCAGCAAGGATACGTGACTTACCAATAAATGTAAATTTGTACGTAAAATATATGTGTCAGCAACTTTTTAAAGGTCCCCGTATATTATAGGGTCGGAAACAGGCAGTGTATGTATTATTATGTTATTTTATCTATTAAATTATTCATATTTATATCTTACTCATTAAAGTCATAGATAATGGAATGGATAACGTAACAGATACTAAAAAACTCATTTTAAATTACACTCATTTTAAATTACACTGTCAAATAACAAACATATAAGAACATCTTTAACATCTTTAAAATAGAAAAAATAGAGATTTTGATTATTTTTTGGCTCCAATATCTTCATAACTTTCTCTAAAATGAAGAAAATATGAAAGAGATTACAAAAATCTCCAAATTTGAAGACATCTTCAAAAAATGATTACCTTGAAAGAGAAACTATTTTTTTTATTATGTTCCACCAATAAAAAAATTTGAAATTAAATGTTTAGATAAAATAAATAATATTTTATTAGAAATATAGATTATTTTAATAATATAATAAATTTTGTGATTTCCAAAATAAAGATGCATTTGGAGTTGAATGTAATATTTTTTAGAGATTTTTATTTTTGGTTCCTTATTTTGCAGAAAATGATAGAGATGCAATAATTTTATAAGTAAATTTTAAATTCTTAAATACAATAATTTTATATCTAATTTGTTTTTTAATATGAAAATTCAAAGATATTATTTCTTTTTGTTGTATTTATTTTCTTGACCACGTCTTGTTTCATTAACCCTTTACTCCATGATGAAACGGAAATTTAATTACACATTAATTTATGTCATATGTGATAACATTATGAGAAAATGTATTAATATTTAATTTTATATAATTATGTGTATGTATGTATGTGTAGGCACAAGTTTTATTAAAAACTTAAAATTGATTACTCGGAACCAGCCACAACATAACATGTGACATATTCATCAAATGGATGCGATTATGAATGAGTTTTTAATGTAAATTATCTCTCTCAATTTCTAGAGAAAACCGTAAAAAAAAAAAAAACTTGAGGAACACCCTAATAATCATTCATCTGTACGATATATAGGTTCAGAGGAAAACCACAAAAAAAGAAAACATAAGAAACATCATGATAACCGTTCATCTGGATGGTATGCACATGTGTATACAACTAGTTTGTAACCAATTTGTCTGGTATGCACTTGTGCATAACATGCATACGTGCATAAATACCACAAAACAACTTCAATTGAGAAGCATCAAGGTGTTTCTCATTTTTTCATTATTTGGGGGTTTTCCCCAGAACCTCCCTCTATGCAATGACAACCCAATGTGGTCGCTACAGTGCGCGCGTGCCATCGTGTTGTCCCTCCATCGTAAGTTAAAAAAATTAGGTTCGTGAAAGGAGCAACCAAATTGTTTTAGAAAGTGCAACCGTATGGAAAAATTCATGGATTCGTCCTTGCCTCTATGTACATAGGTATATAACTAATTTGTTCGATATGTCTACTAGAGATGGCCAAAAACTGGTCTGAGCCGGGCCGGGCCCAAATCGGGGCCGGTCCCGACTAAAATACCTCGGCCCGGTTAAGCTTAATGAGGCCCGGTTCCAAATCGGTCTTATATTTTATAAAAAAAAATTGATAAATTTTTAACATTACTTTAACATATGTAAATAGGTCACTTAAATACACCTTAAAATTACGTTTTATTGTAGTTTTATAATTGGTTTTCAATCAAATGCACTTAAAAATACATTTATTATAGTTTTATAATTAATTTTCAATCAAATACACTTAAAAAAATACATTTTATTATAAATTTATAATTGGATTTTAATCAAATACACTTAGAAAGTTAGAAATTCATTTAAAAATACATATAAAAACAATTTTTTTGTAAAAATCGAGCCGGGCCTTAACCGGTCCTGTAATCGGTCCCGGGCCGGGCCGTCGAATCCCTCCAAATGTGTAACCGGTCCCAAATATCGGGCATGTAACCGTTCCCTACCGGTCCCGGACCGGGCCTCAATCGGATTCAGTCCCGGCCATGCCGGACCCAAATGACCATCTCTAAAACTATATATTACGGATAACTTGCACACATATATAAAAACCATGAAACATCCTTAATTATTTATATACTTATATACACATCTTATAGATAAACAATTATTAATGTGTTACTTAATTTTTATGATAATTTTATGAACCTAATCCGAATGGTTTTCCACCTAAGACAACCATTATCAAACACTTTAAAAGGTGAGGTTGGACAAAAAACACGAGCCAATTTAGAAAAGCGGGATTGGCGGCATGCTTTGAGGCTGGAACTTATTTACAAATTACAAAACAAATGGGAAAGAAAAAGGCACAAAATAATGTAGGCTATGTTTTGTACACAATATGAGAACAAATATGATGTCGGTCGGCCGGAATATTTTGTTCTTTTATTTTATTACTTTGATTTATTATATTCTCACAAAAGAGAAAACATAAAAAAAAGTATTTTATAACTCTAAGGAGGTGTTTGGTTCGCAGAATGAAATTCGATGAAATTGGAATCCATTAAAGGAATTTGACTTTGAAGAAATTAGAATGGAAATTGATGGAATTTGACCACGCGTTTGGTTGAAAGGAATTGGAATGAAATCTCGCAAAAATAGAAATATGCATCTATCGGAGGTGGGGGTGACAATTATGACGATTACATTAGTGGTGTGGTGGTGGGTAGGTGGGGTGGGCGTTTTGGGGAGAGGGGGGGGTGGCGACTATGATGGAAAAAAATAGTGATGTGGTGGTGAAGGTAGGTTGGGGGTGGCGGTGGTGGAATGATAATATTATTGATAGTGATGGTGGTGGCGGCGATGATGGTGGTGGCGGTAGCGGCGGATATGTTGCCAGTGAGGGTGGTGCAGTGAGAGGGCAGTGGTTTAATTTATTTTTGTCTTTCTAAAAGAGAAGTATAAATTATGTTACATTTGCTACGAAATGGAATTCAAAATTCTTCACATGTGCTAAGGAATGATCAAATCTCTCAACCGTGGAATTCAGTGGAATCCAATCTATTCATTCTGCGAACCAAACGCACTAAGGAATTTGGTCAAATGAATTTGTCATTCCAATTACATCGAATTCCTTTAAATTCTACGAACCAAACAACCCCTAATGTTCTTGGTTTAACGTAAAGTTTATTAAACGAGTTAGATCAAAGCGATTTGGTTTTGTTGAATTCTTATTATTTGGCATGGTGGTTTGGAAAAATACCAAACTTAGATATACAGTTCAATTTATCGGTGGTAGATTTAAAAACTTTTATTGTTGGAGGCATATTTATAGATACAAAAGATTTCCAAAATCAATAATCCATATGAACCCAGATAAGGTTATTCGGTTTTCGAATTAAGCGCTTTAGTTAATTCAATAAAGATGATTTATTTGGTTTGATTTTAGGTAAATTTTTTCTTTTAATATTTCGGTTAAATTAAGCACATTATATTATTATTTATATATTTTACTATTTTATTTAAACTGAAAGCAAGTGAATACATTAAATATTAATACAAAAACTCGAGTGATTTATTATGGACCAGATGATTAGAATAACAAACCATAAAAACAAATTATAATAAAAAAAACATATTGACATTTGACGTTAAACTTATTTATAACAAATCCAGTGACATATAAATCAGAATGCTTAATGAACATGTAAATTAATAGTCAATAGCAAAAAAAATAGAAGCCAAGAAATTAAATTCCATTAGAATGAAATCATACTGTAAAGGCCAATCAACCAAAAAAATGACAAACGAGTAGCAACCTGTAAATCAAAATAACAACTAAATTAAATAATAAACTTAAGAACACTAAATCAAATAACAACTAATACATAGAAAATTAATAGTTAATAACTAACAATTAATATAGATCTACAAAATAATCAAATGCAAAAATAAAGTTGGAAAAAAATAGTGGTTGCTCAAATCACTATTATCCTAGCAAAGAAAATAAGATAAATGGATAAATGTATGAAATATCAACCTATTTTTATAATTTTTTTATTATATCATTATACTTTTAGTTTTACTTAATACAACGAATATTCAAGAAAGCTCGCCACAACAGCCGTCGTGGCGCATCGTTACTTAAGGTTTGTGTCTCACTCCACATTATGTCTGTGACACGCTATGACCTAATGCACAGTTTTTGTAATGCAATTATTTTTAATGTCTAATTTGTTAGTTTCTAATGTATAATCTAATTTAAATATCATTGACTCACTGTGTAATAGTAGAAAATATATGTTTACATGTATAATAATTTATATGATTTAAAGATTTGTCGCCTTAAGTCACGCAAAAGAAAACGTCGCGGCATCGCCATGGTTCTTATGAGGCTTGACCTCACCGCCACGCCACGCCTCATACCATTTTGAACCTTGATTATAAAACTGTACTTTCAAATTATTTTTTATTAAGCCATTGAACTTTGAAAAATGTACCCAAAATAGCAATGAGTAAGTTAACCCCCACTTTTCTTTACTTACATGACTTAAATGTGGCGACATGAATGACACGTTATTTTGATTACATGACATTAATAAAAACAACCACTTGCATTTTTTTTAATTTCATCACTTTCTCTTTTGATTATTCATATCTCACCCGGTTTATATTTTTCTTAATTTTCTCAAATTTTTAGTAATATTCTCACGTCGTCACTCTTTTAAAAAAACACTCTTAATAAATTATACAAATTAAATATTCTAGAGTAACATTTTTTTTTAACAAATATGAAGTTTATTCTTCAAGATAAATATTTTAATATTTATAATAAAACGTAAGCACTTGTTATTTAATTTTTCTAATTCAGAAAATACTTATTTTGAATTATTTTTTATAAGTTTAACGATATAAAATGTGTTTTACAAATCTTCTTAATATTGTTATATTTTAATGAATATTTCAGAAATAATCTAATTAATTTAATACATTTATTGAATGATATGTCAATTAAATTTTTTAAAGACAAATCGATATATTCTTTTTAATATAAATATTTTATTTGTAAAAAATATAACAATCTAGGGATGAACATTTGGCCCGAACCGGCACCGAACCGGTTTGGAACCGGAACCGGAAAAGCAAGATTCTTAGGACCGATAACCGGACCGTATAGGCAATAACGGTGCCGGTGCCGGTCCCGGTCCCGGTTTTCCGGTCAAAAAACCGGATGGAACCGATTATTAATCCATTTTGTTTTAATACTAAATCAACCGACAAAAATCATACTCTAATTTTTCAAAATATTCATAGTTTATTGTTTATAACAATTTCAAAATATTCAAAGTTTAATACCAAATCAAGTGTAAAGTAATCACAAAATATTCAAACCCAAATCAACCAATAAAAATCATATTTTAACTTTCCATTGTCATCTACTTTGTTTAAAACTTTTGCAATCTCTATATAAACACAAAACCGAAAAGATTGTTAGTATTTAATAAAAAGTAATACTCGTTTCAAAATAAAACAATAATTGAAGAAAAAAAATATCTAAAGCTAAATCATTAAAATCAACACAAAAATAGACCAGGCCGGTTCTTACGGGTTGTTGTAAGAATATCGCTACCCTTAAAATCAACACAAAAATAGACCTCGGCGCAAGTATAGACCTCGGAATACTGTCGTATTTAACAAGTAATACCGGTTTAAGTACCGGGTATCGTTCCCACAGAGACGGCGTGTTTTGAAAAGTTCTTAGAATAAAAAGCTTGACTTTTATCGGATTGATTTCAGAGGGTGAAAAACAAGAGGATTTTTGATTAACTAATTTGTTTGGTTGGTTGGTAACGTTGATGAAATACAATTATAAAAAGCAAGCATAGGGTGTAAAGATAAATTGAGACAAAGTTAATAATTAAACAAAGAGATATTTTATAATAATAATTATTGTCTTAAAAAGTTGATACTTTTTTATAACCTCATAAAGGTTAAGCCGCTTATATACCGATAGTTAGTTGTCAGTTAACCTTAGGGGTAATTTCACGAAATACCAAAGATCCAATAATGACAAGTTGATAAACTATTATTATAAAGTCAAATACACCTTTTTATTTTATTACTAAACTTTTAAATCTCAATTTATTAACTTACACCCCAAACTAAGGTTTTTAGCCTTCCATTAAAATGAGTTTTTATAAAGTATTGTGACGAATAATAATAAGATGCACGATAAAAGTAAAATAACGAGAACAGTTAAACTAGTAAATGAAACGTAAATGAACGAGTAACAATAATTATAAATGACGAGAAAGCAATTAAAGAAAGCTAGTAAATGAAAGCATAAAATGTGGACAAGTTTGCCATTAGCAATTTTGAGATAATTATAAAGGACAAGTTTATCATGGATATTCTTGAGAAAATTGTTTAGGACAAGTTTGCCATTAGCAATCTTGAGGGAACAATCAAGGACAAGTATATCATAAATAATCTTGAGTTACGAAAATAAAAGATGCGGTAAAATAATAATGAAAATGGTAACAGTTGCTTCAAAGAGGACGAGATCGGTTAGAAGCTTTTAAAGCTTCGAGAACCTTGGGATTTAACAATGGAGAAGTCGAAAATAGAAAGCAAGAGAAAGAAGAAGATGATGAAGATAATGAGAGAGAATGAAGAACACTTTGAATTAAACTAGAGAGAACTTGATGGTATCATGCAATATGAAAAGTGATGAGCAATTCCTTAAACACAAACTACTAATTTATATAAAAAGATGGTGGCACACTTAATTGCACAAGGAATATAATAAGCATAAAGTAATACTTATCATATGACTTGTAGTTAAGATATTGCTTGCTTACACACAACCTTACTTTAGGGAAGAAGTTAAATGGAAAGCTTAAGCTACACTAAGGTGGTGACTTGTGAAAGTGGTGATCTAATTCAAAGTGAACTTGTATGGCAAAAGAACTAGTTTCCTCCCAACTAGATGGTAATTAGTTGTAGGAACAAATGGAGAATGGAGAGATGCTCCCCTTGGATGATGGTTTTCTACACTACCTTAGCTTCCTTTATATAGTGGACTTCATACAGTCATGGTTTAATTAATAAGCCAAAACACAAAATGGGCCGTCATGGGCCGAATATATATAGCCCAACAAAAATATAAAATCCTAATTACTTAAAGAGTAGCATTGATCCATATAAATTTTGAGAGGTTACAAAACAAAATGAACCCATACATTCATGGGTCTTCAACCATCTCAATCTTTGATAGCTCATGATTCGGTCTGCTCTCTTTTGGCTCCTATTTATACCTGAAAATAATATATTATAGAAACATGAGTGATGACATCGAATTTAGTAATTTTAGCGTCCAAAAATTCATATTTCCTTATTTATACGTAACATTAAAATGTTACTAGAATTACTATTAAGAGCTTAATAAAGAGTTACAAATTTAACTAAAAAAAAAGACTCAAAACTAATAAAATGAGATATAAGTACGGATAATAAATTACCCGTATCACGGGTCAAATGCTCACCCCTATAACAATCCTTATTTTCTTAGTTAAAAAAATATTTCTTAAACATTTTTTTGAATATAGAAAAATAAATTGTGTTCTACAAATTTTCTTAATATTTTATGAATAATTTTGTTTCGTTAAATTAATCTAATATATTTATTAAATAATATGTAAAATTAATATTTTGAAAGTACAATTCCGTGATAAAAAATGTCACATCAGCAATATATTAAATGTGAACGACCTACATGGATAATGAGGTGACATGGAAACCTACTATAGTGAGTAAATTTCAAAAAAAGGTTACCCAATGCTATAGTGGGTAGAATTTTTAAAGTACAATGCTCTAATAAAAAATAATTTGAAAGTACAGTACTGTAATAAGAAAAAATAAAAATACAATTCTATAATAAGAAAATTTATGAAAGTAGGTTGTTATTACTTGCATTTTTCCCTAAAATAAATTAGATAACTTCAATTAAGCTGGTATCTTGAAAGTTGGGGGCATTAGAGTTTAATTTATGGGGCATCATACGAATTTTAGTTAAAATCAAAATTTTCTAACACTTCAATTGAGTTTTTTGTTGGGGGCAAGTGTATATTTTGATCCACCCCGACGTTTATGGTTTGTAATTTAATGTAACGTACTTTGATTTGAGCATATTTTGTAACGTAATTTTATGGTTTGTAAAACCTTTATCTGATATATGATATCTTAACATTTATGTATTCGAGTAATCGATTTTAAACATTAATCGATAACCATGCTGATATAACAAATGACATGGTATACAGTTCAATACTATTTGTTGATTTTGATTGATGTCATGAGAATTTTTTATATACAATAATTTTAATCATAAACATTGAGGTACGTTCATATAAGATGAAAGGACATCAATCGAGATGCAAATTCAAAAAATAAAAATTCAAACGAAAATCCCTGAAGAAGATGAAAAACATTATCATATATGATACAAATTAATTACAAAAGTTATATTTTTTTTTTGGAAAACAATTTATTTAAAAGTAAATATCACAAAATCCTAATCAAAACCCTAAAATTGAAATCGAGTTGGCACATGCATTGTTATTGATTACATGGACTATTTTTTTTTGAGGGCGTGTCCGCTTGAATTCCAACAACATGAGGTTGCTATGATTGAATTATGGATTTAATTTATGGTAGTTATATTAATTAAACTTTTATATAAATAAGATGTAACTTTATGAATCTCATATGTTAAGTTGATGCTATGCTTTAGTTTATAAGTAATAATCTTTTTTTCTATCCTAGATCACGTTATCTGAACTAATCTATATATATATATATATATATATATATATATATATATATATATAAAGCAGAAACCTTGGGAGGTCCACGTCGCACTTTCACAAGAGTCCACATGACACCTTCATTCTATCTTTTTTTTTCTTTCCATTTTTTGAATGTTTAATATGTTAAAGATATTTCTACCCCTATGAAGAAAATGTGTGATTGATTATTAATCCGGGTTTTTGGTAATTTTGCATGTCTAAATTTAACCTCCAACTCTTGATTTGCCTTCATTTACTTTCTCTTTATTTCTTTTATGAAATTTGTTTTCAAAGTTGCAATAATAAAGAAAATGAAATCCTACAATTTTTTGTTTTATTTTAAATATTGAATATGTTAAAGACTTTTCTACCTCTATAGATAAATTGTGTAATTCATTATTAACCTTGATTTGCATTCATTTACTTTCTCTTTATGTCTTTTATGAAATTTGTTTTCAAAGTTGCAATAATAAAGAAAATGAAATCCTACAATTTTTTGTTTTATTTTAAATGTTGAATATGTTAAAGACATTTCTACCTCTATAGAGAAATTGTGTGATTCATTATTAACCCGAGTTTTTGGTAATTTTGCATGCCTATATTTAACCTCCAACTCTTGATTTGCCTTCATTTATTTTCTCTTTATTTATTTTATGAAATTTGTTTTCAATCTATATCTATATATCATAAGCTGATGACGTGGCATTCTTTGAAAAAATTTCAATTTTTCACCTTTTTAAATTTAAATCTATCAATATGTTAAAAGATCTTTCTATCATTTTATGCAAGTATGTATTTTAATGTGAGCCAAAGTTATTTTGGTAATTCTTTATACCTATTACTTTACAATTGGTTTATGTCATCATTAAAAATGAAGGGTTTTTTTAGTAAAGTTACACACCTATTGTAATTTATGTTAAGTAACCATTTTTTTATGTTATTAACTTTTCATTTACCATTATTTATTTTAATTAATCATTGCTTTTTATTGCAATTTATGTAGGTTAACCTTTTGTTTTCATTTCCTTATGTTACTAACCATTGGTTTTTCTTTCTTTATTTTAATTAATCATTCATTTATCCTATTTAAGCATACATGATGCTTTGTTTTTTTGTTGGTTGTGTTATGGATTTTTTTAATAACAAGTCACCTCTCAATCTCTTATTCTAAAACATTTTCTCTCACTAGATTTTTATAGTTAAAAGATCAATCTTTATTATGAGTTTTTGTTTATTATTAGTATTTGTAGATTGTGAGAAAGTCTAAACATGAAGAAAGGAGGAGAATTAATTAGTTTAAACATGATTTTAATCAATGAAAATGTATGATGAAATTGTCTGTTGCATTACCAATTTGTTCTAATTTTTCTAATTTGTTATCCACGTTTTTTACAGGAAAACTTAATGCATGCATCTGTGCATAAAAACTTGGTCCCAAGGTTTCGTCATCTATTGAGCGAGGGTGTTGTGAATTATCTAAAAATATTTGAGATTATTGAGAGCAAGGGAAGTTACCGACCAGTATCAACTAAGTACAAGATACATTTTTTGACTTTCACTTTCATAAAAAGATTAGAAGGAGATATGATAAAAAATATACCTATCAATGGCTTCGAATTTGTATCTCAAAGTTTAGTTGAATCACGTGTCAATGATGACAAAATACTGTCAGATTTATAAATTTGAATTTATTATTTTCTCTTTGGTTTCTTTTTTGTTTACTTCTGATATTATCGATATATAGCTTTTTCCCAGCTTTGTCGGAATTTTGAGGAGTATTCTTAACGATAGAATTTGTCATTGTATTCGTTTAATTGGAGCTATTAAGAGTTTTGGGTTATGATCTAATTAAGATAATAATTTTATATATGTTGTTTTATGGTTTTGATTGAATTATTTATTTATATTTGTTCGTAATGTGATTTTGATTTAATGATAATTTTATGTATGTTTGTGTTGTGATTTTCATTGAATGATAATTATATGTATATATTTGTTTGATGATTTTGATCAGATTTCAATTTTATGTATGTTTGTAAATGGATGTAGATCACATTATATATTTATGTATGTTCGTATCATGGTTAGGATCGCATTATAATTTGTATGCATTATGTCATGAATATTCTTCAAGTTTGATACTTTATGATACAAGGTAAGAATTTTATATAGGTTCGTTTATTGATTTTGATCGAATTATAAATTTATGTAATCTGTATCATGATTTTGTTGGCATTACAACTTTTGTGTGTGTGATTTTAAATTGTACTTATGTTGGGCGTTTTTTAGTTTACAAACTCTTTGGTTCTTTAGCTTTATCTAATACATGTTATTCTTTATATGCCTTGCATTATACAGTTTCTCATTGTAAGTTGATATTACATTTTGTTCAACTATTGATAAAAAAACTCTTCATTTATTTCGCATTACATGATTGTATTGTAAATTTAGTTATATGACGTTTTTAATTTTGATTACACATCCAACTAAGATGAATTATATGTGCATGAATTTATAAAAATAAAAAAAATAAATCATTTGATCAAAAACACACAATACATTATTAGATTACATTTTTATTATCAAATTACGTTTAATTGTAACTTAGTTACATATTTCTTAATAAAATAAACTTCACCACCATATAAAAATTCATTATCAAATTACGTTTAATATTAACTTAATTACGTACTTCTTAACAAAATACATTTTGTCACCGCGCAACGCGCGGAGCCAAACTCTAGTTCTGATATATTTTGGCTGCAATAAATCAGTCCTGATAAATTCAGTGACCACAATTATTATGTACGTTTGGAATCAAACCCCAGACAGATGGAATATTCCACCACATCCTCCAGGACCTCAACTACCACAATGCTTGTGGTGTATAAGTAATAATCTTCAGTACTTGTATCAAGTTAAAAACTCTCAGTTTAATTTGAAAACATAGTTTTAAAATACACGTTTAGTAATCAAAGATGATAACAACTTAAACCTGATATTATTTTATGGATTAATATTTACAACTTGTAGTCAAGTGCATATGTAAATCAACCCAAAGTCAAAAAATAAAGACCCAAGATATCAGAACTTATTTCAAATTGCATGCCAATTGTCACGAACACATTTATTAAGAAGTGTGATGACAATCTACATTAGAAGATCAAATTCTGAATCATAAAACAACTTAAAGCTCAAAATCCTAGTCAAGCAAACAAGATGTCGTAAATTAGTAAAATATCAAATGGATACTCGTAAATTTTAAAAAGAGTAATTACAAATTTGGTCACTCTGGTTTTCAGTTTTTCCCCATTTTGTCTCTACATTCAAAAATTATAGCTCCGCCATCATGGTTTACAAAAACGCTCAACGTTAGGTTCTCCCTTGAATGACTGTTTACTTCCATTCGTTTAAGGGGGCGCATTTTCACCCTCCGTCCCCTCCACCGTTGTTCAACGATTTCACATATTAACACACAAATTTTGAACAAGATTTCATCTTTTGAGTTGTAGCGATTGATGGATGCAAACAACCCTAAATCAAAAGAAAAATAAAATAAAAATCAAACCCTAAAGCCAAAACCTAAAAAATATAGATCAAAGAGAGAGATCCAGGAGGATGAGGGAATCTACTTGAGTCCCCCTAAGCACCTCCTTTCCATGCTACTTCTTTCTTTTGCTGTGCAGTGACAGTACCAATATCCACTAATCGTTATTTCCAGATACGGTTGCCGGTTGACATCTCTTCTAATTCGTCGATACGAGAAGCAAATTGTTGTGTGGAGGAATCAATATCTCGACATAAGCCAAGAGGCACACCCTTCTCAAAGGAACCGTACGTGAGGGAGGAGAACCCCCGAAGTAAACATAAATGAAGGGGCATACCCCACCCCAGGCAACCAAACAAAGAACTCACTCCCCGAGCTCACCGGGAAAGAACATCTAGTGCTTGTGCAGTGTTTGTTTTTGTGTATAGATGAGGAGGGTG
Source organism: Silybum marianum (assembly GCA_036898165.1). Taxonomy (NCBI): domain Eukaryota; kingdom Viridiplantae; phylum Streptophyta; class Magnoliopsida; order Asterales; family Asteraceae; genus Silybum; species Silybum marianum. The sequence goes on along the minus strand of CM072537.1, from coordinate 15,899,494 downwards.
CGGGGGATGAGGAGGATATCACACGGTCATTCGCATATAATATAATATCGTATAAGAAAATTTAGAGAAAATGTAAAAGGCTAGAAATTCCTCTTTCCAATTGTTTCTTTTAACAGTGTTAGGGTGCGGGAACTAATTCTAAACATTTTCTCTAACCACTATGACTAAGTTGTAGATTTTAAACTGTAGAGATAAAAACTGAGGAAAACTAAAAAAACTAAAGGATCAAACTTGTTTTTTTTTTTTTTCCGAAAATCATTATTTTAATGTTGTGTTTTTGAAACATCTTACCAAGAAAAGGAAAGGAAAGCAAGAAAAAGTAAAAACAATCGTATTCTTGAAACTTTTTTAACATAGAGAGGAAAATAAAGGAAATAAATTAAATTTTTAAAAAACATTATTAAATTACAAAAGTATTCGATCTTTGATTCTAAAGAATATATTTTAAAATAATATATTAGTACAAATAACATATTTTTTTATTTATGTCCTGTTTAAAAACATAAAAAATTATCCGCTCAAAGCACAAACAAAAGAGTTTTTTTTTTCTACACCTTTATTTTCTCCCCAGCTAGAACAAAGCCCAAGTGAATTGGATATTTCTAAAAGTACCCTTTAAAAAATGGATCTTATATAATTCATATATTACTTTTCAATTTTATTAAAAGCTGAGGCCTTTACAGAAATAATATTTTAAAATATGCTGGATATTTTTATAATTGAGTTTTGACTTGTCCACCAATTTTGTCTCTTGATTCCATACATCTTCATTTATTCCAAATTTCAAGTATGGTAGGAATGACTGGTGTAGAAAACCGTAATTAATTACTCGAGAAAAATTCAAGAAAAATCTTTAAATTATCTTATTTTAAATGGTTAAATATGTTAACTATTCATATTTTTAAATTAAAAGACCATTAAACTTTTTATTTTAAATTAAATTTTTTATTTTAAATAAAAAATCATTAAACTTTTTTATTTTGGATGATTGGTTCCTTAAACATTTTTTTCAATAAATTAAACAATTGAATTTTTAGAAATTAGCTACGTACATTGTTTTGACCCAAAAAAACTACTTATAATTAGTTAAGTTTTGATTCACATTCATTTGATATATCAAAAAGAGGGAGATCAATGGCAGGGACAAAAATCGTATTAGGCGATTGTAACACCCTGCCTTACCACGACACAATATTGTCCGCTTTGGCCTAAGCCGCACGGCAAGGACTTCCAAGAGGGTCACCCATCCTGGTACTACTCCCACCCAAGCACGCTTAACCATAGAGTTCCAAAAACCTGCCTTGCGTGTGGCCCCAAAACGCGTTGTGTTTAGGAAGACCAGTGTGTACTTATGAACCCAGCATCACTTCTTTCCGCGGCCGATATGTGATCTGCCTAAGGTGTTACAGCGATACGAAGAACCGACAACGTTAACCTGATTTAGGTTTGTCTTTACTTTAAAACATTCATAGTCAGTTACACATAGTTATTTTTAATTAAAAAAATGTAGGTAACCAATTTAAGAAGTTCGATGGTTTGTTTTTTCAAGAAAAATGTTTACCTACCTTGAGGATGGCTAATAATTTCCTAACATTTATCCTCAACCATTCTCCAAAAAAAGATAGCATCGTCTGCAAATTGGAGATGTGATATCTGGATCTCATCTTTACCCACCTTGACACCTTTAAACAAACAATTTGACACCGATTCATTAACCGCCAAGTTTAGCCCTTCAGTTGCGATAATGAATAGAAAATGAGACAAAGGATTGCCTTGTCGTACCCCCTTTGACATCTTAAACTCTATCGTTGGGGAACCATTAATGAGTATAAAGGCGGAAGCTGACTTTAAAAAAATATCGATCTAGCTACACCATTTGCTTCCAAATCTCATTTGTCTCTTTAGTTATATACACATTATGATATATTAATTAGGATCATTCTCTCTATATAATCACACATACCTACTGATAGTCACTAGTGCATCGTGAAACGCACACCGTGATAGATTTGTGAAGTGGGGATAACACAATGTGATCACAAGACCAATATATAGGTGTCAAAATATGAGATAATACACTATGATCACTATAACTCCTCCAGAACCGACCGTAAACCCACTCGATCAACATATGAGTTTCAAGTTACAGGATTCATAAACGGTTATCACAAATTACAAAGTTCTCATTTGATTAGGCACGCAGACACAGATATATATATATATATATATATATATATATAGAGAGAGAGAGAGAGGGGGGGGGGGAAAGTTCAAATGTGAACCTATCAATGTTATGCTTATATTCAGACTGAATATAAGCTACAATTATAGAAACACATAATTTTAGCTTATATTCAGACTGAATATAAGCTAAAATTATACAAACCCATAATTGTAGCTTATATTCAGACTGAATATAAACATGACATTGTGATATCACAATGTTATGCTTATATTCAGACTGAATATAAACTACAATTATACAAACACATAATGTTATGCTTATATTCAGACTGAATATAAGCTACAATTTTACAAACTTATAATTGTAGCTTATATTCAGACTGAATATAAACATGACATTGTGATACTAAAATGTTATGTTTATATTCAGACTGAATATAAGCTACAATTATACAAACACATAATTTTAGCTTATATTCAGACTGAATATAAGCTACAATCATACAAACTCATAATTTTAGCTTATATTTAGACTGAATATAAGCTACAATTATACTAACCCATAATTGTAGCTTATATTCAGACTGAATATAAACATGACATTGTGATACTACAATGTTATGTTTATATTCAGACTGAATATAAGCTACAATTATACAAACACATAATTGTAACTTATATTCAGTCTGAATATAAGCATAACATTTTATGCTTATATTCAGACTGAATATAAACTACAATTATACAAACACATAATTTTAGTTTATATTCAGACTGAATATAAGTTACAATTATACAAACTCATAATTGTAGCTTATATTCAGACTGAATATATACTACAATTATTTAAACACATAATTTTAGCTTATATTCAGACTGAATATAAGCTACAATTTTGTAGGATAAGTTGCTTGGTGACGACGACGATGAACTGATTTATGTCGAAATTGTTACTTGGTGACGACGACAATGAAGAGATTGATGGCGAAATCGTTGTTTGGGGACGACGAAGATGAAGAAATTAACGAACATGTTATATTTACGATGCTGCCCCTACGCGTTAATTATTGTTTAAGCCATGACTCGAGTTTTCCACTTATTTACAAAAATGCCACCGTGCGTTTTGTGCATTGATATTTTTGATCTGATTTTAAATGGATGGCTGAGATGCATCCTCATGTTCACAATCAAAGATATGTTCACATTTGAACCCACCCTATATATATATATATATATATAGGGGCGGGTTCAAATGAGAACTCAAATTTGGTTGTGAACATGAAGACAAATGATACATGTCACACTCTCATTTGTCCACACGTTCATAACCAAATTTGAGTTATCATTTGAACTTCTCTCTCTCTCTCTCTCTCTATATATATATATATATATATATATAGCGAAAATTATTTACAAAGTCAACCGTTAGTACAAACCATACAAATCAATCTCAATCGTCCATCTAATATAAAATGTTGACGATAATAAATGAACTCTGATAATATTCCATAAATATCCAAATCATAATAAGATCCTTATCATTTCTATAAATATCTCAATTAATCATTTGTATAATGATTGGGTTTGTAAATTAAACGATCTCTTTCTATACATAACATCAAATTTATATAATAATCTAAAAATAAAGTTTACATTTTATAAATAATCAGTAACGTAAATAAATCACATAGAACCAACAAATCCCTCGTAAAAATATAACTTGATCTATAGATACATCTATAAATCATCCATAACGCACAAAACATCCGAACGCAACAACTGTTTTCATACATTCATGACGATCTAAATATACGTTATTACACCATGTTTTTTGTGTGGGTATGGTATTTGTTTATCGAAGAAAAAACCCACAAAATGAAATAGATAATTACAACTAAAAATGGTTAATAACCGGAATAGAGATGAATTAGATAACACTTGTAAAAGCTAAAAGCACCTTTGTAGGTCAATTTGAACAAAAAAAAATCAGGCGAATTGAACGTTGACTTTCTCTAGCTCGACATCATGTCATGATCGATTGCTTGAAGTGCTTGGTTTGCAAAATAACGGACATCAACATCCGGGTCCTCAGATAAGTCAACCAAACATGGCCGAATGGTTTTCTCGACAACCTATACAACAATGATGACAAATTAACTTTCATTCATATGTGCATAACAAGATCTGATAGAAAAGGTGATGACAATACTGTTAGAGTCCCACATCAGTTATATTTGGATCTATTCTCTTTGATATATGTTGGGTTCTTTTGGAAACTAATATGGGGTTCCACATATTTTCTTATAGATACATAAAAGATGAGTTGGTGGCATATATTCCTAAAACACATCTTCAAATACAAACTCTTCTAAGGTTACAAACTCGTACAAACTGATATAAAAACAATTTTTTTCATAGGTTTTTTTTTTGACCAGATGCTATGATTTAAGATATTATTACACGTGTGTTTGTTTCACCTTATAAAAAAAATTAAATGTGAAAAAAATACATGTAAAACTTTTACATTATGAAACAAAGAAGTTTTCACCTTATGAAACTTATGAAAACAAATACATATGAAACCTTTAAATTATAAAAACAAGCATACTTGAAATAACATTTTAAATCATAGCATTTGATGAAAAAAAACATTAAAAAAAATTATTTTTATACTGGTTTGTACGAGTTTGTAACCTTGAGGAGTTTGTATTTGAAGGCTATGTTTGGCAAACTAGCTTTTAGTTGATAAGATGGCTGATAAACTAGTCATGTTTGATAAAAACTAGATGACAATATACAATGACCTAGAAAAATATACAAGAAGCATATTTAGGAAAAAATGAAAAAAACCCCATTAAGCCATCTAAAGTAGGCTTTTCAAAAAGCTATGTTATATATGACTTACCATGAGTATTTTCAATTAAGATCTTGTGGTTATCAAACACAGCCTAATTACATTTGATGGTTTTTAATAAAATTATTGAGGTAAGAAGTAACTTACAGAATGGTCAACAATGGGAATTAAGGATTGCAAGACCTTTGCTACATTGAATTTGATATTCGGCACTCTGAAAAACGCAATTTAAATGTAAATAAATAATGAACAAGGGGAAAAGGTAGATATACTTAAAGAAATGCATCTCTACCTGTCTTTGGAGACGGTAACAACCACGGGAAGCAATTTAGAACAAGTGATTTCTGAACCCATAACAGGTGCAAGTAGAGAAATAGCACGAAGAACAGTCATGCGATATAAGTAATGTGGGTTGGTAATCATATCTAAAACCTGCCAACAAAATAATAATATGCAACTTAGTAGGAAAAAGAAAATCAAATTTAAACAAAAACTTTATATCTTTGCATGAAAAAGAATACATGTCCATCCTAGAACATTCAAAATTTAATAAAAACTTTATAACTTTGCATCCTAATTAGATTGATATAACAAAATGGCAGTGAAAAGGGTTTATTATTTAACAAGATTTCCAAGATAATGAGACGAACCTGTGGAACAATGTGCTGCATTGCCCAATCTGGACCGAATTCCTCAGCAAGTCGCTTTAAGTTGTTAGCAGCAGCATCTCTGATGGAGTAAACCTGCAGCATATATATATATAAGTGTTACTATATGCCAGGGAAATGTTGAAGAAAGATAAAGAGTAAAAAAACATAAAAGGGTGTGTGTGTATATATATATACATATATATAAAGGGTGGGAAGTAGTAACCTTATCCTGTAACCATTTCATGCAGAGAGCACCAAGCTTATCATCAAAAAATCCTACACCTAATTGACTAGCCAATAGTGGTATGTATTCTATTATAGCCAATCGAACTCTCCAATGCCTGTCTTCCGCAAGTTCAACAATTGCTGGTAGTAAAGATTGAGACAAAAGATCGATTCCAATAACCTGCACCAAAAGCTAAACATGAGAATGACTGAATGAAACCGAAGATAAAAGCTAAGCTGAACAAATAAAAACGAACACGTATGTTATCCAAGCATAATACCACCATTAGCTATCATTTTGAAAAGTTATCCTTTAAAATGGACATTAAAAGATACCAGATTTGCAAAAGATATACACATTGAATGATAATAAAGAAAAACAGTATACCTGATTCACTTGATCTAGCTTACTGATAATATTGAGGCGTACATCAGGGAACTCATCTTTTAGAAGGGAAAGAAATATAGGAAGGAGTTGCTCAATTGTTGCATCCTGCAATTTAAAAGTTCAATTCGACACTTGCAATACCAATGATAATCAATTAATTTCTTTATATGTAGATCATAAAAGAAATTCATTTCTTTATAAAAGATTAAAAAAATTCCGTTTTCATGCAGAATAAACAAGACATTTGTACAAGAATAAATTCATCAAGATAATCAATCGCGTGAAGATAAATATATAAAAATCCTTACTTTTCCTAAAACCGGGGCCATGCCCATTATAACAGAGGCCAAAGCAGACCTAACATGCTGAGAAGAATCCGATGATAATTCCTACATGTCATTGGAAGAAGAAGTAAGATATTTGAATAGAAGCATCGATCCATTAACTATTGCTAAAAATAGTGAAATACTATTCTCATTAATATGCTGAGATGAGAGAGAAAAGCATTTAGGAAAAACACACCTTGACACAAGGAAGAATATGCTGAAGTGCAAGTTCAGCATTAAGAATCCTAGAGAACTTGGTGACCTTTCCAGCAGCTGCAATACGTACTTCAGCCTCATTATCTCTAAGTAGCCTTACATATGCTGGAACCAACTCCGCCCTATCAAAGCCAACCAGCAGTTGAAATTTTTAACATTTTGAAAGGACAGCAAATAGTAGTTAAAGATTAGTGTACTTGAAATGAAATGATCAGAAATAACTGAAACAAAGATGAGGAGTGTGTGTGACTTTAATTTGCCGTATGCCCGTATATATATATATATATATATATATATTATACTTCAAAAAAGAAACAAGAGAATAAATACAAGCTCCTCCCATTCAGCACTTGTGCTAGACATATAAATGATAACTTTCACAATGACATATTAGATCAAACAATACTTCTAAATCTAATACGAACATACTTGGTATGTTCAGCGCCCACAGCTTCACATAGTTCATATAGCTGATTAGCTACCATATACCGCACACGCCATGACTTGTCCTGATTTAGATGATGTCATTCAAATAGTAAGTTAAAGGAAGAAAGGAACGAACACAGAAAGAAATAATTTAAACAACAGATATCCAGAAAGAAAGAAACAAGTAGAAATAATATGAAGAGAAACCTGTTATCACAAGAAAGTGTGTATCTTCATTGAGAAAAAAAAACATCAATATATAGAATACTTTGTGAGCTATGAGTCAAGACACTTAAAAAATCTATTTAGAGAGAGATACTAATATTCACTCAACATGATGGCAGATTTAGCTCTATCTCGAACAGAGCTGGAAAGAAAATATGAAATGATCTCTTGCTTCATCAAGGACTTTTTTCCCTTTTTCTTTTGTCTTTATCTGATTCAAAAATTGAAATCTTTGAATATAATCAAGAATAATGTATGGTTCGAGAGTGAAGCATTCACAACTCGATTTAGGGAAATTTTCATTTGGTTCAATTGCTTTTACAACAGTATAAACTTGGTTCAATTGCTTTTACGCTAGAATATCCTGGATATTAGCTTCGCTAAGTCTTGTATAGATCTTAAACAGTGATGTAAAGCTGATGAAGTTTGTTAGGGTTACATCCAACAACGGATTAATGTTGTCCAAAGAGCAGGAAACATCTGCTTGGATTGAGCTCCCTTTTGGTTGATTTGTTTGTGGATTCTGCTTCCATTAACAGTTTCTCCAGCGCATAGATTTCTGAATCTCTCGGTTTGATTCATCTGTCCATTTTATTCATGGTGACGTGGTACATTTTCAATAAAGAAACAGTGCAAAGAGCTTGCAAAGAATGCCTCCATAGCTGCTATGTCTCTAAGCTCGGCTAAGTCCACCAAGTGTGTGTTGAAGTCCCGGTCATGGTTCTTGAACTACTCATTAGGGAGGTGCAAGCAGAAGCAATTGGTGGTCCATCTGGGCTTTCTTATGATTACTCTGTTATGAAAAGGGGTAGAGCATTTGGTTGATTCATTGACCACATCAAAGAATTCTCCAATGGAGATTCAAAGAAAAAGTTATGACAATGCATTTTCATATCAAGAAAAAGCATTACACTTCAAAGAAATATGCAAGTGGATATAGTAGAAGTTTGTAAGGTTTAATTTTACTTGTATTTAATTTGGTTAAATTTGATTTTTGGGTTAATTTTTTATTTGATTTGGTCAAAAACTTCAATCTCTTTTTGGTTTGAAAAAAAGAGGAAATGAAGATGATGGTGAAGAATGAAGAAAGAGATGAATGCAAAACGACAAAAACGCCCTTAAAGAATTATATGATGGCACATGGGCCTTTAAACGGCTAAAAACTAATGGCAGGGTTATTTTGGTACTATTTGAGCATCCAATAACCGAATGTGAAAGTTATTTTCTTGAATGGCTAAAGTAATACAAATACAATAGTCTGGTGGCAGGCATTGTACTGTACTATTCTTTTATAGCACATAATTCTTACTAATTGTTTATAGATATCTATATAGGAACTATCTTTGCATCTTGAATTATGAACCATCTTATCCTACGCTTTACATTATGAATCACTTTACAGTTCTAAATTTATAACATGTACAACAATAGACCACCATCCTAGTTCTTAACAAAAAACCAACTTTAGTAACTACAGTCAAAAGTTAGTTAGCCACAGTTCCTCCAACATCATCCCACTAACAACTTACAACTTGAGAAAGAAACGGATCAGATATCAAATATCATTTCACAAATACAAAACCATATAGAGAATCTCGAAACTTGTTAGGATAACCATCAACACTTAAAACTAGAAGATTGTTGTTTACAAAATGAAGTTTTTGGCTATTATACTGTGCCCCGTAAAAGAAAATCCTCCGGGAACAATGCAGGAGTTGGTAATATATAAAATCATTGCTTTAAAAAGTATATTTAAAAGTGCACCTGAGAAAAATTGACAATGACAGGAAGAATATGTGCAACACAGTCCTGGGGATCTAGTAACTTTCCAAGAGCAGCACAACCCTCAACGGCTAATAAACGTACAGAATCTTGATCTGCAACAACAGAAATTTGTATCAAATAAGAACAATCAATGACAGGGAAGTCAAACCTGTAAGCTAGACAAAATAAATGAGTTTTCACCATGGTTAAGGGCAATATGGAAAATGTATATAATCCTCTTATAGTCACCAAGCATGCCCGATGGGAAAGAACTATTGGGTTGTAATACTTGGGAAATTGCTTAACAGTAGTCCAAGGAAAAAAACATAAAATCCTTACATGGTTGCCAATGAAAATTAATTGGGACTTTTGGTCCCTAGCTACCAATGAAAATTTAGAATAACAGATAAGTTCTTTTAGTAATCTGCCAATTCAAGTACTTGTCACCTATCTCCATGAAAGTACAGAAATTTCACACATGTTCTCACCAATCGGATTAAGGATTGACTATATACTTGTCTAGGATTGATTTCCCTTTTCCAACTAACAATCTTTATAATAGATCAAGGAATTCCTGTTACCTACAGATATTCACAAAAATTGTAACAAAAGTAGCTCCTTCTATCTACCATTCCACTGTTCTAAAGCAAGGTGATGAAAATCTACCACTGTCATTTGCAGCAAAATAAACCATGCACATATCCGATTTCAGTGAATAACGATCCTAAAAGCTAGAACTGCAAGCAGATAACTAATGGAAGAAAGAACAACTAACCATCCTGTGTAAGATCCTCAAATATTTGCATGATGTCAGTTTTGAGATGAGCAGGTTCCATAGTAGCAGCAAACTTCCCTAAGTTTGTAGCAGCAGATCTTCTAACCATAGGCATGTCATCTTGACATAACTGACTATATACTGACCTCAGTTCTGCCTTCATAGTATCTGGGGCACTAGGATAGGCAATGTGGAACAATCCACAAGCAGATACCCTTGCAGTAAACCATTCACCAGCTGCCAGCCTCTGCAAGCAATAGAAAAAACCACTATAAATATAAACTCTAAAATAAACAAGATCACAAAAATCAAAAAGGTTCTCAGTTCACACCAATACACTTAAATGGTCATACAACAATTATAATTACAAATAATAAAGCTTAGCAACAAAACCAACCTTAACCAGTGGTACAAAAAAGTCAACCAAATGAGTCTCCTTCATCTGTGATCCAATCCTGCATAGCGATTCCACGGCTTTCTCCCTCACACAGGTTTCTTCCACAGTGCAGAGGGTTTCCAAAGGAGGTAGCAACACATTGGCATACTCCACTCCTCCAACATACGGAATAAACACACCTAACTCCTCTGCCATTGCAAGAAGAACCTCATCATCGTCATCATTGTTTTCGCTTAAAAAAGGAATCAACTCCTTCCGGGTACGTTCCACCCCAAGAGCACGAGCAATTGTCGACAGCCTTCTAATAGAATTTAAGCGCAATTGAATATCATCATTTTTTAGCTCATCTATCAGTACTGCTATTGGGTACAAAGGCTCATCAGCCATCGACATTGCAGTTGACAAAACTCACTGCAGTTTTGAGTCCAATATAAACCAAGTTAGCTATTACATTAACATGGAATATTATCTATACTGCTAAAAATATATACTCCCTCCCCAAAAATCATGAAAAGCTTGACTTTTTTATTTATCAAACCCAGTAACTTACAATTGCAGACCTCATATAGATCGAAAGCTTAACACCAATAGTTTTCCACTTTGATAAGTGTTTATAAACTAGAATGTAAATATCAATTCTTCCATTGAAACTAATCCTTCAAAGGCAACATATACAACACACGTATATATATGATAAGTAATGCCATAAATTGCATCTAATCGTTGCTTAGTTGAGGCCAATCATTTAAATTTAAGAAAAGTTAAAAAAGTTCAAATTGAAAGGTATAAATCAAATCAAAATCAAAACTATGAGATCTAAAACTAACCCTAAAACAACAAATCCAAATCCAAAACAAGAACAATTGATTGACGAAATCAATTACATAATCGAGATTTCAAGAATAAACTTGTATGTTAATTATTATGCAAATTTGGATCAAATAATCGAATTTCAAATGGCGAAAGAAAAGATTAAATTGACAGAGAAAGAAAGAAAGCGAGCAAGCGGATCTGAATCTTACCAGCGATAAGAAAAGCGGTTCCTAGTTAGGTTAATCAAAATTCCAAGGGCCTGCTCTTTCGAAATTAACGTATTATTATGAGCCTAGCTGCAGGCAGTATCGAGAGAAAAGGAGAAATTGCACTTTTCTGGGAACAAACTTTTCAAAAACACCCCCCTTCACTATCACCACCTTTGCTATTTCAACCTCCAAACTCCAGAAAGAAGAGGATACTTCAATTGTTCTCTTGCTTAACATTGAATGGAAATAAATAAAATTTTATGTTTTTGCGAAGATCATCTGTAATACGTCAGCTCTGATAAACTCATCATAGGTCACGCTTATTATGTATGTCTGGTTTCAAACCCTAGGCAAATGAGATATTCCACCACATCTCCCAAGGCCTTAACCAGTACGCCATAATTCTTATGGTCGATAAAATTTTATGTTAAACAAAAGAAAAGAAAGATGTTATTTTTATAAATATATCTTTATTTATTTTATGGTAAATTATAATTGATCGATAGATATATAATTTTATAAATATTTTTAATTTCTTCTTAAAAGAACTCAAGAACAACATTTTATCCTCATACTTTCCTTTCCGTTTTCTATCAAATATGTCTTTTTGAAATAGGATTAAGAAGTAGAAATGTTGTTTTTTTCTGAAACCCCCAACGAGTAATGTTGAAGTGTATAAATTTAGTTTCAAATTTTTTATAAAAAACTCACTTAAAATGTTTTATTTTTTCAGGTTGAAAATATTTCTACATTTTTAGAAAAATCTCACTTAAAATATTTTACTCTATAGAGAATACTTATTTACATAAAACTTAACTTTTCTTACATCAATCTATACTGTAATTGTAAAGGCTTTTACATCCACAGTGTAATATTGTTAATTTTTTGGTTATCAAAAGGTACAAAAAAGAAACTTTCAATCGCAATTTATTCTTTTCACATCTACCAACCAGTGCTTGAAAATTTAAAGATACAAATCTTTAAAGCCCGTTTTCAATAAGCAAAAATATTAATACCCAACCAAGCTTTGAGTGTAAAACTGGGTCGGATCGGGATTTTTAAACAGCACTTTGAAAAGAAAAAAATATATACTTTGCTGGTTGGCTTGAATCGGGCTTTTTGAGGTCGGGCTTCAAAAGCATTTCCACTTGAAATCAGCAACTTTATCCATAGCATCACACACTTAATAGCAAAGATTGAGGGACTGTTTGTTTGTTTTCCATTAAGTCCTATTGTTTGTTTGTTGTGCTGAATAAATTACCAAATAAGCCACAACCAAACACTTCTGCATAGCTTAGCGATTAAGCCATACAGGCTATTAAGTCCATTAAGCCAATACCAAACAGGCCCTGAGTGAAGTTAAATACAGAATCATTAAGTTATAGTTACATCTCTTCATCAACATCTAAACAAAGAAGATAAGCAACTAACCCAAAAACAGGCACAAATCTTAAATACTTGACTATGTTCACCTTCCCTTTCTCCACATTTTCAAGGTTTTCTCCAATCAGCCATGGCTGGAAAACAATATAGAGACATATATCCCATATGAAGGCATATGCAAGTCTTTCTGATCCAAGATAACTCACCACAAACTCCCATCTATCTGCTAAATTCCCAAAATCACCCTCTGACCGCCCAAATAGACCCCACAAGATCGATATAAGACACGCAGCCCCACCAATGACTCCAACTACCGATGCATCATTAACCATAACCGACCCAAGTTGGGAAGCTTTTCTTGGAGTATACTCGGCATCTGGCTTATTTAATCGAATAGCCATGTAAGGTATTAAGAATGCTGCAATATAAGAAAGTGACTGACTCAATAAGACACAGGTTGATAAGACACGCATACATTTTAGACCAAAGTATGTTGCATTTTTTTCATGCATTCTCAGATGGAGACTAGGGTCAGCTAAGGGCCTGTTTGTTAGCAGCTTAATGAGCTTAATGGGACTTGTAGCTTATTCGTCACCTATAAATAAATGTTTGGTCGTTGCTTAAAGATACAGAAAATGGCTTATTCAGTAGGCTTCTAGGGAGAGCTTTATGCAGAAAGTCAAGTTTTTTTCAAACCGCCCTCCTGATTAAAATATAGTTCTCCTTTCATCTATGAAAAGACTCTTCCAAACAAAAACATTCTCAATCTATAAAGACAGATTAATCCACACAGACAGCTTTATCCATGCATGACTTAATGGAAAACCAACCAAACAGCCCCTAAATGTTTGATGCATCCTTTATCCAAAAAAAAATGTTTGATGCATCCTTTATCCGAAAAAAAAATGTTTGATGCATTGCGTCAAGGGTACCAAATGAAGGTTTTGAAAGTACGTTATAGAAAATAGGAATCAGACCAAAGTAAGTTGCATTTTCATGCAATCTCCCCTTATATAAACTATAATTTCTCTTATTTGATGTTTTTTATAAAGATAAACTAAGGTTTGCTTATTTTAAATCGTTGAAGCCTTGAAGGTCCTTGATGAAATTCATATTGGTTCATAAAATTCCTCTTCTAATGTATTATTATCAAGGATATTTTTAATTGTGCTACTAAAATATGATTGTCCGAGAGTGGTGGTAGTAGACCTTGGCTCAGATATATTATGTGCAAATGCGAGTTTGAAAAAAAACTTAGGTGGCGCTGAAGTCTGATTTCACTTCTGAAATGGTTATGGAACGTCTAAAAGAATCAGACATAAGTGGTGATTAAGAGCTTAAAATGAAAAAAATGAAAAAAATGAACAAGCCTTACTGTTTGTAAGGAACATCTGAAAGCCCCACAATGCATCAAGTGATCCCTTATATCTGTCTCTTTTACGATCAGTGAATAACAATGGAGCAAACATAAACGTCCACCCAATAACAAAATTGAACAATCCTTCCGACATCTGGGGAAAAAGCAGAATAACTTGATGTAAATAAATTTGAAGTGGCAAAAGGAAAGAAAGAAGATAATATAGAAAGGATGAACACTTTTGAAGGAGTTAAGCTAAATTTTCTTACAGGATGAAGCACAGGAGCCTCAATTAGACGAATTCCGACTACTCTGCCAAAAACCAACTCATGAAATTAACTTGGCAGAATTCAAGAATTTCCTACATACATGCCCAGAAAAGAGATAGACATCTCATTTTTAACATCCAACCTATTGTTCTTTGCAAAACTGAACCATATCATAAAGCTAATTAAGAACATAAAGTTTCTACAAGCTACTTATTTGGCAGGATTTTAAGTGAGCCTAATGAATCAATATAACCAAAAGTACTTCATTAGATCAAAGAAAATGAACACTTGATTGATGGTGCATGTTTAACATGGATTGTTATGAATCTGAACTCATATGGAAAGAACTTGAAAATAAAATCATCATGCTAGCAGTAGCAGAAGTGAAGATATACCTGAGTTTGCTAGTGGTAGAATGAAGAAGAAATTAAGTGAAAGACCTATAAGGGAATTGATTGTGTCTGAACTAATAGCCCAAACTGGATCTCCCTGCATATAAGCAACCAAATCATCTGAGCTGAAAGAATAGAGATATGTTTCTAAGTTCATCAAGGTGCACCATAGAATCAATTTGGCAGTAATCAAAATAATCTCAACTCAGCTATCTGTAAAATACCTAAATCTAATCAAATTGTGTATAGCAAAGAGAAATAAATAATACGACTATGATCTTGAGGTATATGATTGATACATACAGGAGCATAAGGAAGCAAGAACAGCCAGATTATATAGATTCCCTCTGCGGTCCATAATCCAAATTGTAGAACCTTCCGTATGTTATCATCCAATTCCGAAACCGATACATCAGTGGCGGTGTTTCTGCTGGAACTCCGGCGAGAGGACCCGCAAACAAAGGCATTCCCCTTCAAAACCTTTTTCCGTGACTCCCATAGTTTGGATTCGAATGCGACCACTTCTCGTCTTCTGAACAACAATGGAGTCTTCAGTTGGAAAATTTCAGGCCGCCTTAAATTGCTGGTAATGGTGGATATCAGTGTCGCCGTCGCCATTTTCGAGTTAGTTCGTCGCCGGAGCTACTGCGATGGTGGTGAAACCATGTACGGTTGACGTGGCAGACGGAATTTGGACCAACGTGGTGCCCGTGGATTCAACCGTTTTGTATCTTGTAGTTGTTGTTGCTGCTGCTTGCTAGAAGGGTAGGAATAAAATTCCCAATTTACCCCTTCCAAACCTCATTTTGTTGGAGAGGTTTTATGGAAACGGTGATTCTAATTTTTTCTAGACAAAGTCAGATCTGTATACATAGACCTTGTTAAGTTAATAAGAGGGAGCTTCTTACAAAAACCTTTATTTTTATACGCTTTTTTGTTATTTCATTGTTATCTCATTAAATTAATCAGGGACGGACCCACTAAGGATCCAATAGGGTCCCATACACCCGCTTATTTGATCACCGTAAAGGGAAAAAATGTAGACGAGTTGTTGGTGCACCCGCTTGGTTTTTCAAGATGCTCTTAAGACATTGTTTGACAAAAATAAGGTGACTTATAAGTCATCTTATAAGGTACCTTATTTTTAATGTAATTGTTTGGATGACCATAAGTTAACTTATAAAATATTTTATTGAAAAGTTAATAAAAATAAGGTTTTAATAAGCCATTTTATAAACTACTTTTGCTAAACGTAGCATAAATATTTTAGAAGTTATAGGCAAATCCGTAGCTGCTCTAATGGCTTATGCTTGCGCTCTGTAGCTTCGCGTTCAATTCCCTCTCTACATATAATTTGTTTTAATAAATAGGAAGCTACAATTTTTGTCCCTCTAGTTTATCCCCATCTACAGAACATAATTCCTTTTTAGAATAATCTACAATTTTGGTCCCTCTAGTTTATTCCCATCTACAAAAACCATTCTAGTAATTAGTAAATGTCATGCAAGTACGTTTATTAAACTACAATTTTTGCTTTAAATTGGTATGTTATGCAATTATATTTATATTATTTTATTATGTTGATTACATGATGTACTTGTTTTGAGTTTTTAAATTAGTCTTAACTTTCTTTCAAAAAAAATTAGTCTTGACTTAACCAAAAAAATTAAAACTTTCTCACAAAATCAACTAAAAACAGAAAAAATTTCTCGAAATCAACCAAAAAACTCCTTTGAAATCAACAAAAAATGATCGAAATCAACAAAAAAACTCCTTTGAAATCAACAAAAAATGATCGAAATCAACAAAAAAACTTTAAAAAAATCCTCGAAGGTCGGAATTCGGCTAAAAAAACATCGAGCGGCTTTGCCGGCATTTGGTCCAAGTTAAAGGTGCACCCACTCGGTCCAAAACCTGGGTCCGCCACTGAAATTAGCAACTCATCAAGAATTTCACAATGGAGGTTCTTATAAGAACCTCCTTTTTATGGGTCACGTTGATTAAATAAGTTATATTTAACAATTAAATAAGTTAAAAAAATAAACAAAAATAAGTGAAATGATATTTTTCACAAAAATTATGGTAAGAACCAAAGTTCTTGTTTGGGTATCTATTGTTAAGTTCTTATAAAAACTTCTTCACAATGGTAGTTCTTATAAGTTAACGCATTTTTTGCTTATTAAAAAAAATCAAAATCAAATAACTCACTTGAATGTAGGGACGGCAACGGGTCAGGTTGGATTGGGTTTAGGTTAAACCTATTTATTAAACTGGTCGAAAATCTCAATTCAATACAACCCATTTAATTAAATGGGTTGAAATTTTCAACCCAACCAACTTGCTACGTAAATAGGTTCACATCGGATTGACCCGTTTATGATTTTTTCAACCCAACCTGTTAAATAAATGGGTTGAACCTGAATTGATCCATTTAATTTTAAAATTTAAAATAAAATAAAAAGAATTAGACCATTTAATTAAATGAATAAAACACAACCACAAACACAAATAAAAATAGATTGTTCAAAGTTTGAATAAAACACAACCATAAATGCAACAAATTGTTCAAATATCTAAGTATTTACGTAAGTTACTCACTTACTTTAATTTCCATTGGATACTTGAAGGCGGACGATGGGAAGCGGGACTTGGAGGTGGGTTACATATTATTATTAGAGTTTTACACTTGACAAAACTGAAAGAATTTTAAATTTTCAATGTTTTATATATAATATTAGACATTATAATTATAATTAAAATAAAAATATATAATATTTTAAATGAGTTATAAACAGGTCGAAAACTTCAATCTAGCCCAACCCATTGATTTAAATGGGTTAGACGGGTTGACCTATTTAAGTTAAATGGGTTAAAAATCTCAATTCAACCTGTTACTAATAGGTTGTGTTCGGGTTGGGTCACTTTTTGTCACCCCTACTTGAATCGAATAATGTTTGGATAAATGATTTTGGGTTATTCTGTTTTTGCGTTTTTTGAAAATTCCATAGTAAGATACCATTGACAACGATAAAAGACCCATAACCTGACAAAATTAACAAGCTTTCGAAAAGAAATGTCGGTCTATAAATATGAAAACCATCCAAAAAAACACTTAGGTGGTGTTTGGTTTGTAGATTCTGAAGGAACCTGATGAAATTAGAATGTTGAATTTCTTTGACCAAATTTCTTTCTTTCATTTGATTCATTTTTTTCATGGAAAGAATTTTCAAATTCTATCGAATTCCACAAATCAAATATAATAATCAACATTTTAATAATTTTAACTCCTTATTCATCATGTGACTCAGTAGGTTCTTGCTACTTCAATAATAATTATAAACAATGACTAGCATCAAAAAATGCATCATTGTTGTCTAAGTGATAAGACTTAGTGATACAACTAATCATAGTTTGTGGCTTTGTTTAAAGTATATAATATATTTATATACGATAAATATTTATATACATGTCTCATCTTTGATGAGATCTGAATCATTGATCTTCTATGAGAGTAGACTCTATTGATAACTTGGATACTCTTGGGTCAATAGCCATTTGGTAATGTGTGGTTACTTTAATTTACACGTTCAACCCTTTTATACTTGTTGTCCAGATCGAACATGAGACATTCAATTTGTCATTCTAGTGATGTTCAATCTCCATTCTTTCATTTCGTAATATACTGGTAAACATATCATGATATCTTATATTATTTATTTGAGCATACATGCATTTTCTCAACATTCTATCAAAAGGCCAAGAGTAAAGTAGGTGAGACCATTTCCAACTGAAATAGATGTAGGTTAGTTTAGTTATTTTGCTCATTATATTTAGAATATATATGTTTGTCTCACCTAATTTTATTGAATAAAAAAGGACCCAAATCCATTATAAAGTGAAAGTGGGAGAGGAACCAAATATGTTGTAAAAACAAAAATATATGGAGGGACTGGATCTGTTATAAAAATGAAAATAAAGGCAGGGGAAGAGTTAATGGAAGAAACTACCCTTACTAACGACACTCTAATTGACGACCTTAATAGAGGAATCATATACGTTACAAAAAATGGAGCCATAAGGGATGTCCTTCGTTAAAAATTATTTTCAAAGATCTTACACTATAATTTATGTAAACCACATGGACCAAATTTACATTTAACTCTAATATGTTATAAACTTTACAATTTTTGAAATCACATAACATTTGAATAGCCACAAAATTCCAAAACTATTGGCCAAAACATCACTTTATAATAAGTTTAGAAGCCAAATTGTAAACTCCTAAAATCTGTTGAGCCAAATTTGCATTTTTATAACATCCAAAGGTTTTGTTTTTTATAAATTTGAAACTGTAAAATATTTAATAAGTGGCTAACATTGCATTCTATAAAGTTTAAATGCTGGATGGAAATTTATTGAAACTTTATAAAGCATACGAGTTGTACGAATGAAAATCAGCCGTCTTAAATTTTCATGTCTCATCCATATTCACCAATCATATAGATACATGTAAGTAGAGAGAGAAAATAAAAATGAATTAAATAAATCTAAAATAAATGGAAAGTTGATGTGTCTTAATTTCATTGGTGGGACAGAAATAAGACATGTGAATTTGGGACAGGAGTTGTACATAGGTTCATCTGGTCTAACTCGCTACCTCGCCTCATGGCCCAACACGGTCTTTGTCCCAACAAACTAGCCTAGTCCACTTCACATGCAAGTTGTAGCTCCACTAATTCGGTCGAAAACACGTGGACCCTAGTCGGTCTATCTTGATCCGACTTTCGCTCATAACGGGTCAAACATGATGTCATTAACACTAGGCCATTTCAAGTCCAAGTTAACTCATGCTGAGCTTTGTTTTTGTTCTGATTTCTTGCTAAATCTAATCCACTAAATTATCAGTTGACATAAAATTAGCTTCTACTTCTAACTATAACAGTTATTACTTCATTTTGAAATTGTCAAACTTGTTCCACCATTGTGATAGACTACGGTTTCAATTGAAGCTATATCGAATCACCATCCCTCTACTAGTTGACTTTAAAAAATATACACTTTTAGCTTGTATTTCAAATTTTTAATCATTTGGTCATTTTTCAACTTCGGGTATTGCGTTTTTATTTAAAGAACATTCTCATAAGCTTCATTTGTAGTTTCAATAGTCAAAACAATGCCAATACATATTTGTCAACTAATTAATCGATGTGGTTTTGTGCATTTCTTAACCTACCAAATGTAATTTTCGGCATTTACATTCCATTTTATACAAACTTCTTGTAATGTGATGGTAACAACATAAAGTCAAATATTTGAAGCACGTAAAAAATATTTGAAATTGGAAATTTTCTTGACCATGTTCTTGTAAACTGTAGCAACTTCCAGTTTTTTTCCATGCGTCTTGATTTCTTTCGAGTATTTACCCGTAAATGTAAATATTACCTTCTTCTCCATCATCATTATCTCCAATGACTCCATCTCTCCTATCAGTTTTAGAAAAACGATTTTTCAATTCATCAGATAATTTTTTTTTGAAAGGCAAGTTAACACACACACACACACACACTTTCCCTGGGTATCCGGGATCCCACTTAAGGATGCCACCCGACTAATCCCCGTTGATCACGGACCAACCCAATTAAGGGTACCACTAAATGGCAGACCCATAATCTGGATATCTGCGCTAGACATGTTTTGATAATTTATCAGATAATTATTTGACCTATATTATCAAACTCATTAAGGACATCAAAATTTGTTTGAGGTTCAAGTTCATCAAGCAAAACACTTAGTCGAACCCCTATATCAATTACGTTCATTTCTCAAATAAGACTCTTTGTAGCACAAATGAGCACAATTTTGTCACAATATTTTCCATAATAATTCACTGTAGCAAGTCATGGGTCACATTAATAGGCTTCAAGAAAAAAAAAGTTATCATATATTTATGCATACATTCATAACCATATTAATTAAATTATTTTTCATTTGATTTGAATCACACTACCGGTAAAATAAATTACAGTGTTGAATTCTATTAGTAAGCGTTTATCGGGTAAACATTTAGGTAAACGTCTCCTAAATCAGAGATGCAGACGACTTCTGGTGCGATCTAGGTTCCAGGACAAATTACGCTTACTCTACTAAGCCCCCTCATGTATATCATCACATGTGATAAAAGTGTTTTTGATGTAATATTAATATTATAATCCATCAAATATGATACTGAATTATAGACACATATAACCTTTTTTGAGTGAGTTAAGTAGCAGACACTGCCCTCTATATGTATTATCACATTCACATTCTTATAAAATGAAGTTGTTCTTATAGGAACATGTCGACTGATGTATTTATATATAATTTTATATAAATAAGACATAGGATTTTAAGACCACAACGAAAGAGGAATCCAATAAAGCCAGGTGGAATCATTCGGTGGGACCCATTATTTTTGTATCTCTACAGTCTAGTCTACACCCTATTGGTTGCTCAATTCACAACGGCTAGCTTTCTACAATGGTGGAAAAATAATCCCAGAATCACTTCTATATGCCTAATAATATATATATATATATATACCATCAATTAAAATGAATATCTAACTCCTTTTAATGATTAATTACCAACTCAAAATTTCCATTTAAACTTTTTAAGCATGAAATTAAGCCACCGCCGGAAAATCAAGAAATCTTGAAAAGGGAGGGAGCAATACTTACCATTGAATCTGGAAACAATGCCTGCAACTCTATCTTCACAACTTTTGCATCCAAAATCCACCAACAAAACCACTTCTTGAACCTAATTCACCCATAATTACCATATGAATTCTTATGCATATATGTATATATATATATATAAGTGTGTATAATAATCACAACAAAATTAAAATATAATAATTAAGAAGAGACTATATATATATATAATTACTAGAGGGAAGGTCAAGGATTCAATGGAGGCAAGTGTAGTTGAAACTTTGACCAACTTCTTTGACTTTTCTTCTTCTTCTTCTTCTTCATTCTTCTTCTTCTTCCTCATTTCTGCTACTGTAATTTCTATGGGTATTTGGTGTATATATGTATGTTTTGTTGTAACAAGGGAAAAGGGGAATCCTATCCATCTTAAAGGTAAGGGTAGGTTTATTTCAATGGTGAAATGGTAAATTATACAACAAAGGTACAACTTTTAATGCATAAAGTATGAGTTACTATATATAGCCTTGATTGTAAGGGTTTACCATCATATCTTTTAAGATGAAGAAATCATCATATGAATATCAAATATGTAAAATTGGTGGTACCCCACCACCATGGATGTAGATGCATACAAAACAACAACAATGAAAGATCAATTTCTTGAAAATACAGCAATTTAATTGTGAATATTGGTCAAATAGTATATTATTCTTTAGTATATAAATGCAAAAGTTTGCTAGCTACAAGTTGGCTATGCCAACTGTTTTTGTAGCTAAGTTTGTCTTCACTATCATCTAGTTAATTACATTAATTAAGCCTAAATCCTAATTACTAAGTCAAATGTATACCCTACCAGTCGGTCAGCATGACATGTATGCAAACATGTCCTCTGTCTCGAAGAGTAAAATGAAAAACCCAACTAGTAAAATATGAATGTTGTAGGAAGGTACCAATTAAAAGGGATTTCTGAAAAAGAGAATGTGTTTTATGTTGTTTAGCATGATGAGATCTAATTTTGCAATCTTAATGTTGTCTAAATGTCATGGACAGAGCCAATATTTTTTTTACGGTTGTACATTCTAAAATGGTGGCACTTTTTAAAACAATACGGTTGCACCTTTTACAAACTTAATTTTTTTAAAATTACGACAGGGAGACAATACAATGTCACTTGCCACCACTGACGGAGCCAACACATGCCCAGGGTTATCCTGGGCAAACCCTCAAATTCCAAACAAAGCATTATATTTATGCCAAATTGCTTATCAACCTATAGGCCAACCAATAGTTTGTATCTTTTTAGGTTATCAATATGATATTTGGATATACTTAATTTTTTATTTAAAGGATAAGACAAATTAAAATTTGTCTTAACTTTTACCTTTTATTTTATGTTAACGAGTATTTGTGTTCTTAACTAATGTAATAATGTTTCAAATTTTCTTATTTGATGTAATAAAGTCTCAAAAGTTCTCAATCAATATAACAAACTTCCAATAAAGTTATCTGTTGTAACATTTGATGGCTTCAATGTCAAAATTGTCGTCCAATTCATCGTTACCTTTCCATTCAATATAACAGAAAATGTTGAAATTTTTTAAAATTAGTTGAGGATAAATAGGTATTAAAGCCAAATTTTGTTGCATACATTCTACCCTTCTACCCTTGATCGTTTTTCTGGCTCCATCCCTGCGTACCACTGTAGCCACCATGCACATTCTGCTAAACGACAATAACAATGATATGTAGTGAATATGTGTGTTAAAGTATTGTTTCTAAGCAAAAAGAATGAAGAAATTATCATGTATTGTGGCCAAATTTGACTGGAAATTAATTCCCAATATTTTTAGTTTAAGACCGTATTTGTTTGTTTTTTCATTAAGTGAGATATGCATAGATTTAGCTTGTTTATTTTGATAAATAAACCGTTTAATTGACATAATATTATAATTTTTTTTGTTTTATTAAACTCATTCTCGTATATAGTATGATTCAATAACAATTAACACATGAAAGATTGCAAGAATTCAATTTTGCCCAATCATTTTGGGAGACAAGTATGAAATAGTGTTAAGTTTTGATAGCATTTTGGAAGCAAACATCAAAACCAAAATCTGGACTAGTTATATATCAATTGTTTTTATAAGTAAGAGTATATTGAAAAAATACATGTACTTTCATTCAACTTTTATTTTGAAGAGCATAATTTAAATAATACATATTAACAATATATACTTTAGATAATATTTATTTATGGTCTAAAAATTGTATATTTTAAAATATGTACTTCTGAAATACACTAAATTTACTTACATCACTTTAATACTTATTCAATACCTCATTAAACGAATACGTTTTGAAATATACTAATTAATTAAACAAATAATTTTCAAATTATACACTCAAAGTACGAATTTTGAAATCATGTTATCCAATGAAAACATATATGAAAAACACTAACAATGTCTCATTAGAGAAAAGTTCTTTTTTCCATTCATGGTCTTCATCTTTTAACTTCAATTAATTTTTTTATTAATTTTAAATCAAAACCCATAAACTACAAATTATGTACATGTATTATTCTTTTTCATTCTTTACATACTATATTTATCGGTGAACTCCTACTAATTAATCGATCAAATAATTGAACAAAAGTAATATCATAATTCATTTGTCATAAAATGCAACATTTAATTGATTCGTCTTTAATGAAAAATATCGACCATGGGTGAAAAAAGCCTCTCCAAATTAATGCCATTGTAACGATTGATAAGAGCAAATAAATAAATTATCAATAATGAACTTAGCATGATAGTTTTTCAATGCACTAAGTTATATGCTAACTCTTGAATACATATATTAATATGTTAGTCCTCAAGGAGAGATGACTAACTAAGAGAGGGTTTTGTAGAAAGAGGGGTTAACTATAAAACACACAGAATATACTCTTTAATTTTTTTAATATAAATATTAAAAATTTACACACAGATAGTTTGATGCGGAAAAGAACAGGCACACTATTCTATCAAAGTAAACACACAGATAACAGTAATTAACTTATACACTAAGGAAGTTAAAACAATATTGTCATAGCACACAGCTTTGCCACAGTCACACAAATAATCACTCTGAAGATTTGTTGAAAGCGTGAGATTTCTGGGAAGGACTTCATCTCCTTTTATAGTGCCCATGCATGGGATGCAAGTGGACAGCTGTCAAGGTTTCATTAGCTGGAAGATTATCTGCTGGACAAAGGAAGAGACCACTTCCTTTGTACTAGAATAATGGATGAACCATTCCTTGTAGCACATAATGTCAGATAACTTTATCTTCTTTTCTTCATGCTCTGTGAAGTCCCATCAAACCTTTTAGCTAAAAGACAAATATTCCTTTTATAAGAATAAAAGAGAATGTCTTTATTTAAGGCTTGATGCCCAAGTTCTTCGGCTCACGTGTCTTGCAATTGATGTGAGTCAAGAACTTATCTCTTTGAAATTGCTAAGTGATACATCACACTATGTATCACATCGGTGGATACCTTGTAAGGCTGGAATTGATAAGTGTACACTTTGCTTGATAAACTTCATCTTTCACTAAATGCCAAAAGTGTACACCCTTGAACTTGTGACTTGATATCACAGCCTTAGAAAATATACCTGCAATTTCGGTGACCAAGATTATAGTGTCGGTGACCATGACATCAAACTTGATGACCTCATCTTATTTGATGTCCTTAGTACTTTTGATGACTTTTGAGTGTACTATCGGTGACCCACTATATTGGTGACCCAATCTTGACTTGGCAAAATGATCTGAATATTGAAGTTGGTTGATACATCCAAAATTCCACTTTTTGATGTACAACCCTTGATTGAATAGTCTTGATTCTTCAATACTTGAAGCATATTTCAGACCTTCAAAAGAACCTGTAAAAGTTCATTCATACAAAGGAAGGTGGTTTATCATCAAATCATCGGTGACCCAACATAATATATACATACATATCTTTATATTTATACTGCATACACTGAGCTAAATGCAACTGTTTATCAACATATTGTGTATGGAACCGTCTTCGCTACCTTCAAAAATATATTTCAAGATTTAAAATTAATGCTTGACAATGTAAACGTCCTGGATTTTCCCAATCGGGATTTTTCTAATACTCACATGCATTGTTGTAGTTTGGTTTTCCGTTTTAATCAGATTAACTTAAATAAATAATCAAAAGCTAAAGTAAGTAGTTTGATGATTTACGTGATTGAAAATTTTTCTTCATAAAATACAAATTGTGAAGCGTCAGCTATTCAGTAGTTTTATGTCATCTGTTAGCAAAGGGTATTCTCATAATTTATCTTTTCACTTGTTTTGAAATCTAATTCGTAAGAATCTACATGTTAATTAATTCTCTCTTTAGTTGTTTTCACAAGATTAACTCTTGATATCTAACCTTCTCTTTTATTTCATTCATTCATTGTGTTTTCTGATACTTTGGTAAGATCGATATAAATACTGATTACGATTGTTTAAAAAAGTGATTATTTTTCTCTATGCCTGCCTAAACAAGGAAGGAATATTAAATCCAGACATGAAGGTTCCTCGGCATATGATTTAAGACTTTGCCCTAATTTATTCTATCGAATTAGGGAAATAATAAACTCCAGTCTTCATGATAAAAACCTTTGGCATCTGTCTATTTGTGCATTTGGCTAGACAAGCGGTGCTATAACTCATAAGCATGTCATGTTATAACAAATAATTTGACATTATTTTTTTAAACAACTGGCTTTTAATATCTGTTAGTTGTTCTAACGTTATAAAAGTTGTTGTTTGATGATTTGTCTATATAGTTGTTACATTTTGAGTTGTTTGATCTACACTTTAATTGTTGCAAATGTCGTTGTACCGTAAAATTTGATCTGAACTAAACCAAAAGATAAAACAAGCACTTATATGATCTTTTAAATCAAGTTAACAATAATTTAACTTAATTGATACCAACAATTTAATATCTAAACTTATGATTGAAATTCAATATGGACAATAAAATTGCAATGAGCTTGTTGGCTGAGAGAGAGATGAAAACAAGGAGATGGTTGGTGGAAATTTTCCTTTTTTCTTTTCCTTTTGTGGTGGTGGGAGTCCTATTTTCTCATCAACTTTTAAAAATAAAAATAATTAAAAACGTTTACAATGATGAAAAATATTTTTTTTACAAGAAATTAAAAATGGGTAATAATAATTTTTGTTTGATTAATGAATTATTAAAACTAATTGATTTTGTGTTTAACAAAATTGTTTTTTATAGCTTTCTGACTTCTTAGTTTTTCGAAAGTAGTTTTTATTGTCAAACCCTCTTTTTTTCATTTACATGTTTTTAAGACTTGCAAATTTGCAATTATGTTATTTCAATTAATGAAAAACAATCAATTATGAATATTAAAAAAATTAAAATTAAGATAGATTCACTTCATCCATTTCTATTTCAAAAAACATAAACTTCGAATGGATATCACGTTTTTTAAACAAAAATGCTAAAACAGAAAGTTGAAATATTGTATCATTGGATTTGTATCAATATATCATATCACGTTATTTTTATTTTAAAAACTGCTTAAATTGATATGTTTATCATCACTCAAAATCTATTATTCAATTTGTTTATCAAACAATTGTTTTAATTGGTGTTTAATATAGATTATGGTGTAAGATAATCATTTTTGACATTTAGACTGTTTATTCAATCTAACAATCGAACAAAAATTTATCGTAATTCTTACAAAATTGTTAATCTATACATACATTATAATCCGGACAACTTAATAAAAAACCAAGTGAACAACCCCTTAGTTGCTCTAACCAAGAGTAGTGTGAGCCTATTATATATTTTAAGTTTAAAAAAAAATATATTTAATTAGCCATAAACTAGTTTATTGAAATTGTTGGACTCAACTATTTGGATTTGCTAATAATATATTATAATATCCAATCAAATCTAAGAAAGTTTTAGGATTGTATTTTATGGTCTATATCCAAAAAACACAAATGAAATCCAAAATGTTATATGATCAGATTTGTATAGGATTCAAAGGTCCAGGATCTGAAAGTTATAGTGAAGGATACGATTTTGGTATAAAATGTTATCCGATCAAAGCAAAATTGCTTCAGCAAAATCGAAAATTAGTTGAAGTGAAGTTAGATCAATGGGAAAGTAGATTGGAGAGTCATCTAGCCGATTGAAGATCAGAAAGTGGATAAGTCAGATAGTTTGACAAATACTATTTGACAAGCCGTTGAGTGAATTCTTACACTACTAGAAAATTGAGTATTTTTAACGGAAAATGTCGTTGAAAATTTTCTACGAATTTTAGAGGATTATTGACATAACATAAATTTTCTACGAATTTTCAACGAATTTCCGTTGAAAATCTCTCACAAACATATATGTATTTTCAACCAAAAAATTTTCAACGAAATGTCTCGTCAAAAAGTTTTTGGTTGAAAATGCATTTGTGAGAGATTTTCAACGGAAATTCGTTGAAAATTCGTAGAAAATTTATGTTTTGTCAATAATCCCTCTAAAATTGGTAGAAAATTTTCAACGACATTTTCCGTTGAAAATACTCAATTTTCTAGTAGTGTTAGGAAGACTTACCAACTTTTACCGACTCTAGTTCTAGTATGAGAACATGTCCAACATGTCAGCTAAAGTAAATACAAAAAGTATGTCTACTTGTACTTAGTTTACTATTTAATCTACGCATGAAAATGGATGGATTGGAGCAACAAATGTCTACATCATATGAAATGATACATATGAAAAGCACAAGGATGCATGGTCTAATAAGTCAAATGAAGACACGTGTTAAAGTTGCAATTTGAATTAATTACTTGGACTGCTATAAAATATGGTCTTTGGATCATATGCAACTTGTTTATTTGAAGAATTTATATGTGCAAATTCTTGCAAGCCAACGCCTTAAACCCTTAAAGTTTTATCTTAGTTCTCTAGTTTCTATTATTATTTTTTAAGAGTGTTCTTTCAGTCTATGTGAGCAAATTTGTCATTAGTTTAGATTGCTTACCATAGTCCATATGTCTTACCATCATAGTTTCCACAACAATAGAAATGTGTATAACCTCATTTAAATTGTTCAATATCATTTACCCATTAAATAATACTAGAAAACATGTGTGTAATTATATATATAGAGCATATTTATAAACCTAATATTTGTATGTCATGGCCTTGTCGTGAAGACTTGAAGTTTAACCTTAATGTCATATATGCATGTCACCTTTTTGAACTTTAGTTAATAATTAGTTTATTTGCCAACAACCAGTTTTTTTAGCTAACATTCTTAGTCAGTTTGTCAAACATAATTTTTAACCCTTCACAATATATTAGGCATGGAAAAATCCTCGGCCAGGCCGGATAATGTTCACATGATTGGCGACACCTATATGTATAGAAATTTATAACTTTGAATTATTGTAATAATGATTCATTCTACATGTTATACCTTATTTACAACCTAAATCAGGCTTTAGACTAATGTTTGATACCAAACATTTTACAATCATTTTGTTGTTAGAACATGTACATGGTATTAAATCTAACATTTGAAACCAATAAATAGTGTTTCTTCCAACTCTTTAGAACCATGGTTGTAGGACTGGTTTTGTCACCATCGTGCAACCAACAGGTTTCATTTTTCGATTTTTAATGCAAATATAGGTACCCAAATGGTAAAACAAGAATCAACAAAACAAATGTACGTATATACATACATATCATGTCAAGGTTAACATACATGTACATACAACAAGAGATTCTAACTATAGATGTCATCATACACCATCCATATTTTGTCCTCTTACAAAAACTAAACATTGAACACAATGCAGATTCTCCCTCTCAAAAAACTTGATTGCAAAGGAGGGGTTTCATTAAATCACCAATCTAAGGTGATGCCCCTCGAAATATATAAATTATCTATGTACGTTATTACTGGAAGCGATGCTTTTATATACCTTCTCATTTCCTTTGCTGCCGATGGTTCTGTCACAAGTTTTAATTAACGATTAATCATTAACTAACTAGTTTGACATTGTTATATATATATATATATATATATAAAGTCAAATAGTCAATACATGTTTTTTTCTTTTTTATTCTTTGTAAATGTTTAACATATGTCAATAATATCATTCTTTGTGAAAGTTTAAAATTACCAGATTCATTTAGATTTAATAGAAGTTGATCCCTTGATGGAAGAGCACACATCCCAGCTGAAACCGCGGTTCTCACTGCCCATGTGTGGTATGGTGCACAAACTTGTTGGTATGCCGATGAAGCTGCTTCTTTAAGCGAGTAGTACTCCCTAAATCATTACAAACATACAATATTTAATAAAAACACTAAACATTATTAATTATTGGGCAAAAAGATTTTGCTAATTGTAAGGAATAACATACTTGGTGGTCAAAAAATTCTGAAACAACTGCCTGATAAGATCAAGACCCTGCCTAACTCTACGAAGATTACGTGTAAGGCTCCCAGGTGACTTTACTGTGTTGTTACTTGAATCATAATCAACTACATTGCTTAAAGTCACAAATCGCTCTGATGCTTCGGTCAAATCACGCACCTGAAACCAGCAACCACAGAATTACATGAGATGTTATATATCATGGTTACAAAAAAATCCCTTTTTTTGCCTATGTTTATACTAACATACATATTTATATCACCAATCATAGTAATTGTAAACTCATGTATATTGACTATCCAAGTAAGCAAGGTGTTGAAAACTCTATAACCAGGTGGATGGACATAAAATGTGGTAATACAAGTATGTTTGATAATTGAATAAAGAAGGGGTGTGGATATCAAGTTGGAAGTCAATAATAGGATGATGTACACTTGAAGGGTACAAAAATAGGTGGTTGGAAAAGATTGAAGAAAGAATCATCGAAAGAGATAAATAAGTACCAGCCACCCAAGAGGAAATATAAGAAAGCAACCACATAAGCTAAACCAACAAATGAGAAGCTATACAAGAAAATAGGAATTAAGGAAAGGAATGAATACAAGTTGGCCAATGTGAGATGGAGTGACAATTGGGGCATAAAAAACCTTGAGGGCTCTACTAGAAAATAAAGGCTAGGCCTTGGGCTCCTCCCTACAGGTTGCTAGTTCAAGTCTTCTCAAGATCACTGGGATTTCCTAGTTGTTATCTTCATAGCCCTATGAGTTTGGTTGAGATGTGCACAAGCTGGTCAGAACACCCAAAAGGAGGCATAAGTATTAGACGATAAGTTTATTTGTAATTTTTTGTATTTATGTGGGTGTATTGTATAAATTTCTTGTATATAAATATATGTCCGCACCCTCATTTGTGGTATGGAGATCTTAATTATTTCATGGTATCAGAGCTTCATAACCTCCCAACCCTCTCCTCTTCTTCTTCCCACCCATCGGCTTTCCTTCCTCTTTGGAATCCATGGCTTCTCCTTCTTCTTCTTCCGATAATCACCTACCTATGCACACCATTATTCACCTAATCACCATACGGTTATCTTCCTCAAACTACCTTCTATGGAAGAACCAAATGATCCCTCTCCTCTCATTCCAAGGTTTGCCGGACATGTAGATGGTTCCTCTTCGATTCCAGCCACCGAAATTATTGTTGATGGGAAAACCGTCCCAAATCCGGCTCTTCCCGTCTGGATCGAAAAATACCAACGTGCCATCATTCTCTTACAAGCTTAGTTAACTGAGGAAGCCTTCTCCGAAGTCGTTGGCCTCCCCTCTTCTCGTGCTATTTAGCTTGCTCTCGAGAGTGCCTATGGGAACTCCTCTATGGAACGGATTCAAAATCTTCGTGATCGACTACGACATCTCTCTAAAGGTAACGATATTGTCTCTGATTTTGGTCGGAAGTTTAAAAATATTTGTGACCAACTCTCGGGCATTGGCCAACCTATAGTCGACACGGATATAACTCATTGGTTTTTGTGTGGCCTTGGACCCACTTTTTAGACCTTCTCAACGGCGATTCGTGCCTCTCACACGCCACAAGTGTACCGTGATTTACTTGCTCAAGCCAAGGGTCACAAAATGTTCCTCCATGTTATTCACGAAAGTTCGACACCCGTTGTTGCCTTCTCGGCCCAATAGCCAAATTTCTTTGCTCACCCGCCGCATCTTGCGGCTCAACAGCAGCCTTCAGCCCGCTCTTCCAACTTGGGCCAGCCGCCTTACTCCGGCCAGCGTGGTTTCAATGGTGGTTACCGTGGCCGTAGTGGCCGTGGGTTTAGAGGAGATCGGGGTCGCGGTCTTAGACCCCGTCACTGTCAACTTTGTCGAACCAATGGTCATTACGCCAATACATGTCCGCAACTAATGTCATTTTCTCGAAACCCGCGACCTAGTGAGACCGATCTTGCTCGTGCTTTTCATGCGCAATGTCATGTGAACACTTCCATGCCGGATTGGTTTGTGGACTCTGGGGCCACGGATCATATGGTCTCCTCTCCCGCTTCGGTTGCTCATACCGAGCCTTCTATTGGTGATGCGTCCGTTTTATTCGGTAATGGGTCAA
This sequence comes from Silybum marianum, assembly GCA_036898165.1. NCBI lineage: Eukaryota > Viridiplantae > Streptophyta > Magnoliopsida > Asterales > Asteraceae > Silybum > Silybum marianum. The sequence continues at coordinate 15,867,339 of CM072537.1, read as the reverse complement.
CTTTACCTATTTCTCGTGTTGGGACGACCACCATCACAAATAAACTCCGTTTACATGACGTTTTGGTTGTCCCTAATCTCACAAAAAATCTCTTATCTATTAGTAAACTAACTCGTGACAATGATGTGGATGTTATTTTTTCAAAAACCTCCTTTATTATTCAGGATCGTCTCACGAAGGAAGCTCTAGCTCAAGGACGGTGTAATCAAGGCCTCTATGTGTTCTCTGACACACCCCAAGTTCAAGCTTTTTTTTGCAAAAATAAATGTACGGCATCTTATGAATTGTGGCATATGCGATTGGGCCATGTATCTTTTGATACTATCTCTTTGTTGAAAATTTTGGGATATTTGGTAATTTCGTCTATTTTACCAAAACCGGTTATCTGCTCACCATGCCAACTTGCGAAATCATCTAGATTACCATTTGAGCTAAACTTTAAACATGCATCACATGTGTTAGATATTATTCATTGCGACTTATGGGGCCCATCACCTGTAGTCTCGGTTGATGCTTATCGATATTATGTGGTTTTTGTTGATGACCACTCTCAGTTCACGTGGTTGTATCCTCTTAAAACTAAAACGGATTTCTTTGGCGTTCTTGAAAAATTTATGCGATTCGCTCAAACACAGTTTTCAACTAAAATTAAAAAAATTCAAAGTGATAGCGGTACCGAATTCTTGAATCATAAGGTGAAATCTTTATTTACCGACAATGGCACATTTCATCAACTTTCCTATCCCTACACTCCGCAACAATTTGTCAAATTTCCTGGAAAGGAAACATCTCCATATTGTCGAAACCGGGCTTGCCATGTTGTTTCATGCTCGCGTTCCCGCCACTTTTTGGGTTCATGCGTTCAGTTCGACGGTTTATATTATTAATCAGTTACCCACCAAAGTTCTCTCCTCCAAGTCCCCATTTGAGGTATTATTTGGTCGAATCCCGCAATATGCCAATTTTAAATCTTTTGGTTGTCGTGTATATCCGTTCTTACGAGACTACGCTCCTAATAAACTTGCTCCAAGGAGCATTCCGTGCATCTTTGTGGGCTACAACCCGCAGTACAAAGGATATCAATGCCTTGACCCAGCTTCCTCTCGCACTTACGTTACACCACATGCTCGTTTTGACGAGACATACTTTCCTTTTACCAATATGCCCAATGCTATACCGCTCTCCGACATACAACTTCACACTTTTTTAGATGATGTTCATCTATCCGCCTTACACATATCTCCCACACCTCCTACCCCTCAAACTCCCTCACCTCTTCCCTCAAATGTCTCACCCTCACTTAATCCTTGTGGACTTTGTCCCGGTCACTCTCATACCGCTGCCCTGACAATCGATGACCCGCCCGGTTCACCCGCACACCCCTCACCCTCCGTGACGCCACCTACTAGCTCAACCAACACGACACCACCCTCTAGATCGACCACTCCACCCATACCACCCACCCCACACCCACCGCCCACAAACGACCACCCAATGACCACTCGCGCCAAGGCAGGCATTTTCAAACCAAAACATCGTGCGGATCTCTCTCATGTGCATAGTCATGGTCTCTTTTCCGCTCTTCTAGCCTCCTGTGATCCGACACATCCTTCCGAGGCTATGTGTGACACCAAATGGCTCAATGCCATGCATTTGGAAATGGATGCTTTATCTCTTAATAACACATGGACCTTGGTCCCACGACCCAAGGATACCAACATTGTTAGTTGCAAATGGTTGTTTCGTACCAAGTTTCGAGCAGATGGATCCATTGAACGCACAAAGCTCGGCTTGTGGCACAAGGGTTTAGTCAAATTCCAGGCATTGATTTTTCTCATACTTTTAGTCCGGTTGTTAAAGCCTCCACCATTCGAGTTGTGATCTCCCTAGCCGTGGTTAATAACTAGGCTTTACATAAATTAGATGTCAATAATGCTTTTCTTCATGGCAAACTCACCGATACAGTATTCATGCAACAACCACCAGGGTTCGTTGATCCGAAATTTCCCAATCATGTTTGTCGCCTAAATAAATCTATCTATGGTCTCAAGCAAGCTCCTCGTGCTAAAGGTAATTAAACCAAGGTAATTAAACAATATTTACTAATCTAGAGAAGGTATATGCCAAGGTAATTAAACAAAGAACGGATGTGGTGAGTCATCGAGATGAATAAAACGCCTATAATGCAAACATTGTATCAGAAATATGACCATGTACTAACAAGAACGACAGAATGTAAAAAATTAGATAGTAGCTTCTTTTTTATTACTCTAGATATTCAACACGCTATGTGAGCCGACTAATCCCAGGGCAATCACCCGCTTCGCTGGTAGCTTGGAGTCATCAAATTTGAACCTCCGTGTCCACAAGGGAATTTTTATTCCCCTTGGATTCGAACCTGGGATCTCCAAGCACTTTTGACCTTTGGAGCCTTAAGCTCAAACCAATCGGGCACCACCCTTATGGTTAGTTAAGCTCCTATTATTGTAAAGGGAAATTTTCAACATGGAATGAGAAGGTTAAGTAGGGTTACATAGCTAAACTTAGTACACCAACTTACAAGCCTGATACATACCATCCTTATTAATATGGAAGAAGCAATCTTTTGTCTAATTTTTGTTATGTTACATAAAATATAAGAAGTTGTAGTTCCATATATATATGGTCATGAAGATTCTGAAAATATTGAATCCTATCTTTTGTTAACCAACACAATGATAAATAGTATGCAACATAGACAACCTCATTCTTTATTGATAAATAAAGCCACTTTTCATGATATTTGCTCATGTGATCTACTACCTCCAACTTTTAAGGGATTTTACACGATATAAAATGGTGTAGGTGTCAACTATGTTCTAGGGTGCATGAGAAATAAGTTCTAAATAATGTGCAAATGGATTAAAAAGTTATGAACGAATATGGAATATGAAATTAAATAACTATAATTTTGTTGTCACAAACTGAACTTCCAAAGACTAGAAATACTAGTTATATAAGTTGCTTTTCATAGGCCACACTGTGTGCCTATTTCAAAAAGTTATATAAGTTGCTTATATCAATCGTAGCAACTTTGTTATTCCAAAAACATGATCGATTAATTGGTTTGAGGGATTTAAGTTGTGGACATGAATTTTGAATAAATCAATGTTAGTTTCGCTACCAAAGCTCTCACATCAATAGCATATTTAAGCAGAAACTCTATAAACTACATGAAAACAATTTAAATTATGGATTTAAACAAATTCCCAAATTCAGAATCTAAAAAGAAACCCAATTAGAATTTGGAGAAAAAGAATAAAATAAATAAAAACAACAAACCTTAGAGGTATATTCCATCTCGGCGAATTTAAAAGCGATGCCAAGGCAACCAAAGAGCACAGAAACCAAAGAACACGCATCACAAAAGGGCTTCAATTTCAAATCAACAGAATCACCGCCATCGTCATGTTTGATGATCAGATCTGAGATTTCCTCAAATGCATCCGCGATGGAAGAAAGAGCGGTCCCTGTACCAGCGTCTTCATATTCATCACCGCTAGTATAATCCATCCTCTTAGTCGTCCTAAACATATTCAACATAATAAATTTCACAAAATCATCATGATTTGCAAAAACCTAAATCAAAATTTGAAGGGGAAAATGGGAAAAGTTAAATGAAGACGACACGTACTTTTCCGTTTCCACGCTCCTGCCATTGGAGCTGAAATAGGAGAAAAGAGCCATTTAATTTAACGTATTGCCTCTGCTAATTAAGATCTAGATTTGATAGAGGTGGAGGAAGGAAGCAAAGGAAAATATATGAAGGTGGTGGTGGTGGTTTTGTTGATTATACTTTTTGCATGATACGTGAATTGGCGCGTCTTAATTCCCTAATTTGGAACCTTTTTCGTATTATTTGGATTTGGAAGGAGCCGTCTTAATTTAACATAAATTACCTTTGTTTTTTAACTTAATTTCATAAACACCCCCTTTCCTTTTATCAACTTTTATGCAATCCCCCAATTTGGAACCTTTTTCATCTGAATAAACCAGGTTCTTACCGGTTTTTCACAGTCAGTTCTTCTCGAAGAAAATAGTAATCGGTCCCTAACATCAGAGGTTTTAATCGGATATTTTGTTTTTAGTTTTTTTTATTATCTCAAATAAACTTATTGTCTTGAATAAACTAATTTTTAGAAATTTATTTTATGTGACTTAGGAGCTGTTTGGTAATTGCTGGATGGTATAGAGCTGAATGATATAGAGGTCAGAATGCTTAAGAGGCTCCGTATGATATAGTTCAGTATGAAAAATGGTTGTTTGGTAGCTGCTCTGAATAAACAGTGTGAATGAAAACAAATTACCATTTTAACCCTCTGAGTTGCTACTGTTTTGTCACAAATTCCAAAAAGCAAAAATCTGCTACAAGGCCTCCAAATCGATGAACAACAGATGATAAGGGGATAAAAAACGAGCACCAAACAGCCCCCTGAACTGAACTGAAACAAACCAGCATAAAATATGTTCGAAAAATCTGCAGAAAATGAGATTTTGAAGCAAAAAACTCAAAATCGAACCACCAAATCAGTAATAACGAAGGATCTGATGATCTAGGGATGAAATAGGGATCAAAATGATCACTAAGCATCCCCTAGGATCAACCAAAATCAGCAGCAGCAACCCCAACTTCGAAGAACGGCAGAAACAAAATTTTGGTTAAAAACTTCAAAATCGGACATCCAAATTTGTTGTAGAGGCTAAATCGAAGCACCAGACCTATATAAGGAGCATAATCGACCACCACACACCCTTCAGATCAAACCAAAACAACCCCTAAAACCGCAGATATGAAAATCGCAAAAACCACACCAAAAATCGCGATTTTTGAAAAACCCCAAAATCGAACCTCCAGATCCGTGTAAACTCTGAAATCGAAGTTGAAGGAACGATTAGAAGAAAGAAACGACACTACCAGAGGAATTAGGAACGAAAAACCACTCCAAAAGAGCCCCCAATTAGAGAAAAAAGGGGGGAAATCCCAAAAATGGGAGAAAAACACGACCCAAATCCCTCTATCTACATGATTAAATCGATCAAACCATAATCATAGATGAGAATCCATGGCCGGAGAGTCACCGGACAACCTTGAGGACTTGAGGTCGTCGGAGAGAGGTCACATAGTGAGAAAAGTCGTGAGGTGTGAGTGAGAAAAGAGGGTATTTTTGGAAAAAGGGCATGTCTTAACCATTTTGCAAGCACCCAGGTGAGAAATCATATAGAGGCTTTTGTCAGGATTCAGAGGTTTAATTTTTTTTGCCAAACACCCCAATGCCTCTACACGATTCAGACATGCCTCTTAATGGCATCATCCAGATGCAAACAAACAGCCCCTTATATGTGAAATACTTTATGTACCAGTCCAATAAAATATCGTATTGTCGATCAATAAGACATAACATTTGTTCGATTTTCAATTTTAAAAGTAATATGTTTTATGTGAATAAAATCAAAACCACGACTTTTTCTACTAGAGCAAAGAAGCAAATTGTCTGAAAAACGATCATATATTTAATACTTTCGTGAATAAGACATAAATACGTTAACCGGGTCTTGATAACCTCTCTAGTTTCAAAAAGTCGTAACCAAACGAAAGCCTCTTGCCTTAAGTTTTAAGTTTACTTGCCCACATCTATTATTATGCGATGTAAAAAAGAAATAAAAATCTAATTATAAACCTTATTTCATTCATGAATTTGTTCAATTGTATACTTACTTCGTATGTTTTGTTTTGTTCTGTTCAAAAAACGAGTCAAACCATAGATATATTAGTAGTTAAAAGGTACGAAAAAGAAAAGCATCAATTGATTCGTAGAATCCAAAGGAAATGAAATGACAAATTCTTTAGGCCAAATTCTTTAATGATGTTTGGTTTGAAAAATGAATTGATTGGATTCTACCGAATTTCATAGTTGAAGGATTTTGATCATTCCTTGGCAAATGCAACATTTTATAATTTGGTATTAAAAAGATATAATTTTTACATCCAATTTAACCAACACTCCTATCCTAAGTGACTCTGAAACCCACCATAACCACACAACTCTTGTCATTGTCACACCCACCATCCTACTCCTACCAGTGCCAACACTACCATTCTACTACTGCCTTCGTCACCCACCACCCATTCTAAGATATTTCATTCTTCTTGTCAACCAAACGTATGACCAAATTTCATTTCAATTCTTTTCGAGAAATTCTAATTCCACCAAATTTCATTCTATGAATTAAACGTTTTCTCCAAATATTTACCATCTTGCACTCTTTTTTGTTACAAAAATAACAATTATCCCTAACCCTTGAGGCCTTGACAGATTTTCCAAAAAGGTCCATGTTTTAATTCAAACACCAAATGGTTGAGATGAAAACCCAACCCAACCCAACTCAAACCCAATCCAGCATACCAAATGGTTGGGATGATTGAATGAACCCAATCCAACCCAACCCCAACCCAAACCAACCCAACCCAACCCAAACCCAACCCTAACCCAAACCAACCCAACCAAACCCAACATACCAAATGGTTGGGATGAAAAGCCAAGCCAAGCCAACCCAACCCAACCCAACATACCAAATGGTTGGGATGAAAAGCCAATCCAAACCAACCGAACATACCAAATGGTTGGGATGACAACCCAACCCAATCCAACCCAACAACCCCAACACAACACAACAACACACCAAATGGTTGGGATGAAAAGCCAACCCAATCCAACCCAGCATAAGTAACATACATGATGATCAAGTGAAAAGAAGTGAAGTGAAGCGAAGGAGGCAACAAGTATAAAGACAAAATCTGAAAAAAAGTCCAAAATAAATAAGAAACGAAAGAGAGGAGATTCTGGTTACAATTCAATTTTCTGTCTTTCCCATATTTCCACAAAGATGAAATAAAATAAAGAAAAAGAAGACTTTGAACCCAGAAATAAGCACAAACTTGTTTCTACTACAAACACTACTAGGTAACTAGTCTTCAAACTCATGCATGTGATCTAATAGATAATTCGCTGCCAGCTCTTCATTCTTGTTGCAAGCAAAAAACACCTCTAATACTAGTGCTCTATCAAATCCCATTGCTTCAAGCTGTATGCATTTCAATTCCATATTATTAATTATACTTTCATTGCTTTAATAAACAATATACATATATATATATATATATTATAATAACTTACACGTTCAATTGCTTCACGTTCCTCAGGTGTAACCGTCACAGCCTGTGGCATTGCTGCAGCAAGATCTCCAAGTACATTCCTGAAATTTAAGACAGACCTTTTACTAAAACTACTAGCATCGAATATGTTTAAATCTTGAATACAAAAGTCATTGTTAATCCTCTATTTGTTATCTTCTTATATATATATATATATATATTGATTGTTAACGAAAAGAAAGAAAAAGAAAAGGCATACTCTCCGCCTTCAACAGGTTCATTGATCAAGCGAAGAAAATCAGCTTGATGCTCTTGAATCAGTCTCACCAGGTGAGGATTTTGTTTCCCCAACTCTTGAAGCATAGGCTGTAAAAAACAATAAAAAAACAATTGTAACATAATAATATCATCTATGCATCATATAAATAAATTCACAAATACCTGCAAAATTTGTGGATTAGCCTGCACCATGGCTCGAAGTGCTTGGAACTGGAAATAGAAAGAAAAAATAGATGTTTATTATTGACAACACCTCTGAGTATATAAGGGGAACAAACCACAAAAATATTACAAACCCATGAGAACCAATCTAAATATATTGTTTCACATAATCTAATGCTAGATTTTACAATATTTCATAATGTGAATGCTTTTTTACCTGTATTTTTCGGTTTCGCAATATGAAAGAACACATATTTCACCGTTTCTCAACTTTATTGATTATATATACATATATAGGGGAAGGTTCAACAAAGAACCATAAATATTTTGGGCATCGCAACCAAATATTCATAATGAATAACATGATGAATATTCATGCTATTCATTATGAATATGAACTTACCCATATATGTATGCATATATAGGGGGGGGTTCAAATGCAAATTCAAATTTGGTTGTGTCATGAGGACAAAGGAGAGCGCCACACGTGTCGTATTCAAACTGAATGTAGTGTTATTCAGTCGAATAACACTATATTCAGTCTGAATATGACACGTATCACGCTTTCCTTTGTCCTCATGTTTGCAACCAAATCTGAATTCGCATTTGAACTTTCCTCTACATTACATATATATATATATATATATATATATATATATATAGAGAGAGAGAGAGAGAGGGGGGGGATATGGTGGACTAGTGTGTAAACCACCTGTGGACTGTTACGGAGGAAATCCAGATTGCCAGCAGCACCGCCAGGAGCATTTGCACCCATATCAGGAAGACCCTAAGACCAAATGCAATTAAGCCAATCATTTACAATGTTCAAATTGAAAAAATCAGCTGATTAACAGACCACACAAATACCTGAGGAAAGAGATCTAAAGGGTTTGCATTTGGTCCACTTGAAGGAACAGCTGCTGGTTGTGCAGCTTGTGGAGGCTGAGCAATGGGGTTTACAGCCTGCACACCTGGCACTGGTGAAGCTCCCGCTGCTGGAGGAAGCTCAGCTGGCTCAGGAATACCCTGACATTTATATATATATATAATTATCATATCTGCATAGTTTCTAAATGCATACAACCCATTTAAAATTTTGAAATCAGAAGATATTCAAGCACTTACAGAATACAGATATTCGACAGCTCTTTCTGGATTATTGAAAGCAGCACGAAGAGCACGAACAACTGTATCCCTGTCCCAAAGCCCTCCACCCATATCAAGAAGATGTTGGATCGTACCCTCCAAATTACTTCCTGCAACCAGATTCGACGCTGCTTGATCATATACATTCTCGGTCCTATATAAGCCAACATAAATAAGATACTTTAGTAAACTATATCATATAAGGAGTTAAATAAATAAATATATAATTAGCCATCCAGTGTTATTGGAGAAATACTTACGGAACATTCACAGCAGATGCTGGATCTGAAACAGGAGCAACTGGAGGAACAGATGGAGGTCTGCGATCATAGAAACACTAGTTAAATTTAAATCGCAGAAACTGTGATCAAAATATCCAATCTAAATATAAAATCTGACCAAAAGAAAGAGCCCCACAAGTATGATAATAAAAGAAAATTAAATATGTACACAAAGATGAAACAGATTAAGCTTACTGTATCACAACAGCTGGAGAAGGAGCCTGAGTGGCGGCCGGTGGTGGTGCAACAGGAGCTGCGCTTGTTTGAGGAGCCTGGATGACAGTGTTTTGAATCACACCACATAAACTTTAGAAACATTATCAAGATAAATAAAGATATCATCTAAACACAAAAGCTAGCAGCATGTTTAGTCAAGTTCAAATAAAAATTATAAATCCAAACCAACACTGAATGTGAAAAACATTAAAAATTATATAAATAAGTTTCTACCTTTGGGGCAGTTGAAGCTTCACCAGAGGGGGCTTTAGTCTGCAGTTAATGTTGGCAATAAATTGAGAAGTAAGTATTTATAGATTAAGGGGGATTTCATATTCATATTCATATTCATATTCATATTCTTGAAATGCCTATCCGTATTTAACATGTGTGTATATAGTTCATGCTAATATGCACATATGCAAAATAGAATATTAAGCTACAATATGTTAAATGAATACCCAAAATGTTAAAAACTAACTGATGAATAATGACTGCTCTACTAAACAAACAAAACTACCAAATTACAGAAATTTCAGAATTTGATAAAAAGGAATAAAGCAACAGTGCTTAAAGATATTTAAGCAGTTAATTTTAGTTTTACCTTAGATAACATGATAACAATAAAAGAACTTTCAGCAACTTTGTTCTCTTCCAAGGTGGTGGTGTCCTTTAGCACTTTACCCTGATGGATAAGCATTTGCTGTGTAGCAGGATAAACATCTGGTCCCTGAACAGTCTCTATATTTTTCTTCACGTCAGCGACCTGCAAGAATTAATATTTGGTTTTATATTTGTACTTAAATAGTGATTTCAGGGATGTGTGACATGGATGCTTTTTCCACATTTATAAAAACATTCTTATATTGCCACAGTTGCAGTCGACTGCATTGCTATGAACTCTAAAACAATTTATTTCTATAAATATACATGAAGAATTCAACACTGAAAATCAAGAGTAAAGATTGAAGTGGGAGAAAAGAAATGTTAACGGGTGTGGTATTCTCGAAATCTTCACTATCAATAATTTAAGTAAATAAGTTGGTGTTTATTTCCTCTCAAAATAACTTTCCATATGTATATCAGCAGGATTTCAATTGCCAAATATAACTCCAACTCTTATTACCCAAGAAAACTGGAAATTGTTGAAGCTATCTGTATAATACTATAATAGTACTAGTAAATTAACACGCGAGCCGCAACTTTTGCAGGTATCTTGTATCTGCACATAGCTTGAGTTTTTTTAAAAGAACGTTGCAAAAACAAAAAATTAGTCAAACCAGTAACCATTAAATATTTAAACATTAAATAGTATCTAGCACTTTTATAGTTAGTCGTATTATAATCATTAAATATTTCAAAAATTATATCACAAATAATCATAATGATGTAAATTTGTTGTCAGACGGGTTAACTAAACGTTTAAACCAGTCAAGCAAGTAATCAATTCTCATTGCCGATCTATGTCAGGTTAGTTTTTTACAACATTGGTGAGGAATAGCACAAAAAAAACGCAGAAGTGAAAGATTTCATTACTTGTTAGCTTTAGGGTCCTGAGAAGTGTAGCATGGCTATAAGACATATATATATATATATATAGAGAGAGAGAGAGAGAGAGGAAAGTTCAAATGCAAACTCAAATTTGGTTGTGAACGTGAGGACAAATGAGAGCGTGACACGTGTCTGAATGTAGATTATCCAGACTGAAAAATCAAAGAAATATTCAGATTGAATATAGTATTTATTCAAACTGAATAAAATATTTCTTTGAGTATTCGGTCTGCATATCGCCCTCTCATTTGTCCTCACGTGCATAACCAAATTTGAGTTCTCATTTGAACCTGCCCCTATATATATATATATGAATTTGGCATATTACATATCAGCAGATAATAAAACCCACCTGCTGATTCCAAAGTCGGCAAGAGTCTGCATGAAAATTAGATATTCTTGGAACACATGTTTATGACGCAGCACAGAAGTTCTAATATTTTAACCCAAATTACGTTGGTACTAATAATATCCTTCACATCGTAGTCTCATAAACTTTTGTAATCTGTTGGTTATGCTTCCATGCCATTGATATCTACTGCTTTATTGATTATTCCAAACATTGTTTTGATGTTCAATAACATTAGATTCCCAAATAAACAATTTAAGTAATTCCTGAAATCAGATTCAGAGAGCACAAATAAAACCAGTACACAAATTCATCAGCCATAAACATTTAATCCTTCCGGTCTCAAATAAACTACTAAGCACGACAAGGTCGGCTTTGAACTAGCAAATAAAGTAATTATTTTTTTCCATTAAATAAATTATCCACTGAATTCAGAACCACCTCATATTCTTCATACGTTTTCAATAATTTATCCATTTTCCATTAATGTGTCGAATGGAACAAAAGTTTCCAAATCCCCTATGCATAGCATTAACAGAAACAAATATTATATAATTGCATAAGCGGAAACTCCAGACTCGATCAAGTTTAACTAAAAATCAGATGAGTGACAGCTTCCTATGACCTATTTCACATTACAATTTGTTAACATCCACAAATCTACAATTTAACTAATTCCCTAAAATAGACTGTATTGGCCTAATGATAACCAAAATTAGATTTATGAAACCTTCTCCAGGTTTTCTAACGCAAATTACTAACTTGTTGACGGCTTCACATTGAACATCAATGATACCAAAGCAATTTACAACTCAATTGATTTCCTGGATTACACTACTGATCCTGAAAAATTAAATGCACATTTGTCACTGTTTTCTCAAGTACTCAATCAGTCACTTTGTAGACCGCTATGACACCAATTTAATGACTTCATGGCAAATCAAAAAAATACTATTTCCGTATAGTAACTTAAATGCCCTAAACAAAAGGAAAAACAACAATATAAGCAAGTTTCAAGCTTGGTGTCTTCAAATATATCAAATATAACAACCACATGGCAGCTTGCAAGCTGCAACAACGTTTTTCACATCCCAGTTCAATGAATCTTTAACAAAAAGTCACAATTCAATCAGTTGTGTAAACTTGAGTAACTAGCCTTAAAAATAAACAATCATAAAACCATGTAACATGCTTCAGCCGTGCTCATAGCTCAGAGCCTCGAACCACCAACTTTAATATCCCAATTCTTCATACAGATTCACATTAAAAATTACACCCTGATAAGATTAATTATATGATTGTATATGTTTGTGACTATATCGAATAAAACTCCTGCCCATTATACACAACTAAATCGATTCACGTGAGAAGAGAAAGCACAATCTAATTACTAATAACGCCACTGAAACCCTAACAAAATAATTTCACAATTCCATAGGCAAAGAAACAAGCTCTAAACTTTATCGAGTAAAACTTGAGATCAAATAATACATAAAAACCCTAGCTTTCAATCAATTGCACATAGAAACATCACCGATTCGATATAAACAAAAAAACAAGCATAATTGAAAAACGACACGAACCGTATCTTCAGGTTTTACTTCGATTTCGAAGTGAGTCCCCTTCAATGTTTTCACAAAAACCTTCATCTTTCAATCTGTCGCCTGCAGTCACAACTCAAATCGAATTAGTCATCGATTTACGTGACGACGAAACCCTAAAACAAGATGAAATCAAAGACGAACAAGAAATCCGAAAGCATAAAAATGGTGGAAAACATATAGCATACTCGCACCGATTTCGTCTTCTATGCGTCTCTTTTTCTCTCTGTGGGTGGGAAAAGGGTGTGGGGGGTGTATACGGTGGTATACCCCCTTTCTCAAGGCAAAGGGAAAAGGTGGAGTCCATACCACCACGCGCTTACATAAGTGCGTGGACTACACGCAATGGGCCTAGAGAAAAAACCATATGTAAGCCCAGGCCCATCTTCAATTAATAATTTGCCACTGTTTTCTTTTTTCTATTTTGAGTTTAATATTAATATTATTTGCAGGGTTTTAAAATAATTTTTATGGAGGATTAATTTTAGGTTATAATTATTTAGAAAAGTTTTATAAAATAAAACCCTTAGCTAGATTGAGTGAGATTTAAATTAAATCGACACAAATCAACCATGATGTTTAGAATTCTTACCTTTTCAGATTTGTAGTCAGTTTTAACGGAATACTTATAAATCAAATTAGGTTTTCTCTTTTGATAGCCAACAAACGAATATGGGTATTAGTCCTAACCCTTAGATCTAATATATGAAATAAAAGATTTACTTTTGTTTTTATCTGATGGCTAAAACCTAAAACGATTCAATTAAAGTGGTGTTTACTTTATCACCTTATTTATAGTATCTGAGTTATAGATAGACTATAACTCAAATAAGGTTATCTAATTGTCTATAATATCTTAAACTTTAATATAATTTTATATATTTATATATTAGAGCTTGTTAATATAATTATTATAATTACATTTAACACATATTTTTACCCTTTAAGAATAATTATTTCAACAACCAACATGATTTAATTAGGGGTTTTAAACATAGAGCCAACACATTATTTGTGTGTGACTTATAGGTTTATAAATTCGTTAACACTATTTTTGTATAACACCTTTCGTGAGTATATAATAACTTACATTGAAAAGATTGATAGAATTTTTTTAGAGAGAAAATAAAATTCAATGTCTCTAATCTCTATGATACGAATTCAATATTTGAAGGGAAAAAAATGAGAACACCCAACTAACTATTTATTTGTAAGGTTAAAATAGTAATTTTCAAAAGTTAAAAATTGTAGTTGTGGCTGATGCTTATTTTTCAAAAGTTTAAATTTTTTTCATTAACTTTAAAATATTTTAAGATCATTTAATCATTTTTTATGGGAATTACCATATTAAAAATCGAGTAAAAATATATTAATATCCATTGCAATTAATGGGTTGCTCCGGGTCATATCATAAATTCGTTATTTCTGTCTTTTTTGGGATCTGCATTTAAATATTTATTGGGCCAAACTAAAATGAAGTTATGGGCTAATTTGTTAGGCCCATATTTTGTTTCATTTGGGCTCTTTTTTTTTATATGGGTACTTTTATGGTTAGGTGTACAAATCGATCAGATAAGACTTGGATCCGGATCACGATAGGTTATTTTATGATTGATTAAAGAGTGACCAGTTATAACGGATCAGTCCCTATCAGTTACCATTTTATATGGACAGGTCTATTTTTTGGAAAATTGTCATGTGGTGCTCACATATTGGTCAATGTTATTGATTATTAACAAAATGATATGATTAAAATGGACATTGAGGACTGGTTATAACCGATCCTTATTTCTTATATATTTTTGGACTAAGAATCGAGGAACGATATTGATTATTTTTGCTATCTTTACTTCTAGTTGTGATATAATTGATTCTAATCCAGCGTTTAATACTAATTGTTTTTTCCATTTAAGGGTAAAATGTATAAAAAGCAAACCTACTTTCATCCAATTTATATTTTTTTTCCAACATATTTCCGATTATCTAATGGGTCTAGAAGGTGTTGATTCACTGAAGGATTATAACTGGACAAAGCAAGCGTCGAACAACTTTTTTTTTTGAAAAGGCAGCGTCCAACACCTTAAGAATCTCATAAACAGTAAAGTGTAATTAAGTAGTTTAGCTTAGACATAACTACCAAAGCTTTGCACTGAAAACCTTAGAGTCTGAAACTAAAAGTATCATCAAAGATGATGATATTATTAGAGTTGAAGGTAACACTTAAGCTGATGTCGTTAACCTGAAAAGATCACTAAAGCTAAAGACCACCGATTCAAGAGCACATTGTCAATACCTAGAGAGAGGACATGTATTCGACACTAGATCTAAAGAAGATCTCACCACGACCAAGTCCAAGTACTATTGAACCGAAAGCAGTAGTTGTTCAAAGGTATCACTAAAGAGGGAGCATTGTCACTGAAGACCACGGTGACAACCAGTGTTGGTAAGAAGCTCTAAAGTTGAGACTGTTTTATTACAAATTCAAGGTCTTAAGATAAATCAAAGACTAATGCCGAGTGGAATAAACAAGCTTCTCATGTTCTATTAAATCTAAAAATATAATTAGAATAATCATTGAGTTCTAACAGAATACTTAATTATCGTTTTTATAAAAAAAAATATTATCCAACCAAAAATAAATTACTTTGTTATTAAATTCAAATAAAATTACAATAAAATTGATCTAAAAAATTATACAAAAACGTGAACTTTTAAGTAATTAATTTGATACTAATATTGACATATTTTTTCAAATTTTTATGAGATTCATATTTATATTTTATGCAAACATAAAAACATTATCACTTTCTCAAAAACATATAAAACTGTATCATAACATTGACACACACAAAAAATAAAATAAAATATTAAAATCGAGACGTTGCATTATATATGATAAAATTCTCACCAGGTTAAAGTTTACAAATTTTTAAAATTTCACGTTTGAACTTCATAAAAACTAACTGATAAATACATTTAAACACGTAATAAGCATTAAGCCCTACAAATACCATGAATATTTCATAAGTTTCAGATTTTTTCAGTAAACAATTATATTAAAGAAAAATTATTCCGGTTTTACAATAAAATTTAAATCGTGTTACATTACCAGAGGCGGAACACAATAGGGGCCTAGGAAGGCCATGGCCCCTGCGTTTAATCCCTTAAATACTAGATATTAGAAATATTATCAATGAATTGCCCTTAGTTGAGGTGGTTATGTGTATATGATCCCTCTATATGTGGTCATAAGTCCTATTCTCTTGTTAGACAATTTTTTTTAATAATGAATTGAGCTTATCAATGAAGATGTTTTATTGGGTTCGGCTCCTTTAATTAGAAGGCTTGTATTCCGCCCCTGTACATTACCTATCACAATTAGTTAAACTAAATATACATCTTGTACTATATTTTTATGGACGCATATTTTGACTTGGTAATATTCAAACATTTTCTAATGTCTAATAAACTTGGTCATGTTCAATAATTCTGTGGTCTTAAATTTTATTTTATTTTTTCAGCAATGACAAAACCAATATGATATTTACGTTTCGTCTTTTTTAATATGTATCATATATCAGTTCTAAAAATATATAAATTATAATATGATTAATAAATGAATTTATGATGCTTGTATAAAATTTGAGGTGAGTTAAATTTGAATAAATTGGTATAAAACCGTTTGTTTCAACTTATGATACAAGAAATCAAGACTAAATTCATTTATTATTCAAAAGAGAGATTGAATTAAAAAAAATTATTTTTCATTAATATTTTAGTTTAAAAGGTATATTTTTAAAAGCCACATTTAAGAGTTTATAACATAAAACATATTTATTTAAATTATTTTTTATTTATTTTGTAGAACGTTATTTATAAAAACATGTCAAATTTTACATAGCTCACGTCAATGTCGATATTACATACTTACATTAGTATTCGGATACTAAATATACATATCTTAAATTCGATTTACATATCTTAAATTCGATTTAAATTTTTGAATATGTTTTTCTAAAACAAAAATCGTATTAAAATGGGTTTCAAGCATTCTATCCTATTTCAAAACACAAACAAATAAAATTTGTAGAAATAGTTTAGTCCTAAACAACAATATCATGACAAATTGTTTGAATTTTCTTTTACATTTTGTTTTTATTCTTCACGTAGAATCGGTCTTTTTATGTATATTTTACTCGCACCAAACACATAATCATGATAATTTTGAAATTATTTTCCTTGGTCAGGAAATAATTGTCAAGATATGATATACTGTGTAAATAAATAATTTTAAGATAGTACTAATGGCACCCCTTTAGTAGGGGTGTGCATGAAATTTTATGTACTTTTATAACTTTGAAAATATAAAAAGGATTTTTGACATTGACATATGTAAAGAGGATTCATTTTTGTAGAGGTGTCAGTAGCATACTTTAAGAGTGTCATTAGCCTCTCCTAATTTTATGAAACTTTTTAAAGTTGTTAAATTTATTTTTAAAACTATTATTTTGGTTCCAAACATTTAATAAAGTACATTTAATTTCTAATACAACTTGTTACGTTATGGCATAATAATAATTTTAAAACTATTATTTGTCGATTGCTTTCTATTTAAGATGTTACATTATGTTATAACATTATACTAGTTCTAATGGTAACATAAAACAATAAATTAAAGGGAATTTAATTAAAATGACCAAAATTGAAAATCCATTTACCAAAATGACCAATTTCTTTCTGAGTTTACTGAAATGACCAAAACTTATTCGAAATACATACCGAAATACATATCAGATCGAGTGGGTTTGCAATACCACCAAAACGATGTCATTTAGGCTTAAAACCTCCGCCAAAATTTTAAAACCTCCACCAATTTTGGCAAAGGTGCCCAAAACGATGTCGTTTTGGGCCTTTTTTATTCCAGAAATCCTAAAAAGAACCCTAAATTTTTATTCCAAAGAACCCTAAAAATTACTCAGCTTTGCAAATGACAACTTGAAAGTAAGGGGGTTCTTTTTGGTTGAAAGCAACAAACTTAAATAATTGAAAGCAAGAAGAGAAAAAGAAGATGAATGCTCCAACCGCTAAGGTGAAATCTTTTGGATGGGGGCGTGTGTTATAAAGAAAATTTAGGGTTCTTTTTAGGGTTTCTGGAATAATTTGGCGGAGGTATTTATACGGTTTGACAAAGGTATCATATACGGTCTCTAGACGACTTAAAACGGGTCAAAACGACGTCGTTTTGGCACCTTTGCCAAATTTGGCGGAGGTTTTAAAAACTTGGTGGAGGTTTTGAGCCAAAACGACGTCGTTTTGGTTGTATTGCAAATCCACTCGATCTGATATGTATTTCGGTATGTATTTCGAATAGGTTTTGGTCATTTCAGTAAAATGAGAAAGAAAATGGTTATTTCAGTAAATTGATTTTTAAAATGGTCAAAATAATTAAATTCCCTAAATTAAATCCTAAAAAGGTGTATTTTAGTAATTAAATTTCAAAATTTAAAACATAATGTAGATGTTTTTTCACATAACATAAAGTTAAGTTTTTTTTTATTGTTACACATGTGTCAAGGAGTTACGTAACATTACTTCTTCAAATAGATGTTATTTATATCTTTTATTGAAAAATAGATAAAATAACATTGTTTTATACATTCCTAATACATAATACGCTAACAATTACGTCAATATATATTTTTAATGATTATACCAAAAATGACATATAGTTTAATCTCGCTTTCAGATAATGATTCATACGTTAAAATTCAACATTTTAATATTTTAACTTTAATTTTCTAGCATTGTAGGGTTCATGCTTTTATTTATTACCTTTATTGTGTCAAGAATTAAAATATATTTTAAAGTTAAACAATTGTTTTAAAATAATGTTAATAATAACTTTTGTTGATTTTGAAGGTATCAATCATGAAATAAAATTTATGTCAATTTTTTAAGAAGTTTGTAATGATATTTTGTTGGGAAGAAGGTAGTAGTTGGGTCCATTGGTGTGTTTGAATTGTTAGGCTCCAAATAATATTATGAAATTTGGAGCCTATCCTTTCTTTGTTCCTTTCAATATTTTTGAAGCAATTAGATGGATATGGACCACCCAACCCAACCAACCACAAGGTTTATTGTGGTCACATGGAATGTTTTTTAATAAATAAAAATAAGAGTAAACTACAAGTTTGGTTAATGTGATTTGTTAAACTTTTATTTTTTGTGATTTTAAAATTACAAGATGATCATTTTAATTTACAAAAACATTCGTATTTGGTCCTCTTTTCTAAGAGCTATTAAAGAAATTTGATAAATGAAGAGTATTTTTGTCATTTTATCGATTTCTTTTTTTATTTACCCAATCAAAAATCACGAGGACCAAATCGTAAAACCAATTTTGATTGGGTAAAAGATAATTTTTTTTTTTGATAAAGAGATGAAGATGTTTTTGATTGGGAAATTGTAGTTTAATCTATGTTTGGTATGGGTTTAGTATTGGGATTGTTTTTGGTTTATTCTCAAAGTATTGATATTGGGTTTGGTTGATTTTAGGTGTTTAAAATCGAGTTTTAGACCTTGAAAGTGTTTTGGGGATTTATTTTCGCTGTTGTGCAAGAAAAGGAACAGACTTGTGCCCAACAGAGACTTGCGCGGGTTACCTCGCGACCTAAAGTCGCGACCCAAGCCGCCCATCTCATTGTTGGGTGCGCCCTACTCGGTTTGGTCCGTTTCTTATGCGAGCTCGTTTCGACGTATGACCTAGGGGTTTATCTTAAGGATCATAAGAGATGACTTTTAGGATATTTAAGATGGCTTAACACCTACTCCTTGACGTCTAATTCAGGTGTTCCGTTTGGGTCAAATTGTCGTTTTAGTCTCTAGAGCGGTGTGTTCCGAACCAGGTGAGTTCCCTTGACTTTTAAACTACATTTTTGCCAATAGCTTTAAATGCTACACTGATTATGGTATTTGAACTTGTAAGCATGCTATATTTCATTATCAAATGTTTCATAATTGTTGAGTGTATTTGTTGAGTTATATCATGATATATACGTGGTTGTTTGGACATGCATAGTAGTAGTAGTGTACCTTGAGATCTTGCAAATCTCTTGGGAGTTTATAAACCGTGTATCTCGAATTCGTTTCCTGAGTACATTGGATGGACACCATTTTGGGTCAATCATTAGATTCGCATGGGAATTGTGCGAACACAAAGCTTAGTCGCATGGGGAATTGTGCGGCAAGCGTTGGGTTCTACTACTATTGTGCATGATCCATTGGGAGTTTCTCGACTTCCCTTTATTGAACTATTGTTTTATAACTGTGGCTTTGTGGGAATTCACTAGGCCTTTTGGTCTAATCCTCGATTTCCAAAACATAAAACCATTTTCAGGTAAGACGTTTGTAGAGAGCACGTCCAAGAGGAAAGGGAGGCTTTGAGGCTTAGCTAGTACGGTCATGAAGACTTAATACTCGTTAGTTAGATAAATTTCTTGGATGTAGATGTTTTTATCCGCTGCAAACATTGAGATGTAATAGATTTCGGATATAATACTTGTTGGTTGACTTATATTTAAGTGATATTATTCTTGGTTGGTTTTGGGTCTTTACATACAATACCAACTACCTAGTTTGTTCTGCAATACCGTGTGCCAAACAATTATAACTGTGTGTAAAAATCTTATGTCATATACCAACCAACTTTACTTGGTACAAATTTAACTGGTGCCAACATTTTTTGGTTGATACATGTTAGTATTGTTTTTGTACAAACTTCAAGTTATATATATGAAAATTTGTCATTTTGTTTAAATTTTGAGTTTAATGTAACACATGTGATGTTTAAGGGTCCTTAACGTGACACCAAATCCAATACTCTTGAAAACGGTAAATAAACATTTGACCATAAAGTTTTCCCCTTAAATCCTTTCTTTTATCCGCGATTTACACCTAAAAGATACGCCATTAAATTCTTTCTTTTATCCGCGATTTACACCTAAAAGACACGCCATTAAATTCTTTCTTTTGCGCGCGATTTACACCTAAAAGATACGCAATTGAGGGAAACATACGGGAGCGACCCGCAAACTGTACCGATAGAAATCAGTAAATTAGTAAGCTCGAACGGATAGAAATCTTCGGCTTACGGATAAAGAGTTCAACCCCAATCCAGGATCTATTACTCGATAGCCAACTGAACAAGTTCAACCCAAACTAGGATCTTTCACTTGCCCCATCCCCAATATAAAACCGACTATTGTGCCTATGGATCCATTACACTAGTCTAGACATTACATACACTCATTCCAATGTACTAGTCAATATTCAATACAAAATCTTTGTATGATAAGTTCCTTGTTTCCAAAACTTTCTTTCCAAAATTAGGTCAAAATAGCATTTAGTTCCAAACATCATATTTCTCGACATTAAACTCACAAGAGTGTTTTAAAACCATTTCTTGTACACATTTCATCCTTTCAAAGAGAAACCCTAGATGACACATTTTGACTTAGTTTACCAAAATCCTTCAAGTATAGAAATACTTGTTTAAACATCATATAGAAGGTAAAATACATCATTTTGACATGTATAAAGTTTTAGAAAGGTAAGAATGAACTCACACTCATGTATTTACAAAATGACCCATAATGCAATAACATGTATTCTCCAACGATTTATAAATTCCAATACTCTACATATGCAAATACAACCAAATGGTTTTCATTTAAAGATATTGCACCCAAACAACCCACACTTATACTTTATTTGTCAAAATGTCTAAAACCCAAGTATAAGCCTCTTTCATGATTTATAAATCCTTTTATACCAAATATGAAAACTTACTCAAATACTCACACCTTTGATAAATAACAAGTAAAACATGTTAATACTTCAAAATGGATGTTTTTGGCATGTACAAAGTTTTCACAAAGTATCTTGAACTCACCTTGCTAGATTTAGGCTAAATCTAGATTTTACCCCAATACCGAGTTCCATTCGGTGAAGACTTTAGATCCTTGAGCTATAACTCTAGATCCATGGTGCAATCCTTCTAAGAACACCTACATGACTTCCAAAACATACACAAAACAAACCCAAGAGAGAATGAGAGTTGTTGGTGCAAAACCCAAACCCTAGATTCAAGATTTCGGAGAGGTGATCTTACCTTCCACCCTATGAGCTCCCAAATCATCAAGTAACCTCTAGATATCATTGTTTCCATGTTGAAGATCTTCCAAAGACGAAACCACAGCACTTTGAATCGTCCAAATCGGAGCTGTGATGAAGAAGTTATGGCCAAATGAAGAAATCCCGATTTTTAACCACTGGAGGCCGTAGGCGATGCTGACAGGCGATTGTGCCATGTCAGTATCGCCGGGCACTATAGCCCGTGTCCAAAATCAATCTGATTCATCTCCTAAGTCTCGGTACAATTGTGGCGATGCTGCCATGCGATGCTGCCCTGTCAGTATCGCCTGGCACTATAGCCAAAGGCCGTTTTGAGGAGTTTTTCCCACTTTTCACCCGTTTTGATCCCGCTACTCGCCTTATGGATGATACCCAACACAATTAACTTCAAAAAATACTTATCTTGTTGATTCTTAGAATGGAATACAAAGATGACACGGTTGATGCATTGTGCCATTGTCACTATAGCATGGCACAATAGTTGGGACCACCAACTACTTGGTACCGTCGGTGCTATTGTGACGGATGTCATAACCGCGTGGCACAATAGTCGAGACGACCATCCTCTAAGTACCATCGGTGCTACTGTGACAGATGTCACTCTCATAAGACACTACTGCTCAAGTTCTGAAATTAACGTTCGGTTATTGAATCCCTCGGATTAACACTTTCTTCAACTAGGACAAAATTCAGGGTGTTACAATCCAAGTCCCTTATAAGGGAAATTTGTTCTCCTCCCCAATAGGGGTGTACAAAAAACCGTAAACCCGCAAAAACCGCCCAACCCAACCCGCTAACAACCCGATTAAATCCAACCCGTCAACCCGCGAAACCGCCAACCCGCTAATTACGAGGGTTGAAATTGGGTTAACAAAACTCAACCCAACCCAAACCGCCAACCCGTCGCTAATATATATTATTTCGGTAAAATTATATATAATATTTACAACATGTATCTATTTTATCCCAATTTACATCCCAACAAATAAATACATATATTATTAGTTCAGTTTAGAGACCAAAGCCAAAACTTAATCCAAGCAAGTAAGGATGTGTTCTTGGATAAACGTTAATTTATGATTGTAGATTAGGGTTAACAATTATGCTTTAAGTAAGATTGGTTTTTAAGCTATGATTTTTATCAACATTTACAAATGAACACCATAAATCCATATAAATTCGAAGTCAATTGGTCGGATCAATGGATGCGAATATGAAATAATTAAAATTGAGAATGAAATGCAATAAATACTTACTATAAATATACAAAGAGTTTCGTTAGAGGGTTTCTATGTTTTTGTCGTATATATCAATTGTTGTCGGATCTCTTTACATTTTAAAAAAAAGTTATAAAGAATCCTAGCGAAAAACTAGATGAAACCATTTACGTATTGCTAAAATTTTTATATGTATGTGTGATTTTGTTAAATTTTGATACCAAACCGCTAACCCGCTAAACCCGCCATAAACCGCAAGGGTTGGGTTCTACTTTTGAATGAGTGGGGTTGGATTAAGATTTTTCAAACTGCCATAATTGGGTGGGTTGTAAAAATGTTGAAAACCGTCCAACCCAACCTGCGTACACCCCTACTCCCCAACCAATGTGGGATATTGAAATCCACCCCTGTAATAACCCGGAATCTATTTACTCGCAATGAAATTTACAAATGGAATGGATGGAGCCTAACTTCTTAAAGTTTAGGGACTGAATGTGTAAATAGTGAAAGGTGGATTAATAAGGGTTGGAAAGCCCTTCTCATTTTGAA
The DNA here is from genome assembly GCA_036898165.1 of Silybum marianum. Taxonomy (NCBI): domain Eukaryota; kingdom Viridiplantae; phylum Streptophyta; class Magnoliopsida; order Asterales; family Asteraceae; genus Silybum; species Silybum marianum. The sequence goes on along the minus strand of CM072537.1, from coordinate 15,843,604 downwards.
GAATACGGCCGAGGTGTGTGTGTGTGTGTTGCCAAGGTGCGATTTTGGGAGATTAGAGAAGGGAGAAGAGAAATTGCAAGGAAGCAAGTGGTCAATAATCAATTTCAGGTATGAATGTTCATCTTCTTCATCTTCTATCCTTGTTGAGTTATTTGGTTGAATAGAAATATTGGTTTTATATGGTTTAGATTGTGGAATGGTCTAATAAGTATTTGAATCAGTAGTGAAGGGTTTATAGAGTTGTTATGGAAAGTTTAGTTCTTGGTGTGTATCATATTTCAGTTCAAGGGTTTGAAATCAATGAAAATCTCCATGGATGGCAATGTGTTCATCTATGTGAGTGTCAATTCATGAAATCAATGGATGAAATGGAATGGTTGATGTTAAAGTTTGTTTAATAAGAGTTTGGGTCAAGATTCATATCAGTTTTGGGGTGAGAATCTGTGAAAATGTGGTTTTGGGGTTTTGAGATTCGAGCAGGAATGTGCAGGTCAAACAGAGGGCCACGCGGGTAAGCTGCGGGAAAGCCTGCATCAGCTACTAGTTTGGCCGAAATGGGTTTTTGTTTAAGGGGCAACTAAGGGAACTAAGCGGTGTCCTAACCTTAAGGGTTTATTAGTGGAATATCTTAGAGTTTGATTAGGTGATTAACTTGTAGTTTGAACGATCCAATTCAGGCATTCGGTTGGTGTGATCGTAGTGAGACGAGCATTTTTAGGCTTGACTTTCAAGCGAGTTCTCTTCATGTGCTTAAATTTCAAACGAATGTTTAATTTTACGTAATGCTTAAATCATTCATTTACGGGAAGTGTGTACCCGACCTTTGGGCAAGTGTGGGCCCGTTTAATAGTCACGGTGTATGTGACTAACAGTATGAATTACCGTTGCAACAGGTACATTTAAAGTGTGTTCATGGGTGAGTTAATATTCATGACTAACCTCTTATCTTATAAATGTCATGCATAATTAACTGTGGTTTTGAGGGAATTCACTAGACTTTATGGTCTAACCCTCTATTTTATAAAACTGAAAACTTTTTCAGGGAAACACATGGTTGAGAGCCCGAGTAAGGGTAAAGGGAAGCTGTGAGCTTGGGAGTTAGAAGTGAGGCGCTATTTCATTAGATGGTTGCCTAGTTTTATTATTGGAATGTAATAATCTCAATAGTTATTTTATTCCGCCGCAACTTATGAGATTAAGATTGAATTGTTGGGACCTATTTGCTTTGTAATTGCTACTTATTTAGAGCAATGGCAAGAATTTAGAATTGTGGTTGTTACAACCCCCTTTGGGAGCCCAGCGTCCTCGTTGGCACACCAGCCCGATTCCCAGCTCTAATACCATCTGTAACATCGCATGCCAACCGTACCAGATATTGTCTGCTTTATGCACACACCTAGACTCACGGTTTTAAAACGTGTCTAATAGAGGAGGTATCCAAGTCCCTTATAAGGCAACGTAACTCTTGTTCTTCTCCCCAACCAATGTGGGATATTACAACTTCAAATATCATGTACCAACTAAGTTTGCATACTTGGTATATTACTACCAACCGACTGTAATTAGTACCAATTGAATCAATATCGACTTAAGGCGTAGGATCGTGTGAGAGGGATATGTAAGGTGAGAAGCATAAGAAGAAATCAGGACCCTTAATCACCTTTAATCTCAAAGTCACTCGTGAATCGCACATGATGTAGGGATTGATCTGGTGTATCTCAGTGCATATCATTCTAATGTGCATCAAAGGGTGGAGATTCTTTCTTATACACTTCTCACGTTAACTCTCCTTCTCACCGAAATCCAACCCACCGATTTATTTGGTAGAACTGATATACATGTCGATTGGTTTAATTTGATACAAAAATTGCCACCCTAGTATGAATAATAATTACGCATTTCTACACATGTAATACACACACAAACATCACGCACCACATATCCTATGTACTCGAGGCGCGAGATCGTGTGAGAAGAAAAGTTAAGGTAAAAAACGTAAGAAGAAATCTGAATCCTTGATTACTTTAAATCTTATTACCCACCCATAAATTGCGATTCCTACAAGAACTGTTCCGATGCATTTCGGTGCATCTCATTAGTGTCGATTTTTAACTATAAATGATCCAAGAGTCCAAATCAATTATTACGTTTCTCACTATAACTTATTTTTTCATCGAAACCCAACCATGTACTCAATGTATATATAAAAAATTTGTAAAATGGGAGAGATTGTATATCTTTAACATTGTAATCTTATCTTAGAAAATTGCATAAAGTAGCACTTTATGTTAGACAGAAAACTCATTAAAATTTCCAAATCATCAATTTTTACACTTTACGTTATAAAATAAAAAATTTAATATGAATTAGATTGAGTTGATCTAACAATATTTTTTTAATTCATAAATAATTAACACATAAAATATAATTATAATAATTATAAAAATAATGATTTAAAACTTTTAATAAAATAATTTATGAAGACACTTTCAAAAATGGTTATCTGTTTGTTTTCCTTTAATAAGTTTAACGATTATTCATTTGACCATTAAACAAAGTTTTTTTAGTTTTAGTTTTACATGAAATGATTAAAAATAGTTGAATTATAATGCACATTTTGTGTATAATGTTTATTTTATGTCATATTATTCAAATATCTAGATATATTTTAATAAAAAATAAATAATTTATATATGTTATTAACAAAAAATAACTTTAAATAAATGCAAACAACCACACAAAAAGATGCAATTTCTTATACGTTAGTATGTTACAAATATATTCATAAATTATTCTACAAAAGATAAAATAATTTGGAAGCTTGAGAATATGTAAACACCTAGAAGGTTATAGTTGTCAAATTGTGTGGATTTGGGTTTTTATGTCCATTATGTGGTGCTCATAAATTAGGGAAATCAACATCAAATTAATGAGCTTAATACCCTTTTTGCCCATGAATGTCCACATGCCTTTGGGAACAATAAAACAAGGTTGTTTTAGGTGTGAATCACTTTCTTCAAGCAACCCAATCCCAACTGATTTTGTTTGCTTCTTATTCAATATTCATATGGAAATTGCATTTTTTTTTAAACCAAACTCATTTTTACTACTAGATGGTCTTCCTCCATTAAGAGCATCTCTAACAGTTTCTTTAAAATAGAGAAAAATATTATTTTGTTTTTTAAACTCCTCCAACAGATTCTCTATCTCATTATCTAAAATAGAGATTTATGAGAAAATCTCTAAATATAGAGATTTCTCTAAAATTTCAAATAGAAGAGAGAGAAATGAATTTTTTATTTATTCCACCAATAAGAGTAAATTATTATCATTTTATATATATTTTTTTTCTTAAAAGTATATCGGGATCATAAAATTATATAATATTTAAATAATATAATCAATGGTGAGATCACTAAAATAAAAAATCTATTGGAGTTGATTGCAATTTATTTTAAAGATTTTAACATTTAGTTCTTTATTTTACAGATATTATAGGAAAACTGTTAAAAATGTTCTAACAAGTTTTTCGAACGCATACAAAAAGTAGTAATAGAAGAAGATAACTTTCACGTAAATCAATATAGGATTATATATATCTCTTTAATACAACATACGTGATCCAAGGAATTGGTCCAATTTATGTTTTCAACTAATTTGGTTTAAATTGAATATGTATTTAAGTTTGTTTATTGTATCCGTTCGTTTTATGAGATTTAGTGGAATTTGAAATTAAACTTTACGATCTTGCTTTCGGATTGAAGAAAAATTTGGAAATGAAACTATGTTTTCAATGAAATTTTCATAAATATTTGATTTAGATATAGACGTAGTTGGTATTCCATGATTTTTATAAGTTTTATTTGTAATAATGTTATAAAGATTATAAAAACGTTTATTTGTAATAATTAGTTGATAAAATGTAATTTAATAAATTTGTATAATTTGTTTATATATATATATATATATATATATATATACACATAGAGAGATAAAGAAAGAGAGAGAGAGAGAATGGTTCAAATCAATGTAAAAACAAATTTTTTTCATCAAATGCTATGATTTAAGGTATTATTACACATATTTTTTTTTCACCTTGTAAAAAAATTACATCTGAAACTTTTACATTATTAAACAAATACATATGAAACTTTTTCATAAAAAAAATATATGAGAAACTTTTAACTTATGAAAACAAATACATGTGAAACTTTTACATTATGAAACAAACATATGCGTAATAATATCTTAAATCATATCATTTGATGAAAAAAATCATGAAAAATTTTGTTTTTATATTGATTTGTACTAGTTTGTATAATTTGTATCATTCAACTGGTTTGTATTTGAATTTCTCACTCTCTCTTTCTCTCTCTCTCTCTCTCTCTCTCTTTCTCTCTCTCTCTCTCTCTCTCTCTCTCTCTCTCTATATATATATATATATATATAGAAAGGTTCATGCGAGGACGATATCAATTTACGAGAATGCGAGGACTTCAGCCAATCATTTTGTACATTAAATTTTTCATGTACAAAATCACATATGATTCATATAGAAAATCATATGATTAGCCGAGACTTTTCCAGCGACAAAAGTCGCGCGTATCACTTTTTATTCTAGTATAAAATCACATATAATTTTGTACATGATTTTTTTTATGTACAAAATGGTTAGCTGAGAGGATTGTTCTTGCATTCTTGTAAATTGTCACCGTCCTCGCATGAAACCGCCTCTCTCTCTCTATATGTGTATATATATATATATATTTAGAGAGAGAGAGAGAGGGAAGTTCAAAGACAAACCAGTTGAAGGGTACAAACTATACAAACTGGTTCAAATTAATATAAAAATAATTTTTTTCATTATTTTTTTCATCAAATGCTATGATTTAAGATATTATTACACATATGTTTGTTTCATAATTTAAAAGTTTCACATGTATTTGTTTTCATAAGTTGAAAGTTTCTCATATATTTTTTTATGAAAAAGTTTCACAAGTATTTTTTTTCATAATGTAAAAGTTTCACATGTAATTTTTTTACAAAGTGAAACAAACATATGTGCAACAATATCTTAAATAACAGCATTTGATGAAAAAAAATCATAGGAAAAAATTATTTTTATATTGATTTGAACTGGTTTGTATAGTTTGTACCCTTCAACTGATTTGTATTTGAACCAGACTCTCTCTCTCTCTCTCTCTCTATATATATATATATATATATATATAGTCTAAATCAAATAAAAGCCACGAAATGCTACAAACTCGTGAAAACAAGTTAATAATAATTTTTTCATGATTTATTTTCATAAAATGCTAGGATTTAATATATTATTTCACATATATTTGTTTCATAACGTGAAACTTTTCTCATTTATTTGTTTCACCATATAAATATTTTTTACTCATATTCTTGGTTTCACTAGGTGAATTCAAAAAAAAGAATCACATGTAATTATTTCATAAGGTGAACACAAACATATATGAAACACTATCTTAAATTATAAATTTTGATGAAAAAAATCATGTAAAAAATATTTTTATATCGATTTTTACGACTTTGTAACAATTTTGTGGTTTTTATTTGATTGTTGTCTTATATATATATATATGTGTGTGTGTGTGTGTGTGTGTGTATGTATAAAGAGGTTCATGCGAGGACGGTAACAATTTATGAGAATGCAAGGATAATCCTCAGCCAATCATTTTGTACATGAAATTTTTCATATACAAAATCACATATGATTCATGTACAAAATCACATATGATTAGCCGAGACCTTTTACGCAGAAAAGTCGTGCGTGTCATTTTTGATGCTAGTACATTTTGTACATGTAAAAAATGATTGGCTGAGAATTGTCCTCGTATTCTCGTAAATTGTTAGCGTTCTCGCATGAACCCGCCTTTATATGTATATATATTGGAATTAGATCTCATTACAAGTACTACAAACCAAAAACATCAAGTATTTAATAAGAAATACAATAACAAAAAGATTCCGTCAAACGAAACGACTACTAAATGTTTTCCGCAGATCGTGCACAAGTTTCTTTAATTCAATTTTTTCTATAATTTAATTTAGTTTTGATAACGAAATAATTTATTTTTGATTTAATAATATAATTTTTATAGAGATAATAATTAAGTATTTTGTTACAACTCAATAATATCCTAATCTTCATATTTAAAATGAGATGTTATCTTGTATTTGATTATGTTTATATGTAATTAGTTAGACAATTGCAAAATAGAGTTTTAATAAGTTGTACTTCGGTACAAATAAGGACGTATTGGTGATAGATAGAGGAGAATGCAGGGGTGAGAAATGGGTTTGGAAGTGGGGATAGAGACGGGATCCAAGGGGTGGAGAAGTGGGAGAGATGGAAAATTTTATCAAACATGTCGGGGATCCGCGGCCCCGAACGGGGTAAGGTAAATCACCATGCCTACCCCCATACCCCTTTCCAAGATTTCGACAATTAATTTTGGACCTTCTATTCTTGTATTTTATGTACTTGTAAATTCCTTTTTAAAGTTAATACAAGTATTCTTACGCTTTATACTTGTAAATTTAAATTTCATTTATTCTTTTGTATATGTCTGATATTATAAAATTCCAACAAAATCAGAAAGAATGGGTCACAGAAGTTATGAGTTCTAACTTTTCATTTTCTGTTTTGCGTATTAGCAAATATCAGTTGTCATCATCAAATAGGGGGTGATTGTTGGATCACCGATGGATTTGTTGATGATCCTTCGATTATTCTTCTAATATTTATTATCTTATACTTATATAGCTTTTGTTTTTTTTCTTGTAAAAGATCAGGTATAAAATCACTAGATCATTGACATCAAAGACTAAACAGTAATTCAAGATGTAGATCAACCTATGCAGATCAAATATCTACTATCCGACTTGTGCACCAGACATTTTTCTCTGAGTAGACGGTTATACTAATCTGATAGTCAACCAGACAATCGTCTAATCAATATGGAAATCCTCCTGCAGTAACTTTTCTGACTAAATCTCACCAACTTTGTACTTGACAAACATATTTTATGAAGCACATGAAAAGATATGTTTGTCCTAATATGCTATTGATGTGACCTTTCATAAATGTTTATGTCCAAGCGACAAGTCTTTTTACCTTATACGATGAAGAGGACTTTCCAGTTTTCTGAAGTCAACATTGAACATCTTATCCCCAAGTGACATGTGTCTCCATGCATTTAATGCAGAGTTCTTCTCCCATACAAGGTTACACTTTCCAATAGTTCTCTACGTGATCAAAAGAAGCAGAGTTCTCCTCCCATACAAGGTTACACTTTCCAATAGTTCTTTACGTGATCAAAAGAAATTGACTACCCAACCTTCCTCGTAATATTGACTCCTTAGTGCTAGTTGAACAACTTGTAACCTAAGTGAAAAGTTGTTTAGGGCAGTTTAATAGGTTTAAGCTTTCCTATTTATGCATCAATATTTGTGTTCTAATTGTAATTCTTGATAGTATTATTAATAAGAATGAAAGCTAAGTGCAATTTGAGTAATCACATACAATCCCCCCTCCCTTCAATATTTACTTGTTAGGAGACTGCCATCCATTCGAGACTAACACCCATAGTGTTAAGATATTTCTAAACAAGTGTAATCGGATTGGGATTGCTCAAATGTCATAACTCGTGCAAACCTATCCTATGTCCACTCGGCTACTCATTATTTCCAAGCACCCACTAAAAATACTTTGTTGTCTTTTGCTTCTTCCTTACTTTACTACTCCATGCACTAAAACCTAATTCTCTTTTTCTTATTTTATTTGTGAACAACAAAAGAGTATAAAATTTGAAATCTTCAATTTATACCACCACAAGTCCACAAGAGAGTTCAAGTCTTTCTCTAACTCCCCCTCCTAAAATTAAGCTCCAATAATTGTCCCCTTGTTTGATAACATAGCCTTTGAGTTACTTCCCACTAAATCTTCATCCACTAATGACCCATCAAATCTTTGAACTTTGACTTTCCTTCAATGCCTCTCCAGTGTTGATGGTGAAAAAAAGGGACCCATCGTGCCAGGGGCAGCCCTAGGGGTGTGCCGGTGGTGCCGCCGTACTGGGCCTCCGATCGTTGAGGGCCTCCGATTTTTCTGTATATTATATATAGTATATATATATATATTTACGTAGATGATACATGACATAAGTATTTAGGTAGATGAGTTGGTAAAGGTCACGCTTCCTGATCCAGAGGTCCTAGGTTCGCTCCTTTCCCAAAGCATGTAATTTTTTAAATTGCAATTACTTTGCATTTAATTAATCATCTTAATTAAACAGAATTACCTTAATTAATGTTCCATTTACGTTTCAAAAATTAATTATCTTCATTTAGGTTTTCAAGAATTAATAATCACATTTCCATGGTATTAATTAAAGTATCATTTATAATTAATATTTAATTTTTTTTAATTAGTTTTTTTCTAACATGTTTTTTTGAAGATATTTTAATTTTTGATGTCAGTCTTCATTTCATAATAATACATACCTTTTTTACATGTGTTTTTTATATAAAATAGAATGTCTCCAACTAGTAATTTTGAATCAGATTATTCTAAACATCAAAAAAATGAAGAATTTGTTCGAATTCAAACAAGAGTCATTGATATATTCATTATATAGTTATTATACTAACTATATAATTTTACTGACTATCCCCATTACAGTTGTATCAGCTGAAGAAGTTTTTCCAAACTAAAACGTTTAAAATCTTATTAGCGATCTTCAAAAGAGATCAAATGCTTTGGATTTGATTTCGAATTAAAATGAGTTTCTCGCAAATCTTGATTATGAAAGTATGATAAATGATTTTGCTTTAAAAAAATGCTACAAGAACCATATTTAGAAAATAGTATCATCTAGCCGTTTGTCTTCATTTGGAAAGTGTACATAGTAATACCAATTTGTTATCGAAGAATGAAAAACCATTTATATTCATTATTAAGTTATTAAACTATTTGTTTTATATATTATACTTATATTTATTATGTGATTACTTTTAATTTTGTTTTTAATCAAATTTTTATTTTTATCAACAGATTAATTATGAGTGATTTCTGGACATTGATTTAACGATGTAAATGTTAGTTTTACTATATTTGAATCATGTTTATAAATATTTTATGCATCCACACTTAAAAATTTAGTTTTTTAATTTTGTGATTTTTATAAAATAAAGAATATAACTAAGAAAATTATAGGGGCCACGTTTATGTTTTCGCACAGGGCCTCCAAAATGTCAGGGCCGGTCCTGCATCGTGCGACCCCCCAACTGGGGTCGTACTATGCAGAAAAATTAGGCTAAACATTAGGAAACATTCTGGGAAAATCAAATTTCCATCAAAGAGAAGCAAATGAAAGACTTTCATCCAAATAGGAACTGCCAATCCATGGGTATACCATGAAGTTACAAAGGTTGTACTCGTGAACCAACCCCCTACAGCAAAATAGGCACAAGGAAAGAGCAATAGGTCGAACAATTAAACCTCTCTAAAAAAATCCTTATTACACATTTTCCGCTGGAGTGTTAGAGGTCGTTTATTAAATGCTCACCTAATAAATGTTTACCTGAAGAAGGTATAATCTTCACATGCCTTATCGGGTAACATTGACCATTAAAATAAATTGTGGGTAAACATCTTTTACCCAGTAAAAGCTAACCGGGTAAGATTTTTTCTCCTTGTTATATTTCTTACCGTGTAAAAATATTCTCGTTCGTCGTCATACTTACCGAGTAAAATAAGTGATACTGGTAAATGTATAGTTACTCGGTAAACGCTTGATTAGGCCTCGTACATTAATCTTGATCGGTACAATCCAATTGAGTGTTGTCATATACACTTCCCATGTGTAACGTAACCTCAATAAAATTATCTTCAAAATTATCACATTTTTTGTATATAAAAAAGCATGATGCAATAAATATTATCTATTTATGTTACTTTCCTTTTATTTATTTTAAAGGAACATACTATTAAATAAAAAGGAGTAATACAAGGAAGAAAAGTCTGAGAAATATAGTGAGCTACAGTAAGCTAGATTAAAGGAAAATTAGTAAATTACAAACAACCAAATGGTTAAGGCCCGAAAGCAAAACAATGTGCATGCTCGACAAACCATGACCTGATGTCGTAAGGACAACTCATTCGTGAAAGAGAGGCAAGATGGATTCTCGATCCATAACTCCCATGAAATGTATCCTTTACTGAATCTTCTCGAAATCCATTCGAAAATTCGAATTTGCGTCTTAGCATTTCGGTAGAGCCAGTCTAATTTTTGAAAATAGTGTTGTTACAGTAGCTTCGAAGCAAATAACAGATAGCATAAATAGAAGCATGTAAAACCTATTATTATTAAATTTTTATTTTCTCTAATTAAATGTTTGATTAAAATATATCAATTTTGACTAATTATAATCAAGTTATTCAACATAAATTATCAATACAGCCGATGTTGAACATTTTCGGTCAAAGTTATTTGTTTTAAGTTAATACTCAATTTTATTTAATTATATAAAAAATAATATAATTAATAATATGCTTATTCAACTGAATTATTTCGTGAAGGTCTCTTTCCTACTTAAATCCGTGGGTTGGCTATATTTACTAAAAGGCAAATGAGATAAAATGAATCAATTAAATTGACCTGTCAAAATAAGGTTCAAGTTTGTCGGTCTGTTAAGATGTCTCAGCTACATATATTACTGTAATTTTGACATGATATTTTAATTGTTTATGTGTACACATAATTTTAATATGAGAATACTTATTTGAAAACCCTTCAAATTATAATAAACTTGAGAACATGTATCAGGTGTTATATCAAATGAGTTTTTCATCTAAAATTTAGACTTAGTGTATTGATTAACATATATTTTTTTATAATATGTTTGTTTCATATATATTTATTTTAAAATATGAAATTTTTTATCTGTTGTGAAAAAAAATTATAACTACAAGCCTTTTCAAAAAAAAATGTAATCACATTGTGAAACAAATATATTTTGATCATCAATATTAAAGTTTAGACTTAGATGGGAAAAAAATCAAATAAAACAATAATTTGTGATGATCGTTATCACCGTTACCATGATATATAGGGTTCTCAAATGATTAAACCCACTTTTAATGTTATATTATATAGACGTGAGATCGGGTAAGAATAATACTTGTGGTGAAAACCACATAACTTTTGAGTCTTTAAATGAGTTGACTTTTTAATTTAATTTTAGTTTATTTCCACTACTTTCATTTACATGTATCTTTATATTTATATTTTCTTTAATTATTTTTACGAACTTTTTCATATATTTGGTACATGTATAATTATTTTGTTCTCTTTCCACCAAACCAAACGCGTTGTCAAATTTCATTTCAATTCCTTTGATTTTGCAATTTCTTTAATGAATTCAAATTCCTTTGAGTGCGATTTATTTAATGAATTCCAATTCCACGAAATTTTATTTTGTAAACCAAAAACCCACTTAATTTTTTCTATTTTAAACAAAATCAACATTTTCTTTAGAGTAAACTACATACTTGGTCCCTAGGGTTTATTGGTTTTAACAGTCTGGGTCCCTAAAATGAAATATCTATGGCTTGCATCCTCGTGGTTTCCATTTCATAACGTATTACGTCCCTAAAACTAACTTTGTTAGACTTTTCCTGTTAAGTAGGTTAAGTAAGAGGGGCGTTTTGGTCATTTTAAGTATAGGGACCAAACACGTAATAAGAATCACAGGGACCAAACACGTAACAAGAACCACAGGGACCAAACATGTAATTTACTCTCTATATATTTTATATATACTTAATAATTCATAATTCATAACATATATATTGTGGGTGTGTGTATATATATATATATATATATATATATATTATAATTTATCAAATACTTTCACAAATTTTCTTATTATAGCATTTTTTTTTGTTTTTTCTTATTAAAACAATATATTTTTAAACTGTATTTTTGTTATGGCATTATAGTTACATTTTTTTATTATAGTAATATACTTTCATTTCTTTTTTTACACACTGTATTTTTTATTTTTCTTATTAAATTGTATGAAAATTAAATATTTTAATGTAACATATTTTTTAAGCAGATACATTTTTTTTCTTCAAAAAACACATACTTTTTATCATTTTTTAAACGTTAGCAATGTAAAATGTGTTTTACAAATTTTCTAAATATTGTTATATTAATAAATGATTTTGTTTTATTTTTGAATAACCTCATCGCTTTCTCTCCCGATTATTCATATACCACCTATATTATGTTTTTCATCTATTTTTTAAGAACTCCTTTAAAAATGTATGAATAATTGGAAGGTAAAGTGAGAAAACTGTCTAAAAAATTGATGGTCTATTTTATCTATGCCACGTAATTTATTTAATAATATATATGTTTTTTAAGGAAAAAAACAATCGTATATGTTTAAAATATATGTTACATTAAAATATATAATTTTCATACAATTTAATAAAAAATTTAAAAGTACAATGGCTAAATACAAAACAATTTAAAAGTATATTGTTATAATAAAGAAAAATATGTAGCTATAATGACATAATAAAAAAATAGTTTGAATATATGTTGCTATAATTAAGAAAAATGTAACTATAATACCATAATAAAAAAATAATTTAAAAATATATTATTATAATAAAGAAAAATATAACTATAATGCCATAATAAAAAAATAATTTGAATATATATTGCTATAATAAAGAAAAATGTAACTATCATGTCATAATAAAAATACAAAATTAAAAATATATTGTTGTAATAAAAAAACAATATTATGAAAAAATTGTGAAAATTATGGTGATAAATTATATACAATATATATGTTATTAATTATTAAGTATATATAAATTATATAGAGTAAGTTACATGTTTGGTCCCTGTGGTTTTTATTACATGTTTGGTCCCTAAACTTAAAATGACCAAAATGACCTTCTTACTTAACCTACTTAACAAAAAAGTCTAACAAAGTTAGTTTTAGGGACCCAATACGTTATGAAATGTAAACCACGAGGATGCAAGCCATAGATATTTCATTTTAGGGACCCAGACTGTTAAAATCAATAAACCCTAGGGACCAAGTATGTAGTTTACTCTTTTCTTTATATAAAGAATCTTTGGAGATGCTCTAACAAATTTTAGAGCGACTCAACTAGGTTCTTAAATAGCAAAAAAATGTAGTAAATTGTAAGAAAATAAGAAGATTTTATAAGAATCCTATATACGCCTTCTAAGCGATTGAACAATAACTTTGATTCTTACTCTAAAGTTTGTGAAGAATGTCATTTTCCCTATCTTTTATTTTATTTTCATGACTTTATAATTATTAATATAGTATTGTTAATGTATAAAGAACCAAGGGGGCTACAAAAAGGATACTTTTATAAAAAAAACACCATTGTAAACTAAAAAAAATTAATTTGATAAGTTTGATATGGGTTGACAACAAAAGTTCCAAAATAATGTTCTTAAAAGAACCAAAGTTCTTGTTCAAATATTTAGGGTGTGTTTGGTTGGGGGTATTAAGCAGGAATTAATGGGATTGATAATAAAAGAAATTGTTTGGTTATATATAATATAACGGGCTCATTCCTCTATAAGCCCAAATTTTTATTCCCGATTAAACTAGGGGGGATGAAAATTCATTCCCATCTTCATTCACTGTCATTTTCATTTCCATTCCCATTTTCATTTCCTTGCCGGAACCAAACGCCCCCTTAGTCTTAGAGTAATAAGGTTCTTATAAAAAGCTCTTTATAACTTTAGTTCTTATAAGTCACTATATATTTTTTACTAATAAGAACTTTGCATGAAAATAGAAGATTATGTTGGAGATCAATGTATTTTTTTAGAAATTTGAAAATTTAACCTTTTATTATGTAGAAATAGGATTTTTTTTTCTTAGGCGATATTCTTGTAAGCTAAATGTTGTAGGAGATGCCAACAACTTATTATTTTTTTATTGCAGTTATTAGACCATCTCCAACCCTACATTATAAACATAAAAATAAAAATATTTTCATCTTCAATTCAAACTAAAACATTATAAAAATTAGAGTGGTAAAATATTGGTCTCCATATTTAAATGTCAATAAAGTAGATCTCTAATCTTTTTTATTTAATCTCTCTAATTATATATACATATATAGATTAATATGATTATTTAAAATAATGTAACTAAAATTATACATTACTTTATTGTAAAAATTGTTTTTAATATTTGGTTGGAGTTAAGCTCAAATGACCCATAATTTTAAACCATAAGATGGAGCCTTAATGATTTGAGTTTGAGTTCTAAAGGTGAAAGATATTTGGAGGTTTCGAATTGAAGGAAAATAAAAATTGGGCAATGCTACTGTCACCCTTATGTATAGAATTTTTTGTATTTTTATAGTCTTGAAAATATAAAAAGTTAGTTTTGATGTAGATGTGAGTGAGGAAGAATTCATTTCGTAAAAGTGTCATTAGCAACTAGGGAAGGGGAATCCAATCCCATTCCGAGTATTTTTGTGCTCATCCTTGGTCAATCCTCGGTTTATTCCAGATCAATACCCGGTTAAACAATATTTTTTTTAAAAAGGGTAAAAATTATATTAAAAATATGTATTTTTTAGTTAATATATACATACAGAGACATGGCGGGTTGGAGAACATATTACCTGGCCCCTGCCCCGCCCCCAGTTTTCAATATTTAGGGGATCCCGGCCCCGGCCCCGGCCCCGATACCTGTTTTAACGTGGAATCCCTGGCCGGGTGAACTGGGTTCTCTGACTGGATGGGGTAAATCACCATCCTTATTAATTATTGCTAATGCAGTAAATGAAATAGTTGTGGATGGGCCTAACTCAGAGGCCCAGGAGGGTGGAATCTCGGTAGGGCCCGATAAGGAAGGTCATGACGGGCCTGGAAAATCAGATCGATTTATGGCCCAGAAGCATAACCAAAAAGATTGCGGCCCTGCAAAATCTAGGGAAGGTTCAGTACCGCCTCATGTAGACACCAGAAAAGATTTCCATCGAGAAGAATCTTCAAACCCACAGGAGGCTCCGGGGGAAAAATTGAAAGGTAAAAGAATAGAACCGATCAGCTTCGGTCGAGGAAAGGTTAGCTTCCATATGCTGAAACAAAAGGCAAGGAATAAGAACAAAAAACAACGACCAAGACGGGCATCGAAAATGGGCGACGGAGACAAGCAAGGAAAAAAAAACCTAGATCGGAGATTTCGACAGCAGCAAACCATATCTCGGTTTCAAACGAAGTAACTAGCAAGGAAACGTCAGAAGCCATAGAGCAGTTTGGAGAAGCAATTGGGATGATTTGGACAAAATCACACGATGTGAATCAAGGAGATAATGAAGTGACCAACAATGGTATGTGTCGATCAAATAAAGTCTTAAAATGAATATTATTTCAGTCAATATCAGGGGAATGGGGTCGGGTGAAAAAAAATCATGGCTAAAGGATATGTGTAAAAAAATCAAACCAACCTTACTGGGTATTCAGGAAACGAAAATAAAAAACTGGGCTCTAAGTGAAATTACCAGAATTTGGGGAAGTGATGACGTTGATTTCGCGTCGGTCAATTCAATTGGAAACTCAGGAGGTATTGTATCTATGTGGGATAAAAACATCTTTGATTGCAAATATGTGATAGAAGACCCGTCCTTTCTGGCAGTAATTAGAGAGTGGAAAGGAGTAGAAAACTTGGTCGGGATAGTAAACGTGTATGGTCCAAACGACCTTAACGAGAGAGTGGGGTTGTGGAGTAGACTGGAAAAAATTGTAGAGAGAGAGGAGGTGAGATGGTGCTGCTTTGGAGATTTTAATGAGGTAAGGGGAGAGCATGAGAGATTAAACTCCGCCACGAACCTTACGGGTGTAAAGGAATTCAATGATTTTATTAATAGAAGCAGGTTGGTAGAGGTTCCCATGAATGGGAGAAAATACACAAGAATTAGTGATGACGGGCTGAAATTTAGTAAGTTAGACCGCTTCCTTGTGACGAGTGAATTTGGAGAAATATGGCAAAATGTGGGGGTAAAAGCACTGGATAGGAAATGGTCAGATCACGTACCGACCGATCTTACTATACGATGAAAGGAAGAATTTTGGGCCAAAGCCGTTCAAGTTCTTTGACTGTTGGTTGAAGGAGGAAGGGTTTGAGGATTTGGTAAAATTGACATGGGAGAAGAGCACTTTTTCGAACCGGCCGGACTGTATATTCCGGGATAAATTAAAAAATGTAAAGGAAGCTGTTAAAAAATAGGGGAAAGAAAGAGTAGGAAGACTAGAAAAAGAAGTGGGGAGATGGAAAGAGGAGACTTCAAAAAGAGAAAGGGAGGCGGAGAATAGAGGTTGGAATGAAGAAAGCAGAACAAGCTGGCAACAAGCTCGAAAAAACTGGTTAGCTTTGGAGGAAAAAAAGAATGCGATGGCGAGACAAAAAGCAAAGGTAAAGTGGATCTTGGAAGGAGACGAAAATTCGAGATTATTTCACGCGTCGGTGAAGCATAAAGAGAGGAAAAATCTGATCGGTGGTTTGTATACAAATACGGGCTGGACGGACGATCCTGGGAACATGAAGAACTTTGCGTTTGAGTTCTTCAAAGAAAAGTTCTCGTCGACAAGAACGGGGGGACCTTCTATTAGTGGAGACAAATTTAGGAAGTTGTCCGTAGAGGAAGCTGAGGTTCTGGAGCGACCATTTGTTGAAGAGGAAGTATGGGAGGCTATTAAAGGTTGCGGGAAGAATAAAGCACCAGGCCCGGACGGATTCACCTTCGGGTTTATAAAAAAGTTTTGGAATACGGTAAAAGAGGATCTCATGAGGGCGATAAGCTGGTTCGGTGAATTCGGAGAGATTAGTCGGGGATGTAACTCATCCTTCCTCACACTGATCCCTAAAGCTGCAAACCCGACAAATCTCGGCGAATTTAGGCCGATTAGCCTAATCGGGGTCTTTTACAAAACAATAGCAAAGGTACTATCGGAAAGACTAAAAACCGTGATAGCGAAAGTAATCAGTGACACTCAAAGTGCTTTTGTGCAAGGCAGATACATTCTGGATGGAGTCCTTATCACAAATGAGGTTATCCATTTTGTCCGGAAAAAGAAACAAAGAGGATTGATCTTCAAGGTGGATTTCGAAAAAGCATATGACAGTGTAGAGTGGGACTTTCTGATTGATAGCTTAGAAAAAATGGGATTTGGAGAAAAATGGGTAAAGTGGATAAAGGCTTGCCTTCGGTCCGCTTCGATGTCGATCCTTGTAAACGGAAGCCCGATTAAGGAATTTATGATGGGTAAAGGCCTTCGGCAAGGTGATCCATTGGCACCGTTTCTATTTCTCATTGCGGCTGAAAGTTTGCACATTCTAACGGAAGAGGCGGTGAGAACGGGGTTGTATGAAAGCCTAAAAGTGGGGGATAGAAATGTCTCGATCTCACATCTACAATACGCGGACGATGCCATCTTCTTTGGCAAATGGAACTTAAATAATATCAAAAATCTATTAAAAATCCTCAAATGTTTCCACTTGATGTCGGGGTTAAAAATTAATGTAACCAAGAGTAAATTATTCGGGGTAGGAGTCACGAACGACGAGATTTTAAGTTGGGCCAGAAGTATGGGATGTGGATCCGGAAACCTCCCGTTTAATTATCTAGGGCTTCCGGTAGGTGCGTCTATGAAAAGAGTGGAACATTGGGGACCGGCGGTAGAAAAGGTTAAAAAAAGATTGGCATCATGGAAAGCAAAAATGATCTCGTTCGGAGGACGGTTGACTCTAGTAAAATCGGTATTGGGGAGCATCCCCTTGTATTTTTTTTGCAATGTATCGAGCCCCGAGCGGAGTTTTAAAAGAGATGGAAAAGGTGAGAAGTGGATTCTTTTGGGGAGGGGTGGGGAAAGTGAAAAGAAAGGAATTGCGTGGATAGGGTGGGAGAAATCAATGAGGAGTTTAAAAAACGGGGGTCTAAATATTGGGAGCTTGAAATCGGCTAATTGGGCACTCTTGGGTAAATGGTGGTGGCGTTTTCGAGTGGAAAAAAACTCTTTTTGGGTTAAAATTATAAAAAGCATCTACGGGGAAGGGGGGGGGGCTGTTTGAACATAATAATTTTCGTGGTGATGCAGGTTCGATGTGGAGCACTATAAGGAGAATAGGAGCGGTGATAGACAACACGGGAACTGCCTTCTCAAGATCATTCCGAAAGAAAATAGGTGACGGAAAAGAAACAAAATTCTGGAAAGAAACATGGACTGGCACAAGCGAGCTGAAAGATGATTTCGGAAGATTATACCAGTTAGAAAGTGATCAAGACGCAATGGTTGCAGACAGGGGAGAATGGAGGGACGGGGTATGGCAATGGAAATGGAACTGGCGAAGAACCCCGAGAGGTAGGGAAATCGGGGAACTGGAGAGTCTCACACGAAGACTCGAGATCACCCGACCCGAAAGACATCGAGAAGACAAAGAGGAATGGATTTTGGATGAGGCGAACGGTTTCAATGTTAAAGTGTTACGAGAGAAAATGGAGGGTGATGCAGACGAGACGGTGGAACCAACAATGTGGACAAATATCATCCCAAAAAAGGTATGTGTATTTATTTGGCGGCTCAGGAGAGGTAGAATTCCATGTAGATCGGTGCTGGACCGAATGGAAATAGAGCTACACACGGTCTTGTGTCCAAGATGCGGTGAAGAAATTGAAACAACTGATCACGCACTAGTAAGCTGTCCGGAGGTTAAAAAACTTTGGTCGTTAATTGGGACATGGTGGCAGAAGAACTTGGATGCAAAGAACTCGGTGCAGGAAATTATACAAGAAGGGGAGAATTCGGGAAGCGTTAATTCAAATGAGCTGTGGAAAGGTGTAATTTGGGCAGCTCTATACCTGA
Organism: Silybum marianum; assembly: GCA_036898165.1. Lineage (NCBI taxonomy): Eukaryota > Viridiplantae > Streptophyta > Magnoliopsida > Asterales > Asteraceae > Silybum > Silybum marianum. The sequence continues at coordinate 15,824,627 of CM072537.1, read as the reverse complement.
TATGGGCTCATAGAAATAAGGTGGTTTTTAGAGACGATAAGAGACGACTTGCCGATCAATTGTACGAGTTCTAGTTATTAATATATGAGTGGGTAAAAAGACGAAGAAAGAAGATATCGATGGACGAAACACGATGGTTAACTGATCCTGCAAGTTTGCAGTAGCATGGAATTTTGGTCGAAACAGTAGGGTGGTGCTGGTTTGAATCTCACAAACAAGGTTACTGCTACTGTTTGTTTTGTTTCTTTGGGTGCCTTGCAGGGTGGTTTCTGTTACCGCGCTTCTGCTGGTTATTTTGGTAGGGGGTTGGTGGGTGCTTTGCTTTGTGATGGTTGGTTACTGTTGGTGTTCCTTTGTGGTGGTAATAAATCTGGCCTTTCAAAAAAAAATTGTTTTAAGGATTAGTCGGCTCATATACCAGATTAAATATTCTGGCTAATTAAAAAATAATGACCCATAATTTTTAAACTTTTTTTTTTTTTTAATGTTTTTAGTGATGGGATCGGAGACGATACTATAGATTCTGTAAATTTTGGAAACCGATGATAGGATCAACAGTGTCTTGAGGTATGATGTTCTTTCTTCGATTATAGTGTATATCATCTTAAAAATTACTACAACTATCTCTACATATCTTCCATCTCTATTTTTCATCATCAAAAAATCAAACAACTTTACAATATATATATATATATATATATCTCTAATTAACGATAATTTATCAACTCATGTCACTGTGCCGGCAATGATTCCGGCCGCCTTGACAGATCGGACGATCCAAAACCTAGATCTGTATAATCAAACAATCCGTCTATCGCCACGTATTCACCGTTGTTACAATCAACATCGCCGCCGCCGGCGTAATCAAATCCGTATTCGAACGAGTCATAGTTCGGGATCTGATCATCTAACCACCAAAACTCACCGATTTCAACCGACTCAGTCGATACCGGTATCCTTTCCGTTTCCGTTTCCGATTCATTTGGTGTTATTCCGGTAGGAGGCAGTCCGAGTTCGTCATCGGACGCCTCCAATAGAAACTCGAGATCCGGCCGTGACTCGCCGGACTCGGAGGCCAGGTCGACTGTCTCCGGCGGAGGAGATATTTCGTCTTGGAAACTCTTTATGAACGAGTCAAGATCTTGACTCACTGTACACACATGCGAGTCGTCTAGAGTATCGAGAAGGTCATCTCGGATTCTCTTCGACTCGGACGAGTTGAACTCAGAGTCGTCCGAATCAGAACGAACTCGTTTCTTATTACTCAATGATTCCATTTTTCTTTTATTGTAGGGGTGTTTTAGGAATTTTAATAGTGGGGGACAGCTGTGGGTATGGTGGTAGGAAGTGGGAGGGAGGATTTATATAGGGACAGAGAAAGTTGGAATAAAAATTTAAATTTAATTTGTTTTTTAATTTTTAATTTATTCTTTTTATGATGAGGACGTGAAAGGAGCGTGGGGACAGATACTTTCGCCATCACGGATGTATTATTAACTTTTTCTTTTTTCTACCGAAATAAATTTATTATTTTCTGTTAAAATAATTTTTTATTGGTTTAATAATAAAAAACTCCTTCTTAGTTATGTATTTTATGTTTTTTTTAGATTTTAGATTAAATAAATGTTTATTTTAAAATCTATCTGAACAATTAATTACTTCATGTCCGTGATACATTCAACCTTATTTTTAAAAAATAATACATAAAATTTGTTGAACAAAATAGAGAATAATTAAAATGGTTTAGAAAATATGTTAAAGATTTTTTTACAATACATTCAACCTTATTGGTATAAACAACTAAAATAATATTCAACCCTACTCCATGTTGAGTTTTAAAATAAATTTCCAAATTTGGATATTTGTAAGCTATGTTTGGCAAATTAACTGATAAACTAGTTGAAAGATTGGCAATAACCTTTCATAACTACTTCAATTAGCTTATAAATAAGTTACGGGTTGTTTGATTTTTATTTATTAAGTTATGAATTTGTTAAGTTATTTTTCAACATTAATCTATCTGAACAAATTAAGATAAATTGATGTTTTGATTTTTGTTCTGAATAAATAATCTGAATAACAAAATTACCATTTTAACTTTATGTCTACATAAATTGTTCGATAAATATTTAAAATAACAAAAAAATTATAATAATATTAATTATTTAAAATAAGATAAATAATATGAATTCAACGAATTAATAACACAATACTTTAAAACTTAAAATACATATATAACAATAAAGTTTTATTGTTTGATTACAAATTTTATTTTATGAATGTTGATAAACTATTTTTTATGAGGCTTGTGAATTATTAAATTATAGGACATGGGCAATTTTATATTAAGTTAATCTTTTAGTATCAAGTTAAAATCAAACACGTTAATATAACTTAACCAATTAAGGTAACCATTCATTAAACTTGTTAAGTTAAAAACAAACACCCCCTTAATTTATAACTTAATTTATGTTCATCTCAATATATATTAAAAAATAAGTTAGTTTATGTCTATCGAACAATGTTTAAGTTATTTTTGTTGTTTACTTTATTTTAGGAAAAAGATTTTAAAGTGTTTGTTAAAATAAAACAGACAGTAAAATAATAAAATACATCTCTTAAAAGATGAGTTGAAGATGTTCTAGTTCTCTTTCTTATTTTATTAAAATCTATTCCCAATAAAATATATTATATTTTGCGTATATTGATAAATAAAAAGAAATTGAGAATGGGTGCTGGTTTTGGAAGGCAATAAAATAAAGTGGATTGAAATGTGGGTTTGAGGTCCGGAGGAATTTGTGTACTTTGATGCCATATCTTGACAACGGCTTTTACTTTTCCCCATGTTTCATTTTGGACGTTAGACATTGACTTTTCTTTGCTTACTTCCTTCTCACACTTACTTTATTATTTTCATGAAATTATGACTTCTTATAACAACCTATTTATTAAATAAGTTTATATTTTAATAATTAAATAAGTTATAGAAATAAATAAAACATGAGTGAAATGACATTTTTCACAAAAATCACGGTAAGAACTAAGAACCAAGGTTTTTGTTGGGATATCTATGTCTTGTTAGGTTCTTATAAGAACCTCTCCGTAATAGTAGTTTCTATAATTAATGCACTTTTTGCTTATAAGAACATTGTATTGAAGATGCTCTTACTTACCTTCTATATAGGGAGAGAGGAGATTGGATTCCGTGTTCCGGTGATAAAAGAAGTTATGTTAAGAAGATTAAGAATGGATCTTCTCATTTTGAATAATTTTAATTGAAGATTAACACTAATGAGATGTATCGAGATGTACCAGATCAATATCCTTTTAAAACGCAATTCACGGGTGTTCATGAGATTAAGGTCTTGTTTGTTTTTTTTCATTTTAAACTCTTAATCACCATTTATGTCTGATTTGTTTAGACGTTTCATTACCATTTCAGAACTGAAAATCAGACTCCATACTTTAACACCTCTTAAAAAACAAAACCCACCTACAAGTGATCAAGAGTGGAAATCCCTTCGTAGTTTTTTTACGTTTCTCATCTTAACTCCATTTCTCACACGATCTCAAGCTTAGAGGGAGGTTTGAGAGAAAAAGCTTAATTAAATAAAAAATTAAAAACACATTATCAACCACTAGATTATATTATCTAAGATATGATTGACTGGAAGATTACAACGTTATTTTTTTAATTAAAAAAACTCTAACCCCCTATTTTTTATTCGAAAAATAAACAAAATTCGAATGAAATAAATTACATCAAAAAGTTTATTTTCTCGTTAATTTGACATCCATGTTGTTATTCTTTTTCATCCGTTTTTTCGAGATTTTCTGGTTTTCTATTTATTTAACATTTCCTCTAAACTTGGTCACACACACAGATATATATATATATATATATATATATATATATATATAGGGGAGGGATCAAATGAGAACCACCACTTCTTAAAGGAACAAAGGAACAAATTGTGGACCACATATGATGTGGGTCCCACATAATATTAAATCATTTATGATTTAATATTAAATCATATTAAATCTGATTTAATATTATGTGGGACCCACATCATATGTGATCCACAATTGTCCCTTTGTTCCTTTAAAAATGCAAAGTTCTTATTTGAACCTTCCTCTAGATATATATATATATATATATAGAGGAAAGTTCAAATGTGAACTCATTTTTGGTTGTGAACGTGAGGACGAATCTCAGCCACATATCCGGTCAATAAAGGCGGCTTTGACCTGGTTCCCCTCCTTTAATAATCTCCACCCTCCCATGAATCGCGTCAATCCTCCGTGATCGCGTCCACCATAACCGAAGATGTGTGGCTGAGATTCGTCCTCACGTTCACAACCAAAAATGAGTTCACATTTGAACCTAACCCTATATATATATATATGGGAGGGTTCAAATGAGAACTCAAATTTGGTTGTGAACGTGAGGACAAATAAGAGCGCGACACATGTCATATTCAGATCGAATATAGTATATATTCAGTCTGAATAAGTATTATTCAGACTAAATTTCTGACTGAATATATACTATATTTGGTATGAATATTTTTTGTAACACCCGGAAAATTCGTGTCTAAAAGTTATGGTAATGGCTTTGTAAAATGTTATTTTACAATTAAATGGAAGGGTTAAAAGTATTTTATGTTGGGTTACTTTTGGATCGGAGAAAAACGAACGAAAACGAAGCAAAACGCGCACGGGACTCCCCGGCTAGGCTGTCAGGCGATGCTGCCAGTGGCAGTATCGCAGGGCAGTATCGCCCTTGGCTCAAAACTTGGATTTTTTGGATGTTACCTACGGTACACTCTCGGCTATGCTGCCGGCGATGCTGCCATGCATGGCAGTATCGCCCGTGAGCGGTTCTGGGCACAATAAGGTGCGATTTTCAGCCCTATTTCTCATTTTATCAGTTACAATTATCAGTGTCGGGAGCAAAAGATCAGAGGCGATTTTTAGGGCTCATAACTCTTCACCTACCCCTTCCAAAGAGCATTGATTGTTGCATTAAGTGAAGATCCAAGAGCTGATTCCTCCATTAAAGCTTCAAGTAGTGGTGTTCTTGATTCCTTTCAGATCTCTTGATCACCTCCATCTTCTTAAGAGATTTTCTAGGGTTCTCTTAACTCTAGCCTTGTGAGTTCAAATCCAAACCCTTTAATCTCAAATACATGTTGTAAATGTTGTGTCTCGTTGATTTTAAACTTATATTGTCAAGAGTTTATATATTTGGTTGAGTTGGAGGTTTTAGGTCAAAATGAGGTATTTTGGAAATTTTTGAGCTAGATGTTGAAATGAACATTTTAGTTGGTTTAAAATACTTGAGAAGGCTTTATATAATGATAAACCTTGATTTTGGAAACGAAATGTTTTGACCTAACTTTTGGTGGAAAGTGTATTTCAATGAGAAATGATGTTGTAAGGGTTTTCGGTGTTGAGAAAACTATAAATACGTCTCGTTTGATGTATTTGGAGAGTAGACTATTATGTAACGGATCCATAGGCATTTAGTCGGTTTTAAGACGGGATTGTTGTCCCTTTTTGGTTTCAATTGTAGTCATCGGGGGCCTTACACTTAGGTGTTTTAGTCGGTAATTACCGATTGCCATTGACTACGTTGGGTGCATCGGGGGGTCATCGGGGGCTTTGCACTTTAGTGTATTAACCGGAGATTTGACGGTTGCCATTGACCTATTGCACGGGCTTAGTAGGAGTCATCGGGGGCCATTAGCTGGGGTTGCCAGTTGCCATTGATTCCTATGAATAGCTTGAACATCTAGTAGTAACCTACATTTGTATCTGTCACACAAGATGGAATATTGGGTCTCCCCCGATTGTTTTTAAAAGATCCTTGCTCACCAAGAGTAAGCTTTCAAGTCGAGTTAAATGGGATAAACTAAACTGTTTCGTTGTTTAAATGTTTCACTAATTTATCCATTTAACTGTTGTTCTCACTAGGCGTAAGCCTAACACTTGATTTTAAATGTGGCATAGCAGGTGATCCGGTTGGAGGGGCTCCCTATAAGGGAGTGGAGCGTAGTGCCGGTGGAGGCACTTTTTGAGGATTGTACTTAGAGTGTACATGATTGGAGTTATTAGAACTATTATTTTTGAGGTTGCTAGTAACACCCGAATGTAATCTATATTCCGAATTGTATAGATTAATAGGTTGTTATGTTAGTATCCATGTCTAGGTGTAAACTCCCATACTCTCTCCCTCCCCATTTTTAGGTGATTTTATATATTCCGCATTTTATTATTCGGTTTTATTTTACTCTATTTTTAGGGTGTTACATTTTTTTTATTATTCAGTCTGAAAAATCTACATTCAGACATGTGTCGCGCTCTCATTTGTCACTACCAAATTTGAGTTCGCATTTGAACTTTCCTCTCTCTCTCTCTCTCTCTATATATATATATATATATATATATATATATATATAGAGGGTTGGGATCACGTGAGACCACCCTGTTTCCGTGAGACCCGTGAGACTACCCTTTTACACTTGAAACTTCACAGCAAAAACATTGTGAAGGTAAAAAAAATATGATGGGTTTACGTGATCAGACCAGCCTGTTTCCGTGAGACCCGTCGGAGACCCCTGAAACCACTTTTTTACTCTTGAAAACTTCACAGCAAAAACACTGTCAATGTAAAAAAAAATCTAAACCTCCACAACAAAAACACGGTGAATGTTACATTCACAGCAAAAACACTATGTAGGTTACTTTCATAGCAAAAATACTTTAAAGATTCATATTTTTTTTTACCTTCATAGTGTTTTTGCTATGAAGTTTCAACTGTAAAAGGGTGGTCTCACGGAAACATGGTGGTCTCACGTGATCCCAAGACTATATATATATATATGACTATATATATTATTATATATATCATGTGATTTACGAAGATACAAGAACAACCTATACACAAAGTAATGTGTTTTGAGTTAAAGTTAAGAGATTGTTTTAATGAGAATTAAAAAATATTTAAGTCGTGGAAGGGTAAAACTGGAAATTGAAGTGTAATTTCAAATAACACGATCACAAAGAGAATCCAATCATCGGGGAGTGGTAAATTCAAAAAAACGGTGGTTATCTACTAGAGAGAAAAACGAGTTTAAGGAGCAATTATCGACAAACTCATTACTCGACCAAGAAACATAACCATTAACCGAGAGGGAACCGTACCAGAGAAAGATTGTTGGAGTACAGGTTGACACGAGAAAGAAGAATGCACAAGTAATCATTCAAGGTTTACTTATCACATGTTTATTACAAGTTTTATATGAATCTTCAATTAGGGCTCAATCACATAATCTCAGGTGATTTATCGATTAGGGTTACTCTATCAGATGATTATCAATTTATGTATGTAATCGATTAGGTTTGAACTTGACTCACAATATATCATTTGGTTATTACATGTTTATCACAAGTTTTATATGAATCGATCTTTTTCTATAATCAATTACGGTTCAATCATATAGTTTCAGATGATTTATCGATTTGGGTTACTCTATCAATGATTATCGATCATTGTATGTCATTGAATATGGTCGGATCACAAATGTAATAACTCAATCATTAATAGTCTGTAAGATCATCTCCAACAACTTCTCTATAATTTTTCTAAATAGAGAATTAAAAGTTAAAATCTCTAAAAAATGCAATCAAGTCCAAAGAATTCTTTATTTAAAAGATTTCATCATTGATTATATTATAAAATATTTATAATTTTGTGATCCCAATACATTTAAAAAAATTAAGATGTATAAAATAATATTAATTTAACTCTCATTGGTGAAATGAATAAAAAACTTATTTACCTCTCATCTCTTTGAAGTTTTAGAGAATTCGTTATATTTTAAGATTTTCCTATGATAATCTATTTTAGAAAATGGAATATAGAAGCTGTTAGTTTAGAAAACAAAAAGATGATTTTCTTTATTTTAAAAAAATTGTTAGAGATGTTCTAAGGTATTTTGTAACTATCATACCTAATTAAACAATTTCATTTCTCTCTCTATATTATTCATCCATCTTTAATAAATTAGTATCTTTTCATATTTTTCATCAAATAAACGTTCTTCTTTACCAAAAACGTGGTCCTTTCTTCTAGTTCTGTAGATTATTGAAACAACTAGTTTTTTGAGATCTATTTTCAATGGGTTTTTTTCATAATTTTTAGAATCTTAAGTCAAAAAAATTATAAAGAATTATATTTAAGAAAAATTTATATAAAATAATAATTATTTATTTTATTAATATGTATGAATAAAAAGTTAATTTTTCTCTCATATGAAGCCGTAGATAATTTTCTTGAACTTGAAGTTTTCTTTAGTATTTCTATTTCAGATAATAATATAGAGAATATGTTAAAATAAAATAGAAAAAAAAAGCCTTATATTCTATAGTTTAAAAAATTTGTAGATATGTTCTTAAAGATTTTTTTAATACTTTTCAATTCTTTTTAATTCTTCACCTTGCCTTTTTTATATGATGTATTTTGTACTTTTCTTTTTAACTTTGAAGTCACTTTAGTTTTTCATCTAGTATATCCAAAGCTAAAATGTTGTTTATTAAGAAAAGAGAACAAAACATATAAAAATATCTATGTATAAAACGTGATTAATTTGTCAAGCAATTACTAATATATCGTTTAATAATTAACTTATTAACTAGTTACCAAAAATAATTTTGATATAAAATAAACTAGTTTAATAATAGCTGTATATTATTATATGCATAGTTAACATATTTATTATTTATAAAATTAAAAAATAGACACAAGAAAAGCTGACGAGTTAATAGAACCAATTTTTAAGGCCCCTCCTTTTTTTCATGTACTATAGTTGTAGATAAGAAGATTTTTTGTTTTGTATTTAAATGATATTTGATAAGTAAACTATAAATTTGATCCTTGTGGTTTGACAATGTTTTAAAACCCGAATTTTTAGTTGACTCGGTGTGGTAACCGGGTCCCGGGTTAACTGGTTCAATCGGTTCAACTACCGGGTTAATCGGTTTCAATAATTCTCTTAATCATTTTTTTTCATTTTCCTGCGTACATACGTACATATAAAGTAATAATTTGATGTCCATAAGTTCCAACATTAAAAATACACAAACAACAACTTTTACATCAATTCAAATACATTAAAAAACACACATAACACACATTTTTTCTAAAATTTTAATATAAAAACGGGTTGAAACGGGTTTACCACCGGTTTAACTGGGTTTTTGAGAAACTCGGACGGGTTGAAACGGGTCGGTCATATACATTAACCCGACGTTAGTTAACCCGGTCACTACCCCCGGGTCCAGGTTCGACCGGTCGGGCCGGGTTAACCCGGATTTTAAAACATTGAGTGGTTTGTTATAAATAACACTTTGCAATTCTGTAGTTTTTAAATTACAAGTTAGATATTATGGTTTGTAATAATCTATGGATTTGTTCCATCTTCTTAACGACCATTAAAACGTTTCATTAAATGAAAGACGTTTTCGGATTTTTTATCGATTCGTTTTTGTCTTTTTATCCAATCAAAAACTATAAAGACCAAAGTCGTAAAATCTATTTTAATTAACTAAACAATAAAAAATCAATAAAATACCTCTCAATTTATGAAATTTTCAATGGATGTTAGAGGAACAGATCACAAAATAAATGATGGCAATCTTGTAATCTTCAAAATACAAGGATGAAAAGTGTTATTTTAATAAACCATAAGGACTAAATTTATAATTTACTCTATTTTAAATATTCGAATCTGGGAAGCTGCAGTCTTGGCCGTTGGTTTTTTTCTATTGTTCGATAATGGGAGTTTGGATTTTTTTTGTTTAAATAGAAAAGAAAAAATATCATTGACATGAATAAAATTTTGGGACCATTATAAATGATACACACATATATATATATATATATATATATATATATATAGATAGATAGATTTGCTTTATTTTATTTTTTATTTAAAAGAATGTAATGTATAATTTAATAAAAATGGTGAATTTAATAAATAAAACAAAAATTATAATATTAAAGTCAATTGTACGCGCTATTTATGTAATTTTAAATTGGATATTTTTATTAAGTTTTTCAATTTCTTGTGATAATGTAAAATAAAATATGTTTTTTATAATTTTTATTTTGTAAAGGAACATTATTTCTTTTCATTGTCGGGGATGGTGATCGCTGAATATATGCATTATTTTTCATGCTTTTAAATTGCTATTTTTAGTAATGTATTCAAGATTTTTTCTAAGATGTGATCGGTTATGGATTGTAATTATTTAAATTATCAATGAATTTGTTTATTTCATGCTCCCATGTGAAATTTTGTGTGTTTTTATCATGGGTATATCATATATGTAATTCAGAATCAAATTAAATTATATATTATAAATAAATATAAAAACTAAGTGACGATGTGTATGAGAAAAAAAATATTAATATGTATGGTGAATATATATATATATATATGTATAAATAGATAGATTTGGGATCACGTGAGACCAGCTTGTTTTCGTGAGACCCGTGAGACCATATTTTTACACTTGAAACTTCACAGCAAATTAATGTGAAAGTAATTTTTTTTTTGATGTTTTCGTGAGAGCACTTATTTACACTTGAAACTTCACAGCAAAACACTGTGAATGTAACATTCATGTGTTTTTGCTGTGAAGGTTCGAAATTTTTTTACCTTCACAGTGATTTGCTGTGAAGTTTCAAGTGTAAAACGTGTATGGTCTCAGTGCCTCACGAAACAGACCTCCGTCCTTACGTGAACTTAACCCTCTCTCTCTCTCTCTATATATATATATATATATAAATATAAAGAGAGAAGTGTCTTTAGCCAATCGTGTTATTTATTCTATCTTTGATCATTTGTTAAAGATATGTCTAATAGATTCTCCAAAATGGAGATTTTGAAAAGTTTTGCTCCAACATATATGATAGATGATGGAAATCACTATATTTGAAGAATTCCCTAAAAAAAATTATTTAAGAAAAAAAAATTATTTTTTCTTTCAACAAGAATACTTGAAATTTAATGGTTAGGAGATAAAAATAATATTTTATGAATTACAGTAAACAATTTTAACATTATAATCATTAAAATGGAGAAACTGTTGAAGTTGAACCTAATAATTTTTAGGATTTTGGTTTTTATTTCTTTACGATAGAATTTAATCTGGTGGATTGAAATCTATTAAAGATGTCAAGTATAGCCATTTAATTTTAAAAAGTGTTAATTATATTTTTTTAGAACCAAGGTCATAACAAAAATTTGAAGTATGTGAGATTGTTAGTTAAGTTATTGCTTTAATTCCTTGAGGTTGTGGATTTGATTCTTGCTTGCAACTAAAATCTAGTCCATGATCTTTAGTTACTAATAAAATTCAAAGCAAATACTTAAATGGTATCAAACTCAAGATCTTAACCACAAAATATTCTCCCAATTTGTGGCCTACCATACGAATTAGTTGTTATTGTTTTGGTTTTTAAATATCCCTAGTCTTACTTCTACGCTGTATTTTCGAAACTCATTTAACGAAGAAAATGAAATGGAAACGAGGGAAAAACGAAGGAAAGTGAAAAAAAAATTCGTGTTCTCGAAACTTTTTTAGGAAAGAAAGGAAAAGAAAGGAAAAGAAATGAGGGAAAATAAAACTTACTTTTCTTCCAAATCTTTCCTCCCAAATATGGGAGAAAGGGAAGGAAAGGAAAGCAAATAAATTAAAATTATTTAAAAAATTAATAAAATTATAAAACAAAAAAATCTTTCATTCTAAATTATATTATTTTTAAGGGCATATTACTAAAAATGACAATTTTCCTTTCCTTTCTCTCCTCTTCAAGAACATGAAAACTATTTTCTTTCCTTTCTCTTCCTTTTTTTACTTTATTTTCGAGAACACGGACACATTTTTAATTTTCATTTCTTTCCCTTTATTTTACATCCCTTTCTTTTTTCTCCAAATTTGAGAATACAACGTTATTTCTTTCAATTTATCCATTAATATTAAAGTTGTTTTCTGTCTTGTTTTAATGACAATATCGTGTTAGTCTAGCTGATCCTAGCTGGGTAATTGCCATGCAAGAAGAACTCTCACAATTTGAGAGAAACAAAGTCTGGAAGTTAGTTCCTCGTCCATCCAACAAAACTATTATTGGAACAAAATGGGTGTTTCGAAACAAGATGGACGAAGAAGGAACTGTCATGAGGAACAAAGCAAGGCTGGTTGCTCAAGGATATCGGCAAGAGGAAGGAATTGATTATGATGAAACTTTTGCTCCTGTTGCCAGATTGGAAGTTATCCGAATATTTCTTGCCCATGCAGCTTACAAGAATTTTCGGGTATTCCAAATGGATGTCAAAAGTGCCTTCCTGAATGGTGAATTAGCTGAAGAAGTGTATGTGAAGCAACCTCCTGAGTTTGAAGATCCAGTCCATCCATATCATGTGTATAGGCTGGATAAAGCTCTGTATGGACTGAAGCAAGCTCCTCGTGCCTGGTATGACACTCTCTCAGAATATCTACTTAGAAATAAGTATATACGAGGCAAGGTTGACAACACTCTCTTCTTCAAGAAATCACAAGGTAATATCATTCTTGTTCAAATCTATGTTGATGATATTATTTTTGGAGCCATCGATGAATCCTTGTGTGATGAGTTTAGCTCCCTCATGCAAAAAGAGTATGAAATGAGCATGATGGGGGAGTTAACTTTCTTTCTTGGTTTACAAGTAAAACAGTCTCCAGAAGGTATTTTCATAAATCAAAGTAAATACATTAAGGATCTTCTGAAAAAGTTTCAATTTGATACTTGCTCTACCATGAAAACTCCTATGGCTCCTCCTCTTAGACTCTTTTATGATCATGATGTCATTTCTGTTAATATTACAAATTATAGAGCCATGATAGGATTCTTTCTTTATCTAACTGCAAGTAGACCTGACATTATGTTTGCTACTTGTCTGTGTGCCCGATACCAATCAAATCTTAAAGAATCACATCTGGCTGCTGTGAAAAGGATTTTTCGGTATCTGAAAGGTACCATAAATCTGGGTCTTTGGTATCCCAAAGACTCAGGTTTCGATCTCATCGGTACTACGATTCGATTTTGCAGGTTCAAAAATAGACAGAAAAAGTACAACTGGAAGTTGTCAGTTACTTGGTGAAAAGCTTGTGAGCTGGTCAAGTAAGAAACAACATTCGGTGTCTACTTCTACTGCTGAAGCAAAATATGTGGCTGCTGGAAGTTGTTGTGCACAGATATTGTGGATGAAAAATCAGTTGTGTGATTATAATCAGATTTTCTCAAAAATCCCAATAATGTGTGACAACTCAAGTGCAATAGCCATTGCCAACAACCCTGTGCTTCATTCAAGATCTAAGCACATTGATATCAGGTATCACTTTATAAGAGATCATGTCTCTAAAGGTGATGTGGAGCTTCACTTCATTCCCACTGATTATCAATTAGCTGATCTGTTCACAAAGCCCCTTGATGAAGCAAGGTTCAAGTTCTCATCGGCGAATTAGGTATGATAAATATAGACTAACATATACATATATATTTATATATTATGTGTATGTATATATGATATACATTTATGTATGTTATATGTATATATATGATATATATTTATATATCTACATGTTTATATATATTTATATATTATATGTACATATATTATATTCATTTATGAATATTATATATTTATATATACTATATTTTTATATAAGTCATATAATAATAATAATAATAATAATATATATATATATACCTAAATGTCGGTGACTAGGTCACCGACGGTATCTCTCTCTCTTCTCTTTCATCTCTCCCAATATAACCCTAAATCTTAACCACCACCACAATCCACCGACGGCGACCCCTACTTCCAGCCACTGACATCAAGTCACCGCCACCATCCACTTTCCGATAAGCCACTGAGCAACCATAACACCACCGAAATCCACTGACAGCGAACCCCATTACTACCCACCGACCTTTACCATCACCACAAGCCACCGAGCTGACGTCGAGCCAACCTCAGCCACCGATTTCGACCACCATCAAACCACCATCGCCCTAGTCTCCGACGGTCACTCTGACGTCACTTTCCGACGTCTCACCTAAGTGACCATCCACCGACGTTGCACCTTCCGACGTTGCTTCCCAAACACCCATAGCCACCGACGTCATCACTTGACGTCAGCCACCGACGTATTTGGTTACGTCAGCTTTCCGACGGCGACACAAGGCACCGACGATTGCCTCCCAGACACTCCAGCCACCGACGTTTACATCTCTCTCTCATACATCCACCGACGTTGGCCACTCATCGAGGTAACCGTTACAAACCCTTCACCTTCTTAACCCCTTAAAGATAACTTTTGACTTACCACTCTTGATAAGCAAGACTCTTTGTTCTTATCCCTAATGACATCATCAATGTCAGTACATGCGCCGAATTCAACTCTAAAACCCTTAAAATTCTGACCTTTCAATCACCAAAAGTAATCATTATTTTTGAAAATTGAAATTTCCCTCTCATATATAACCTCTTCCCCCACTACTTCACCACCTTTCTCGCACCCACTCTCCTTCACCTTCAAAAGCAAAAACCTGCAACTCCTTTCCTCTTCAATGGTTTCTCCTTCAAGAACTTCAAAAGAACAAACAATGACTTTTGGATCCCTATCCTTTCCTGCATGCAATTACTTTGGAAGAATAGGAGTTGACAATGCTCATCCAGAGTACAATGATGTTTGCTGGTTTCTTCAGAGATGCCCTCTACAATATGCAATCACAGCAAAACCCAAAATGAGTAACTTTCTTCTTGGAAACTTTTGGTTAACTTGCACATTTGATGCCTCATCGGATCAAATTCTTGCATCTGTTCTAAGTAATGATGAACATGATATGATCTTCAATGTGGAAGATGTTAGAAGCATTCTTAAGCTTCCTGTTTATGATACCTATGAACCTTTTCCTCTTGGTAATGAACATCAAATGGTGGTTGATGTGTTGAACTATTTGGAAGAGAAAAATGGTTCAAAGTCAAAGGGTCTGGGTACTTTACTGCGCAAGAATATGGGAAACATATGGAACTTCCTTTTTGCTCATCTGATTCTGTGCCTGAGCAAGAAGACAGGTGGCCCGGATCAGTCACCTTCCCAAGTGACAGAATTGGCACATGCTCTAATATTTCAAAGGAGGATAGACTTTGCAAGCTATTTCTTCAATGAAATGATTTCCTCCTTCTCTACCATCCGACGTCCTCAGGTACCATTTCAGCGACTTTTCTCTCTTATTATTCATGCAAAGTTGGCAGATAAATTAGAGAAAAGAGATGACATCATATACGATCTCCCTCTTCATCAAGTGGGAAATCAAATTATGAAAAAGGCTGTCTTAGCATCAGACAATCCTCTCAGACCATCTATGATTGAGTTTGCAAGAAATGCAACTCTATCTTGGGGAGAAAATGAGGCCCGTCTGCAAAGGACCTCAGGTATGTCTTCTACTCCTTCTGCACCTAGAGTAATTGATGTGCCCAAATCTCGTAAGAGATCCAAAGCGTCGGGCACATCTACCTCCGCACCCACCGATGCTACGAAGCCAAAAGAACCTTTGGCTTCTACCCAAGCATCTAAGTCCCAAAAGCGGAGACACTCCAAAAGCCCCCCAAAGACTTCCTCAAAGAAGTCTAAGGGTACCCAAAGGGTCTCACCTCACAAGCCACCTACTAACTCCCAAAAGTTAGTAAGTGTTGAAAAGATTCCTACCCGACCCAAGGACCAGTTAACCCAACCTAGCTCCTCCATGCCCTCCCAAAAGGACATGGTTGTAAAAAGGGACATCCTTATTATTGCTTCATCAACTTTCTCTTTAGTTGATGAAGAAGACTTGGACTCTCCCATCCAAGCTGCCTCTTCTCCACCCCGTGAGCTCTCACAGCTCCCTTTCCTTACTCCACATGAGAGTGCATCACAACCAGATGCATTTGATGGAGCTTCCCAATTTACTGATTTTGTATTTTCTGACACTACACCTTGGACACATATGTCTCCCGTACGTACCAAGGTTGTGAAGGAACCCATTACTGAGGAATCCCCTCATAGACACTCTCCTAAACGTGTCTCCCCCACATCTCCTAAATCCCCCCCAAGAAAACCTACAGGTTTGGTGGATTACTCTTCCAGTGATGATGATGCTGATCAACCACCACAGCCTCAACCTTCTGCTCTCATGTCTTCCAAACAAGGAGATGATCTTCTCCAAGCTTTCACCAGCTTTACCCGTGACACTATACGTCGGGTGGAAACTTTGGAAGATCAAGCAGCCAAAGACTTGGAAAGACTGGCTTCTCTTTCTACTTATCAAGGGAACATTATGGAGTCTCTTGCCACTATTCTCATCAAAATTGACAAGATTCCAATTTCTCCTCCGACTATTGAGCTTGATGTGGATGGATCCTTCTTTCAAGAACAAGACAGATTTTTTCTTCAAAGAATTGAAAGAAAAATGAATTCCATGGCTTCTGATATAGAAAAGATCAAGACTTTTCTCTCTTCAGTGGGTTTCAAGGGTTCAACCACTGAGGGGGAGAAAAATAAGAAGACCAATGCTACCACCTCCACAGCCGCCGACGCTGCCCCTGCAGCCGCCGATATTGGTCCATCCACCGATGGTGGTGTGGCCACGGTCACCGATGTGACCCATCTGGTCACCGAGGTGACTCCTCACGTGGTCTCCACTGTCTCTGTTCCTTTGGTCACCAAGTTACCCGAAGCAACTGTTGAGGGGGAGAGTATCAGTGCTCAACCCCTTGAAACTGAAGAAGAAAAGAAAAGAAAAGAGAAGGCCAAAGGAAAGAAACCAGTTTCCTTTGAAGATCAACAGGAAGAGAAAAGGAGAAGGAAAAGGATGAGAGATTCTCAAGCAGACACTCTGAGACTTCAGCCTGCTTCATTACCCACCGATCCTCTTGGGGTAATTCTAACTGAAGCTGAAAAAGAAGAAGCAATCAGGGCTCAGCTTGAATTTGATCAGACTAATGTACTCAAGCTAGCTCATGATGAAGCTGTTCATGCCAAAGTCACCGATGCAATTCAAGCTAAAAAAGATGAGCTTGAAAATATAAAGAAGAAATCTGAAGCTGCAAAATTGGTTGATGAGGCTAAGAAGGCAAAGGAAGTAGAGTGGTTCAAAAGGAGACTAAAGAACAGGAAGGATGATTCCAAGATTATCTGTGCCACCATCCAACCTCCAACCAAGAATTCTCCCAAGTTACTTGTCACCCTTAAGAGAGCTGATACTTTCTCAAAGGTATATGAAGCTGAATGGTTGGAAGTTCTTGGGATGACTGAATGGATGGAAGTTGGCAAATGTATCTCCAAGAGCAAAAGCAAGTACAAGGAGCTGGTACTAAATATTCTCAGAAAACTGTTCATCAAGATGCTCAACATTCAAAAGGAGAATGATATTCTTGTGACATATCTTGAAGCACAACAAATGTACTTCATACAATGGTCTTAAAGGAGAGGTCATCATCGCTCCTAAAAACAAGAAAGGGACACTTTGTTATGCTTCATGAAAGAGGCATCCAGATAAATGCTTCGGGTATAGATCTTTCCATTCCTACTCCTATTGCTTACCCGGAGCAAACCATGCTGACTACTCCTGAGCTTGGGGTTTTCTTTGAAGACATCTTTGGAAGCATCGGTTTCTTCAGAGCTTCTGACATCCCAAGGGCTCACAGCTCCTTCCTCTCTGCTATTCTAGGAGTACCTCCGGTTGAAGACCATGGGATCACTATGCTTATCTTGGATGAGATAAAAAGAAGAGAACCCACTCCTTGAATAGTTTTCATATAGTGTGAACTTTATTTTTCAAAGTTGTGTGTTGATTAATAAAAGTTCATACTCTTCTTCCTTAAAAATTCTTCTTAATATTTTTATTTTTTCTTGCACATACTTATACTTACATTTATTCTTATACTTATACTGTACATACTCAGTTAAAAAAAGTAAAAAAAAAGAAATCTGAGTCAAAAGAACCCAAAAGAAAAATAGAAAGAGTCAAAAAGAATTCTTTTCTAACTTACAGGTATCATCATCAAACAGGGGGAGATTGTTGGGTCACCGATGATTTGGTGATGAACCACCTTCCTTTGTATGAATGAACTTTTACAGGTTCTTTTGAAAGTCTGAAATATGCTTCAAGTATTGAAGAGTCAAAGACTATTCAATCAAGGGTTGTACATCAAAAAGTGGAATTTTGGATGTATCAACCAACTTCAATATTCAGATCATTTTGCCAAGTCAAGATTGGGTCACCAACATAGTGGGTCACCGATGGTACACTCAAAAGTCATCAAAGGTACTAAGGACATCAAATAAGATGAGGTCATCAAGTTTGATGTCATGGTCACCGACACTATAATCTTGGTCACCGAAATTGCAGGTATATTTTCTAAAGCTGTGATATCAAGTCACAAGTTCAAGGGTGTACACTTTTGGCATTTAGTGAAAGATGAAGTCTATCAAGCAAAGTGTACACTTATCAATTCCAGCCTTACAAGGTATCCACCGATGTGATACATAGTGTGATGTATCACTTAGCAATTTCAAAGAGATAAGTTCTTGACTCACATCAATTGCAAGACACGTGAGCCAGCAAGAACTTGGGCATCAAGCCTTAAATAAAGACATTCTCTTTTATTCTTATAAAAGGAATATTTGTCTTTTAGCTAAAAGGTTTGATGGGACTTCACAGAGCATGAAGAAAAGAAGATAAAGTTATCTGACATTACGTGCTACAAGGAATGGTTCATCCATTATTCTAGTACAAAGGAAGTAGTCTCTTCCTTTGTCCAGCAGATAAACTTCCGCCTAATGAAACCTTGATGTACCGTCCACTTGCATCCCATGCATGGGCACTATAAAAGGAGATGAAGTCCTTCCCAGAAATCTCACGCTTTCAACAAATCTTCAGAGTGATTATTTGTGTAACTGTGGCAAAGCTGTGTGCTATAACAGTATTGTTTTAACTTCCTTGGTGTATAAGTTAATTACTGTTATCTGTGTGTTTAGTTTGATAGAATAGTGTGCCTGTTTTTTTCCGCATCAAACTATCTGTGTGTAAATTTTTAATATTTATATTAAAAAATTTAAAAAGAGTATATTATGTGTGTTTTATATTCAACCCCCCTTCTACAAAACCCTCTCTTAGTTAGCCATCTCTCCTTGGGGACTAACAATTTGATTGATCTTTTACAGGTTCTTTTGAATGTCTGAAATATGCTTCAAGTCCCCAAAGTGGCGGTGCAAGTGCACGCCGACACTATGATCGCTTTTCAAGTAATAAAGTGGTATAGTACCAAGATCGTATCCATAGGGATTGGAATTCAAAGTTTCGAGTAGTAAGTTGAGAATACAACGATTTCTCTTAGAGAAGGAAAATATATTTGAGTTTGATGATTTTAACAATGAAATCTAAATAAGCAACTAAAAACGGGTATGGGTGTAAATTTTCCTTAAGGCATTTTGTGGAAACAAATGGTTAAATGCTTTGTAAATCACTAGAGTAGTTTATAAATACTCCAATATCTCGAAAGTGAATAAATATAAACCGTGCTTTACAAAGTACTTATGAAATTTCCATATTTACTGTTTAGTAAGCTTGACGATTTAGCTAAGTTTGATATGTAAAATCAAGTTTGATTAGTATAAAGCATTTTACCCAAATCTCTTTGTGATAAAATACTCGACTAAAGTTTGAACCTTAGTAAATCATACAAAACCCGTATCTCTACGTGGTTATCAAAGACTTTCTCAAATCTTTGTGCATCACTTAAGCCATATTTTGAACCCGCCCCTCTCGAGGTCTAAGGTCTAATATTAACACTTCAAAGTGATCGGCTTATCCGCATTGAGTTATGTCCCGACTCAAGTGATCAAGCTTAAGAATTAGTAATTATGGCAATACCCAAGTGTTGCCAACTAGCCTTAAGTTTGATTCACCCCCATACCCAAAGAGGTGGTTAGTTCATAATAAAAGACATAATAAATAAGTACTTAAAAAGGAATTGCATTTAATTAAAAGTAACAGCTTGTTCACAGTGAACAGTCTTGTGGGCAGAATATAAAATTACATAAACTTAAATCGCAGAATTTAAATGCAGAAAAGTAAAACTGCAGAAATTAAATACGTAAAATATATACAGAAAGTAGTCTTCCAACAAAGATGAACTTTGGTGGAGATGAGAAAGATAGATAATTGTGTGAATTAGTGTATTTCCTTTGCATCCCAAAGCCTTCTTTTATAGTCTTCTTCAAGTATGACAAGAAAATAAATAAGTAATATAGTACAAATAGTTTTCACTATTTGACCCATACCTCCAGAATTTTAAGCATGTTGAATCTGCCAAACCATGCCTTCAAGGATAAGAAAATGGTGTAATAAAGTACTTGTGAACAGCAGCGACTGCCCACTGTGGGCATATTTGTGCCCACTCTGCCCAGTGACGACCTCTTTTTGCATAAAATTCACTTCTTGGCTATTTATCATCTCTTAAAAGCAAAATAGACAAAATGAAAGGGAAAGAAGCAAAATGGTATAAAAATGATATAAAAATCCTAGAAAAAAGTAATTAATAACTCTCATAAATGAGAGTTATCAGATAGCCATCTCTAAACAGGGACTAAGACTTACCGTCCAGATAGAGGGATTCCAGAGTGTTTTTCAGTTTTTGTTTTGTATAGAGTTAAATCAAATAAAAATCACAAAAAGTTGTAAACGTGTGGGAACCAGTTAAAAATATTTTTTTGCTTGATTTTTCTATCATCAAATGCTAAAATTAAATATATATTTTCACATATATTTGTTTTATAATGTGACAGTTTCACATATATTTGTTTCACATTGTGAAAAAATTATATGCGTATTTTTTGTTTCATTATATGAGCAAAAAACAAAAGTTTCACATGGATTTTTGCTACGATATTAACAAAAACACATGTGAAACAATAGTTAAAACCATAGCATTCGATAAAAAAAAATCATGTAAAAAATATTTTTATATCGGTTAGTTTGTAACATTTTTATGATTCTAATTTGATTATTGTCATATAAATATGTATGTATGTATATATATATATATATGTATATATGTATGTATTTATGCCTTGTATATGTAGAGGTGAGTTGAAAAGAGAACACTTAGAAGGAGAACGACTTGTCTAAATATTTTTTAATTAAGTTGTTTGTTTACCTCTTAACAGTTCAATTAAGAGGTAACATCTAAATCGTTAAGATGTGAATCATTCTTGACAAAAAATAAGTTTGTCTCTTAATAGTTCCAACACTCTGAATCATTTTTTATTTTGGACATCCCATAACCATTAAGAGCCTTAATTATATAATTACCAAACAATTATATTTCATTTTGCAGTATATCATAAGAGCCTCTTAATCATTTTGATTTCTGACCACTTAATCATTCTGCACCAAACCATTCATCAACTGCCAAATAACCCTTAAATCTACAGATTTATTTGGAGCTTCATTCAATCATGAGTCCTTTAATAGGGTTCCTTAACCATTTCTTTTTTGTTTTTCTTGAACCTCGCTATAAAGAAAGAAGAACTTGAAAACTGTCTATCAATTATTGGTGAGTTTACTCCAACGACTGTGAATATATAGATGTTGATTCATTTACAAACTGGATGAATCGTACAAACTCGTACAAACCATATATAAAAATAAAATTTTCATGATTTTTTTTCTTCATCTATGATTTAAGATGTTATTATATATATGTTTGTTTTATAATGTAAAAGTTTCACATATATTTGTTTTCATAAGTACATGTATTTGTTTCATAATGTAAAAGTTTCACATGTATTTTTTTCACAAGGTGAAACAAACATATGTGTAATAACATCTTAAATCATAGCATTTGATTAAAAAAAATATGAAAAAAATTATTTTTATATATAGTTTGTACGATTCATCCGGTTTGTAAATGAACCAACATCTCTCTCTCTCTATCTATATATATATATATATATATATATATGGGCGGGTTCAAATGAGAACTCAAATTTGGTTGTGAATATGAGGTCAAATAAGAGTGCGACACGTGTCATATTCAGACTGAATATAGTATTTATACAGTCTGAATAAACATTATTCAGACTTGATAAATACTATATTCAGTCTGAATAATCTACATTCAGACACGTGTTGCGTTCTCATTTGTGCTCACGTTCACAACCCAATTTAAGTTCGAAATTGAACTTTCCTATATATATATATATATAACTAAATTCATGATTATATTATAGGTTCAAACATATTTTAATTTGATTCATCTATTTTTCGATCCAACAGTAAATACATCCCCATCTATTAATTTTCTTCTCATACAAATCCATACAATGTCTTAATTTTTTATATTTTTAATACATAGTTTAATTTGGAATGTATATAGCAATCCCCTGTATATTACTAGAGGTGTTCACGGTGCGGTTTGGTGCGATGTGGTGCCAACCCGCAAACCACATATGCGGTTTGAGCATTTTCCCAAACTGCAAACCACACCACATAAATCTCAAACCGCACCAAACTGTACCACAAAATATGGTGCAATGTCGTTTATGCGGTTTGTATCTATCACAATTTATGCCTACAATCCAATAATCATAAATTTAAAAATAAATTATAAAATCAACGATACAGTGACCATAATCCAAAAAAAAAGAGTTTCAATACATCCGATATTCTAATACATATTGCATAATTTAAAATAGTACAAAAAGTAAAAAGAACTTCAAACTAAATTGGATGTGTGAGTTGTGACATGTCTGGCTAATTTATTAACGTTGTGAATTGTCATATTAGATTAAACTCAAACTCTAAAACACAAAGTCCAAAAATATTGTATAAATAATAAACTATTTTATACATATATATAGGGGATATATCTATTACAAACCAATTAATTTTAACAAACCATGAAAACTAATATGGAGCAATCATATTTTTCCACTTGTAATTCTATTCTATTAATTATTATTTAATTAATAAAGGGCATTTTCATCATTGTATTTTTATTTTATTTTTGTAGATCCAATTACGTGACTCATATCAATTATGTTATTTTTCTTTATATTTTTGTGATTCAACTTCCCCTCCTCCATTTTTTTTGACGATAATGTTCTCCACCGCCCATTTTTTCCGGCCATAATCATGAAACCCGGATCGGTAATCATAAAACCCGGATCCGTAATCATGAAACCCAATAATCATGCATGAAACCCAGATTGGTAATCATGGAACCCGGATAGGTAATCATGAAACTCATATCGGTAATCATGAAACCCGAATCGATAATTATGAAACTCGGATTTGTAATTATGATATCCAAAAATCATGTATGAGACCTGGATCCGTAACCATGGAACCCGAATCCGTAATCATGAAACTCAGATCCATAATCATTAAACACGGATTCGTAATCATGGAACCTAGATCCGTAATCATCTCACATTCTCAAAATCATTTTCATCTAATACCATCGAAAAATCAATCGTGTTGAATTTAAAATTATTTTTTAGTTATAAAAATATAGAAAATTAAAAGTTAATTTTTTTTCTGAAAGAGTCAAAAACACCCTCCATGTAATTGAAATCATTAAAAAAAATAAAAAATAAAAAGCTTTAACATAATCACAAGTGGAAGAATATGATTTTCCGTGCTAGTTTGCATGATTTGTTAGAATTGTTTGGTTTTTAATTGAAATCACCCTTATATATACATATGTATGTGTTATATATAGAATTAAAAAAATTGTACAAAATATACATTGCGGCGGGGACAAATCCATGAATTTTTTATATGGTGATATCATATAATATAGACAAAAAAATTACAAAAAACATGGTTTTTATTGACGTATCCTCATATTTTTACTAACGTCCAATATCATTCGATGTGTTTTAGCCTAATTTCACCGTTTCGATGATGTTTTTTTTATCGATTTCGAGTATATTTTTTGGTTTTTTTGATTGATTTGAAGAGTTTTTTTTGTTGATTACAAGGTACAGTTGCATTTTCTTGAATTTTGAATATCATATGGTGGCACATTTTAAAATAATACAGTTGCATCTTTCATAAATGTTAAAAAATTTAACCTTTCGGCAAAGAAATATTATGATGGCATGTGCCACCGTATGCCCTTAAATGAGTTCGTCTATGCGATGCAGTACGGTCCACATCGCATAGTACGATTTGATAAAAATACAAAGCATAACTGCAATACCGTACTATGTAGA
The DNA here is from genome assembly GCA_036898165.1 of Silybum marianum. Classification (NCBI taxonomy): domain Eukaryota; kingdom Viridiplantae; phylum Streptophyta; class Magnoliopsida; order Asterales; family Asteraceae; genus Silybum; species Silybum marianum. Next base: position 15,800,249 of record CM072537.1, on the reverse strand, counting down.
CGGTTTATACAGTTTGGAATAATACCTCTATATTACCATTCCATTGATATTGATATTTGAAAGAAAAAAAAACACCTACCCCATCGACAACTTCTGATCTACCAACAGTGAAAAAGAAAATACGGAATAAAAAATATAATAAAAATAAATATTAGTTGTGGACGGTGTGAAATCACGTGATTTCTTGTGGCACGTGACTACATACCACGAGAAGCAATTGCAATACAATAATGGAGAACATTACGGATCAACAAAATAAATGATTTTTTTAAAATATTTTTAGTGATAATAAATTGGTAAAATATATTTTATATTTCAAATTTGGCAACATTTTAAAGTTTCGATAAAATGTTGTTCTCATGTATTCCTCTTTTCTTTTATTAATTATTTTAACAAACAATTTTTCTATGAAAATGTTAAAGAAACAATTATAAAATAAAAATAGTCATTAAAGGGTTTTGTAACTACCCTATCTAATTAGTAAACAAACCAATATATATTTCAACAGAAAATTATACCCATTCATAAATAACCGTTGTTTTGTAGTAAAATACATTATGCTCATATCGTAAACCTAATATATATATATATATATATAGAAAGAGGTTCATGCAAGAACGGTAACAATTTACGAGAATGCAAAGACAATCTTCAGTCAATCATTTTATACATAAAATTTTTCATGTACAAGATCATATATAATTCATGTACAAAATTACATATGATTCACATACAAAATCATATATGATTAGCCGAGATTTTTCTGTAGCAAAAATCGCGCGTGTCATTTTTGATGCTAGTACAAAATCACATATGATTTTGTACATGAAAAAAATTTCATGTACAAAATGATTGGCTGAGAATTGTCCTTGCATTCTCGTAAATTGTTACCGTTCTTGCATGAACCCGCCTATATATATATATATAGGAAGATTCAAATGAGAACTTAAAATTTTTAAAGGAACAAAGAGACACTTGTGGATCACATATGATGTGGGTCCCACATATATAGAGGAAGATTCAAATGAGAACTTTGCATTTTTAAAGAAATAAAGGGACAATTGTGGATCACATATGATGTGGGTCCCACATAATATTAAATCATTTATGATTTAATATTAAATCATAAATAATTTAATATTATGTCAGACCCACATCATATGTGGTCCACAAATTGTTCCTTTGTTCCTTTAAGGAGGGATGGTTCTCATATGATCCCTCCTCTATATATATATATATATAAACATATTATGAACTCGATATTAGATTAAAGAATATTTATTTTTAATAGCATGTTCACAAGGTGAATCTGATCTCCTAAAATACAGTGAAGTCAGGATGAGAGATAATTGTAAAATCTCTAACTAACTCCTAATTTGTCATTATAATTAACATCAAAGTTTTATTTTTACATTTCCAATACTTTGAATTAACATAAAAAAATCATATTACAACACCCCCAAATATTCATATATTATACAATGAAATATATCCCAATTTTGTTCAGGTGAGCCCCTCAAAACCGTCGGCAAGAAAGCAACAATCAAAGAAAGTGTTTTCCAATTCAATCTGTTTTCGAAAAAAATATATTACCATTTTTTTCTCTCAAAAGTGTTATATAAACTAACTAATACGATAATTTTTATTTAAAGTATTCTAAAAAATTTGTTACGGCGTCAAAAAACGTTTAATAGACTTATTACAACGCCTCTAGATATGACCCTTTATTTTTTAGTCATCTAAAGTGATTTATTAAAACGCTTATTTATTGGTAGAATTCTATAAACCCAATTTATTGTAATAGTAGTATTAACAAAATTATTACCAAAATCGAATATTATAGCTAACAAAGTTTTATTGTATAAAATAAAAGGCATTATTTAAATAGAGTAATTGTCACATTGATGAAATAATGCTCGGATGGCTGAGACAAAGCCGGTTTATGTGGTCCGCCTCCCCTTAATACACCTTCCCAAATTAAAATATGATTTAATGTTTTAATAATAACAATATTTTTTTATTATTCAAAAATATTTCCAACTAATTCATATATTGATTAACATTTTCAATTGTGTATTAGAAATATTATATATTTCGAAGTAATTTATATATGGCTGATGTATTTCGTATATAAAACATTATTTCACCACAACTAAAATATGTTTATATAACGGCATAAATTTTTAAATGTTATAATAGATTACTTTATAGATTTAGAGGACCGGATAAATCTTTAAATGTCATAAATTTATATGATCAAATATATTTGTGTGAATCTAAGAGTGTTTTAATAGCTTTCAAGACATTTTTTAAATAAAATATCATATTAAATTTTTTATGACAATATTTACAACAAGGTCAAATATATATAATTGTTTAAAAAACGGTATGTTTGCATGACATTTTTCTAAATATCATATTAACCTTTTTATATGACACTTTATTTTAAAAGTGTTAATGTGTCATAAAAAACTATTTAAGATGCCAAAAGATATGATTTAAAAAGGGTACTGTTTTCGTTTGAACCAAACTCTATCTATCTATATAGATAGTGTTTTGCATAATAACATAAAGCAAATTAAATTCATATAAAGTATTAAGACCAAAAAAGAAAAAAAATAACAATGGATACCAAATATAAAGAATTTATAAAAAAATGATGTCAATGTTGCAAAATCATGATTAAGAGGGTGTTTGGATGGGCTTATAAAAATAACTTATTGACTTATTCCGGTGTGGCACCGGTAATAAGTCGTTTTGAGTGTTTGGGTAAAACAACTTATCCGGTGCTAAACCGGTAATAAGTCATTTTTTAAGAAGTAAAAAGTTTTAACTATCAACTTTTCATAAGTGTTTTTTCATACCAGTAATAAGTTATAAGTCAATAAGCTCATCCAAACACCCCCTAAATATTTTGAATCTCAACTCACTACTTTATTCAATTTTCAAAGAATTCATGTTCGACTCTTAGTATATGGGAATGAGGGTATCTATGTACCCATGTGGATTTTTTTTGTTGCTAACTTTCATTTCATGTTCATTTAACTCTTAAGTTTTGTACATAATTACTATTTATCTTTCTAGGGACACTTTCAAATTAGAACTCAAATTTGGTTGTGAACGTGAGGACGAATGAGAGCGCAACACGTGTCATATTCAGACCGAATAATTAAAGAAATATTCAGATCGAATAAAATTGAATATAGTATTTATTCAGTATAAATAATGCTTATTCAGACCGAATAAATACTATATTCAGTTTTATTCGATCTGAGTATTTTTTTGATTATGCAGTCTGAATAATCTACATTCAGACACGCGTCGGCGCTCTCATTCGTTCTCACGTTTACAACCAAATTTGAGTTCGCATTTGAACTTTCCTTTATCCCTCTAATTATACACACACACACACACACACACATATATATATATAGGGGTGGGTTCAAAAGAGAACTCAAATTTGGTTGTGAACGTGAGAATAAATGAGAATGCGACACGTGTCTAATTCAAAGAAATATTCAGACTGAATATAATATTTATTCAGTCTGAATATACAAAGAAATATTCAGACTGAATATACTATTTATTCAGTCTGAATAATGTATATTCAGTTTGAATAATATATATTCAGACACGTGTCGCACTCTCATTTGTCCTCACGTTCACAACCAAGTTTGAGTTCGCATTTGAACTTTCCTCTCTCTCTCTCTCTCTCTCTCTCTTTATATATATATATATATATATGTATGAGAGACTTCAAATACAAAACACGTCAACTCGTACAAATAGCGTGATTCATTGTTTAATTGAGTAATTTTTTTTCATGAAAGTGTTTAATATGACGAAATTGTTTCATATAATTCTTTTCTTCAAATTATTTTGTTTGAACATAAAAATGAAATTGTTTCATGAAATTCTCTTTTTGATGATACGTTTTTCACATATTCATGATCAATCAAACCCCATGTATTCTTGATGAAATTCTTTTACATATTGTTGACCAATCAACTTTCACAATTAAAAAAAAGTAAAAAAAAATTGATTGGTTGAATGCGATTTGTACGAATTGACGTGCTTTGTAACAGAAATCAACCATATATATACATATATATAGAGGAAGGTTCAAATGAGAACTTTGCATTTTTAAATGAACAAAGGGACTGGGATTATTGTGGATCACATATGATGTGGGTCCCACTTAATATTAAATCATTTATGATTTAATATGATTTAATATTAAATCATAAATGATTTAATATTATGTGGGACCCACATCATATGTGGTCCCAAATGAGTTTCTTTGTTCCTTTAAATTGGTAGTGTTCTCATATGATCCCTCCCCCATATATATATATATATATATATATATATATATATATTAAAAAAACCTTAATTACTTTACAAAATAACACGTTCTAACGTGCCATAATGATTTACAATGGAAGTTAAGCTTTTGAGCATCTCCAACAGCTTCTCTATTTTACCTCTATTTTTTTCTCTAAAATAGAGAATCAAAATTTAAAATCTCTAAAAAGTATTACATTCAACTCCAACAGCTTCTCTATTTTAGAGATTACATCATTTATTATATTATTAAAATATTTTATAATTTATGATCCCAATACATTTTTAAAACAATATACACATAAAATGATATTAATTTAACCCTTATTGGTGGAATTAATAAAAAAATTATTTCTCTTTTATGATTTCATCTCTTTAAAGTTGTAGAGAAATCTCTATATTTAAAGATTTTTGGGAAAATCTCTATTTTAGAGAATGGGATAGGGAAGCTGTTAGGGAACAAAAAGATGATTTTCTCTATTATAGAAAAGCTGTTGGAGATGCTCTTATAGTGAAGTCACACAGGTAAACGTAACAACAAACCCAAGCATAGGTGCAATAATACGCCATAACAAGGCCATAACAAGTTATTTAAAACCATGATACAAAAACAAACTCAAATCAATAGTGTAAAATTACAAATTACAGCTCTGAGATTGTACATAAATATTTAATTCTACAACAAATAACTTTAAATTGGATCAATGCGTCTTAAAGTAGACTAGAAAAAAGTGGACTAAACAATTAACGAACTACTCTAAATCGAATTGTTTGATCTATATTTCCATATCCCTTTATTCGTGCATTATTCTTGTTTAAGTGAGAAAATTGTTTTAAAAAGAAAAGTGCATGCCAAACAACCTCCCCTAAGGTTTATAACACATGTTAATGACGTGATTGAAAATTAAAACATGTTAGAATGAGTTTACTAGTTTAAACATGTTGATAATAAAGTTGAGATTTTGAGCTTAAATCAGAAATGGAATACCGAAGATATCACTAAGCATACAACCTTTTTATTACCCTTTTGCATAAAAGATCTATATTTTGAAACAACAAGAAATAAACAGTGTAGCCTTTTCTAGAACGATGGAGTACGATACACAATCTTAAATTAAAGGATACAAATAAAGAAATTGTCAGATATATGGACTAAAAGCCAAGAAAGATGGTTAGTTAATTTACCTTTGAAGATTTGTTTTTACGGAGCTTTAATCTTATAATTGAAGTTAAATTTCTATTCAGTGAAGATTGCAACATCTCAACAAGGTTCACATACTAGTATAACTGTATAACACTACCAAATACATGTATGATATTATTTGAAGAGACAAAAATGTCTAGTTGTCTGCAGTAATAAGGTTAACCATTTTAGATGCTTATAATACGTAATGAATCCATTTAGACGTGTCATCTATTGTTGTTGATACTTATCATATACCTCATCTCTAGCTCTTAGAGGACACAACACAACCCATACTTTTCATTATCTTAAACCATACCAATTGAACCCCAAGATCACTGCCTTTTCCGACTGTTTTTCGTCCCTTCTTGTTCTTCAATTGAATCCTCCTTAGCCGTGAAAACCCCCTTAAGCGACTATATTCCTTGTCCCCAAGAATCAACCCATTCTTTTCTTTTTGACTCCTTATTTTTATAACCCCAAAAGAAAATGTCCTCCAATCTTTTCCTTTGTGTTTAAACTAAACAAAAAATAATAGCAATCTCCTTTTTATATAGGATTTCATCGCCTTTCGTTTTCCTCAATGTCCGCTCCTCTTTTTTTCTTTTCTTAATGTTCCAACTGCATTGACTTGTACTTTAAAAAAATACTATCATGACTTGTATTTTTTTTCATTTACTATCTAGTAGCACATTTTTGCCTTCAACGTCAATTTCGGCTTAGATGCATTACGAATATGTAGAATCTCAAAACTTTAAAGTTTAGGGTTGTTTGTTAGCTTTCCGTATCATCTTGAATCACTTAAATCCGAGCTCGAACGAGTAAGATATGCTCGAAATACCATAGCTTTGCAAAGCTGTCAAAAATCCTCTTTTTTCACTTTTCGCTCCAAATTTTTCTGCAGCTATCAAAATACAAAAACACGTTGATGCATTTCGGTTTTTACCGTTTTAAACACATTCATGAGGGATGATTGACGAGAAAATAAACTAGAATTACACGACCGATCATTGAAAAAGAAAGATCCATATGAAGAATCGCTCAAGTCGTAAATCTGAGAAGCTCATAGGATACTTTAGTTCTTCCACCTCCTCCCCTTCCAAAATCCACAGCCTCTAGGATTTCGGATAAAGAGGTTTTCCTTCCAAGACACTCCAGACTAAGAGACACAATAAAGGAGGAAAAGCTCAAGGAATTTAATGACAAATTCTATAGAAGGAGTTTGAAATCAAAGATAATTAAGGCCTCAGTGATGGGATGCAGAAAGAGTGGTTACAAAACTCCCTTACTAAAGTTATGGTTGATTCGAGAAGATTTGAGTAATCAAGATGAAAACATCCATTGGTTGAACTATATGAATACACCAAGTGGCTAGGAATCATCAATGCTATTAGAGAAAACAAAAGTATGTTCATATCGATGGTCATGCTGTAGATACAAAGTCATCTGGAAGAAGTAAATGAAATGAAGAAAGAATTTAGATTTCAGACTCCTTTGATCTCTTGAAAAGTTTTTTCAAACTTTCATCCGATCAACCTCCTTTGTTGCACCTACCCCATCCAAGACTACTCATGTACCCCTCAAGATACAAGTTGATTAAGATGTTATTCAAGCACTTGCAATATCTGATGGCCTTCCCATCACCTCCAACCTTGATCTATCTTTTCCACCTGGAGATCCGATTCCCCAAGGAATTGTTCTCTTTCTACTTGTGGAAGGTATGTATTTCTATGATATCATTGGTTATCTTCAATTTTAAGAGATCACAAGAACTCCTATTGGCGGACACAAGACACTTGCGTGCGCTTTTGCAAATTGCTCCAAATGATGGATCCTGAAGAACTTGCTGGATAGGTCGAGGTTGTTCTCAAGAATCGAATCTCTCAACTAGGACCAAGGCATATCAAGTATAATCTAATGCAAACTTTTTCGTAATCCTTTCAAATTATGCCTAGTTAAATGGAAGTTCACATTTTTCAGTACGTTTGCACCATTATGCATTGTTTCTTATGTAATCCGAAAGTGAAAAGAAAAGAAAACGCCTTAAAAAACAATTGAAAAATAGGAACACAAAAAAGAGGCAAAAGAATCTTAAAATGGATAACTGAAATTACAAGTCCGAATGAATTTTCTTATGAGTTTCATTACCATTTATCTTCTAAGTGTTGTAGTGATTATACATCTATTTGTATTATTAACATATAGGGGGAATTGTTGGTCAGAACTATCTGATTTGATAATAACACAAATAAATCCGATCTAATACTTAGAAATATATTCGAAGTCTTGTATCAAGAAACTAACAATTCAGACTAACTCTTGTATCCAAAAATGTTTCTCATCCGGTCCGATGTCATCTTAATTTATAAACCAGATTCATTTTTCTAAATTGGACACAACATTCGGATTTTATAACCGAATTTAGTATCGAGATGTATTAGCCTAATTCATCATTTAGATTGGACATCCGGATTAATATTTCAAGAATTCAAGTATGCAAAAATCCAAAGTATTGCTTTTTTACTTTGGAAAAAAAAATAGAATATGATTTTTTTTCTTTTGTAAAAGTTTTATTAGTAATTTTACTTTTTCAATAGAGTTTTAAAGTTTTTTTTTTAAATTTAGAAAGAGGGAGGCTAATGACACCCAAATAAAAGTGAATCATCCTCACACATGTCAATATCAAAAACCTTTTTTTATATTCCCCAAACTATAAAAGTGCTACAAATTCCGTACACATCCCTACTAACGGGGTGCTATTAACACTCTCTTATAAAAATTACTGCTTAATTTCTTTTTTTAACATATTATTTAGTATATAGGCTTATAGCTGTCGGAGATGATTCAAAATTTCATTTTCTTCCACAAAAAAGAAAGGGGGAGGTTAATGACACCCAGAAGAGTGAATGTCATCGTCACACAAATGAAAATCAACACCTATTATAGTATCAAAAATCACGTATAAACCCCTATAAAGTTTATAAAATTTCGTACATACCCTATATTAGGGTGCCCTTAGTACTCTCTAAAAGAAAAAAAATCCAGCAAACTTTGTCATCTCATAATTACCCATTGATTACTTTCTTATTATAATTAAAATATTATTCACATTTTCCACAATATTCTTACTTTTCCGGGAAACTAGAATCCATCAAATAAAGAAATCAAATGCAACTGGTGGGGGGCATCATGAAAAAAAAATATCCAATATTTATTCTTTATTGACAATTACTTTACTATTTTTTATATTTCTAAAAGAATATAAATTCAAATAAACGAATAAAAAAATTCAAATCTGTATAAAATTCGGAAGTTTCATATACGATAATAACATAAATATTGCTCATTTTTGTTTTTAAAAACAAATATTACAAGTTTTCTTTTTTCTTAATAAATGATGATGGTGGTTAAATAGTTTAGTTATGTAGAATTTAGTACACAAACATGTTAGACTAGACTCGACATGAAAGGTTGTTTATTTAGGGGTTGTTTACCAACTTTTCTATTAAGATCTGTATGGATAAATTCGTCTGTTTGGGTAAATTTGTCTGTCTAGATAAAAATGTAATGTTGTTTCTTTTTTCTATTGAATCAACAATCTAAATGGTAAAATTGACCATTTTACCCCCTCAATGAATTGAACATTATTTAACAAATATCACTTTAGAAACAAATCAATTAACATCAAGATGCATCGATGTACAAACAAATCAATTAACATCAAGATGATTATTCTCCTCAAATACCCTAAAAAAACAAAAAAACAAAGATCAGAAGAACCCCAAATCAAGATAAGACTAAAAATCATACCCTAGAATTGAAAAAAGAAAGAAATTGAATAAGAAACTATTAAGAATGTCTAGAAATCGATCTGAAAACCGAAAAGAAATTGATCTTACCAGTGCAGACAACAACAAAAATCGATCTTGTATGAAAACAGAAGAAATCGATTTCTTGATGAAAACCAAAGAAGAACTCGAGCTGTTGATGAAAACCGAAGAAGAAACCGATTTTTCCGGTGCAGACAATAGTGGTAATCGATCTTGTATGAAAACCGAAGAAGAAATCGTGTTGATGAAAACCTAAAAAGAAATCGATGTAACCGTTGCAGAAATCAATTTGTTGATGAAAACTGAAGAAGGCTCGTTGGAAGGAGAAATATTCAGTCGCTGATCGCCGGAAAGAAAGAAGAAATCAACAGAAAGCTAGAGGCTCGATGAAGAAGGAATGTATTGAAGGAGGCTAAGGTTGAAAGTAGGTGTGTTTCGAAGAGGCTTGTTCATGAAAACTCAGGGCTGGTGTGTCTTTTTTTGGTTGAATGTGAACAACAGCCCATACCCATTTGTGCGAATAAGTCATGGGTTGTGCAAATAAGCCCTAAGTAAACGTCCTATTTTGGATGTACGAATAAGCCAGAAACCCAATTAAGCCCATTAAGTCATAAGTAAACAGCCCCTTAGTGTTTGATATGGTTAGGACCGAACAATACCATACATGTTATCACCAAAAAACTTGTTTAATTGATGATATTATATATTATATAATATTAAATAACAAAACTCAAGTAAATATTTAAATAATTTATTTTATAAGTACTTTTATATAATTTTCATATACATAAGGTGGTAAGTCGGGTGGATTATAAAATCCCATATTGGTTGGGGTGGGGACTTATAAGGGACTGAATACATTCTCTATCAGACACTTTTAATACCGTTAGTCCAGATTTGGTCAAAGCGAATAATATCTTTCCCGGGATATTATACCGGTGGTGGTAGGTAGGGTGTACAAAAACCGTCAACTCATGAAAACCGCCCAACCCAACCCGCTAATAACCCGATTAAACCGACAAAACCGCCAACCCATTAATTAGGAGGGTTGAAATTAGGTTAGCAAAACTCAACCCAGCTCAAACGGCCAACCCGCCGTGAATATATATAATTTTATCATAACTTATTTCGATAAAATTATATATATATATATATAATATAATATTTACAACATTATAATTAACAACCCAAAAATATGTATATATTTTATTCCAATTTACATCCCAAAAAATAAATACATATATTATTAGTTCAATTTAGAAACAAAGTTAAAACTTAATCCAAGTAAGTGAGAATGTGTTCTTGGATAAACGTTCATTTGTGATTGTAGATTAGGGTTTAACAATTGAGCTTTAAGTAAGTTTGGCTTTTAAGTTATGACTTCTATCAACATTTACAAATAAACACGATAAATCCATATAAATTCAAAGTCAATTGGTCGGATCAATGGATGCGAATATGAAATAATTAATATACATATGTTTCATTTATTTACATAAATACAACTTTTATCGAGGTGACAATGTCATCTAAATTTAGTCGGGTCGCATCAGAAATCAATATCAATATATTAAAGAAATTTTATTTAATGGTATCACAATATAACAAAATCATACGTATATATATACACACATACATATAAAGATTTTAGCAATACATAAATGGTTTCATCTAGTTTTTCGCTAGATTCTTTATAACTTTTTTTTTTAAAATGTGAAGAGATCCGACAACAATTGATATATATATATATATGACAAAAACATAGAAACCCTCTAACGAAACTCTTTGTATATTTTTAGAAGCATTTTTTTGTATTTCATTTTATGTATAATACCAAACCGCTAACCTGCCACAAACCGCAAGGGCTGGGTTATGTTGTACTTTTGAATGGGTTGGGTCCAGTTGAGATTTCCCAAACCGCCATAATCGGGGTGGGTTTTAAAAATGTCAAAAACCGCCCAACTCAATCCGCGTACACCTGATAACTCTCATTTTGAGTGTTATTTACATTTCATTTGTGTGTTGTTTTATTGCTTTTTAGTATGTGTTTTTCCTTTATGTGTTTATGTTTCCCCTTTTTATTTATTTATTTTCATTTGGAGTTGTCGAGGATAAAAGTTTGTATTTTGATTAGTATATGTGTCATTTTGGAGCTGGTTCGTTGGAGTGGCAAGTCACCGCTGTGGTGAGCAACGTCTAGAGCTGCTGGAGCTGCAGAAAACTCTTATGGATTTATTGCCAAATATGTGTTAAAAGATGCAGATTCAGTTTGGGTCAAAGGGCTGTGTTTTCATGGAAATAAATAAGAGTGAAGACAAGAGGTGAAGACAAGCAAGATGAAGACAAACAAGATGAACCCAAAGAGGAAGAAGACAGCCATGAGAGGTCCCTTTCTCCTCAAACATCACCATCTCCATAGCCAAGTCCCTTTCACCTTCTCTTCCTTCCTCAACTATATAAAGAGAGCTCTTGGGACTTCAATCCATTCATCCATCACTTGAATAAACTCAGCTGATAATTTAGTCTTACATTTTACTTTGTAGTAGTTTTTATTCCTGCACTTTAATTTCTGTAATTTACTCACTGCGGCCAGTTACGTTTAACGCAATTTCTGTTTTCGTATTTCTACTTCTGCAGTATTTCTTTAATTATGTATCGTAGCTAACCCCCCCCCCCCCCTTTGGGTGTGGGTGTAAGCCGAACCTGAGAGTCCAAAATGTAACACTTGGATGTCACTACTTTTGCTAACTCTTCGGTTTGGTCATTCGAGTCGAAGCTTCAACTCAACGCGGACAAGCTGATCACTTTAAGTGTTAATATTAGATCTTAGACCTCGAGAGGGGCGGATCGGAAATACGGCTTGAATGATGCAAGGAGGTTCGAGAGAATCTTCAATAATTGCATAGAGATATGGATTTTTGCATAATCGTACTAAGATTCAGATGTCGGTCGAGTGGGTGTGTCATAGAGATATGCGCATCCCTCCACATCCGGCGGAGCTAAGATCTTCGAGATCTACTTAGTTACGATTGGCAAACCGAATGTTAGCATGAGTAGTACTTTATAATAAAACTGCTTTTCGCAACCTATATAATGGAACTTCGAGAGGAGAAAGTTATATAGGACCACTTGTGACCGGCTTTCTTAACTATATTTGTTACAATAATCTTCTCGGGGGAAAACTTACACCCATGCCCAATTGTCGTTAATTGTATTTTTGTAAATTATTATTAAATATTCCACCAACAACAGATCATTTTTATAACTCTAAACTTTGCACCGAAAGCTCATAAAAATCTCCGATTCTTAGTTGACCAGTCATTGGAACGAATTTGGTATTTACCATTATATTACTTGTTAAGCAAACGCAATAGTGGTGTACACTTGCACTATTATTGTGACACATTTCATGTGTGTTATTTTGCTATCAACACCCTAATGGTAGGGGTGACAGTAATGGGAGCTGGTGGCCGGTGGTCGACGGTGATTGTTTTGAAGGACATGGACAGTGGCGGATGCAGCTGCAAAAAGGGGGGGGGGGGGGCCTTCCCCCCCAGTGAATTTAGAAAAAAAATTATGCAGGCTAAAAAATTAAAAAAAATGCTAAATTTAGCCTTAGTTCCCTCCAGTAAAATTTTCCAAGGGACCCCAACTTACCGACTATTAACAAAAATACTAAAAAAGTTTCTTGAAAATCAATAAAAAAACCGAAAAAATCCTTCGAAATCGACAAACACATTAAGAAAATCCCTCAAAATTGACAAAAACACTAAGAAAGTCCCTTGTAATCAATTAAAAAACTTTAAAAAATTCCCGAAACACATCGGGTGACTTTACGCATCTTTAGTCTACCTTAATGGACCCTAGTAAACAAAAATCCTAGATCCCCCATTGGACATGGAGATAGTGAAAATGGTGGATATGGAGGTGGATATATAGACGAGGTGAAGGTGGTGGTTATGGATGTTGTAACGGACTCATATCCTCATTTTGGATATCTTTTCGGGTTTGGGGTTAAAAGTGATTTCATTTTTAATCTTAAGGGATTAATGTTGCTAATAAAGGTTAGATGAGAAGGGATACTCTCATTTTAACCATTTGTGAACGGTTATCTCTTGGTGTAGTGTGAGTTTTGAGAGAAACGAAATAGGGAGAAGGTTTTTGAAGCTCTTGATCAAAATGGAGAAGAATCAAAAAGGGAAAATCATCTTCTTTAAGGTAAGAATTCTTTCTCCTAAGTTAGGCTCTCCATTAATGAAGTATAATGTTTAAACTGGGAAAATATTTAGGGTTCTTATGAGTTTGATGTATATATCTTTCGATGGTCATCTATGGCCACCACCGGGGGTGTTGGTGGCGTGATGGAAGGGGGCAACCATTAAACCAAATACCATATTAGAGTTATAGCAGATGATGGTAGATTGATAATTTTTAAGTTGTCTCATTCTTGGTCCATCTATTTTAGTGGAACAAAAAAATTGCCCCACTCCCTTCCATGTCTTGCCAAACGTGCAATAACGAATTTTTATCTTGTCCAATGTCACGTCAAATGTAGAATAATGAATTTTGACATGTCCTATCATGTCAAGTGACTCAAGTCCCAACTACCAAAGGCTGGATGTCTTAAATGTGTATTGCAGTTGTCATGCTTTAAAACTTGTTTCTGATGCCACGTTAAGCCCATGACATTCTATGACTTGATGCACGACTTTTGTAGCACATTATTTGATTTATTTTATATTTTGGTTGTCTTAATGTTTAGTATATAATCTAATTGAAATTGTTCAACGTTTTTATTCATCGAATAATAGTAAAGAAAAGATATTGTGCATATATGTGCGTATTGTATATATAATTGTATTTGTGATACATGGATTTGTCGTTATAACTGATGCTTTGAAAAACGTTATGACTTCACTGTGAGTCTTAAAACTTGAGCATTGCTTTTACCGCCACAACATGTTACGTCTTATGCTATCAGTTTTTATAAATAACGAGAAACACTACTGAAAAGTGAAAAACATTAATTTATAAAATCTAATGTTGAAATGTTTGTCTAAGACCATCTCCAACCTTAATACCGTCCAAAACACCAAATCCGGTGAGTGGGTCCATCAACCCCCAAAAAAAAAACTCAACTCCAACCATCCTCTAAAAAAACACTAAATTTGTGGACGCCATGTTAAAATAACATATTTTATTTAATATTAAACTATTTTAATAACAACAATTATAATTTATAAAATCATATTATAATCATAAATTTATTTAATAAAAATAACAATAATTTTAATTTTTAAATATATATAAATATTAATTTGCATGATAAATATAAAACAAAAAAAAATACAAAATTGTCTTATTTATAATTTATTATATATATATAGAGAGTGTATCTATAGATATGTATAGTGTGTTAATTTATATATGTTATTAAATAAGAAAAGGATTGAAGAATATACAATATTTTAATGGTGATGGAGTGGTCCCCACCTATTTGCAGGTCACCTAGGGGTGAGCATAATCGGGTACCCGGTTATTTTCCATGGAACCGGAACCGGAACCGGATCCGGCGGTTCCTAGAAATCCGGAACCGGAACCGCTAACACCGGTTCCTTATATTTTGGAACCGCAACCGATGGGAACCGGTTCCGGTACCGGGTACCCGGCTTCAACTTTTTTTAATTTTATTTTACATTGTATACGATAAAAATGTAATTATAAACTACAAAATAACGATTTAAAGTAATAAATACAACAAATGGTCAAAATTAATCCAATAAAAACTAATTATTACATAAACAAACTAGAAAGTTTGAGTTTTATTTATTATTTATAAATATATAAAATAATTTTTGTTTAAAAGTGGCGGGTAGCAGGTACCCAACGGGTAACGGTTCCAAAAAAATGAGAACCAGAACCGGTTCTGATCGGTTCCGTATTTTAGGAACCGGAACCAATCACACCAGTTCCGGTTCCAGAACCTGCAGTTTCGAGGCAGTTCCGGTTCCAAAGACGGGTACCCGGCTCCGATGCTCACCCCTAAGGTCACCTTACCCACGATAAATACGACGTTTAAATTACTTGACCGATAAAAATAATTTAATTTTGACGGATGATTTATCCGGCAAATCCATTGATTAGAGATGCTCTAACAATTCACATTTTTGGTTATATTTTCTTTACTCAAATTATTAGTCGCATAATTGAAAAACAATATTTGGTCAACCGCCAAAAGTTATAACATATCAATTTGTATTATATTGATTATTTTATTCGTAATATAAATTTTTTGATAAAAACTTTATTATAAATAAAAACAAAATATTTGCAAACCAAATTTCATTGTTACATTTCTTCGTCATGGAGGACTTTCTTTGATTCTTATCTATCCCACCACACGGAGAAAATGAAATTTCTTCTTATCTACACAATTTTCATATTTAATTAGCGTTTTATTATTATTATTATTATTATTAATATTATTATTATTATTATATATCTGTACTATATTATAAAGCATTTAGTCAAAAAACTCTTAAAAACAACATTTTAAGCCTTACATACTGCTATTTAATGTTAATTACTTAATTTTCAAGATTACAAGTAAATTGTGCGTCAGTACAACTTATTAAAACTTTATTTGAATTCGTGTAACTAACTGCAGATAACCATCATCCAAAATACAGGATAAATATTTAATTTTAAATATAAAAAATCTAAAGTATATTAAGATAATTATTGAGTTCTAACAGAAAATTTAATTATTATCATTATAAAAAGTTATATTATTAAACCAAAAATAAATTATTTTGCTATTAAACATAATTATATTATGATAAAAAAATTGAATTAAAGAAATTACATAAAAAAATGAGAACTTTTAAATGAACATTAAAATCGTTTTTTCAAAACCACATAAAACCATTACAATATCGATATGGATAAAAATTAAAATAAAACCTAAAATCGAGATGTATCTCGCTGCATTGCGCGAGTACCCTTCTAGTATATATATATATATATATATATCTATACTATATTATAAAACATTTGGGGTTAAACTCTTAAAAACAACTTTTTAAGCATTATGTACCATTGATTAAAGTCAAATTACTTAATTTTTAAACTTACAAGTTAAGAAGCATAAGTACAACTTATTAAAACTCAAAGTTTGAATTTTTATAACTAACTACGGATAAACATAATGAAATAATGATAAACATTTCATTTTAAATATAAATAATCTAAATTATGATAATTATTGAGTTCTAACAGAATAGTTCATCATTATCCTTTTAAAACATTATATTTTCAAACCTAAAATAAATTACTTGGTTATTAAATATATATTAAATTATAATAAGAAAATTAAACTTAAAATTATCTTTATAAAAAAATAAAAACAAAACCATATTATAAAATCGATAAAGAATAAAATGAATAATTAAAATCGAGATGTATCATGTATCGCTGCATTGCGCGAGTGCATTTCTAGTATATATATATATATATAGGGCAAGTTCAAATAAGAACTTAAATTTGGTTGTGTGAGAACAAATGAGAGTACGACACGTGTCTCATTGAAATAAATATTCAGACTAAATATAGTATTTATTCAGTCTGAATATACAAAGATATATTCAGACTGAATATAGTAGTTCGAAGCAAGTATATACATCACGACCACCTAAACAAACCAACTGTACACATATCACGGGTCTGTGTGTACAGTTGGTTTGTTTAGGGTGGTCGTGATGTATATACTTGCTTCGAACAAGCTTTCGTGTTGTAGCTCATTGTATTTTCCTCGATTTGATCTTTCCTGTAATTTTGTTTGTAACTTCTTTCGTGGTTAATAAGATCTCCGGGGTGTGGTTTGGTGGTGATGGCATTGCCGAAGCTCCCGGCTCTCTCCTTGTTGCTTTTCAAAAAAAAATCAGTCTAAATAATGTTTATTCAGTCTGAGTATTTCTTTATATATTCATTTTAAATAATCTATATTCAGACACGTGTCGCACTCTCATTTATCATCACGTTCACAACCAAATTTGAATTCGCATTTGAACTTTCCTCTCTCTCTCTCTCTATATATATATATATATATATATCCCTCTACTTCTACTTCTAACTAAAGGCGAAGAGCCGGCATTGCAAGCTAATATATATATATATATATATATATATATATAAACATGTTTGTTATTCATGGTTTGATTTTATATTACAAATTTTATTCAGTTTACCGATGGTTTCATTTATTAGTTATTACCAAACAAAAATGAACGGATTTAAAAAATTCCTTCCAAAGGTAGGGTTAGAATGTATGTTATATTATTTTTCTTTCTATGTTCTTCAAATAACATAATTAAGAAAATTTTCCATTAATTTTTTATCTATTTTATAGTAGATTTTAGTATAGTTGATGTAACAATTTCTCCTAAATCTTTAAGATTTTTAAAATAACATATTTATTAGAGATGTATTAGATTTTTAAAATAACATATTTATTAAAGATGTTTGTATATACGGTGTTTTTAAACCTTACACTTTATAAATATGCAAATCATTGTTATCGTTTCCATTATAGATTTATTTAAATATTTAAGTAATTATACATTAAATCTTAATTACTTTATATAAAAGTCTAAGCACCCAAATGGCCTAATCCCATCATTGGCCGAAAGAATAAAGTTTCAAACATCGACCACAATTGTCTCATGTTCTAAATATAAAGTTGAAAATTTTTTAGAAAAAAAAAATATTAAATTTATGAACATTGGTACTTTTTTAAAAAATGTCGTGTCTTTTTTTTCTGTTTATTGGTATCATTTACATCAATTACTGTTTATCGATGTTATTTTATAGATAGAGGTTTAGGAAAAAACGTTTAAAAAAAAACTAAAAAAACTTTGTGAGTCTTTCATCTGGACGGTATGCACAAATGTGCACAAACAATTGAAGCTGTATTTTTCTATGTACCATTACGTTTTCCAAATGCATGTTACAAAAAAAAATGTTTCAAGGGAAAACTGTTTTTTTATGTTTTTCGCTAAACCCGACCCTTATTTTATATATAAAAGTATTTAGATAAAAAAATTAACGTTAAAAAATATAACACCTATATTATCATATTTTGTAACTATAAACTACATTTTTTTTAGATTACTAAAAAAATCAATTTATTAGACCATTAACTATCTTATAAGGTAACTTTTTGAATAATTATTTTAGTTAAAATTTCAATAAGCTTAAAGAATCACCTTTTTCCAGTTATATCTTTTATATTTAAAATGAATACCAAAATAAACTCATCATTTTTGGTAATTTTATCAGTTAACTTTAAAACATGATTTATTTATTGGCTCTCTAGTAACTTGTCAACTAAGAACTAACTTATCAATCAAAAATTACCTTATCAACTAGTTAAACATCATATAAGCAAATTAAACCTAATTACATATCACTATTAGTAGCTTGATATATGGAATGGGAATTAGAAACTTGGAGGGCTATCTTGCATTTTCAAAAAAAAATTATTCAAAAAAAAAATAAAAAAATAAATTATATGTCTAATTTAAAATCTAAAATTTTGAAAGTACAGTAAAATAAAATTAATTAACTTGTATTTAATTTTTTTATAATTTTGAATTTGATATTTATATTGATTTTTTTAATTAAAAAATATTGATTTTCTACTCTTGTTTATGCAAACTTATTTTGCATCGCGAACGTAAGGGCAAATAAGAACATGATATATGTTCTATCCAGTATGAGTAATGAAAGACATTCAGTATGAATAACAAAAGTGAAATTAATAAACTATTTTAACCAATAATACAACATTTAGTATAAATAACACACA
The DNA here is from genome assembly GCA_036898165.1 of Silybum marianum. Lineage (NCBI taxonomy): Eukaryota > Viridiplantae > Streptophyta > Magnoliopsida > Asterales > Asteraceae > Silybum > Silybum marianum. The sequence goes on along the minus strand of CM072537.1, from coordinate 15,781,027 downwards.
GTCATGATCTATTCATGATGAATAACACATAGATGTAGAAAATACGTATCACGCTTTCATTTATACTTAGCAATGAAAACTCAATTTTTATTTAAATTTGTTTATATTTGAATAATATTAACACCCTATATATAAAACAGTAAATAGGCGCCGAAAATGGGGTTTTGATTGGAATAGCAACTAATATGAGACGTGTCGGATAACCATAAGAAGAAATTGACCACATTTTTATTCCTTAAATAACAAGTCACAAAGCATCCTCTAAACCTAACGCCACTCACAAACAAATAATATATCTACATAATATATAAATGAAAAAATAAAATAAAAACAAATATTATTAAAGTATCCTCTTTTTTAAATGACTTCTTAAAACTTAACTTTTAAACTCTAGAAATTTGACTGATAAACAAATTTAAATACACTAAAAAGATACTCGTTTAATTTAATGTTAGCGAAAATCTTGTTTTAAATTTTTATTTTTTTATGTCCAATTTAATTATATATTTTGTGGTTTTATGTTTTTAAGAAAACGATAATATTCTACATTTAAATAAAATAATTTTAAAGATATTTTTAAAATTTGAAAAAAATATATTTATATTATTGTCAATCTAAAAGTTCTTATTTATTTAGTTGATATATTTAATTCAATTTTCTTATTATAGTTTAGAGTAAACCATCATTTTCGTCCTTGTGTTTTACTGTTTATAACAGTTTTTGTCCATGTGTTTAAAAATTATTTTTTTGTCCTGAGGTTTCATTTTGCTTCCATTTTTATCCTTACAACTAACAAATAACCGTTTAAAACTTCTAAGAAGTTACATATTTAGCCCTTGTATTATGTAAAGTTTAAAAAATTTAGTCTTTATGTTATATAAAGTTTAAAATATTTATCCTTTAATTTTATTTGTTATATTAATAGACTATAAATTTGACATTTATATATATTATAAAGAAAGGAAAAGTAAAAAAAATATAATATATATAAATGTCAAATTTATAGTCTATTAATATAACAAATAAAATTGAATGATAAATATTTTAAACTTTATATAACACAAAAACTAAATATTTTAAACTTTACATAACACAAGGACTAAACATGTAACTTCTCAAAATGTAACACCTTAGGCAGATCCCATATCGGCCGTGGACAGGAGTGATGCTGGGTTCATAAGTAATCCTTGGTCTTCCTAAACACAACGCGTTTTGGGGTCACACGCAAGGCAGGTTCTTGGAACTCTGTGGTTAAGCGTGCTTGGGTGGGAGTAGTACCAGAATGAGTGACCCCCCTGGGAAGTCCTCGCCAGGTCGCCAGAAACAAATCCGTGCGGTTTAGGCCAAAGCAGACAATATTGTGTCGTGGTAAGGCGGGGTGTTACAAATGGTATCAGAGCCGCTCCTGTGCCGTTCGGGATGTGGGGCAAACCTCATCGAGGACGATGAGTCCCTAAGGGGGGGTGTTTGTAACACCTTAGGCAGATCCCATATCGGCCGTGGACAGGAGTGATGCTGGGTTTATAAGTAAACCTTGGTCTTCCTAAACACAACGCGTTTTAGGGCCACACGCAAGGCAGGTTTTTAGAACTGTGGTTAAGCGTGCTTGGGTGGGAGTAGTACCAGGATGGGTGACCCCTGGGAAGTCCTCGCCAGGTCGCCAGAAACAAATCCGTGCGGCTTAGGCCAAAGCGGACAATATTATGTCGTGGTAAGGCGGGGTGTTACACAAAAGTTTTTAACGTAACGGTTACTTTTAATTGTGTTAGTTGAAGAACAAAAATGGAAGCAAAATGAAACTATAGGGACAATAAAAACAGTTTTTAAACCAACCACAGGGACGAAAATGGTTATTAACAACAAACCATAGGAAAGAAAATCATAGTTTACTCTATAATTTAATTTAAGTTTAATTACGAGGTATTTTATTTTCGATTTGATACTATAATTTCTATAAAGATAATAAATAAGTATTTTTTTAGAGCTCAATAATTATCCTAATTATATTTTATATTTAAATTGAGATGTATATCATATATTTGCTTATGTTTATCGTTCCAATATTTGTTTATGTTTATCTGCAATTAGTTACATGTATCTTATCATTTAAAATGAAGTTTTAATAAATTGTATTTACACACAACTTAGTTGTAATCTTGAATATTAAATAACATACACCAATTAAATAGTAATTGATGCATAAAAATAGTTTTTAATATTTTTTGTCAAATACTTTATAATATACTAGAAAAGTACTCGTGTAATGCAGCGAGATGCCGAAATACATCTGGGATTTAAGTTTTATTTTAATTTTTGTTTCTATCGATGTTCTATTGTTTTATGTGGTTTTAAAAAAACGATTTTAATGTTTAATTTTTTATGTAATTTCTTTAATTCAATTTTTTTTATCATACTTTATTTTGGGTTTAATAACGAAGTAATTTATTTTTGTGTTGATAATATAACTTTTTATAAAGATAATAATTAAACTTAATAATTATCTTAGTTATATTTTAAATTTTTTATATTTAAAATTAGATGTTTATCCTGTATTTGATCATAATTATCTGCAGTTAGTTATACGAATTCAGAAATGAAGTTTTAATAAGTTGTACTTACGCATAATCTAGTTGTAATCTTGAAAATTAAGTAATTAACATTAAATAGCAGTACCTAACGCTTAAAAAGTTGTTTTTAAGAGTTTTTTGCCAAATGCTTTATAATATAGTATAGATTATAGATGATAAATACTAAATTGTACTAATACAACATAGTACTTCAAGATTTTTGACTTTTAATAGTATTTCAATAATTTTACATTCTTAGTTTGTAATAGAACTTTATATCTGATCATATTCGCATGATACAAACTAATGTAACATCTAACTGATTTAGATTTCAGACTTCAGCACCACCTCTTAAAGTTCAGAGATGAAATCAGACTTCAGACTTCAGCACCTCTTAAAAAACAAACGCCACCTAAACCTTAATTTTTTTAGAAAATTTATGATGTTATAAGCGCTCTTGCACGAGTACTCTGTCACGAGTACACTAACAAGAGAGGAACTTCTTCTTGTTCTTGCAAAATAATTGAAATAAATGAATTTTTTACCATAAAAGAATTTCACACTCCCCATACATTCCATTCCACTAATTCGAATTAATTTAACTGATTTATTAAATATGAAAAAAATAATTTAGTAAATGTATAACTAATGACAATTCATTAAATTTTTTTTTTTATAAAGGTCAATTATTATCATCAATCTCCCTCTCTCCCTCCCTGTAGTTGTCCATTCTTTTTCTCACATCCCCCATCTCTACGTCCTTATCCTAATAGGAGATATTAGTGTAAGCACACTAAAACAATAAAGTTTTAAATAATCAATATACTGAAATCACATTGTAAACCTGATAAAATAATAAGGTTTTAAATAATAAAAATATTGAAATCATATTATAAACATACTAAAGCAATAAGGTGGATATTACTAGGTATATGTGCACAATGTTATATTATCACAATGTAAACCAGACATATCACAATTTTCACACCAACTAAATGTATATATAATGTATGTAACACCTTCATTTTACCATGAGATGAAATAATATTAACTATCTTATTATCTTAAATTAGTGGTTTAGGATGTATTTTCATAAATCTCATAAATTTTAAAATTCTTAAATGATTAAGTATTTATATAACTTATCCAATTATCATGTCCTTTCTAGTTATTTTTAGTAGAAAACTATTATTTAATGTCAATCATTATCAAACCATTCTTAGTTCTCATTTAAACATAACTCTCTCTCTCATTCTCACACTCTCTCTCTCTCTCTCTCTCTCTCTATATATATATATATATATATATGTTTTATTTTCTTGTCTTTGTAATCTCATGAACTATCCTTTAGTTATCATATGAAATACATAGTTTATAGTTTTATCGTGACGGGAAAAAGCTGAATATGGATGTTACGGATTTTGAGAAAGATAATTTAAAAAGTTAAAGCGTAAAAACAATTATATAATTTAGTCAATTGTGAAATAGATAATTAAGAAACAAAAGATTATTAACAATTATTATATATTTAAAATAACATGGAGGCCTTCTGACAATCGGAGGCCCTTGTATTTACTGGATGTGCTTGGATTGGTGGATAAATAGTTGAGGGTTAATACATATTTGTTTACTAAAGGGAAAATAAAGAGAAACTCTGTAAACTAAATAACTAAGTTATAAACATAGCGTAATATACGAATTAGCATCTTTAGTCTCGGACGAAGAGTCGAGGACCTATAAGTGATCATGGTTGCTTATTAATTGGTATATAATATACTAAATCAGTCATTAAGTAATTTTCATTGACTAGATCAAGTTGGGTTGAGTTGATTTTAATTCTATTCTGACCAACAAACCATATCGACCTATAAAAGTTGGAACCCGACTAAATTTCATTTAACTCGGGTTAGATTTATGGATCGTTTATTTAAGGGGCCATTTACCAACTCTAACCGGGTAAGTTATGTCCCGGGTAAGTGTGCTGACTAGGTAAGTTCTGTCCGGGTAAGAATGTTTAACAATGTTTTTGGTAAATACTTACCAACAACAAAATGACCATTATAACCCTATTTATAATTATATGTAAAATATAATATAATTGATTTATTTTCTCAAAAAAAATTGTAATTGTTTTCTTTTAATAGCCTCGATCTCCTAAAAAGTATTGGAATGTGTTTTTTTTTCCTCCTTCCTGAGCACCAAAAACCCTTAAAAGATTTAAAATCAAGTTTTCTCTTAGCAAAAATGGGTGGGCAAGTATGGAAAGAAAGGATCTAACCCGGATAAGCATTATTTTGACACTTGTTGGGTTAGATTTCGATCAGCATCTCGGTCAGATTTATGGTTTGGTAAACGCTCTAATCATTGACGGTTAGATTCTTCGTATCGAAGGTCAGACGGTAATAAGCAGCGTAAGTTGGGATAATGGGGGTTTTATGCACCCCTAGAAGCAATTGGGCTTTATTTTTGGGTTCATTGTTGTCTAATGAATTTGGTGAAACTAATGCGTGGGTGTAAATATGGGCTAAAAGAGTTGTGCATTTGATTTGGGAATTAGTGGGCCCAATTCCACATTATATGCAAAATGCCATGATTTGATCATTTGAATATAATTAAGCAGCGAATTATATTGAAATAACTGTATATTGTTTTGATTTATATTTGGGAAATTTTACTTTTAAAAATATCATTTTTAGTATACTTATAACATGAAATTTAAAAAAAAATGTCAATAAAAGTTTGAAAGATGGATTTTTTTATTTACAAAATTAAAATACAATTATTTTTTATTTAGAAATTATAATATGTTTTATATTGTTTGGGTAGAATTTCACACCAAGAAACTAGCGACAAGCACCATACGACCAACTATGGTTCTTAAAGAAAAACCTTACGACTAAAAGAAATATTAATAATCGATTGTCATTATCAGAGCAACTGTTGTGATAATGTTAGCGATGCATGACACACGATACGCCTCATGTAATTTACGACTATTATTCAAACTGATGACAAAACTGTTTTTCTTTATGACTTTAATACAGGATCTTGTCTATTTATGGAAGAAAGAGTAACTGACGGATGGACAATAATAAAAGCCAATTATGAACACAACTATTATGATCGTTGAAGACAAAGTGAAGACACATTAATGGCACATAATTAGTATAAAACCATACAAAGAGTTTCATCCCGGGGACAAAAGCAATTCATTGGAAAAACTCTTTGAGCTTTCAAGCATTTTTTTCCACAACCACCATAACTCATAACAACAACGATTTTCTACGATGCATTTCATTTACGATCATAAAGTAACCTTTATACTAATGATCACTGTCACATAAGAACAACGTTTCTTTTTAAAACCTCAAAGCCAATTATAAACACAACCGATAATGAAAGTGAAGCATGGAGGAAGAGAGAAAGGGCGGGTCTTGGGAAATGACGATTATAAAGAATTGTTTCTAGTTTATGAGAAGACCTCCAACACTTTGAATGGGAAGGGAGGCGTGAAGTGGGAGGGGAGATGTTTCAGAATAAGGCGTAAACAAGAGGTCACCTTATCTCTTATTATTTTAGAGCATGGTAAGAGCTTATAAGCTCTTATCAAGAAAATATGATCTTTTATGCTCAACCTCCTATTCGGTAAGTGATAAGAGGACACTAAAAGCTTTTTTCTTAAAATCAAACAAGGCCTTAGTTGATCTAAAAGGCCATTTCTTAAACGGTTACCCAGTAAGCGTTTATTGGGTCAATTTATCTTCCCGGATGAACGTGATAAAGATCGAGAATATTACCTAGTAAGAACGATGACAAAGACCGAGAGTCTTACCCGATAAGTGAGAGTTATGAGTTTTACCTGGTTAGTGTTTACCCGATAAATTGTACGATGCTATTTTAATGCATCACAATCTTACTCTGTAAGGTATATAAATGAGTTTTCACTCTTACCATGTAAACGTTTGGGTAAATGACCCCTAAGTCGCGTGATGATTACAAAAGTGACCAGAACTTTACCTTGGACCAAGTTGAAATGTGTATTGATTCTTTGGTATGTATGGTACTTGTATTAGTTTTGGATTTGGATTTAGGTTATTTTTGGTAAAATGAATGATAAGCTAGTTGTTAGCTCGTAGCTAAAAAGTTAGTTGATGATATAATCTTATTTGGTATTGATCCCTTATCAGTTTAGAAGAATTGATGTGTGACTAGCATTGTAAGGAAACACTCGTCAATTTCAGATTGCTTTTGATAAAGGAGATCAATTGATAAACAATTACCTGATGTAGAACATCTGTCGCTAATAGCTGACGATTGTTATATCCCTAACATTTGACAGCTCATCCACCCTTATCAGTTTAGTCGGAGACGAAGTCTTTGATCTCTAGTGTCCTTGAGAGAGAACACGGGAGTAGGATCCTTCATCCTGTTTCGAAAAAAAGAATTAGATGGCCTAATTCAGTAAAACGGGGTTTGGTTGGGTATTAGTTGGGTCATGGTAGGGGTGAGCATTTGATCCACAAGAACCAGCCCGAACCGGGACCGGCACCGGTATACTCCAACCGGTCCGGTTTTCGGTTCTTCAAATCCTCCATATTTGGTTCCGGTTCCAAACCGGGTTCGGTGCCAATTTTCAGGTAATTAACCGGAACCGGCCCAGAATTTTAAATGAGTATCTAATCATAGTTTAATCAATTTATTATGTTTTCTAATATCTCAAATAACCTTTCAAAATTTAACAAATATATCTTTTGTAACAAAAAAAGATTCCACATCTCTATCCTAAAACACCATGATATTAAACTTTTAATTTTTTGGGATAATTTTTAGAAGATGACAAAGCAATGGGAAAGAGGGCAATGGAAAGTTAGAAGATGATTTTTGTTGGTTGATTCAGTATTAAACTTTGAATATTTTGAGAATATTTTACGCTTGATTTTGTAATTGGTATTAAACTTTGAACATCTTAGGATTAGTTTACACTTGATTTGGTATTAAACTATGAATATTTTGAGATTGCTATAAATATTAAACTATGAATATTTTGAAAAATTAGAGTATGATTTTTGTTAGTTGATTTGGAATTAAAGCGGTTCCAACCGGGTTTTTGACCGGAAAACCGGCACCGACACCGGTATTGCCTATACGGTCCGGTTGTCGGTTCTAATAACATCGCATTTCCGGTTCAGGTTCCAAACCGGCTCGGTCCACTTGCTCACCCCTAGGTCATGGTCTCGGGCTAAAAAATAGTTCCCGATCTGCATGTTCTTTTATTGAGGAGTGGGACTAGGTATGCTCATATCTGGACTCTTAAAGTTTCTTATTTTGACCATATCTTAATTAATTACGACTTAACTTTAAAATGTCTTAAGAATTTCCAATTATGAGTCTAACTTGGGAATGTAATCAATTGGGATTTAGTTATCTTAGTTAGATCAACAAAGTTCATATTTGATGATATTAAGAGAATGATTTATTGTAAGTCGTAAACAGTCAAAACTGGATTTAAGACACCCGTTTCATATTTGTGACACATGGTCACAAATGGGCTTAAGCCTTATGAACTGTGAAACCATGTTTAGACTTGGGAATCCATAAGTTGGTTAAATTCATTATCAAAGTAATGATTTATGTATTCGGCTATCCAGGTGTCGGTCAACTAATATTGCGAGCGTGATTCTAAGCCTTTGGACCTCATGTGAGTTTTCATGTGTTTTTTACTCACATTTGCATGAAAATGTTTTCTTGGAAAGCCATGGTAAATATTTTATCGAAATGTAAGTCCATGCATCGTTAAATGTTTGAAGAATGACTAAAGCATGCATGTGTATACGCTTTATGTTTGAAAAAAAATATGCATGAACAAGTCTGTTGCACATTGGTTTTTTGTGTTCGTCGCATTTACTCATACTGGGGAAGTGGGAGCCGCCATGGGACTATTGGTTTTATAGGGATTGTTGTATGCACAAGAAAGATTTTCTTGCCACGTCTTCCGTTTTAAAGGGAAAATGTGTTTCTCTTTAGCTTGTCATATGCATGTGTTGTTTACGACCATTGTACGCAGTTACCAGAGTGTTAAAGTGTTTTAATCAATATGCATGAAGGCCCAAGGCGGTAGTCGACATACAATCGTCGAACCAGTGTCATCAAGGAAGGGGAGATGATAGAAGTTGTAGACATGGGAGGGAATGGGAGAAGGGGTAGGGAGCCAATGATGTTGAAGGTGAGGGTGGAGATGGGTGGGTTAGGTTTTGTGTTTTTATTTATTTAAGTCACTTTACATCTTGTACACAAATTTTAAAACATGTTCATTTACTTTTTTTTAAAAGGAATACAAAATGACTGAAATGCTCCGTAACTAAACAAATGGATTTAACTGTTGTTAAAGGAAGCAACAGTTAGCGAATTTAAAGGTTAGGAGTTCTAACCTAATGTCTAAATTGAATGGCTAGCGATAAAGTTTTTAATAAAACACGAGGACGATTCTTGTAATTTAATATAGAATATATGATTAATTAACAAATTTTAAAGATAGATAATGGTTTCCTAATTTGGAATAAGATCATAAGAAAAAGCAATGGTACCCTCCAAATAAAAAAGGAATTAATGGATGGTTAGCTTTGCATTTGGTTCCAATCTTGTGAACATTTGACTTTTTATTTGTTTATTTATTTATCAAGGTTCCTTTTTCTTTTTATATTCCTTATCTATTGGTCACTCATTGTGTCATCTTACTCCTTTTTCATATTCTTTTTCTTTCTTTGTGTGATGATTAAAAGCATTATCGGTAGTAAATAATTAAAATAGTAATTTTGATCAATAAAAATAAAACTTATATTATTATGATTTCTATTGTAGGCAAGTATTTTCGAATATTCATCATCCTAAATATTATCTTTTAACTATTCATTTGTAGGGTTAGATTATGATGTGGAATGAGAATTACTGTGAAAAACGTAAGAATGAATCTTCGTCGTTGGATACATATTAGGATGAGATGCACTGAGATACACTAGATCAATCCCGGTATCAAACGTGATTCATGGATAAGTTTGAGATTAAAGGTGATCAAATGTTCAAAACTTCAGATCCATTCTTACCTTTTTTGTCTTAATTCTCATTCTCACACGATCATTCACCTTCATTTATAAATGTTACTTAATATTTTGTTTTAGTGACGTGATGTCAATATTTGTTTTAAAAATTCCATGATAATACACTGCTCTACGAGGACGTTTAAGTTATCATTTTGAAAACCTATTTTTGATGCAAGTCCACACGTCAACACATCTTTGATCTCAAGCGTGTTTTCAGACCCTATATAATCAACACACCTAATCAACACTTTGGTGATTTTTATATAAATAAGGAAAAACATAAAAAGTGCAAAAAGAGGGGTACAAAACATGGCTGGACGAAGATACCCTTGACTCTAACAAACATAATAAACGTAGTTAGTGGTGAGATTCCATTTTCGAAGCAAATTTTAAACATGATGGACCACTTGTTGACTTGTTGAAGTTTAGGTCCCACTTTCAAAAAAATCACATAACCTTAGGGACCAAAAATAAACTTTGCCCTATAAATTATTTTATATATATATATATATATAGGGGTAGGTTCAAATGTGAACTCATTTTTTGTTGTGAACGTGAGGACGAATCTCAGCCACACATCTTCGGTTATGGTGGACGCGATCACGGAGGATTGACGCGATTCATGGGAGGGTGGAGATTATTAAAGGAGGGGAACCAGATCAAAGCCGCTTTTATTGACCGGATAAGTGGCTGAGATTCGTCCTCACATTCACAACCAAAAATGAGTTCACATTTGAACTTTCCTCTCTCTCTCTCTCTCTCTCTCTCTATATATATATATATATAGGGGTGGTATACGTTGCAAACTATTCAATATTTGCAAACCTGCAAACTCACAATTATTCAATATAAATAAGTCATGTGGATAATATTGTCTTAATATTTTATTAATTTTTTAATAATTTATTAATTCATTGAGGGTATCATCATCATTTTATAATTTAACCATTTTTAATTAATATTTACTAATTTGTTGCCATGAACACACTTTCCGATGACTTCGTCTTCTCCGGCGAGTTTTCTGGCAAGTTTCGTCATTCATGAATATAGTTTCGCCATTCGTGAATACACTTTCACTATTCGTGAACACTTTCAACATTCATGAATATCCAATTGGTGCTTTATCATTGTGTTCACTACGAGTTTGCACAGTTTGCAACGGATACCACCCCTATATATATATGTAAACATATATTTTTTACTATTACCCAATGAATCGGTATTAAATAATTTAAATTAGGTCATACATTGAAAATCAACAAATAAAACTTTAAAAAGAGTAAGAAAAAAAATCAAATATTACGTTACAAAAACCGTACATTAGGTCATGATATGCCACATTTATAAAATGACGTAAGACACAAACGACAAACTTTTTTTTAATACCGGAATGGGGTGGGTTTTATCTTTTAATAGAAAAAAAATACACTTCCTTTTATGGATGGGTTCTAATTCTTTTAGTTGAAAATTGTAAAATAGCCAATAGGTTTTTAACGTTGCGGAATATTTCTACATAATTAATTAAAAGACAAAAATGACAACGAATTGCAAAAATAAAAATAAAAATAATAATTATGATAACACCGAGACAAAAATAATAACTTTTGACAAACAATAGGAACGAATTGCATTTATTTAGGGGCTGGTTAGTTGATTTTCCATTAAGCTTTGTATGAATAAAGTTGTCTGTGTAGATTAATGTGTTTGTATAAATTGAGAAAATTTTTGTTTGGCAGAGATTTTTGATAGATGGAGAAACATATTTTTTAATTGAAAGGGGAAGGTATGGAAAAAACTTGGGTTTTTGCATAAAGCTTCCTCTAAAAGCTTACTGAATAAGTCACTTTCTATGTCATTATGCCGCTACCAAACAATCATTTATAGCTGACCAAATAAATTGTAAGTCTTGTTAAACTCATTAAGCTGCTAACAAACAAACCCTTACTCTTCTTTTAATAAGGGGGTTGTTATTCATACCCCATTCCACACACAATTCTTTTAATAATCACAATGATTTTTCTTGGGTCAGTTTGGTTCAAAAGAAAACTTTATCGGGCCCACCAGTTATCCGTATATTGGGCCCAATCTTAAGGCCCAAGATGAAGAAGCTTCAGACAGCGCACAGAAATGGAGAATATTCTATTGGTGGAAAGAGTTTAAACTATATGGAAACCCTTGCGTATATCTCCCCTCTTTCACCGCCATCCATCAAATCTCTTGTATTCTTTGTGTGTTTCACAAACAAAGCCAAAGAAAAACCTAAAAGACTCAAAACAGCCATGGCGGACCATCGTGTTAGCAAGAGGCTCAGATATTCCGGCAAAAACAACAAAGAAGAAGAAGTCACCGGCAAAAACCTCCGCAAAATTCGAGTCATCTGCTCCGATCCTGAAGCCACCGATTCATCATCGGATGAAGCCGATAGCGGAGAGCGATCATCACCACGAAGAATTGTCTTCGAGATTGTAATTGGGGTCAAACCTGAAGAAGAAGAAGAAGAAGCAGCCGATGATGAAACGGTGGAACAAAAGGATTCATCGGATCAAATTCAAATCGGAGGGAAGAAGAAGTTAACCGGAGTTCGATTGAGGAAGTGGGGAAAATGGGCGGCTGAGATCCGTGACCCGTTTACCCGAAAACGAATATGGTTGGGTACATTTAACACAGCAGAGGAAGCCTCAAAGGCCTATACGGCTAAGAAACAGGAGTTTCAAACAAGATTATCGACCCAAACCCGACCCAAGTCCGACGGCGAGTCCTCCACTCGCGTTTCTCAGGACCCGACCCGGAAATCCTACGTTCATACATGTGATCCTGAAGAAGAGGGTTCAGGTGCTCTCCAGAACAAGAAAATGGAATCCGGGTCGGATCACATTACCCGACCCGTTTCAGAAACTGAAAGTGGGTCATCTATTAAGTCCTCAAAGATTGAGACTTTGAGCTTAATGAGTAATGGTGGTGGTGGTGAAACTGAAACAATCAGTGGTTCTACCATTACCACCATTACTTCCATTGAAGTTTCAGGAGAGGAGAAAGGAGGAAATGCAGCCATGGTGGAAGGTCAAAATGTAAATAAAGAAGAAGGAAGCAAGACACCATGGTTGGGTTTAGACATTGGTATGCTTGTTATTGACAACAATGGCAATCTGCTGGGTCAATTCAGCCGACTGGATGATGACATGAGGATCTGCTGATTAACAAGAGACTGCTTCTTATTGGACTCAGCTATGAACAAATGAGTTATACCTATTTGCTGACTGTGAGCTATTGTACATGTTTTTTTACTTCTGCAACAGTCACTGGTATAATCAAACACTGTTTGTTGAGTCTTTCTTAATCACATTCAGACATTTCCCTTGTTTTTTTCTTTCTGGTTATAATCTCCATGTAGTCCAATTGATCACTATTGTGTTATTTGGTTTTACATTGGTTTTGAGTTGTTCATTTTGGCATTTCGAATTTGTGATTCTTTTAACTTCATGAATATGAAATTCTATTCTAATCTTTGTTCTATTTACTGTTTTTGTCCCATTAGTTCTTTTTTGATATACCAAAGATGACAAATGTTTCAATTTCATTTGACCATTAATCTAGAATTGATATTTGCTAATCTTGATTATTATAACATAAGTCCAAAACACATGAATCAACTAGGAATTTGAAGAAAATTCCAAAATGTTTTATGTTTCTTACAAGGATTGGCTGAATCAACATACTGGCTGAACACTATGGCTGAGCTTCTCAAAGGTTAGTATTTTGGTGGCATTAATGGCTTAATATTATTGTGGTCTGAACTATAAGCATCTATTAGCAGCAATCATTGTTATCACTTTGCTCAAAATCAGATTTTTTTAAGCCTTGATTTACTTTAGAGTATAGTTTATTTTGATGATGGTATCAAATACAAACTTTACTCGTAAACATACCTTCCCTTCTTATCCGTTCTTATTATTTTTATGCAAGAAGATCAATTAAGTTAGAGAACAATCTATTAGAAAGAAAGAGTTGTTTCAATTAATATAGGAGTCAAAACAATCTATTAGAAAAATCTTTTTCATGATTTAACTTTACATAGTTCTAGTAATATAAGCCTCCTTCTATAGAATAGGAAGATTTTTGCGACTCTAAATAAACCAAGAACAATACGATCCTTTAGGAAATTATTACATTATTTAATTATGATGAACCTCACAGAAATCCCTTCTTCTGGAAACTTATGATGCAGTCATCAAACATTTGGTCGAGCGTTTTCAATGGAGGTAATCCCAGTTGTAATATCTTGCTGCTATCCATACTATGTTGGATGTCGTCTCCTTTTCGGCTGCTACACCTAACGGTATTAACATTTTTTTGGTAAGTAACGTTCAATATCCGATATTTACTTTAAAAAAAGGATATATATATATATATGTCTGCTTACTTGTCTACATAAGGGTAAGATGGGTATTTTTCTTTAAGCATCTTTATGATCTCAGACCAATGAGCCACTGTACTCGAACATATGAGTCTTCCCGCGGCCTTTTTTTCCTCCATTGCTAAAATATGAGCAGCCACCACATCATCTATGTGCACGAATCCTACTGTTGTATTCGGGTATTCTTCTACCGCCCCTGATATGATAGTGTTTGTAAAAGTCAATATCTAATTTTACCAAGAGTTGACTTTTTGACCCTTTTTTTCTTATGCAAATAAGCCGTTATTTTTGCAAAAATTGAGAAAGATTGTCTTTTTAGTACCTGTAACATATGCAAGTATCATTTGAAGCGTACTTGTTGGTTGCGGTGCGAGCAATGGGCCCACAACGTAAGAAGGGTTCACAACAACTAAATCGATGCCACTTCCCTTTGCTACTTTCCATGCATCTTTCTCTGCTATTGTCTTTGCGTATGCGTACCAAAGCTGGATGAAATCAAAAACTTATAAAAAGATATCTAACTATAAATATATAAAGATTAATTAATTTCATGATGAAATTTGTAATTATGATTTATGAGTGTTGAGTTACGTTGTATTTTTTGCAGTATTCGGTTTCGCTCCAATGTGATTCATTAAGAGGAGAAACTTGTTGCGCGTCATAACGGTATCTTATAGAAGAGCAAGATGAGGTGAGAACTACTCTTTTTACGCTTTTTGCTTTCTTGCATGAGTTCAACACATTCATGGTGCCCTTTATGCATGGATCGATTAGGGTTTCCTGCATGTTTGCAATAATATGTTGTTAATCCTGTTTTTAGTAAATAGAGGGGTAATTTGACTTTGGTGGTCAAAAGGGTATAATTTATAGCAAGTTTCAAACGGATATTTCAAGCGAATGGGAAACTGGCGATATTAAATGTTAGGAGAGAATCTATATGAAATTTGGAACTTAGAAGTGATAGATTTGACATCAAAAGTCATAATGTACACGGGTTATATTTGCAAACTAGCTAATAAGCTAGTCGTTATAACTAAGCTAGCCGGTGGCTCATAAGCTAGTTGTTAACAAAAAAGCGAGCGGATGGCTGATAAGCTAGTTGTTAACAAAAAAGCTATCTAGTGGTTGATAAGCTAATTGTTAACTGAAAAATTAATTGTTGGCTAATAATAAGTTAGCTTATTAGTTCTTGTTTGGTAAAAACTAGCCGATAAGCTGTAAAATGACCTACAAGGGGCATAAGCGGAAAGATCCCTTGGAGCTTATTGAGACGCTACTTCATGTAGCATTTCAAAAAGCTAGCATATGACAAACCAAATGAGTTTTTTCAATAAGCTAACGTATAAACTAGCTTAATGGTTATTATATTAGAAAGGGTATGGAGTAAAGTAGGAAACTTTTTGTTTTGAAAGAAACATGGGTTTTTGATATAGATGGTATTTTGTAGGTAAATTTGCCTGGATATTGTGGTCATATGGGACGACCACCGGAGATGCAGTGTGGAAAACCCCATCAACACCTTCCACAGCCTCGTCAAAACTTCCTTCCACCATGAGATCCGCCTTCATAAGCTTTAGCCGATCATGGCCTCCTTTAAGCTCCAACAGGTAGCCGACTTTTTCAACATTTTCTACCGAAAAATTTATACGAAAACATAACATCAACTGTATATCATTTTCGAATAAATTTTAATCAACTTAACTTCGTATAAAATCATTAATAGCAGTCGAAATGATTAACTTTGTCTTGGTCAAACTCAAATTATTTCTTTCATGAAAGTACTCTAAAGCTATATTTGGTAAAAACTAGCTGATAAGCTAACTGTTGGCTGAAAACATCAGTTGTTTGGTAAAAACTAGCTGATAAGCTAACTGTTGGCTGGAAACATCAATTGTTTGGTAAAAACTAGCTGATACGTTAGAAGATAGTTTACCAATTGGTGGTGTTAATAATAAGAAAGAAGTGCGCTATTATAAGTATTTACCTGGATCTCTGACGGTGGTTCGAACAATATGACCTTGTTGGAGGAGGGATTTGATGAGATATGCTGCGATGAACCCGGTGCCCCCAGTCACACAGTATTCCGGCATCTCAACTGATATTGTGTTATTCAAACAAAGAGCTAGCTGTGTATGTTGATTTGTACACTAATAGTTGTATTTTTTTTGTTGTTGTTGTTGAAAATGGTGTTTGGTGAGTATTTGGTTTTAGTGAGGAAGGGGGGGTAGGGGAGGGGTGGGTGTCACGTGGGGTGCATGAGTATTCTATTTGGATGTCGGATGATACTTTGTATGACTACACCCAAATAAAGAAACAAAATAACATCACTTTAAATATCAAACATTAACTACTTGCTTTTTGTTTTCTGTCGAATTCTTCTTATGGTGCAACAGTTTATTGCCTTTGGGGTATGTTGTTTGAGTTTGATACTTATTTATTGAGTTATTATATTATATCTACAATTTAAGCTTACATTGGTTCTTGAGAGCATACTTGTTTTACGTGAACATGAAAATACTTATAAATCCATCATACCCTTTGCTCGAACGGTATAAAAATTGTCACTCTTGTAATACTAGTGTAATCTTTGCCATATTATTAGAATCTCAAAAGGCATGTAGGGATAAAATCGAAATAAGAAATGACAAAACACAAACTGATTTGGTAAGCGTTACAATTGGGTGCATGATCATCAGAATTTTATCATATGAAATTGAACCGCCATTTTCTGACCCGTGTCACGAATGATTGTTGACTACACTTGTGATGTCTAAAAGGCGTATACTACTTCGTCATACGTGAAAGGTTATATTAGGTGGTCATTAACCACATGTTATTGTCAACAACACTCGTGGTTTTAAAAAGCGTGGGAGGTGTACACCTTAAGGCGCGCCTCATCTGAGGTGTCCGGAAGAAGTATTTTGAGGCGGCGCCCCTAAAGGGTTAAATAAGTTGTGGGGCCTTGGTTGGTTGCGGCAGTGGAATGGTAGTGATAACCGGTTCTTTGCTTGTTATCACATGTGAACCTTCTATACCAATACGACCTTCACTTGTGCATTTAAATGCTTATGCAAATTTCTTTTTTGATATGAAGCATAGTGATAAATGGTGGCATTCTAATAACAAAAGAAGCAATGCATACCATGATGTGGGGCACCAAACTTAGTGACTCGATCGATGCCCCCACCAATCATATCATTTATTGCTTCTTTTGTTATTTGAATGCGACCGTTGTTGAATTTAATCATCATTTTGTTTGAGTCAACTATAAAGTATTCTAATTTTCAAGAGATGTCGTTTGTCGTTATGGAAACCCCATTTTTGCTATGTGATTTGGAGATGTTACAGATAGATGTGTAAAGTTGTGTTGGAGATGTCTTGTCGGAGTTCAAGATGTGTAAAGTTGTTTTGCAGATGTCTTGTCGGAGTTCAAGATGTGTCCTTTTGAATCTCCAACATTATATGTTACTCTCTTTCTTCTTTTAGCATCTTGCCTTACGTAAAGTTATCAGAGTATGATTAACCTCTGGATTTGATATATACCCGATATTGGCCGGCGAACCAAAGGCTTGTGCGAAGGAAGAAGCGAATCAATCAGAATGGTTCAACAAAATCAAATCCATCAATTGATTGTATAAGCATATTAATAAATATATAAAAATCTGATAATTTAGCAATAACCAGTCAAAGGTTATTTATTACCGTGAAAACTGAAGTGTTTAAAGTATAACACTAGTGCAATCTTTAGCATTTTGGGTTGAAGATGGTTTAGTTTTATGAATAATTCTTTATTAAAAGGTAAAATCTTAATTTACCATTATATCTTCAAAGCACAAAAAATTAAGTTAATCATAAGTTGTATCAAATGATAATTGTGCACATATTTTTAATTTATTTTTACATTTTGGTTTAAACGTTCTAGTTAAAGAACACTTAACTTTTTTTAGTTTAAACTGAGTTTTAAATAGGGTTGTCTTGATTGTAACAGTAAATATTAAATTTTCATAAATGAATAACCTTTTTCTATTTACTATTATTGGATGATTCATTAGTTAAATAATTTGTTTGATTTTAATTATATATAATAAAAAAATTCATATATCTCTTTCTTATTTTATAGTTTCGTTTGTAAATTTGTTACTTGATCATAATTTGTTAAATACTCAGTGCTAATGAGAAAATAACTATTACAACTTTTAAGTATCAGAAACATATGCAAAACTTATTGGTTTACCGACATAAATTAGGTATGTGTTTTAAAAAAAATGCTTACTTATAAACAATATTTTTATGAAATTGTAACTTTTAACTTTTTGTTTCTCTTATTGATTCAACTAACTGTATATTTCAGGACATTGACATTAATTTTTTGGGGTTGAATACCCATTCTATTTAAAAGATATATATATATATATATATGTGTGTGTGTTTGTCTCATCGAATTTTTATTGATTAAAGGGAGGACCAAATCCGTTATAAATAATGAAAGTAGATGGAGGGACCAATCTGTTATGAATAACGAAATTAGAGAGAGAGACCAAAATCAATTACAAAAAGAAAGTAGATAGAGGGATGGAATCCATTATAAAAATGAAAGTAGATGAAAGATAAGGGTTAACGAACCACACTACGGGGATGTTTGTTTACCTCTTAACAGTTCCATTAAGAAACAACCCTGAATCGTTAAGAGGTGAATCTTTGTTTGACAAAAAATAAATCTACCTCTTAATGGTTCCAAAACCATTTGAATCATTTTGTATTCTGGACCTCACTTAACTGTTAAGAGCTCTGATTACATCCTGAACAATTACCAAACAATTATATATCATTTTGCACTATATCATAAGAGCATCTTAATCATTCCGACCACTTAATCATTTTGCACCAAACCATTTAGCAACTGTCAAACATCCCCTACCTTTCACTAACATCACTCTAATTGACGTTGTTATTACTTATTAGGAGCACTGGCGCCTAGGGTTACCCTAGGCAAACCTTCAAAATCAAAAAACAAGCATTATATATGAAGCACAAATAAGGTTTTTTTTATAAGGGTACTCCTGAAAGGGGTTAGCATTTGACCTGCACGAACTGGAACGGAACCGGCACTGGCACCGACACCGGTATAGTCCAATCAGTCCGGTTTTCGGTCCTTCAAATTCATAATTTTCCGTTCTTTCCTTTGTAAAATGTGTTTTGAAAACACAGTCTTAGGTTTTGATGTCTTGTATGGCGGTACGAACTCCACATGGCTAGGACCAGACCTATAATGGAAGGATGAAAGTTCTATGTTCTATTGTCCATTTGTTAACAAATATCAGTAGGTCATCAAATACATGAGATTCAAACTTAAAACCTTCAAATAATATCAAAATTAAACTTAAACCATTTGAATAAACTAAAGTATTACCTATCCACCTATTACATTCTTCTTTATAATTAATTGTAAATTTAATTATAAAGACTACATATATTCATAGGATTTTATTACGGTGAGAAAGGTATTTCATCATTGGATTAATCCTAATTATTGATCAACATTAATCGGTACCTCAAGATGCACCGGATCAAATTCCTTGATAAGCACAATTTATGAGGTGAGATGAGATTAAAAATGATCAAGGGTTCCTTCTTACGCTTCTCACATTAGACATGAGATTATTTGAGAATGAGAGTTGAGTTGAGAAGTGTAAGAAAAGATCCAAACCCTTGACCACTTTTGATTCCATACCCTTCTTACGCTTCTCTCCTTAACTCTTGTTCTTACCGGAACCTAACCCTCTCACTTTAACTCACATCCTCACATAACCTTCGTATTAAGGGCGGAGCCACATAAGCATCAATGGTGCATGTGCTCCTTCTAGAATTTCTTTAATTTTAAGCTTTGATATAGAAAACAAAATGAATGGAACAATTAGGTTGCGTTTAGTTCGTGAAAAATTTCCTGTTTTCTAAAAAAAAATTCTAGAGAAAATGAAAATTTAAAAAACGCGTTTAGTTCGTTCAGTTTTCAAAAAAATTCTAAGAAAACGAAAATTTTCATTTTCTAAATTTACATTGGATTTAGAAAACAACTTTTATCAGTTTTCAAAATTTTCATTTTCTAAAAACTTTTCCACATTCACACACACACACACACACACACACTCACTCTCACACACACAAACACACACACACACACACACTTTTATTTTCACATACACACACACTTTTATTTTCACACACACACACACTTTCACACACACATTCATACACACACACGCTTTCATTTTCACACACACACACACACATACACACACTTCCATTTTCATTTTCACACACACACATTCACACATGCATACACACACCCACACCCACACCCACACACACATTCACACACACACACACACACATTCACACATGCACACACACACCCATACCCACACACACACTCTCTCTCTCTCTCTCTCTCTCTCTCTCTCTTTCATTTTCACACACACACGGACAACACATTCACACACACACACACTTTCATTTTTACACAGACACACACATTCACACACACACACATTCATTTTCATACACACACACACATACACTTTCATTTTCACACACACACACACACTCTTTCATTTTTACACACACACACATACACTTTCATTTTCACACACACACACACACACTCTTTCATTTTTACACACACAGAGACACACAATTTCATTTTCACGCACACATTCACATATACACACACATTCAAATACACACACACACACTTTCTAATTTGAAAACAAATGGAAAATGGAAATGAAAACTGGTAGAAAATTCGCAACTAAACGCGTTTTCTAATTTTCTAAAAATGAAAAATAAAACTCCACCATTTCAACTAAACCCGTTTTGAAAAAATTTCATAGAAAACTGAGAATGAAAATTCAACTCTATTTTCTGAAAACGGTTTCTTAGAAATTGAAAATTGTTTTCGCTAACTAAACGCACCCTTAATGTTTTTATGTGTATAATCACTTCTTAATACTTTTTTTGAAATTCCAAAAACTTGAAACTAAAAAAAAAATATTAAACGTGTCATTTTCCATCACTTTGACCTTTCATTTTCAAACCAAAACCAAATTAAAGATCCGATTACACCTTTGTTAGTATATACAAAATATGTTATTAGGTTAGGGGCCTTTAGTAATTATTTTTTCTTCTTAATCTTCACGTATAATACATGTTGGGACCACAGTAGATTAATTAGAAAACATTTAAACATCATGAAGAATATATATTTTGCTATAGAATAGGAAATCGATGGATGAATGATTGTTGAGATTGAGCAAAAAATTAATTATTAGCAACCCTAATTGACCCCATACGGAATCCGCCTCTAAGGACACTAATGCAAGGGGACATAATTTTGGCTCACTCAGCAACTAAGACTAGCGGGAAGCACAAGATCGAACCTGAGACCTATCTTGTATTTGGACAATCACCCTTTTGTCAACTGAGTTAGACGCCGAACATTGTTGGATTATTGAAAATAATATTTTGCTGAGTTTGATAGTAAAAATGGTAAAATGTACCAAAAATAAAGTTTATTTTCCACTATTATAATATATTTGAGTACTTACATATATTTTTTAATGTATCATTTCATTAATATAATTTCTTTATGTTTGTCATTTTTAGAAAAGAGTTAAATTCAAATTTGGTCCCTGTGGTTTACAAATTATAACGGATAAGATCCCTCAATGATTTTTTTTAACGAATAACGTCCCTGTGGTTTCCATTTTATAACACATAAGGTCCCTCCATCTAACTTTTCTGTTAAATATAACATATTTTCTTTATTTTTCATTTTTCAAACCACATGGACCAAATCTGTAATTTACTCTAAACTATATACATATATTTATATTTTATGTATTGTATAAATATATTTTTATTTCATTAATTATATAAATTGCCTATTTTATTAATTATATAATTTTCATATTTTATAAATTATATTACATTTATATTTTGTATATTCATATAATATATTACATTTATATTTTATAAAATCTTAATAATTTAATAAAATATATGAAAGGTCCAATTTATGCTATAAACATTAAATCATGTCAATATACAAATTGCATGCATGGAATATTTAAATACATAAAATATATAAAAATATAAAATATAAATATAATTTTTTTTATAAAATATAGATGTAATATAATTTTAAATATACAAATAATTAATAATTCATAGATATACGTATATGAAGTGAATAGAGATGGTAACGAATGTTAGACGGTAGATTTTCAGGAGAATCATCTTGATGATATCGATGTTGTACGTGTTTGAATTTAATTTTTATATTATATTTACTGTATATATTTATATCTATAGATTAATAATTTTTTGTATATTTAAGATTATATTATAGATCTCAGTTCATTTACAAAATGGATAAAAGGATACAAAATCACAAACCAATATAAAAGTAATTTTTTTCATTGTTTTTTTTTCCATCAAATGCTATGATTTAAGATGTTATTATACATATGTTTGTTTCACCTTATGAAAACGTTACATGTGAAAAATGCATGTAAAATTTTTACATTATGAAACAAATATATGATAAACTTTTAACTTATGAAAATAAATACATGTGAAACTTTACATTATGAAACAAATATATGTGTAATAACATCTTAAATCATAGCATATAATGAAAAAAAAATTATTTTTACATTGCCTTGTACGAGTTTGTACTCTTCATCCAGTTTGTAAATGAACCAACATCTTATATTATATTTATATTTTATAGAATTTGCTTTGTACTTGTATTTATATTTTATATTTGTATTTATTTTATTTATTTGAATCTTCCAGATATGTATATAATTTGTATAATGAACTGATTTAGTGTTTTTAACATAAACTGAACATTCGATACATTTTATAAAATTATTTATATTTTATATATAAATATAAATACAAAATAAATTTTATAAAAGATAAATATAATATATCATAAATATATAAAGTATAAATATTTTTTAAATAAAATTATAAGGTGCCTGTAAATATGTAGTGTAATTTATAAAATAAGAAAATTATACAATTAACAAAATATGTAATTTATATAATTAATGAAATGCAAATATAATTATACAATACATAAAATATAAATATATGTATATAGTTTAGAGTAAATTACAGATTTGGTCCATATGATTTGAAAAATGGAAAAATAAAGAAATTATGTTAAAAATGTTATATTTAACGGAAAAATTAGATGAAGGGACCTTACGTGTTATAAAATAGAAACCACAGGGACGTTATTCGTTATAAAAATCATTCAGGGACCTTATCCGTTATAATTTGTAAACCACAGGGACCAAATTTGAATTTAACTCTTTAGAAAATTAATATTTATATTTAATCACTTTTAATTATTTATGTCCGATGCTCTTCTAACTGTATATCCTGACTCCCCCCCTACTTTATATATGTTTATATAATAGTTCAAAAATAAATAATTATTAAAGAAGTCTTGCAAGAAAACAATGAAGAACATGTGTTGGTTAGAACATCAAATCAATTTCGCAAGACTTTCTTAAACGTGGAAATGGATCTTCCCCCCATCAACCCAAAAAGCTTCGCTCCGTAGTTCTATTTTCAATCAATTATTTAAGTTTGTTGCTATTATTCTTTACATTTAGAGTAAGTTACATACTTGGTCCTTTGTGTTTTAAGTGAAAACCAGACAAAAGTTTTTACAGTTTATTTATTACAAACGTCATCATGGTTTGTAATTCGTTGTAAATTAAGTCTCTGATACTAACTTTGTTAACAAAATTATGTTAAGTGAGGGCAAATTTGGTCTTTTAATTATTTAACTAGGAAAACATTTTAAAACACCTGGTTAGATGCTGCCACGTACCCCCTTTCCTCCCTGTTAGCCTGAGACCAACACCAGCCACCATTGGTATATAGATGCTATTGCGTAATTTCAAAACCATATGGAACTTTGGATCAAGTTGTCCTTACGGATATGTACCTACAAAAGATGATCTTCCATACTACGTATGATCTCAAAGTACTCAAGAACTTTAATCGATTCTTGATCTTGAATCTCATTCTTCTGGTTGAGGCTCTTGTAATTTACAAAACCACATATCCAATTGGGGTCAGGGACCCAGATCAATCATAGTCTCGTTTTCACCATGTAAATAATGTTGACTCTGATGTTGTCCATGGATGCTTTCATCACTATTGATTTTTCCCAATTTCATTTTGAGTTAAACAATTGTCGACCATTAAAAGCTAGGAAGAGAATTGTATTTTTAGTAAATAGATGGCCTCGATTTAACTTAAAAACATTAAAGATGTAATAGAAATTGTGTACACAAAGTTATAGTCATTACATTAATAACTTATATATCAAACCAACTTAATAATGTACAATCAATCCCACCTTTCAAGATTATAGTATCATTTGAACATGTAACTTTTTGGAAGGCTGGTATCTACTAGTAACACGAATACCACTGAGTTAATGACCCTTTGATGCATCCATCCAGCCTTTCGAGATTGGTTTAGCTAAGAACATGTCAAGTCTTGCCTACCTTAATCTATTATACCTCTGTGCCATGATTCAAATCTTTCATAGGCCTAAAACTTATGAACACCTTTGATTCATGAATAAAATAATACATTGTGCAGCATTAGTGAAATAAAAATCTTTACTGGACTTTGAATATAGTGATAAGCAGTAACATAATAACATTCATTATTCAATTTATGTGAAAAGTTCATCTTGTTGGTACTTCTTAAACCTTTTCTAGGCAGATAAGCTCAGGTAGATCAAGTTGTAACCATTTCCAATTTTTGAAATCTTGACAAGCACATCAAACAAACTTGTTACCATTTCAATTACAAATCTCAAAAGCAACATGACACGAAATAATTAATACACTTTAATTTTATAAATCTGTTAGATCTTAAAGAACTTTTATAATGCAAGGAACTTTAACCCGAGGGCAACTTCATTTAAGTGGCAACGTATAAGTATAAATAACGAGCAAGGTCACACTCAAAGATTTCAAAATCCTGTCCCTCGATTTCCATTAGGGCAACAATCTATGAAATTTTATTTTTTGTAGATTTTGGATATATTTTAATATTTACTTATTTTTATGTATATAATGATGATTATATTATTCTCATACACACTACAAAACAAATGAATTTTACCCATAAAAATCACTTAGGTAAATTTCTGTCGGTGATTAACGATGGATAACCCAGAAAATACCATAGGTTTGGTAAAATCCGATGTTTTTCGAGAAAATACAAATGGATCACCCAAAGAATCTTTGGATAATCTAATAACACTGATTTGAATTACTCATCAACAATTTACTCACCAACTTTTGTGACAAATCACCCTTTAATGATAAATTTTCTAGGGAAAACACGTTAACAAAAGTTTTTCGTTTAGTAATGTGAAGTGACATTACATATATAAAAAATATAGTTTATTTGATTTTTGAAGTATAAAAATTAATCTTCACAATAATAATTTTTAAAGAACTTAACTTCAAAGATTAAGAGATCAACTTATAAGGAATGAATGAAATAGAACATTTCTTGATTTATTTGAAGTGTAATTATGGCATTTTTAATTGGTAATATCAAATCTCCTACAATAAAATCTATAGAAAATGATATAAAACTTCACTACTAGAAAATTTGAGTATTTTCAACGGAAAATATCGTTGAAAATTTTCTACGAATTTTAGAGGATTATTGACAGAACAAAAAATTTCTACGAATTTTCAACGAATTTCCGTTGAAAATCTCTCACAAACATATATGCATTTTCAACCAAAAAAATTTCAACGGAATGTCTCGTCAAAAAGTTTTTGGTTGAAAATGTATTTTGTAAGAGATTTTCAACGGAAATTCGTTGAAAATTCGTAGAAAAATTATGTTTTGTCAATAATCTCTTTAAAATTCATAGAAAATTTTCAACGACATTTTCCGTTGAAAATTTTCATTGAAAATACTCAATTTTCTAGTAGTGCTGGGTGTAATTAGTAAATTTTTTAATAGGTAACACTATTTTTTACAAAAAAACATAAAATTCTATTTATATTCATTTTTATCTATAATTAAATAAATTTTCATTTAGTAGCAACGGATTTCTTAAAAAAATAGGTGACTAACACTACTAGAAAATTGAGTATTTTCAACGGAAATTAATTTTCAACGGAAAATGTCATTGAAAATTTTCAAAAAAAAATTGGTTGAAAATGCATTTTGTGAGAGATTTTCAACGGAAATTCGTTGAAAATTCGTAGAAAATTTATGTTTTGTCAATGATCTCTTTAAAATTCATAGAAAATTTTCCACGACATTTTCCGTTGAAAATACTCAATTTTCTAATAGTGTAAATGTCTTTCATTTAATAATGTAGGTGGAAGCCGATCATGAATCATACCATAACAGTTTAAAAAATAATATTTTAGAACGTGTCAAGGCCGTTGATCCAAAAAGAACGT
The DNA here is from genome assembly GCA_036898165.1 of Silybum marianum. Lineage (NCBI taxonomy): Eukaryota > Viridiplantae > Streptophyta > Magnoliopsida > Asterales > Asteraceae > Silybum > Silybum marianum. The sequence continues at coordinate 15,754,416 of CM072537.1, read as the reverse complement.
CTTTTAATTTTTTTTATAAACAATTAGTATATTATGAAAAAAAATTGAAGATATTTCAACAGTAAAGTAAAGAGAAATATTGATTCAATAATTAATCAAATAGTATTATTATAGATTAAATTAAAGACAATAACAATAACAACAATGACAATGTATTGAATCAACATAAGACAATAAACATATTTGTATAGATACTTTATTTCGTTCCGTTTAAAAAAGGTGAAGCTAAAATAATATATATTTTTAATAAATCGATGTAAAAAGGTTGTCAATATTAATTTAGTTACACTTTGAAACACTTTTAAACCCTTTGCAAAATGTGATGGTAGCTTTTCACACATTTGGTATCTATCTATGCATCATCCTCTTCTTTAAATTCAATCTTCCATCAACACTTTCAATATATCATTATTCCATCCTTCAATTAAATTCAATTCAATTACCAAATTAATCATGATCATCATCAACATCCTTCTTTCATTCTTCAATTCACTTTCTTATGAAACAATCATCTTCTATTCATTTTCCATCATCATCATCATCATCTTCACTATCTTTTTATTACTTTCTTTTATCTCCAAATACCCATCGACATACTTAGTCGATTACGCTTGTTGTAAGCCTCCAAACACTTTGCGGTCGCCCTCCCATTGCTTCCTCAAACATTCTCGTCTCAACCTCAGCTCTGACCCTGAAAGTGTCGATTTCCAAATGAAAGTCTTGGCTCGATCCGGTTTAGGTGAAGAGACGTATTTACCCCCCGCCATTTGCGAACTCCCTCCTACTCCTTCCTTTGAAGCTTCAAGAAAAGAGGCCGAACTCGTCATTTTCTCATCTCTCGATTCGCTTTTCAACAAAACCGGCCTCAACCCACTTGATGTAGACATTCTTGTTGTCAATTGTAGTGTTTTCTCACCGGTTCCTTCTTTAACAAGCATGATCTTGAGAAAATATAACATGAGAGAAAATGTGAAAAGTTTTAATCTTTCTGGAATGGGGTGTAGTGCTGGATTGATATCTGTTAACCTAGCTCATGACCTTCTTAAAACCCATCCAAATTCGAACGCCATTATCGTTACCACCGAGATCATAACCCTATTCTACTACACAGGAAAAGATCGATCGATGCTACTACCCAACTGCCTCTTTCGCATGGGCGGTGCAAGTGTTTTCTTGTCCAACAAGAAATCTTTTATAAAACAATCCAAGTATCTTTTACTAAATGTGATAAGAACCCACATAGGATCATGTGATAAAGCCTACAACTGCATACACGAGAGAGAGGATTCAGAGGGTAAAATAGGTATTTCACTTTCTAAAGAGTTGACCAGCATAGCTGGTCAAGCTTTGAGAGCAAATATCCATGCATCTGCCCTACAAATACTCCCAATAAGAGAACTCTTCTTCTTCCTCAAAACCCTAATTATAAAAAAAGTAATGAATCTAAAGAATACGAAGCCGTATATTCCCGATTTCAAGCGAACTTTCGAGCATTTCTGTTTGCATGCAGGTGGCAGAGGTGTGATAAATGAAATGCAGATGAAATTAGGGTTAACATGGGAAGATATGGAGGCATCAAGGATGACATTGCATAGGTTTGGTAATACGTCGTCGTCTTCATTGTGGTATGAGCTTAGTTACTTGGAAGCTAAAGGGAAGATGAAGAAAGGAGATAGGGTTTGGCAAATAGCTTTGGGAAGTGGGTTTAAATGCAATACTGCTGTTTGGAAGTGTAATGGGAATATCAAAACGTCGTCGTCGGATGGGCCTTGGTTTGATTGTATCGATAGGTATCCGATTCATGTTTCTTCATAAAGTGTTGTTTGTAAAACTAATTAGTTTGACTTTCTTGTCTACAAGTCAAATTAAAAGTCTACATCCTCAAACAAATCATCCAATGGGTATCGGAGTAATTAAGATTCTAAAATTTGTAATGATTATGTAATCAAGACTTTCAAATGACCTTATATGGAGATAATATCCATTAGAAGTGTTCGTATCACCTAACAGTGTGACTTCAAGTTGCTTACTGCAAGTTGTTTGGTCCCAATTTTAATTACATACGAGTTATGCAACTCGCAAAACCAATTTAAGTCATTGCGAACAATCAATGTGAGCTCAACTTGCAGGATTAATCTTGTGTCTCTATCCGAGTGTACATTATTGTAGCTCCAAGAGAATTATACTTATATGAAGCTAATCAAATAAGAGCCAATTTATTGGTTATTGTTTACTTTAACTTTAGTACTTACTCGGTTACTGTGACTCACTTACTGGTTAGGACAACAAGTTGTTATTCACTTATTTGGATATTCGGTTTATATTCACTTATTTAGACAACCGGTTTGTATTCGACAGTTCCCACAACAAGTTATACTTATGCTAATGAATTTGTAATTGTAGATTTAACTTCTGAGGTGTTGGTACAAAACTATACCAACATGTACCATTGATATCAATTAAGTTGGTATCAAGTAGAGTTGGTTGATACATGATATAAATATTTCATATTTGCATACCAATTATAATTGGTTGGTACACAATATTAGGAAAAAAAATGGTACTCTATCATGTTCACCCCTATTAAATACAACTAAGTCCTTGGAGTTTTAATGTTTATAATTAATGTAGTAATTAATACAACTAAGTCCTTGGAGTTTTAATGTTTATAATTAATGTAGTAAAATCTCATACACTTACCTATTTACCCTTGAAAAATACAATGTTTATAATACTTATCCGGTAAACACTTACTGATAAGATTTAACAGTACCCTTACATGGAGATTACGAAAATATCCAAGGGGGTTATTAAAGTTGCAATAATTTAACCCCCATTTAAAATGATTTAAGTTTTCGAAATTTACAACTATCTCCCTAGGTCCCCTAATTGTGTTCAAATTTAAATTTACTTTTGACTTCTTAGAGTTTACAATTGGTACCCTACACTTTGCAAAATACTATTTTAGATGTTTAATATCTAAAAACTCCCAAAACTCCTTAAATTTCATACAATTACAAACCGTTGATTAAAGTATTCTATGGATACTTTTGGGAATTATATAAAATATATAATAAAAACTGATTTTGAACGCACCAACCATATTTTGAGCTATACTTACGAGTGAGACATATAGGATATGAATGCAATGGTTGTGAATAAGGTCGGTCAACATCCTCTCAATCTCATTGAAAGGTCTGTCTGACTGTTAGCTTCAGAACCCCATAAGATTAAGATTAATAAGCTAGCCTAGACACCCGCCACAATTATATAAAATAAGAAAAATACATCCCATTTGCAAATCTCCCCTGTAGGTAAGGGGGTAGCAGAAAGAAAAAAAAAACTTATCATATAACATGAGATGTGAATTGTGAAGCCAAGATGCTTTAGCAGCATAACAGAAACATACATAAAAATCCCATCTTTATACAGATCATTGAAGATACTTTTACACCCATCACATAAGTTGCGCCTGAACTTGATGTAAAAAAGCCAACAGTGGATGTTAATGTTAATGGCGTGGTGGTCCTCGGTGGTGGTCGTAAGATCCCCAACCACCACCACCGCCGCCGCCATATACATCACCATATCCACCACCTGGATATCTCATATCAGGGCTTCCACTTAACATTCCATATCCACCGCCGCCACCACCACCACCACCACCACCTGGATTGGATACATTCATAATCAATACTTAATTACATTAAATTATCAGCATGCTTTCATGATCTTGAATTCTCCTAAGGGCTTTTAAGACATTTGCAATCATAAACCGATATATCCCACCTAGAGGTGGGGTTTGGGGGTATGCAGACTTGACTTCTACCCTAAGAAGAAACAAAATGGTTGTCCATGAAATGTAGGAATATTATATATATATATATATATATATATATATATGGTTGGGTTTTGGTGAGTTAAGGCATAAGAAGGGATCTCTACCCTTGGATTCACATTAGGATGAGATGCACCTAGATGAGTCATGAGATGCACCTGATCATAAAGCGTGATTCATGGGTGGGTTTGAGATGAAAAGTGATCAAGGGTCCAGATCCCTTCTTACGCTTCTCACCTTAACTCTCCATCTCACACGATCTTTCGCCTTGATAGATATATATATATATATATTATATAGAGGAAAATTCAAATGCGAACTCAAATTTGGTTGTGAATGTGAGGACAAATGAGGGCGCAACACGTGTCATATTCGGACCGAATTATCAAAGAAATATTCAGACTGAATAAACATTATTCAAACTGAATATAGTATTTATTCGGACTGAATAAGCATTATTCAGACTAATAAATACTATATTCAGTTTGAATATTTCTTTGATTATTCAGTCCGCATATGACACGTGTCGCGCTCTCATTTGTCCTCACATTCACAACCAAATTTGAGTTCTCATTTGAACTCGCCCCTATATATATATATATATAGTGTGTGCACGTAAAGGGATGACGTACCAAGGCCACGTGTTCTCATCTGCTCCCCTCGAAGCTTCTCTATTTCACGAGCCATTGAAATAAGATTCTTTTCCATTGCTTCCTTCTGAATCATATGTTCCTCATTCGCTTTCTTCATCATTTCATAATCTCTCCTACATGGCCCAATCAGAGACGGATCAATAAAAAATTTCAACCAGGGGTTTTATTAAAAATGACATACAAGTCCATTTCACAACACCAAGTGGTCTTTTTTTCTTTCTTTTTACCCCTAAAGTTCTATATCATTCCACAGTGAATCATCCTCAAATTTGTTAAAAAAAATAATCAAGATAAGTAAATTCATACCTCATCTCCCCAAGGTCTTTCCGCATTCCATCAATATCAGCCTTAACAGCCACCACCTGCTCATTTTCAGCCTTCAATCTACTGATATCCTTAGTCAGATTCTGAACTTGATTCGATAATTCTTGTCTTAATGAGTTCAGTTTCTGAGCTTCAGCTCTTAACTGACCCACATCTGCCCTCAAAGGTTCAGTCTCACGAAGCTCGGCCTCAAGCTTCATCCCTCGGTCAATTAAATCACGGGCCCTTGCTTCCTTATCGGCATGTAATTTGGGAATTATTTGAGCGAGTCTATGAATCTCGTCTTTCATCCCACTTAATTCCCTCTGAAGAACAACATTTTCTTCAACCACATGTCCATTTTCAGCTACAATCCGTTGTATATCTCGATGTTGAAGTTCAAGTTCTTCTTCAAGAGCAGCTGGGTGAGGAGGGAGGGGCCCGGGTCCACGGTGCACAATAGGCATCGGGCCATCACGTGGACCCCGTGGCATACGATTCCTTCCAGACATTTTAATGATCTTTTGGATACCTAAAAAAACTACCATAAAAAGCACAAAAATAGATTCAAGCTGTGAAGTATATATTCCTACATATGCTCATATAAGAAAAAACTCACCCGTTAACCCAATTAGTTTAATCTTGTACCGATGCTTTTTAATTTATGTAAATGTCAAGAAAACATATCAATCTTAATTGGTTCTACTTGAAATCTAAATACCCATGATATTGATGCTAATTCCAGTAACTCCCTATACAAGACTTTCAACTTCTGCTAACGAGCATATTTATTTTTCTATTTTGTACGAGTCCAAACCAACTGAAAGTAATTCTCACTTGTTTGCTTACCTCTTAACAGTTCCATTAAGAGGCAGCCTCTGAATCGCGAATAGGTGAATTCTGTTTGGCAAAAAATAAGGCTGCCTATTGATGGTTCTAAAACCCTCTGAATCATTTTGTATCCTGGATCCCCCCTTAATCATTAAGAGCCCTAATTACATCCTGAACAGTTACCAAACAATTATATTTCATTTTGCACTATATCATAAGAGCCTCTTAATCATTCTGCACCAAACCATTCAGCAACTGCCAAACAGCCCCTTAGAACCATTCGAATCATCCTAACATTAAATTTCATTCATTCCAGTAAATATGTTTTCCATTGATTGTGGATTTTGTACTCAATAGTCTATAATGTTAAAACAAGAATGTGAATCCCTCCGATTCTCTGTTAACACTTCGGCTATTCTTTCAACAAGAAAAAACTCCAAAAAAGGCACTGTCTCAACTGTCAAGACTCTCATCAATAAATGACTTATGAAGTATGAACATTTTGGCCTTCTTTTATGAAAACAATTAAAGGTTAATAATTTTTAAAACTTAGAAAACAAATGCTAAAATAAACAAAACAAAACAAAGCATATGTTTTATGATTGCAAAAGAGAAAAAAACGTGATGACAAACTAATGGAGAGCATTGAAAAAAGAAGAATCAAGACTATTAAATCGTAAACAATAGACAAAGGTTATACATACATATATCGTTGTCTATAAGTTCTAATGGGTATATATAGGTGTAATTGTACAGTTGTACCCTCTATTTTTCAGACTCCTTAAACCCCCAAAAACAACATACTATTACTATGTACCCGTATCTTGTATCTATATCCTTGCAATATAGACTAGTGTTATACATCTTTAACTATTGGCTACATCTTTCTTTACATATACTCATAATGTCCTTTTGTTTAATCATAAACCCAATAAAATAAAATAAACACAATACCAATTAAAAGAACTTATTTAAACTGGTACCACAATGATTGACACACTTCATTCATTTGTCATAAAATCTTGTTAAACAACTTCGCTAACCTATTCCTACACGTTTCCAGTCTCTAGAATTCAAAAATAAAACCTAATTTTAACAAAACGAAGTTCGTGAAATCAGCATAGAATTGCATCAATAGCAACAAAACTAATGAGTGCATACATTAACCAATGATACAAATATATAAACAATTGGGAATTTGATCACGAGCAATACCAAGAATTTAATCAAGACAATTTGGTTCAAAAATGCAACGAAAACACACTCAAACAACTCCGATTTTCAATTATTTTAGGTGCTGACGAAGAAAACAGCGTTGCAGGCGGATCAAGAGTGTGGATTCGCAAGTTGAATTGTATAATTGAAGGAAAATATAACACATATAAAAGAATTTTACCTTGAAAAAACTCGAAGGATTTGAAGGAGGGATCGAACACTTTCACCCAAAGAAACCCTACACGATGTACGGTATGTTAGAAGGGAAATTGGTTCAAATGGTTTTTTATTTTTATTTATTGGTATGGGCTTATTGAGGAACTGGACTAATAAGCCTTCAAGCCTTCTTTTAACTTTCAAAGGATGTTTTCAGTTTGATAGTTGGTTAATGATATAAAAAGTTGTATATTTAATTAGGGATGTGTATCGGATGTGATAACCATCAAGACCCGAATTTTAAGTTTTGGATTTTGGATATGATAACCAAGACCCGAATTTTAGGTTTCGGATTTTGGCTATCATAACCAAGACCAGAATTTTAGGTTTCGGATTTTGGATATCATAACCAATACCAGAATTTTAGGTTTCGGATTTTGGCTATCATAACCAAGACCAGAATTTTAGGTTTTGGATTTTGGATATCATAACCAACACTAGAATTTTAGGTTTCGGATTTTGGAGTGCTTCGGATTCAGGTTGTTTGGGTTTCAGGTTGAGGTTGATTGGGTTCGAGTATAATTATAATGCAATATATATATATATATATTCAATCGGTTGAGAGATTGAATAAATCGATAGTAAGTTCTGGAATTAGAAAACATTTCGACCGACTTAAATTTAAGATTTTCAAAAATAATTAAAAAAATAAATACATTTATATAATATTTAAAAGTTAAAATTTAAGAAAATTTATTGAAATAGTCATTTTTAATGTGTGGTTTCACCTCTCAACAATGTTTTTCCTAGAAATAGCCGCAGGTCCGCAATTTCCTATGTTCGCAAAAAAAAAATGTTACACTTTTTGTACGCAATAACCTATCCTCGTAAGTGTCAACCTAGTCCCTGAGGTTTTAAAAATTACAATTTCTACCTAGGTCTGCAATTGCAAACCTGTTGTATTGCAAATCTGCCACGTGTCGCCATAGGGTATTTTTGGCAGTCGATTCAGTCCAGACTACTAAAAAAAGTTCAAACTGCAAACCAAACCAGACCGAGCAATTGGACCGGACCGCCAGACAACGCAAACTGCCAAAAACGATCCGGTTTAACTTGATTTGACCTATTTAACGATTCAATTATTTTTCTAAACACCCATACCGTAATAAAGCCTCTTTTGTATGGTGCTTCCATGGTTTAAAATGTTAATCGCTCCTAAACTTTGTAAAGCTCATTCTAATTGCATTAAAATGCCAAAACATAAGCCATTATTTGTGACTTATCATTATGCATGATCTATGACAAAATTAATATTGTGGTTTTGCATCACCACGAGCTTGTCTAATCTTTATGGGTCACACTACTTTTTATTCATAGCATTCTTATTTCTTCTCTATAAATCAATATGTTTGAAGTTAAATTATATAAATGTATATATATTTGTACTAAAAAATGTTGTTAGTGTAATTGTGTATGTATATTAATTATTTATTTTATTAATTTTTATATTTGGTATATTAATTAAAATTATATATAAAAATGTATTATAAAGAAAGAAAATTATAAATAAATAAAATTTAATAATATCTATTAAATCATTACAAGTTACAACACTCGACTGGTAATGACGGCATGTATTTGTGAATTTAGCATCTATATTTTTATGTGTTAAATTGTTTTTATTTTTCATAAATCAATTAATGAATGAAAAATGAAATCTAAACTAAAAATTAAGTATATTTTTAACTTTGTTAAAATTTACATTTTTAAAAATTATGTATTTACATTTATATTTATGAGATTGTTACATTTATTCATTTGCGTTTGTAAAATTACGTTAAAATACTGCAAAAAAACAATTTTTTTAGAAAAAACTCTCATGCAAGAGTTCTTTTTTCATAATGTGTGTGATACTTTTCTTGGAGAGTTCTTTTTTCATTCTGCGAGTGGTTGAGTAATTAGTTATTACCCATCTTTATTGAATTTTATAATAATTAAAATAGGATTTAGTTTTTCTAATAGTTGCCTTAACGTTAACAAAAATCTTTTCGGGAAAAATAGATGAAAACATCATTATACTTTTATAATTTTCTCAATTTCATATGTGAACATAGGGTTGGATTCGCGTGAGATCGATCTGTTTTCGTAATATCTGTGAGACCATATTTTTACATTTGAATTTCACAGCAAAACATTATAAAGGTAAAAAAATTCCGAAGAAACATTGTGACGGTTACTTTTTGTTGTGAAGTTTCAAATGTAAAAAGATGGTCTCACGGGTTTCACGAAAACATCATGGTCTCACATGATCCCAAGTCTGTGAACATATAATGTTGTGAATCGCATGTATAAGCTTTTAATATCATGATATAAATGGTTAACTTGGAACAAGAAAACAATTATAATATTAATACAACTGTTATTGGTGAAACATGATAAGAAGAAACATGGTGATTATTTGTTTCACTTGACAGTTGCAATATTAAAGAAAAATTGACATCGGACAAGACAACACCTATATTAGGATCAATCTAAACATACAATTGAAATGATGGAAAGTGATACGATACCCAAATATTGGGCAACACGATATATAAGTTCCAAATGTTTACATTCGAGACATCTAAGTGGTCCTAGTATTGATGTTAAGTTGTTTGCATTTGAGACATCTATCATTATCTTAATTCTGAGTAATTAACAAAATTTATCATCGAGTTATGGATGTCGAGCTTCGATATGTATTTGTTCCCATTGTTGTCGTTTCTATCATTACCATTTATGAATCTCAAGCACCTGACGAGATTATATTGTGGTCGTTTTTGCCCACTATGCTCCCATAATGGATGCCGAGCCCCGACAGATCCGTCGTTATTGCTCATTTATTTACCCATATTTGACGATTCTCATTTTCATGTTCAAGATAACATTAGAAAGAACTCAACGATGAAAAACTACTTGAGAACTTCTATAGCATAGAAAAGATATTGAAGAAACTTGGTCAAACAAAACAAAAGATATTGAAACATTAAAAAACCTTTGATGTTATTCTATAAGAATAATTCTTCCATGACCAACTACCGAGTGCGTGGAGAATATCGTTACAAGAAGAGTGGGCAAAGCAAATCCCTAAATTGGTGTTATCGCACTATTACATCCAATTATGAAAAATGAGAGAAATCGATTGTATTATTTGCTCAAATGAGATACAAGGTACCTATTTATACTAACTCAATACAAATAGAAATTACCAAACTACCCAAACACTATAATATTCTAATAGGCCCCCTCAAGATGAGCATGGAACATTTTCCAATGTTATCGAAAGAGAAAGATTTCTTAAGTTGTAACTTGCCTTACTGCCTGAGTGGAAAGGATTGCACAGAATACTCTACAATCCGTAGTGAGGAAAATGGGAAGAGCTAGGAGCTGAAACTGTAGAGGACCGGTCTTTTCATATTATTTGTTTTCAGGAAAAATACCACATCAGTCAGACCGCCTGTTGCCTCTATGAAAAATCTGAAGCCGCAGTATAAGTAAGTTTGCACTTTCAAGTAGTTGTTCTTTTTTTGTGCTAGACCAAAAAACAAAAGCAAACAGAATGAATAGAGGACACCCTTTTATTGGAAAGCAAAAACAACCTCTGGTAATGAATGCAATCTATTTGAATCTTTCATTGGATTGAAGGAAATTATTTTCTCGGTTTATGAGTTATTCTCTATCAAAATATGCAAATTCCCATTGAGATATAATATTTCTGACCCAGGAAAACCCAGTAAATGAAGCGTTTTTTTTCCTTGTTGATCCATAAAGTGAAGGTAATTATGATTCGGGTTTCACACCAAGGAGAAAAAGCTCTATGAATTCTCTCTCATCAAAAGAAAGAAATTATGAATTGGTGCCTAGAGCTCTTATCAAGGTAAGTGAATCAAAACGTTGTTCGGAGAATTTCGGAAGATGCCCCTCAAGCCATCCTATAGAAAACGATTACTTCTATTGGCTCGAGCAAGGGGAAAGCGTCTAAGGTATAGGACAACTTGCTCTAAGGCGAATTAGTTCTTGACCATTAATTCTTTAATATAGACTATTTACTATTTAAAGGAAATATTACCCTCCCTATGCCATAGTCGAAAGAAATGTTCCCCGAATGGTCTGCAATTTAGAGACATGATTCGCAAGGGCATTTATTTAGCATCATAACGCAAGGAGCTTACCCTATTACCCTGGAACTAATATTGACAAGTGACATATTCTATAACTGAATGCCCTTGTTGAGATATAAAACCGTAAATGAAAAAGAGTAGTTGACCCGAACTCGAGATGCCACCGACATCATTCTCGACAACAAGAAATGTTAAGAGTTATGAGAGATCCCATTGTTGGGGAAAAAAAGGTTGATAGGGAGCCTTGTTCTCTAACCATCCAATTGGTCCTAGTCTGCCAACAGGGCTTAAAAGCGCTGAATGCCATAGTTTTTGATTAAGTTACATGGTTGTTTTAACACTAGGAGTCTCTTTAGGCAGTCCCATGATAGAAGTTCTTCACAAAGAGGAGTTCTTTTTATTTCATAAGAAAAACACCTTTTCTTAGTAAAGCGACCATGGACTTCACCATTCAATAGCCCCTTACCCATTGAGTCAAAGGGGCAGAGGAGTCTCACAGCAAGCCCTAGTTCAAGGTAATAGCCCGGATGCCTGGAATATAAGGATCAAACAACCCTTTAAGTGTAATCTTTTACTTTACACGTAAAATAGTAAGTACATCTGATCCTATGTTGTTTCCTCCAAAGCGGTCATAGAGCGTAAGGTCGTTTTATCTACTTTTGTTGCGATGATTAGAATGATCTTATTAATGCTAAAAAAGATGAAGTTGGACCAATTTCATATCTCCTTTTTCTTATCCATTTTCCTATGAAAGGAGAGAATGGGATGATCTGAGGATAAGTGGACGCCCGGGGGGATTAAAGGAGACGGATACAGACAAGAAGTAGCGATGGCTCTCTGCTATCACCACCGTATGCGCCTGTTGAAGACAACATTGATTTAACAAAATAAATAGAAAGGGCACTGAAGCTTTTTGTACTAAGATTAGTACATCCCGTATGAAGTACTCGATAACAATTGATCCTTAGTCAACCTATACGTGAGAGGATAGGGACAATATTTGACAGATTCCCTTCAAACTTTTATATAACTTTAGAAAGTTATATGCCACCGCATAGGACGCGAATCAAAGAGTGGAATAGTTCCACGATAAACCTTGTTACCGCGGGGATCGATATGACCATCTCCCGGCCGGAAAACTCACTTGGCCTAGAACCTTTCCTTTTGTTTGCCTTAGATTAGAATTGCAATTGGCTAAAATGAAATTCTAACTAAAGCAAGTGCGGATATTAAAGCGACTAGGGAAAGATCTCGTATTGGCTCCTATCAACCATTATACTTAGGTAGCAGAATAAAAGCAAAGGTGAGCCCTAAGGGAACTAATAGAAACTTAACAGGAATTTGAACTAGAATAGTAACAGAAAACAACAAAATGTGGCAAGCCTCAATGTTTTGTCCTTACCATATGCCTCATCTCTGTTGTAGTATAAATGGTAGTACAAACATTAGAATTTGCAATTGCTTTATAAGATGAAAATGCTAAAAATAGACGTGATCATTGAAGAGCTTCTCTAAGATATTACATCAAATACTTAGGGGCGTTTGGTTCGCATAATGTTTTCTATCAAAGTAATTTGACTTTGAAGGAATTGAAATGGGATGTTATCAGGTTTGACCACCTGTTTGGTTGACAGACATTGGAATGAAATCTGTTAAAGAAATCAGAATTTGTCTATTTAGTTCACATAATGTAGCTTTGGAATTGGAATGAAATATTGGTAAATGACCAAGATATACTTTTTGAATATTTTGAAACTGAAATCCAACAATTATGGTTCAGATCGATGGTGGTCGGTAGTGTTTGGCGGTGGTCGATAGTGCTTCAGATCGTCGGTGGTTCCAATAAGCGGTGGTCGGTGGTGGTTCAGATTGGCGATGGTGGACGGTGGTTCAGATTGGCGGTGGTTGGCGGTGGTCGATGATGATTCAGATTGGCAGTGGTTCAGATCGACGGTGGTTCAGATTGGTGATGGTTGGCGGTGGTCGATGGTGGTTCAGATTGGCAGTGGTTCAGATCGACGGTGGTCAGTGGTAGTTCAGATCGGTGGTGGTCGGTGGTGGTTCAGATTGTTGATCGGTAGTGGTCGGCGGTGATTCAGATCAATGATGGTTCCGATCGGTGGTGGTTCAGATCGACAGTGGTTGACGGTAGTTCAGATTGGTAATGGTTGGCGGTGGTTTAGATCGATGGTGGTAGACGGTGTTTCAGATTGGTGATGGTTGGCGGTGGTTCAGATTGGTGGTAGTCGGCAATGGTTCAGATCGGTGGTCGGTGGTGGTGGTCGACAGTCGTCAACGGTGGTTCAACCGGTGATGGTCGGCGGCTGTGGTCGACGGTCGTCAATGGTGGTTCAGACCAGTGGTGGTCAGCGACAGTGGTTCAGATCAAGGAGGGAAGATGGGGATAGTTTGTCTTTTTGAGAATATGGGATGGAATGGAATTGAATTCCCTCTCAATTGTGATGGAATGATCAAATCCATGGATGGTGGAATGTGTGGAATTCAATTCAATTCCATTCCATAGGTAAACCAAACGACCGAATGGAATTTGGTCAACGTAATTGATCATTCCAATTCCGTCGGAATCTTGCGAACCAAACGCCCGGTTAGTGTACTAACCTGAATATGATCATATATGAATAAAATATCTAGAACTTCTCTAATTTCATGTCACCTCCGTTGATCGGATGCCAAATTCGAACAATAATAACTAACACAAGATAGAGATCATACTTGAGCATCATGTGTTTTCATTAATTACCAAAAATAACTTGATACATGATAAACTCCTGAACTACACATATGTTGATTTCTTGATATTCAGCATGAACTCATCAAACATCAATGGAAAAATGCAGTGACAAAGGAGTCAAGTAGATCACAACTTCATCAGATTACAACTATCGCCAGGAGAAGAAATAGAGTAGAGAATACACACTTGTTTTTGGTTCACTAAAATCTCTTATCGCAATTAGACAACTGATTTGAAATTCTGGATATTTGATGTTAGCTTATCTCAAATCTGAACTTCATCTTGTATCATAAGTCGAACTCCGAGAATAATTTCAAGACCTTAGATGCAAAATCCAAATCCAACTCATAACTCACATGTTGAAGTAAAATTGATCGATTTGTAACTAGATACATATCTTCGCTTCTCAAAATTGGATGCAAAATCAAAATCAAACTTAGATGTATAACCAAAATTTACTTCTGATGCAACACAAAAAAAAATAGATCGATCTCAATCATGAATCGGCTGTCTGTATCAACGCTTGTTATCTATTTGACCTAGCATTAAGGGCATTACTATGATATACGAGACGAACGGAGAAAAAATCGCGATTGGTGTGGAGGAGAAGGTTTGTTTATAATATAGTTCAAGAAAGAGTTGGAGTAATTTTGAGTAGGAATCAGATGAAAAAGTAGCAAGGAAGCCAAAAAAATTGTTATTAGATCTAAGAAACAAAGAAAATTGAAAAAGAACACTAGATCTGGAAGAAGAATAACCAAAAATCATAGATTGTTCTTCACGACGACTCACGAGTACTCTAGGTGGTGGAAGATCCAACCGAGAACGGAATATTCACCGAACTCACATTTGTAGCTATGATACCATATCATGAAAATAAGAGAAATTGATTGCATTATTTGCTCAAATAAGATATAAAGCACCTCTTGATACTAGATTGTATGGAAAACAACCTAACAAACAATGGCAAACGAATAGTGATGTAAGTATACACCTCTAAACACCATCGTCTATTACAAGTAATACGGTAAGATACCGGTTATTGATCCAGGGAAAGTAAGATTTAAAATATTTGGAAGTTCAAATTAGAAAATTCAACTTCAGAAGGCGAAGGCAAATAAATGTCTTTGTGACTGAGTTTCAACTAAATTAGATAAATAAATAGTAGTTTAGAATCAAAGGTGTATAGTTTAGTTACGACTTGTAACAAACAATATGGTGGACGCATTCTACAACATATTTTAGCACAAGGTGATGTTCCAGTGTTAGTTCCAGTAGCTTAAGATACAATGATTAATATCCAGCCATCAACTTAAGAGCACTCTGTCAGAGGTTGAGACAAACACTACTCGACATATCATTGCTCAAGTTGTCACTACTTGTGATATGGGTCATGACACAATCTTTCCTCTTAAGTTGCATGGGCTAGGAAATAACATCTATTCTTAAGTACCTTGAAAAGATTACTTCTATGTCACTCAAATGGTGTGTGTATAATGACTTAATTTCCTTAAGTCTGTCACACTTTAACACTTTTAACAAGTAGCCACTTGTCAAGAATTATGTTCGTTTAATATGAACTCGAATGAAAAGTTGGAGTAAACAATTACATAAGCAATGTCCACTTCATGTAGTTTTGGGTCTCAACATTCCTTTACACCCCAGTTAAGGGGGTTAGTCTATCATTGTTTGGTTTGTTTGTATATTGAGAGAATAAAGAGTTAAATGATAATGATTAAAAGGCAACAAGTAGATTATAATAAGTAAAAGAAAGATTGAAGAAATCGATCTAGTAACCTAGAGCAAGAGATAAGAGTTTCTACAACTTTAATATAATCAAGAGACTTGGTATCAAAATCTAGAACACAAAAGAAATTGTTTAGAAACTTGTACGTAAAGCAACTAAGAAACTAGAAATCATAAACTTCAAAAGTATCTAAGCTTAGAACAAGAAAGTAACAAGCAAAAACATTCAAGAGTATCCACGCATACTAAAAATCCCAGTGAAAGCTTCCTTTAAATACACTAGGAAGGTGTCTTACTAAAGGGAATAGTACATTGTCCACTTTTGATTGAGTACACCTAATAGTAGGGGTGGCAATCATGTCGTGTTTGGGTTGGCGGGTCAGGAATGCTTAACCCGGACACGACCCATTTAACTAATCGTGTCGCATTAATCAACCTCAACCCGTAAACGTTCGGGTTCGCGAGTCATAAACGAGGTTGGCGGGTCATAAACAGGTTGACGGGTCAAATAATAATACAACCAATAATTTTAAACAGGTTGGCGGGTCATATACGGGTTGGCGGGTCAACCCTCGAACGTTTACATAAACCCGGACACGACCCTCCTAATAAACGGGTTGGCGGGTAAAAAATGCAACCCAAAACCGTTTATTTTCGTATCGGGTTCATGTCGTGCTTCGTGCCGTGTCGAGAATTGTCACCCCTACCTAATAGTACTACTATCTGGACCAAGAAAAACATAATCGAATGACTGAGTTTTGGGCATATACACTAACATAAAATAGTTTCACAATGAGAGACATATAGTTGTGGACAGTTAGTGGCTTTCCTAGTTATCCAATGAAGTTTGATTCCTAGTTATCCAATGAAGTTTGATTGGAACATGTATGAAAAGTTAACTTGCAAATACTCCATGAATAAGGTTGGATTATTTTAGTTACAAATCTAGGAGAAAATTCATTGGCTCCAAATTGTTTATGATAGAGTTTTAATACATAAGAAAAATAAAAGATTCAGTGGCTTTGAGATAATTCCATGATTAGATCAAACGACGGATCTTTTAGGAGTTGTAACACCATAATTTCCACCCTAAAATATTATATAACACAATGTTTTCCAAAATATATATTCAAATCATTTAAAGTTCATGGTACCAAACATAATGCAAAATAAAACACCACTACTGTAGTAGAAAACTTAACATACAACACCATTTATAATTACGATCCAGTCTTATCCACTCCTGTAACGAGCTAGGTTACATAAACTAATTGAAGTTATAAACATAGTGCATAATATAACGGTTATAAAGTACATTAGATATTTTAAACTTTAGTCTTGTTTTATCTAAAACTGATACTCCTTTTGAGATGCTAGCTAATAGTCAACTTCAAAACCCTATAAGAATTTAAAGGTGACGATTATCTAAAATGGAAATCTTCTGGCTCTCAACTCCCCACTTATCTATCTTAAACGCTGCCTACATTTCCAACCGATCTCTTGATTGAATGTAACTTTACATCTCTAATTTAATCCTCCAAGTTGGACTAAATGAAATTTATCCCATGAACTCTTGTCTTTTTTTATTTACATAACCAATTCCTCCATAATTTATTTCATAAAGTCTGGGTGTTACAACTTCTATGTTCGACGTATTTTATTAATTTGATGCAACCTAGATATAATGGGTATTGAAACAATATGTTTGAGAATTTATTTAATACTATCAGGCACACTAACAAAACAAAGAAACTATCAAGGTAATGTTAGAATGTAGAAAATTAATTACTATGATCAACTAGATTTGTATTCCTTTAAGGTAGATTATACAATTATGAAACCAAAAGCATCATATATTTTGACCAAAGTGCAAGTACAAAACTCATGATAACATGTCTATATGCAACCATTGTTTCATATTGCCTTGTGAGGAATAATACCAAACCTGATATGGGGTGAGAAGACAGTGTTAGTGCAACCTTTTGCCCCCCCCCCCCCCGTGACGCTCCCAAATCGATCGCTATCCTTTTCTTGCTTTCTTGTTGTCTTGAATTGTTATAGAGCGGCTTTATATCAGGTATAGTTGGTAGGATGAAGTGGGATGAAGCCTTAGTGGATATAGCAAGTGTGACGGGGAGGCGGCTCGGGCGTAGTGGGTCTGGACGCCTAGCATGAAAGACCCTTCTCTGGTAGCGGGGGGGGGGGGGTTGCAAGAAAAACAAATATTTTTCAAAAAAAAATCAAAATTTTAACCGAATCATGCAATCATAAAGTGGAAGAGATGTTTGAGTACAAAGATTAAATACCAAATCTCTCAATATAAGCCTTACAAACAAATCACCACAAACATGACAAAATGTAAAATGATAAGGAAGAGATACACTACATAAGATTTACGTGGTTCACCCTGAACTTAGGGATCAATTAGTCCATTACTAAATGGAAGAGTTTTGTCCACGGATTTTTCCCTAGGAATCCGTCGCTAAAGAATGATTCGTCACAAAACCATCACAAAGTTTGTGGGTAAATTGTTGGTGGGTAATTCAAATTAGTGACAGATTACCCAGGTATTCTCTAGGTGATCCGTTAGTATTTTCTTTAAAAAACATCAGATTCTACCAAACTATTGATACTTTCTTGGTGATTCGTAGGTTATCACCAACGGAAATTTTCCTAAGTGATATTTATGGATAAAAATCATTTGTTTTGTAGTGGTCTACACATAAACACTTCTCCAGGCGCTTCACTATTGTTGTTCTTTAAATGGTAGAACAAAACCGTACAAATCAATGTTACAACAGATATATGATACACTTAACCTAGGAAAAATGTATTGTTGAAACCTTGGAAGTAGAAATAAGCCCGTCTTAAATTCTTTAATTCCAAGGAACATATTTAATACATTTGACGTGTGAAAGCTCTTCTTGATGATCAAGTGCAATATTGATTGATGTATTATTACGAGAGGAATCTGGAATCGTTGAAAAGGACCGTTCGAAATAAAGCAAAGGTAAAAGGATATGTTATTGCATCTTATCTCGTAGATAACTTTATATCTATTATTCCCTATATTTTGAGTCCATGATAAAAGCGCCACTAAATCAGGAGGCTCGAAAATTTTCCCTAGATATTTCTAGTCTTTTAGGGAGCATTTCCCTAGTAAGCATTGGGTTCACCGTTGAACTTCCAACAATCATACTACTAGCAAACGTTTCCGTTGGTAAACAAGGTTGTTGGTCATCCATTTATACCTACATCTATCATTTATTGATAGGTAAGATGTCGTCGGTAATCCGATGGTAAACTGTCGATAACATGTGGTCCCATATTCAATTTTTTGAAAGTATGAAATTATTTTTGCAACATATTACCAACGCATTTTTGCATTGCTACTTTTAAAAATTGTACACTATATTATTTTCTAACTGATTTTTTTTTCAAACGATCTTTCAGTCTAAAGTCCGCCGTTAATGAACATTTATATGATAGATTACTGACTACTTCTTTTGATGGTGAAAGTTGACTCTCCCAAATTTAACCATATGAACATTGGATTATACTGCGAATATAAATATAAATTATATTTCATTTTACCAATCAAAAGTAAGACGGTTATATGTAATATATTTTTTTTAGTGTAGATTCACTGACACAATTTTTCATATTAATATGTTTTTATATTAATTTATTACATTAAATTTATAAATTAAACTAGCCAAATAATTTGTTTTCATATATTCCTAATTAAATATTAACACAAAATAGTTAAAAATTATATTTTATAAAAATTATGCTCAAAAAATATATAAATATGCAAATGTTTCTCGCCTCCAAGGCATTTATTTTATCCACAAATGCATTTAATGGTCATATTTAGTTATCCACGGAGACAATTTGTGGATTAAATTGTTTGTCATGCAATTAAGAAGTCAGCAAGTCTATCAATTAACTGCTATCTCATGCTGAATTTTATTTTCTGGATATTTAAAAAAAAAGTAGTAAAAAAGTTATAAATAAAAATTGATGGTAATTATAAAATATTAAACTATTTTACTTTGTTTTTATAGATATGATAAATTACCTGTAAGGTATTAATTTTGTTTTGTTTTCTGTTTTAAGCGTTTCAATGTATTATATCTTTGTTGTAAATAAGAAAATATATTACATATTTGTTAGAATTAATAAAACACACAATAACTTTGTGAACAAAAATTTGATCGTATTATCATTTTGAAAACAAAAGAAAATCTTTCATATGAAACGGTTTATTTAGTAAATATCAAAATGAATTTTCTAAAATAAGAACCGTAGAAAAATATATTCCATTTTAATGCAATCGAATCAGCAATTTAGAATTTGCTTTTAATTAGAGTGGGGGTTTACTTTCAGTTTTACAAAAGTTTCACACTAAATGGTTTGGTTTACGTCAAACTGAATCGAATCTAATCAAATTGAACTAAACTTTATTTTTGGACTCTTATAGTTCATTGTTTTACATACATAATAAGGATCAATTAATAATTTCTTTTGAGCAGTGATATTAAATAATTATTGTAATATAAGATAAAATAAAAATTAATTGTAGTTACAAAATACACTACTAAAACACATAAAAGCCAGTTTCAACGATGCACTATGAAGACTTTTGTGTTCCACCATGATGTACAATGAGGTTAACTGAATTGAGCTAATCATTCATTGGATGTTAGATTTTGTCAATCAATCCGATCCAATGGATAATTGGAACGTTTTAATTCTATCTATTATATATTACTATTGAGTATCCAATTAATTAGATTATATGGTCATCTAGGGACTAAGCCAATATTTTCATCCAGAATCGTCCTCTTGAATATAATTTTGTAGACATAAATAAACAAATATATAAATGTTTATATGAATAGAAGTTATAAATCCAAAACTAAACATATACAACTATTTGATAAAAGTGGTACAGTGACAAATTCAATAATCAACTTGCTGAATTTTAATTTTCTTGCAATTCAAACATCATCTAGTACTGTCGATTTATAAGACATTAAAATCTTTATAAAAATTGAACGTTGTATAATTAGAAAATATTTTTTTCTAGAAAATAATATTATAAGAATTTATCTTTTTACTCGATACCTATAATAAAACATTTTAAAGTAACATACAAATTATTTTTAACATATCAATCCAAAATATTTATTTTAATATACGTTTATAAGTTTTTAATATTTATTGTCAATTGGATTAGATTAAATCTTATCAAATCAAATCCATTTGATGTGTTAATCCGATTCAATTTTCTAAGTAGTCACACAATATTACAAAAAGGTTAAAAATTCATTTATTCAACCACCATGTTTCACGTCAACACGGCAATTCAAATTTGTTTTCCATCTTTCCATTCTACAAACTTGGCTTTTAAATATCTTTAGAAATTTAGTTATTAAATAACATTTTACATCTTTTCATAAAACATCAAGAAAGTAGACAAGCATCATCCTTTCGGTTTTAAGTAGTGTTTGGTATGCAAATACGATAGAATTGGACCGGATAATATAGAGATGGACAGGACAATAGGGTAGGACTCGACAAGACATAGTTGGACTGGACGAGACTTGACTGGACATGATTGGACATTTGGACCAGACAAGTGTTTGGTACGACTAGGACAAAAGATTCAAGGGGTTCCGTTCCATATTTCATATAGATAGAAGTATTTTACTATTATTATATGTTAAATGAGACCAAAAAGACGAAAATGGATAAGACATAACTAGATAGGTTGCCCCTAAAAGTTGTTTGATGATTTTATATATATATATATATGATATAATAGTTATAAATGACACAAATAAAATAAATATTTTAATATTTTAACGTAAAAACATTTTTCCACAAATTCATATACATAAATACATACATATATAATAGTACCAAGTTTGAATGAAAATTATATTTTATTCGGTTTGGAAGATCCTTATGAATTGGCGGGGGCCAAAGAAGATTGTTGCAGCAACAACGGTTGTGGAGGTAGAGGCAGTGGTATTTGTTGGATGATGGTGGTTGAGGAGGATGTGAAGATGGTGGATATTGGTGGTGGTGGCGACCGACCATGGTGGAGGACGTAGTTGTGGTCAACATGGCAGAGGTACGTGGTAGTGGTCGACGGTGCTAGTGGTGGTGGCGATGGGTGGTAGTGCTCGATGGCCGACGGTGGTTATGGAGGTAGATAAATGGTGGTTGGTGGACGACGGTGGTTGTGGAGGACGTGAAGATGGTGGGTAATGGTGGTGCTAGCGGCCGACAGTAGTGGAGGTGGTGGTGGTAGGTAGCGTTAGGGGTAGCTGATGGTGGTGGTGGGGATGGCTATGGTGGATTGCATGTGGCCGACGGTGGTAGTGGTGGTGGCGATGGGGTTGTGGTGGTTGATGGTCGTTGAGGTGGTAGAGGAGGTTTTTGTAGTGGAGTAAAAGGTGAAGGTGGCGTCGGCAGTGGCCTGACGTTGGTGAATGGAGACCATTAAAACATATACCATATTAATGTTAGCTATCAAACGAGAGTATATTAGTAATATTTTAGTTTCTATTTCACTCTTATAAGAAAAATCATTTCTAGTCCATGTTGTCCCAAATGGCCCCAGTTATTGTCCCTATCCTATGTTGTGCCAAATATGGAACAGTAAGTTCTTGTTCTATCTTCCATGTTGTATTAAACATGGGACAGTGAGTTTTACTCTCTCTTGTCGCATGTACCAAACGTAGCCTAAGTGGACAATAATTAGACAATTAAACATCATACAAAATAGAAGCATTCAATGGTTTCACTTGAAAGGATTTTGACAATGGGGAACTATAAATCAAGAAACAAAAATCATGGGTAAGAATCATAAATCTAAAATAACAAATATTTGCATCTCAGGATCAATAAAAGTAGAGGATGGGACTGACTCACCGAGTTAGATGTTGAATCGTTTTTTTACGAGGATGAGACGATGAGTGATGTTGGAGGAATGTTGGTAGATTAGAGTTTACATGGCGAGGAGGAGGATTAATAGGGTGGATGGTGAGGAGGAGCAGTAAATAACGGTGAGGAGGATGGACAGTAGCGTAGGCGGTGTCGACGAGGCTGGAGAATAACCGCCGAATCAGGAGGGTGATCGTGGAAATGAAAATGTTTTGCTTGTTTTTGCTTTTGTTTCATGCCTTCATCAAGTGACGGTTTGTGTTGTACTCTCTTTTGTTTAACATTATCGATCAAAAAAAAATTAGGGTTTTTTTTTCGTTCTATCTTCTGTTTCTTTTAAGTCTTTAATATTTTGATTTTCTAAGAGATTTGTAATGTTCTATTTTATGTTTTTATTTCATATATTAGTAGTTGTATGGTATTTTGATAATACTCGTATGTGTAATTGAATGGTTACTAGATGACAATCGATCGATTTGGTTCATGCGGAACTACCATTCAAGAACTGACTGATTCAATTCGATTCTAATTTCGTCTGATTATAATTGGATATCCAATCATCATCAGTTATTTTTAATTGGATTTGTTGTTTTTCTATACACCATTTTTGAATTAACTATTTTAATAACAAATAAAATACTTTATACTCGTAAATGAAATGAAACAAAGAGAGGATGTCTACTGAGTCAAACATGAATTGAGAGCTTGAGAGTTGAGAGGGTCACAATCAAGCCCATGACCTCCATAACAAATCTGCCAAAAGTCTCCCAAATTTTAGCCAAGATTTTGTTCTCCGGATATACATCACTTGTTCATATTTATCCTCATATATTTCCATCTAATTTGTATATACATCAAAAAAATATAAATATAAATATTTTATTAAGATACTAGAAGAATACTTATACGATACATCAAGATACATCTTAATTTTAATGTTTTATTTTATTTATTTATTTTCCTGTTGATGTATAATGATTTTATCTGGTTTTAAGAGAGCGATTTTTAATATTTCATTTAAAAGTTCTTTTTTATGTATTTTCTTTAATATAATATAATATTTTATTATATTTTAATTTAGTTTTAATAACAAAGTAATTTATGTTTGTTTTAATAATATAATTTTTTATAATAATAATAAGTAAGTATTATGTTACAACTTAATGATTAACTTAATTATACTCTAGATTTTTTATATTTAAAATGAGATGTGTATCGTGTACTTAATAAGCTATACTGATGCATAAATTACTTGTAATCTTGAATTATAAGTAATATACATCAACAAACAGTACAACATACATAAAAAAATTATTTTTAAGAATTTTTAACAGATATTTTATAATATAGTATAGATTTATTTAATTAAACATCATAAATAAATGATTAAAATAACTTAAAAATATGTATTTATGGATACCCATATATAATCATGGTGTACATATGCATACATATATGTAGACCCCAAACGCAAAAATCCATTTAGACTTTTTTTTTTCCCGGTTATCGAACATAAAATAATAAATAATTATAAAGTAAATTAAATAATATTAAATTAAATAAAACTTTATTATAATTATAAAGTACAATACAAAAAACTAAAAATCCAATGCAATTTCAGTTATTTAACGTTAAGGTTGTATGTTCCAATATTATTAACAAGTAACCATTAAAACTTAAATTTAACTTTTGATATAATATTGTAGTAACTTCTTAATTTTTTGGCGCTAATGCCTAGTGGTTCTGACAAACAAATCATAGTGATTTCTGTTTTGGATAGTGTGCATTCAAATTCCTATACTTGTGATTTTTGTTTTATAATGTATTTTCTAACATCTTGTTAATTTAATAAAATTTATGCCGTTAAAGAAAAATCATAATAATAACACTTTTAAAGGTCACGACTTTTTACCTACGACAAAATACATTAGGAGTTTGTACCATCACATCCATACAAGTACCCCTAACCAAACACCGGGAATACTCATAATCATGGTTTATGTGTGTGAATATATATATATAGAAGGAGGCTCAAGAGAAAACACTAAAAAGGGAAGAAGTGAAGAATACCTTGGGAGCCCTTTATCTGGATGGTATACACTAATACATACAAGCGTTTTTTGTTACTATGTACCAATGTTTCTATCATTACATATACATTGATGCATATATACAAATGCATGTTACAAATTACCGGTATGTATTAGTGCATAACGTCCAGATGGAAGGCTCCCAGGGTGTTCTTCACTTTTTTTTTGTGTTTTCCCTTGAACCTGACCCTATATATATATATATATATATATATATATAGGGGAAGGATCATACGAGAACCACCCATTGAAGAACATGCATTTGTGAATATGTATGTATATATATAGAGTCATGTTCAAGGGAAAACGCAAAAAAAAGTGAAGAACACCCTGGGAGGTACAGTTTGTAACCTTCAATTGGTTTGTATTTGAACTTTACTCTATGTATGTATGTATGTATATATCATGTATGTATATGAGCTTAATTATTTGAGAACTCGAGGTGAGATCCATGAAAACTTCTACCTTAGGGCTTGGTTTAACATGATTTTTTTTCTATCTAAGTATAATATTTAATATATTGATTAACATATATTTGTTTCACAATTTGATTGTTTTAAATGTATCCGTTTCACAATGTGAAACTTTTTACATGTATTTTTGTTTCGCAAACATACCAAAAATGTTCACATCGTTAACCAAGGACATGTGAAACAAACGCATCGCGAAACAAATATAT
Source organism: Silybum marianum (assembly GCA_036898165.1). Classification (NCBI taxonomy): domain Eukaryota; kingdom Viridiplantae; phylum Streptophyta; class Magnoliopsida; order Asterales; family Asteraceae; genus Silybum; species Silybum marianum. The sequence continues at coordinate 15,729,036 of CM072537.1, read as the reverse complement.
ATTAATCGATATTCTAAATCCTAGTCTTAGATGGAAAAAATCATATATGGAAAATCATAAGATGCAATAGTTCTCAAGTTTATCACAATTTCATGGGTTCTTAAAAGAATGCCCCTTGTATGTATATATATATATATAGAGGAAGATTCAAATGAGAACTTGGTAAATTTAAAGGAATAAAGGAACACCTTGTGGACCACATATGATGTGGATCCTATATAATATTAAATCATTTATGATTTAATATGATTTAATATTAAATCAGAAATGATTTAATATTATGTGGGACCCACATCATATGTGGTCCACAAAGTGTTCCTTTATTCCTTTAAAAAGGGGGGTTCTCGTATGATCTCTCCCCTGTATATATATATATATATATATATATATATATATATATATATAGAGGAAAGTTCAAATGAGAACTTTTGATTTCTAAAGGAACACTTATGGACCACATACGATGTGAGTCCGACATAATATTAAATCAGAAATGATTTAATATTATGTGAGACCCACATCATATATGGTCCACAAATTGTTCATTTGTTTCTTTAAAGAGTGGTGGTTCTCGTATGATCCCTCCCCTATATGTATATATGTAGAGAGAGAGAGAGAGAGAGAGAAAGAGAGGAGAGAGGTTAGTTTTTGCTGAAAATAAGAGTTACTCTGAGAATAGTGACAATATTTCTAAACCATCGGATGAGTTAAATTTGTCATCTAACAGCTAAAAAGGTTGTGGAACTTCAATTACATGTTAGAATCTCATATTGAGTAGATTTGGACTAGTTCTTTTTTAGACACTCCCTTCTCTACTTAAGGTTGTTTTTGGAGAGTAATTTAGGGTATCCACAAATTCTCACATGGTATCAGAGTTAATGTCTATATCATTATAAAGGCTCAACACTTTGGATCTTCTTTTATTTGTTTAACATCTAGCCCCTCATCTATTGAAAAGACATGTTAGAATTACATATCGGTTAGACTTGAACCAACTATCATCTATATCTATATGTGTTGAAGCCTACTAATTAATATGGAGGTTCCATATATTCTTATATTACCCCCTATTGATTGGTGACCAAAAACATACAAACCTTCATAAATTACCTTTTATCTTCAATTTTACTCACTTTCACAAACTTTTATATATCTCCAATTATTTTCACATCCATTAATTTATATGATTAAAATAACCATTAAAGATTATTCTCACGTTCTTGCTATTATTTTTATGCTCATACAATCCCATTTATATATGTATAAATATGCATAATGATGACATTAATTAAATTTGAAATGTTATTATCAATACTCATTGGAGTCCATAAACGATAAAACCAAATATTATTTGATTTTTAATTAATTTTGAAAGAAAGAAAAATGGACGTGGCCTTCTAAAAACCATGCACAAAAGTAATGATGTTATGGTTATAAAAAAAGTCGTTATAGGAAAAAGACATTGTACCATTGTTGTCATGACTTGGCAAAACCTAAGTGGACCAGGATACAACCAAATAAGCCGTTTTCTGCGTCCCACTGCTCTATAACGACTCCTTTTCTTTTTCTCTCTTTCAATCTTATTTAAAATTGGTCGTATTTGGTGTCTTTTATTTCTCTAGTTTCATGCATGTTTTTGTACATACAACAATATTTTTATATGGTTGATTTAAATAAAAAAAATTAGATATTTGTCTAGTTTCATGGATGTTTTTGTACATACAACAATATTTTTATATTTGGTTGATTTAAATAAAAAATTTAGATATTTTGATCAAAAGAGGTAACCAACTAAAAGACTAATAACTTCTGAATAAATCTGAACATGAAGATGCGTGGTGACTCTTATCGGGTAAGATTATTGTCTATTATACTATTTTGATAACCAAGAACGTTACCTTTTAAAGTAATTAAGTAAGAGTGGTTACTCTTGCCGATAAATGTTTACACGATTATCATTTGGTAAATGACACTTAATAAGGGTGTGGTCTAGGTAAGAGGTTAGTTTTACATAAGCGTTGATTGAAAATGGTTGTATACCAACTACCAAGTGTCTGGGTATGTATTAATTGTTTAATTAAAGCATTGATCGAGTCAGAAAAAACCACCTCTTTCTTATTGGGTCACGGCTCGATTGACATATTTGTGGGTCAGGAGTTGTTTACAAATGCTTATCCGGTTAGCAATTACTGTATCATTTACCTTATTGTATGAACAAGGCAGGGGGTCGAGTGACGATAAAGATGGAGGGTCTTACCTGGTAAGTGATGGTGACGCCTCTTGCCCGATAAGCGTTTATCAACTAAATTGTTGTATGATGGACTATAATCTTACACGATAAAATAAGTTAAAAAGTGTTGATTTTTACTGATAATTGCTTACCGATAAACTTTTGGGTAAGGTGTTAGTAAACTAATTAATAGCTGATGTTGATCGAGTCAATCTTTCCGGATCAAATTAGCACTATCGAGCAATAGATAAACATGCCATTAGAACTATCAAAACGGGATATTAATTTATGTTCCACAAGTCAAAAGGTATGATGACAAATGACAAACTAATTAAAAGGAAAATCTTTTGTATATACGGCATATTTTATTTTTTCGATTTAAAAAAATAAGGGATGAGAAAAATTTTAATTTAAAAATAAAGTTGTAAACGTTTTTTTTATCATTTCCACCGGATCACTTAATCTAACGTTTGATGGAATGTTTTTTGGTTTCTCATTTTTTTTGAAGTTTTCCTCTTAACCTCCCATCTATATGTATATATATGCTCATTTCATATTCTACTAGGGAACATAAAACATATACATTCTTTGTTAGATCTCATACAAATATCCAAAATATCTTTTACAAATAAACTAAAAATTCTCCATAACCGTGGATATCCACACCACCTTGCATGCAAGTGCGTATTCTTAATACATCTTTAAGTTAACAGGTAGACAAATTGTTGATAGCCCTGAGGGGTCTCGAACTGACAACCTATGAGAAACAAACCGAATGTTTTACCGATTAAACCACCCTTAATTAAAGGATTAAATGTGTGCATTTTTTTTTTGAACAAAGACGATTTTATTAACACTGGCAAGGTGCTAGAAACATCATTACAAAACATAAATAGCCAGGGAGAGGTTTTGAAGGCATCCTACCCAACTTACTTTGAGATCCCTACTTCTATCATACACCCAGAAGAATGAGCGTGTAACAATGCTATCACATATCCTTGCCTTTTTACATTACCGCCTCCAAGCAATCAAACTCCCTTTTTTTCAGCCTTAATGCCGCCACCCAGCTTTTCCACTTCTGAATCAAATTGAAATCAGGGATATCTAAATTCCACCATCTTCCTAGGCTCCGTCAAATGTCCTACACCAAGTGACACTCAAAGTACAAATGATTCACAGATTCGATCTTCACGTCATAGATCGGACATATATAAAGAGGAATTTACATCAGTATCTCTTTTAACAAGATTATCTTTTGTTGGAATTTTATTCAGCCTCATCCGTCACACGAAAACATTAACCTTTATAGAGACCAATCTGCTCCAGGGTGTGGGATTTTGATCATTCTCGAAGGTTTCTGATTTGTTAAAACCATCTTCTCATAGAGTCCATCTGAGTCAACTCCGACCCCTCCTCTTAGAGACTTTCTTAAGACAAAGTTCCAGTCATCCAATGCCACACGATCATTAATCATTTCCATTTTGTCGACGTCTAAAGCATATATCCTCGAGAATTAGAGTTTTAGGGGGAGATTCTCCTATCCAAGAATCCTCCCAAAACAAAGTAGATCTCACATCAACCACACACTTCTTGCTAAAAGAAAGGAGACTCGCCCCCTTATCTTCCAGATGCTGAATCGCCTTCAAAATACCGATCCACGTAGAACACGATTCCTTGTGCATTAAATTGGACCCAATAATATCGTAATGCCCGTAACTAAATTTAATCACTTTTACCCATACCGCATTCCGATCCTCCCAGAAGCGCCGGATCCATTTAAAAAGAAGAGCTCTGTTCAACGTGAAAATACTGTCTATCCCAATGCCCCCTTCTTTACGGCTTGCTAAGCATTTTCTCTGTTTTGCCTAAGACCATTTTTTCCACCCCGTCTCCTCTAATGAAAAACCGGTTGCGAATAGACTCTAGAGCCTTCTCAATCGAACTAGGGATTTTAAAGATGGACATATAATAAGTGGGAAGACTATTAAGGACCGATTTGATCAAGGTGACCGTCCTCCAACTGCGAGATCCTGAGCCTTCCACTTAGATAATATGGCCAGGAATTTGTCCACTATAACTTTCCGTCTATCAATTTTGGCCATATTGCAACCCAAGGGAAGACCAACGTATGAAAAAGGCCCTTTGCCAAACCCACACCCTAATAGACTAGCTAGTCTCCCAATGTCTCCTTCGTCCAGTCCAATCCCATACAATTTGCCTTTCTGTATATTAACTTTTAGTCCTGAAGTCAGAAAGAAACAGTGGAGGATTCTCACAATGTTTTTGGCGTTCAACTCAAACCACTCTCCAAAGAAAATAACGTCATCTGCATAAAAGAGATGTGACACCCTCACATTACCTCGTCCAACTTTTGCTCCTATAAAAATACATTTTTCTTCATTATTTACCGTTCCCATTTGTGTATAACTTACCGTCATCATTTTATGAATATCAAGTGAAGACGAATTTCCCAATAAAAGTAAATAACTTACATCTGTCATGGTTGGGGGAAAGAAGTAATATTACCGAGTTTGTCTAACATTAATACAAAGCACAACCATTTAAGAATCTGTTTGGCGAATGTTGTTTCGGCTTAGACGTAAGGGCAAATGGATTGCAAATGGAATTGGAATCCATCAAAAGAATAATAATGTGAAGGAATTGAAATGAAATTCAATGAAGTTTGATCACACATTTGATTGATAAATTGAAATCTGCATGTTTGGGTATACGCAGTTTTGGAATTGGAATTAAATAACAATAAATGACCAAAATACCCCATTGTGACATTTTCATATATTTTTTAAATAAAAAAATTATATAATGATAAAATTTATTGACGATAATAATAACCGTGACAAAGGTTTACTGGCGGTGGTGGCAACAACAATGATGCATGGTGGGAGGAAGGGGGGTGGGGGTGGAATGAACTTGAATTTCATCACATATGATTAAATAATGAAATATGTGATAGTATAAAATTCCATTCTATATACAAAAGAAAACAACCGAATGAAATTTATTTAACAAAATTATCCATTCTAACTCCTATATATATATATATAATATATCCGATGAGAATGTCAGAATCCTATGAACAAATACCAATATGATATTTAAAAGCCATTCAAAAGTTTGATATGCAGTAAGTAATATTTGTTAGGAAACTCGACAAAGGATTCTTATCACCGACATAATATTGATACAATTATAGCAATGACTAACGAAATACCTAAAATACCCTGGAAATGAACTCTTAAATTATTTAATATCTTTTGCCATATATGCACTTTTTTGAGAATTCACATGTTGATATTTTCCTCGCCTACCAAAAGAAAACCTATTTGCACAAAAATAGAAAGATCTAATGTGACATTATTGTCAGGAATTTTCAATTTCATCCAATCAGAAGCTGCCACCTGTGTTAAATAAAAGGGCAGTTTTTGCAAATAAATAAACTTGTGAGAACCCTAGTTGTCATGGGTAGTGGGGTCAATATGGGAAACATAGAAACAAAAGAGTTGATAACTTTACACAGCTAGTACATTATGGAGAAGATGGTATCCCACAAAAGTGTCATTTTCATGATTTACATAGAGACAAAACAAAATGAGATATTAATCCTCATCCACTTTTAACATATTCAAAAATCTTGTAAGAAAATGTTCCAAAGATGTTTCTGGATGTGTATTTTGAAATGTTGGTTAAATTTAAAATACAAATATTATTATAAAAAAATATGTATCTAGTGTATAACTCAGTTTGAGAAAAGGCAGAGTGACTTTGTTCAAATACAAGAGAGGCCGGGTTCGATCTTCAGCCTTGCGTTAGCCTCAATTCAATCTTTGAGTGAGTCAAAAAATGTCCCCTCACATGAATGTCATTGAAAAGGCAGGTTTCGTATGAGACTACCAGTAATCAACGTTTTTGTCCAAATTATAATAAGGTTTAGTTTATTGTGATGTTCAACAATTTAGTTACTGCAAAGCATTTTTCTATAGAAAGGCTAAAAGAATATTTTACTTGATTTGTCTAAAAGGCCTTTGGCTTAACGGCATTGAGTTTTTGGCCTCCTAGAAAATCAAAGGTTTAAATCTCAACAAAATTAAGGAGAATGGATGACTTTATTTATTGCATTTATCGTATATAAATATTATATTTTTTAAAAAAACTGATATTTTTAAGCTAAGATAAAAAAATTGATTAGATTGTGCAATTCTGGCCAACAACTTACTAATTATAAAGTGACTTGAAACATTATAATAAGTATATATTATAGTGCGTGAACGGAAGAGGGGCTAACTACTAAAACTTTTGTCGACAAACTTTTTTTCCCCGGAAAATTTGTCGCGCGTTAAATGGTGATTTCTTATAGAACTGTCATAAAAGTTGTTGGATAAATTGTTGGCGGGTAATTTAAAACAGTGAAAATTACCCAGAGATTCTCTTGATGATCCGTTGGTATTTTTTTTTAAAACATCGGATTTTACCGAACCATTGGTATTTTCTGGGTGATCCGTGGGTAATCAACGACAAAAACTTCCCTGGATAATTTTGTGGGTAAAAGTCATTTTTTTGTAGTGGTTATTAAAAAGCATGACAAGCCTAATAAAGCTTATAAGTTGGTTCATTTTACTATTCTATCAAGCTTAAACCTAGCTATTTGACTCAAGATCCATAGCTTAACGAGGTTAACGAACTCAACTAATGAGTCTAGTCTGCGAATTCTATATAAATTATTGTGACTTATATTTAGACCGAATTACATCTGTGGTCATTGTGCTTTGGCTAGCTTTTCTGTTTTTGGTCCATGTACGCTTTCGCTACTTTTTGGTTTTGATCCCTAAATGCCCCTCGTAAAATTTATTAATTACATCATTGGTCCTTATTTCGTGTTTTAGAGTCCAAAAACGTCTTTCGAGTTGAAAATCATTAGCAAGTATCCATTAAGTCGGTCATGTGCTCCTCACATGTGACGGTTGGATTTGTGTTTGACTGGTTGGGGGCACGGCATAATGGAAGGGGATGGAAGTGGTGTATGTTCTTGGTTGATGATGAAAGAAATGTAAGGAAGAAGAAGTAGGGTAAAATGACCACAGTGCCCCTCATGTGTGGGGGGGCGGGGGGCATTGCCTCTGTTAACGACACTCCATTAACGGTCTTAACTCAAGAGACTTTTTTGAGCTTTGAAACACGAAATTAGGAGCACCGGTTAATTAATGAATTTTAGGAAACAAAACCAAAAGGCGGTAAAAGCATAAGGACCAACGGTATAATTCACTCTTATATTTATTTAATCCGATAATCTTGGTGTTTGGAAACTTTGTTATGGTTTTTTTAGAGAAATACCCATTTTATATGAATGGACTGAAGGTTCAAGCGAATATGATAGCCACAAGACTGTACAGCAAAATAGATTTGTTATGACGTCTACCCGTATAGTAGACTGTTAAGTTTGTAGGATGAAGAACATTTCGTTTTTATATCAGAATGTTATAATAAATTGTTTGAACGAAGTAGACTATAACATCCCAGACCAATCGTACCAGATATTGTCCGCTTGTCCACAAATCTAGACTCACGATTTTAAAACACATCTTATAGAGGAGGTATCCAAGTCCCTTATAAGACAATTTTTGTTCTCCTCCCCAACCAATATGGGATATTACATAGACGACTTAACAATTTATAAGCTTTGTTAGAAGGATGAAGTTGGACACATAAAAATTTAAGTGTGGGTCTCCTTTTTTTATTAAGTATATAATATTTATATACAATAAACTGAACTCACACACATCTTATTGGTTTTTATGAGACAAATCCTTGACTTCTATGATGATGGGGTTACCCGGTATCACTGGGCCAATGGCCTTGTGGTTAGAAAAACTTAAGTTGTAATTCTTGTATACGTTGTTTGTTATACTGTTATACATATTTTGTTCATAAAATCACTTTGCTTGTTGTAAGATTAATACATATAGTTTGAGATAGATACATATGTATCCCTTCCCTTATTTCCGGAGTATATACACGTACTTGTAATGCATACAAATATAATTGTACATGCTTATGTTACATATCATATACAAAACACATAACCACATCACAATCGACAAACAAACAATCTTCCTACACAAACATAAAAGGATATTTAAGGTGGTGGAAAAATACGAGCATACAACTATATCCTTAATTCCTTGTATAGTCTGACATAACATATATAGTTGGCTACATGGTAGGTTACTTGTAGAAATAGATGAGGATTCGATTCTGGCAACTACAATGTGGGAGTTTATTGTGAACACTAGACTCTTAATTACCCCATCCACCTAGCGAAACTATTTGTATTTGATTTATCTCACACATAGTGATTTTGAGGTGGGTGATGTGGACCAACTCAAAGATTCCTGGTCTTAGACCTTTTTGCACTAACAATCTCTCTTCCTTTCATATACATATAACAAACACACATACATCATTAAGAAATTTGTTATATGCCCTTAATGAATACATTGGGCCACAAAGAAGAAAAACACAAACACATGTCGTTAATTTTCTACAAAAAAGGGTGTATGTGATCGTGTTTGCAGTAATCCTATTTATACAAACCGAAAACCACACACCAAGGTTAAAAAGAAATGTCGTTTTTATACAATGACATCAACATATACATATTTACATGAATAACCTTTTTCCCCTTCATTTCAATCTCTAAATATGATAGTTTGTGTCTAATGCAAAGAAGAGTTCTATTTGGATTAGTTAACCTCAACTTTTAAAAGGGTTATCTTGTTAATATCTTAAAATGGACCTGTCTAACACGTAAAAACAATTCATTAAGTAAACAATAACACGATATACACAATAATACAAGATTAAACCTTTTCGTATTTAGTTTTATGTTTTTACCCACCATAAAACTATAATACCTATATTTTTAAGGAAAAGTTTAGAAAAACCCAATAAACTATATCAATGGAAATGATTAGTCCTTAAACTATTTTTTGAATGAAAAAAGTATCAAAATTTCATTTTGAATTATTAATTTCCTGAACAAGTTTTTTAAATAAAAAAATATTAAACTTTATAATTTAATAATTAAGTTTCTAAATATTTTTTCTGAATAAATAAGTCATAGAACATTTAAAAATTGATTATTTGCATTCTTTAAAAAAACTACATCTAATCGTCTAGAAAGGTTTTCTTAGAACCTAAATCAGGTCTACCGTTCCAAACCCCACGCCTTTCAAACTTCTCGGCGAACAACGGTATCGCTCACCTTCACCACCACATGTTACCCCATCGTTGTCCGTTCTCCACATCGCCAATCACGCTGTTGGCCCCTGCCATCAATCTCGATCCCTCTTTTCATCGGATATATACAAATAGTTTTTTTGTTAAAAAAATGTAGGCAACCAATTTTTATAAGTTCGAAAGTTTATTTATTTTAAAAAAATATTCATAGACTTAACCATTAATTCAAAATAAGAAATTTTAATGGTTTTCATTAAGAAAAAAGTTCAAAGACTTAATCATTCATGAGAAATTTTAATTTTTTTTATTCAAAAACTAATTGTTCAAAATATGATAGTTTGTTGAGTTTTTTTTGAACTTTTCTCTATCTATACTATATTATAAAACATTTGACAAAAACTTTTAAAAACTACTTTTTATGCATGCAATATTGTTTATTGATGCATATTACTTAAAATTCAAGATTACAAGTAAATTATGCGTAAGCACAACTTATTAAAGCTTCATTTCTGAATTTATGTAACTAACTATTATTAAAAATAATCAAATACATGATAAAAATTTCATTTTAAATATAAAAAATCTAAAATATAATTAAGATAATGATAGAGTTCTAACATAATTATTATTTTTATAAAAAGTTATATTATTAAACTAAGAATAAATTACTTCTTTATTAAATCTAAATGAAAATATAATAAAAAAGTGAATTAAAGAAATTACATAAAGGGGAACTGTCAAATGAAACATTAAAAACCGCTTTCTTAAAACCACATAAAACCATTATAACATCAATAAAAACAAAAAATAAAATGAAATATTAAAACGAGATGTATATCGCAACAATACACGAGTACTATTCTAGTTTTTGAATATATAACCATCGAAACTATATATGCATAATGCATACAAATATGACAAAATAGATAGAAATGTCACTTTTTCATATTCTTCTCAATTAATAATCAATATGCTATACATACATATATATATATATATATATAGAACTAGATTCAACGAAAATGATACATGCTTAAGAAAATAAAAATGGTTAAATTACATACAAAATTATATATGATTTTATATTAACAGTAAAAAAAGTGTGTGGTCGATCCAGTGACAGCAGGCAAGGTCCGTGATGTTAGTGTAAATCACATGTGAATTGACCATTTCTTTTAAATAAGTGTCATTCTCGTATGAAATCGACTCTACAAAATTATACGTGAATCAGACCATGATACGTGAATCTTCATGTAATTTACCCAAATTTTTTATCATCATATACGGGAGAATATGTGGATCCCCTAGATTAATTAATCTCCAAAATAGCATTTGAGCAGAGAAGGGATGTTCTATCATATATAGAGGAGAAATAATCAAATTCTAGCCGATGTATGACTATAACACCCCTCCCCGCTCCATTTACCGAGGCAAAGGGCATAGATTGTCCCAAATTATCAAGGAGCCAAATAGGTGGGGGAGCTAAAGGTGTACAAATTACCCTAAAATGTCGCATCTTTTGGAGTGGTCGACTTTGACGCTAATAACATATGAGAATATGTGGAACCTTTATATCTGAAAGAATGAAGACTCTATCATCATATAGAGGAGAAGGATTTAAATATAGCGACGTAAGACTCTAAAGATATCAATTATACCTTATTTGTTTAATTTTAGTCCAATCACATAATACAAGACATTTATAACAATCAAGAATGTGAGATTTTAAGAATTTTTTTTAATCTCAATTAAGTCTAAATTTGGACAAAAGTAATGCAACTAACATAGTTATTAAATAAAGTTAACCTAGAAGACCATATGCATGCTTACATAATCTATTTTATTTAAATATAAAAACACTAATTAATTCTTTACTACAAACAATCATTTATTACAAATGAGATGGGGAACCGATGCTTAAATTAATTGGACCCCACAAGAAATCCAAAGATTTGAAAGGCAACCAATGGCAAAACAAACTCAAGGATGGTGTTCATAAATTAACCAATTAAATGAAGATAAGGCTTTTTTTATGGGACCTACTTAAACTACACAATTGCATCTACCTTTCTTCCTTTATAAACCCTTTCTATACTACCACCACTGTTCTCTGTAAAAAGTGCACACACAGTGGGTCTCACGCACAAACACAAAACCTACAATCCCATCATAGATCTCCTCAAGAAATTCCATAATTTTAATCAAAAAAAAAAGAAAAAAACACTTTGGATCATCGATCCCTACCAAATGGTCTCATCATCGGACAAGAAATTGGCCAACGTTGTAGGAGGAAAAACGGCGAGAGCTTGTGATAATTGCATAAGAAAGCGTGCTCGGTGGTATTGTGCCGCCGATGACGCTTTCTTATGTCAATCATGTGACGCTTCTGTTCATTCGGCGAACCCTTTGGCTCGCCGCCATGAAAGAGTTCGCTTAAAAGTGGCTTCTTTGAAGCTTTCATCTTTGGAGAAACCATCTGCACCGCCGCCGCCGCCATGGCACCATGGTTTCACCAAGAAACCTCGTACCCCTCGTGGCGGCGTCAGCAAGCATCTGCATGCATCTCGTAATCAGATGCCGAAATCTGAAGAAAGCAGTATGAGTTTCAATCCACTTCATTTGGTACCGGAGATCGGAAGCGAGGAGACCACCGGCGTGACGTCTGAAGAGCAGCTTTTGTATCAGGTTCCGGTGTTTGACCCATTTGCGGCGGAGCTTTGTCTTTCTGGGAACTCGAATGAGGTGGCGACATCTCCGCCGGCGGCGGTGAAACAGTCGGAGGTGACAACTTCGGTGGATGTCTCGAAAGTGACGACGTCGTTTGATTTGAATAATTTGAACGGGTTGATACTTCCGTCGGACATGGAACTGGCGGAGTTCGCCGCCGATGTGGAGAGCTTATTGGGAAAAGGTCTTGATGAAGAATCGTTTGCTATGGAAGGATTAGGGTTGTTGGATGATTGCAGAGAGAAAGATTCCGGCGAGAGTTTCGAGAGAATTAAGGTTGAAGAATTAGATGATGAGATGATACAGTGTGAATTAGTTGAAAGTGAGATGGAGATGATGAGAGAACCGTTTCAGTTGAGTTTTGATTATGATTCGCCGTTATGGGAGGAGAAAGATGAGAAGGTGGTGGTGGTGGAAGGTGGCGGTGGTGGTGGTGGCGGTGGTTATGGTGGTGGTGGAGATCATATGGGTGTGATGAAAGATGAAGGTAATTATCATGTGGATATTAATATAGAAAAATATGATATTGATGAAAGTAAGAAGAATAGAAGAATATTAAAGCTTGATTATGAAGGGATTATTGCTGCTTGGAATGAGCAAAGATCTCCATGGACCACCGGAGACCGGCCGGAGTTGGACGCCGATGATTGTTGGCCGGAGTGCATGGTAGGTCTACTATATAGTCTTTCTACTTTTCTACTAGACAATTTGTCAACTATTTTTTTACAAATTATTTAAGCAAAAACAAATATTCTGTGTTTTCAAGTACAACAAATTTTATTTTTTATTAATTTTAAAAAGGTGACTTTTTATTGAGTTTTTAAATCTACTTTTTTTTTAGCTATTATTTGAAAAATTAATGACTTTAGGTGTGTGGTTCACAATTATTATTCATACCGGTCAAACAAACTTTTTTAAACTAATAATTAGTTAAAATTAATTGTGGTTAACCATTTTTTATATTTGATTCTTATTAAGAGGTTATTTAGATATTTAATCTATAATCAACATTCTTTTTTTTCTTTTATTAAATTGGGTACCTAGTCAACTCTTTTTTCAAACCAATAAAATAAACAATTAATTAATCAAAGTCTATTTAGTCCAATGGTAAGATAACATCCTGAGTGAGTCAGTGAATGATATTCCTGACTACCGAGTTCGAACCCCACGGAAAGCATATGACGATATCCAGACCATGATCTGCCACATAGTAATGGGTCTTGGTCAACAAGGATTAGTCGGGTGTTCATATAAATTCCGCATACCCCGGAAACGTGTGTGTTTACTTGCGATTCAAAAAAAATAAACAATTAATTAGTTAAGATACAAAAACTTGGTAAAAAGCATAAATAAAACCACTTTTCACATGATATGCTTATGTGGTATATGATTTAAGTAGTTTTTAAGATTACCTTTATGCAATCAACTTTTCTTTACAATCTTTTTGTGTTTTTTTTCAAGAAAATCATGATGTGTGTTGTCGGATGGATTGGTAACATGGAACAATTAGATCCTAACTCTATCATTTATTTTATGTTTTGATAACGATTTATATAACTGTTTAGATTAACACTTACAAATATTTTGATGTATCAGGGTGGATGTGGGATAATGCATCATCATCATCATCATCCTTATGGAGATATGGGCATGATGGCTGGGAATCCGGCGATGTTAGATGGAGGGAGAGAGGCTAGAGTGTCGAGGTATAGAGAAAAGCGGCGAACAAGGTTGTTTTCAAAGAAAATAAGATACGAGGTACGAAAACTGAATGCAGAGAAGAGGCCTAGAATGAAAGGAAGATTTGTAAAACGGTCATCTTCTTCAGGGTTTCCTATACTTGGCAAATAATTAACAAACAACATATCTTTCTAACACTTTATATATCCATCTTACAATTTTGTAAGGTAAGCCTTATGCTTGATTAGGTAGTCCTAATCAAGAATGTTCATACAAATTTAATAATGAATATGTAACACCCTCAAAAGAAAAACAATTTGTGTTGTGCTTCTTTCCATACTTTGGCTTTGTGGACTCATTTGTGCAAGATTAGAACCAAGATTTCTATCAATAATATTGATTGAATTGTGGTTTAGTAAAAAAAAACCGAATTGAGTCAATTTTACACCCCTGGAAGTAAAATTATAATTGATAGAATCATTTGACATCCCATAACGTTATCTTATACAATTCTCATATTTGGTCTAGGTGACCCCTTGACCCATTTTGATCTACCATTCCATCAAATCAACAACAATTGCCCTTTCCTATTGCCTCTTCTCTTATGACATGTTTTGATGATGGTGATTATAAACAATTGATCTTGGTTAGGAAACAAAACCAAATCAAAATATTATCTAAAGAAAGTTTTTAGCCTTAATGTTATAGCAATTACCTAATTAATTTGAAGTACTTGGAGCTTCAAACTTAATGAACTCATTAACCAATTTGAAGCCTAACATTTGAGGTAATACTAGTGTTTAAATTTTTCTTTTTAAACTGATTATAGGCAGTGTACGTACTCAATATATACATGTAGAGAACTCGGACATCTATGGAATGGATGTGCTCTTATTTCCACATGCTATGGAGAAACGAGTATGAAGCAAATAAAAGTTGAAAGAGTACGAGAAATAAACGAAGCCTGAAAGTAAATAACTTGAAAACAAGATATTCATACATCATATCGATTGCTCAACAAAATAAATGTAGAATCAATTGTTTGGATCTTAAGCTTTAAAAAAATGCAATGTTAGTGATACATGAAATAATCAGATAATTAAACCACGATTTGTAACTTGAATTTATGGAGGTAGGGTACACTCTTTTATGGAGGAATTTTTTTTGATGCAAATGAGTCAATATATTGAACATTAGATAACTAAAATATGATATAAATACGAGTTTTTTTTTAATGCAATAATCAAATGGACACGAAAAGCAAAATTTTGAGGAACAATAAAAAGTTGTAAAGGTTCAATAAATGTTTTCAATAAAAAGAAAAACCTAGACTCAATAGTGCCAACGCCCTATGGACCATAATGGGAACAAAGTGCAAATACATCCAGTTCCATTAGAAGAAATTGTTGGATATGCATACCTGTGTTCAAGACTATTCGACTACCAGAAATCGAGTATTATCGATGAATTTTTTCCGTCGATAATTTATGATGGTTCATTGAGGGATTTAATTAAACATTAAGGTAAATTAAAAAAATCTGTCAGTAATTACCGAGGGTTTGAAAATCCGTATGGATTTCCGATGAAATTAATAATTAAAATAATAAATTAATAATATGTCGCTAATTACTGAATTAGCGACATATTATTTTATTTTTTATTTTTTATTTTTTTAATCACAAAAAACAGTCAGAAATCCATTCAACCGAAAACATTTCAAGATTTTGAGACTAACTTGCCACCCTTGGTAGACCACCCAAAACCAACGCCAACTTAGGAAACTCGACGGTACACCCTCTCTGAAACTTTTTCTCATACAAGACTTTCATAGCGGCCAACGTCTCTTGAAAATCACGTGCTAATCACTACCTATTTGTTTTTCAACATGTAGCACTTACATAGCATCCTTAATTTATGTTGATGATGTGTTAGTTGCTGGAAATGAAATGGCCAAGATTCAAAAAATCAAAACTTACTTGGACTCTAAGTCTAGCATCAAAGACTTAGGAGATGACTGATTAGATGTATTAAACAGTAATCAATGAGAATGATAATAAAACAAATTGCTTGGTTTTATATAATATTATAGGTCCATTTTTACGCATCATTCCTATTTTCATTTACCATATATCATTTTCATTTTCATTTTCATTCTCCAACCTGTACCAAACAGATCCTTAGGTCCTTTATTTTCTAGGCATCAAAGTGACCCGATCCCATGAAGGATTGGTACTAATTCAATGCTAATATACTTTTTGACATCTTGAAAGAGACTGGTTTGCAAGGGTATCGTCCTAGTTCCTTTCCCAAGAATCAAAATTTGAAATTGCAAAAAGATGATTCGAAGTGCCACCATTAATGCCATCCCATACTTGATATAGGTCATCTTTTGTATCTCGAGGTCATGTAACTCAATATTGTCTACTCCATAAATCGGTTAAGTTAATTCTTGAATGGTATTCGTCAAACTCACATAGAAGTTGCCATTCGCATTATTCGTTGCCTCGAAATGACTCTGGGCCAGGGAATCTTCTTTCTAGTTCATGGAGGACTTACAGTTGTGCTGATTTGAGTGGTTACACCTTCATCCTACGCTCAAGCACTGATTACTTCATTAAACTTGGTGGTGCTCCGGTTTCATGGCACACTAAGAAGCATTTTGTTGTCTCATGATCGTTTGTGGAAGCCGAATACTATGCCATGGTTACTACGGTAATATATATATATATATATATATATATATATATATATATAACGTTTTTGGACGTCTTAACGAGTTTTGTATGACGTTTTTAAAATAAAGTGTCATATTAATTATTTTATACGATACCATATGAAAAACTGTCCCATAAACACAAGTTTCCTATAAAAATATGGGTTTATAGGGCCCTATCTAAAAGTGTCATATAAAATAACTAATACGACGCTTTATTTTAGAAGTATCCTAAAAAAATTGAAACGTCTAAAAGCGTTCAACAAACATTTGTAACACTTTTACATAGAAGACTTTATTGGTTATATAAACTTTAAGTCTTATAAAATATTCTATTATAATGTTAAGACGTTTTAAAATCTTATAAATCTAATTTTGTTGTAGTAAAATAGTTGCAAAACTAATCATATACAAAACCCTTTTTGTTGTTAAGAAATTTAGATCACCGAATATGGATTAAACTATTTTAAATTGTTTTATTTGAAAAATAAATGAAAGTATTAGGTTTATAATATATTTATTTATGATTATTGTTTTAAATAAAATAACATTTGTAAAACTAAATTATATTTCCTTTGCTTCAAAAAGAGTTTTTCTTTTTTAACGGCAAGTAAACACACACATACGTTCTCGGGGTATTCAGGATTCAAACGGGCACCCGAATAATCTCTATCAACCATGATCCACCATTATGTGGCGGGCCAAGACCTGAATATCGCCACACGCTCTCTGTCAGGTTCGAATCCGGGTAATTAAGGATACCATCTACTGACCCTTCAATAATGTTACCTTACCACTGGGCTAGACATGCTTTAATAAAAATAGTTTATTTTGATGAAAAATTATGACGAGATACTCAATTACTCGTAAGAAAAATAACAAAGAATATTTGTTACAATTAATATTTGACAAATATATCTTTTTCAAACATAATGTTCGATAATATAAAGTTTAAATGAACCACATACTAAAAACTAAATCACTCTAAATAAAGGACAACATCATTGTTTGAATATACACGTCCACAATTATCCTCAAAGGTCACGAGAATTGGCCTTCTGATCTACGATTGCTTAGCTTTCAAAGTTTTGGTGTCCAAAAATTGCAATCATTTAAATCATATTATCATAACTTTTTTACATTAAAAAAATCATAAAAGAATAAATTTGCTATAACAAAATTTGATTTACTTTATAAGAGGATTTGCTTCCTATTAATTAGATAACTGGATTTTTGTCCTCACA
The DNA here is from genome assembly GCA_036898165.1 of Silybum marianum. Classification (NCBI taxonomy): domain Eukaryota; kingdom Viridiplantae; phylum Streptophyta; class Magnoliopsida; order Asterales; family Asteraceae; genus Silybum; species Silybum marianum. The sequence continues at coordinate 15,711,188 of CM072537.1, read as the reverse complement.
TTTATATGTTTCATTATGATATAATATAAAAGTTCTCCAACTATGTTATAACAATTACCTGTACACATTTATACAAGATACACATTTGTTGCTATATTATAAAGGGTAAAATGCAAGAAATAGCAACCTACTTTCATAAATTTCTTTATTATAGCATTGTATTTTCAGTTTTACTTATTACAGCAATGTACTTTCAAATAATTTTTTATTAAGGCATTGTACTTTGAAAAATTTATCAATTATAACAATGGATAACTTGTTACCTTTTAAACAAGTTAACCCTCACTTTTTTTTGCTTACATGGCTTAAATAAGATTACATGGATAACATATCATCATGATTACATGACATTCGTAAAAAAAATCTATTGTAATTTTTTTTTAAAAAATTCCCACTTTTTTATATTATTCTTAATTATCTCAATTTTTTTAGTAATTTATTCACGTTATCACTTTTTTAAAAAATTACTCTTACTAAATTGTATGCAAATTAAATATTTTAGAGTTACATTTTTTTAACAAATGTGATATTTTTCTTCAAAATAAATATTTTATTTATAAAAAACGTAAAATTTGTGATTTAATTTTTCTAGTTCAAAAAATACTTATTTTGTACTTTTTTAAATTTAACGATATAAATTGTGTTTTAGAAATCTTCTTAATATGTTACATTTTAATAAATATTTTAGAAATAATCTAATTAATTTAATATATTTATTGAATGATATGTCAATTCAATTTTTTAAGACAAATAGATATATTCTTTTCCATATAAATATTTTATTTGTAAAAAAACATAATAATTCTTATTTTCTTAGTTAAAAAATATATATTTTTAAACATTTTTTAATATTAGGGAAATAAATTGCCACCTATAAATTTTCTTAATATTCTTATGTTTATGAATAATTTAGTTTAGTTTAATTAGTCTAATATATTTATTAAATAATATGTAAAGCACAATGCTATAATAAGAAATGTCACATCAACAATTACATGTGGACAACCTACATGTACAATGAGGTGACATGGAAACCTGGTATAGTAGGTAAATTTAAAAGAAAAGGTTACCCAATACTATAATGGGTAAATTTTTCAAAGTACAATACCCTAATAAAAAATAATTTGAAAGTACATTACTGTAATAAGAAAAACTAAAAGTACAATGCTATAATAGAGAATTTATAAAAGTAGGTTGTTATTTCTTGCATTTTGCCCTATTATAAAAGGAAAAGTTTAAAAAAATTTAATAAACTTTCATATTTTTGATGAGTAAGTCTTTAAATTATTTTTTTCAATTAAAAAATCATAAACTTTCTCATTTTCTATGATTAAGTAGTAGAATTATTTTTTAACTAAAAAAACAACTAAACTTTCTCATTTTAAACAATTAAGTTCGTGAACATTTTTTTGAATAAATAAACTATCGAACTTTAAAAATTGGTCATCTATATTCTTTTAATCCAAATTTGTCCCCTACATTTTTTTTAAATAAAAGTTTTTTTACATTTTAAAATATTTATAGCCGATTTTAGATAGCTTTTTTGGTTTATAAGGGGTGACAATTCTAGACACGACACGAATCCGACACGAAAATAAACGGGTAATGGTTGAACTTTTTGATCCGCCAACCCACCAAATAAACGGGTCGTGTTCGGGTTGACCCTTCGACCCTTTTAACATAAATATAATAATAAATAATAATTTTTTTAAGATCATTTTTATTCTGATTTCATATCCTAATTAATTAATATTTTTCAAAAATAACTAATATGTTTGAAACATGGATTTGTTTGAATTTGATTGTGTTTGGACTTTTTATTTGTTTAAAACTTTTGTTTGCAATTTTTATTTAAATTTGGATGTTTGAACTTGGTTATATTATTAAGTGACCCGCCAACCCGTTTATGACCTGCCAACCCGTTTTACGTTTACAACCCGCCAACCCGTTTATAACTCGTCAACCCGCCAGCTCGAGCGTGTGCGGGTTAGGGTTGAATATCTCGACACAGTTAGCTAAACGGGTCGTGTGCGGGTTGAGCCTCCCTGACCCACACCAACCTGCGACCCATCAACCCGAACACGACCTGATTGCCACCTCCAATAAATGATGTAGGTAAAAAAAATAAAAAATTAGATGGTTTATTTGTATACTCAAAAAAGAAATTCGAGACTTAATCCTTCAAAATAAGATAGTTTCATGATTTTTTTTTTCATTTAAAAAAAACTTTAAAGATGAAACCATTCAAATGAAAAAATTTAACGACTTTTCGTTCAATTTTTTTTTAAAGACTAAAACATTTAAAACATAAAAGTTGTTATTTTTTTTTATATTTCTCTCTATTATAAACTTAAAAGTTTTATTAAATATTTCATCATAAAAGTTATAAACTTCATAAAATGTCTAATCTCTTTGTATTGATTAAAATTTGTACAAAGTTTTTTATAACTTATATTTTCTTAAATCCATATCTTTATTAATGGAGGATAATGCAAGATATGCATCAAGCTTTCAAGTATTGACAAGTGGGAATAATGAGACCAAAAGGCAAATGTTAAAATTGATTGGGGTAGAAAATGACAATTAATTATGAAGGTTTTCAAATCTTGGCATTTTCCTCCCTTACTTTCATAGTTGATGTGGAATACCGAATACGGTCCCTCTCTTTGGATCTTAAAAGATAATGCAATAAACAGCCACCCATCACATAATCATATTCATGACAATTCAATATGAGCTTTTTGCATCCAAGAGGGACTTGTGATGGTCCAAAAATACCATTTTGTGGGTCCATAAAACCTTTCAAGAATTGAAATGAAATTATAAATTATTGATTATTTGCGTAAGTTAGATAGTCATAACACTATATTAGTTGATGTTATGATTAGAAATAGGTAATATTAAACCCATTTAGCTCATTTTTGTTACTTTTTTTCTTAACACAAGATAAAACAGTGAAAATAGATGGGAAGATTTTTGGGGTTTTGTTAATCGTCCTCATTTTATTATTAGGAGCGCTAAGTAAATATATCAATTTACGTTGTTTTTTTTAGTGAAAACGCATTTCTTTTGTTGTTAATTTAAAATATATGTAGCTAGTTCTTTAGCAAACCATTAGATTTTAGCAAAAAAAAAGTTTGACAAGAATACCATCAATTACAACAGAATTTTGGTGCTAAACCTTGTCGTAAATATCAGGGAGGTTCAATAGTTGCAAAAAATTATGAGTAAAGTGGAAATTTGTCCCTCAACTTTGTGCCAACTTGCATTATTTACACTTTTTGATCCAAAACAATCAATTTTTAATGTTTCTTACGACTCATGTCATTAATGGCTTTCTATTTTATCAAGTCTTGTTGACGATACATAACTTTCTTGGGGTATTTTGCTATCAATAAAGAAATAAGACCTTGTATAGTCTAGTTTTTTACTGTCATATTTACCCTTATTTATTTCATTATCATTATCAGCATAGACGTTATCTCAACATATAGTAGAAAACTGACAATACCAAAGACTACTCACAAGGAAAGTCATTACAACTGAAATTGAACAATAAATGTCCAAACATAAACTGAAATAACATCAAAATATTGAAATCAACGTGAACATAACTGAAAGTCTGCAAATTCATGATTTATGCAGCAAAGATTTATCGGGAACATTACTCTTTAGAACATTAGTGTGCAGATAATGTCATGAAAACATGGTCACAATTATCATTATAACAAGGTACATCACAATTTTGATCCTTATATGCTATAGATTATTGTTTCTCCATTTAATTTAGCTTGATAGGATTTCTCTAATCTTTGTTGATTTGATCCTCACAAGCTCATGTGTTTGTCCATGACTATGCATATAAAACTGCTTGTAGGTGTAACACCCTGCCTTACCACAACACAATATTGTCCGCTTTGGCCTAAGCCGCACGGATTTGTTTCTGGCGACCTGGCGAGGACTTCCCACGGGGTCACCCATCCTGGTACTACTCCCACCCAAGCACGCTTAACCACAGAGTTCCAAGAACTCGCCTTACGTGTGGCCTCAAAACGCGTTGTGTTTAGGAAGGCTAAGGTTTACTTATGAACCCAGCATCACTCCTGTCCACGGCCGATATGGTATCTGCCTAAGGTGTTACAAACATCCCCCCTTAGGGACTCATCGTCCTCGATGAGGTTTGCCCCACATCCCGAACAGCACAGGAGTGGCTCTGATACCATTTGTAACACCCCGCCTTACCACGACACAATATTGTCCGCTTTGGCCTAAGCCGCACGGATTTGTTTCTGGCGACCTGGCGAGGACTTCCCAGGGGGTCACCCATCCTGGTACTACTCCCACCCAAGCACACTTAACCACAGAGTTCCAAGAACCTGCCTTGCGTGTGGCCCCAAAACGCGTTGTATTTAGGAAGGCCAATGTTTACTTATGAACCCAGCATCACTCCTGTCCACGGCAGATATGGTATCTGCCTAAGGTGTTACAGTAGGTGAATCCATACTCACACCCTAAATAATTTTTTTTTCATATATAAGACAACAACGTTCTAATATCCTCGTTCAACTTGCTAAGATAGTTTAAACAAGGGTAACACGGAATGCATAGCTCCTTTCTGATATACCAAAACACATATAACATAATCGATCCTTGCTAAAAATACTAACTCATGCATAAACATACATCTCATTTAAAGCACATGAAACTCACCTTAATATATACGTCTCTTTTTCTTGTATCTTGTAACATCTACCAACTTTCATACATGTTCATGATAATCAATGATTAGCATTCCATCCTAAAATTGATTTTGCAAATCGACTGAACTAGAACACAATTATTCCAGCACCGATCGTGATCCCAAAGATGTGTTCTCATTGGCGGTTCTATAATATCAGAACCTTTCCAATTCCACTGAATCGAGAATCACAATTGGATTTTAATCATTTTTTAATGAATATCATAAAATTGGTACATTATTTTCATAAAAACTTCTGATTTTGACTGCTTAAAGCGAAAACTAGGTTACTACCATCTAACAGAGATTCTTAGTAAGCATCTCAAATTTTCTAAAAATGTATAGTATGTCTTATTTTGATTAATGAGCAATTTCTTATTAATTTTATAAAGAACAAAAAAATTCTTGATTTCAACACAACATATATGGTGAATCCTTTCTTAGTACCACCATAGCAAAATTGATTTCGTCGAATATTTAAAATGTAGAAACGTCCTAAAAAATAAACTTAAGTTTATAGGACCAAACAAAAAAAATCTTATCTTAAAGTGTTGCAATAGGTTTATAGGACGTTTTTAAGTGTTTTAACAAGTTTTTAAGGATATCTTTGAAATAAAGTGTCATATTAACTATTTTCTATAACACTGTTTGAAAAAATGTTCTATAAAAAGATGGGTTTAAAGCACACTTCTCAAAATGTCCAATAAAATAACTAATATGACATTTTATTTTAAAAGCGTCATAAAAAACTTGTTAAAACACAAAAAAACCCTATAAATCTATTGAAGTACTTTTTAGTATGATGTTTTATAATTTGATCCTATAAACTTATGTCAAATAAAATATTCTATTAGGACGTTTAAACAATCTAAACATCTTATAAAGCCAATTTTATTGTAGGGTACCATGACTTAAGTTCTCTTTCTCATTTCCATTTATGTACTAATACGTCTCTTAACATCATATGCTACCAAACCTATAATAATCTGAAGTTTTAACACAAAAAACATACCTTTAATCTGCGATTTCTTCTGGAAACTTGTTGCATGCTTTCTCCATTGTTCATGCTTCCAAAAACATTCCAAAATCTTAAATGCTTCTTGCATAACGTCTCATCTTTCTAATTTAATTTATAAATGAATTCAAGCAAGAATGCAAGTTGTATTCTTGCTTGAATTCATTTATAAATTAAATTAGAAAGATGAGAATTTAATTTCTCTACGTTGCTTATCCATGTTGGAATTAAAATATTTATACATTCTTTTGAATCAAGCTCCCAATTCTTCCATCTAACACTCTTTAACCTCTTCACTTAGAACACCATTTATCTAGTTTCAAAATTGGAGTGTTACAACTCTTTAACTCCTATAAGAAAATTTGTCACTGAAATTTGCATTTAACTAACACCAATTAGGTAAACTTCCATCTTTAATTGCTGATTCTTTAGGGCACAGTGGCTACTTTTTTGTGAAGACTTCTCTTGATTCTTACGATGAATCTATTGACGCTTGATTAAGAATTTCAAACAATTATGGTTCCACAACTTTCAAGCAGTAGGGGGACTCGTTTGTTGCATTACCAACTTGCTTGAGGTTGCTATATAGTATTTTTTATCTTTCTCGTTGTTAGTTGCTTTAGGTCAACATCTTGCTCCATGCCAACATGGAAGTGATGGTGCTTCTTAATTTACTAAGGGGCGCGTTTGGTTCGCAGGATTCGGAGGGATTTGGATTTCAAATCCAATCCATTCCGGTACTGTTTGGTTTGCCTGATAGTAAGGATTTAAAATCCATGGATTCATTTAAAATCCCATGAACATTGGATTTTGAAATCTTTGGCGGATGCTCGGGATTTCGCAGGATTTCGTATGATTTCTATGAAATAATATTTTAAAAATGTTAAAAACATTTGTTTTGCAATAATTGATTAATAAAAATGTAATTTAATTATTTTTATAATATTTTATATTTTTATATAACTTATTTATAAATAATGGAAATCCAATTCCATTGCAAATCCTACAAAACAAAACACACCTATGATTTTCAAATCCCTTTAAATCAAATCTTTCCATGAAATCCAAATCTCTCAAAAACAATCCCGCAAACCAAACGGACCCTAAGAGGTTGCAAACGTAAGTTAGAAATTGGTTAGGAGAAATCGATAGGGCTTTAGGAAACCAATTACCCTTTTGATTTTGTTTTTATCGTTTAAGTTACTGTTTTCTACGAACATCTTTGTAACACTGAGTGATAGATGTCGATTAAGGGGAAAGTCGATGGGGGCTTTAAGCAATCGGTTATGGTTTTGATTTAAATTTTGATTTCTAGGATAAAACTTTAGGGTGCGTTTGGTTCGCGGGATTGTTTTCAAGGGAATTGGATTTCACGAAGGGAATTGGATTTGGAGGGATTGGATTGGATTGGATTTGAAATCCTTCATTGTGTTTGGTTAGAGAAAGAAGGAGGCGCCTGGATTTCAAATTAGGGCAAAGGGGAATCCTCAGGATTGGATTTGAAATACCAAGGTTTTAGGAAGGATTATAAAATCCATTGTTCACGGGATTTTAAATTAATCCAGGGATTTAAAATCCTTACCATTATGCAAATCAAACACAAGAATGGATTGGATTTTAAATCCAAATCCCTCGAAATCCATTACAATCCCGCAAACCAAACGCGCCCTAATCTAACTTTGGATTATTTCGTGTTTATGGATTTTGTTTTATAATATTGAAAAACAATAGAAGAAAGTTTCAGAAGTGATAAAAAACAAAATTCTTAATATATGAATGCATGTGATGTGCACACGCCAACTTTCAACAAATTGTCATTAAGGTTAGCGATTCAATAGCTCAAATGTTAAAAAAAACAATTAACTTTTAAATTAATTAAATAGTAAACTCTAATTTTGAAAATTTTGAAAGTGTTAACCTAAATTTTGATGATTCTAAGTATCATCCTTATGATTCTCATTTTGCTCTAAAAATGGCTTCTCATCACTAATCCCGTTAATTTTCTATGTTAGTATGAAGGGTATTTTCTAAAAATGGCTCCACATCCGTTTAGGTTACTTGTTGAATTTTCTTTAAGAAAAATAAACATATAATATATTGTGTTTATATATAATACATGTATATATGTACAAAAAATTAACATAAATGGACAAAAATGCCTCTAATACTAACAAAGAAAATTAACGGAGTTAGTGATAGATGATTATTTTTAGAGCAAAATGAGAACCATGATGGATGAAAATTAACCCAGTTTCAAAGATTTAGTAAACCATGGGGACCAAAATTAGAGTTTACTCTTTAATTAATTTAAAAGTTAATTATTTTTTAACTAGGGCTGAGCAAAAGACGAACCCGATTAATCCGAACCGAATTTTGTGGGTTAAGTTGACACCCACTTTTAATTAAAACCTGAACATAGAAACCCGAAATTTAAGTAGGATTGTAGGTGGGTTTGCATACCTCCGCCCGAACCTGCCCGAAAAACCTAAGGCCGATTTAAGTTAATGTGATTAGAATTAGGATATTTACTTACCTTACATGCAATTATCGACAATGGCAGCCGGTACGTTTTTTTGTCCATCGTCCGGTTCTTTTAGTTAAGTTTTCATTTACAAATGTTTATTGTTATTTGTTTTACAATGTTACAATTTACACATGCATCATCATCATATTAATGTTACAACTTATGCACATGCATGCATCATCTATCATGTATTAGGTTTGAGACTAGTGTTATCTTTATAAATCCATGCTCTATAAGAAGGTTTTACTTGCTTAAGCATGCAGATACGTACATGATACATATATTTCACAGTTGACTCCTCATGAATTGAATGTTTATATTTTGAATTTTTCTTTTTGGAAAAAGTATCCTAGGTATTCCTAGACTAATCCTTGATAAATTTAAGACGGCTAAAACATGCAGCCCTGAGATAATTTCTCAGTGGTCACAAGTCGTTTGCGTCAGGATTCGAACTTGGGGTAGATGAATTATCTAACCTCATCCCCCACAAGTCTTAACCAGTACGCCTAGTGGCGGAGCTGGTTTTATATAGGGTAAAAAATATCAAAAATACTTAATTTAGCCTCTCGTCCCCCCAGTAAAAAAATTCAAGGGACCCCATCTTACCCGCAATTGACAAAAACACTAAAAAAAGTCTCTTGAAATCAATATAAAAACCGAAAAAATCCTTCGAAATCCACAAAAACACCAAGAAAACCTTTTAAAATCGACAAAAACACTAAGAAAATCTCTTGAAACCAACTACAAAACTTATAAAAATTTCCGAAACACGTCGTATGACATTACGCGCCTTCAATCTATCTTAATGGGACCCCAGTAGACAAAATTCCTGGATCCGCCACTGAGTACGCCACAACTTTTTATTGGTAAAACATTTTCTTCCACAATTTCCTTACTTTCAAGAACATAATTGTACATCATTTTCAATAAAACCCTTCGTTAGTATCAACCCATATATAGCCACCCGAATCCGCCTAAACCCGTCCTACCCTATTATCATTTGAACCTAAAAAAATCTCAATCCGAAAACATTAAGGTCGGCCTTTCTACCCAACCCCGAAAACCCGTCCGAGGTTTTACTCCACTCAACCCGAACCCGTTCGATGCTCCCCCTATTTTTAACATTTGAGCTATTGAATCGTTAACCTTAATGACAATTTGTTGAAAGATGCGGTGCACAAATCACAAGAATTCATATTAAGAATTTTGTTTTTGATCACTTCTGAAACTTTCTTCTATTTTTTTCAGTATTTCTATAAAACATGAAACGATTCAAAATCATATTAAATCTTGATCCCAAAAATCAAAATCAAAACCCTAACAAATTACTTAAAGCCCCATCTACTCCCCCCTTAATCGAGATCTATCACTCAGTGTTACAAATGTATTCGTAGAAAACAGTAAATTAAACGATATTTTTTGTGTTTTTACTATTTTTTTCTTTAATATTTATATTTACACATCAAAACAAAATCAAAAATGGTAATTGGTTTTATAAAGTAGACATTAACGAATTGTTTGACACTTGCTGAATGGTTAAGAGACTTTTATGTTATAATGCAAAATGAAATATAATTGTTTAATAACTGTCCATGATATAATACAAAATAATTTAGAATGTTTTGAAACCATTAAAAGATAAACTTACGTTTTACCGTACATGATTCATCTCTTAACGATTTAAAGGTTGACTACTAATAAAACTATTAAAAAAATTAATCAAACAACTTTACTTAAAAAAAAATTATTTTTTAAAAGAAACTAAAATAATGATAAAAAGTAACTTTTATACATATACCTAGGTAGAAATCGGGTTTATATTATTTTATTTAAAATTTTACTTTCCCCTCATTTTTAGCCCGGGAGTTTCATTTCCCCGCTTATTTCTCCCCCAAAATTTTCTAGGTCTCAAATCGAGGCCAGGGTGTTCAACTTTGCAGTCAATTTTACGCACCTCTGCAAATCGTAAACTCCATTGTTCTATTGAAAGGTACTGGATTCCATTTCTGAAACTTCTTTTGAGTTCAGTTGCTTCGATTTCATTGAATTCTACACTCTAAACACATACACGCATGCAGTAATCCTTCCTACTTTCACTAAAATTTCTTATTTGTTGAATCAGTGAATCGTCGTTCATAATTGGCGCACACAAATGGTAGTACTCTCAAACATCAATTCTGGCCATTAAGATCGACGATTTCACAAATTTTAAGGTGAAATTTCTTCTTTTGTTCGTCGTGTAAATCAAGCACACACATTGCACGCTGTTTCTAGTTTACGCATTGTGCTATCAACTAGTTTTTTTGGCCGATTTGTGTTGGTTATATCTTTGTGGTTACAATTACGATCTTAGGTACGGCTTGATGTGTGGTCTGAAACAGTCACTACAACAAATTAGGTTTAGAGGAAGCCAAAAAGGCTTAAATTTGGAGGTCTAAAGGTGTTAAAATAAGTTCACAGTAAGCTTTTAGGTGTGTTAACAAGTTTTTAGGTCAAATTTGAAATAAAGTGTATTATTAGGTTTTTGCAGGGGACAATTTTGATAAGTATCCTATGAACACATCTTTTTACATACGAGACATTTTTTTTATATATAATGGTAATCAGCTTGTCTTATTTCAAAATTGTTCTAAATAAGATACCGAAAAATGTTTTATAAACTTATTGTAACACTTTTACATGTGATATTCAAGTGCTTGGCCTTACAGGATTAGTTCTATGAAGCAGTTTATTACGATACTTGGACATTTCTCTTGTAAAACTCGATTTTTTTTGTAGTGAGTAACACTAGTTATTCAGTTTTTGTTGATGGTAAATTGGGTAACTAGATGGCAAACCATGATTTTTATGAGGTAAAACCATATGTATGGGGTGACCTATATACTCTCATTCCAGATGCTAATCCTCCATTGATACATTTGCATTTAAGAGAAGATATAAATTGCTGATCTTCTCATTAGAGGAAAGTATTGCTTTCATATATAGTCACAAATTAATTTTGAATTGTTTTTGGAAAATTGGAAGTTGCAAACAGAAGGTATGATGCATTTTCTATATGTAGAATTACAAATGACTAACAAAAAATTACACAGAAATAAGTGTGTAAATAGGAACTCAAAGCACCTTCCTTGTTACCTCTGCTTTTATGCAAATATAAATTGTTGTCTGCATTTCCATTGCTTATGCTTAGACTTCACTTGCTAAGTAAAAATTGGCATGCATGAAATAACCTAGAGATTGAAAATGGAACATTAATTTCGAGATGCTTCTACTTGGCTAGAATTACAAGAACATATTTCATATTTGTGCACTATGCTGTTAATAACGGCGATATACCTGATATCCGCCGTACATGAAATTGCGGTGGTCCAATAACGATATAAATACTGAAAACGATAATCTCTGCGATATATGACGCAATTTAGGGTCAAATAACGTTGTATATTTTTGGGTTTTTTTAAATGGGTCTTTTTTGGGCTTTATTTTGGAATTGTTTAGTTTATTTCCTGAACCCTGAATTAGGTTTTTCTATTGACATCCTCCAGTCCAGACAGATGTGTTTCTGTTGGTACCTTCTATCGTCGCTACCTTCTATCGTTTTGTGAAACTTGTTTAAGTTAATATTTTGATGTTGAAACTGTGTTTTGATTTTTAATTAATGCAAATGATATGTTTACTAAAAATAGGGAACTACACACACATCTATATATATATATATATAATTCTAAGAAATATTATATGAACCGTTATTTTTGGACTGTTATACCACCGTTATAACCGTTATTTCAAATATCGGTCCCGTCCACATTACTGTATTTACCGTTATAACAGCATAGTTTGTGCATCATAGGATAAACAAGTGGTTGCCAATTTGAGACTTGTTTCACACTTTCACCATTGCTTTAAGTTGATTTGAAATGTTATTGAGCTAGTATATTATTTTGGATTTTTTACTTCTCGGGACCAATTAAATGAAGTTCTTTGTCCATCTTTATCATCATCAACATAATTAATGCTAATATGGTATACTCTTGTTGACTCACAGAAAATGACATTGTAGATTCGGAACTGGAGCTAGACCATAAAACAGCCTGTGAAATCATTTTGTATCTTGAAATTTACTACTATAAAATTCACAAAATATATAAAATTATACCGCTTTCTGTAGATGTAGATGCATTGCTATAGCTAAACCATATGAAATATATCCTTCAGTTTTCTTTTTTCTATTTTTTCTTGTCTACCATCTGTATATATGATTATCGATTCTGACATATGTCACCAGAGTTTACTGAAAGAGGGCAGTTGTAAAAACCTCAAAATTACAACATATTGTGGTTTAGAGTTTGTTTCTGTTGTATGATATGATATCTACTATTTCTTTTCATCAGGTATGGAACAAATGGCTGAATCAAACAGAACAAGAAGGACTAGGATTAGTTGGAAAAATAAGAATGTGGTGAAAACTTTTTTGGAGGCTTGTATTCTTGAGGTTTCTATGAACAAGAAAGATGGTGGGAGTCTGAAAGCACTTTCATGGAAGAAAATTTCCGAAACCCTAAAAACCAGGCACAACTTTGAAGTTAATCGTAAACAAATGCGAAACCACTTTGATTATTTAAAAGGGAAATACAAAGCGTGGCTGAAACTTAAAAACAAGACAGAGTACGTGTATGATCCTTCAACCAACTCGTTTAATTTGACACCAGAGCAATGGGAATTGGAGATTCAGGTCACTTTCTTGCTTTATTTTCTTTTTCCAAGATAAATTTGTTTATATATATATATATAGGGTTGGGTTCCGCTGAGAAGTGAAGTTATGGTGAGAAGGTAAGAAGGGATCTCCACCCTTGGATGCACATTAGGATGAGATGCACCAGATCAAAATCCTCATACCAAGCATGATTCATGGGTGGATTTGAGATTAAAAGTGATCAAGGGTCAAGACCCGTTCTTACGCTTCTCACATTAACTTCACTTCTCACATGATCTCATTCTTATATATATATATATATATATATATATATAGGGAAGATTTCATTTACAAACCAGTCAATTTCTACAAACCGTACAAACTGTGTGATTCAAGGTTTAATTGAATAAAATTGTTTCATGATGGTGTTTAATATGATGAAATTGTTTCATATAATTCTTTTTTTCATGAAAATGAAATTGTTTCATGAAATTCTCGTTTCGATGAAATTCTTGATGAATTTTTTTTGTATATTATTGACTAATCAACCCTCATACTTAAGAAAATGTGAAAATAATTAAAAAAATGATTGGTTGAATGCGGTTTGTACAGTTTGTATATATATATATATATATATATTATATTTGATTAGTTGTATATCCAACCCGTTATGCGAGCCGACTATTTTTGTTTATATAATTGCTTATAACTATTTTTGCAACTCTTATTATCACAGTCAAATAGATACATTGAATCATTAAGGACTACGAGTCTCCCATTTCCTGAGTTGTGTGCACAATTATTTGAGGGCGGTGTTTCCATTGGCGTTGGAAGCATGGAACCGTTATCAAATGACCTAGAGCCAAGTACTGAACCCCTCTATCTTCAAAACAAAGAAGAGGTGGTGATTTCCGATTCACAATCCACATCCTCAATACCCGCATCTTCATCTCATTCTCAAGTAAGAAAAAACAAGAGAAAAGGTAACGACGAATCATGCTCCAATATAGATGAGAAAATCTTTGATGTTCTAAAAGCTTTGATGGTAATAATTGGTGACAAAAATAGAGTTGAGATTCCTACATATAACGCATGTTTAGAAAGACTTTATGAGCTTGGATGGGCAAAAGATGATCCATTATTTCGTATTGCAATGGCTCTTCTTACTGATAAAGAAAATAGGGAGGCTTGGATGGCGATACCAGCGGAATTTGCAGTTGATTGGGTTAAGACGGTTGGAGATAAACAGGGATATAAGTAGGTCGTTAGATGTCTATTATGACATTTGTTTATGATATTAACCAACTTTTGAAAGTTTGTTTTGTTCGATGCTACTTGTTTGCAAGGTTATCTATGATGTTTGGAAGTTTATTTATGATGTTTGGAGATACATTTTTGAGTTTCCGTTTGTTTATGATGTTTATAATGTTTATGATTAGATATGTCGACTCTTGAGGAACAACTTTTGTTTGTAATTCTATTATATTGGTATATAAGACGGAAAAAAGAATTCTTGAACAAGAATTGAGTTGTGAGGCCACAAAATAACATTGAACCTTCACAGCAAAATACTATGAAGGTAGGTTCAGTGTTTTTTGTACTATCAAAGTGGTTTTGCTGTGACAGTTCAACAGGGACGAACCTAAAAGGTAGCTTGTGCTACCGTGGCCACCACTACAGGTCCGCCCCTGCAGTTCAATGTATTTTTGTCCCCTCATAGTTGGTTTCATGGATATTACAAATACAAAAACAGGTCGGTCTTACGAGAACCCAATTTTTAACTGGACATGCATACACATGAGAATCATTTACATGGATCTAGTATTCTTATACCCGCACGAGGGAGGAGCCATTGCTTTCAAGACCCATGATGGAATGGGGCTTCAAAACTTCATCATTGATTTGGGATTCTTTTTTAGAAAAGATATGTTAAAATATAGAAAAAAATAAAATGACTATTTTATCCTCTTAGTTGACAGAGGTGAACATACATCAAGAGTAAAGGACTAATTCCAATTGGGGGAGGCTAATGGCACTTTAATGTATACTAATGACATCCATATAAAAGTGAATCCTTCCCACATCCATCGTTGTCAAAACCCTATTTTTAGAATCTCAATGCTATAAAAGTACATTTAATTATCTGCACACACCTATTAAGGAGTGCCATTGGCACTCCCCATTCCAAATACATACATGAAGTCTTATCATGTAATAAATGATATTTAAAGACCAATTTCTCAATTTTGAACAAGACATGAGGACCAAATATTAATCCGTAACTTACATTTTTATTTATTTATTTATTATGTATCTAATTAATTTTTCATGACACAATTTTTAAACTTACGAGTAAATTGTATCACGGCAAGCTTTCTAAAATAAGTCGTGTTTTAAAACACTCTTATGTTAAAGTCAAATGTTAAAAATAAAAAAATCCCGTAATGATAATTAATTACATTTTAAATTCTTATTATATAAATAATTATTTGTTCGTGTTTTCAACGGTATTGTACTATTGTTCTTACTGCTGATTTGTTTGGTGATATTCTTTCAAGATTCTTTGGTTAGGTCTCGTCTAGATGCCCCCTCTTTCCCGATTTTGTGGAATGCTTGGAAAATTTATCTGCTTGCTGCTACTTCATGACTTGGCTCTTTTTGTATTTTGTTGTGTTTCCATGTTCGTTTGCTGTCAGGTCGTTTTTGTTAGTTTTAGGTTTTCAACGACGTTGGTTGTTTGTACGATCTGTCCCTTGCATATATTTCTTTCTTTTGTTTGTCTTGTATGAACCTCCTTTTTAATACATTTGTTTTAGAAAAAATCTATCTCAAGAATAACTAGTTTCAAAAAATAGACATGCTATAATGACTAAAAATTTGTGTACATCACTTTTAAATGCAATTACCAAATATAATTATAGACACATCATCGATAAATCATCAAATATAATGACACTAACATTAATTCTTTTAGAAAAGAGGACTACAACTTGGCTAATTACCAACATTAAAATGTATGTGTTATATGTTTCATAAACGTCATATATATAAGCAGTGTTTTAAAAGGCTTTTGGCAACAAATCGTCGTTACTCACTCACTGTGACTTGAAGCTTGTGTTTGACGCTACGTTAAGCTTATAGTATGTCATGGTCTAATGCACAATTTTTTGTAACACGACATTTGATTTTTTTATCTTTAATGTTTTACTTGTTAGTTTTTAGTCAATGACCTAATACAAATTGTCTAACATAGTGAGTAACAGTAGAAAACATGTGTATGTGTGTGTGTGTATATATATATATATAATCATATATGATATACAGATTTGTCGTCATAAGTCACGCCTTGAAAAATGTCATAGCCTCATCGTGGCTTCTAAAGCTTGAGGTTTGACATCACTGCCACGACACAACTTACATCATTTAGAACCTTACATATGAGTGACGAGTTTGCAAAAAATTTATGATCTTTACACATTAATAGTAGTGATCTAAATGTTAGTGATTATATCAGATACAAAACTGATTTGTTTAGAAAGTCATAATTGTTTGAATATAACACTTAATATGACTTTTATGTTTATATTGCTAACAATCGTTCGCTTTAGATATATAAATGCAGTATAATAAATACGTTATTAGGATGAATTTGGACTTCCTAACAAATTTTGTTCTTATGAAATAATAAATTGTTAGAAGAAAGTAAAACAATCTATATGATTTAAGAAGTAAATTATTTTACATAAAACAATAAACTCTAAGGATAAATTAAACAATTTAGCAAGCATTTATATGTATTTTTTTAAAATTTCTTATCAAAAAGGTATGAAAAGTAAGTTTTACTAAAAATGTACATATACATATGTTATTAATTATTAAATTTTATCATTTAAATTATACTTGATTAGTGAAGAATGTAGTACTCCACATTTCACAATGCTAAAAGCATAAGTGAAAAGCTAGAGATTTTGAAAAGATAAAGTTCAACAATTCAGAAAGTCAAAGCCTTCTATGAACAAAATATGATTCTCCTGTGTAAAAGTTATTTATTGTTTTATTTTTTTGGAAATCAAGAGAAACACACATGACTTCACATGGCATGTTTTTAATACTATGGTTTCAATAAAAGACAACTAAATTTTTAATTTTTTAATATAAATTAAGATACCCTATAAAAATATGTTGGAAATGAAGCATCATGATTTAGCATTATTGTGTCATAACCAAAATTTGTATTTTGGTTAACCTTATATGTTCTTTAAAGTTAATAATGAGACAGAATTTTTAATGATTTTTATGAAACTTAAACTGATAAGTAATAACCATTAAAAAGTAAACTCAAGATTCTATTGGTTGAACTGATATTCAACATTATTAACTATGTAAAATACTTGCTTTGAGATAAAAAGAAAACTTTCTTTATTACATTATGAATTTATGCTCATGAAGTGTGACCATATATAACTTCCAAAAAGTTACCCGAATTAGAGTAATGTCAAATTTTCTGTTAAAAATAATTTATTTTAAAACTAACTAACACTATAAAACAAATGACTTTCACTCACAAAAATTATACAGAGAAGCTTATGTCGGTGATTACCCACGAATCACCCAGAAAATACCAGTGGTTCGGTTCGGTAAAATCCGATATTTTTTGAGAAAATACCAACGGATCACCCAGAGAATCTCTGGCTAATCTGTCACTAATTTGAATTACCCACCAACAATTTAACAACCAAATTTTATGACAGTTTTGTGAGAAATCACTTTTTAACAACAGATTTACCAGGAGAAAGGTCCGTACACAAAAGTCTTTCTTTTAGTAGTGTAATCTATTTTCAAAATTAGGACTCCTAGCTAGTTTTTTTTTCTCAACCATGTTTTCTTGTGCCCTTTAATCGTACTTTTGTTATCATATATATTAGCAAAAATGATATTCATATGTACATGCTATTATCATTCTATAATCACCAATTCTAAACTAGCCTTTAAATTTTCTAAAATCAAAACATACCGATAGTAACTTTTTAACCTAAAAAACTTACAACTATCAGTATCTGTTCTCTTTTATTTTTATTTAAATTATATTTCGAGAAAAACTATTATTTGTTATATATAACATGCTACATAAAGGGTGTTTTAGGAAATACGAGTTCGACATTATAACGTGGATGATAAATCTTATCAAAATTAACGTCATGATTGAATAAGTTGTGTCCCGGAGTTTGTATTTGTAGATACCGTCAAATTTTAAGGCCCCATGTCAATTGGCAAATAATTGGAATTTTTTACTGTAAGGTAAATCAATAAAAATACATTCTAAATAAATGATACAGTTAATTTGAAGATTTAACATAATAAAAAGTTACATTCAATGAACAATTATTCAAATAAAGAGAAAGGGTTATAAGAGTTGTGTAACACATAAATTTCAAATCACAAAATATATATTTATATATAATATACATCATGAATCATGATCAGTCATTTTCTTGATCTATAAACCAAAAAAAAGAAACAAAAAAAAAAGACAAAAGAAACATTTTGGAGTGGATGGACCAAAATACCCACGGTTTAGCCCTAATAATATTAGGAAACCTATGAAGATAATATCACAAAAAACAGTGGAAAATTAAAACGTGGGTATTTTGGAGTATTAATTTGAAAGCAAATTAATTAAAGAGTAAAAATTAAGAAGAAAATTTAAAAAAAGATCATACATTTGTTAATTGTGAAGAGGATCTGGGCAACTGGGTACGATTCTTTTATTTTCTTGAAACCTTTTGTCGTCAGTAGAAGTAGTGATGCTGCTGACATCAGCAAATCTGCCATTGAAGAACTTTCTATGAAGCTCTGATCGTTTAAGTGCATCTGAATCATCTCGTGGTGGTGGAGGTGGTGGCTGTGATGATGTTGATGTGCTTATTGATCTTAAACTGCAATGCTCACTACTGAAAACCCATATTTCTACAACTGAAAACATTATCAACAGTAGTAGAACCAACATCAAGTAAACCTTCCGTCTGCCGGAATATGACATCGCCGGCGGCCGGAGAAAACACACATAAAGTAAAACCCAAATCAGTATTTTTCAGACTCTTTTCTCCGGTGAAGCTTGCTGTTTGTTTTTCTTGCTGTTTGTGTTATAAGACTATGAAATCAAGGAAGAGAGAGAGAAAGAGAGAAAGATTTTCAGGTTTTCATGCAAGAATGGGACCCCATTTGATATAATAAGAACAAAAATGGCAATAAAAACACGTCAAGAATCATGGTCAAGATTTTATGGATGGTAAGCGTTTCTTGGGAGAAAGCATTTTTATAATCAAGAAATAAGGTAATATTCGTTACCAATAGATTCTTTATAAAGTTTATCCATCCAATTTGGTCTAAAAATATTGTAACATTTTGAAGTGAATATAGTAATTTTGACCAACTTTTATTTATTTATTCATGCTAGTGAATTATTAAAAATTGCTATATGTTGAGGATAAAGTCCATGGCATAATTAGTTGTATTAACTAAAAAAGTTATTATTATTACAAAATGGTTGTGATTGCGGTTTCTTCTCTAACGACAAATGCAATTCCCGACTTTTAATTAATATGCATCTTTTTGCCGGAAAAACACGTCCCCCCTCTCTTTAATCTTCCTCTCCTAAACCCCCCCCCCCCCCCCCCCCCCCCCCACAAAAGAAAAGAAAAAAAAAACCTATAGCACACCCTTTGATCTTACGATCAACAATATGAGAAAGGAACAACCTCGATCAACGGAGTTGACAACAACGTTTGAAAGAGGAGAGCTCCGACAAATTGGGCATGCAAGTAGTGTTGAGCTTCAACCAAACATCAATACAAGTAGAATGAAAAAATGCTTACAATTAGGTAACATCCTTATTGTTAGCTATGTATGTAAATATGCATAATTATGGGTATTTTCTATCATTAGTTCATAGTTAGTTAGGTCTAAATTCATAGTTATTTC
Organism: Silybum marianum; assembly: GCA_036898165.1. Lineage (NCBI taxonomy): Eukaryota > Viridiplantae > Streptophyta > Magnoliopsida > Asterales > Asteraceae > Silybum > Silybum marianum. The sequence continues at coordinate 15,691,237 of CM072537.1, read as the reverse complement.
TCTTTGTATCCAATCGTCTTTCTCATTTTATCAACACTCATAAACCATTTTGCATATTCATTTCCATCTTCATCAAATTGAAATCAATTATGGTATGCATAGAGCACAGGTTTGTTCTCGAATATGTGCCTTACCGAATCTAATTGGTTGTCATTTCCTACGTACATTCTAGTCTTCCTCTTCAGCTACAGAGTCATCATTGACCTCTGTAACCATCGCATCGTCGTTCATTTTTGTTTTTTGTTTACTTCTATTCTCATCGACAGTTAGATTTTAATTAGATGAAGATGAATGTGCAAAATGATCTATGTGTATTGATAAATTGATAGAGACGATTGGATGCAATAATGAATAACTAGGAATTTATGGAAACTAAACAATGAGCTAGTGACAAGAAAGGCCCTTAAACTATATATATTTACATACATAGCTGACACTTACTCTTACGAACAAATTATGCAAACTCAAACAATCCCTTTCCCAATCCCCATTAAAATGAAAAGTTAGGGGACGTTGGTTCATAAAATAAAATTCAATGGAATTGGAACCATCAAAAGAATTTGATTTTGAAAAATTTGGAATGGAATTTGATGGAATTTGACTATAAGTTTGGTCAGTAGAAATTGGAATATAATCTTTCAAAATAATTGAAATTTCCATATTTATTTAGGGGGAGGGTGGGGTGCATGGTAGTTATGTTGACGACAATAGTGGCATATGGTAGGGGTAGTGCGCAACAGTTGTGACAGCTACGGGTACTGAGGGGTTGGTTTATCGGGTTGAAGGCATTTAAACAACCTAACCCGATGCTTGCATGCGGTTTGAAAAATCTCAACCCCGCCCAACCCAACCCGAAGTGCAACCCAACCCAACCTAAACTGTCACTACCACAAAAAAAAGGCATTTTTGACGGGTTTTTTCCGATGGAAATTTTCTGTCGGAAATTTCCGACGGATTTTAACGGATTTCCGATGGAAATTATAAAAAAATGGAAAAATTAATTTCCGAAGGATTTTAAAGGATTTCCGACGGAAATTATTAAAAAAATGGAAAAATTAATTTCCGTCGGAAATATCCATCGGAGTGTGATTCGTCGGAAATTTCCGATGGAATTTTGAGAATCTCCCGTTTTTTGAACCTTTTTCGTATTAGTTAATGGTTCTTACACCCATCAAGGCCCATTGTAGGCCGTTAGGAGTTGTTAAAGCCCACCAGGGCCCATTGTCGGTCGTTAGATGTTGTTAAAACCATCAAGGCTCATTATCGGTCATTATATATTGTAAAAACCATCAAATCTCATTGTCGGTCGTTGTTGGTCCTTAAAAACCTATATTACTGACGCATATTGTAGGCCGTTAGGAGTTGTTAAAACCCATCAGGCCCTACTGTTGGTCGTTAGAAGTTGTTAAAGCCCATCAGGGCCCATTGTCGTTAGAAGTTGTTAAAGTCCATCAAGACCCATTGTAGGTCGTTAGTAAAGCCTATCAGACCTCATTGTTGGTTGTTAGGAGTTGTAAAGCCCATCAGGGCCCATTGTAGGCCGTTAGAAGTTGTAAAGCCCATCAGGGCCCATTGTTAGTCGTTAGAAGTGGTTAAAACCCATCAGGGCCCATTGTAGGCCGTTAGGGGTTGTAAAGCCCATCAAGCCCCATTGTTGGTCGTTAGAAGTTGTTAAAGCCTATCAGGGCCCATTTTTGGTCGTTAGAAGTGGTTAAAACCCATCAAGGCCACGAGATAACATGCGTCAACAAGAGCGGGAGGAAGAAGCGGAGCGGTGGTGGAGGTACAAAGATAACATGCGTCAACAAGAGGCCACGAGAAAAGCGTTTGAGGACTTCATGGCGCGGTTCCAGAACCCAGACCAGATGCAGGCCTTAATGCAGCAGTTCAAGAACCAGAACCAGAACCAAAACCCTCCTGACCCTCCTTCGTAGTTTTAGAATAGTAGATACAATTACGTTGCCTTATAATGTAATTTTATAGATTTAAAATTGTTTCGCTTGTTATAAAACAGCTTTGTTTCAAAATTGTGTGGTAAATTCTGGATTCAAAATGTACAGGAAATTTGATTTTTTAATTTTTTTTTGGAAAACAACATTTACGACGAATTTCCAACGGAATTTCCGTCGGAAGTGGTCACAAAAATCCGTCGGAAATTTACAAAATCCGTCGGAAAAGGTAACCGTTGGAAAAGGTTTCTAAATCCGTCGGAAAAGGTTTCTAAATCCGTCGCAAAGTATCCGTCGGAAATCCATCGCAAATAGTATCCGTCGGAAAAGGTAACCGTCGGAAGACCTTTACCAACGGAAAAGTCTATTCCGTCAGAAACGGTTTCCGTTGGAAATCCGTCGGAAAAGACTTTACCGACCAGCCCATTTTCGACGGAACGTTTCCAACGGATTATCGACGGAAATCACCTTTTCCGACGAATTTCCGACGGATCAAGCCGTCGGAAAAGGGGTGCTTTCTTTGTAGTGTGTATGCGTTGGTCGGGTTGATTCTTTGATACATCAAAAAATTATCCTAATCTTGAATATGTTGTTTTCTCTAGTTTACTCATAAGTTCTTTTTCATCATCAACCATTTGGTGCAACTTATATGTACTTCTTTAATCATATTAAGTACATCACATTCAATTAATTTTCTCAAGTTGCATATATATATATATATATATTCACAGTTACTGAACATATATACAAAGAGGTTATATAAAAATGGATGATAGATTGAAAATACATGTATATGAAGAAGATATGTGATGATGTAATCGTATAATGTACATATTAATAGAGACTCAACAATCATATTAAATCTAAGAAATAATAGAATATCAGGTTCAAATAAAAAACCCAATATCAACCCAACACCTGAAGATTTTACAACTTGATTAGACATCGGATTGAGTTATTTTATGTTGGGTTGGGTTTATCGAGTTGGTTGGTTTGTCAGGTTTTTGACCACCCTAGTGACAAAAACATAAGTGGCATGGTGATATTGGTGGTCGAGGGTGGGGTGTGTAGGGGTGGCAGTTGTATATACATACACTTACGGGGACAGGACGGGTTGGGGAGTACATTAGTTGGCCCTGTTTTCTATATGTTAGGGATCCCCAGCTCCGAACCCGGTACCCGTTTTATGAGGAAGCCCTAACCCTAAACTGGACGGACGAGCACGATTCCCCAACAAGTCAGGACAAATCACCATACCTACATACAATGTTATTCCATATATTAAACAAGGTTCAAAATGGCATGAGACTTGACGTGGCAGCAAGGTCAAGCCTCAAGCCTCAGGAGGCACAATGATGCCACAAGGATTTTTAGGGGTGACTTATGGCGGCAAATCCTTATATCAAATAAATTATTATACAAATAAACATATATTTTCGACTGTTACGACGATAATTGTGGCATGAGGTCGGTAAGGGAGGGTTGGGGGTGGGGGCGAGGATGAGGGGTAGTTGTGACAACGATAATACTGGCATGGTGGTCAAGGAGTGGGGGTAGGATTTAGGAGTGGATGGGTGGTCAAGGAGTGGGGGTGGTAGATATGACGACGACAATGTTCATGGTGATCGGTGGGGTGGGTGGTGTTGGAATGCAGGATCCATAAACTTGACGAAAAATAACCATATTTCTCTAAGAATCCATATGAAACGGAGTAAGATGAGTGTTTCAAAATTGTATTAGAATGAAAATCAATCTCTAATGTCGTATTTAAATCTAAGACAACGAACTCAGTTGGTTGCCTCCACGGTATCTACATAAATGCTCTGAATCCAGTTAACATCCAAAGCCAAAGGAGAAGATCTTTTTTCTTCCTCGAATGTTAGATACGGTCTTCAACTCCATCAAGGAGAGAAAGTGCAACTTGTGGAATCTATAGAGAAAGAATTAATCCGGATGAACAACTATTGCAACCATGCTCGTCCATTGTCTCACAATGGGTTTCTATTTGTATTTTTATAATGATTGTTCTTATAATAAACAACAAGAAGTACTATAAGTACCATTTTCGGAAGAGTGGTACATGCTTTTAGAAGATGTCATATCTTCAAAAGCATGTTTGTCTTTTTTACACATATATTATAATTGACACATATATCAATCTCTAACGTCGTATTTAAATCTAAGACAACGAACTCAGTTGGTTGCCTCCACAGTATCTATGTAAATACTCTGAACTCAGTTGGTTGCCTCCACGGTATCTACGTAAATTACTCAATGAGTCAGTGATATTATATCATTTAAAGGGAAAATTTCATCTATATCTTTTAAAACTTCCTATATTACGTATATATCTTTGTAAATTTTGAAACTACGTATATATTCTTCTAAACCTCTGAAAACACATATATGTCATTCTCCCTAATTTAATTATTATTAAAATATTTAAAATATATAAATCATTATCTTTAAATTGAATTTATTTTCTAACTTACTTAGCTAACCTTCTGAATTTATTACCCTTCTTAATTTTCTTCCCAAAATCTTGTGCACTTATCCTTGTTCCAAAATCGCCGATAAGAACGAAGGCAAAGAAAGGAGATTAAATGAAAGAACGAAGGCAAAGAAGGAAATCGTCGATTTTGGGAACATGGATAATCGCGCACGATTTTAGGAAGGAAATTAAGAAGTGTAATAAATTCAGAAGGATAGTTAAGTAATTTAAAAAATAAATTCAATTTAGAGATAATGATTTGTATTTTTTATATGTTTTAATAATAATCAAATTAAGGAGAAGCACATATAACAGAGTTCTAGATATAGATGAAATTTTCCCTAATTTAAATTGGGTTATACATTAGAAAACTAACAAATTAGACATTAAAAAAAATAAGAAAAAAATAAATATTTACAAAAATCACTCATTATGTCAGTGTGTGCAACAATCATAACATTACATAAGACACAAATTTTAAGCCACGACACATCATGACAGCTATTGTGTTGAAATTCTTAAACTCTGTTATTAAACACACAAAATTGTTTCAAATACGAAACTAAACATTTAAGTATGTTCCATATATGGAATCTACGCGTATTCACACACAAAACAACATGTGAAACAACCTAAATCTTTAACTTAAAATTAAACTAATAAATTATTTGGATTCTTCTTCACGAATTTGTAACATTTAATTGTTTTTTCACTTGATCAATTCCCCACACATATATAGACACGAAGCTACACCACTTTCTATGCCACATGCTTTAATATAAATAGAAGCACCAGTAATAGTATAGCCGCCCATATTACTTTTACCAAGTTGAGAATTATTTGTTATTTAAAAATGCAAGGTACGTTTTCGTTCTGGATCGTTTATCGAATGTTAACCAGGTAAACATTAACAGAAGGTGTGTAAAATTTGAATGGTCTAAAATTGAATCCAAGCCTAAACCGAAAATAAGCTGTTTATGCAAAACCTGAATGACCTGAAATCCGAATACCCGAAAAACTGGCTTTTGAGGGAAAATTTAAGTTTGGGTTGGGTTTGATTTTTGGCCACCCGATCCGTCCGAAATCAAAAATATATATACATATAAATTTTTAAATAATATATAAATATATTTATTTATTTAATTATCTTTTGAAACTTCAAAAAATCCTAATCGGTCATGCTATTTTCTAATTTCTAAGTCTATTATCGATTTATCAATCCTTTAAATTGATTGAATTCATTCTCAAAATCGATCAAATATATTGCATTATAACTAAACATGAACCCAACCAACCGAAGCAATTCGAAATCCAAAACCCAAAAATTGGGATTTGATTTTCATATTGGAACAAATTGTGGACCACATATGATGTGGGTCCCACATAATATTAAATCATTTATGATTTAATATTAAATCATATTAAATCATAAATGATTTAATATTATGTGGGACCCACATCATATGTGATCCACAAGTGTCCCTTTGTTCCTTTAAAAATGCAAAGTTCTCATTTGAACCTTCCTCCCCCTAAGTATATATATATATATATATATATGTGTGTGTGTGTGTGTGTGTGTGTGCGCACGCGCACGCGTTAATCAATAAAAATCTTACCCTCATTTACCTTGTTGGATACCATTATCTATTATCAAAATGAATTGTTCGTAAGTGTCTTACCCAAAAACATTAACCAAATAAAATTCTTAATTATTATCATACTCATCGCTAAAATAACTGACACCGACACTCGATAAGGGATAGGTAAATGGCTCCTTAGTCTAAATCCAATAATACATTTAATTTGTCAAGGAATAAAAATTATCTATCAACAAAATTTCTAAATAGTTTTATTTGGAATTGTGTTTGTCTTTTTTTTTTTCTTTTTCTGTTTGTTATGCAATAAAATAATTAGATAAAGATTTAAGGTCGTCTCTCTTGGTTCTTTTGGATATATTTAAACCCATATATACAAAACCGTTTCTAGTGCTCGTTTATTGTAAAATTAAATGTTTGAGAATTGAATTATAGAAAGGTTGCAGACTTTGCCTCCTAACAATCATTTGAGAATTGAAAGGTTGCAGATTTAAATCACCGTTTTCTTCATCCAAATTGCTCTTGTAATCATTTTTCTCTGGACTTTACCCATATGTCACTAAATCCACAAATACTCAGGGGTCACAATATTACATACCTAACTAAACTACTTAAATGCCAAAATAATGCAAGAAAATCAGGTTAAGTCTGCAATAGGAACTAAATGTGTAAATTCGTAAGTTTTGGGATTCTTTCTAATGGTCACACGTGTCGGATCTGCAATTATTACGGACCCAGGACAAAAAAAACTCAAAAAAATTGTCGTTTAGTGGGTCTGCAATTATTGCGGGCCTAGGTATTGTGTACATAGTGATATTTGGATAAAGTTCGAAAAAAAAAATAGTTAGAAGAATAATTTGAATGAGGATAATGGTCATCTGAAGCAATTTCTCAAAAAAGAATACTCTTATCGAAATTTTGCCATTGGAGCAAAAAGGAATTCTAAGAATGATTGGTATGTTGACGCATATCCATAATTCTTTTCACCTATAACACAAAATAATTACTCCAACCATAAGTACACCGTACAAAGGTTATAAAATTTTGTACATTTTAATAGACAAGTTAATTATTGATCTCTTGAGGGCTTTTATGATTGTAATATTTGCCTAATGGTAACAAAAGAATACATATTTGGCTGTATACTTGTGACTTGTGGCGTGATAATATACAATTAGAACTTATGAATTCAAATTAGATGATAATTACTTATATCAAAATATAATCTTTATTTGTCTCTATAATCATTGGCGAAGTATGGTGTGAGAAAATGAGTTAAAGTGAGAAGCATAAGAAGAATTCCGAACCCTTGAACACCTTTAATCTCACACCCACCCATGAATTTTGTTCCCTACAATAATTGATCTGGTGTATCTCATTACATATCATTAACGTTGATCTTCAATTAAAATTGATCCAAGGGTCCAGATCCCTTCTTACACTTCTCAGTTCTCACCATAACTTCTCTTCTCACTGAAACCCAATCCTATAATCATTAACCATGGGCAAATATGTCCCTTTATTTGGTTATAACCGAACATGATCAGAAAGTGTCACTACATAACAAACTATCACATAACCAATATAAACGTCTTCTCAATTCACTTTAACCAGTCAAATAACCAACGGGCATGACACTTTTTAAACAACGGGTTAACCTTAACCAATCCATCGATAAACACACTCATTTATAAATATCATATCTTATATAAATTAACGGACCTTCATACCCACCTCTAAACTTAAGAGAATGGCGATGAAAAAGATGACAACTGAAACCATTGGGAAACATTGCAGTATATCAAAGCCAATCTTTTTTAAGTAAATATAATAACGAACCAAATTTCCATAAGAGATAAATAATTGCAAACCATATGCTAATAAATGTACAGTTTTTACCTTAACAGAAATTAAGATCTAGGCATAACCGGCCATGCCAACAGTGGAGCTAGATCGGTTGGTTTTGTGAGAAGGTTGAGTGGTCGTAGCCTTTGTAAAGTACATGTAGTAATAGACGTTTAGAATCATGGTGGCCACCACAAACACCGCCCCTGCAACAAAAACACCTTTCCTCAATGTATCACATGAAAAACTTTCCGTCATTCCTTTGTATTTAGTATGGTAAGCGTTTTTCTTTGCCCCTGCTATCAGACAAGCTTCTGCAACCAGAAAAGTCATCCTGCATAACGAAAAGAACAAGGTTGGGAATTCTTCTACTTTGTGCTTATATGTTGAAATCAAACCAAACCAAACCAAACCAGGAATATGGATGGTAAGGTACCAAATGGGCTTATATATATATATATATATATATTATTGGACCACATATAATGTGGGCCCCACACATTAAAAAATCATATATGATTCAATGGGACCCACCATTAAATCATATATGATTTTTTAATGTGTGGGGCCCACATCATATGTGGTACGCGCAATGTCCTTTGTTCCCTTAAAAATCAAAAGTTCATTCTAACCTCTCTCTCTCTCTCTCTCTCTCTCTCTCTCTCTATATATATATATATATAGGGGATGGATCATACGAGAACCACCCCTTTTTAAAGGAACAATTTGTGGACCACATATGATGTGGGTCCCACATAATATTAAATCATTTCTAATTTAATATTAAATAAAAAATGATTTAATATTATGTGGGACTCACATCATATGTGGTCCACACGGTGTTCCTTTATTCCTTTAAATTTATAAAGTTCTTATTTGAATCTTCCTCTCTCTCTCTATATATATATATATAGGGGAGAGTTCATACAAGAACCACCCTTCTTTAAAGGAACTCCCTTTAGAACCACATATGATATGGGTCCCACACAATAAATAAATCAGATATGATTTTTTTATTGTGTGGGACCCACATCATATGTGGTTCTAAGAGTGTTCATTTGTTCCTTTAAATATGCAAAGTTCTCATTTGAACCTTCCTCTACATATATATATATAGAGAGAGAGGGAGGTTCAAATGAGAACTTTTGATTTTTAAGAGAACAAAGAGACACATTGTGGACCACATATGATGTGGGTCCCACATAATATTAAATCATTTATGATTTAATATTAAGTCATAAATGATTTAATATTATGTGGGACCCACATCATATGTGGTCCAACCTTTCTCTTATATACGATAAGACGAAAAGCATTTAGTTCGATCGAGTTCTATCTATATCTATCTTCAGATCACAGAAAATGGAAAGAAGATCCCTTGGTGGTGAAATGGTAGACACGCGAGACTCAAAATCTCGTGCTAAAAAGCGTATTATAGTGTGTGCTTCCGGAGGGGCACGCATGCAAGAAGGAAGTTTGAGTTTGATGCAGGAGCTCAAACCCCAACTCCTCGAAAGGCATTTTCGGGGACTAGCCTCCTCCCATTTCTGAATGAGTATGAATAAAGAATCCATGGATGAAGATAGAAAAGTAGATTTCTAATTTCTAATCGTAATTGTGTCCCTTTGTTCCTTTAAAGAGGGGTGGTTCTCGTATGATCCCTCCCCTGTATATATATATAATATATATAGGGTCAGGTTCAGGAGAAAACGCCAAAAAAAGAGAAAACTGAAGAACACCCTGGGAGGCCTCCATCTGGACGGTATGCCCTAACATGCATTTGTGCATATGCACTGATGCATAGAAAAAAAGAGCTCCAATCGCTTGTATGCATTGATGCATAGAAAAAAAAACACTGTCCATATGACGGACTCTCAGGGTGTTCTTCAGTTTTTTTCTTTTTTTAGTGTTTTCCCCTGAACCTCCCTCAATATATATATATATAGGGTCAGGTTCAGGATCAGGGGAAAACGTCAAAAAAGAGAAAACTGAAGAACATCCTGGAAGCCCTCCACCTTGGAAGCCTTCCATCTAGACGGTATGCACAAATGCATACCGGTAATTTGTAAACTCCATTAGTGCATTTGTTCATGCCATCCATCCAGATGGAGGGCTCTAGGGTGTTCTTCAATTTTTTTTAAGGTTTTCCCCTGAACCTCCCTCCTTCTCTCTCTCTCTCTCTCTCTCTATATATATATATATATATATATAGGGTTGGGTTCCGGTGAGAAGTGAAGTCATGGTAAGAAGGGATCTCCACCCTTGGATGAATATTAGGATGAGATGCACTAAGATAAGATACACCGAAATGCACCGGATCAATCCCCGTATGAAGCGCAATTCATGGGTGGGTATGAGATTAAAAGTGATCAAGGGTCAAGATCCCTTCTTACGATTTTCACCTTAACTTCACTTCTCACCCGATCCTATGCCTATATATATATATATATATATCAATTCTATTTAACAACTGCATATTTGGCAATTCTAAAACGATTTGCATGAAAGAAATTGATAGCTATTGTTAACTAACAGAAACAACTAAACCAATACATATATAATATATGTGCTAAAGAGGTTTTGGAGTCCATATGAATGATGGATTTAGAAAGTTAAAGATATGCATGAACTTCAAATAGAAGCAGCTTACCAAGATGATGTGAAATATATGATGGTCCAAGCTCGATTTCCACCGGGTGCTAAAGGCCTTCCAAAACACATGCATTTGGTCACACCCATAAGCAATGATTCACCCGAGAGTAGAAACAAGAAAGCTCCAACGCCATATCCAGTTGCAACGTCTGAATCGTAAACACAATATGTAGAATTTGTCACATTATCTGTACGAATTGTTCCCTGTCATCAAGAAATCTTTATATTATATGAAGTGAACAAGACCATTTTCAAACTATTGATTATCGTAAATGACTGAAATGCCCAAATATATGAAATGCTTTACTTTTGGTGTTCATTTGCATTAAAGAAATAAATCACTATAAAATATATGCCCTATTATTAAGTCATCAACGATTGACGGATTTCTTCTCACATCTTCACTAAAACCACCATTATCACCAAATAAAATTAAAAATAGTAATCATCACCACCACTCATGGCATTGGAGTGACCAAAAGCATCGTGGTTGAGTATTTATATTGATGCCGTGATAGTGCACCGTCCATTTATCATTTATCTGGCACACAGACACCGGATACAAACACTTTTCTGAAAGAAATTACTATTCATTCTGATAGCAAATTGTTTGTTTGCTTCTTTGGTAATCATTGTGTCCAGTCTTTGGCTGACTAAGGGCCTGTTTGTTGGTAGCTTAACGAGCTTAATCGGACTCACAGCTTATTCAGTCAGCTATACATGACTGTTTGGTAGTGACTTAATGATATAGAAAGTGGCTTATTCAGTAAGCTTCTAGGGGAGAGCTTTATGTAGATGGCCAAGTTTTTTCCAAACCTTCCCCTCCCATTTAAAAAATAAGCTCATTTCAATCTATACAAATAAATTAATCCACACAGACAACTTTATCCATATCAGACTTAATGGAAACCAACCAAACAGCCCCTAAGTTTCCAAGATCCGAATCCACTAGGAAGCTAATCACTGCCTTACAAATCCAATATAAAGATCACTTGGAGAATCTAAAAGTGTTCCAAGTAAGTTAGATGTATTTGTACAACACTTGTCAACATAATTCTAATCACTTGTGAGATATGTGCTCTTATAACACTTAATAATGAAAAATCATGTACAAGTATAAAATGGGTCAAATAACACTCCTTGATGGCAGTTGAAGATGGTTTTCTCCAATGAGAAACTACCATATCTAAGGCATCATTATTGCACAACTTTTTTGGGTGAAAAAACTAAAGATCTTGCCATTTTGGTCAAGTAAACATGCATATGTGTGTACAGTGTAGAGCATAAACATTCAAAGAGAGATAAAGCCAGTATAATACAGTTCACAACAGTTGGGTAGGATTGAAGGAATCTCAGTGATACAGGTTCAATCCACTTCCACCTCCATTCCAGCATGTTTATCAAAATTTCAAACATGTTGTGGTGTTTTGAATTCAGTATTTATTTTGTGGATTCCTTCAATAAGCTATCAATCACCTCCCACAAGTACTATAAGAGTCCCTACTCATGCACACCAACATCAAAGACATGATTTCAAAATAACTAGCACATCCAATTCCAGAGCAGAACACAGAAAGGCACAGAGCTCCAACAAAAATTACAACTCAAAAATCAGTCTTATGAGACATTGAGACTGCAAATGATGTTTAAGCTCAAATTTTGCACATCAAAAACCTAGATCTTAATAAGCCAAAGAATAAACTTTAGTGAAGCATAGATCATCACGCTGTCGGCAAATAGAATTGTGAAATATCTAATGTGAACACCACAATCAAACAGAAAAGGCAGAAACCATATAACTGATCTAGAAAACCCTAAGTAGCAAGTGGAAATGGAGATAAAAGAAAGAGTTGAGAAGCGTACAGTGCTACGACGGCGTTCAGCAGCAATGGAGAAACCAAAGGCAACTAAGCATAAGATTACAACAAGTAGATGAACTAGAGTTGAGCCCTTCCCTTCACCCATATCTCTCTCCTCTTTCTTCTTCACTTCTTCTTTGGTGATTTCTAGAGAGAGAGAGATAGAAAGAGAGTAAGAAAAGGGTTTTTGGGGGAGACTGTTGTTTTACAGTAAGAAAAGGAAAAAGAGCGCCGAAATGCTTCCAGAAGCGTTTATCGCCTTATTTCTTTTTAATTTTTAAATAGAGTGAATTACACCCTGTGGTTCCTGTGGTTGGTTTGTTTATTTTCATTACACCTATTATTCTATCAGTTAATAATCTTAGTTAACAACCGTTAAAAAGGATTAACAGTTCTTTAAACAAGCTTCAAAGACCAAAAATGTTATGTGCACTAAATTTTAATATTATCCACTTTTTTTATTTTTTATTAAAAAAGTATTTTATATATTCAATTATAAATTAAATTTTTTAATTGTTTTATATATTTTTTATTATATCTAATTATAAACTTAAGATTTATAATATCTTATTGTTAATTTTTTTTATAAATTTATCTTGATTTTCTTTTCGAATTTTTTTTAAATGTTTCATATATTTTTTTTATCAATTTTTTTGATTTTCATTTCTTTTACGATTTTTTCTTTTTAAAAATATATTTTATATATCTAATAACAAATTAATTTCTATTAAATAAAATACATATTAAATTAAAATCGAGATAAATTCTGTAGTTATAAATCAAAATTCTTAATTGTTTTATATATTTTTTATATATCCAATTAAAAACTTGAGAATTCTAGTATTTTAACCTTAGGGGGCGTTTGGTTCGCAGAATGGAATTGGATGGAATGAAATATGTCAAAGGAATTTGACTTTAAAGGAATTGGAATTGGAATGTTGTCAGGTTTGACCAGCTGTTTGGTTGGCAGAATTGGAATAGAGTCTGTTGAAATAATTGGAATTTGTCTGTTTGGTTCACAGAATGTAGCTTTGGAATTGGAATGAAATTCCAGTAAATGACTAAAATACCCTTTTTATTAAATTTAATTTTTTAAACTAAAATTAGTTTAATAAAATAATTATTAATTACTTCAATTTTTTTAACACTAAAAATAATTTGAGCTTTTTTACAGCTAAAAACTGCATAAAACAACAAAAAACTACAGAAACTGCTAAAACAACAAAAATATCTAAAAACTGCAAAAAAAAAAGCAAAAAACTACAGCAAGAGAACATCTGTTAGGGCAAGACATATTTTATTGCAGGAGACGATGGAGAACCTAACTGCTAGGGGTGAGGAAAAACAGAACTGAAACTGGAAAAAAAAAACCGAGAAACCGAAAACTAAAAAACCCCCCGAAATACAGAACCGAAATCGAAAACCCGAAAATTGAAAAAAAAAACCTCGAAAAAACTGAACCGAACCGAAATCGAAAAACTGAAAACTGAAAAGACCCCCGAAAAAGTCGAACCGAAAATCCAAGTGAATGGGTGTCGGCTTCAATTTTAAGAGATTAGGGTTTAATTATTTTTTTAGGATGAGGGTATTTTGGGTATTAGGAATATATCAAATTCAATTCCATAGAAACCCATGGATAACCCAAGGAATTTCAAATGCCCCTTTTTTGGAATTCTTTGGAATTCAACAAATTCCAATTCTTGAAAATAGTGAACCAAACAAAGGAATTGGAATCTGGTCAATGGAATCAGATTCCAATTCCGCCATTTTCCATTTCATTCCGGCGAACCAAACGCCCCCTTATTCTTTTTGTGTGAATTTATCTTTTTTTTTGTAAATATTTTAACTTCTTTTTTTTTCATTGTTTCATATATTTTATATCAAATTTCTTGATTTTTATTTTTTGTGAATTTTTCTTATTAAAAAATAATTTTATTTATCCAATCAAAAATCAAAATTTTTAAAATAATATATATATTAAATAAAAATATTTATATATATATAAATTATTTTATTCATACAAAAAATTAGCGCTAAAAAATCTCAAGTTTACAAAAACAAAAGAAATCAAACTAAATTCACATATATTTTAGATTGAAAATTGGAATATTTTAACAAAATATTAAAAATAAATTCGGTTAGCATGAGAATTATTAAATATACATAAAGATTTTTATTAAATATGTATTTTATTTAAAAAAATTGATTTATGATTGAATATATAATATATATAATTCTAAAAAGAAAAATTCACAAAAAATGAAAATCAAAATTGATATAAAAAATATATGAAATATTTAAAAAAATACAAAGAAAATAAAGATAAATTTACAAAAAAATTAGCATTAAAAAATTATAAATCTCAAGTTTATAATTTGATACAATAAAAAGTATATAAAGCAATTAAATTTTTTGATTTATAATTGAATGTATAAATTATTTCTTTTAATTAAAAGAAGTTTAAAAAGTGGATAATATTAAAATTTAGTGCAGATAACACTTTTGGTCCTTATAGTTTGTTTAAAGAACGATTAGTCATTCTTAACGGTTGCTAACTAACATTATTAAGTGGAAGGACCATGAGTGCAATGAAAACGAAAAGTTAAGGACCACCAGCGTAGATAGTTTGTTTTAGGGACCAAATCCAAAATTTAAGCAAACCACATGGACCATCATTGTAATTCACTCTTTTAAATATCATCAGCTAAATAAATTCGTTACCATTTTGGAACTGTTTGGTTTCGTATTCCAAACTCATGTGATTGGTCCTCGTTCAGGCCATGTTTGTTAAAAATAAGCTAGCTTATAAGTTATAAGCTAAGTTATTTTTAGTACACATGTTTGGCAATAAAACGAGCTTATTGAAACGCTACTTGAAGTAGCGTTTTGGAAGCTTATTGTTATTTTTTTCAATTATAATTCTCATTAATATTAATTATTTATTAATTTTTTTATTTTTCAATATGCCTTTTGGTCATTATACATTCTTATACGTTAGTGTTTTCAAACACGATTTTTTCACCAGCTAGCTTATCAGTTAGTTTGCCAAACATAGGCTTAGGTTTTTAAATTACAGAATCGGAACCGAAAAAATCATGTTATTTAATTAATAAAAATTAGAGTAAATTGCAAATTTGGTCCATATGGTTTGTGGATTTTTGTGGTTTTGGTCCTCAGAAAATTTTTATTGCACCAAAACCACTGTGGTATGTATTTTGTTGTGGTTTTGGTCCCTCGCACTAACTCCGTCAGATATCCTTCAGTTAAAACCCTCCATTTTGGTCATTTGACTCTTTTTCACTAAAAACAAAAGCTAGAGGACTAAAAATGCAACTTATTCAATTAAAAATTAAACAAATTTAAATTTAATTTTTTTAAAACAAATAATATATGTATATGTGTATGCATATGTATATGTATATGTATATGTATATGTATATGTATATGTATATGTATATGTATATGTATATGTATATATTAATACATCATCGTCTTCAACCCTCATCACCGGCGACGCCCTCCGACGACCCCTTCCGACGAACCCCTCCGACGACCCCCTCCGACGATCTCTCTATCTCTCTTTCTCTCTCTCTCTCTCTCTTCTCCTCCTCTCACCAACACAAAACCCACACAAATTTCAGTAAAAAAAATCGAGAAATCCAAGTGAAAAACAAGCAGATTCTCTACATGGGTTCTTGAAAAGTTCAATAGATGGGTTTCAATGGAGATGGGTTTCGATAACACAGCTTCATCAAAGTCGTTTTTCCGGCAAACTCAAACTCCCCTCTGTTTCGTTTTTCTGGTTCACAGCTTCATCAAAGTCGACAGATGGGTTTCAATGGAGATGGGTTTCGATAACACGAAGGAGACAGAAGAGATCGAGATGGAACACGGCTGGAGGTCTTGCCGGAGAAGACGACCGGAGATTGAAACCTATCTCCATTGAAACCCATCTGTCGACTTTGATGAAGCTGTGAACCAGAGAGAGAGAGAGACAGAGAGAGAGAGACAAAGAGATGGTCGTCGTCTTCTCCGGCGAGAGGAGGAAAAGAGAGAGTGACAGAGAGAGAAAGATGGTCGGAAGGGTTCGTCGGAGGGGGTCGTCGGAGGGCGTCGCCGATGATGAGGTTCGTCGGAGGAGACGATGATGTATTAATATATACATATACATATACATATATTATTTGTTTTAAAAAAATTTAAATTTAAAATTTGTTTAATTTTTAATTGAATAAGTTGCATTTTTAGTCCTCTAGCTTTTGTTTTTAGTGAGAAAGAGTCAAATGACCAAAATGGAGGGTTTTAACGGAAGGATATCTGACGGAGTTAGTGCGAGGGACCAAAACCACAACGAAATGCATACCACAATGGTTTTGGTGCAATAAAAATTTTATGGGGACCAAAACCACAAAAATCCACAAACCAAAAGGACCAAATTTGCAATTTACTCTAAAAATTATTATATATGTTTATCGTATTCAATAAACTAATTTTTTTAAGAGTAAATTGCAAATTTGGTTCGTATGGTTTCTGGTTTTACTCCCTAGAAAATTTTTATTGCACCAAAACCACTATAGTATGCATTTCGTTGTGGATTTGGTCCCTGGCACTAACTCCGTCAGCTTTCCTTCCGTTAAGTCCCTGCATGTGCCTTGCACATGAGGGCATTTTGGTCATTTAATTATTTTTTTACTAAAAACAAAAATCAGAGGGACCAAAATTGCAAATCACTGTTTACTATAAAATTATTTCCTTGAATACTCACTTTCTTCACCAAGAAAACACCAAGAATATCAAGAACCAAAACCAAAATTAAAAATCAAAACCAAAATCAAACCCACTTAAAAATCCCAAAATCAAACTTATATCTAAAAACCAAAACCAAAATCAAACACATCCAATAACCATGATTTTTTACCAAAAAAACAAAAATTATTCATGATTTTTTTACCAAGAACACAAAAATTATTTTCTTGAATATTCATTTTCTTCACCAAGAACACACCAAGAACACCAAAACCACTTAAAAAAACCAAAATCAAACAAATCCAATAACTAAAATCAAACGCACTTAAAAAACCCAAAATCAAACACATCCAATAACCAAAATCAAACCCACTTAAAAAACCCAAAATCAAACTCATTAAAAAACGAGACCGAGATTTGAAATAGAGAGAGAGAGAGAGAGAGAAGATGAAGTCGCCGGAAAAACTCGTCGGAGAAGACGAAGTCGCCGGAAAAATTCGCCGGAGAAGACGAAGTCGCCGGAATAACTCGACGGAAAAACTCTTCTTTCAGATCTCTCTCTCTTTCAAATCTCGATCTCGTTTTTTAATGAGTTTGATTTTGGGTTTTTTAAGTGGGTTTGATTTTGGTTATTGGATGTGTTTGATTTTGGGTTTTTTAAGTGGGTTTGATTTTGGTTATTGGATGTGTTTGATTTTGGGTTTTTTTAAGTGGGTTTGATTTTAGTTATTGGATGTGTTTGATTTTGGTTTTGGTTTTTAGATATTAGTTTGATTTTGGTTTTTTTAAGTGGGTTTGGTGTTCTTGGTGTGTTCTTGGTGAAGAAGATGAATATTCAAGAAAATAATTTTTGTGTTCTTGATAAAAAAATCATGAATAATTTTTGTTTTTTTGGTAAAAAATCATGGTTATTGGATGTGTTTGATTTTGGTTTTGGTTTTTAGATATGAGTTTGATTTTGGGTTTTTTTAAGTGAGCTTGATTTTGATTTTGATTTTGATTTTGATTTTGGTTCTTGGTGTTCTTGGTGAACAAGGTTAGTATTCAAAGAAATAATTTTATAGTAAACAGTGATTTGCAATTTTGGTCCCTCTGATTTTTGTTTTTAGTGAAAAATAATTAAATGACCAAAATGCCCTCATGTGCAAGGCACATGCAGGGACTTAATGGAAGGAAAGCTGACAGAGTTAGTGCCAGGGACCAAATCCACAACGAAATGCATACTATAATGGTTTTGGTGCAATAAAAGTTTTCTAGGGACCAAAACCACATAAAACTAGAAACCATAGGGACCAAATTTGCAATTAACTCATTTTTTGAAGTATATATAATATTTTATACGACAAATACAACAAACAAACTCACACATCCTTCTCACCTATGGTTATTAATTACTTTTCAGGGTTACATTTACAGTCGCTTCCTTAAAAGTTAAATTGATTCTCTCTCTGCCTTTTAGCTTTAGTTTTTATTAGATTACATTTTATAGTTTGTAGTATTTATTTCTTTACATTGGTATTTTATAATAGACTAATAATTATAACGGGGAAATTGACAGGTATAAACATTCTCCTAATAAAGTTGATCCAAATAACCATCTCTTTCCAAAAGTTGCAAAAATGTCAAAATGTCCGTCAAAAACGATGTTGTTTTGGGGGTTTTGATGAAGATGCCCAATGAAACCTCCGCCAAAATGACGGAGGTGCCCAAAACGACATCGTTTTGGGCCTTTTTCCACACCAACCAATTAACCATGCATCTCCGCCAAAACATTACCCAAACACCTCCGTCATTTTGACGGAGGTGACACGTGTCAGTCGCTTGTTGCATCTGAGTCCCAAACATCTCCGCCAAAACATAACCCAAATACCTCCGTCATTTTGATGAAGGTGACACGTGTCAGCCTTTTGTTGCATCCGAGAAAACCCTAAAATTGTTTTTGAATATTTTTTGAAGTCCGCCATCTTTTTCTTTGTTTGAAAACCCTAAATGCACCCGGCAGCCACTATCACTTTCTTGCTTTTTCTTTCAAGAAACCCCACCATCTCATCTCCTCCATAATCTCAGATCCAATTCTTTCACCACTTTTGTCAAGAGATTTTTTCAAATTAATACAAGTGACGGACGTATTTATCGACATTTGGGGACCACCACGTGTTTTGTGACAGCGAGGAATTACACACGTTTACATAATGGTTAGTTCAAAACTCGCACTTTATGTTTTTATGTATGTTAATGTTTACAATTTACATGTATATTATTTAAGTTAGTTTTGCTTAATATTATGTTTGTCCATTATGTAAACGTGTGTTTTCATATAAATATATTATTTTTAGAACATGTTGTATACGCATTTTTCAACAAAGAAAATTTATTTGTTTTTTGTTTTTAGGAGAATGTTATATTATAAAAAGAAATGATAATTTTAAGCTTCTTGTATATAGTATATGTTGTATGTTTTAGGTGATCTCTTTTTTGTTATATGTTTTTGTAATTTTTGGTTGGATTTAATGATTTATTGGTGGTAATAAAATTAACTTTATGTTGTTCAAAAAAACATAAAAAAAATAAGATATTTAATTTTATAAAAATAATAACAATAACGATAAGTAAAAAATAAAAGTTATATAAAAATAACTCTAACTTGTACGGTTTTTATAAAAGTTATATAAATATTTACGTTTTAATTTTAAATGAAAGTTATAAATTATATAAAAATAATGATATTTACGCTTTAATTTTAAACAAAAGTTATAAATTATAAAAAACTTCAAGGGCCGAAACCGTCAGTGTTCGAAACTTCAAAGTCCAGGTACTAAAATTGTGAAAACAGAAAGTTAAAAAACCAACGGAACTAACAGAAAGGACTAACTTTGTAAAGAAACTTAACAAAAAAATTAACCCTAACAGACATAAAGGAACTAACGGAAAAAGGACTAAAATTACAACAAACATTAACGGAACTAACAGAGAATTAACGGAAACGAAATTTAGTACAATTAATAAAATAAGTTACAAATCAAAATGTACTAGTTAGATTTTTAATATTATGCAGACTGGCCGTGGTATAACTTCGGTGCGTGTGAGGGCAAAAGTATCCCTCATGGATGAGATTAAGGAGAAGTTAAACAACAATTGGGTGGCCATATTGTATGGCACGTGTTTTGGTCCATGGTTGGATCTAACTGATACTTGTGCGGATCCTGTGTTATTTTATACATTTTTTCAGAGTCAGGTCTTCCCCGATGGTGAAGGGGAGGATGAGATGTATTTCCAGTTCGGACAGCATCGGCTTCATTTTGGTCGGGAGGAGTTCTGTCTGGTGACAGGGCTTTGTTTCGGAATGACTCCGAGTGTTGTTGATTCTTTGGTTAGGGATGGTTTCATTCATAGGGTTTTTGGTGATCAGAAGCTTATGTTGAAAAAACTGGTGGAAGTTTATAACAATATTGGAGAGGATGATGGTATGGATGACCACGATGTCATGCGGGTATTGTTTGATGATGATGGTTGAAGTGTTCTTTCTTGGCCGCACGAAGCATTTGCCTGTTTCTGATTTGGTGGTAGTGAAGGCGATAGAAAATTTAAATTTTTGGAACAATTTTTCATGGAGGTCTGTTATTTGGATGACTACAATCAAGTAGGGATGAGCTCGGTACCGGACCGGTACTGAAACCGGGTAGTACCGAAACCGAGAGTGGAAAAAATCAATACCGAACCGATAAGAGAATTTCGGTACCGGTACCAATTCGGTACCGGGATTTTCGGGACTAGAACCGTTTGGTACCATTTTTTAGGACGACAACCGTTTTTCACCGTTGACCATTAAACACAATAACAAAAACCAAAATCACTTAAGCGGAAACCGA
The DNA here is from genome assembly GCA_036898165.1 of Silybum marianum. Taxonomy (NCBI): domain Eukaryota; kingdom Viridiplantae; phylum Streptophyta; class Magnoliopsida; order Asterales; family Asteraceae; genus Silybum; species Silybum marianum. The sequence goes on along the minus strand of CM072537.1, from coordinate 15,670,231 downwards.
AATGAAGGAGCCGATTGTGCAAGAACCGGGTTTTGGATAAATTACAGAACCGATTTTGGAGAATTGCAATAACCGAAATATGAAGAATTGCAAGAAAAAAATTGGTATTTGAGTGGAAAATACAAGAACCGAAAATTGTAATATATTTAGGAGGATTTTCTATAAAAAAAGGAAAGAGTTTGTTACCAATTCAAATAAAAAATGACATTTTAAATTCTTTGGTTCGGTTCGGGATTTACCGGGACTAGTACCGGTACCAGTACCGAAAGTACCGAATCTCGAATATGGAAAATCTTGGTACCGAACACCGAACCGGTAATGATATTCGGTACCGGTACCGAATATCAACATTTACATAGATATAATGACTTCAACTAAACTAAACTAAAAGTGATATCAATTCAAAAAAATTATGTAAATATGATACATTTATTATGTATCCACTTAATTGGAACGACTAATTATGTTAATAAATTACATTGCAATTTTTTTATAAGTTATGGGAAGATTAGTTTTGTATACACTCCGCATAATATTGTTTACCTTTTTGTAAATTTTAATTTCAACATCATGACATTATTATAACAATAATATATAAAAAACATATGAAAGGTCTATTTGTTAATCAAAACAATATAGAATGAAATTATAAATAAAAATAATTCGTACTCAAAAGTATAAGAGGGTTAGAAAAAAATTCAATTTTACTAATTGTCAATTAACAAATTATGTTTCTCTTGATTTTATTACATATTTTGTAAACAACATATTTAATCACCATGCAACGTGCGGTATAATATACTAGTTGAATGATAATTAAGATTTTTGCCAATAAACAGTGGCATTTTATTGAATTGGTAGCAACCATGTCCAAGATATCACGTAGCTAATGCTATTTTAGGTACATTGTATTCTGAGCATGCTTATTTTAGTATTGTTATGATGATTGGTGAATGTGTTATACGTACTTTTGTTTTATTACAAATTTTATCTTTTACCATTTTTAGTGTTCCTTTAACTTTTGTTTTATTTACAACTTTTATCTTTTACCATTTTTGGACTTTGGGGTCACATGTTCATACTTTTAAAAATGATTTAGCTTTTGTTGCTTTTAAGTTTTAACGCACAAAATATGGTTTGAAAAATTATGTATTTCTATTTTATCATATTTGAAATGAGCAATGCTATTTAGAATTATGTTAAACTATATATTGAAATTTAAAAGTAAATTTGGATGTTGATATATAAGGAGAAAATTAATAGGTAACATTATATTTAACAATATAGAGAAGTACGTTTAATCCATCTCATTTGAATAATATAACTATGGATCTCCAAAGCCGATCAATATTTTTCAGGTTTCGGATGGTTGGGTTCGGGGTTTTCGGGTTCAAGTTTGGGTATTGGGATTTGTTGGGTTTTTTTTCCTTTTTAGGTTTTTTTCCACATGTTAGCAAAATTACAGACACATTGTGTCAAAACAGTTATGGAGGCATGGAGGCAAGGCAATGATTTAGAGTTAGACATTTTAGGGGAAAAAAGAGTATTTATAGAGTTTCGGGTTTTTCAGTCGGGTTCGGGGCCTGATTTCCCCACCCAACCCGATCCTACATTTTAAATCGGATAACTCGGGTTGGGGGTTTTCTGTTTTCGGGGTTCGGATATTTTCGGATTTCCCCAACCAATCTTTCCACTTTCTAAATCCCACCAACAACGAGCTTCCGCCTTATGCATAGTGGTGGCATGCAACACCTTATCCTTTTCCGCACATTCACTAGTGTCAAACACCACTTCCTTCTCCCTACTCCATTGGAGGGCCAACACTGGGTTACGCTCTCCTATGTAGGTAGGAGGCTTTCAAGTTAGGAATGTCTTATAGTTACATCCTTTCGGTTCCTTGCTTTCCACTTCGGGAGTAGTCTTTTGGGACAAGTGACTACAACCTCCCTCTCCCTTAGTTCCCTCAACTTCATCATCTTCACAAGGAAGTGTTACAGTTGAAGATTGTTTCTTTCCCATCAAAGCTTGAATTGCGGCTTCAAGTTTTCCCATTCCCGCATTAAAATCATCCTTGGTCACAAACCCTCGCTCTTGGGTTCGACCTCCCTTCTTTCCACATCCCCTACCACGCGCACTCATAGAACTTTCTTGCACCGATTCTACCGGCTCATTCAACGGCTCGGTCGCCACTCCACGACTACGAGTACGGCTCCTACCTCGGCCTTGAGACCCACCTCCAATGGCTCCCACAGAAATTGCACCTCCCCGGGTTCCACGTCCCCTTCCCCTACCCCTTTCTCGTGTAGTAGAAGCCACAACAGTCTCAACCAGATCGGGTTGAGTATCTGCAACCGGAAGATCTCCTTCCGCTAGTGACAATGATGTCGTCCTCACGGAACCACGAGTCATCCTTCTTGATACTGAAACGTACATAACATAAGACAACCAGTTAGATCATCACAAGGTATTCAAGAAACTTCATGTACCTGTAAAGTCACAATAACACTAGCCAGATGTGATTCCGAATTTACCTTACACGTTAGTCCTTTCTACCTTATCATTACTCCGGTTAAACCACACTCTACCCGACTCTACTTAAATCTCAATCCCACCTATCCCTCAGTCTAAGTCTAGATGCTCCTCGAACACCTAATTTTCTTAAACTAGGGCTCTGATACCACTTGTAACAACCACAATTCTAAAACAAATGTATAACGTATTATTGCTTTAAAAGATGCCAAATTTAAGCATATATCGGTTCCCAAAAGTAACAAGGATCTCATAGTTTGCAGCGGAAATAAATCTAGCTACTGAGATTATTACAAATCAACTACTAACTAGCTACTATTTAGACGTATAGCACCTCACTTCTATCAATCGGGCTCACAGCTTCCCTTTGCCCTTACCCGAACATTCTATCATGTACTTACCTGAAAATGGTTTTCGGTTTTATAAAAGAGAGGGTTAGACCATAAGGCCTACTGAATTCCCAAAACCACAGTTAATATGCATGATAGTTATAAGAGAAAACGGTTAGTCATGAATATCAACTCACACTGAAATCACACTTTTAGGTACCTGTTGCAACGGTAAAATATTTAATGTCACACACACCATGATCCTTACAATTGACACACACCGCCTAATATGAGTAAATTAAACGTTTGATTTTAAAACATTCAGTTATAAGAATTTAGCACACGAAGGAAACTCACCTGAATTGCCAAACCTCTTAGCTCATTTTCCAACTACGAACTCACCGACCGAACACCTGATTTAGATCAATTAACTACGAGTTAATGACCCAATTATACTTATAAACATCCCAATAGACAACCCCTAAGGTCAAGACACCATAAAACCCTCTTAATCAACCGTTAACCAAAACCGACATTTGACCAAACAGTAGCTCACGCGGCTTACCTGCGGGAAAGGTTGCGTGACCTACTGTTTCACCTGCACAAATCTGCTCGAAAACCAACACCCCAAAACATCCTTTCTAACAATTTCCAGCCTAAAACTGATATGGAACTTGCCCAAAACTCCTACGAAAACCATTCCCAACAACAAATAATCCATTTAATCCAATCCATCCATTGGTTCCATTGATTAACATTCCCAACAATGACCAAACTCATTACATGGAGGCTTCTTGATTGATTTTAGTCCAAATAATGAAATGTAATGCATAATACATAGAATAGACTTCAATACTAATACTATAAACCCAACAAACACTGATTGGAGGGTTTAATCAATCATACAACCAACTAAACCATAAAACCCCAACCCTTATTCGTATATTAGACTCAACAAGTAGTAGAGATGGAGAAGATGAGTATTTATACCTCAAATTGTTGGTTGATTCTTCCTCCTTCTTGAAATCCTTCCTTCTTCTTCTTTCTTCTCCAAAATCGCACCAAGAACATACACTATTTGCACACACTTAATTTCAGCCGTATTCCTCAAGAAATGAGGGTTTTTTTTTTTTTTTGGTCATCTATCTTCACATGACAACCATAGTCCCTGAACTTTAGGAGTTAGACTCCATCTACCCAAACTGAGTTTATTTACACATAATTGGTTCCGGGTTATTACAAACGGTAATATTGTTTGAATAATTTTTTTTCTTTTGATTTTTGAACCATTAATACTCAAACATTTTTCAGTATTATTGTGCATCTCATGAATTCCATTTAAAACAACCATATATCTTACTTATTTCATGTTCTTTTTGTCGGGTTAAATGCAATTATTACGAAGTTGGTTATACTTCATTACCTCCATCTTCTTCATCAACATGTATCAAAAGTTCTTCATCCACATTTTCCATAAGATTTTTTTTAGTATTTCCCCCCCAAAAGAAAAAGTTTTTGTTGTTCCATGATTTCATTTATATCAACATCTACATAGATATAATGACTTCAACTAAACTAAACTAAAAGTGATCGTCAATTCAAAAAAATTATGTAAATATGATACATATATTAAGCATCCTCTTAATTGGAACGACTAATAATGTTAATAAATTACACTGCAATTTTTTTTATATGTTATGGGAAGATTAGTTTTGTATACACTCCGCATAATGTTTAATATTGTTTACCGTTTTTGTAAATTTTAATTTCAACATCATGACATTATTATAACAATAATATATAAAAAACATATGAAAGGTCTATTTGTTAATCAAATTAATATAGAATGAAATTATAAATAAAAATAATTCGTATTCAAAAGTATAAGAGGGTTAGAAAAAGATTAAATTTTACTAATTGTCAATTAACAAATTATGTTTCTCTTGATTTTATTACATATTTTGTAAAAAAAACATATTCAATCACCAAGCAACGTGCGGTATAATATACTAGTTGAATGATAATTAAGATTTTTGCCAATAATCAGTGGCATTTTATTGAATTGGTAGCAACCATGTCTACGATATCACGTAGCTAATGCTATTTTGGGTACATTGTATTCTGAGCATGCTTATTTTAGTATTGTTACGATGATTGGTGAATGTGTCATACGTACTTTTGTTTTATTACAAATTTTATCTTTTACCATTTTTAGTGTTCCTTTTAACTTTTGTTTTATTTACAACTTTTATCTTTTACCATTTTTGGACTTTGGGGTCACATGTTCATACTTTTAAAAAAGTATTTAACTTTTGTTACTTTTAAGTTTTAACTCACAAAATTTGGTTTGAAAAAATATGTATTTCTATTTTATCATATTTGAAATGAGCAATGCTATTTAGAATTATGTTAAACTATATATTTAAATTTTAAAAGTAAATTTCGATCTTGATATATAAGGAGAAAATTAATAGGTAACATTATATTTAACAATATAGAGAAGTACGTTTAATCCATCTCATTTGAAATATATAAATATGGATCCCCAAAGCCGATCAATATTTTTCGGGTTTCGGATGGTTGTGTTCGGGGTTTTCGGGTTCAAGTTTGGGTACTTGGATTTGTTGGGTTTTTTTTCCTTTTTAGGCTTTTAACCACATGTTAGCAAGATTACACACACATTGTGTCAAAACAATTAGGGTTAGGCCTTTTTCCCAAATGAATGGAGGCGTGGAGGCAAGGCAATGATTTAGAGTTAGATATTTTAGGGGAAAAAAGAGTATTTATAGGGTTTCGGGTTTTTCGGTCGGGTTCGGGGCCGGATTTCCCCACCCAGCCCGATCCTACATTTTAAATCGGATAACTCGGGTTTGGGGTTTTCGGTTTTCGGGGTTCGGATATTTTCGGCTTTCCCCAACCAATCTTTCCACTTTCTAAATCCCACCAACAACGAGCTTCCGCCTTAAGCAAAGTGGTGGCATGCAACACCTTATCCTTTTCAACACATTCACTAGTATCAAACACCACTTTCATCTCCCTAATCCATTGCAGGGCCAACACCGGGTTAAGCTCTCCCATGTAGGTAGGAGACTTTCAAGTTAGGAATGTCTTATAGTTACATCCTTTCGGTTCCTTGCTTTCCACTTCGGGAGTAGTCTTTTGGGACAAGTGACTACGACTTCCCTCTCCCTTAGTTCCCTCAGCCTCACCATCTTCACAAGGAATTGTTGCACTTGAACATTGTTGCTTTCCCATCAAAGCTTGAATTTGGCTTCAAGTTTTCCCATTCCCGCATTAAAATCATCCTTGGTCACAAACCCTCGCTCTTGGGTTCGACCTCCCCTCTTTCCGCATCCCCTACCACGCGCACTCATTGAACTTTCTTGAACTGATTCTACCGGCTCATTCAACGGCTTGGTCGCCATTCCACGACCACGAGTACGGATCCTACCTCGGCCCTTAGAACCACCTTCAATGGCTCCCACAGAAATTGCCCCTCCCCGGGTTCCACGACCCCTTCCCCCACCCCTTCCTCGTGTAGTAGCAGCCACAACAGTCTCAAGCAGATCGGGTTGAGTATCTCCAACCGGAAGATCTCCTTCCGCTAGTGACATAGATGTCGTCCTCACAGAACCACGAGTCATCCTTCTTGATACTGAAACGTACATAACATAAGACAACCAGTTAAATCATCACAAGGTATTCAAGAACCTTTATGTACCTGGCGGACTCTTATGGTGTTCTTCAGTTTTCTCTTTTTTTAGCGTTTTCTCCTGAACCTCCTTATATATATATATACATATATAGACCCCTTCAAGTGTTAACTCAATTATTTGTGTTAACCGTATTAACCCATCGTTCACTGGTGAACACCATGCTCGTTTACTGGTGAACACGATGCTCGTATACTGACGAACACGATGCTCGTTCACTGATGAATAGTGTTCACTAGTGAACGAGCATGGTGTTCACCAGTGAACGATGGGTTAACACAAATTATGGTGTCAACACAAGAAGCCACCTATATATATATATATACACTAGCAAGGTACCCACACGATGTTGTGGTGTGCATCTCAAATTAAAACAGTGAACTTAAAATAACAATCATATTTGATTTTTGTCTATCTGATGTTAGTTATGTACACGTGCAATATAACTGAATGTACATTTTAATCATATATGATTCTTTGTGTTAATATGGTAAATGTATAAAACGAAAAAGGAACAAGTAAGAGATATATAGTAAATCGAATAACTAATTATAAAAATTTAAAGTGTAATTTAGAAACTAACCTACAAAAGATGTAGGTGTCGAGGTTGTGAACCTTTAGAAGATTATAAATTTAGTATAATAAGTTGAACGTCTTAAATGTTTCAAGATAACCATAACTAATTTTTTTTAATACAATATAAATAATGCATATATTTATTTAATTAAAAATTGTTTATTTAATGACACCGATTAGGGGGGAATGATGAGAGATTTAAGGGAGTTTGGTGGGTTTAAAAATTTAGGTGCTTAAGAATTTGTAATAATGCATTCATAATTTGTATTTTTAAAGTTTAAGTAATTATGCTTTAATATATGGTACTTATTGCATAATAGTATGTTTTTAAAAGTTTTAGTCAAATGTTTTATAATATATTATAGATAATTTTTAATAAAGCTAATAATTAAGAATTATGTTATAACTCAATGATTATCCTAAACATTTTATAGATTTTTTATATTTAACATGGGATGTTTATCTTTTATTTAATAATGTTTATCTGCAGTTAGTTACAAAAACTCAAATATCGAGCTTTAATAAATTGTACTTATGCACAATCTACTTGTAATCTTGAATTTTACGTAATATGCATAAATAAATAGTATTGTACGCATAAAAAATGATTTTTAAGAGTTTTTGTCAGTATAGATATAGATTATAGATAGGAGTCGCTTGGGTAGAAACTGTAGCTGGACGAATTGGTGTTGTACTCAATGTTGTAATTTTGTTGCGCTGTTTCTTCCGGGCTATCCGCTTGCAGCTTGCTAGTTTCGGCTTTTAATACATGATGTCGTTCTAAAAAAGATAGACGATTATTTATGTTAATATAACAAAGTTGTAATATTATATACGACGTGGGAGGTTTCATGGAAGATCGTGCTATTTCAGATGTTTACTAAAGCAATGCCACGACTCACAGGAATGAAATGAAGTACAGAAAATTAATGTAAATAGTTAAAATAGAAAATCAAAAGTAAAACTTTCACATCTGTAAAGAAACAAATTATAGGGATATGGTAATAATTGGTAAAAATAAAAAAGTAAATCCAATAAAGTAAATGCAAAATTCTAATCTTTTTAGAAAAAAAACATGAGAAATGGAGATATGTATGTTGGTAAAATACAACATATCACCCTAATGAAAATTAATCTATTTATTCACATGATTACAGGAAATATATACATATATGGCATGACCAACAATGAAATCAATTAAAGTAGCTATAGCTTTCATACACTATGATGTAAAAAGGAAACAAGATTGGCCCTTGGTGAATTCCTCTTCGAAAATACGACTCTTAAATTGGTGGTAACCAAAATAATGAGAGGTTGCAACAAGTATTTATACTCCCAATCCTCATCATATACGTTCTTCACCTTGTTCACAAATATAGATGAAACCTGTCGGAAATGGTAAACTTAATACCAAAAAGATGCATATTCTGTCTCCATTCTTTTTTGCTGTAAAAAGCAAACAAAAACATAACAAAAATTAAGTTGATTTCATGAAAACGAATTGCAAATGCCACAAATTTAAGAAAAATCTCATCTTACCACCTCAACGCAAGTGCTATAAAGACACGTACCTTGGAACTTTCCAGTTTGGTTGTGAAAAATAATCATATAATTGCAAGATTATAGGCATATCCCCGTCTCAAATTATTCTATAAAGATCACAACTTTCTAACTCCAAATCTCTTACAACATTTATGTATACATGTTTGTGATATTAGGTTAGGATAAAAAGATGAAGAAGGTACCTTATAAAGGATTGAAAGACACACAAGAGGGTGAAGAAGGTTCTTCCATGAATGCATTTGCAATATAGATTGATTTTGATTATTATAGGATTTTGAAACCCTAGAATTAAAGAGGATGTAGGTAGTGGTTATAACACCCTAGATTTCGTTACGGAGTAATCTTGGTATACTCATTTACATACAAATTTGGATGCTTTATTTACTTGTACAATTGCTTAAGATAGTTGTATTTTGGACTAGAAATGTTAAGAAAGGTCCATGTAGGGACCAATGGTGAATTAGGCAATTGATGAGGGTTAATTTTTGACAAATGATGATTTTTATACTAAGTATAAAACCCCAATTTTCGGCTATTTCTAATCTCATTTTCAATTGACAACTCGCTCTCTAGATTGAACGACCTCTTTCTCAAGAACCCTAAATTCTCCAATTCTCATCTTATGCATTAAGGAAGAAGATGAAGTTATGAAAGATTGGTGAATAACCTTTGAAGAATTGCTAGTTCTACAAGTCAATCCAAGGTATACTCTCTAATTTCATTATTTGTGTTAAAGTTATTGGAAGATTCATGTTAGGGTTCATGAGGTTTTGACTTTTAAGTTAATCTTTATTAAAATTGATGTTAGTTTCTTGCTTTTGTTGGTGAAATAAGTGGGGAAATTAGTTTACATCATTGATTTATGGTTTGGAAAGGTTTTATAGTTGTTCACTATGGTTTTAATACCAAAATTACAAGAAATGAGACTGTTTTGGAGTTGTGAAGGGTAGCAAAATCACCAAAAGGATGACTGTTTTGAGCTGTGTAGAAGTTTTTAGTAGCTACTGTTTATTCAGAAAATCATATAAAATCACTCGTTTATCCAATTGATGTGTACGATATATCGTTGGAAAGTTATTTGAGTGTACTACAACTTCGTAGTTTACGTCCAGAGCTGATTCCAAGTTTAAAAGGCTCAAAACAGTGAGGTTTTGTAACTGTTACTGTGCAAAAAAGAGAATTGCACACTGTTTTTATAAAAATCATATAGAATTGGCCTTTGCTCAAAATTGTATGAATTCAAAGCGATTGGATTCCTAAGAAACATATATACAACTTTGGTTTAGACCTTAACACCTGGATTGACCTCTAAGTTTGTTAAAAAGAGTCATGAAAGCAGTGGTTTAAGGCTGTCAGGTGTAGGAGAAATTGATAGCATTTTACTTGTACTTTGAGTTTCAAGGATTTGTATGATTCGCAAATCTTGTCCCAATAATACTCAATCAATTGTAAACTTGTTTAGGGTCAATCTCGGAGTAAAAAGGTGGTATTAACAACGGGATAGGAGCTACATACTTCGTACGTCATTTACCATCCAGGGTACGAATATCCAATTCTTGTGACTTTTCATGGTCATTAGCTACTATCGAGGTAATGTCTTATCTTATTTGTTATCGAGGCATCTATCACTTGGTCCTTTTGGACTTGATCCTTTTTGTATTTGAACCGTTTTCGTAATTATAATTTGGTGTATAATGACTAAAAGTCATATATTTATAAAATTGTTGTTTATACATCGAATTGACATGTTTTTACGTAATTTGGATGTTTTGTGATTTAAGGCACGACATCGGGGGCAACGATGTCGTGACGCCTCCATGTCGGCTACAATTGTCATGGCGTCCTCTTTATTCGAGCCCCAATGTCAATAAGTGGGTATGGTTCGGTGCCGGCCAATTTGAGGGCGAATGGATCGATCATAGGAACCGTTATCGGGAGTCGTTTATTGGAAGGAATTTGAGTGTATTGCCCTATACTCATTTTCCATTGTTCGAGTGGTCCGTACAACCTTTGAACCCATTTGATTTTAGTTATATATTCTCCGTTCTTGACTTGATGATACTATTTTAATTCATTTATTAAGAACATTTCACGTCAATTATCAATTGTTCATTTCAACGGAATGTCTCGTCAAAAAAATTTTGGTTGAAAATGCATGTTTGTGAGAGATTTTCAACGGAAATTCGTAGAAAATTTATGTTATGTCAATAATCTCTCTAAAACTCGTAGAAAATTTTCAACGACATTTTCCGTTCAAAAATACTCAATTTTCTAGGGGGAAAATCAATAAATTGAAAAACTGAAATCATTTCAGAGAAACACGTCTAGGGGATGTTCCGTATACACATGAACTAGGGCAGATGTGCAGAAAAATCGATAATTCTTTGTTATAATAAGAGTTCTTTCCTATAATTCTGTTTTCTTTGTTTTACATAATCGTTTTTGAGATTACACTTCAAGCGAAGGGATAGATTCAAAAGAAACTACCTGCATGCAACTAACAAATAACTTAGAGCTAGAAGACATAAAAGGAGAAGATTTCTAAACTTTTTTCGCTAGAACCTTTGAAGGTGATCTTTCTTAATTTCTTGTAGTGATTTACGCTTTGTTAAACATAAAAGAAACCAATTCAACAATCACTCGTAAAATTGTGAAAAGATTGAGTGAAATATATACGAGAAATAGAAAAACGAAAGAAACGTAGATCTAGGAAAGTTTGCAAATTAATTAATTTCTATTAACTTTAAAATTAATAACCAACAATGAAACACTCTTATTATTATTATTATTATTAAGTGGATTAAAACAAGTTTATTTTCATATCATTTGATGTGTATATATATATGTATATATAACATCATGGTAGTTTTGATTGGCGGCAAAATCTAGGCCTGGTGGTACAAGTTTTCATACACTCGGCCTCACTAGGGAAGCATTCTTTTTTGTCCTTGCAACAACACCACCTCTTGTTTGCTGGCTGATCATCATATTCACCGCAAATAGACCACCCTATTTTTTCATTTTGCAATTGTGAAATGCCAGCCGTGTATCCCTCCTTCCCTGCAACTCTTGCAGTTGCACCTGCATTATATATATTAACAAGATATGATGATGGCAACTGGCAAGAGGAAGGTTTAATTATAATATATATATATATATATATACATAGGTGGAACACAATAGGGGTCTAGAGGGGCCATGACTCCTGCGTTTTATCCCTTAAATACTCGATATTAGAAATATTATCAATAAATTGTGCTTAACTCAGGTGGTTATGTGTATATGGCCCCTGTGTATGTGGTCATAGATTTTATTATCCTGTTACACAGTTTTTTTTATAATGAATTGAGCTTATCAATGAAGATGTTTTGTTGGGTTCGGCCCCCTTAATTAGAAGGTTTGTGTTCCGTCCCTGTGTATATATATATATCATATATATATATAAAGTATAACTTTTGTTGATGAAACTAGAGTATTCATGATGCATGCAATGTCTTTTTATCAGATGACGAAGAAAACTAGAAAAAGATAAACTTACAGTCATAACCAAGAGACAATGTTAGAAATATTAAGCATAATATACTGGCATAGGTTCTCATGAGCTTGGCCATGGTGTTATTGAATTCTTCAAGTTTTTTCACGCTTTTGGCCGGAAAAAGAAATCAAATTAGAGAAGATGAATGACATTTAACAAAACACTTCTCTTTTTATACATGTTTTTTTATTTAATTCCCCGGATTTAGTAAATCGGATTATTTATTATATATTAATGAGATAATATCTAATTAATTAAAACAACATTAATATGGTATATGTAAATCTTTATCTTTGATTCAAATTAATGAGTTAATATACACACGTTTTCGTCCTTCGGTCTTATAGTAGAGAGGGACTTAGAAATATATGAATATTTTTCACAAAATCAACATTTGTCTAGTGGTTAGCTCATTTTTTTCTACATATGTTGTATTCAAATCTTTTATCCGGATTTTTTCTACATATGTTGTATTTTTCACAAATTATGTGTTAGTATAATTGTAGCTTATATTCAGTCTGAATATAAGCTACAATGGAACCAAAGGTTTTGAAAAGCAAGAATTCAAGCAAATGTGTTTCACAGAATCTTCTTGTGATAAAATGATGAACAATCATATTAAAGGAAAAAAAAACATTTGAATAACCTTCTTACACTTTATCAAGAAAAAGAATCTGGATCTGAAAAGACTTGTGATTCAAAGGAGGAACACAAAGCAAAAACAAAATTTATTTTGGGAAAGATGACGAAGAAATTTGGGGGCGGAACTGAAATTTTCTTTTAGAGAAGATGATGAAGAAATTTGGGGAAGATGATGAAGAAGTTTGGTGAAGATGATGAAGAAATTTCTAGGAAGATGATGAAGAAATTTGGGAAAGAAGATGATGTATGGTTCTTATTTAAATCGTCAGGTTATATTTATGATTTAAGCCATGACCTGAGTTTTCCACTTAATTACAAAAATGTCACCGCGAATTTTATCCTTTGCATTTTGATCTGGTTTAAAATGGATGATTGTGATTCATCCTCATGTTCACAATCAAAGATAGGTTCACATTTGAACCCACCCCTACATATATATATATATATAAAGATTTTTTTTAACATGGAATCAATTAGTTTCAACAATTCATTCTTTTTAACGAAAAATATTATATTTGCCCTTCTCGAGAAAGATAAAAAAATTTCATTATTGTAAAGGTCGATGGGAAAAATAAGACTCCCCACCACCACAATGTGAGCGAAAATATACGAAAAATAAATAAAAAATCTTGTATTTTTTTTCTTTATTTTTGTATCAGAGCCATTTTCGCAGTAGTTATGGATTTAGTAAAGCATTTATCTCTTGTCTATATTAATAAATTTTTAAGAATAAAGGTTGATAAGAAAATGAAGGTTTCTTATGGAAATAGGGTATTAGTGTTCGTAAGCCTATTTTTGTCAGTGATAGTAACCCTTGTCGGTTGGATTAGCATAAGTGGCGCAGTTGAAGGTAAGTCGCCCAGCCGGACCACGATAGGTGTTCCACTGTAGGTATTCTCACTAATAACCTATTAACAATTAGTAAAACCCAGTTTCCTTATTAATCAAGTTATTTCTTAAAACTTTTGTTTATAAAAAAGATGATGAATTTATTTTCTAAAAAGCCTAGCTCTGATGAAGAAATAAATGAAGAAGTTGAGCTTCATATGAATTCTTCTGAAATCCATATTTCAAATATCGAGCAAAATTTATCAAATTGGACTATTCCAAAACAAGATTTTAAAACAATTTATAATATTGGAACTTTTGATTTCTTACAAGGATACTCAATCAAAGCCACTGAACAGACTGTTAAGATTATGATAGTCTAAATCTTTTATCCAAATCTTGTATAATTCAACATAGGAAAAGATATAAATTTTTACATGTTGGTTTAGTTTAGGTAGCTGTTAAACCTTTGTTTAGATTAGGAATAGATGCTCCAGTCCTTCTTATCTTGAGAGATGCTAGACACACCAATTTTCAAAATTCAATATTAGCCATGGCAGAAAGTAATATCTCTAATGGCCCTATATATTTCAATTGCTATCCAAATTTTTCTGTAGGACTATTTGATCCAAATATTTTATATACTTTGGTTTTAACAATTAAAACTAAAAACCTAGAATTCAAAGAAGACACTAAGACTAACCCAAGAATATACTGATATATCTAACAAAGAGAAAATAGTGTCTACTCATCCACCGAAGATTTCTTTATTAATCCAAAACAAACATATAGCTACACCTCTTGTCACAATTACTGAAAAATCAAATAAAGAAGAAATAATTAAACAAATTGCTTATCAAATAATTATTCAAACGAAATACTTAATACTATGAGCCAACAATTAAACAGAATTGAAAATAATATTAATACCAAAGAAATAAATAATGATCCTCAAACCTCTAAGTCTTTTGAAAGAAATGTTGAAAAACCAATTTTTACTCCACAACAATAGACTCGAAAACAAACCTAGGTTATAGTAAGAAATTAGTTAGCGAATTAGAACAAAAGTTAACAGGAATGAAAATCAATGTTCTTAATCAAACCTCTGATGGTTCTGATAATGAATCAGATGAAGACTACACAAAAATTTCTCAACTTCAAGACCAATTTTCTAATAATATTAATAAAATTAAATTTGGAAAAAATACAACCTCAACAAATAGACCAAGTACTTTTAATTTTTATCCGAGAACAACTTTCCCTGATGTTGAATATGAAGATAGAGATTTTTCTTTAAATCGAAGCCAATATGATGGCTCATCTGTATATGAATGGAATATAGATGGACTTTCAGAACATCAAATTCTAAATATGCTTCAAGAAATAAATATGACCTCAAATGCCTATTTTATCAAAGGAAATAATCAAAAACAAATTGCTGATTTATTAACCTGCGGATTTCTTGGCAATTTAAAAGGGTGGTGGGATTTATACGTTACCAAAGAAGAGAAAGAACATATACTCACTTGCTAAGAAAACGGTGATAAAACAAGAAAACAATCAAACACTTACCACTCAAGAAGATGATATCATTAATACCTTAATATATTCTATAGTAAAAAATTATATAGGAGATCCAACAATATTTCAAGAAAGAAGTGGTGAAATACTACTAAACCTCACATGTAGAAAGCTTCAAGATTTTCGATGGTATAAAGATATGTTTCTAACAAAAATTATATTAAGACCAGATTGTAAAGAAGCTTATTGGAAAGAAAGATTCATTGCCGGATTACCAAATTTATTTGCAGAAAAAATCAGAAATAATTTAAGAGAAAAGTATGATAATCAAGTTCCCTACAAAGATCTAACCTATGGTGAAATTATTAGCTATGTTAATAAAGAAGAATTATCTATATGCTCAGATTTAAGATTAAAAACTAAGCTCAAAAAGGATAAAATTACTAGTAAAAATGAACTAGGAGATTTTTGCCAACAATATGGATATCAACCTCTTTCTAGACCCTCCTCTTTAAAAAAATAAAAAACAATTCCCAAAGAATTTTTTTTAAATAAAAAGTACACTTCCAAGTATGATAAAGATGAAAGAAATAATGATTACAAGAAGAGAAAAAATTACAAACCATTAAACAAAAAATCCCACTATAATAATAAAAAAGATTCCAAAGATATTATAATTTGTTACAAATGTGGTAAGACGGGCATATGGCTAGAAATTGTTATGTTAAAAGAAAAATTAATGAATTAGATATCTCAAAACAGTTGAAATCTCAAAAATTAATGAATTAGATATCTCAAAACAGTTGAAGCCTCCAAATTTCTTCATCATCTTTCCCAAAATAAATTTTCGCACAAGTTTGTTTTTGTTTTGTGTTCCTCCATAGAATCACAAGTCTTTTCAGATCCAGATTCTTTTTCTTGATGAAGTATAAGAAGGTTATTCAAATGTTTTTTCCCTTTAATATGATCGTTCATCATTTTATCAGAGGAAACTTCTTTGAAACACATTTGCTTGAATTCTTGTTTTTCAAAACCTTTGTTTTCATTGTAGGTTATATTCAGTCTGAATATAAGCTACCATTTTAGGTTTGTATACTTGTAGCTTATATTCAGACTGAATATATTCTATAAATAGGTGTTTGAATA
Organism: Silybum marianum; assembly: GCA_036898165.1. Taxonomy (NCBI): domain Eukaryota; kingdom Viridiplantae; phylum Streptophyta; class Magnoliopsida; order Asterales; family Asteraceae; genus Silybum; species Silybum marianum. Next base: position 15,653,849 of record CM072537.1, on the reverse strand, counting down.
ATTGTAGCTTATATTCAGACTAAATCTAAGCTACAATTTGGGGTTTGTATACCTGTAGCTTATATTCAGACGGAATATAAGCTACAATTTGGGGTTTGAATAATTGTAGCTTATGTTCAGTCTGAATATAAGCTACAATTTGGGGTTTGAATAATTGTAGCTTATATTCAGACTGAATATAAGCTACAATTTGGGGTTTGTATACTTGTAGCTTATATTCAGACTGAATATAAGCTACAATTTGGGGTTTGAATAAGTGTAGCTTATATTCAAACTGAAAAAGATGTAGCTTATATTCAGTCTGAATATAAGCTACAATTTGGGGTTTGAATAATTGTAACTTATATTCTGACTGAATATAAGCTACAATTTAGGGTTTGTATACCTGTAGCTTATATTCAGACTGAATATAAGCTACAATTTGAGATTTGTATACTTGTAGCTTATATTTATACTGAATATAAGATACAATTTGGGGTTTGAATAATTGTAGCTTATATTCAGCTGCACCCTTACTGCTGGGGTGGAGCTCGACCTCCGAACCGTACATGGGACGAGTTTCTGCCTCATACAGCTCGGGCCGAAACCCGGGGGAAGTTTAGAGGAACGTACCGAAAAGTGAACTCGGATAGCCCTAAGATCCACTTCCCAATGCTTTCTGAAAAGAAAGAAGGTCCATTTTCCCACGTAGTTCGTCGGTGAAACCAACGATTATCTTCTCAAAGTAATAGGAGATCCTTTTCTAGTTAGACTTCTTGTAATGAAAGAACCATCCCTTCCTAAAAAGCAATTCCACCGGCGAAGGATCCACGAAAGCCCCCGCTTGCTACCGCTTTACCTTGCCTTCCAATCGTACTTCTAGCGAGGAAGGCCTACCCAAAAAATACCTGGGAACAATGAAAAAACAAAAAAAGATATCTCGGTAACGAAAACGATAGGGTGCTGTATTGGCGAGAGTCTGAATATAAGCTAACATTTGGGGATTGAATAATTGTAGCTTATATTCAGACTGAATATAAGCTATAATTTGGGTTTGTATACTTGTAGCTTATATTCAGACAGAACATAAGCTACAATTTGGGGTTTGAATAATTGTAACTTATATTCAGACTGAACATAAGCTACAATTTGGGGTTTGTATACTTGTAGCTTATATTCAGACTGCATATAAGCTACAACTTGGGGTTTGTATATTTGTAGCTTATATTCAGACTGAATATAAGCTACAATTTGAGGTTTGTATATTTGTAGCTTATATTCAGACTGAATATAAGCTACATTTTGGGGTTTGAATAATTGTAGTTTATATTCAGTCTAAATATAAGCTACAATTTGGGGTTTGTATACTTGTAGCTTATATTCATACTGAACATAAGCTACAATTTGGGGTTTGAACAATTGTAGCTTATCTTCAGACTGAATATAAGCTACAATTTGGAGTTTGTATATTTGTAGCTTATATTCAGACTGAATATAAGCTACAATTTGTGGTTTGTATACTTGTAGTTTATATTCAGACTGAACATAAGCTACAATTTGGGGTTTGTATACTTGTAGCTTATATTCAGACTGCATATAAGCTACAACTTGGGGTTTGAATAATTTTAGCTTATATTCAGACTGAATATAAGCTACAACTTGGGGTTTGTATATTTGTAGCTTATATTCAGACTGAATATAAGCTACAATTTGAGGTTTGTATATTTGTAGCTTATATTCAGACTGAATATAAGCTACAATTTGGGGTTTGAATAATTGTAGTTTATATTCAGTCTGAATACAAGCTACAGTTTGGGGTTAGTATATTTGTAGCTTATATTCAGACTGAATATAAGCTACAATTTGAGGTTTGTATATTTGTAGCTTATATTCAGACTGAATATAAGCTACAATTTGGGGTTTGAATAATTGTAGTTTATATTCAGTCTGAATATAAGCTACAGTTTGGGGTTTGTATACTTGTAGCTTATATTCATACTGAACATAAGCTACAATTTGGGGTTTGAACAATTGTAGCTTATCTTCAGACTGAATATAAGCTACAATTTGGAGTTTGTATATTTGTAGCTTATATTCAGACTGAATATAAGCTACAATTTGTGGTTTGTATACTTGTAGTTTATATTCAGAGTGAATATAAGCTACAATTTGGGGTTTGTATACTTGTTATGTTTTCATTGTGGCACACCGTCCTCTTGCCACGCGGGACGGGGGTGTTACAGTGGTGATTATTGAGAAATGCATTCCTTATATACTTTATACGGATAGATTATTATATAAGAGAGATTTTTAGGGGAAAGATTATAGAGATTTTAGGAGTCTATCGGATAGAGTTGAAGAGAATAGATAGAAGAGATTTAAATAGGTTTGTTGGGTTTTTAAATTTTGGTGCTTAAGAATATGTACCAATGCATTTATAACTTGTATTATTAAGTTTTAAGTAATTGTGCTTTAATAGATAGTACCTATTACATAATAATATGTTTTTAAGTGTTTAACCCAAATGCTTTATAATATAGTATATCTATATTCTATAAGTTTAGAGGGGGCCTTTGGCTCACGCGTCTTCATTCACGCAGGAGCGCGTCTTCTGCCTTCTCCCCCACTCGCAACCCTTCTCCTCTTTCGACACGTCTCTTCTGGTTTCCAGTGAGATGTTATTTCCTGCAATTGTCGAATGTCTAGGTTTATTACAATGAATTAGGGCTCAAATCAACGAGGGAATCCATGGTCGTAGTTGTCCAGAAGCTTCTCATCTATCTTCGCACGACCAAACGTCGGATTAAATCATTGGAGCTCTGATTTACAGCAATGACGGGGCATCCGGGTGAAGATTCTAAACAACAACTTGGAACGAGGACTAACTTTTATACAGAGCCAAACCCCTATCGTCTCCTTACGGTGAATTAGGTCTCAAAATCAATGGGGGCATCCATGGCTGTATTTTGAGGAGGTATGGAGATTTGGCCCAATTTCCTCTCTCTTCTTTATGTTACAGAGAATGTATGCTTCTTTATTCATACGTCATCATATTGACCATACTGCTTGCTTGATTTCATTTTTATATAATCGGATACAGAACCAATTCCGTTGATCATGGTCTCCTTATGATGAATTAGGGCTCGAAATCAATTGGGCATCCATGGTTGTATTTTGAGGGGGTATGCATCAAAACTTCCGCTTTCAATCTATCAGTTGAATATGTGTGTTTATGGGCTGATGACGTATGATTGTATTTCGAACTTCAATTTCTTAGAGCTCTTTTTTATTTGTTGTTTTTGATTGATTATCGTCTCCTGTATATGAGTTTTGGCCCTCATCTTTGCCTCTTTCGCGTGTGAATTGCGAACAAAAATCGTAGTCCTGGAGGTTATTTTTGAAGAAATCCCATAGAAAACAAACATTAACTCACACACTTCTTCACACAGAGATTGACACAAGGGATTGAGATTTTAGAGAGAGGAATTGGTTATGTATCTGATTATCTTTACTTCATTCAATATACAATGTCTACTTTGTAGCGGACAAGGTAAATTTAATCATATGTATCGGATGATTCAATTTTCTGATTATATTGATCATCACTTCGTCTCTCTCTCTCTCTCTCTCTCTCTCTCTCTTGGTGTCTGAAAAATCACAATTTTATGTCCCTCGTTATTAATTGTGTTTGTTCTTAGGGTTTTTGTTCGTCTCTGCTTTTCATTATAAATCAACCCTTGCAAAGATCCGGGATATATTAAAGTTATATATATATATATATATATATATAAATCAAATTGGCAAGATAAGAGATGTCAACGGCTTAAAAGGAGGCAGATTTAGTTGATTTTGTGACAATGATTTGAATTGCAAGACTCGGTAACATATAGATAGCTAGTTGGTCACTTTTGCTTAATATATTGCACCCTTTTTTTCATGATTACAACATGTGGCCAGGAGGTGTATTTTTGAATGGTATTCTTTGGTTGTAGACTGATAAAAAACTCTTCTTTTCCTTTCGTATGTAGATATCCACTGTAACTCCTTCAAATCTTTCATAGTCACAGGTTTGAATATGAATAAAACCTGTGGGTTTGGATCCAACTAAGGTTCATGTTTTAATTAGAATCCGTTAGACCAAGTCCATGTCTGCAAAATTCGTGGTTTTGAACTATACTATTAATTATTAAATATATATTAAGTTCAGAGTTAAACAGAAAGAGAGATGATGTGATCTCTTTCCATCCATTTTTTTCTAATTATATGTAAATGTTATTTGTTTTTCATTTATGGAATGTTTCATTTTTACTTAACTTTCAAAAAATTTATGTTAGTTTTAATATTAATACTAAACACCATTACTCATTGAGCCCTATAAATTTTCCTCAAACCCATTTGCATCTGTCAATCTTGAACATGTCTAAAACCTACCAAATTGGCTCCTAAATATCACAATCCCTGATTCCTTGGATTAATACCAGGTTTCCACCAAAACCTATGGGTTCTGAGTCATGCACACTCCTTCTAAGAGGCCTTTGGCCTAACGATACTTGGTGCTTTGATTTAAACCATTAACTTGATGGGTTCAAGTCTCCCAAGGGCCAAGACCAATAAATATCTATTTGTTTAATTTGCATATGAATAAATGTTGGTTTTTTCAAGGGTAAAGTGCAATGTATGATATTCACCATCAAAGAGATTTTCCTAATATGATTTTATGTCTAAACCGGAAGAAACATGATTAAAGGTTATCGTTATACCAATCCTAAACAAAAACTAACTACTTGTTAATGTGTTCCAGATGATCCAAAAAGACAGAACATCTACTTCCTCTTGATGGAGCTATGGAAAGGTTATCTTTTTTTGAATCTAACCTTACTGAAGAAGGATCTTTTGAGTCCGCCGTTAATGACTGTGAATGCCTCTTTCATATAACATCTTCTGTTATTAATGAAGTTGATGAGGCATTGGTTTTTTTTCACTATTTTGCTCTGAATTTTATGTTCCTACATGTTGGTACAAGTTTTAAACCATGTTGATGAGTTCTAGATTGGTGTCTGAATGTGCACACCCACTTAAAGATTTGATTTTATTTTGATGTTCTTTCTATTATTGTGATGTGTTGTGAACCTTTGAGGTCTTAGTAAGTTGATAGTTCCATCACAATTGTTTACACGATCTTCGCTATGATTTTTCCGTCTGATTCTGATTCTGTCACCACCCACATCAATTATTTGGAGAAAGCTCAGTTGTTCTAATTTTCTATTTGGCACAATTGCTAGATCCCGCAGTGAATGGAACACTTGACGTTCTTAAATCAGCTGCAAAAGTTCCATCTCTCAAGAGGGTAATCTTGACATCTTTGATGGCTGCAGTTGTGTTTAGTCGAATACTTTTGGAGGCTGGTATTGTGGTGGATGAAACCTGGTTTTCAGATCAAGTAATTTGCGAGTAAAATAAGGTATAATTGCATAAAACTTTAATATGTAGGTTTCATTTTTCACTTGTCTTGAGTTATTATGGTGGCACATTAAAATCTGCAGTTTTACAACTAAATTTGTGTGGACAGATTATGTTTACATTATTGCTTGTAGTTTCAAGTCTAACAATCATTCAACAAGATTCAGGATTAATATCATTTAGCTATATAAGCACCTACAACGGGTTCTAAATCCAATTATTTGCATCTATACATTCAGTTCTCAATTATAAAGTCACATCTTATAAAACTCGTGGGCACGGGCCGTCTAAGGACGGCCAAGACCGCGCCTAGTATATATATAAAGTAATAATAATTTAATTTTATTAACGGAAACAAATTATAAATCAATTTTACTCACAACACATCAAGTTTTAATTTGTAAAATTCAAAACCCTAAAGGGATCCTATTAAAGTAAAATAAAAACCTCATTTTCTTTATCCGTTAGATTTTATTGAAGATGTTGGCATCATTTGACACGAGGCAATGTATAAAAACTACAAAGTTGCTTTTCAAAATTTCGTTATTCTTTTACAACCATAAGGTATACGAATTAAGTTATACACATCCCCAACTATTTTGATGAGACTACAAAGTTGAAGGATTTTATTAAAAATGAGCAAAAGAAAATTACCCAGAACTTACAATACACATTACATAAAACACAATATAATCTAGCAAACTAAAATAAATTGCATACACGTTACATAAAACACAATATAATCTAGCAAACTAAAATAAACTGATAGAATTAGGCACAAACCACCGATGCTACATCGGCGACGACATCATTATCCACCACATCAACTTTTCGATAATAACAACCAAATCCATCCTTGTAAAAATACATCTGATGATTATATACTGAACCCGATCCAACACCATCTCCTTTCACCACCATCGAACAACTACAATTTTGATTCTGATTCAAAACCCTAGAATCCTTGCCGCCGTCAACCACCGTCTCGCGCCGCCCTTGCACCACCGTCCTCTTGATCACATAAGTATGTGGATCTGATCCAGGGACAAACACCATGTTGATCTTCAGAGGATATATGTTTTTTATTTCTAAGCTTTGAATCGACTTACCACTAATTACCTCCATGATCGTTATTTTGTTCTTTGTTTTAATCCACTGGTCGAGTTGTGTTCGTGTTCTTTTGTCTTTGAAGTTGAGCTGGCTTTTGAATTTGGTTTTAAAGGTGTGTTCGATTTTCAGATTTCCAAAGCTTGAATTTATTAATGCTATAGCTTTGCTTTCCCTTTCTCCTTGTAAGTCGAAGATTCCATCGAGCCTTTTAAACTGATTTTGACGATGAACGTCCATAGATGGGACTTTATAGTTGAGAATTTGAGATTTTACATCCGAATTATGGTCCAACCATAGATGCAAATTTGCATCCACAAGCCAAAACGAAATGCCGTCAGCGACCTGAAGCCCGATTGAATGAGGTTTGTTATCTGAAAGAAGCCCTAAAAATGCAGTTAAATCGATATCATAAGAAGGTAGATCAAAAGCTCCAATAGAAACAACCGGCTCCCAAAACAACGGATGGATTCCGCTGCTGAATATTACCGGAAAAGGTATCACAGATCCGACCAATTTTCCGTCGATTGTGACTAGAACTTCACGATACCCTCCGTGACCTGTTCCGGTGGTCAAATTGTTGGCTTCTATATATGAATCTGAAGGATTCATGTACCAGAATCCATCGTCTCCATGAGACGAAACATACAATTCAAGCACAGCTTTGTAAGTTTTCGGAGGAATTTGGACATTTTTTGTTTGCACAACGGCTTCATTTTGAATTCTAAACCAAAAACCTTCATCATCATCATCAACAGCTCCAGATCCAGATATCGGGATAATCAAATCGGCTGGCTCATCATAATTTGGATATAACAAATTCAATACTCGATCTAACGGAACCCTAACGTTAACGTCTTTGTCAGAATAAAAGAGAAACGAGATGTTAACGTGATAAACACCACCGGTGAAGTCATCGTCGACATTGTTTTCGGAGCATGACGGAAAGTGTGTGATTGTTGTTGTGCCTGTGCCTAATAATCGAAGAATACCTAGTGACATCCTTCCGAACAGTCCAGAAGATTCCACGGTCCCGCGGTTGAGGCGTACTGGTCCTCAACAGCTATACTCCGTCCATCCAGACTCCAACGATACGGTCGTACTCCTGATCACCTTCACATTCAGCTCGGAACTCAAGGACGGCATGGGACCAATTACAGGTGGTCTCCGGCGGCGGAATGTAGTCAACACTGACCGGAGGGCTGCCGGAGGTGTTTCCAAAGCTGTAATTGAGTACTCCGACGGAGCATGCCGGAGAAATGGTGTCAGTGGGAAGTGGACGTGTGACTTCAAAGTAGTGCTGAATGGTGTCATTATCGCCGGTGAATGATTTCAGGGACTAAATTGGGATGGCGAAGAATAACAGAGGGAGGAGGAGGAGGAAAATGGCGATGTTCATGATTCTTTTGTATTAATTAATAAAAGGAAATGGAAGTTTTAGGGTTTATAGAACTTCCTTGGACTAAATTTCTAGAACTCGGTGAGTTGAGCTTCTGGTTATGGAGGTTTTTGGGTTGGTGGGTGTTTGTCTTTATAAGAGGAAATGATTTGAGTTTTGGAAGTTTTAAATTTTGGAGAGTATTTGCTTTAAAACTCCATGTATATGTTCAATTGTTCAGAAAAGATCCTTAGAGTTTGCTTTTCAAATACAACCTACATAACCCATTGATTAATAACAACCATTACCTTATGCATCGGATCAGGGGCGGACATGTAGTGTAATCAACGGTGGCACATGTCACCGTATTATTTCTTCGGCGAAGAGTAAAAAAGTTAGGTTTGTGAAAGGTGCAACCGTATCGTTTTGCAGTGTGCCACCATATATATTTTAAAACTACAATATGGATACAAATTTTCTTTGGTAGAGTTGGTTTGCATGGTTTTTCCTACACCCAAGATCCAAGTTCGAATCTTGCTAGTATCATTTTCTTAGTTTTTTGCTTTTAATTTCAAATGTAGTATGTTTCTAAAAAAATGCAACATAAAAGACTTGAACTCACGACCTCTCGTATGAAAAATCAATGAACTAACCAATAGACAGATTATGATGTTATGAAAAATATCTTGACATTTTTTTATATAGTTAAACGGTGCAACCAATTGAAAAAAATTCTTGGTCCGTCCCTGCATTGGATCAATAGTTTTTTTAGAGAGTGTCTGGTTAGAGATATTAAGCAGTAATCAATGAAAATTAAAAAAAAATTAAAAAAACTGTTTAGTTTTCTAAAATATAATGAACTCATTCCCCACCTAATCCTAAATTTCATTCCTAATTGAATTGAAGAGAATGGAAATTCATTCTTATTTTCATTTTTATTTCTTCAAGTTAAACCAAGTAAACCCTTAAATCCAACCATTATATTTATTAAAAGAATAACAATAAAATTTGAAATTTTAATTATTACAATTATAATTTTATTTTGAAAAACCTCGAAATTTTTCAAAATAACCCTTTAAGAAAATAGCAAAACAAATTCAAAATGGCATCTAAAGGCCAATTGCCAATGACTCGAAGCTATTATTAATAGACATTTTAATTGGTAAAAGAAAATTAGTTTTTTATAGGTTATCAATTAAAGCTTATTTAATAACACTACAAAATTATAAATTGTCATCTTCAAGAACTTATAAAATAGTCAAGTTATACACAAATTGGTGTAAAAGTTTACATTTACCCAAAAGAAGGAGAAGCTATTATTAGAATGGTATATTTTAAGCTATCAAACTCTAAAACACCAAGAAACATTGAGGTTGGAAAGATATTGTGTTAGCCAACATGTTAAGTTGAAGGGGGTAAAATAGAGCTTTCATAAAAATACATGGCTATTTTAGCAAATATTTAAGTTGAAGGGGGAAGGAACCGTGACTCCGTGAGGACAACAAACTAGGGATGGCGAGAAAGTGACCTAACCCGTCAACCCAACTGAACTCAACCCATTAGTAGCGAGGTTGGGTTGAGATTTTAAACCCATTTAATTTAAATGGGTCAACCCGTCTAACCCATTTAATAAATGGGTTGGGTTGGGTTGAAATTTCTGACCTATTTTCAACTCATTTACCAACTACTTATCCGGATAAGTGTTACCAAGTCATATTACCTCTTATCCGGATAAGTGTTACAGCAAACTAGGGATGGCAGAAAGTGACCTAACCCGCCAACCCAACCCGAACTCAACCCATTAGTAGCAGGTTGGGTTGAGATTTTAAACCCGTTTAATTTAAATGGATCAACCTGTCTAACCCATTTAATAAATGAGTTGGGTTGGGTTGAAATTTCTGACCTATTTTCAACCCATTTACCAACCACTTATCCGGATAAGTGTTACCAAGTCATATTATCTTAGCGGATGAGTATAACAAGGACTAAGAATCTTATCCAGTAAGAGTGGGGCAAGAACCGAAAGCCTTACCCGGTAAGTGAGAGCGGCGAGTCTCACAATGGTAAGCGCTTACCGAGTAAATTGTTGTATAGGATGTCGTTTTTATTTACTAAAATATTACCGATAAGTAAGTGATAGTGTTAAATTTTATTGGTAAAGGATTACTATATAGGTGTTTGGTAAACAGTATATTAACCCGAAATTCAAATCTATTTTCAACAACATTATATAGTAGTTTGTGTACTCACGCAATGCAACGAAATTTAAATGTTATATCAAGATGCAATAAATTTTTAATCATCACATTTTCGCCGGATGTCTTTGAAATACCTGATGGTTAACATGTATGAGGAGTTTTTATCAATGCAACAAGATGTATCGTAAATCCAAAAAAAAAAATGAGAAAGTATTCCAATTTCTCATTCTAGCATATTTTTTAGATTTGTTGTGTTATTATATATATTGATCTTTAAATCTAGTTGTTCTACTCTTGTATTCTAGCATATTTTTTCGTTCTAGGTATTTTGACACTCGATCTGTGTGGTGAAACCGTAAGATCTTTGCGATGTTACATCTATTTTCTTGATTCTTCATCTGTTCTTATATCCTTGTATATTTGTGGCTTATTTGTTTTTATTAAAAAATACATATTTTTTTTAAATGTCACCGAGATAAAAAAAAAATTCAAAATACAAGATGTAATAAAAAATATTTCGTTACCAAAATCTTACAAGTGGACATCCTATGTAGACAATGTAATGGCATGAAAACTTGGTTCATTTTAATTCAATCAAAAGGTTATCCATTGCTATAATATCAATTTTGAGACACAAATTTTAATTGAAATTTAGGATTAGAAACAGATATTAAATTTAGGTAATCATGTAGTGTCTAAATAATAATATTAAAAAAATAAAATTAAAAGTACAATGTTATAGTAGGAACTCGTGATGCTATAATAAGATAATTTTGAAAGTATAATTTTGTAATAAGAAATGTCATGTTAGCGATATGGTACATATGGACAGCCTCCGTGGAAAGTGAGGTGACATAGAAACCTAGTATAATTAGTAAATTTAAATCAAAAGTTTGCCCAAATGTTATAATGTATGGATAAATTTTTCAAAGAACAATGCTCTAATAAGAAATAACATGAAAGTACATTGCTATAATAAATAACTGAAAATCCAATATTATTTTAGAATACTATTTATCGACCATTTGGTTTATCATCTTTTTATATGTATCACTTTAGTAATTAATCTGATATTATCGTAGTAAATCATCTTAAGAACAAAGGCGAACCTAGTTTATTAGAAACGGTGGCACATGCCACCACTACATTCCTCCAACGTAAGCTAAAAACTTTAGACTCGTGAAAGGTTTTGTTGTGTGTAGCCGTATATATTCTGAAACTACAATAATAACATAAGTTTTTCTTTGTCAAAGTTGGTTTGGAGTCATTGGACGACTTTTCTTCCATCCTAGGTTTTTTAATTTTTTTTCTTGAATTTTAGCTGATAATTTTAGGTTTATCATGTTTTTGAAGAAAAATAATACTCTAGAACACTCAATCCCAATACCTCACATATAAAAATTAAAACACTAACAAATAAACCAATAATGATTTTTTAAAAATTATATTTTACTTTCTTTTTTATAGTAAAATAATATATCACCTTTTGAACCAGGTTTTTTATTTTTCTCATTTTTGTGGATTCGGGTTTTTGTGAAAGTTCCACCACCATACAACTTTTTATTTGTTTTTCCTTAAAGAGTTAAAGGTACTATTTTATATTTTCCTTAAAAAAGTTTGTAATGACCTGAAATATGTATAATTAAATAAATTAAGTAAATAATAAATAAGTAATAAATATTTAACTTTAAGGTTTTAATAAAAAATTCCTAGATAGATAGAGCAACCAAAAAAACGTTGAGCCTTTAAATGGCAAATTGGTAACGACATCACACCAACTTAATTAAAACATATAGTTAATGGAATTTCATCTTGGCAACCATCACCCTATCTTTTCTTTTATCAGTTTCACATTTATCATATCTTTAATATACTTAGAAGACGTATCCGCTGTAATGTAATGAAACTTAAATATTTCATCAACATTAATGTTAGAAATTTCGAACTCTTTTAAAATATCAAATTATCTATCATTATGAACTTATAAATCGGCATCCATTATTTTTACAAAACCCAAGTACAATTCTAATTTAAAAGTAACAAAGTAGCACATTTATGACACATTTGATTTGACGAAAATATAAAAATATAGATGCCTATTTATAAGTTCATAATGATAGATAATTTGATATTTTAAAAGAATTCGAGACTTCTAACGTTAATGTTGAAATATTTAAATTTCGTTGCATTGCATATAATACCCTATATTTCATTACCGAATAATCTTAGTATATTCGTTTACATAAAATTTGGATGTTTTATCTATTTGTACCTTGCTTAAGGTAGTTGTACTTTGGACTAATAATGTAAGTCCAAGTTTTATGTAAAGGGTCAATTATGTAGAAATAAATTGGTCTTAGGACTAATAATGTTAAGAAAAGTCCATGTAGGGACCAATAGTGAATTAGGCTTTTGATGAGGGGTGATAATTGACAATTCAGGATTCTTATACTAACTATTTAAGCCCTCATTTAAGCCAAAACGCTTCGTTTGGAGCTTAATCCTTTCTCTTTCTAGCTAGAACCGTATCCAAACTCAAGAACCCTAAAAAATTTCCAAACTCTTCATGCCACCATGGAAATGAAGATGTTTTGAAAGATTGATGATTAATCTTTGAAGAAATTGTTAGTTCTACAAGTCAATCCAAGGTATGCTCTCTAATTTGGTGATTTGTGTTAAAATTGGAACATTCATTTAGGGTTCATGAGGTTTTGATTATTAAGTTAATCTTTATTAAAGTTGATGTTAGTTTATTGCTTTTGTTGGTGAAATAAGTGGGGAATAAAGTTTACATAATTGATTTATGATTTGGAAAAGTTTTAGAGTTGTTTCAACATGGTTTTAGTACCAAAATTATAAGAAAGGGGACTCTTTTTGAGCTGTGAATAGTAGTAAAATCATCAAAAAGTGGGCTGTTTTGAGTTGTGAAGAAGTGTTTAATAGCTGTTGTTTGTTCAAAAATTCGTAGAAAATCACTCGTTTATCCAATTGAGATGTACTATATATTGTTGGAAAGGTATTAGTGTATACTACAACTTTGTAGTTTAAGTCCAGAGCTGATTCCAAGTTTATAAGGGATAAAAACAGTGGGTTTTTATAACTGTTACTGTGCAAAATCGAGAACTACACACTGTTTTTATAAAAATCTATAAAATTGGTCTTTGATCCAAATGACATGAATCCAAAGCGATTGGAATCATAAGAAACAGCTCTACAACTTTTGTTTAGACCTTAACATCTGGATTGACCTATAAGTTTGTTAAAAAGGGTAATGAAAGCAGTAGTTCAAGGCTGTCAGGTGCAGGGGAATTGGTAGCACTATTAGCTTGTAATTTGAGTTTTAAGGATTTGTATCATCCGCAAATCTTCTCCCAATCGTTCTCAATCAATTGTAAACTTGTTTAGGGTCAATCTTGGAGTAAAAATGTGACATTAACAACGAGATAGGAGTTACATACTTAGTACGTCAATTACCATCCAATGTACGGATATCCAATTCTAGTGACTTCTCATGGTCATTAGCTACTATAGATGTAATATCTTACTCATTCGCCATCTAGGCATCTATCACATGATCTCTTATTTCTAATTTTTGAGATCGTATCGGCACATTGTGAATTGTTAACTCATTGACTAATTGGTATTCAATATGTCTATATATGATGATTCTTGATTGGAGTTATTATCACAGTTTTTGGGCTTTGATGTATTCACTATTACTTGAATTTGAATTGAACCATCTTTGGAATTGGTCGTTTTGGTGTTGAACCGTTATCGGAATTGAACCGTTTTAGGAATTCTACTTTGATGTATAATACCTAAAAGTCATATGTTTTTAAGATTACTATTTATATATCGAATTGACATGTTTTTTTACGTGTTTTTAAGATTACTATTTATATAAGGCACGACATCGGGGGCAACGATGGTGTGACGCCTCCATGGCGGCTATAATTGTCATGGCGTCCTCCTTATTCGAACCCCAATGTCAATAAGTAGGGTATGGCCTGGTACCAGTCAATTTGAGGGATCGATCTTAGGAACCGTTAGCAGGAGCCGTTTTAGCCGTTTATCGGAAGGAATTTGAGTGTATTGCCCTATACTCATTTTCCATTGTTCAAGTGGTCCGTACAACCCTTGAACCCAATTGATTTTCTTATTTAATCTCAGTTCTTGACATAATGATATTATTTTAATTCATTTATTAAGAACACTTCACATCAATTATCAATTGTTCATTTCATATTTCGGTCTTCAGATTTCATATAATTATTATTCTTTATTAATTAGATTATACACTTGCGATCTTTGTTATTTTTTTATTATCCGCTCAATGAGCATTTGGCTCAGCCAAGGTTTGTTTTCTCCTCGGCAGGTACAGGATCGTAGGTGGGCTTATGACAGGACCGAGAGCGAAAGAGTATGACTATATATTTTGAAAACGATCTTGGATAATATAATAGTTTTTGGTTTTGTATATATTGTAATTATAACTATGTCGTCTTAACTTAAGTCTACAAACACTTTTATCTTGATGGTTAATCATAGTAGCTCTGGTTTTCCCGTTTATGTTAGTTTTGTTGTTATGTTTCCATTGTGGCACACCGTCCTCCGGCCACGCGGGACGGGGGGTGTTACATTGCAGTTGTACGTTTCTAGTAATGGTATAATTTGTAAAAAAAGAAATATTTTTTTTTAATTTAATTTGATTCGTATACGATTATTTATTTTAATATGATAGGGGTGTAAAATGAAAAATGAAATAGTAAATGATATGAATGAAATTTAAAAACTAATTATAGTATAGATAAGGGTGTAAAATGAAAAGGTAAAGAAATTAAATAAATAACTATACATAAAATGTAAATTTTTAAAAAATAACTCGTTACATATCCATGTGTATAATAATATGATTAAATCGAAAAATATTCAATATTGGACTAATTTTGAAGGTGTTGACTGACGATCATAATGGTATAATTTATAAAAATAGAAACTTATTTTTTAATTGTCTTATTATTCATATACAATTATTTAGGTTAATATGATAAATGTATAAAATGAAAAATGAAAAAGTGAAAGATATAAAATAAATTAAATAACTAGTTATATGGGTGTCAAGTCATCAAGTGTAACTTAAAATTTTAAAATAATTTAATTTATAAATTTATATAGGAATTTGGGAGGTTGAAGTAAAATTCTAAAGTTTTAGATGTTGTATCTCATGCAAGGAACATTGTACCTCTTAAAAATGTGAACTTAACCGTTTAGCATGTTTTATATAGTAGTATAGATATACTGACGATGGTCAGTCAAATCGATTTGAGCCGTTAAAACTATTTCAGAGATGCAATCCTAGACAAAAAGTTCAAAAAAATTGCATGGATATTACGAACCTAATAACATTTGGGTAAAGTTCGAAAATAAAAGGTTAGAGGAATAATTTGAATGAGGAAAAAGGGTCATCTGGAGCAATTCTCGAGAAAGAATACTCATATCGAAATTTTGCCATCAAAACAAAATAAATTTCTAAGAATGATTGGTATGTTGAAGCGTATCCATAATTCTTTTCATCCACAAGACAGTAATTTACTCCATACACCGTAAAAAAAGGTTATAAAATTTAGTACATTTTTATAGACAAGTTAATTATTGGTCTCTTGAGGATGCCTATGATTGCAATATTTGTCTAATGGCAACAAAAGAATACATATCTCATCTCCGGCCCCGATCCTCGGCTTGTATGGAAAATCGAATCTATAATGTAAAAACTACCTTATTTTTGTAAAAAAAAACTCCCTATAATGTATACTTTTTCATTCCTCCCATAAGATTATGAAAAATTTGTCTTAATAAACCATAAATTAGAGGGATAAAAACCACAATTTAAAAAGTATAAGAACTAAAAAGAATTAATTCTTATCTACCAGATTGAATGTATTATCATTTTGAGTGAACTACGTTTTTCATCCCAGTTATTTATTAAAAGTGCTAATTTCATCCTTATATTTTTGAAATTATGATTTTCGTTTCTAGAATCTGTGATTTTTTTTTCCATTTTCCTCATTAAGTTAGCCACATTAAAATATTAGAGCATCTTCAATAGTTTTTCTAAGAAGAAAAAAAAAAAAAGTTTTTGTTCTCTAAATTTCTCCAACAGCTTTACTATCTTGTTTACTATAATGGGAGAAATTTGAAAATTTTACAAGTTTAGAGAATTATTAAAACTTGATAGTGAAA
Organism: Silybum marianum; assembly: GCA_036898165.1. NCBI lineage: Eukaryota > Viridiplantae > Streptophyta > Magnoliopsida > Asterales > Asteraceae > Silybum > Silybum marianum. Next base: position 15,637,487 of record CM072537.1, on the reverse strand, counting down.
GAGAGAATTGATTATTTTATTGAATTTCACCAATCAGATTAAATTTTTATCATTTTAGATTAAGTTTTTTAAAAAATGTATTGAGATGATAAATTAGAGAACATTATATTAATATAATAATTAATATAATTTCTGGATAAAGTTGTCTATATGTTAATAGGTAAGTTGTTGTTTGATTGTTATGTTGAATAAACTATTTGAATGTCATAAATAACCATTTTACCGTCGTTCTTTATTTTTGTCTGAATAAAACAATTGTTTAGTAAGTTGAATTAATAACATACAAGTATAAAATATTTCAATTTAAAACAAATAAACCCAAAATATCTTCTTGGTTTGCTGGTATGGAGTGGATTTGGTAGGATTTAGATTTCAAATCCGTTCCAATTCCATGTTTGGTATAATGGATTGTCCGGGTTTGAAATCCTAAGATTAAATTTAGATCCTATAAACTTAGGATTTTGAAATCCTTAGAGGATGCTCAAGATTTCACGGGATTTCCTGAGATTGTGTGAAATAAGATTTTAAAAAATGTTAAAAATATTTGTTTTGTAATAATTAATTAATAAAAATGTAATTTAATTATTTTTATAATTCTTTATAATTTATGTTTATAAATTATTATTAAATAATGAAATTCAATTCCATTCCAAATCTTACAAACAAAATATACCAGTGATTTCAAATCTATTTCAACCCAAATCTCTCAAGCAAATCTAAATCCCTAAAAAACAATCATATAAACCAAACGGACCATTTAGTGTTTGTTTTTGTTTTTTCTTTAAATATTTAATGGTTATACTCTTTTAAATGTTTAATTTAATTATTATATATGATATTAAATTATATAGATTTGATCATCATCGATGCATATGACCATCCCCTTACCTGCCATGAAATCCATCTCAAAAAACCAATAAACTGATGGAGAATCGATAGAGAGAAACACATAAATCGATATACATAAACTGACAGACACTACTAGAAAATTAAGTGTTTTCAATAGATTTGGTTGAAAAAAAAAGAAACACATAAATCGATATACATAAACTGACAGACACTACGGAATGTCTCGTCAAAAAAAATTTGGTTGAAAATGCATGTTTGTGAGAGATTTTCAACGGAAATTCGTAGAAAATTTATGTTATGTCAATAATCTCTCTAAAATTCGTAGAAAATTTTCAACGACATTTTCCGTTAAAAAATACTCAATTTTCTAGGGGAAAATCAATAAATTGAAAAACTGAAATCATTTCAGAGAAAAACGTCTAGGGGATGTTCCGTATACACATGAACTAGGGCAGATGTGCAGAAAAATCGATAATTCTTTGTTATAATAAGAGTTCTTTCCTATAATTCTGTTTTCTTTGTTTTACATAATCGTTTTTGAGATTACACTTCAAGCGAAGGGATAGATTCAAAAGAAACTACCTGCATGCAACTAACAAATAACTTAGAGCTAGAAGACATAAAAGGAGAAGATTTCTAAACTTTTTTCGCTAGAACCTTTGAAGGTGATCTTTCTTAATTTCTTGAAGTGATTTACGCTTTGTTAAACATAAAAGAAACCAATTCAACAATCACTCGTAAAATTGTGAAAAGATTGAGTGAAATATATCCGAGAAATAGAAAACGAAAGAAACGTAGATCTAGGAAAGTTTGCAAATTAATTAACTTCTATTAACTTTAAAATTAATAACCAACAATGAAACACTCTTATTATTATTATTAAGTGGATTAAAACAAGTTTATTTTCATATCATTTGATGTGTATATATATATATATGTATATATAACATCATGGTAGTTTTGATTGGCGGCAAAATCTAGGCCTGGTGGTACAAGTTTTCATACACTCGGCCTCACTAGGGAAGCATTCTTTTTTGTCCTTGCAACAACACCACCTCTTGTTTGCTGGCTGATCATCATATTCACCGCAAATAGACCACCCTATTTTTTCATTTTGCAATTGTGAAATGCCAGCCGTGTATCCCTCCTTCCCTGCAACTCTTGCAGTTGCACCTGCATTATATATATTAACAAGATATGATGATGGCAACTGGCAAGAGGAAGGTTTAATTATAATATATATATATATATATATACATAGGTGGAACACAATAGGGGTCTAGAGGGGCCATGACTCCTGCGTTTTATCCCTTAAATACTCGATATTAGAAATATTATCAATAAATTGTGCTTAACTCAGGTGGTTATGTGTATATGGCCCCTGTGTATGTGGTCATAGATTTTATTATCCTGTTACACAGTTTTTTTTATAATGAATTGAGCTTATCAATGAAGATGTTTTGTTGGGTTCGGCCCCCTTAATTAGAAGGTTTGTGTTCCGTCCCTGTGTATATATATATATCATATATATATATAAAGTATAACTTTTGTTGATGAAACTAGAGTATTCATGATGCATGCAATGTCTTTTTATCAGATGACGAAGAAAACTAGAAAAAGATAAACTTACAGTCATAACCAAGAGACAATGTTAGAAATATTAAGCATAATATACTGGCATAGGTTCTCATGAGCTTGGCCATGGTGTTATTGAATTCTTCAAGTTTTTTCACGCTTTTGGCCGGAAAAAGAAATCAAATTAGAGAAGATGAATGACATTTAACAAAACACTTCTCTTTTTATACATGTTTTTTTATTTAATTCCCCGGATTTAGTAAATCGGATTATTTATTATATATTAATGAGATAATATCTAATTAATTAAAACAACATTAATATGGTATATGTAAATCTTTATCTTTGATTCAAATTAATGAGTTAATATACACACGGTCTTATAGTAGAGAGGGACTTAGAAATATATGAATATTTTTCACAAAATCAACATTTGTCTAGTGGTTAGCTCATTTTTTTCTACATATGTTGTATTCAAATCTTTTATCCGGATTTTTAGAAAAACATAGTAAATCTGAAATTAAAAGTTGAAACTAATAAAATTACACTAATGGGACCCGAATTCGGATCAAAGGTGGAAGAAAAGCTTTGACCAACTCTATCATAAGAAACTTGTTTTCTAATTGTAGTTTCAAAATATATATACGATGACACACAACACATACACATTGATAGGTGACACTTTTCACAACCCTATTACTTTTTACACTACAATGGAGGAACGAAGGGTTGGCTCGTGCCACTTATGCACTACACTCGTAGGTCCGGGTTGATAGTTAACTTCTTACCTTGTTACTTCAACACCATTATTTACACACAATATTTGAAGTATTTTTCGTAAAAAAAAAATTACATACGCTATTTTATAATTAGAAATAGCTTTGATAACGAATTTAGTTCTTATTATTACACAATAAATGATTTTTACCCACAAAAATCATTCAGAGAAATTTTTGTGGGTGATTACCCATGGATCACCTAGAAAATACCACTGGTTCCGTAAAATTCGATATTGTTAACAAAATTTTGAAACATAGTCTAAAATATGAAGAAATATATATATATATATATATATATATATAATATATATATATATATATATAGAGAGAGAGAGAGAGAGAGAGAGAGGAAAGTTCAAATGTGAACCTATCTTTGATTGTGAACCTAAGGACAGATCTCAGCCCTTGATCTGAGCCAAATTGAAGTCGTTCTTTAAATGTGGCTTGAGGGGTAAATTAGGCAAGTATATCACTCCCACTTATTTCTCTCATCCTTTGTTAATCGAAATTTGCTCTGTAAATCGAACTCTCTCTGGAAATCGAACTCTCTCTGGAAATCGAACTTTCTCTGGAAATCGAATTCTGCTCTGTTAATCGTATTCATTGCTGTGAAGAACTTTAGTAATCGGATTTTCAATTTCTGAAACTAAATTCTTAATTCTGTTTTTTCAATGGAGTCTGCTTCTTCATCAGGAAATTCGATTGAGTGTGATCCAACTGAAAATTCATCTCTGATTGCGATGTTGTTATAGATTTCGAGAATACATACCGAGAATTTTGGCTGTAATTTTAGCTCTGTGTGACTTGCTCTTCAGACTGAATATATACTACAATGTTATTCTTATATTCAGACTGAATATAAGCTACAATTATACAAACATATAATTTTAGCTTATATTCAGACTGAATATAAGCTAAAATTATACAAATCCATAATTGTAGTTTATATTCAGACTGAATATAAACATGACATTGTGATACTAAAATGTTATGCTTATATTCAGACTGAATATAAGCTACAATTATGCAAGCACATAATTTTGGCTTATATTCAGACCGAATATAAACATAACATTGTGATACTAAAATGTCATGCTTATATTCAGACTGAATATAAGTTATAATTATACAAACACATAATTTAGCTTATATTCGGACTGAATATAAGTTACAATTATACAAACCCATAATAGTAGCTTATATTCAGACTGAATATAAACATGACATTTTATGCTTATATTTAGACTGAATATAAGCTACAATTATACAAACACATAATTTTAGCTTATATTCAGACTGAATATAAACTACAATTATTCAAACACATAATTGTAGCTTATATTCAGACTGAATATAAGCTACAATTATACAAACACATAATTTTAACTTATATTCAGACTGAATATAAGCTACGATTATTCAAACACATAGTTTTAGCTTATATTCAGACTGAATATAAGCTACAATTATTCAAATACATAATTGTAGCTTATATTCAGACTGAATATAAACATGACATTTTATGCTTATATTCAGTCTGAATATAAGCATAACATTTTATGCTTATATTCAGACTGAATATAAGCTACAATTATACAAACACATATTTTAGCTTATATTCAGACTGAATATAAGCTACAATTATACAAACCCATAATTGTAGCTTATATTCAGTCTGAATATAAGCATAACATTTTATGCTTATATCCAGACTTAATTTTAACTACAATTATACAAACACATAATTTTAGCTTATATTCAGACTGAATATAAGCTACAATTATGTGTTAGTATAATTGTAGCTTATATTCAGACTGAATATAAGCTACAATGGAACCAAAGGTTTTGAAAAGCAAGAATTCAAACAAATGTGTTTCACAGAATCTTCTTGTGATAAAATGATGAACAATCATATTAAAGGAAAAAAAACATTTGAATAACCTTCTTACACTTTATCAAGAAAAAGAATCTGGATCTGAAAAGACTTGTGATTCAAAGGAGGAACACAAAGCAAAAACAAAATTTATTTTGGGAAAGATGACGAAGAAATTTGGGGGCGGAACTGAAATTTTCTTTTAGAGAAGATGATGAAGAAATTTGGGGAAGATGATGAAGAAATTCTAGGAAGATGATGAAGAAATTTGGGAAAGAAGATGATGTATGGTTCTTATTTAAATCGTCAGGTTATATTTATGATTTAAGCCATGACCTGAGTTTTCCACTTAATTACAAAAATGTCACCGCGAATTTTATCCTTTGCATTTTGATCTGGTTTAAAATGGATGATTGTGATTCATCCTCATGTTCACAATCAAAGATAGGTTCACATTTGAACCCACCCCTACATATATATATATATATATAAAGATTTTTTTTAACATGGAATCAATTAGTTTCAACAATTCATTCTTTTTAACGAAAAATATTATATTTGCCCTTCTCGAGAAAGATAAAAAAATTTCATTATTGTAAAGGTCGATGGGAAAAATAAGACTCCCCACCACCACAATGTGAGCGAAAATATACGAAAAATAAATAAAAAATCTTGTATTTTTTTTCTTTATTTTTGTATCAGAGCCATTTTCGGTAGTTATGGATTTAGTAAAGCATTTATCTCTTGTCTATATTAATAAATTTTTAAGAATAAAGGTTGATAAGAAAATGAAGGTTTCTTATGGAAATAGGGTATTAGTGTTCGTAAGCCTATTTTTGTCAGTGATAGTAACCCTTGTCGATTGGATTAGCATAAGTGGCGCAGTTGAAGGTAAGTCGCCCAGCCGGACCACGATAGGTGTTCCACTGTAGGTATTCTCACTAATAACCTATTAACAATTAGTAAAACCCAGTTTCCTTATTAATCAAGTTATTTCTTAAAACTTTTGTTTATAAAAAAGATGATGAATTTATTTTCTAAAAAGCCTAGCTCTGATGAAGAAATAAATGAAGAAGTTGAGCTTCATATGAATTCTTCTGAAATCCATATTTCAAATATCGAGCAAAATTTATCAAACTGGACTATTCCAAAACAAGATTTTAAAACAATTTATAATATTGGAACTTTTGATTTCTTACAAGGATACTCAATCAAAGCCACTGAACAGACTGTTAAGATTATGATAGTCTAAATCTTTTATCCAAATCTTGTATAATTCAACATAGGAAAAGATATAAATTTTTACATGTTGGTTTAGTTTAGGTAGCTGTTAAACCTTTGTTTAGATTAGGAATAGATGCTCCAGTCCTTCTTATCTTGAGAGATGCTAGACACACCAATTTTCAAAATTCAATATTAGCCATGGCAGAAACTAATGTCTTAATGGCCCTATATATTTCAATTGCTATCCAAATTTTTCTGTAGGACTATTTGATCCAAATATTTTATATACTTTGGTTTTAACAATTAAAACTAAAAACCTAGAATTCAAAGAAGACACTAAGACTATCGCAATTATATATAGAATTAGTTATAAGACTATGACTTCAACAATAGAGCCTAAGACTAAAATAATAAGCCCAAAAAATGAAACTATAATATTTGAATCAAATCCCCAACATACAAAAGTTCAAACTCCCAAGCGCCTAAAATGGGATGAAATAACCCAATCTTATAATTGGAACCTTCAAGATATTAACATACTCAAACCTATAGGAGAATCTAGTCAAATATCTAATGTAATTGAACATGATGATGGTTCAGTAGATATAAGTTTCGAAAATTCTCAATTTATTCCATCAACAAGTTCTACAGGCTCAATTAGTAGCTCTAGAGATTAAAAAAATCCTTCTATTTCAAGGTCTAAAACATTATAATATGTAAATTTTAGGTACTAATATACCACAACCAATTTATCAAGAAGAGAGACAAAGCGAGTCCGAAGGCCAACACAATCAGATGTTGTAACACAAATCAATAATTTTAAAAATCAAATAAATCAGATATGAGTAATAAAACTCAAGTTCTTTGTAATCATAATAATAAAATACATTCTAGAATAATGAAAAGAAGTTGGGAAAGAATTAAATTAGATTCTATTCAACCAATCAAAAGCAAAACTGAAGAAGATTACTTATTTAAAGAAATTTTAGAAACAAGAGCAAAAAAAAACAAAATGAAACCCTTCAAATAATACACTTAAGAAGAATCCCAATGAGAATCAAATACATTAAATTACGAATTAAGTCAATGCACAAATGGATTAAAGATAGCTCAGACAGATTAATAATTTGTTAATTATAATGAGTAATAAGATACAAATAAAATGCAACCATTTTAATAGAAACGGATCCAATATCCTCAAAGCAGAATGGAGAATGCTAAAGAAGAATTTAGAAATTGTTAAGAAATTAAAAGAAGAAATTAATCTATTAGAAAACTATACTCAAGAGGCTATTCAAGATCCTTATTATCCTTTCCAAAACCATTATACTTACCTAAAAGATCTTTTAAAAGAATATCAAAGTTATGTTTCAGTAAATATTATATATATTAAAAAATATTCTTCAGAAATGAGTCAATATACTAGTTAATATGACAGAATCACAAATTAATATGGAGTATCTTAAGAATGAATTTTATGATGATCATAACAAAGAGAAGAGACAATGGTATTATAAATTTGTTAATAATAGCAAAAAGGAATTTGGACATCAACTTGGTTGGAGAAAATATATTAAACAAAATAATGTTCATATAACCTTTTTTGAATGGTATGAATTGTATTGTAGACAATATAATATTGATAATCCTTTTTTAAATATAAACAACTCTCCAAAAATAACCCAAGAATATACTGATATATCTAACAAAGAGAAAATAGTGTCTACTCATCCACCGAAGATTTCTTTATTAATCCAAAACAAACATATAGCTACACCTCTTGTCACAATTACTGAAAAATCAAATAAAGAAGAAATAATTAAACAAATTGCTTATCAAAATAATTATTCAAACGAAATACTTAATACTATGAGCCAACAATTAAACAGAATTGAAAATAATATTAATACCAAAGAAATAAATAATGATCCTCAAACCTCTAAGTCTTTTGAAAGAAATGTTGAAAAACCAATTTTTACTCCACAACAATAGACTCGAAAACAAACCTAGGTTATAGTAAGAAATTAGTTAGCGAATTAGAACAAAAGTTAACAGGAATGAAAATCAATGTTCTTAATCAAACCTCTGATGGTTCTGATAATGAATCAGATGAAGACTACACAAAAATTTCTCAACTTCAAGACCAATTTTCTAATAATATTAATAAAATTAAATTTGGAAAAAATACAACCTCAACAAATAGACCAAGTACTTTTAATTTTTATCCGAGAACAACTTTCCCTGATGTTGAATATGAAGATAGAGATTTTTCTTTAAATCGAAGCCAATATGATGGCTCATCTGTATATGAATGGAATATAGATGGACTTTCAGAACATCAAATTCTAAATATGCTTCAAGAAATAAATATGACCTCAAATGCCTATTTTATCAAAGGAAATAATCAAAAACAAATTGCTGATTTATTAACCTCTGGATTTACTGGCAATTTAAAAGGGTGGTGGGATTTATACGTTACCAAAGAAGAGAAAGAACATATACTCACTGCTAAGAAAACGGTGATAAAACAAGAAAACAATCAAACACTTACCACTCAAGAAGATGATATCATTAATACCTTAATATATTCTATAGTAAAAAATTATATAGGAGATCCAACAATATTTCAAGAAAGAAGTGGTGAAATACTACTAAACCTCACATGTAGAAAGCTTCAAGATTTTCGATGGTATAAAGATATGTTTCTAACAAAAATTATATTAAGACCAGATTGTAAAGAAGCTTATTGGAAAGAAATATTCATTGCCGGATTACCAAATTTATTTGCAGAAAAAATCAGAAATAATTTAAGAGAAAAGTATGATAATCAAGTTCCCTACAAAGATCTAACCTATGGTGAAATTATTAGCTATGTTAATAAAGAAGAATTATCTATATGCTCAGATTTAAGATTAAAAACTAAGCTCAAAAAGGATAAAATTACTAGTAAAAATGAACTAGGAGATTTTTGCCAACAATATGGATATCAACCTCTTTCTAGACCCTCCTCTTTAAAAAAATAAAAAACAATTCCCAAAGAATTTTTTTTAAATAAAAAGTACACTTCCAAGTATGATAAAGATGAAGGAAATAATGATTACAAGAAGAGAAAAAATTACAAACCATTAAACAAAAAATCCCACTATAATAATAAAAAAGATTCCAAAGATATTATAATTTGTTACAAATGTGGTAAGACGGGCATATGGCTAGAAATTGTTATGTTAAAAGAAAAATTAATGAATTAGATATCTCAAAACAGTTGAAATCTCAAAAATTAATGAATTAGATATCTCAAAACAGTTGAAGCCTCCAAATTTCTTCATCATCTTTCCCAAAATAAATTTTCGCACAAGTTTGTTTTTGTTTTGTGTTCCTCCATAGAATCACAAGTCTTTTCAGATCCAGATTCTTTTTCTTGATGAAGTATAAGAAGGTTATTCAAATGTTTTTTCCCTTTAATATGATCGTTCATCATTTTATCAGAGGAAACTTCTTTGAAACACATTTGCTTGAATTCTTGTTTTTCAAAACCTTTGTTTTCATTGTAGGTTATATTCAGTCTGAATATAAGCTACCATTTTAGGTTTGTATACTTGTAGCTTATATTCAGACTGAATATATTCTATAAATAGGTGTTTGAATAATTGTAGCTTATATTCAGACTAAATCTAAGCTAAAATTTGGGGTTTGTATACCTGTAGCTTATATTCAGACGGAATATAAGCTACAATTTGGGGTTTGAATAATTGTAACTTATGTTCAGTCTGAATATAAGCTACAATTTGGGGTTTGAATAATTGTAGCTTATATTCAGACTGAATATAAGCTACAATTTGGGGTTTGTATACTTGTAGCTTATATTCAGACTGAATATAAGCTACAATTTGGGGTTTGAATAAGTGTAGCTTATATTCAAACTGAAAAAGATGTAGCTTATATTCAGTCTGAATATAAGCTACAATTTGGGGTTTGAATAATTGTAACTTATATTCAGACTGAATATAAGCTACAATTTAGGGTTTGTATACCTGTAGCTTATATTCAGATTGAATATAAGCTACAATTTGAGATTTGTATACTTGTATATTTATACTGAATATAAGATACAATTTGGGGTTTGAATAATTGTAGCTTATATTCAGCTGCACCCTTACTGCTGGGGTGGAGCTCGACCTCCGAACCGTACATGGGACGAGTTTCTGCCTCATACAGCTCGGGCCGAAACCCGGGGGAAGTTTAGAGGAACGTACCGAAAAGTGAACTCGGATAGCCCTAAGATCCACTTCCCAATGCTTTCTGAAAAGAAAGAAGGTCCATTTTCCCACGTAGTTCGTCGGTGAAACCAACGATTACCTTCTCAAAGTAATAGGAGATCCTTTTCTAGTTAGACTTCTTGTAATGAAAGAACCATCCCTTCCTAAAAAGCAATTCCACCGGCGAAGGATCCACGAAAGCCCCCGCTTGCTACCGCTTTACCTTGCCTTCCAATCGTACTTCTAGCGAGGAAGGCCTACCCAAAAAATACCTGGGAACAATGAAAAAACAAAAAAAGATATCTCGGTAACGAAAACTATAGGGTGCTGTATTGGCGAGAGTCTGAATATAAGCTAACATTTGGGGATTGAATAATTGTAGCTTATATTCAGACTGAATATAAGCTATAATTTGGGTTTGTATACTTGTAGCTTATATTCAGACAGAACATAAGCTACAATTTGGGGTTTGAATAATTGTAACTTATATTCAGACTGAACATAAGCTACAATTTGGGGTTTGTATACTTGTAGCTTATATTCAGACTGCATATAAGCTACAACTTGGGGTTTGTATATTTGTAGCTTATATTCAGACTGAATATAAGCTACAATTTGAGGTTTGTATATTTGTAGCTTATATTCAGACTGAATATAAGCTACATTTTGGGGTTTGAATAATTGTAGTTTATATTCAGTCTAAATATAAGCTACAATTTGGGGTTTGTATACTTGTAGCTTATATTCATACCGAACATAAGCTACAATTTGGGGTTTGAACAATTGTAGCTTATCTTCAGACTGAATATAAGCTACAATTTGGAGTTTGTATATTTGTAGCTTATATTCAGACTGAATATAAGCTACAATTTGTGGTTTGTATACTTGTAGTTTATATTCAGAGTGAATATAAGCTACAATTTGGGGTTTGTATACTTGTAGCTTATATTTATACTGAATATAAGCTAAAATTTGGGGTTTGAATAATTTTAGCTTATATTCAGACTGAATATAAGCTACAACTTGGGGTTTGTATATTTGTAGCTTATATTCAGACTGAATATAAGCTACAATTTGAGGTCTGTATATTTGTAGCTTATATTCAGACTGAATATAAGCTACAATTTGGGGTTTGAATAATTGTAGCTTATATTCAGTCTGAATATAAGCTACAGTTTGGGGTTTGTATATTTGTAGCTTATATTCAGACTGAATATAAGCTACAATTTGAGGTTTGTATATTTGTAGCTTATATTCAGACTGAATATAAGCTACAATTTGGGGTTTGAATAAATGTAGTTTATATTCAGTCTGAATATAAGCTACAGTTTGGGGTTTGTATACTTGTAGCTTATATTCATACTGAACATAAGCTACAATTTGGGGTTTGAACAATTGTAGCTTATCTTCAGACTGAATATAAGCTACAATTTGGAGTTTGTATATTTGTAGCTTATATTCAGACTGAATATAAGCTACAATTTGTGGTTTGTATACTTGTAGTTTATATTCAGAGTGAATATAAGCTACAATTTGGGGTTTGTATACTTGTTATGTTTTCATTGTGGCACACCGTCCTCTTGCCACGCGGGACGGGGGTGTTACAGTGGTGATTATTGAGAAATGCATTCCTTATATACTTTATACGGATAGATTATTATATAAGAGAGATTTTTAGGGGAAAGATTATAGAGATTTTAGGAGTCTATCGGATAGAGTTGAAGAGAATAGATAGAAGAGATTTAAATAGGTTTGTTGGGTTTTTAAATTTTGGTGCTTAAGAATATGTACCAATGCATTTATAACTTGTATTATTAAGTTTTAAGTAATTGTGCTTTAATAGATAGTACCTATTACATAATAATATGTTTTTAAGTGTTTAACCCAAATGCTTTATAATATAGTATATCTATATCCTATAAGTTTAGAGGGGGCCTTTGGCTCGCGCGTCTTCATTCACGCAGGAGCGCGTCTTCTGCCTTCTCCCCCACTCGCAACCCTTCTCCTCTTTCGACACGTCTCTTCTGGTTTCCAGTGAGATGTTATTTCCTGCAATTGTCGAATGTCTAGGTTTATTACAATGAATTAGGGCTCAAATCAACGAGGGAATCCATGGTCGTAGTTGTCCAGAAGCTTCTCATCTATCTTCGCACGACCAAACGTCGGATTAAATCATTGGAGCTCTGATTTACAGCAATGACGGGGCATCCGGGTGAAGATTCTAAACAACAACTTGGAACGAGGACTAACTTTTATACAGAGCCAAACCCCTCTCGTCTCCTTACGGTGAATTAGGTCTCAAAATCAATGGGGGCATCCATGGCTGTATTTTGAGGAGGTATGGAGATTTGGCCCAATTTCCTCTCTCTTCTTTATGTTACAGAGAATGTATGCTTCTTTATTCATACGTCATCATATTGACCATACTGCTTGCTTGATTTCATTTTTATATAATCGGATACAGAACCAATTCCGTTGATCATGGTCTCCTTATGATGAATTAGGGCTCGAAATCAATGGGGCATCCATGGTTGTATTTTGAGGGGGTATGCATCAAAACTTCCGCTTTCAATCTATCAGTTGAATATGTGTGTTTATGGGCTGATGACGTATGATTGTATTTCGAACTTCAATTTCTTAGAGCTCTTTTTTATTTGTTGTTTTTGATTGATTATCGTCTCCTGTATATGAGTTTTGGCCCTCATCTTTGCCTCTTTCGCGTGTGAATTGCGAACAAAAATCGTAGTCCTGGAGGTTATTTTTGAAGAAATCCCATAGAAAACAAACATTAACTCACACACTTCTTCACACAGAGATTGACACAAGGGATTGAGATTTTAGAGAGAGGAATTGGTTATGTATCTGATTATCTTTACTTCATTCAATATACAATGTCTACTTTGTAGCGGACAAGGTAAATTTAATCATATGTATCGGATGATTCAATTTTCTGATTATATTGATCATCACTTCGTCTCTCTCTCTCTCTTGGTGTCTGAAAAATCACAATTTTATTTCCCTCGTTATTAATTGTGTTTGTTCTTAGGGTTTTTGTTCGTCTCTGCTTTTCATTATAAATCAACCCTTGCAAAGATCCGGGATATATTAAAGTTATATATATATATATATATATAAATCAAATTGGCAAGATAAGAGATGTCAACGGCTTAAAAGGAGGCAGATTTAGTTGATTTTGTGACAATGATTTGAATTGCAAGACTCGGTATAAAGACAAAAAAGAAGAAATGGCAAGATAAATTGAATATCGATGGAGGTGCATTGCCGATGTGGCTAATATAATAGAAAGTCAGGCTCTTCTTCTGTTCTACGAATCTAACTAATCTATACTACTACTAACTATAGTCAGACTAGGTCTTCTAGAGTGAACTAGCATAGTATAGTTTATATATTTTGTGCTACTAGAACCATAAGCCGCACTATACTATACTTGACTGAACCTCCTTACGCCCATATAGATAGCTAGTTGGTCACTTTTGCTTAATATATTGCACCCTTTTTTTCATGATTACAACATGTGGCCAGGAGGTGTATTTTTGAATGGTATTCTTTGGTTGTAGACTGATAAAAAACTCTTCTTTTCCTTTCGTATGTAGATATCCACTGTAACTCCTTCAAATCTTTCATAGTCACAGGTTTGAATATGAATAAAACCTGTGGGTTTGGATCCAACTAAGGTTCATGTTTTAATTAGAATCCGTTAGACCAAGTCCATGTCTGCAAAATTCGTGGTTTTGAACTATACTATTAATTATTAAATATATATTAAGTTCAGAGTTAAACAGAAAGAGAGATGATGTGATCTCTTTCCATCCATTTTTTTCTAATTATATGTAAATGTTATTTGTTTTTCATTTATGGAATGTTTCATTTTTACTTAACTTTCAAAAAATTTATGTTAGTTTTAATATTAATACTAAACACCATTACTCATTGAGCCCTATAAATTTTCCTCAAACCCATTTGCATCTGTCAATCTTGAACATGTCTAAAACCTACCAAATTGGCTCCTAAATATCACAATCCCTGATTCCTTGGATTAATACCAGGTTTCCACCAAAACCTATGGGTTCTGAGTCATGCACACTCCTTCTAAGAGGCCTTTGGCCTAACGATACTTGGTGCTTTGATTTAAACCATTAACTTGATGGGTTCAAGTCTCCCAAGGGCCAAGACCAATAAATATCTATTTGTTTAATTTGCATATGAATAAATGTTGGTTTTTTCAAGGGTAAAGTGCAATGTATGATATTCACCATCAAAGAGATTTTCCTAATATGATTTTATGTCTAAACCGGAAGAAACATGATTAAAGGTTATCGTTATACCAATCCTAAACAAAAACTAACTACTTGTTAATGTGTTGCAGATGATCCAAAAAGACAGAACATCTACTTCCTCTTGATGGAGCTATGGAAAGGTTATCTTTTTTTGAATCTAACCTTACTGAAGAAGGATCTTTTGAGTCCGCCGTTAATGACTGTGAATGCCTCTTTCATATAACATCTTCTGTTATTAATGAAGTTGATGAGGCATTGGTTTTTTTTCACTATTTTGCTCTGAATTTTATGTTCCTACATGTTGGTACAAGTTTTAAACCATGTTGATGAGTTCTAGATTGGTGTCTGAATGTGCACACCCACTTAAAGATTTGATTTTATTTTGATGTTCTTTCTATTATTGTGATGTGTTGTGAACCTTTGAGGTCTTAGTAAGTTGATAGTTCCATCACAATTGTTTACACAGTCTTCTGCTATGATTTTTCCGTCTGATTCTGATTCTGTCACCACCCACATCAATTATTTGGAGAAAGCTCAGTTGTTCTAATTTTCTATTTGGCACAATTGCTAGATCCCGCAGTGAATGGAACACTTGACGTTCTTAAATCAGCTGCAAAAGTTCCATCTCTCAAGAGGGTAATCTTGACATCTTTGATGGCTGCAGTTGTGTTTAGTCGAATACTTTTGGAGGCTGGTATTGTGGTGGATGAAACCTGGTTTTCAGATCAAGTAATTTGCGAGTAAAATAAGGTATAATTGCATAAAACTTTAATATGTAGGTTTCATTTTTCACTTGTCTTGAGTTATTATGGTGGCACATTAAAATCTGCAGTTTTACAACTAAATTTGTGTGGACAGATTATGTTTACATTATTGCTTGTAGTTTCAAGTCTAACAATCATTCAACAAGATTCAGGATTAATATCATTTAGCTATATAAGCACCTACAATGGGTTCTAAATCCAATTATTTGCATCTATACATTCAGTTCTCAATTATAAAGTCACATCTTATAAAACTCGTGGGCACGGGCCGTCTAAGGACGGCCAAGACCGCGCCTAGTATATATATAAAGTAATAATAATTTAATTTTATTAACGGAAACAAATTATAAATCAATTTTACTCACAACACATCAAGTTTTAATTTGTAAAATTCAAAACCCTAAAGGGATCCTATTAAAGTAAAATAAAAACCTCATTTTCTTTATCCGTTAGATTTTATTGAAGATGTTGGCATCATTTGACACGAGGCAATGTATAAAAACTACAAAGTTGCTTTTCAAAATTTTGTTATTCTTTTACAACCATAAGGTATACGAATTAAGTTATACACATCCCCAACTATTTTGATGAGACTACAAAGTTGAAGGATTTTATTAAAAATGAGCAAAAGAAAATTACCCAGAACTTACAATACACATTACATAAAACACAATATAATCTAGCAAACTAAAATAAATTGCATACACGTTACATAAAACACAATATAATCTAGCAAACTAAAATAAACTGATAGAATTAGGCACAAACCACCGATGCTACATCGGCGACGACATCATTATCCACCACATCAACTTTTCGATAATAACAACCAAATCCATCCTTGTAAAAATACATCTGATGATTATATACTGAACCCGATCCAACACCATCTCCTTTCACCACCATCGAACAACTACAATTTTGATTCTGATTCAAAACCCTAGAATCCTTGCCGCCGTCAACCACCGTCTCGCGCCGCCCTTGCACCACCGTCCTCTTGATCACATAAGTATGTGGATCTGATCCAGGGACAAACACCATGTTGATCTTCAGAGGATATATGTTTTTTATTTCTAAGCTTTGAATCGACTTACCACTAATTACCTCCATGATCGTTATTTTGTTCTTTGTTTTAATCCACTGGTCGAGTTGTGTTCGTGTTCTTTTGTCTTTGAAGTTGAGCTGGCTTTTGAATTTGGTTTTAAAGGTGTGTTCGATTTTCAGATTTCCAAAGCTTGAATTTATTAATGCTATAGCTTTGCTTTCCCTTTCTCCTTGTAAGTCGAAGATTCCATCGAGCCTTTTAAACTGATTTTGACGATGAACGTCCATAGATGGGACTTTATAGTTGAGAATTTGAGATTTTACATCCGAATTATGGTCCAACCATAGATGCAAATTTGCATCCACAAGCCAAAACGAAATGCCGTCAGCGACCTGAAGCCCGATTGAATGAGGTTTGTTATCTGAAAGAAGCCCTAAAAATGCAGTTAAATCGATATCATAAGAAGGTAGATCAAAAGCTCCAATAGAAACAACCGGCTCCCAAAACAACGGATGGATTCCGCTGCTGAATATTACCGGAAAAGGTATCACAGATCCGACCAATTTTCCGTCGATTGTGACTAGAACTTCACGATACCCTCCGTGACCTGTTCCGGTGGTCAAATTGTTGGCTTCTATATATGAATCTGAAGGATTCATGTACCAGAATCCATCGTCTCCATGAGACGAAACATACAATTCAAGCACAGCTTTGTAAGTTTTCGGAGGAATTTGGACATTTTTTGTTTGCACAACGGCTTCATTTTGAATTCTAAACCAAAAACCTTCATCATCATCATCAACAGCTCCAGATCCAGATATCGGGATAATCAAATCGGCTGGCTCATCATAATTTGGATATAACAAATTCAATACTCGATCTAACGGAACCCTAACGTTAACGTCTTTGTCAGAATAAAAGAGAAACGAGATGTTAACGTGATAAACACCACCGGTGAAGTCATCGTCGACATTGTTTTCGGAGCATGACGGAAAGTGTGTGATTGTTGTTGTGCCTGTGCCTAATAATCGAAGAATACCTAGTGACATCCTTCCGAACAGTCCAGAAGATTCCACGGTCCCGCGGTTGAGGCGTACTGGTCCTCAACAGCTATACTCCGTCCATCCAGACTCCAACGATACGGTCGTACTCCTGATCACCTTCACATTCAGCTCGGAACTCAAGGACGGCATGGGACCAATTACAGGTGGTCTCCGGCGGCGGAATGTAGTCAACACTGACCGGAGGGCTGCCGGAGGTGTTTCCAAAGCTGTAATTGAGTACTCCGACGGAGCATGCCGGAGAAATGGTGTCAGTGGGAAGTGGACGTGTGACTTCAAAGTAGTGCTGAATGGTGTCATTATCGCCGGTGAATGATTTCAGGGACTAAATTGGGATGGCGAAGAATAACAGAGGGAGGAGGAGGAGGAAAATGGCGATGTTCATGATTCTTTTGTATTAATTAATAAAAGGAAATGGAAGTTTTAGGGTTTATAGAACTTCCTTGGACTAAATTTCTAGAACTCGGTGAGTTGAGCTTCTGGTTATGGAGGTTTTTGGGTTGGTGGGTGTTTGTCTTTATAAGAGGAAATGATTTGAGTTTTGGAAGTTTTAAATTTTGGAGAGTATTTGCTTTAAAACTCCATGTATATGTTCAATTGTTCAGAAAAGATCCTTAGAGTTTGCTTTTCAAATACAAC
Source organism: Silybum marianum (assembly GCA_036898165.1). Lineage (NCBI taxonomy): Eukaryota > Viridiplantae > Streptophyta > Magnoliopsida > Asterales > Asteraceae > Silybum > Silybum marianum. Next base: position 15,619,124 of record CM072537.1, on the reverse strand, counting down.
CTACATAACCCATTGATTAATAACAACCATTACCTTATGCATCGGATCAGGGGCGGACATGTAGTGTAATCAACGGTGGCACATGTCACCGTATTATTTCTTCGGCGAAGAGTAAAAAAGTTAGGTTTGTGAAAGGTGCAACCGTATCGTTTTACGTGTGCCACCATATATATTTTAAAACTACAATATGGATACAAATTTTCTTTGGTAGAGTTGGTTTGCATGGTTTTTCCTACACCCAAGATCCAAGTTCGAATCTTGCTAGTATCATTTTCTTAGTTTTTTGCTTTTAATTTCAAATGTAGTATGTTTCTAAAAAAATGCAACATAAAAGACTTGAACTCACGACCTCTCGTATGAAAAATCAATGAACTAACCAATAGACGGATTATGATGTTATGAAAAATATCTTGACATTTTTTTATATAGTTAAACGGTGCAACCAATTGAAAAAAATTCTTGGTCCGTCCCCGCATTGGATCAATAGTTTTTTTAGAGAGTGTCCAGTTAGAGATATTAAGCAAGTAATCAATGAAAATTAAAAAAAAATTAAAAAAACTGTTTAGTTTTCTAAAATATAATGAACTCATTCCCCACCTAATCCTAAATTTCATTCCTAATTGAATTGAAGAGAATGGAAATTCATTCTTATTTTCATTTTTATTTCTTCAAGTTAAACCAAGTAAACCCTTAAATCCAACCATTATATTTATTAAAAGAATAACAATAAAATTTGAAATTTTAATTATTACAATTATAATTTTATTTTGAAAAACCTCGAAATTTTTCAAAATAACCCTTTAAGAAAATAGCAAAACAAATTCAAAATGGCATCTAAAGGCCAATTGCCAATGACTCGAAGCTATTATTAATAGACATTTTAATTGGTAAAAGAAAATTAGTTTTTTATAGGTTATCAATTAAAGCTTATTTAATAACACTACAAAATTATAAATTGTCATCTTCAAGAACTTATAAAATAGTCAAGTTATACACAAATTGGTGTAAAAGTTTACATTTACCCAAAAGAAGGAGAAGCTATTATTAGAATGGTATATTTTAAGCTATCAAACTCTAAAACACCAAGAAACATTGAGGTTGGAAAGATATTGTGTTAGCCAACATGTTAAGTTGAAGGGGGTAAAATAGAGCTTTCATAAAAATACATGGCTATTTTAGCAAATATTTAAGTTGAAGGGGGAAGGAACCGTGACTCCGTGAGGACAACAAACTAGGGATGGCAGAAAGTGACCTAACCCGTCAACCCAACCTGAACTCAACCCATTAGTAGCAGGTTGGGTTGAGATTTTAAACCCATTTAATTTAAATGGGTCAACCCGTCTAACCCATTTAATAAATGGGTTGGGTTGGGTTGAAATTTCTGACCTATTTTCAACTCATTTACCAACTACTTATCCGGATAAGTGTTACCAAGTCATATTACCTCTTATCCGGATAAGTGTTACAGCAAACTAGGGATGGCAGAAAGTGACCTAACCCGCCAACCCAACCCGAACTCAACCCATTAGTAGCAGGTTGGGTTGAGATTTTAAACCCGTTTAATTTAAATGGATCAACCTGTCTAACCCATTTAATAAATGAGTTGGGTTGGGTTGAAATTTCTGACCTATTTTCAACCCATTTACCAACCACTTATCCGGATAAGTGTTACCAAGTCATATTATCTTAGCGGATGAGTATAACAAGGACTAAGAATCTTATCCAGTAAGAGTGGGGCAAGAACCGAAAGCCTTACCCGGTAAGTGAGAGCGGCGAGTCTCACAATGGTAAGCGCTTACCGAGTAAATTGTTGTATAGGATGTCGTTTTTATTTACTAAAATATTACCGATAAGTAAGTGATAGTGTTAAATTTTATTGGTAAAGGATTACTATATAGGTGTTTGGTAAACAGTATATTAACCCGAAATTCAAATCTATTTTCAACAACATTATATAGTAGTTTGTGTACTCACGCAATGCAACGAAATTTAAATGTTATATCAAGATGCAATAAATTTTTAATCATCACATTTTCGCCGGATGTCTTTGAAATACCTGATGGTTAACATGTATGAGGAGTTTTTATCAATGCAACAAGATGTATCGTAAATCCAAAAAAAAAAATGAGAAAGTATTCCAATTTCTCATTCTAGCATATTTTTTAGATTTGTTGTGTTATTATATATATTGATCTTTAAATCTAGTTGTTCTACTCTTGTATTCTAGCATATTTTTTCGTTCTAGGTATTTTGACACTCGATCTGTGTGGTGAAACCGTAAGATCTTTGCGATGTTACATCTATTTTCTTGATTCTTCATCTGTTCTTATATCCTTGTATATTTGTGGCTTATTTGTTTTTATTAAAAAATACATATTTTTTTTAAATGTCACCGAGATAAAAAAAAAATTCAAAATACAAGATGTAATAAAAAATATTTCGTTACCAAAATCTTACAAGTGGACATCCTATGTAGACAATGTAATGGCATGAAAACTTGGTTCATTTTAATTCAATCAAAAGGTTATCCATTGCTATAATATCAATTTTGAGACACAAATTTTAATTGAAATTTAGGATTAGAAACAGATATTAAATTTAGGTAATCATGTAGTGTCTAAATAATAATATTAAAAAAATAAAATTAAAAGTACAATGTTATAGTAGGAACTCGTGATGCTATAATAAGATAATTTTGAAAGTATAATTTTGTAATAAGAAATGTCATGTTAGCGATATGGTACATATGGACAGCCTCCGTGGAAAGTGAGGTGACATAGAAACCTAGTATAATTAGTAAATTTAAATCAAAAGTTTGCCCAAATGTTATAATGTATGGATAAATTTTTCAAAGAACAATCTTTCACAATAAGAAATAACATGAAAGTACGTTCTTATAATAAATAACTGAAAATCCAATATTATTTTAGAATACTATTTATCGACCATTTGGTTTATCATCTTTTTATATGTATCACTTTAGTAATTAATCTGATATTATCGTAGTAAATCATCTTAAGAACAAAGGCGAACCTAGTTTATTAGAAACGGTGGCACATGCCACCACTACATTCCTCCAACGTAAGCTAAAAACTTTAGACTCGTGAAAGGTTTTGTTGTGTGTAGCCGTATATATTCTGAAACTACAATAATAACATAAGTTTTTCTTTGTCAAAGTTGGTTTGGAGTCATTGGACGACTTTTCTTCCATCCTAGGTTTTTTAATTTTTTTTCTTGAATTTTAGCTGATAATTTTAGGTTTATCATGTTTTTGAAGAAAAATAATACTCTAGAACACTCAATCCCAATACCTCACATATAAAAATTAAAACACTAACAAATAAACCAATAATGATTTTTTAAAAATTATATTTTACTTTCTTTTTTATAGTAAAATAATATATCACCTTTTGAACCAGGTTTTTTATTTTTCTCATTTTTGTGGATTCGGGTTTTTGTGAAAGTTCCACCACCATACAACTTTTTATTTGTTTTTCCTTAAAGAGTTAAAGGTACTATTTTATATTTTCCTTAAAAAAGTTTGTAATGACCTGAAATATGTATAATTAAATAAATTAAGTAAATAATAAATAAGTAATAAATATTTAACTTTAAGGTTTTAATAAAAAATTCCTAGATAGATAGAGCAACCAAAAAAACGTTGAGCCTTTAAAATGGCAAATTGGTAACGACATCACACCAACTTAATTAAAACATATAGTTAATGGAATTTCATCTTGGCGACCATCACCCTATCTTTTCTTTTATCAGTTTCACATTTATCATATCTTTAATATACTTAGAAGACGTATCCGCTGTAATGTAATGAAACTTAAATATTTCATCAACATTAATGTTAGAAATTTCGAACTCTTTTAAAATATCAAATTATCTATCATTATGAACTTATAAATCGGCATCCATTATTTTTACAAAACCCAAGTACAATTCTAATTTAAAAGTAACAAAGTAGCACATTTATGACACATTTGATTTGACGAAAATATAAAAATATAGATGCCTATTTATAAGTTCATAATGATAGATAATTTGATATTTTAAAAGAATTCGAGACTTCTAACGTTAATGTTGAAATATTTAAATTTCGTTGCATTGCATATAATACCCTATATTTCATTACCGAATAATCTTAGTATATTCGTTTACATAAAATTTGGATGTTTTATCTATTTGTACCTTGCTTAAGGTAGTTGTACTTTGGACTAATAATGTAAGTCCAAGTTTTATGTAAAGGGTCAATTATGTAGAAATAAATTGGTCTTAGGACTAATAATGTTAAGAAAAGTCCATGTAGGGACCAATAGTGAATTAGGCTTTTGATGAGGGGTGATAATTGACAATTCAGGATTCTTATACTAACTATTTAAGCCCTCATTTAAGCCAAAACGCTTCGTTTGGAGCTTAATCCTTTCTCTTTCTAGCTAGAACCGTATCCAAACTCAAGAAACCTAAAAAATTTCCAAACTCTTCATGCCACCATGGAAATGAAGATGTTTTGAAAGATTGATGATTAATCTTTGAAGAAATTGTTAGTTCTACAAGTCAATCCAAGGTATGCTCTCTAATTTGGTGATTTGTGTTAAAATTGGAAGATTCATTTAGGGTTCATGAGGTTTTGATTATTAAGTTAATCTTTATTAAAGTTGATGTTAGTTTATTGCTTTTGTTGGTGAAATAAGTGGGGAATAAAGTTTACATAATTGATTTATGATTTGGAAAAGTTTTAGAGTTGTTTCAACATGGTTTTAGTACCAAAATTATAAGAAAGGGGACTCTTTTTGAGCTGTGAATAGTAGTAAAATCATCAAAAAGTGGGCTGTTTTGAGTTGTGAAGAAGTGTTTAATAGCTGTTGTTTGTTCAAAAATTCGTAGAAAATCACTCGTTTATCCAATTGAGATGTACTATATATTGTTGGAAAGGTATTAGTGTATACTACAACTTTGTAGTTTAAGTCCAGAGCTGATTCCAAGTTTATAAGGGATAAAAACAGTGGGTTTTTATAATCATTCTTGTGCAAAATCGAGAACTACACACTGTTTTTATAAAAATCTATAAAATTGGTCTTTGATCCAAATGACATGAATCCAAAGCGATTGGAATCATAAGAAACAGCTCTACAACTTTTGTTTAGACCTTAACATCTGGATTGACCTATAAGTTTGTTAAAAAGGGTAATGAAAGCAGTAGTTCAAGGCTGTCAGGTGCAGGGGAATTGGTAGCACTATTAGCTTGTACTTTGAGTTTTAAGGATTTGTATCATCCGCAAATCTTCTCCCAATCGTTCTCAATCAATTGTAAACTTGTTTAGGGTCAATCTTGGAGTAAAAATGTGACATTAACAACGAGATAGGAGTTACATACTTAGTACGTCAATTACCATCCAATGTACGGATATCCAATTCTAGTGACTTCTCATGGTCATTAGCTACTATAGATGTAATATCTTACTCATTCGCCATCTAGGCATCTATCACATGATCTCTTATTTCTAATTTTTGAGATCGTATCGGCACATTGTGAATTGTTAACTCATTGACTAATTGGTATTCAATATGTCTATATATGATGATTCTTGATTGGAGTTATTATCACAGTTTTTGGGCTTTGATGTATTCACTATTACTTGAATTTGAATTGAACCATCTTTGGAATTGGTCGTTTTGGTGTTGAACCGTTATCGGAATTGAACCGTTTTAGGAATTCTACTTTGATGTATAATACCTAAAAGTCATATGTTTTTAAGATTACTATTTATATATCGAATTGACATGTTTTTTTACGTGTTTTTAAGATTACTATTTATATAAGGCACGACATCGGGGGCAACGATGGTGTGACGCCTCCATGGCGGCTATAATTGTCATGGCGTCCTCCTTATTCGAACCCCAATGTCAATAAGTAGGGTATGGCCTGGTACCAGTCAATTTGAGGGATCGATCTTAGGAACCGTTAGCAGGAGCCGTTTTAGCCGTTTATCGGAAGGAATTTGAGTGTATTGCCCTATACTCATTTTCCATTGTTCAAGTGGTCCGTACAACCCTTGAACCCAATTGATTTTCTTATTTAATCTCAGTTCTTGACATAATGATATTATTTTAATTCATTTATTAAGAACACTTCACATCAATTATCAATTGTTCATTTCATATTTCGGTCTTCAGATTTCATATAATTATTATTCTTTATTAATTAGATTATACACTTGCGATCTTTGTTATTTTTTTATTATCCGCTCAATGAGCATTTGGCTCAGCCAAGGTTTGTTTTCTCCTCGGCAGGTACAGGATCGTAGGTGGGCTTATGACAGGACCGAGAGCGAAAGAGTATGACTATATATTTTGAAAACGATCTTGGATAATATAATAGTTTTTGGTTTTGTATATATTGTAATTATAACTATGTCGTCTTAACTTAAGTCTACAAACACTTTTATCTTGATGGTTAATCATAGTAGCTCTGGTTTTCCCGTTTATGTTAGTTTTGTTGTTATGTTTCCATTGTGGCACACCGTCCTCCGGCCACGCGGGACGGGGGGTGTTACATTGCAGTTGTACGTTTCTAGTAATGGTATAATTTGTAAAAAAAGAAATATTTTTTTTTAATTTAATTTGATTCGTATACGATTATTTATTTTAATATGATAGGGGTGTAAAATGAAAAATGAAATAGTAAATGATATGAATGAAATTTAAAAACTAATTATAGTATAGATAAGGGTGTAAAATGAAAAGGTAAAGAAATTAAATAAATAACTATACATAAAATGTAAATTTTTAAAAAATAACTCGTTACATATCCATGTGTATAATAATATGATTAAATCGAAAAATATTCAATATTGGACTAATTTTGAAGGTGTTGACTGACGATCATAATGGTATAATTTATAAAAATAGAAACTTATTTTTTAATTGTCTTATTATTCATATACAATTATTTAGGTTAATATGATAAATGTATAAAATGAAAAATGAAAAAGTGAAAGATATAAAATAAATTAAATAACTAGTTATATGGGTGTCAAGTCATCAAGTGTAACTTAAAATTTTAAAATAATTTAATTTATAAATTTATATAGGAATTTGGGAGGTTGAAGTAAAATTCTAAAGTTTTAGATGTTGTATCTCATGCAAGGAACATTGTACCTCTTAAAAATGTGAACTTAACCGTTTAGCATGTTTTATATAGTAGTATAGATATACTGACGATGGTCAGTCAAATCGATTTGAGCCGTTAAAACTATTTCAGAGATGCAATCCTAGACAAAAAATTCAAAAAAATTGCATGGATATTACGAACCTAATAACATTTGGGTAAAGTTCGAAAATAAAAGGTTAGAGGAATAATTTGAATGAGGAAAAAGGGTCATCTGGAGCAATTCTCGAGAAAGAATACTCATATCGAAATTTTGCCATCAAAACAAAATAAATTTCTAAGAATGATTGGTATGTTGAAGCGTATCCATAATTCTTTTCATCCACAAGACAGTAATTTACTCCATACACCGTAAAAAAGGTTATAAAATTTAGTACATTTTTATAGACAAGTTAATTATTGGTCTCTTGAGGATGCCTATGATTGCAATATTTGTCTAATGGCAACAAAAGAATACATATCTCCTCTCCGGCCCCGATCCTCGGCTTGTATGGAAAATCGAATCTATAATGTAAAAACTACCTTATTTTTGTAAAAAAAAACTCCCTATAATGTATACTTTTTCATTCCTCCCATAAGATTATGAAAAATTTGTCTTAATAAACCATAAATTAGAGGGATAAAAACCACAATTTAAAAAGTATAAGAACTAAAAAGAATTAATTCTTATCTACCAGATTGAATGTATTATCATTTTGAGTGAACTACGTTTTTCATCCCAGTTATTTATTAAAAGTGCTAATTTCATCCTTATATTTTTGAAATTATGATTTTCGTTTCTAGAATCTGTGATTTTTTTTCCCATTTTCCTCATTAAGTTAGCCACATTAAAATATTAGAGCATCTTCAATAGTTTTTCTAAGAAGAAAAAAAAAATAAGTTTTTGTTCTCTAAATTTCTCCAACAGCTTTACTATCTTGTTTACTATAATGGGAGAAATTTGAAAATTTTACAAGTTTAGAGAATTATTAAAACTTGATAGTGAAAGAGAGAATTGATTATTTTATTGAATTTCACCAATCAGATTAAATTTTTATCATTTTAGATTAAGTTTTTTAAAAAATGTATTGAGATGATAAATTAGAGAACATTATATTAATATAATAATTAATATAATTTCTGGATAAAGTTGTCTATATGTTAATAGGTAAGTTGTTGTTTGATTGTTATGTTGAATAAACTATTTGAATGTCATAAATGACCATTTTACCGTCGTTCTTTATTTTTGTCTGAATAAAACAATTGTTTAGTAAGTTGAATTAATAACATACAAGTATAAAATATTTCAATTTAAAACAAATAAACCCAAAATATCTTCTTGGTTTGCTGGTATGGAGTGGATTTGGTAGGATTTAGATTTCAAATCCGTTCCAATTCCATGTTTGGTATAATGGATTGTCCGGGTTTGAAATCCTAAGATTAAATTTAGATCCTATAAACTTAGGATTTTGAAATCCTTAGAGGATGCTCAAGATTTCACGGGATTTCGTGAGATTGTGTGAAATAAGATTTTAAAAAATGTTAAAAATATTTGTTTTGTAATAATTAATTAATAAAAATGTAATTTAATTATTTTTATAATTCTTTATAATTTATGTTTATAAATTATTATTAAATAATGAAATTCAATTCCATTCCAAATCTTACAAACAAAATATACCAGTGATTTCAAATCTATTTCAACCCAAATCTCTCAAGCAAATCTAAATCCCTAAAAAACAATCATATAAACCAAACGGACCATTTAGTGTTTGTTTTTGTTTTTTCTTTAAATATTTAATGGTTATACTCTTTTAAATGTTTAATTTAATTATTATATATGATATTAAATTATATAGATTTGATCATCATCGATGCATATGACCATCCCCTTACCTGCCATGAAATCCATCTCAAAAAACCAATAAACTGATGGAGAATCGATAGAGAGAAACACATAAATCGATATACATAAACTGACAGACACTACTAGAAAATTAAGTGTTTTCAATAGATTTGGTTGAAAAAAAAAGAAACACATAAATCGATATACATAAACTGACAGACACTACGGAATGTCTCGTCAAAAAAAATTTGGTTGAAAATGCATGTTTGTGAGAGATTTTCAACGGAAATTCGTAGAAAATTTATGTTATGTCAATAATCTCTCTAAAATTCGTAGAAAATTTTCAACGACATTTTCCGTTAAAAAATACTCAATTTTCTAGGGGGAAAATCAATAAATTGAAAAACTGAAATCATTTCAGAGAAAAACGTCTAGGGGATGTTCCGTATACACATGAACTAGGGCAGATGTGCAGAAAAATCGATAATTCTTTGTTATAATAAGAGTTCTTTCCTATAATTCTGTTTTCTTTGTTTTACATAATCGTTTTTGAGATTACACTTCAAGCGAAGGGATAGATTCAAAAGAAACTACCTGCATGCAACTAACAAATAACTTAGAGCTAGAAGACATAAAAGGAGAAGATTTCTAAACTTTTTTCGCTAGAACCTTTGAAGGTGATCTTTCTTAATTTCTTGAAGTGATTTACGCTTTGTTAAACATAAAAGAAACCAATTCAACAATCACTCGTAAAATTGTGAAAAGATTGAGTGAAATATATCCGAGAAATAGAAAACGAAAGAAACGTAGATCTAGGAAAGTTTGCAAATTAATTAACTTCTATTAACTTTAAAATTAATAACCAACAATGAAACACTCTTATTATTATTATTAAGTGGATTAAAACAAGTTTATTTTCATATCATTTGATGTGTATATATATATATATGTATATATAACATCATGGTAGTTTTGATTGGCGGCAAAATCTAGGCCTGGTGGTACAAGTTTTCATACACTCGGCCTCACTAGGGAAGCATTCTTTTTTGTCCTTGCAACAACACCACCTCTTGTTTGCTGGCTGATCATCATATTCACCGCAAATAGACCACCCTATTTTTTCATTTTGCAATTGTGAAATGCCAGCCGTGTATCCCTCCTTCCCTGCAACTCTTGCAGTTGCACCTGCATTATATATATTAACAAGATATGATGATGGCAACTGGCAAGAGGAAGGTTTAATTATAATATATATATATATATATATATACATAGGTGGAACACAATAGGGGTCTAGAGGGGCCATGACTCCTGCGTTTTATCCCTTAAATACTCGATATTAGAAATATTATCAATAAATTGTGCTTAACTCGGTGGTTATGTGTATATGGCCCCTGTGTATGTGGTCATAGATTTTATTATCCCGTTACTACAGTTTTTTTTATAATGAATTGAGCTTATCAATGAAGATGTTTTGTTGGGTTCGGCCCCCTTAATTAGAAGGTTTGTGTTCCGTCCCTGTGTATATATATATATCATATATATATATAAAGTATAACTTTTGTTGATGAAACTAGAGTATTCATGATGCATGCAATGTCTTTTTATCAGATGACGAAGAAAACTAGAAAAAGATAAACTTACAGTCATAACCAAGAGACAATGTTAGAAATATTAAGCATAATATACTGGCATAGGTTCTCATGAGCTTGGCCATGGTGTTATTGAATTCTTCAAGTTTTTTCACGCTTTTGGCCGGAAAAAGAAATCAAATTAGAGAAGATGAATGACATTTAACAAAACACTTCTCTTTTTATACATGTTTTTTTATTTAATTCCCCGGATTTAGTAAATCGGATTATTTATTATATATTAATGAGATAATATCTAATTAATTAAAACAACATTAATATGGTATATGTAAATCTTTATCTTTGATTCAAATTAATGAGTTAATATACACACGGTCTTATAGTAGAGAGGGACTTAGAAATATATGAATATTTTTCACAAAATCAACATTTGTCTAGTGGTTAGCTCATTTTTTTCTACATATGTTGTATTCAAATCTTTTATCCGGATTTTTAGAAAAACATAGTAAATCTGAAATTAAAAGTTGAAACTAATAAAATTACACTAATGGGACCCGAATTCGGATCAAAGGTGGAAGAAAAGCTTTGACCAACTCTATCATAAGAAACTTGTTTTCTAATTGTAGTTTCAAAATATATATACGATGACACACAACACATACACATTGATAGGTGACACTTTTCACAACCCTATTACTTTTTACACTACAATGGAGGAACGAAGGGTTGGCTCGTGCCACTTATGCACTACACTCGTAGGTCCGGGTTGATAGTTAACTTCTTACCTTGTTACTTCAACACCATTATTTACACACAATATTTGAAGTATTTTTCGTAAAAAAAAAATTACATACGCTATTTTATAATTAGAAATAGCTTTGATAACGAATTTAGTTCTTATTATTACACAATAAATGATTTTTACCCACAAAAATCATTCAGAGAAATTTTTGTGGGTGATTACCCATGGATCACCTAGAAAATACCACTGGTTCCGTAAAATTCGATATTGTTAACAAAATTTTGAAACATAGTCTAAAATATGAAGAAATATATATATATATATATATATATAGAGAGAGAGAGAGAGAGGAAAGTTCAAATGTGAACCTATCTTTGATTGTGAACCTAAGGACAGATCTCAGCCCTTGATCTGAGCCAAATTGAAGTCGTTCTTTAAATGTGGCTTGAGGGGTAAATTAGGCAAGTATATCACTCCCACTTATTTCTCTCATCCTTTGTTAATCGAAATTTGCTCTGTAAATCGAACTCTCTCTGGAAATCGAACTCTCTCTGGAAATCGAACTTTCTCTGGAAATCGAATTCTTCTCTGTTAATCGTATTCATTGCTGTGAAGAACTTTAGTAATCGGATTTTCAATTTCTGAAACTAAATTCTTAATTCTGTTTTTTCAATGGAGTCTGCTTCTTCATCAGAAAATTCGATTGAGTGTGATCCAGCTGAAAATTCATCTCTGATTGCGATGTTGTTATAGATTTCGAGAATACATACCGAGAATTTTGGGTGTAATTTTGGCTCTGTGTGACTTGCTCTTCAGACTGAATATATACTACAATGTTATTCTTATATTCAGACTGAATATAAGCTACAATTATACAAACATATAATTTTAGTTTATATTCAGACTGAATATAAGCTAAAATTATACAAACCCATAATTGTAGTTTATATTCAGACTGAATATAAACATGACATTGTGATACTAAAATGTTATGCTTATATTCAGACTGAATATAAACTACAATTATGCAAGCACATAATTTTGGCTTATATTCAGACCGAATATAAACATGACATTGTGATACTAAAATGTCATGCTTATATTCAGACTGAATATAAGCTATAATTATACAAACACATAGTTTAGCTTATATTCGGACTGAATATAAGTTACAATTATACAAACCTATAATAGTAGCTTATATTCAGACTGAATATAAACATGACATTTTATGCTTATATTCAGAATTGAATATAAGCTACAATTATACAAACACATAATTTTAGCTTATATTCAGACTGAATATAAACTACAATTATTCAAACACATAATTTTAGCTTATATTCAGACTGAATATAAGCTACAATTATACAAACTCATAATTGTAGCTTATATTCAGACTGAATATAATCTACAATTATACAAACACATAATTTTAACTTATATTCAGACTGAATATGAGCTATAATTATACAAACCTATAATTGTAGTTTATATTCAGACTGAATATAAGCTACAATTATATAAACATATAATTTTAGCTTATATTCAGACTGAATATAAGCTAAAATTATAGAAACTCATAATTGTAGCTTATATTCAGACTGAATATAAACATGACATTTTATCCTTATATTCAGACTGAATATAAACTACAATTATACAAACACATAGTTTTAGCTTATATTCAGACTGAATATAAGCTACGATTATTCAAACACATAGTTTTAGCTTATATTCAGACTGAATATAAGCTACGATTATTCAAACACATAGTTTTAGCTTATATTCAGACTGAATATAAGCTACAATGATTCAAATACATAATTGTAGCTTATATTCAGACTGAATATAAACATGACATTTTATACTTATATTCAGTCTGAATATAAGCATAACATTTTATGCTTATATTCAGACTGAATATAAGCTACAATTATACAAACACATATTTTAGCTTATATTCAGACTGAATATAAGCTACAATTATACAAACCCATAATTGTAGCTTATATTCAGTCTGAATATAAGCATAACATTTTATGCTTATATTCAGACTTAATTTTAGCTACAATTATACAAACACATAATTTTAGCTTATATTCAGACTGAATATAAGCTACAATTATGTGTTAGTATAATTGTAGCTTATATTCAGTCTAAATATAAGCTACAATGGAACCAAAGGTTTTGAAAAGCAAGAATTCAAGCAAATGTGTTTCACAGAATCTTCTTGTGATAAAATGATGAACAATCATATTAAAGGGAAAAAAACATTTGAATAACCTTCTTACACTTTATCAAGAAAAAGAATCTGGATCTGAAAAGACTTGTGATTCAAAGGAGGAACACAAAGCAAAAACAAAATTTATTTTGGGAAAGATGACGAAGAAATTTGGGGGCGGAACTGAAATTTTCTTTTAGGGAAGATGATGAAGAAATTTGGGGAAGATGATGAAGAAGTTTGGTGAAGATGATGAAGAAATTTGAGGAAGATGATGAAGAAATTTGGGAAAGAAGATGATATCTGGTTCTTATTTAAATCGTCAGGTTATATTTATGATTTAAGCTATGACCTGAGTTTTCCACTTAATTACAAAAATGTCACCGCGAATTTTATCCCTTGCATTTTGATCTGGTTTAAAATGGATGGTTGTGATTCATCCTCATGTTCACAATCAAAGATAGGTTCACATTTGAACCCACCCCTACATATATATATATATATATAAAGATTTTTTTTAACATGGAATCAATTAGTTTCAACAATTCATTAATTTTAACGAAAAATATTATATTTGCCCTTCTTGAGAAAGATAAAAAAAATTCATTATTGTAAAGGTCGATGGGAAAAATAAGACTCCCCACCACCACAATGTGAGCGAAAATATACGAAAAATAAATAAAAAAATCTTGTATTTTTTTCTTTATTTTTGTATCAGAGCCATTTTCGCAGTAGTTATGGATTTAGTAAAGCATTTATCTCTTGTCTATATTAATAAATTTTTAAGAATAAAGGTTGATAAGAAAATGAAGGTTTCTTATGGAAATAGGGTATTAGTGTTCGTAAGCCTATTTTTGTCAGTGATAGTAACCCTTGTCGGTTGGATTAGCATAAGTGGCGCAGTTGAAGGTAAGTCGCCCAGCCGGACCACGATAGGTGTTCCACTGTAGGTATTCTCACTAATAACCTATTAACAATTAGTAAAACCCAGTTTCCTTATTAATCAAGTTATTTCTTAAAACTTTTGTTTATAAAAAAGATGATGAATTTATTTTCTAAAAAGCCTAACTCTGATGAAGAAATAAATGAAGAAGTTGAGCTTCATATGAATTCTTCTGAAATCCATATTTCAAATATCGAGCAAAATTTATCAAACTGGACTATTCCAAAACAAGATTTTAAAACAATTTATAATATTGGAACTTTTGATTTCTTACAAGGATACTCAATCAAAGCCACTGAACAGACTGTTAAGATTATGATAGTCTAAATATTTTATCCAAATCTTGTATAATTCAACATAGGAAAAGATATAAATTTTTACATGTTGGTTTAGTTCAGGTAGCTGTTAAACCTTTGTTTAGATTAGGAATAGATGCTCCAGTCCTTCTTATCTTGAGAGATGCTAGACACACCAATTTTCAAAATTCAATTTAGCCATGGCAGAAACTAATATCTCTAATGGCCCTATATATTTCAATTGCTATCCAAATTTTTCTGTAGGACTATTTGATCCAAATATTTTAGATACTTTGGTTTTAACAATTAAAACTAAAAACCTAGAATTCAAAGAAGACACTAAGACTATCGCAATTATATATAGAATTAGTTATAAGACTATGACTTCAACAATAGAGCCTAAGACTAAAATAATAAGCCCAAAAAATGAAACTATAATATTTGAATCAAATCCCCAACATACAAAAGTTCAAACTCCAAAGCGCCTAAAATGGGATGAAATAACCCAATCTTGTAATTGGAACCTTCAAGATATTAACATACTCAAACCTATAGGAGAATCTAGTCAAATATCTAATGTAATTGAACATGATGATGGTTCAGTAGATATAAGTTTCGAAACTTCTCAATTTATTCCATCAACAAGTTCTACAGGCTCAATTAGTAGCTCTAGAGATTAAAAAAATCCTTCTATTTCAAGGTCTAAAACATTATAATATGTAAATTTTAGGTACTAATATACCACAACCAATTTATCAAGAAGAGAGACAAAGCGAGTCCGAAGGATATAACCCAACACAATCAGATGTTGTAATAGAAATCAATAATTTTAAAAATCAGATATGAGTAATAAAACTCAAGTTCTTTGTAATCATAATAATAAAATACATTCTAGAATAATGAAAAGAAGTTGGGAAAGAATTAAATTAGATTCTATTCAACCAATCAAAAGCAAAACTAAAGAAGATTACTTATTTAAAGAAATTTTAGAAACAAGAGCAAAAAAAAACAAAATGAAACCCTTCAAATAATACACTTAAGAAGAATCCCAATGAGAATCAAATACATTAAATTACGAATTAAGTCAATGCACAAATGGATTAAAGATAGCTCAGACAGATTAATAATTTGTTAATTATAATGAGTAATAAGATACAAATAAAATGCAACCATTTTAATAGAAACGGATCCAATATCCTCAAAGCAGAATGGAGAATGCTAAAGAAGAATTTAGAAATTGTTAAGAAATTAAAAGAAGAAATTAATCTATTAGAAAACTATACTCAAGAGGCTATTCAAGATCCTTATTATCCTTTCCAAAACCATTATACTTACCTAAAAGATCTTTTAAAAGAATATCAAAGTTATGTTTCAGTAAATACTATATATATTAAAAAATATTCTTCAGAAATGAGTCAATATACTAGTTAATATGACAGAATCACAAATTAATATGGAGTATCTTAAGAATGAATTTTATGATGATCATAACAAAGAGAAGAGACAATGGTATTATAAATTTCTTAATAATAGCAAAAAGGAATTTGGACATCAACTTGGTTGGAGAAAATATATTAAACAAAATAATGTTCATATAACCTTTTTTGAATGGTATGAATTGTATTGTAGACAATATAATATTGATAATCCTTTTTTAAATATAAACAACTCTCCAAAAATAACCCAAGAATATACTGATATATCTAACAAAGAGAAAATAGTGTCTATTCATCCACCGAAGATTTCTTTATTAATCCAAAACAAACATATAGCTACACCTCTTGTCACAATTACTGAAAAATCAAATAAAGAAGAAATAATTAAACAAATTGCTTATCAAAATAATTATTCAAACGAAATACTTAATACTATGAGCCAACAATTAAACAGAATTGAAAACAATATTAATACCAAAGAAATAAATAATGATCCTCAAACCTCTAAGTCTTTTGAAAGAAATGTTGAAAAACCAATTTTTACTCCACAACAATAGACTCAAAAACAAACCTAGGTTATAGTAAGAAATTAGTTAGCGAATTAGAACAAAAGTTAACAGGAATGAAAATCAATGTTCTTAATCAAACCTCTGATGGTTCTGATAATGAATCAGATGAAGACTGCACAAAAATTTCTCAACTTCAAGACCAATTTTCTAATAATATTAATAAAATTAAATTTGGAAAAAATACAACCTCAACAAATAGACCAAGTACTTTTAATTTTTATCCGAGACCAACTTTCCCTGATGTTCAATATGAAGATAGAGATTTTTCTTTAAATCGAAGCCAATATGATGGCTCATCTGTATATGAATGGAATATAGATGGACTTTCAGAACATCAAATTCTAAATATGCTTCAAGAAATAAATATGACCTCAAATGCCTATTTTATCAAAGGAAATAATCAAAAACAAATTGCTGATTTATTAACCTCTGGATTTACTGACAATTTAAAAGGGTGGTGGGATTTATACGTTACCAAAGAAGAGAAAGAACATATACTCACTGCTAAGAAAATGGTGATAAAACAAGAAAACAATCAAACACTTACCACTCAAGAAGATGATATCATTAATACCTTAATATATTCTATAGTAAAAAATTATATAGGAGATCCAACAATATTTCAAGAAAGAAGTGGTGAAATACTACTAAACCTCACATGTAGAAAGCTTCAAGATTTTCGATGGTATAAAGATATGTTTCTAACAAAAATTATACTAAGACCAGATTGTAAAGAAGCTTATTAGAAAGAAAGATTCATTGCCGGATTACCAAATTTATTTGCATAAAAAATCAGAAATAATTTAAGAGAAAAGTATGATAATCAAGTTCCCTACAAAGATCTAACCTATGGTGAAATTATTAGCTATGTTAATAAAGAAGGATTATCTATATACTCAGATTTAAGATTAAAAACTAAGCTCAAAAAGGATAAAATTACTAGTAAAAATGAACTAGGAGATTTTTGCCAACAATATGGATATCAACCTCTTTCTAGACCCTCCTCTTTAAAAAATAAAAAACAATTCCCAAAGAAATTTTTTTTAAATAAAAAGTACACTTCCAAGTATGATAAGGATGAAAGAAATAATGATTACAAGAAGAGAAAAAATTACAAACCATTAAACAAAAAATCCCACTATAATAATAAAAATGATTCCAAAGATATTATAATTTGTTACAAATGTGGTAAGACGGGCATATGGTTAGAAATTGCTATGTTAAAAGAAAAATTAATGAATTAGATATCTCAAAAGAGTTGAAATCTCAAAAATTAATGAATCAGATATCTCAAAACAGTTGAAGCCTCCAAATTTCTTCATCATCTTTCCCAAAATAAATTTTCGCACAAGTTTGTTTTTGTTTTGTGTTCCTCCATAGAATCACAAGTCTTTTCAGATCCAGATTCTTTTTCTTGATTAAGTATAAGAAGGTTATTCAAATGTTTTTTCCTTTTAATATGACCGTTCATCATTTTATCAGAGGAAACTTCTTTGAAATACATTTGCTTGAATTCTTGTTTTTCAAAACCTTTGTTTTCATTGTAGGTTATATTCAGTCTGAATATAAGCTACCATTTTAGGTTTGTATACTTGTAGTTTATATTCAGACTGAATATATTCTATAAATAGGTGTTTGAATAGTTGTAGCTTATATTCAGACTAAATCTAAGCTACAATTTGGGGTTTGTATACCTGTAGCTTATATTCAGACGGAATATAAGCTACAATTTGGGGTTTGAATAATTGTAGTTTATGTTCAGTCTGAATATAAGCTACAATTTGGGGTTTGAATAATTGTAGCTTATATTCAGACTGAATATAAGCTACAATTTGGGGTTTGTATACTTGTAGCTTATATTCAGACTGAATATAAGCTACAATTTGGGGTTTGAATAAGTGTAGCTTATATTCAAACTGAAAAAATTGTAGCTTATATTCAGTCTGAATATAAGCTACAATTTGGGGTTTGAATAATTGTAACTTATATTCAGACTGAATATAAGCTACAATTTAGGGTTTGTATACCTGTAGCTTATATTCAGACTTAATATAAGCTACAATTTGGGATTTGTATACTTGTAGCTTATATTTATACTGAATATAAGCTACAAATTGGGGTTTGAATAATTGTAGCTTATATTCAGCCGCACCCTTACTGCTGGGGTGGAGCTCGACCTCCGAACCGTACATGGGACGAGTTTCTGCCTCATACAGCTCGGACCGAAACCTGGGGGAAGTTTAGAGGAACGTACCGAAAAGTGAACTCGGATAGCCCTAAGATCCACTTCCCAATGGTTTCTGAAAAAAAAGAAGGTCCATTTTCCCACGTAGTTCGTCGGTGAAACCAACGATTATCTTCTCAAAGTAATAGGAGATCCTTTTCTAGTTAGACTTCTTGTAATGAAAGAACCATCCCTTCCTAAAAAGCAATTCCACCGGCGAAGGATCCACGAAAGCCCTCGCTTGCTACCGCTTTACCTTGCCTTCCAATCGTACTTCTAGCGAGGAAGGCCTACCCAAAAAATACCTGGGAACAATGAAAAAACAAAAAAAGATATCTCGGTAACGAAAACTATAGGGGGCTGTATTGGCGAGAGTCTGGATATAAGCTAACATTTGGGGTTTGAATAATTGTAGCTTATATTCAGACTGAATATAAGC
Organism: Silybum marianum; assembly: GCA_036898165.1. NCBI lineage: Eukaryota > Viridiplantae > Streptophyta > Magnoliopsida > Asterales > Asteraceae > Silybum > Silybum marianum. The sequence goes on along the minus strand of CM072537.1, from coordinate 15,599,657 downwards.
TACAATTTGGGTTTGTATACTTGTAGCTTATATTCAGACAGAACATAAGCTACAATTTGGGGTTTGAATAATTGTAGCTTATATTCAGACTGAACATAAGCTACAATTTGGGGTTTGTATACTTGTAGCTTATATTCAGACTGCATATAAGCTACAACTTGGGGTTTGTATATTTGTAGCTTATATTCAGACTGAATATAAGCTACAATTTGAGGTTTGTATATTTGTAGCTTATATTCAGACTGAATATAAGCTACAATTTGGGGTTTGAATAATTGTAGTTTATATTCAGTCTGAATATAAGCTACAATTTGGGGTTTGTATACTTGTAGCTTATATTCATACTGAACATAAGCTACAATTTGGGGTTTGAACAGTTGTAGCTTATCTTCAGACTGAATATAAGCTACAATTTGGAGTTTGTATATTTGTAGCTTATATTCAGACTGAATATAAGCTACAATTTGTGGTTTGTATACTTGTAGTTTATATTCAGAGTAAATATAAGCTACAATTTGGGGTTTGTATACTTGTAGCTTATATTTATACTGAATATAAGCTACAATTTGGGGTTTAAATAATTGCAGCTTATATTCAGTCGGAATATAAGCTACAATTTAGGGTTTGAATAATTGTAGCTTATATTCAGACTGAATATAAGCTACAACTTGGGGTTTGTATATTTGTAGCTTATATTCAGACTGAATATAAGCTACAATTTGAGGTTTATATATTTGTAGCTTATATTCAGACTGAATATAAGCTACAATTTGGGGTTTGAATAATTGTAGTTTATATTCAGTCTGAATATAAGCTACAATTTGGGGTTTGTATACTTGTAGCTTATATTCATACTGAACATAAGCTACAATTTGGGGTTTGAACAATTGTAGCTTATCTTCAGACTGAATATAAGCTACAATTTGGAGTTTGTATATTTGTAGCTTATATTCAAACTGAATATAAGCTACAATTTGTGGTTTGTATACTTGTAGTTTATATTCAGAGTGAATATAAGCTACAATTTGGGGTTTGTATACTTGTAGCTTATATTTATACTGAATATAAAAGCTACAATTTGGGGTTTAAATAATTGCAGCTTATATTCAGTCGGAATATAAGCTACAATTTAGGGTTTGAATAATTGTAGCTTATCTTCAGACTGAATATAAGCTACAATTTGGGGTTTGTATACTTGTAGCTTATATTCAGACTGAATATAAGCTAAAGTTTGGGGTTTGAATAATTGTAGCTTATATTCAGACTGAATATAAGCTACAATTTGGGGTTTGTATAGTTGTAGTTTATATTCAGACTGAATATAAGCTACAATTTGGGGTTTGAATAATTGTAGCTTATATTCAGTCTGAATATAAGCTACAATTTGGGGTTTGAATTGGAGTTTGTATACTTGTAGCTTATATTCAGACTGAATATAAGCTACAATTTGGGGTTTGAACAATTGTAGCTTATCTTCAGATTGAATATAAGTTACAATTTGGGGTTTGAATAATTGTAGCTTATATTCAGACTGAATATAAACTACAATTTAGGGTTTGTATACTTGTAGCTTATATTCAGTCTGAATATAAGCTACATTTTGTGGTTTGTATACTTGTAGTTTATATTCAGACCCCAAATTGTAGCTTGTATTCAGTCTGAATATAAGCTACAATTATTCAAACCCCAAATTGTAGCTTATATTCAGTCTGAATATAAGATACAATTATTCAAACCCCAAATTGTAGCTTATATTCAGTCTGAATATACTTGTTAGTCCCCAAGGAGAGATGGCTAACCAAGAGAGGGTTTTGTAGAAGGGGGGGTTGAATATAAAACACACAGAATATATTCTTTTTAAATTTTTTAATATAAATATCAAAAATTTACACACAGGTAGTTTAATGCGGAAAAGAACAGGCACACTATTCTATCAAACTAAACACACAGATAACAGTAATTAACTTATACACTAAGGAAGTTAAAACAATACTGTTATAGCACACAGCTTTGCTACAGTCAAACAAATAATCACTTTGAAAATTTGTTGAAAGCGTGAGATTTCTGGGAAGGACTTCATCTCCTTTTATAGTGCCCATGCATGGGATGCATGTGGACAGCTGTCAAGGTTTCATTAGCTGGAAGTGTATCTGCTGGACAAAGGAAGAGACCACTCCCTTTGTACTAGAATAATGGATGAACCATTCCTTGTAGCACGTAATGGCAGATAACTTTATCTTCTTTTCTTCATGCTCTGTGAAGTCCCATCAAACCTTTTAGCTGAAAGACAAATATTCCTTTTATAAGAATAAAAGATAATGTCTTTATTTAAGGCTTGATGCCCAAGTTCTTGTTGGCTCACGTGTCTTGCATTTGATGTGAGTCAAGAACTTATCTCTTTGAAATTGCTAAGTGATACATCAAACTATGTATCACATCGGTGGATACCTTGTAAGGCTGGAAATGATAAGTGTACACTTTGCTTGATAAACTTCATTTTTCACTAAGTGTTGAAAGTGTACACCCTTGAACTTGTGACTTGATATCACAGCCTTAGAAAAGATACCTGCAATTTCGGTAACCAAGATTATAGTGTCGGTGACCATGAATTCAAACTTGATGACCTCATCTTGTTTGATCTCCTTAGTACTTTTGATGACTTTTAAGTGTACCATCGGTGACCCACTATATTGGTGACCCAATCTTGACTTTGGCAAATTGATCTGAATATTGAAGTTAGTTGGTACATCCAAAATTCCACTTTTTGATGTACAACCCTTGATTGAATAGTCTTTGACTTTTCAATACTTGAAGCATATTTCAGACCTTCAAAAGAACCTGTAAAAAATCAATCAGACAAAGGAAGGTGGTTCATCACCAAATCATCGGTGACCCAACAATCTCCCCCTATTTGATGATGATACCTGTAAGTTAGAAAAGAATTCTTTTGACCCTTTCTATTTTTCTTTTGGGTTCTTTTGACTCAGATTTCTTTTTTTTCTTTTTTTTAACTAAGTATGTACAGTATAAGTATAAGTATAAGTGTAAGTATAAGTATGTGCAAGAAAAAATAAAAATATTAACAAGAATTTTTAAGGAAGAAAAGTATGAACTTTTATTAATCAACACACAGTTTTGAAAAATAAAGTTCACACTATATGAAGAATATTCAAGGAGTGGGTTCTCTTCTTTTTAGCTCATCCAAGATAAGCCTGGTGATTCCAGGTCTTCAACCTGAGGTACTCCTAGAATAGCAGAGAGGAAGGAGCTGTGAGCCCTTGGGATATCAGAAGCTCTGAAGAAACAGATGTTTCCAAAGATGTCTTCAAAGAAAACCCCAAGCTCAGGAGTAGTCAGCATGGTTTGCTCCGGGTAAGCAATAGGAGTAGGAATGGAAAGATCTATACCTGAAGCATTTATCTGGATGCCTCTTTCATGAAGCATAACAAAGTGTCCCTTCTTCTTGTTTTTAGGAGCTGTGATGACCTCTCCTTTAAGACCCTGTTGTATGAAGTACATTTGTTGTGCTTCAAGATATGTCACAAGAATATCATTCTCCTTTTGGATGTTGAGCATCTTAATGAACAGTTTTCTGAGAATATTAAGTACCAGCTCCTTGTACTTGCTCTTGTTCTTGGAGATACATTTGCCAACTTCCATCCATTCAGTTATCCCAAGAACTTCCAACCATTCAGCTTCATAGACCTTTGAGAGAGTGTCAGCTCTCTTAAGGGTGACAAGTAACTTGGGAGAATTTTTGGTTGGAGGTTGGATAGTGGCACTGATAATCTTGGACTCATCTTTTCTTGTTTTCAGCCTTCTTTTAAACCATTCCACTTCCTTGGTGACCAAAGGGATAGTGGTGACCACGTGAGTCACCTCGGTGACCAAAGGAGGGGTCACGTCGGTGACCGTGGTCGCACCACCATCGGTGGATGGGGCAACGTCGGCGGCTGCAGGGGCAGGGGCAGCATCGGCGGCTGTGGAGGTGGTAGCAGTGGTTTTCTTATTTTTCTCCCCCTCAGTGGTTGAACCCTTGAAACCCACTAAAGAGAGAAAAGTCTTGATTCTTTCTATGTCAGAAGCCATGGTATTTACTTTTCTTTCAATCCTTTGAAGAACAAATCTGTCTTGTTCTTGAAAGAAAGAACCATCCACATCAAGCTCAATTGTTGGAGAAGAGATTGGAATCTTGTCAATATTTGTGAGAATAGTGGCAAGAGACTCCATAATGTTTTGTTGAGTAGAAGAAAGAGAAGCCATTCTTTCCAAGTCTTTGGCTGCTTGGTCTTCCAAAACTTTCACCCGGCTAACAGTGTCACGAGTGAAACTGGTGAAAGCTTGAAGAAGATCATCTCCCTGTTTAGAGGACATAGGAGCAGACGGTTGAGGCTTTGGCGGTTGATCAACATCATCATCACTAGAGGAAGAGTAATCCACCAAACCTGTAGGTTTACTTGGGGGGGATTTAGCAGATGTGGGGGAGACACGTATAGGAGAGTGTCTATGAGGGGATTCCTCAGTAATGGGTTCCTCCACAACCTTGGTACGTACGGGAGACGTATGTGTCCAAGATGTAGTGTCAGAAAATAGAAAATCAGTAACTTGGGATGCTCCATCAAATACACCTGGTTGTGATGCACTCTCATGTGGATTAAGGAAAGGGAGCTGTGAGAGCTCACAGGGTGGAGAAGAGGTACCTTGGATGGGAGATTCCAAATCATCTTCATCAACTAGAGAGAAAGTTTATGAAGGAATAATAGGGATGTCCCTTTGTACAACCATGTCCTTTTGGGAAGGCATGGAGGAGCTAGATTGGGTTAACTGGTCCTTGGATCGGGTAAGAATTTTTTCAACACTTACTAACTTTTGGGAGTTAGTAGGTGGATTGTGAGGTGAGACCCTTTGGGTACTATAACATCTCATTTATATATATAATTAAAAAAAAAGGGGGGGGGGGCCTTGTTATGTCTAGACCCAAACCCAAATCCAAGCCCAAGTCTTTTTTTTTTTTTCTCTTCTTTTCTCCACCGCCTTCTCCTTCTCGGCTTGCATATGAGAAATCAGATTCACTTCAACTAGAAATCTTCTTGGTCGACTATACCATCAACATCCAACAATCATCTTCATCATCTTCTTCTATTCTCTTCCTATCAATTGTTGTTAAGGTGTCAAGCCGGCCGAAAGAACCATTCGGAGCCTAGATTCGCCTATTTTTGACAAAGGTGAGTTCACGTAGATTTTACTGGGTGCACGTCAAATATATGTGTTTTATAACTGATTCATGTTATTTGTATTGATTATGTATCATGGAAAATGTTTTATGCAAAATAAAACGAGCATATTAATTGACAGTTATGTGGTTTTTACTTGCTATATGAAAGATGATATTTAGTTGAGTAGAATTAAACTACTTTAATGAACATAGGAGATATGTTGAGTGATTACACATATTGACGAAAGACATAGAACGTGGGACGTTCGTTGGTATATGTCTAAAATTGAGGGCTGGGAGCCCGGATAGGTGGCTACTAGGCATGAGGCCCGGGGGCCAAGTATATACACTTACCTGGGAGGTCAAATTGATGTATGTACACGGACCTGGGAGGTCAAATGACATGTCTAAATTAGCCAACGGTATAGATGAGTTTCTTTGTGTTTCCTCATCAGCCGGTTACGGTTGGATTCTGTTACTTAGATCACTGATGGCACTAATTGGGAAGTTGTTACTACGAGTGATTAATTGAGGGAAATATAGCATAAGAAACTAATGCCTTTATTGATTGTCGGTGAAAAGTGATTGATTTAATTGCATTTTTAGTAGTATTTACAAGTTATATATATCTTATTGAAATATGAATCGGCTCGTTTTATTTATATAAATGTTTATAATATAACTCTTGAACTCACCGGTATAAAACCCGACTTGATTTGTTTGTTGACGTGTGTCCTGGGGCCAACGGGTGCTAGTGATGGCGATAAGAAAAACTAGTACTTAACAAAGTAGGATGGTGCAGATTTTTGGTAGCGGTCGTAGTTATAAGAAAGTTATATTAGCATCGTTCTAGTAACTATTTGTTTGTTCCTAAAAAAAATTTAGCCCGGTTAGGTGGCATTTTGTATATGTAGTCTTTTGAAATTTTGCTATATACAAATGCAAACAAAGTTATAAATGGCATATCATGATTTTACGAACGGGTCATGCCGAAATTTCGTTAGAATTCTTATGAAAATTTTAGGGTGTTACAAGTTGGTATCAGAGCGATGGTTTAAGGGAATTAGGTTAAGAGAACCTAGTCTTAAACCTAAGATTAAGATATTATGCTTAAGAATTAATCAGGGGATGTTGGACAATGGGTAAAATTCATGATAGGTGTTATCACGAAGATCTTTTGTATGAAAGTAAGTAGTTGAGGAATATTTGTATGTCTTGGTATAGGGCATATATAAGTTGCCTAGATTTTGATATATATATATAAATATATATGTATATTTATGTATCTAATATTTCAATTCTTATCATGTTCTATTACATTAAAATTATGTGACTAGAAAGTTTTGTATTGATAAGTGTTGTTACTTTGTGTTAGTTAAAGAATGGTAAACACAAGGAGTCAGCAGGCAAAAGAAAAGGATGTGCAGGAGTCTAGTAGAACTCCAACAAATAAATTACCGTCCCCGAATATTCCAGAACCGAATGCTTCTACAAGTTTGATCGGGACCTCTCATCCTAAAGGAGGAAGGCACATGCATTCGGAGAATCCAGAGACAAATTTCCAAGATACTTTATTTGCCAATTTGAAGCAATTCATGGAAACTTGACTTTAGAAAGGCGGGAAGAATCTATTATGAAAAGAGTAGAAGAGAGTTATGGCTGGTATCCATACCGAAAAGGTTCTTTGAAAATGTGATTCCTAACGCTGGTGGGGTCGAGAAAGTTGCTTTAGATACAGGTTTGCATGTGGAAGGTGAGAAATCTTCAAAGAAGTGTACATTTAAAGCTTTTCTCGGATGCAGACCGCCAGAGTTTGCAGGCAGTGATGATCCTTTGGTTTGTATGCGATGGTTACGAGGAATAGAGCAAGCTTTTGAAGCTAGTGAGTGTGATGATCAACAAAGAGTTCGATTTGCATCTCAATTGTTGCGGGACGAGGCTTTAGACTGGTGGAATGTTACACGACAAACGTTGGGGCCTGCTATCACTAAAATGTTGACTTGGGATTTGTTTACCATGAAGTTAAAAGAAAGATATTGCAATGAAAGAGCCAGAGACAAAATGGAGGATGAGTTCAGACATCTTGAGAAAGGAAATCAGTCGGTAGCTGAGTATGCACGGGTGTTTACAGAAAAATTAAATTTTCTGGGACACGTAGCACCAGATGAAAGGTCGAAGATAAAGTTCTTTCTTAAAGGTCTTCCCATTGAAATGAAGACAGTAGTTCGAAGCAGTAAAGTATCTACCCTTCAAGAAGCAATTGAAGAAGCACAAGTGTTGGAGGATGATCTAAAGCATGCAAATAGAGTACAAAATGTTGTATTGGGTGACAAACGCAGATGGGAGACACCTTCAGGTAGCTCAAAGAAATTCAAGACGAAATCATCGGGTAGACGCTTTGATGACAAGCAGATGGTAAAGCAGTGTCCAAAGTGCAATAGAAGACACCCCGGGGATTGTAGCAGTTATCAGCAGATTTGTTTTCGTTGTGGAAAGCCGGGACATTACAGTCGAGATTGTCATAGTCAGATTTCCATTAAGTGCTTTCATTGTGGGGAATCGGGACACCTTCGGCGGGATTGCCCAAAACTGAAAAATGTAGAAAAGGGGAGAACAACAAGTACTTTTCAAAAGAAAGAGACCCGGGTACCAGGTAGAGCATTTCAGATGACGGCAGAAGAAGCTCGAGGTGTAGCTGATGTAGTGACGGGTACGTACTTAATCAATTCTATACCTGCATGCGTATTATTTGATTCAGGAGCCAATCTTTCATTTGTTTCCATAACCTTCTGTGAGCGGTTTGATGTGTCGGCTAGCATATTACCGGAAGCATTAGTGGTAGAGACAGCTAATGGAGGGAGAGTGTTAGTACGAGAAGTTTATGATAGTTGCACAATTAAAATTGAAGGTATTTTGTTTCCAATTTGCTTGTTACCTATGACGATAGGAGGATTTGATGCAGTGATAGGCATGGATTGGTTATCTGAGCACAGAGTCGATATTTTATGTTCAAGAAGAATGCTTTCCATTCCGAGACCGGGTGGAGATACAATATTGGTTTATGGGGATAAGCGAAAGGGTGACATGGGGATCATCTCTGTGATGAAAGCACAAAAATGCCTTCGTAAAGGTTGTTGTTCATTTCTGGCATACGTTCTGGATGCCAAAATGGAAAAGAAGAAGATTGAAGATATTCCGGTTGTATGTGAATTCCCCGATGTGTTCCCCGAAGACTTGCCGGGTTTGCCACCCGACCGGCGGTGGAGTTTCGCATAGACCTCGTTCCGGCGCACCAATAGCTCGTTCTCCATATCGGTTAGCTCCATCAGAAATGAAGGAAATGATGACTCAACTGCAAGAATTGCTCGATAAAGGTTTCATCCGACCTAGTTCCTCGCCATGGGGTGCTCCGGTGTTGTTTGTAAAAAAGAAAGATGGCACGTTGAGAATGTGTATCGACTACCGCGAACTGAACAAAGTAACTATTAAGAATAAGTATCCTCTTCCTCGTATTGATGATCTATTCGATCAACTACAAGGAGCTAGTTGTTTCTCGAAGATTGATCTTCGATCAAAGTTATCACCAATTGAAGGTGCGAGGGGAAGATGTTGCTAAACTCGCTTTTAGGACCAGGTACGGTCATTATGAGTTCCTCGTTATGCCTTTCGGTTTAACGAATGCTCCTGCCGCATTTATGGATTTAATGAATCGAGTTTGTCGCCCATTTTTGGACAAATCGGTTATAGTATTCATTGATGATATCCTCATTTATTCTAAAACCGAGAAGGAACATGAAAGACATCTGCGAGAGATTCTTGATTTATTAAGACGAGAAAAACTCTATGCAAAGTTGTCTAAATGTGATTTTTGGTTATTAGAAGTGCAGTTTTTGGGTCATGTAATATGCAAAGAGGGTGTGAAAGTAGACCCATCCAAGATAGAAGCGTAATGGGTTGGGAAGCTCCAAAAAGTCCTACGCAGATAAGAAGTTTTCTGGGATTGGCTGGTTATTACCGTAGATTCATACGGGACTTCTCAAAGATTGCCTCACCACTGACCGCTTTAACTAGAAAAAAAAGTGAAATTTGTATGGACAGAAAAACATACAAATGCCTTTGAGAGGTTGAAGAAAAGATTATGTGAGGCACCGGTACTATCCTTACCGGAAGGGTCTGAAGAATTTGTGGTTTACAGCGATGCATCTGGATCTGGATTGGGTTGTGTTCTAATGCAACGAGGCAAGGTAATTGCTTATGCTTCTAGACAACTAAAAGATCATGAGAAAAATTACCCGGTGCATGATTTAGAGTTAGCTGCTGTTGTTTTTCCGCTCAAGTTGTGGAGACATTACTTGTATGGTACACATTGTATCATCTATACAGATCATAAAAGTCTGAAGTACGTCTTCGATCAGAAGGAACTAAATATGAGGCAAAGACGTTGGTTAGAGTTGATCAAAGATTATGATTGTGAAATCAGGTACCACCCTGGGAAAGCTAATGTAGTTGCGGATGCGTTGAGCCGTAAAGAGCGAGGTGATGAGGTATTGGGCAGATTTAATAAAATTGAAGTCGTCTCGAGCTTAATTGAAAGAATTAAAGCAGTACAGAAGGAAGCTTTATTAGAAAAGAACTTGAAAGATGAAATCATGATGAAGCAACAATCCTTATTAGAAGAAGATAGTCGGGGCTTAAAGCTATTTAGAGGAAGAATTTGGGTGCCAAAAATGGGGGGTATTCGAGATCTATTATTAGAAGAAGCACATAAGTCAAAGTATTCTATTCACCCGGAAGCACCAAAATGTATCGAGATCCGAAGTTACACTACTGGTGGCCTGTCATGAAACTTGATATAGCAATTTATGTTGCAAAGTGTGTGACATGTTTACAAGTAAAAGCTGAACATCAACGACCATACGGTAGTCTGCAACCGTTGGTTATACCAGAGTGGAAATGGGATCATGTTACTATGGATTTCGTGATGGGCTTACCCAAGACGCCCGTTGAAGGGCCATGATGCAATGCGGGTGGTGGTAGACCGATTGACGAAAAGCGCACACTTCTTACCAATGAAAGAAACTTGGTCAATGGACAGATGAGCCAAGTTATACATCGATGAAGTGATTTCAAGACATGGAGTGCCACTAACCATCGTCTCCGACAGAGATAGTCGATTCACTTCCAAGTTTTGGGATGGACTACAACGAGAACTTGGCACAAGAGTGAATCTGAGCACTGCCTATCATCCTCAAACCGACGGACAAAGTGAGAGGACAATTCAGACTCTCGAAGATATGTTACGTTCTTGTGTATTTGATTTTGGTGGGAATTGGGACGTGCACTTACCATTGGTTGAATTTGCATATAACAATAGCTATCACTCTAGCATCGGTATGGCACCGTTTGAAGCATTATATGGGAGGAAATGTAGAACACCCGTTTGTTGGTTAGAAGCTGGAGAGAAGCAATTCACAGGCCCTGAAATGGTACAAGAAACTGCAGACAAAGTTAAGGTGATCCGTGAACGTCTTAAAGCTGCACAGGACCGGCAGAAAAGCTATGCGGATCGAAAAAGACGACATGTAGAATTTCAAGTGGGCGATAAAGTCATGTTGAAAGTGTCGCCTTGGAAAGGGGTGATCAGATTCGGAAAGCACGGGAAACTGAGTCCTCGTTTTCTTGGGCCTTTCACAGTGTTAGAAAATATTGGATCCCAAGCCTACCGATTAGATTTACCACCAGAATTGCAAGGTATCCATGACACTTTCCATGTATGTTATCTACGAAAGTGTTTGGCGGAAGAAGAGAACGTTATCCCGTTATCAGAAATTCAAATAGATGATAAAATGCGATTCCTTGAAGATTCTGAGGTGATATTAGATCGGAAGACAAAGAAATTGCGTCGGAAGGAGATCGGGATGGTTAAAGTGCAGTGGAAGCATCGACGGGGTTCAAATATCACATGGGAACCAGAAAACGAAATGAGATTACGCTACCCGCAATTATTTGCGTAGCTAAGATTTCGGGGACGAAATCTCTTTTGACAGAGGGAGAATTATAACATCTCATTTATATATATAATTAAAAAAAAAAGGGGGGGGGGCCTTGTTATGTCTAGACCCAAACCCAAATCCAAGCCCAAGTCTTTTTTTTTTTTCTCTTCTTTTCTCCACCGCCTTCTCCTTCTCGGCTTGCATATGAGAAATCAGATTCACTTCAACTAGAAATCTTCTTGGTCGACTATACCATCAACATCCAACAATCATCTTCATCATCTTCTTCTATTCTCTTCCTATCAATTGTTGTTAAGGTGTCAAGCCGGCCGAAAGAACCATTCGGAGCCTAGATTCGCCTATTTTTGACAAAGGTGAGTTCACGTAGATTTTACTGGGTGCACGTCAAATATATGTGTTTTATAACTGATTCATGTTATTTGTATTGATTATGTATCATGGAAAATGTTTTATGCAAAATAAAACGAGCATATTAATTGACAGTTATGTGGTTTTTACTTGCTATATGAAAGATGATATTTAGTTGAGTAGAATTAAACTACTTTAATGAACATAGGAGATATGTTGAGTGATTACACATATTGACGAAAGACATAGAACGTGGGACGTTCGTTGGTATATGTCTAAAATTGAGGGCTGGGAGCCCGGATAGGTGGCTACTAGGCATGAGGCCCGGGGGGCCAAGTATATACACTTACCTGGGAGGTCAAATTGATGTATGTACACGGACCTGGGAGGTCAAATGACATGTCTAAATTAGCCAACGGTATAGATGAGTTTCTTTGTGTTTCCTCATCAGCCGGTTACGGTTGGATTCTGTTACTTAGATCACTGATGGCACTAATTGGGAAGTTGTTACTACGAGTGATTAATTGAGGGAAATATAGCATAAGAAACTAATGCCTTTATTGATTGTCGGTGAAAAGTGATTGATTTAATTGCATTTTTAGTAGTATTTACAAGTTATATATATCTTATTGAAATATGAATCGGCTCGTTTTATTTATATAAATGTTTATAATATAACTCTTGAACTCACCAGGTATAAAACCTGACTTGATTTGTTTGTTGACGTGTGTCCCAGGGCCAACAGGTGCTAGTGATGGCGATAAGAAAAACTAGTACTTAACAAAGTAGGATGGTGCAGATTTTTGGTAGCGGTCGTAGTTATAAGAAAGTTATATTAGCATCGTTCTAGTAACTATTTGTTTGTTCCTAAAAAAAAATTTAGCCCGGTTAGGTGGCATTTTGTATATGTAGTCTTTTGAAATTTTGCTATATACAAATGCAAACAGGTTATAAATGGCATATCATGATTTTACGAACGGGTCATGCCGAAATTTCGTTAGAATTCTTATGAAAATTTTAGGGTGTTACAGGTACCCTTAGACTTCTTTGAGGAAGTCTTTGGGGGGCTTTTAGAGTGTCTCCGCTTTTGGGACTTAGATGCTTGGGTAGAAGCCAAAGGTTCTTTTGGCTTCGTAGCATCGGTGGGTGCGGAGGTAGATGTGCCCGACGCTTTGGATCTCTTACGAGATTTGGGCACATCAGTTACTCTAGGTACAGAAGGGACAAAAGACATACCTGAGGTCCTTTGGAGACGGGGTTCATTTTCTCCCCAAGATAGAGTTGCATTTCTTGCAAACTCAACCATAGAAGGTCGGAGAGGGTTGTCTAACGCTAAAACAGCCTTTTTCATAATCTGATTTCCCACTTGATGAAGAGGGAGATCATATATGATGTCATCCATTTTCTCAAGTTTATCAGCCAATTTAGCATTAATGATAAGGGAGAAAAGGCGCTGAAATGGTACCTGAGGACGTCGGATGGTAGAGAAGGAGGAAATCATTTCATTAAAGAAATAGCTTGCAAAGTCTATCCTCCTTTGAAAAATTAGAGCATGTGCCAACTCAGTCACTTGGGAAGGTGACTGATCCGGGCCACCTGTCTTTTTGCTTAGGCACAGAATCAGATGAGCAAAAAGGAAGTTCCATATGTTTCCCATATTCTTGCGCAGTAAAGTACCTGGACCCTTTGACTTTGAGCCCTTCTTTTCTTCCAAATAGTTCATCACATCAACCACCATTTGGTGTTCATTTCCAAGGGGAAAAGGTTCATAGGAATCATAGGAAGGAAGCTTGAGAATGCTTCGAACATCTTCCACATTGAAAACCACATCATGTTCATCATTACTGAGAACAGATGCAAGAATTTGATCTGATGAAGCATCAAATGTGCATGTCAACCAAAAGTTTCCAAGAAGAAACTTACTCATTATGGGTTTAGCTGTGATCGCATATTGTAGAGGACACCTTTGAAGAAACCAACATACATCATTATACTCAGGATGAGCATTGTCAGTTCCAATGCGTCGAAAGTAGTTGCATGCAGGAAAAGAGAGAGATCCAAATGTCATTGTTTGTTCTTCTGAGGATTTTGAAGGAGATGCCATTGAAGAGGATGAGAAGTTGCAGGTTTGAAGATTTAGAAGATGAGAGATAGTGGAATAGAGAGGGTGTGAAAAGGTGGTAAGGTAGTGGGAAGGAGGTTATATATGAGAGGGAATTTCAATTTTCAAAAATAATGATTACTTTTGGTGATTGAAAGGTCAAAATTTTAAGGGTTTTTAGGGTTGAATTCGGCGCATATTCTGACATTGATGATGTCATTTGGGATAAGAACAAAGAATCTTGCTCACCAAGAGTGGTAAGTCAAGGGTTATCTTTAAGGGGTTAAGAAAGTGAGGGGTTGTAACGGTTACCTCGGTGACTTGTACAACGTCGGTGGCTTTATGAAAAGGGCAAACATCGGTGGCTCAATAGAGAGGTTGACGTCGGTGGCTAGGAAAAGTAAACGTCGGTGGATGAGATTTGAGAGAGGGAGAACATCGGTGGGTGTATCCACGGTGGAAAGTGAGGTAATCACGACGTCGGCGTCGATGGGTGATTGGTCACGGCGAAGGCGAACGTCGGTGGGTAGACGGACGGCGTCGGTGGGCGACCGTCGGTGGTTGGTGGTTTGATGGTGGTTCCGTCGGTGGCTGAGAACAGGGATCGCCGTCGGTGGGTGCTGTGATGGTTAGGGTGGCTTGTGGTGACTCGGTGGCTTGGTGGAGGTGTATGTAGAGAGGAGATAGAATAGAAAATGTGTTTGGGAAAGTTTATAGAGGAGAGAGAGAGCCACGTCGGTGACTTTGTCACCGACACTTTATATATATATAATATATATATATATATATTTTTAATATTATCTATAAGATATTTACATATATATATATATTAATATAATATAATATATAAGTTTTAAATATATATAATATATATATATATAGAATATATATATATATATAAAACACATAACATATATAAGTTATAAATATATAAATGTATATAGTATATATATATAGAATATATATATATAAAACATACATTATATATAAATATAAAATATATTAGTCTATGTTTATCATACCTAACTCATCAATGAGAAACTTAAACCTTGCTTCATCAAGGGGTTTTGTGAACAGGTCAGCTAATTGATAATCAGTGGGAATGAAATGAAGTTCCACATCACCTTTAGAAAGATGATCTCTTATAAAGTGATATCTGATATCAATGTGCTTAGATCTTGAATGAAGCACCGGATTGTTGGCAATGGCTATTGCACATGAGTTGTCAAACAATATTGGGATCTTTGAGAAAATCTGATTGTAATCACACAGCTGATTGTTCATCCACAATATTTGTGCACAACAACTTCCAGCAGCCACATATTCTGCTACAGCAGTAGAGGTAGACACCGAATGTTGTTTCTTACTTGACCAGCTCACAAGCTTTCCACCAAGTAACTGACAACTTCTAGTTGTACTCTTTCTGTCTATTTTTGAACCTGCAAAATCAGAATCAGAGTACCCGATGAGATCGAAACCTGAGTCTTTGGGATACCAAAGACCCAGATTTATGGTACCCTTCAGATACCGAAAAATCCTTTTCATAGCAGCCAGATGTGATTCTTTAGGATTTGCTTGGTATCGGGCACACAGACAAGTAGCAAACATAATGTCAGGTCTACTTGCAATCAGATAAAGAAGGGATCCTATCATGGCTCTATAATTTGTAATATTAACAGAAATGCCATCAGGATCAGAAAAGAGTCTAAGAGGAGGAGCCATAGGAGTTTTCATGGTAGAGCAAGTATCAAATTGAAACTTTTTTCAGAAGATCCTTAATGTATTTACTTTGATTTATGAAAATACCTTCTAGAGACTGTTTTACTTGCAAACCAAGAAAGAAAGTTAACTCCCCCATCATGCTCATTTCATACTCTTTTTGCATGAGGGAGCTAAACTCATCACACAAGGATTCATCGGTGGCTCCAAAAATAATATCATCAACATAGATTTGAACAAGAATGATATTACCTTGTGATTTCTTGAAGAAGAGGGTGTTGTCAACCTTGCCTCGTATATACTTATTTCTAAGTAGATATTCTGAGAGAGTGTCATACCAGGCACGAGGAGCTTGCTTCAGTCCATACAAAGCTTTATCCAGCCTATACACATGATATGGATGGATTGGATCTTCAAACCCAGGAGGTTGCTTCACATACACTTCCTCAGCTAATTCACCATTCAGGAAGGCACTTTTGACATCCATTTGGAATACCCGAAAATTCTTGTAAGCTGCATGGGCAAGAAATATTCGGATAGCTTCCAATCTGGCAACGGGAGCAAAAGTTTCATCATAATCAATTCCTTCCTCTTGCCGATATTCTTGAGCAACCAGCCTTGCTTTGTTCCTTATGACAGTTCCTTCTTCGTCCATCTTGTTTCGAAACACCCATTTTGTTCCAATAATAGTTTTGTTGGATGGACGAGGAACTAACTTCCAGACTTTGTTTCTCTCAAATTGTAAGAGTTCTTCTTGCATGGCAATTACCCAGCTAGGATCAGCTAGGGCTTCATTTATCAGCTTAGGCTCAACAATGGAAATAAAGTTGACATATAAGCACAGATTGCTTATGCCTCTTCTTGTTTTTACACCAACTTGTGGATCACCTATGATTTGATCTATTGGATGATCCATGGTCCACTTTAGTGCAGGAGGTAAGGTAGGAGGTGGATAAGAGGATGAGGTAGGAATTTGAGATGGTGAAGGTAGGTTAGTGGGAGATATGGTGTTTTGGTGGGTAAGGTCTTCTGTAGAGTTAGTTTCAGGAGGTGGAGAAGAAAGAGAGGGTTCTGAAGATAAGGTGGTGTTTATGAGAGGCTGAGAAGGGTTGCAATCTGGAGGATTGGATTGAGAGGAAGATGGAATTTCACCAATACATGAATTTATCCATAGGTTTAATTCTTCTTCATCACAAGATAATGAAGAAGTTTCAAACTCATCAAACTTTACATGCATGGATTCATCTATGCATTGTCTTCTTAGGTTGAAGATTCTGAAGGCTCTTGAGGAGAGAGAATAGCCCATGAAAATTCCATCATCAGACTTCGGATCAAATTTTCCAAGTTGTTCCCTGTCATTTAGCATGTGACAAGCACAGCCAAACACATGGAAGAAGTCAACTGCAGGTTTCCTACCATGGAAAACTTCATAAGGAGTCTTGTCATGCCTTTTGACTATGATAGACCTATTTTGAGTAAAGCATGCAGTGTTAACTGCTTCTGCCCAAAAATAGGTTGGCAACTTGGATTCACTCACATTGACCTTGCGTACTTCACACAGTGTTCTATTATTTCTTTCAACAACACCATTTTGCTGAGGAGTGCGTACGGCAGAAAAGTTCTGAGAAATTCCTTTTAGGTCAAAGAAATCTTCCAGAGCAGCATTCTTGAATTCTGTGCCATTATCACTTTTTGAAGGACTTCACCAGTTTACCATTCAAATTTTCAATCTTTCTTGTAAACCTGATGATTTCTTCAGCAGCATCACTCTTGTGTTTCAGAAAGAACACCCAGACTGGGTGTGATTATTGGACCGCACAGATCCATGTGAAGCATTTGAAGAGGTTGAGAGATAGATGAACATTGTTTTGTTTTAAAGGAAGTTCTAGTGAGTTTTCCTTTTTCACATGCTCCACACAGCTTTTCTTTTTCAAAAACTATTTTTGGCATTCCAACAACCAGTTCCTTGTTGGAAAGTTTGTTCAAGGTTTTAAAGTTTAGATGAGAGAACCTTTTATGCCACAGCCAACTTTGTTTGGCTAGTTCTTGAGAGAGGAGACACACAGCTTCTCCTATTGCACTTTCCTTCATGTTGATTATGTATACGTCATTCAGTCGGGTTCCTGCTAGTACAATCTTATTCTGTACATCAAAGACCAAGCACACACACAGCTGGAACATGACCTTATAGCCCAAATCACATATTTGGCTGATGCTTAGAAGATTGTACATTAGCCCTTCAACATGGGCTACTCTAGAGAAAGTGATGGTTCCATTTGAAATGGTATCATATCCTTTGGTGCCCCTTTTCCATTTCCTCCAAAGGAAACAGTGGGTCCCTTTTCTTTTGAGAAGTTAGAGAGAAGAAGTTTGTTTCCAGTCATGTGTCTTGAACACCCGCTGTCCATGTAACATGTGTGATCTTTGTTTGGTACCTGCACCCAGAAACAAATTTAGACTTTTGGTACCCATTTTGAGGTGGGTCCTTTGGGATTAGAGGCATTTTACTTTTGCAAAGATCCAAACCTTTTGGGCAATTTTTAGCAAGATGAAGAGTATTGCCACAATTATAGCACTTCTTTAAAGAAAAGGCCCTTTTAAAATCCATATCATCAAAACTTTGGACAGAGGTTGACGACTGAGAAGAGGAGGGGTGACCGACACCTGGTCTTGGTCCAACGATACCTTTACCAGGATTTCTTGATTTCTTCAAGTTCACTGACCGAGGAATAAAATCAGTAACTATTTGAGATTTCCTTTTAGATGAAAATTTTGATTTAGAAAAATTTTTCTTTTGAGGAGAAAATCTTTTTGGAGAGGGATACTTAGCAACACTAGATGGCTGCTCCTGGGAGTACCTTGACTCATGAAGACTTAAAGAGTTTAAAAGTCTTTGGATAGGTTTGGGAGAAGAATAAGAGCTTGGAAGAGTTGAAACTTTTGAAGACTCAGAAGAGATTTCTTTAGCTTTAACAAAGACTCCAAAATTCTTAGAACTAGATTCTACTTTGAGCATGTCAAGTAGATCAATAGAGTGAACGGAGGTAGAATCCTCAGATGAGTAACCGAAGAGATCATCATCGTCATCGGAAAGAAAACCAGCAGGAAAACCTTCACATTCAGAAGAAGGAAGTGGAAGGTCGAAAGGTTGAGGAACATCTTTTCCATAACCAAGGCCAGACTTATCCTTGCTAGTGATTTGATCTTGAAGAATCCTTTCAAGATTTTTAGAGGATTTATTCCATTTAGACAGAACCTCTTGTTCCTTTTCAAGAGTGGAAGAGATTTTTGATTTTTCCTCAGAAAGGCTGTCGTTTAAATACCTTAGGTTTTCTAAATCAGCTTTCATTTTATCAAAATCTTTTAGTTTAGAAAAGCAAGAGAGGAGTTGATCATTTAGACATTTTATATGCGTATCAGCCTTTTTCTTTTGAATCTTTAAGTCACAGAAGTCAACAGTTAAAGAATCAAAGGCATCAGCCTTTTGATCATTAGAGAGAAAGGTAAAAGGATGTACCTGAGGCTTTGTTCCTGAAGTGGATCCCTCAGCAGATACAAGGGTAGTGTAGAGTGACTTTTCCATGTCTTCCAGCTCATCGATTTTGGCCATGAGGCATTTAGTGACATACTCACTCTCACTCTCAGAGGTTTGCTCATCCTCCCAGCAATGAGCCTCAGCAACCAAAGTTTTATTTTTACTTTGGTTTCTTTCTTTTTCCCTCTTGTATTTGGCTTTGTACTTCTTATATCTGGAGGTTTCTTTTGATTCAAAATTTTCTTTAGAGGATTGGCTACTTCTCTCTTCATGCTTCCTAGAAGCTGATTTTGAGAAGTCATGGCCATAAGAAGAAGAAGGTTTGAGAGAAGAGGAAGCTTTTGATCTGCACTCAGAAGCAAAATGACCTTTCTTTCCATAATTGAAGCATTCTTCATTTGCTTTATCAGAAGAGGATTTTTGAGAAAAATGTTTTCTATTAAATTTAGAGCGGTTTGAAGAAAATCTTTTATTCTTAAGGTTTCCAGCAATCATTGCCATACTATCAGAAAGTATGTCAATGGCTGATTCTTCTCCTTCATCATCAGCAGCACTATAGTATGCATTTGACAGATGAGAAGAGTCTTCCTTAATATTTTTTTCAGAATCAGAAGAAAGATAGGTGATTCTAGGAACACAAGAAGAAGATTTTGAATCACCTATCAAAGCAACAGAGGAGGATTTGATATCCTTTATAAGAGATTTTCTCTAGTTCTTAGTTTGTTCATAGTGGAGAAGAGTTCCATAAAGAGCAGTTAAAGGCATTATTTCTAAGTCCTTGGTTTGCTTGATGCAAGTACAGATAGTTTCCCAGAAGTCTGGGAGACAATCCATGAACTTGCAGAGAACTTCTTCATTATCATAAACTCGTCCAAGAACTTTGAGATCATTGAGAAGACAGTTAAAACGATTGAAGTAGGTAGAGAGAGATTCTCCTTTTTCATGGGAGAAGAGTTCATACTTTCTAACAAGACAGATCCTGTTAGATTTCTTGACTTCTTTGGTGCCTTCATATAAGACACTCAAAGTATCCCACATTTTTTTAGCAGTGGGAAGGTTAAGAAGAGAGTGATACACTTCATCAGGAAGGGATACAGCAAGAGCAGATTTGACTTTAGTGTCTAAAGCAACTAGGCGTTTATCATCTTCACTAAATTTGTTTGAAGATTTAATGATATATCTACCAGTTTTCTCACTTCTTTCATCATCTGACTCTATGTCCTTTCCTTCAGCGTCCTTTTGAGGGCCAAAGCGAGCCCATATTTTAGGAACAATAGGTCTCTCACTGAGAATGTTGGGATACCTGCAATCGATCCCTTCCAAGAATAATAACATGCGATTTTTCCATAACCCAAAGTTACTTGGGTTGAACCTTGGAGGTTTGGCCAAGGATCCTAAATCATATGTATTACTTGGAAGAGGTCTGCAAGGTACCATCAACATTTGAGGTAGTAGCCATCACAGATCTGGTTTATTGATTTAAACCAACTGCTCTGATACCACTTGTTAGTCCCCAAGGAGAGATGGCTAACCAAGAGAGGGTTTTGTAGAAGGGGGGTTGAATATAAAACACAAAGAATATACTCTTTTTAAATTTTTTAATATAAATATCAAAAATTTACACACAGTTAGTTTGATGCGAAAAAGAACAGGCACACTATTCTATCAAACTAAACACACAGATAACAGTAATTAACTTATACACTAAGGAAGTTAAAACAATACTGTTATAGCACACAGCTTTGCTACAGTCAAACAAATAATCACTTTGAAGATTTGTTGAAAGCGTGAGATTTCTGGGAAGGACTTCATCTCCTTTTATAGTGCCCATGCATGGGATGCATGTGGACAGCTGTCAAGGTTTCATTAGCTGGAAGTGTATCTGCTGGACAAAGGAAGAGACCACTCCCTTTGTACTAGAATAATGGATGAACCATTCTTTGTAGCACGTAATGTCAGATAACTTTATCTTCTTTTCTTCATGCTCTGTAAAGTACCATCAAACCTTTTAGCTAAAAGACAAATATTCCTTTTATAAGAATAAAAGAGAATGTCTTTATTTAAGGTTTGATGCCCAAGTTCTTGTTGGCTCACGTGTCTTGCATTTGATGTGAGTCAAGAACTTATCTCTTTGAAATTGCTAAGTGATACATCAAACTATGTATCACATCGGTGGATACCTTGTAAGGCTGGAAATGATAAGTGTACACTTTGCTTGATAAACTTCATTTTTCACTAAGTGTTGAAAGTGTACACCCTTGAACTTGTGACTTGATATCACAGCCTTAAAAAGATACCTGCAATTTCGGTGACCAAGATTATAGTGTCGGTGACCATGACTTCAAACTTGATGACCTCATCTTGTTTGATGTCCTTAGTACTTTTGATGACTTTTAAGTGTACCATCGGTGACCCAATCTTGACTTTGGCAAAATGATCTGAATATTGAAGTTAGTTGGTACATCCAAAATTCCACTTTTTGATGTACAACCCTTGATTGAATAGTCTTTGACTTTTCAATACTTGAAGCATATTTCAGACCTTCAAAAGAACCTGTAAAAAATCAATCAGACAAAGAAAGGTGGTTCATCACCAAATCATCGGTGACCCAACAAGCTACAAGTATACAAACCTCAAATTGTAGCTTATATTCAGACTGAATATAAGTAACAATTATTCGAATCCCAAATTGTAGCTTATATTCAGTCTGAATATAAGCTACAGGTATATAAACCCCAAATTGTAGCCTATATTCGATCTAAATATAAGTTACAATTATTCAAACACCTAAATACAACCTGACGAGTCTGAATATAAGCTACAGTTATACAAACCCCAAATTGTAGCTTATATTCGGTCTGAATATAAGCTACAATTATTCAAACACCTAAATACAACCTGACTTCAAATCAGAACCAGACATCATCATCTTCCCCGTATTTGTTCAAATCAGAACCAGGCATAATCATCTTCCCCAAATTTCTTCATACCATCTCTTCCGAACCTCAGATTTCGTCAACTCAGACAAAGAAGAAAGGTAAGAAGGAGAACCCCCACACCTGCAACTTTTTTCTTTTCTGCTTATTTTCTTCTTTGTGCCTCCATCGTGCCTGGATTTCAATTTCTTTGACCATGAATTTCGATTGATGAACACGATTTTGGATTTCGATTTTGTCTTTGTCTTACGATTTTGGATTTTGATTTCCAGATTCGATTGAGAACTGGAGATTTTTACTCAAAAATTTAATTCAGATAAAAACTTCCAAAATTACCCCTCAAGCCATGTTTAAAAATTAGCTTGAATATGGCTTAGATGAAGGGCTGAGATTCATCCTCATGTTCACAATCAAAGATAGATTCACATTTAAACTTTCCTATATATATAAATCAAACTAAATCAAACTTTAAAAATAAACTTTTTACTTGTTTTGGAAAAAATAGGTGAATCTACTGAATCTATGTACTATCTTCTAAACTTGAATTTTAAGATATGTGTGAATAATTACAATAAATACATACATCAGTTAATAATATTTTAGATCATGCATAATCAGATTAATATAGAAAAAAAACTATTAATACAATATAAAATCGAATGGAATAAAATGTTTGCTTTGCTTATATAATTTGTTTAATTATATAATTTCTGTTTTTGTATTTAAGATAATTTTGTTTTAAAAATATTTGGTAATCCATTCTCTTATTAAAATAAAGACTAAATTACAAATTTCGTTCATGTGATTATATGAAAATTATGGATAATGTCTCATAAACAAAATAATTACAAATACGATGCTATAATTTCAAATTTTCTTATGAATCGGGTCTCTGCCTCTACCTTCCTTAACCGTAGGTCCGTAAAAGCAAAGCTTTTTTTTTGCTCATTTTATATTTTGGTTCATAAGTATTTAAATAATATTTAATTCATGTTAAATTACAAATTGAGTCCTTGTAGTTTCTACATACTGTCAAGTCAAGTTTTGTCCATATTTCAAAACTAATTACATTCATTGTGGTTGCTATTGTATTTTAGTTCCAATCATTTTCAGTGACTTTTGTTGAAAATTGATATTAAGTTTGAGTTCTCATTTGAACATTTCATATATATATATATATAGGACATGTTGAAATGAGAACTCAAACCTAATATCAATTTTCAACAAGATATATATATATATATAAAAAGGTTCATGCGAGTACGATAACAATTTACGAGAATGCAAGGACAATTCTCAGCCAATTATTTTGTACATTAAATTTTTCATGTACAAAATCACATATGATTCACGTACAAAATCATATATGATTAGCCGCGACTTAGCCCACGGAAAAAGTCGTGCATGTCCTTTTTATGCTAGTACAAAATCACATATGATTTTGTACATGAAAAAAGTTTAATGTACAAAATGATTGGCTGAGGATTGTCCTCGCATTCTCGTAAATTGGTAGCGTCCTCGCATGAACCCGCCTCTATATATACATATACATATATATATATATATATATATATATATTAAGTAAAAGTTATATAATTGTTTATGGGTTTTTTGTTTCGTCGAGGTGTTGCTAATATGACAAGACAAAGTTGAATAACGAGATTATTACAAAAACCTTTACTTTGGATGGTCGAGGGTCGCAGCCCATCTCTTTCACTTTGATGAACTCCAAAATGGTTACTGTTATAAGGTCCTATTTGTTTCGGTTAGGTTTCTTATTATTCTTTTTTTATGAACTCCTCGTCCAATCTTATTATAATTTTTTTATAATTCAATTCGGAGATACATACTAGCCAAACCCCCTCACCTTCTTTCTTAGTAGTCTTATCTCTTTATGTCTCTTATTTTAGTTTTGAATGTTCGTTTTTGAGGCGTTTTTTTTTAGATTTTCGAGTTCTTTTAAAACTCAAACTTTAAATGAGCAAATGGGAATCAATACTTGATGAATTTTGTCGACTCTTGTTCTATGGTTGAGGAAAATGATTTTCTAGAATTTTAACAAAAAGAATTGTCAAAAACAGTATCAATATGTGATACCAACGGTTGTTTTTCCGACCGCCGATGTTGTTGGACTTACTAGTGGACGGTGCTTAGAAATGACCAAAAATCGGTCTCGGTCCCAAATACTATTCTCGTAACTGGTCCACACCAAAAACTCAAGGCTCAATTAAGGTACTTTGTAAGGTCCTAAGCCGGCCCCAAACCAGTCATATGTATTTTTCGTAAGTTAGATTTTTTACATAATTTATTTTTAAAGTTTTTTTAAAGAATACAAAATTGTTATTCGAATACACTTTAAACTATATGATTAGGTCAATTAAATACATCTAAACATACGTTTTTTACAAATATATAAACAAAAATCATTAATTATAACAAGAATTGTGAAACGTTTATAATTAATCATGTCTCATTCTAATTAGCTTTATAAAAAGGGCCCAATAACATGTATTTTTTAGATTGAGTTTAGAAATATTTTGGCTCCCTCTTTGATTTTATTTGGGCTAATGTCATACTAGTTAAATAAGGTCCAAATTAGTTTCGAGTTCAATAATTTCTATTAGATATTTAATTTATTTTGATGCTAAGTACTTAAGTTGATTAGCTATAATTATTTAGATTATGTTAATTAATTAAATTAGTTTTATAAAGTAATTAATATATTAATTTCAATTATTATTTTGGAATATTGATATTAACTAATTAATTATTTTCTATGGAGGCGTGCATATGATAATTCATTAAATTATTTTGATCATTTAATAATGAGGTTAAACCATCTTAATTTTAGTTAAGTATTTATTTATTTACCGAAACGTTTTAATTTAGAGAGATGTATTTATAGGGTAGGGTTCACGTGAGACAAGCCTGTTTCCGTGAGACCATGAGACCACTTTTTTACTCTTGAAAATTCACAGCAAAAACACTGTGAAGGTAAAAAAATCTGATGGTTCACGTGAGACCAACCTGTTTCCGTGAGACCCGTTGGAGACCCGTGAGACCACATTTTTGCTCTTGAAACTTCACAGCAAAAACACTGTGAAGGTAAAAAAAAATCTGAATCTTCACAGCAAAAATACTGTGAAGGTTACCTTCACAGCAAAAACACTATGTAGGTTACCTTCATAGCAAAAACACTATAAAGATTCATATTTTTTTTTACCTTCATAGCGGTTTTGCTGTGAAGTTTCAAGTGTAAAAAGGTTGTCTCACGTGTCTCAGGAAAACAGGCTGGTCTCACGTGATCCCAAGTCTGTATTTATAAGTTTATAAAAATGATAAATTGGACGCTCTAAGATGTCGACGAGTTTTAGACTTGGAATTTGAGTAAAAATGATCGAGGTTAACAGAGTTGATGTGAGGAATGGATATGGAGGGTTTTAAAAGAGGCACAAATATACTTGAATTTTCATTTTTACAAGTACATTAATTTTCTATTCTTTGTTTACAAGAAAACTTTCAAAATGAAAAATACATAAAAAAAAAGTTTCATTTCTACATAGAAACAAAAATATAAGAATATAGAAAATATGCTTCTATGATGATACTTAATTTCCATTTATCTTAAGGGTTTTAAAAAAGTTGATAAGCCCTTAAAAATCGTACTTAAATTAAAAACATATAACAACATTTATTAAATTTAAAGAAATTTCTAAAGTTTAATGTAGAGAGGGACAATAATTTTTTTAATTTCCATCAATTAGATTGAATAGTATTATTATTTATATAATTTTTTTCTAAAAATGTATTGAAATGTTGAATTTATAAAATATTTCAATAATATATTTATTGTTGAGATCTTGAAAATTAGAATTTAAACTTTTTAAAAGATTTTAACTTTTAGTTTTTTATTTTAAAATAGAGAACCTATTAAAAAGGCTCTTTTATATGGTCTTTAAACCTTAGAGGAGCATCCATGTAACAAAAAAACTAAGGACCGTTTGGTTTGTAAAATGGAATCTGTTGGAATTGAAGTTCATCAAAAGAATTTGACTTTAGAGAAATTGAAATAGAACTTCACAACACATTTGGTTGGTAGGATTGGAATCATCATCTCTATTCGGGGAGGGTAGGAATTGCAGCTGTGATGACGACAATAGCGGCCTAGTAGGGTGCGCCCCCTACCCACTGACCACGCCATACCACTATTGTCGTCATCATAACTACCAGGACACTATCGGCGTCATCATAGATACTACTACACTCCTACCATACCCCGCCCCGCAACACATTGTTCACTATTATTGTTGTCACAACTACCACCCCCACCCCACCCCACCCCACCCCACCCCCGATTTTATCCTCTCCCAACCCCCTACTTTCCACCGCCTTACCGCCACCATGCCACTACTGTCGGCGTCATTGTTGCTACCCCCACCCCTAACCATCATGCCACGACAATAATGGTATGGTGGTCGATGGGGTAGGGTTGGGGAGGTAGTTGTGACGATAACAGTAATAGCATGGTGGTCGGTAGGATGGACGGGGGTGGGTGGCGGGGTGGTAACTGTGACGACGATATTGGTGGCATGGTGGTCGGCTATGGGTTGGGGATGGGGTAGGTGTGATGACAGTAGTCGCCGGTGGTCAATAATGAGTTTGGGTTTGGAGGGAGGATGGTTGGTGGGGTTAGGTGGGTCGTAAACAGTGACAGCAGTAGCATGGTTGTGGCAGGAGTCATGATGGGTTGTGTTGGTTAAATTAGATGCAAAAGGATGGAATACAATTTTTTTACTTATGCCATGGGATGATTAATTCACTTATTTGTGAAATTCAAAGGATTTCATCCATCTCAATATGTAAACTATACAAAGAAACGGAACATTCCAATTCCATTTAAATCCTTTAAATTTTACAAACCAAACATCACCTTTAAACACTCCCAACAAGATGCAACCATGGCGGTAGTAGTACAAGTGAACACGGATTAGATTGATCAGTTGAATGACATAAATAACCAAGCCTAATATTTAAGGTTAAAGATTCTCAACCTAATCACAAGTACGACACCAAGTCAAACCATGTGGGTTAGGTTGTATAGTTCTGGTTGCAACTCTGTTACAATATCACATAAAATGGTTTAAACCAAAAAAAATATCAATCAATAACAACCTTTGAATGCGTCCAACTTGACTCTTTTTTTTTTTTTTTTTAAGCTTGGTTATTTATCCTGTAACTAAGCACAAATTAATCCCACAAACAGAATTGACCTAATTCAAAGTACAATGTATTTATTTTGTACTTCGAACAAACACGTGCACAATATTTCTATTTACTTTTTTTATTAAATTATTTTAACGGTTGTGTACCTATGATTTTCTCACTTTTCACAACAGAGTAGTCTTGAAAATATCCAACTAGTTATTTAGGGGTTTCAACTAATTTGAAGACATTAAACAACCAACTTAATGCTTAATGTTGTTTTGAAGTGGTTAGATTGTGGCCAGATTGATTGCATTTAAATAATAAAAAAGCACCAATCAACATCAAACTCAACCGAATACAATAACAAAAGGAAAGAGAAAAACTGAAATTACTTCTTTTGAGCCTCTCAACAAAATGCCAACCACTTCAAAACAACATATCAACTAAATAAACTTAGAAGAAATAATCATCCCAAAAGACAACCATAATTAGAAAAAATGACACCATGAAATCAAGAACAAGATGGATATATTTTCTCTGTAAAAATATTACATATACGTATTTACAAACGTCAAGGAAAAGACCTCCCAACTCGATATACGACCTTAAAACTTTTATAAACATTTCTCTTTCATAAAGTCGCAATCTCATATGATGCTTACAAAAGGACTCCCATAACACAAGAAAATAAAAAATTTGAAAATGATTTTTTTATACTTACAAATCATAACCAGAAAGACAAACTCTCCTCACTCTTCTTCCCCCATTATTTTAGGTCATCTCCCTCCCTAATTACTTACATACAGATGAAGATTTTAAAGACCAACCCTTCTTCTATTTACACTAAAAAAGTACCCAACTCTTAACTCTCAACTCTCTCCCTTTCTCTCACTCTTTAAATCTCTTCAAAATTCCTCTTTAGAAGGCAAAGCTAAGGATTAAATAGACTGATTGGATTTTTATCTGCTCTTTTTCTACAAACTCTTCTTTTATGTACTTGATGAAGAAAGTATTGTGTTTTTTTTTGGATTAAGGGTTTGATTGATTTTAGGCGAGTGCAGGGATACTGCAATTGCGCCTATTGTCCCTATCGAGGCAATCAAACCCCTCAACCCTGACAGCCGGTTTGTTACCAAAATTGGCACGAAGGCATCCACCTTTCCTCGCGGAGGAAGATGATGTGGATGCCGATGCCGATGACAAACCGGATGATGCAGGATTGGGGATAATAGCACGAGGCGAGATTGGGGAGGTCTTGTTGCCATCCCCAAATCTTGCATCTTGTATAAGTGGGTTAGAAACTCTACTCGGCGGTGACCCACTGAAAAAAGGGGGCGACGAGGCTACCTGTGTACATGTTTGTTCTGATGATGCACCATAACCACCACCCTGCAATAAACAAAGTTAACATCAGATTAACAATATAACACATGTTAACTAGAATCCCTAATAACAGGATTGTGGATTAAAAGTAAGAAGATGAAAACTGGTGCTTAATTAGTTTAATCTCCAAGATGATTTTGATCCAATCCTTTTCAAATATTGTTTTGAGATCCTTCAGAGGAGATTACATGAAGACAGAACCTAGATACTGGAAACAATATAGTTTTTGAAGATCAGTGAGTATTACAAATATAAATTAACTCAATACCTTTGAAAAGATGATGTCCAAGAGCTCAGGGCTGGCATTCGATTCATAACCTTCCGATTGATAGCTGCAAAGAGAAGGAAAAAGTCGGAGGTAAGTTTATAGTTACAAAATTTATTGAAATCTGAGGGTGAGAAACGAAAATTACCACATCTGCCATCGAAGAGGTCTGACAGGCTCGTTAATGGCGGTGCTGAAGAGGCTGAGTCGCCTCGGTTTTGGACAAACCATTGGCTCACCGTTATCGAAGGTCACAGAAACGGAAACAGAACTCCTCATCTCTTCTCGGGATGATGCAAAGGTGTTGTTCTGACGGATTCCACAGTGATTCATTTTCCTTTTCTTCTGTTCAATTAAGACCTGTATAAACAAAATATCATAAGAATCAAATCATGTATACGGAAAAGAGCGGAAACAAACCCTAGATCTGAAAGAAGGAATTATATTAACAAAAATTTCGAATAATATTGTCCTAATTTAACCAGATCTGAAATTGAAATCACGAATTGATCAGACTAATTAGAGTTTTTTAAATCTGAAAGGAGCTAAACGGATGCAAAATGTAATAAAACTATTTCGATTTCGAATATATATTCAAAAGAGAATGGACAAAAAAAGTTAAAAACGATGCAGATCTGTCGTAAAAACCGATATTTTTTTGTCCTTGATCAATCATATGAACACAAACACATAGATACAGCCGCTTATTAACGAGATGCCGATTGAGATGCTACGAATCAGAACGAAATTAAAACAAAAAAATAAAAAACTTTCAGATGCGTGATTTACTTGGCTGATGAAAAGGATGAACGCTCTGAACACAGAAGAACCCGATTTTTAAAAAAAAATCGCCAAATCAAATTTCAGCAGAAATTGATATAAAACAAACTTTTCAGATCAAATCTAGCTTCACAATTGTAAAGCGTCAGTTCTACTGAAGATCAGTACACTTCAGTTTCAAAAATAAAAATTAAAAAAACTTCAAATTCGTAACATCTCCATACATCAACCTGAGAGAAAGAAAAAAAAACAGATCTACAGAAGCCTTATGAAAATCAAAGCTGAGAAAAAGTAACGAATACAAATCTCCATGAAATTCAAACAAATCTGCGTTAATTTCTCACCTGACGTAGCCGGAAAGTAGAAATCTCGTAACAGAGCCTCCTAATAATAGAAATCGAAGAAAATCACAGACGAAGACGAAGAAGAAAGGGAAGGAAGGGAAGAGATGGGTGTGATATATAGAGGTGAAAAATGAAACGGAAAAAAAGAAGAAATTGAATGAAGAATTGAAAGATGTGTGTGGGGAGAGAGAGAGAGAGAGATGGGAGACAAGAACTGGAAGGCCTGCAAAAGAAAGCATTTAAGAAATGGGGATCACGTTGGCGGTGCCTGTGGCCAGCAATCTCATAGGTATTCTCACCCGCTCTCTTTAAAATACAGAATCGTATTATTTTATTTTTTAGGCATGGCACTATTTTCCATTTGTGGTCCTTTTCAATTTTTTAAATTTAAAATTAAATGTTTCCTTTTTCTTAAATTTTTTTTTTTTATAAATGTACAATTATTTGGTGGGATTTAATTATAATAACCAATTTTGAAAACTGATTTACCAAAATGACCAATTTCTTTTTGAGTTTACTAAAATGACCAAAAATTCCTCGAAATACACCCCAAAATACAAAATTTTCGAGCATGTTTTCGAGGGGGTTTAGTTGATTTCGAGGGGCTTTGACCAACTTATCGAGGGTGTTCTAATAATTATCGAGGGCCTTTTCCAAATTTTCGAGGGTATTCTACATTTTCGAGGGTCTTCTAGCAATTTCAAGGGGCTTCATTTTTGGTCGAGGGTGTCAAATTTGTTTGGTCGAGGGTGTCAAATTTGTTACTTGAATTTGATTTATTAATTTGAATTTACATGTTTTACTCCTAAAGTTAGTTAATAAATTACTTTACGTCATTTACTTTTTAATTTTTCGTTTTACACCTTTATCACATTAACGTATATAATCGTATATCAATTAAAATACGCTTTAAAAATACGTTTTAATTGTAACAAATTACACCATGAAAACTGTCTCGTCAATACCTTCGAAATGGCGACCTCAATATCAATATTTTGGATTTAATTATATACTTTCGAAAGTATATACTTTTGACCATGTGATTAATTTTTAACGACAAAGTATAATATTATGGATATAACTAAGAACAAGATATAGATTATAAATAATTTGTACTATTTTTGTGTTTTTTGTCAATTGTATTATAAAAATTATATAAATTAATATTACCTAAACGTTTGTGGACATTATAAATAAATACGTTTAAAGTATATACTTTCGAAATAATATAATTAAATCTAAAAATATTTAATATTGGACTCATTTCGAAGGTATTGACGAGACAGTTTTCATGGTGTAATTTGTTAAAATTAAAATGTATTTTTAAAGCGTATTTTAATTGATATACGATTATATACGTTAATGTGATAAAGGTGTAAAACGAAAAATTAAAAAATAAAGGACGTAAAGTAATTTATTAACTAACTTTAGGGGTAAAACATGTAAATTCAAATTAATAAATCAAAATTCAAGTAACAAATTTGACACCCTCCACCAAACAAATTTGCACCCTCGACCAAAAATGAAGCCCCTCGAAATTGCTAGAAGACCCTCGAAAATGTAGAACACCCTCAAAAATTTGGAAAAGGCCCTCGATAATTATTGGAACACCCTCGATAAGTTGGTCAAAGCCCCTCGAAATTTTGGTCAGACACCCTCGAAATCAACTAAACCCCCTCGAAAACATGCTCGAAAATTTTGTATTTCGGGGTGTATTTCGAGGAATTTTTGGTCATTTTAGTAAACTCAAAAATAAATTGGTCATTTTGGTAAATCAGTTTTCAAAATTGGTAATAAAATTCACGAGTTAGGGGATCTATTATTAAAAAAATTAAAAATATAACTCTTTTTTTAAACAACTCGTGTAACGGTAGTAATCGATGATATTTTAAAGACTACCTTGTTGAATAGATGGTCAAAAACCAGTTTCGGGTCCGTTAGGTTTAAGATTTTTCTTTTGTAACCGATCTAGGTTTTGAAATAAAACACTTAATTTGTTCTTCATATACAAAAAATCCAGTTTGTAGAATCGGGATCAGGCAATGTCACAATAGGTACCGATTTTCCCCATAAATCAATTTTAGATATATAAAAATTCATGTTTGAATTTTTTTTTGCATAATATCTTAAGATTCTCTAAATTTAAGAAGAAACAAAAAAGAAAAAGAAAATTTGAGATTTTGAGCTAAAATTAAGCTCTATAGATCCTAAAAGTTTATTCAAATATAGACAAAGTAGAAATAAATTCCAAATATGAAGATTACTTCAAAAATATCAATAGGAAACTTTGAACATAATTATTTAGAAAAAGAAATAATCTTTTAATTAAGAAATGAAATATTTTTTTAAATATTGAATTCTCTAAAATGGGAAATCGAGATAATGTAAGTTTTTTATAGATTTCAACTTTTGTTTTTTTATTTTAGAGAATCTTTTTAAGGTGCTCTTAATAAAATACACTTTAAAATCTTTAATAACTTGCATTATTCAAATACATTTTAAATCTTTTTTTAAAGTTTTAAATTTAAAAAAAAAATTCATGAATAAATGTTTATATAATTATGATTTTCAAATTTAGTATTGAAACATGGAAAAAAAACTTTAAAAACCATTTAAAGTTTTTGGTAAAAAAAAACTTAATATATAATTTATAAAACTTTTTTTAAATCTGATTTATGTAAACCAGTCCCAGTTTCGACGAGGCCAGGCCTTGAATTTTCACAAAAAAGGTAATCAATCTTGGACCGTCGGTTCATAACCGGTCCTTACGGGTTCTAGTCGGCTCCGGTCTCGGTCCTAAGTCAGGCCCATTTCGGCCATCTCTATTTGTCGTATGGTATGACAAAGGCCGAGAATTTTACTAGTAAAAATTATAGCAAGGACATAGAATATTATCCGGTAAATGATACATAATATTCTTACCTTGTAAGCTTTTACTAGTTAAACGGCATTTACTAATGATTAGTAGTGAATCAAAAAGTCATGTGATCTAGGGCATACTTAAGGGTATTTAAAAAAGTATATTGTCAAGTAATCCATTTGACCTAAATGAGGTTCAGGTTAAACGTTTTTAGGTTATTCAGTTTTTTAGTTATTTCGAAATCCATCATTTAACGACAACAAAGAAGGTATAATCTAACAAAATTAACTATTCTAAAGAAATTTAGTCTTAAATACTTAAAGCATCCAAACAAGAAATTAAATTGTCAAGCATTAAAACAACACAAGCAATGAGTGGGTCACAGATAAGAGTTAACAAATGAATGAGTCATTGAAAGAAAGTTGGGTGCATCAAGAGAAGAAGGTTGGACTAAATACAATAATTGGGGTTTTAAGAAAAATAAATCAACTTCTGACTTTGGTTGGAGGCACATAAAGTGAATTTCGTTCATGCTAGCAATAATTTTGATGGCCAAAAAGATTACTCGATAACGTAGTAAAGGTAGTAACTTCAGCCGGTAACCGTTTAGTATACAATCCCTTAGCACATAAATTTTTTATCTTTTAAAACGTATAAATAAAATTAATATTATAAATAAATGACATGAATATCACTAAAATAATTATTTTATAAATAATTCATTCCAAAAAAACCAAGTTTTTTAGTTTTACAACAAAATAGCCATGAATATTATTTTACAAACTCTCTTTTTTAACAAGGTATGGTTAGTCCCCACTAGAAAAGGGTGAATGTCATTTTGAAAAATAAGAAATTCACATAAATAAGAAGTTAACATCTTGCAAAACAAGAGGTTTGCAAACCCTGAAAACTCCTTTTTTCTGAATAAAATAGTCAGAATTCATATAATAAACTAAAAAAATGTATCCGACAAAGAAAATGAAATTTTCAAAGCTATTTTGCAAACTCTATGACTATTTTGTAGCAAATCCGAAAAATTGGCTATTTCATGATGGGCTTCCATTCAAAATAATTATTTTAATGATTGACCCATATTAATATATGGGAAATTATTTGAAATAGTTATTTTATACTGTATACAAGGTTCTAAATCGTATGAGGCGTGGTGTGGCGGCGAGGTCAAGCCTCAAGCCTTACGAGTTACGGCGAGGCCATGGCGTTTTTAAGGCGCGACTTAAGGCGACAAATCTTTATATATATTATATATACATATGTGTATGTGAGTCAATATAATGAACAATAATGATTAAACAAATTAAATTCATATAAAACTACAAACAAATGAAGAAACATGCATTTATAATTTTATATCAAATACACAAGATTTACAAAAAAAAGAAAAAAAAAACATAATCACGCCTTATAACCCGCCATAACACGCCTTATAACCCGCTATAACCCGCCATAACGCGCCTTACTGCAAGCCACGCCTCAGAGTCGCGCCACGGGCTTTAACGTGGCGGCGAGGCCACGCCTCGACGTTATGGCGCGCCATAACGCCGCCATAACGCGTTTTTTAGAACCATAACTGTATAATATAACAAAATAGTCAGGTTTCAAAAAAAAAAAATGCTAAAATGACCATTTTCGTCGCCCTGGGGGGCGATCAGGCTCAAAAAATGCGAAAATGGTCATTTTAACAATTTTTTTTGAAACCTGACTATTTTGTTATATTATACGGTATAAAATGGCTATTTCAGATAATTTCCCTTAATCTATTAGGTTTTTAAAAGTTTGAAATCACTCTTATCAATCGTTTGGATAATTTTTATATACTCGATAATCATTTTTATTTTTTCATTTAAAATGACAAAAGCATAATTTGTATGTATTTATTTCTTTCGAACTCTACATGTTATTAAAATGACATTTTGTTGATGTGTTTTATTCAACTGTTTTTCCATTCTTTAAAACCAAACAAAATTCACCATCTAAAGGGTGAACGTTGAAAGAAAAATGAGTTAGTGGACTAAAGATGCAATTAATAATTTGATAAGGGCCAAAGGTGAAATTATAGTAATTAATTGGAGGAAATTGAAAATATCTACTGGTAACGAGATTTTTCTTTGGGAAGCGCTTTTACTAAAGTCACATGCTGTGGTTTCAACTTTCAATCATGGAGCGTACTCGCTTGTGGGTACTTGCCACGTGTGTGATAAAAATAAAACGACGCCGACTTGTTTTCATGAGGCCGGCAAGATTTTTTTCCACCATCAATTTTCAGCCGGTAGTTTACTGTTTCTAATTCTGCCTTACCCAATCAACGGAACACGTGGTTACAACTTTTATTTAACTTATCTCTAAATAAATACTTTTTTTTAAATAGCAGAAGACTTACCCGCTATAATGAAGCGGAATTTAAATATTTCATCAACATTAACGTTTGAAGTCTCGAACTTTTTTAAATTATCAAATTTGAACCTTTGTGTCCACAAGTAAATTTTTTTACCTATCCCTGAATTTGAATCTGGGACCTCCTGTATTTTTGATCTTTGGAGTCCAAATTCAAACCACTGAGACACCACCCTTATGGTTAAATATATTTAAATTTAAAGGGTAACTAAATAAATATAATAGACATTTAGGAGTTGTTTACCAAATCTTACCCGAGTAAGTGATTATCGGCAAAATTCAACACTATCACTTACTTTTCAGGTAAGATTTTTGTTCACCAAAACGACATTGTATGCAACAATTTACCCGGTAAGCGCTTATCGTGGTAAAAGTCGTCACCATCGCTTATCAGGTAAGACTTTTGGTCCTTATTTT
This sequence comes from Silybum marianum, assembly GCA_036898165.1. Taxonomy (NCBI): domain Eukaryota; kingdom Viridiplantae; phylum Streptophyta; class Magnoliopsida; order Asterales; family Asteraceae; genus Silybum; species Silybum marianum. The sequence goes on along the minus strand of CM072537.1, from coordinate 15,564,123 downwards.
TCTTGTCTTCGCTCTTACTGGATAAGATTTTTGGTATTTGTTATATTACTCCGATAAAATAATATGACTTGGTAAGCTCTTACCCGGGTAAGAGTTTGATAAACGGCCCTTAATCGATATTTGTTTTGTAAGAGGTGTTGAAATTTAGGGGGCGTTTGGTTCGCCGGAATGGAATGGAATCTGGTGGAATTGGAATCTGAATTCCTTTGACCAGATTCCAATTCCCTTGTTTGGTTCATTGTTTTCAAGAATTGGAATTTGGTAAATTCCTAAGAATTCCAAAAAGGGGCCATTTGAGATTCCTTAGCTTACCCATGGGATTTCATGAGAATTGAATTGGTTCTTTTATTAATGCCTAATATACCCTCATCCTATGTAACATCAATAATTACCTGAATATTTTGATTAAGTAATTTTTATAGTATATCATGGGTTGTTTGTAACATTTTTCATATAGAAAGTGGCTTAATGCTATAGAAAGTGGCTTAATACTATAGAAATGGCTTATATATATCAACGGGACTGAGAGCTTATTCGCTCAGCTATACGTGATTTGTTTGGCGGTGGCTTAATGCTAACAAACGGACTTTTAATCTACTGATGGCTTAATGCTATAGAAAGTGGCTTAATACTATAGAAATGGCTTATATATATCAACGGGGTAGAAAGCTTATTCGCTCGGCTATACATGACCGTTTAGCGGTGGCTTAATGCTAACAAACAGACTTTTAATCTACAGTGGCTTAATGCTATAGAAAGTGGCTTAATACTATAGAAATGGCTTATATATATCAACGGACCGAAAGCTTATTTGCTCGCTTATACGATTGTTTGGCGGTGGCTTAATGCTAACAAACAGACTTTTAATCTACAGTGGCTTAATGCTATAGAAAGTGGCTTAATACTATAGAAATGGCTTATATATATCAACGGGACTGAAAGCTTATTCGCTCAGCTATACATGACTGTTTGGCAGTGGCTTAATGCTAACAAACAGACTTTTAATCTACAGTGGCTTAATGCTATAGAAAGTGGCTTAATACTATAGAAATGGCTTATAGATATCAACGGTACTGAAAGCTTATTCGCTAAGCTATACGTATTTGTTTGGCGGTGGCTTAATGCTAACAAACGGACTTTTAATCTACAGTGACTTAATGCTATAGAAAGTGGCTTAATACTATAGAAATGGCTTATATATATCAACGAGACTGAAAGCTTATTCGCTCAGCTATACGTGACTGTTTGGCAGTGGCTTAATGCTAACAAACAGACTTTTAATCTATAGTGGCTTAATGCTATAGAAAGTGGCTTAATACTATAGAAATGGCTTATATATATCAACGGGACTGAAAGCTTATTCGCTCAGCTATACATGACTGTTTGGCAGTGGCTTAATGCTAACAAACAAACTTTTAATCTACAGTGGCTTAATGCTATAGAAAGTGGCTTAATACTATAGAAATGGCTTATATATATCAACGGGACTGAAAGCTTATTCGCTCAGCTATACATGACTGTTTGGCAGTGGCTTAATGCTAACAAACAGACTTTTAATCTACAGTGGCTTAATGCTATAGAAAGTGGCTTATTACTATATTTTATGGTGTAAATTAAGGAAGTATATTTTATTAAAGTATCTTTAGTGTTAAAAAAATTTGAAATAAATAATAATTATATTATTAAAGTAATTTTAGTTTTAAAATTATTTTTAATAAAAAGGGTATTTTAGTCATTTACCGGAATTTCAATCCAATTCCAATGCTACATTCTGTGAACCAAACAAACAGATTCCAATTCTGCCAACCAAACAGGTGGTCAGACCTGATAACATTCCAATTCCAATTCCTTCAAAGTCAAATTATTTTGACAGATTCCCAGCCAATTCCATTCTGCGAACCAAACGCCCCCTTAGAGTCTTATTTCACTTTTAATTGATAAAAAATAATGTTAAATGCTCACGTTTGAAATATAAATTGATAAAACAGTTTGCTTTTATAAACTAGAAAACGTATGAAGTTCTTAATAAATGACTATTTTTTAATCTTGGGATCAAAAAAATTTAGTTAATATTATTGGCTATGAAAAAGTCTAAAAGTGAATGATGTTTTTTTTGTGTGCTTATTGTGAACAATATCACTAAATTTTGATCAATTTATATCAAATTAACCACTTTTGGATCATATTTTATTGTTATAGAAACAAATAAATATTAAAAAAATAGACACAAGAGTAATTAAATTATACAAAATAAAAAACGATCATACCATAACTATTTGTTTTAGCAAGTTGTTTCTTTCAAAAATTAAGGTGGCGTTTGTTTTTGAAGAGGTGCTGAAATTAGAAGTTTTATTTCACTTCTGATTAATAGGAGATGGTGTCGAAGTCTGAAATTTTAATTAATAAAACTGTTTGTTTTTTTATAAACTAATAAATGTATGAATTTGTTTAAATTGTCTATTTTACCATTAGAAAATTATAGTATTAAATTTTTATATACATTTATACAGTTTCACATATTTATTCATCATTTACAAATTTTACATTTAAATTATATAATTAGCATTCATTTAAACGAAAATATGTCATTGACAGTATTTAACACATTTAAATCATATTAAAACACATCAACTAAGAAAGATGATGATCGATTTGGTAATAATCGATTGAGAGAAATGACCGACTAAGGTCATTCAATTGAGAAACATCGTTGTTGAGGAGTTACAGAACAATAAGCGATAAATAAGAGGTTGGTTTACCTCTTAACATATAAAAGAACAATAATAAGGGCCTGTTTGGTAGTGGCTTAATGGGCTTAATAGCCCATATACCTTAATCGCTAAGCTATGTATAGGTGTTTGGTTATGGCTTATTTGATAATAACAAAGCTTATTCGTTCAGCAATTGAAACCTTCTTGTCCAGATTCAGCCATGAAAAAGACCCTCCTACCCCTTCTCTCAAATAGAGGCTGCTCCCTCTCTCTCAAAACTCAAAAGGACGCTACTGATATTCTATCGATCGATGCATCTTCTTCTGCTCTGCTTCATCAACTCTATCGATCGAGCATCTTCCTCTGATCTGCTTCATCTACGACGCCATAAACCGACACCTCTATTTCCCTCTCATCGATTTCTCCTCTTCCCTGCTAATCGATTTCTCCTCTGCTATACTCGGCGATTTCTCCTTTCTTGTGGGTTTCGTTCTTCAGGTAAATGATTTTGTACATCGTTGATTGATGCTAGATTTGTGGTCCATGAACGGCTCCTTCTTCTTCCCCAAGGTTTTGTTAGGGTTTTTTTTGGTCATTCTGGTTATAATTTTTGGGTTTTTTATGTTTTTCATGATCTGGGTTTTTTTGGGTCATTCCGCATCCTCTCAACCAGGTTATAATTTTTGGGTTTTTTATGTTCTTCATGATCTGGGTTTTTTTGGGTCATTCCGCATCCTCTTGATGAATCTTTTTAATCTAGGTTTCTTGTCCTTCTGGGTTCAGGTTTTTTAATTTGGGGGTTTTGTTGACTTTTGGGTTTAGAACTTTAGATCTTCATCTCTCCCCCCTTATCTGATCTCCGTGGTTCTTCATAATTTCTCATGAATCAGCTGCGCTGGGTTGCTAACTTTAGAACTTTTTTTATTTAGAGTTTTTTGTTTTGTGAATATGCTGGTGGTCTTGGATTCATTAAGGAATTCATTGACTTTTGGTTTAGAAATTTGGATCTTGATCTCCATGATTCTTTATAATTGATTTTGTGATTATGTCTTATGATATCATGTATAACATTTATAGATTGACAAAAGAAAACACTGTTTAATGGAGAAAGCAAACAATGAGGGTAAATAGGTCATTTTCATCATTCAGACGGGTTACCAAGCACAACAACCAAACAACAATTATATTTAGTTCATACAGTCAACTTTATTTACACAGTCATCTTTATCTGGACATGACTTAATGAAAAATCAACCAAACAGGCCCTAAGTGCCTCTAAAAAATTGAAAAAAAACAAATAGTCTAAATGATTCTGTCTCTTGACGAATCAGACATAAAAGGCTGATAAAAGTTGTTTCTAAAAAAACAAAGAAGGCCTAAATCATAATTCTAAAAAATAAATTTACAATCATAATTAATATATTAATTATTCATTTAACTCAAAAACAAATATCTATGGCAACAATATTCATCTATTTTACCGCTTATAAGTAATACTTATCCCAAGGGTATATATGTTATATATAGCATGAATTGGGGATATTTTTGTAATATGATAAAAGTACAATGGATGTATGTATGAAAAGGTGATTTCCACTAGAAGTCCACCGGCTACTTGCATTTGTCCGGGTCCTTGAACTCATGGTTTGACTTAAAAGTCAAAGGTGTAGAAAATAGAAGGAAAGTGAAAGAAGTGAAGGTCTAAATACGAAAATAAAAAGGGATTTTAGAGATTATATTACCACTTATTTATTTAGATTATATTAAAAAGATAGTCCAAATTATAAAACGTCTAACCGAATCAGAGCCTTAGGTCTTGTTTGTTTTTTCATTTTAAGCTCTTAATCATCCCTTATGTCTGATTCGTTTAGACGTTTCATAACCATTTCAGAACTAAAATCAGACTTAAGACTTCAGCACCTCTTAAAAAACAAACGTCACCTTAGTGAAATAATCAGTAAAAATATTTGGTGAATAGAGCCCTTTTTCCTTCTGCTAATAAAAGCTCATTCATTTATTGTCGATTGGTTTAACTGTGAGAGTCATTGGTTGTGATGGATGATGATTTATGGCACATAGAAGATAGAAGTACATTATTTGTTGGACAAAGTTAATGGTTGTAATGGTTGATGATGCTTGAAGAGTAACATTCCAATTTCTCTAATCCCTTAATTATAACTCCTCTCAAGCCGGTTGTGACTAGTCATTCATAGTGGTGAGATATTGAGACTGAATAAATGTATTTTGAATCACCTACATGAAACTGACAAGATAATTGAAATAATCAACATGTTAATATGTGTTTATTTATTTATCGTAAAAAATATCATTCTTTATCATCAATAAAAAAATTCAATGATATCATGTTGTATTTAAGTTGTGGCACTCACTTTCACTAATCCATTGAATAATATTCTAAAAGTAAATAAATATTTCTTAACTTACACATGTGCATGAAACAAACATATACTTCCAATCTTCGATTTAGCATGGGCGGTTAACAAACATAGTAAATTTTACTATCTTAATCTATTTTTTAAAGAAACATAAGAACCACATGTTTCGATTAATGTTTTAGCAATCTAAAACAAATAACCAATCTGCGTTTTTACTTGTATGATGGTTGACTAGTCAAATATAAGCATTTTGTTCTAATTTCTTGTATATTGAAGCTCCAATGTGATTGGAATATGTTTGACAAACGATACTTCATTTTAGGCAATATCCATGCTTTACACATAATAACGCGCATTTTTTTGTTAGCTCTTTGTGTGACATAAGTTGGTTGACGTGGCAACTAACATGTCAACAAACAATAATGACATATAATCATGTGAGAAGAAAAGTTAAGGTGAGAAACGTAAGAAGAGATCTGAGCTTTTGATCACGTTTAATCTCATACCCACCCATGAATTGTGCCTTAGAAGGGAGTTGATTCGGTGCATCTCGGTGCACCTAATCTCGGTGCAACTCATCCTGATGTGCATCGAATGGTGGAGATCCCTTCTTATGCTTCTCGTCATAACTCTCCTTCTCACTGGAACTCAACCCCAAATATGATTGGGTAAATATATTTTAAAATACTAAAAGTATACATGTGTGTCTTCATAACTTAAATTGGTAAAAAGATGAGACAACTTTGCCTAAATACAAAACATATTATGACGGAGTCAGTGTAAGGCCGTTTGAGGTGTCGGTTATCAATTTTATAGCAAAATAAAGTGTACCTATGAAATGCAACAAAATGTAAATTTTAATTGTTAAAAAATGAATTACTTTAATTCAAGAGTAAACTACAATTTCCATCCATGTGGTTTGACGCTTATAACGATTTTCATCTTTGGTCTTTAAAAGCTGCTTCTCTTGTCTATGTGGTTTCAATGTTGCTTTCATTTTCGTTCCTCCATCCAACTCTGTTAAGAACAGTCGTTAAAAAATATCCAAAAGGTGGTTTTGAGAAACTACATATTTTTAGTCCTTATGGTATATGATGTTTTAAATATTTATTCTTAAATTTCATTTATTGTTTTTTCTTTTTTTATTATATTTTAATACTACATATATATAGACACACGTATAGTATATAGAATATGATTAGTTTCATCTATACAAATGGATCATTCTTAATTGGCCGAAGGCAAACGACCTAATGAACCCAACTACGACAGGAAAGCCTGTTTTTATTTTAAATACAAATTTGATTAATTAATAAAAAATAAAGTTTAAATAAAATATGGAATAATGAAAGTAAAATATATTTAATAAAAATAAAAATCACGTGGTATAAAATAAAACTATTTTTTTTTCTCAATCCTATTAAAATTCTTCATATGATAATTTAAAAATAAAAAACTATTAATTTTATGACATTCAACCTAAGAAAAAATTGTATCGTTTATTTATCAATAATTTTAATAAATTAAATTATTCGACTTATTATTATAGTTATAATAGTTTTCAAAACATACAATATAATTAATTAAATAAATAAATTTCTTAATATTTTGATTAGTATTTTTTTATCCAAGTTTTTTTTATTTTAAAAATCGGTTTGCTATTTTATTAAATTTGTTTTAAAAGCCGGTTGGTTTAAAACGGGATATTGATAAGTAAAAAATAAAAATTAAATAATTTCTTTAAAACTGTTGATAAGTAAATGATATTTTTTTCTCCAAAGTTTTAGGTTAAAATTTCTTCTTAAAAGTTAAAACAAATAGTTTTTTATTTTTATTGATTTATTTAAAAATCTTTTTATTATTTTAAATTAATAGTTGAATAAGTTTAATAGGATTTGAAGAACAAAATTTAGTTTTATCTTATACCAACGACTTCTTCTTTATTCAATTAAATGTATTTTACTTCCACTATTTCATATTTTTATTTAAACTTATTTTTATTAATTAATTAAATTTGTTTGATATTTAAATTAAACATACACTCTCTCTCTCTCACGCACACACGTGTGTATATATATATATACACAAACTATGTGTGTATATATAGAATTATAGATATAGTACTAAAATATAATAAAGAAAGAAAAATAATAATAAATTGATTTTGAGGATAAATATTTAAAACTCCATATAACATAATGACTAAATATGAAATTTCTCAAAAACACTTTTTGGAGTTTTAGTGGTTGTTTCTAACAGAGTTGGATGAAATGATGAAAATGGAAGAAAAATAGAAGGGTAAACTATTGTTATATCCATTTTAGAAAATCTTATATTCAAAATATCAAAAATCTCTCTCAACTTATTAAAATGATCAAAAGCTCCGTTGATCCATTAAATGGCTCACAAAATACATTATTTTCATGGAATCTACGGACTCATACAAACACACACACACGGAATTCATTCCACACACACACACGGAATCCATTCCACACACACATACGAAATCCATTCTGTTCCCCACACACACGGATTTGAGGCTCACGGAATGGAGTCCGTGTGTGTGTGGAATCCGTGACTCGCTAAATGTATCTACAGAGCTTTTGGCCATTTAGGTAACTTGGGAGGGATTTTCGATATTTTAGATGCGACTTTTTGAAATGGATAAAACAATAATTTTCCCAAATAGAACCACAAGGACGGAAAAAACAGTTTTTAAAAATTAGCGACAAAAATGGTTATAAACTTCAAACCACATGAACGGAAATCGTTAGTTTATTCTAAATTTAACTTTTATAATTTTCGTCTTTGGGATATAATTATTTAGCTGAATGAACTTATATTAGTGAAAGATAATAGAAGTTTCAAAAAACCAGTTATTAACATTTAAATGAAGAGGAGAATTGAAATATTTTAAAAACTAAAACATTTTGTATTTAATGTTTTATAAGTGATACTATTAGTTTTTTTTAAACAAAAACCTAAAATGTTATATTAATTAGTCTAAAATATGTTATTTTTGTATAACTAATTCCTATTAAATTCAATTATTTTGTATGAAAAAAATTAATGAGCATTATTTGAAACCATTTAAAGCACTATTTAATAACATTAATTATCACGACTTTTGCTGATTAGCATTAATAAAGAAAATGTTAAATGATCTCATTTTCTTTATAAAGAAATTAATTGTGTTACTTGATATTAATTCTGAATAATGATTTTTCATATTTTTTTAAAAGAGAAACCTGTAAGGAAACAAATATCAAAGAGATCGAGAAACAAAGTCAATTCCACCAGAAACAAACAACAAACAAAACAATAAGATTAAAAAAAAGGACCAACAAGAGAAACCGGAACAAAATCTCAAGAGATAGCAAAAAATGGATTCAAACTAAACCGTCTTCAAGATAGATCAATCCTTAAGCCTTAAAATTTTCAATAATTTTTTTAAGTAAAACAACATGTAATTTTCAGGTTATATATGTTATTCATTGAACATTTAGTGGAACATACGTAAGTGTGAGCTTTTGTTAATTTACTTGTACGAAAAAAACGAATAAAAGTACTATTTGTTATATAAATAAGAGAAACTACATTAAAATTGAATTAACGTTCTTTTTTATTCGTATTTTAAAGAGTAATCCAGATATTCAAAAAGTCAAATGACGTAATCATATTGGTAACATTAATATTTATTTATCAAAAATCCAGAAAAAACCTCATTTGATGGTTAATAGGGTTGTTCATCAACTCACATCCAATCGATCCGAACCGATTCAACTCAATCATCAACTGAATGATAAATCTTAAATCGATCAAATCCAATTAACTTTCAAATTTCAATAACCGATCAAATTCGATGGATGGTTGAATTAAGTAGGTTATATCGATTAGATATTATTGTTTGTTATTTATTATATTGTATTAGCTCCATCTAATATGTAAAACCAATTGTCTATACATTATTACATTTAACTTAAAGATACTGGTTATAAATAGGTATTTGTATTAATCAATAACCAAAAGAATATTTAATTGTAGATCATAACAAAAAGTGATTTGAGAAATTATCAAGTCTTCCTTTCTTAAATACTTACTATTTCTTAAAATAACCTTTGACATATATATTATATGTATACTAGAAGGGTACTCGCGCAATGCAGCGAGATACATCTCAGTTTTAAGTTTTATTTTAATTTTCGTCTTTATCGATGTTCTAATAGTTTTATGTGATTTAAGAAAACGATTTTAATGTTTATTTAAAAGTTCTTATTTTATGTAATTTCTGTAATTCAAATTTTTTATCATAACTAAATTTAGGTTTAATAACGAATATAACTTTATATATATATATAGATGATAGTTAAGTATTCTGTTAAAACTCAATAACTATCTTAATTATATTTTAGATTTTTTATATTTAAAATTAGATGTTTATCTTGTATTTGATCATACTTATTTGTAGTTAGTTATACGGATTCAGAAATGAAGCTTTAATAAGTTGTACTTATGCATAATTTATTTGTAATTTTGAAAATTAAGTAATTAACATTAAAAAACAGTATCTAAAGCTTAAAAAGTTGTTTTTAAGAGTTTTTGGCCAAATGCTTTATAATATAGTATAGATATGTAGTATTAAAAATATAATATAGAAAAATATAAATAATAAATGAAATGTATAGATACATATTTAAAAGTTAAAACTCCATATACTACATAACCACAATAACTAAATATATAATTTCTCAAATCATTTTTTGGATTTTTAACGCTTATTTTTAATGGTGTTTGATGAAAGGGTGAAAATAGAAACCATACGAACCAAAAAAAACATTTTTTTAAGACCATGAACGAAAATCGTTGTAAACATTAAAGCATAAAGACAGAAAACCATGGTTTACTCTAGAATATATTGCAACTTGTAAGTGTAGCAAAAAAAAATTATTTTATTTTTTGAGAATCTTTCTAAAAATAAAAAATAATAATTATTATGGATATAAAAGTATTGGCAATTCATATTATCCTGCATTTTAAAACTAATGATTTTGACAAAAAAATCGAAATAGGAAAAGTAATTGAAATAGTGGTGGCATGTTTTGTGTTGTCTGGTGTTTCCGTTTGACAAAGAACATGAGTGGGGAGTGATATGCGGGGCTACCCGTGTGTGTGAATATCTATATTATTATGCAATTATAAATTACTTAGGGGGGTTTGTTTGTGTTTGGGTTTGGTTTGCATTAGGGGTGAGTATCGGAATCGGGTACCCGTCTTTGAAATCGGAACCGTCTTGAAACTGTCGGTTTCGGAACCGGAACCGAAATTCGGAATCGATCAGGACCGGTTCCGGTTCCGGTTTTCATTTTTTTGGAACCATTACCCGCTGGGTACCCGCTACCCGCCACTTTTAAATAAAAAATATTTTATATATTTATAAATAATAAATAAAAACTCAAACTTTCTAATTTGTTTATGTAATAATTTGTTTCTATCGGATTATTTTTTACCATTTGTTGTATTTATTACTTTAGATCGGTATTTTGTAGTTTATAATTACATTTTTATCGCATGCAATGTAAAAAAAAATCAAAAAAGTTGAAGACGGGTACCCGATATCGGAACCGGTTCCCATCGGTTCCGGTTCCAAAATATAAGGAACCGGTGTTAGCAGTTCCGGTTCCATGAAAAATAACCGGGTACCCGGTTATGCTCACCCCTAGTTTGCATGAGGGGGAGTGCAAATGCATGGAATTTCATACACTAGTGTACGAAATTTTTGGTACTTTAATAGGTGTTGATGTTAACTTGTGTGAGGATGACATTCACTCTTAGGGGTGCCATTAGCCTCCCCTTTGCAGGATTCCAATAGACTTCAAACAAGTTAGAATGATTAAGTTTATTGATCAAATTTTATTCAGAAGTTTGGTTTACTTGTGGAATGAAATTGAATTATACATATTTTATTATTCATGGATTTAATGATTCTATCAAAATTGAGAAGCAATTTAATTCCATTCCATTCAATTTTTACAAAAAGACAAAATAATCCCAGTTTTCCTTACTTGATCTGAAGCATTGCTAACCAACACTGTTCTGAACCACCCCTGACCACCGTCGATCTGAAACTTCGTTGACCACCACCGATTTGAACAACCATCGACCACCACCGTTCTGAACCAGTGCCAACTACTACCGATCTGAACCATATTTTAGGTTAAAATTGTTGGATGAATTAGATTGGTTCCTAGGTTCATAAGTCTTTTATGGTTCCTATACATAGAAAGGTTCAAATATAAAAGCTAAATATGACAGAGTCTACTCATATTTTAACCTTTATTAAGTTTTCAAAACCCGCTCTTCGTCCCATGATGAATGACATTCTTCTGATAAAGTTATCTCTTTAAAACTCATTCCAAGTAGTTAGAGTCACAAAGTTGCCATCCTTCAAGTACACCATTATGGTATAGACACACGTTGCATCATCAACGATTCCCATAATTTCTAACTATTTTGTGACTACCTAAAAGAACTCGTCAATGACTTTGTTTCTTTTTTGAGTTCTTCCTTGTTTTTAATCTTTTTCCATTATGAGTTTCTAGGTCCTTGCCATGCTTATCCGAGACTTACCTGGTAAGCGTTTGGTAAACTACCCTTTTAGTAATAAAACAAATAGATCTTAATAAATTGATAAACAAATTATGCAGATAAAGAACAAACATATTATACAGATAAAGTCATAAAGAACAAATATTGTGATAGTTAATTTAGTAAAAGTAACTTTAGTAATAGAATAGACACATTGTCAAAAAATGCTAAACAAAATTGTTCCTCAACAAAGCTTTTACGCCAAAATGGTGATAAATTACTAAAAAGAATTGTAGTTCAACAAAGAACAAACAAAATGTAGTTCAATAAATCATTATGCCCAAATTGTGATAAATTGCTAAAAGGAATTGTGATTCACCATATATATAGTGTACATATATAAGGGTTGGTTTAAACAAAAAAGTTAAATACCGTGAAAAGGTAAGAAGAGAAAGTTCATATTTAAATCTATGAAAAAAATTCGTTGAAAAAAATCTATTTGTAAACTCATACGTGAATTGACGCTACAAGTTATTCATATAGGTTCATATATGCATCTTCAATTGGATTTTTTTCAATTATTCACATATGAACATTTTCTTAACTTTTCCTTCTTACCTTCTCACTATATTTAGATTTTATATTTGAACCTCCAACTATGTATATATTGATGCTCCCCCTAGACCAAATCCTGGCTCCACCCCTGCAAACGTCCATATCAGTCAAAGGTTCTTCAAACCGGATGCATCTATTGGACTGTTCTTCTTTCATCCCCTCTACTTGTGCACACTTCTCTATAAAATTCACTTCTTATGATATCAAGCATGCTCTTGACATCTTCTGGAACTTCCATGTCTCCCGCCTCCAACACACCAAGTTGTTGGTGGAAACTCTTAAGACGACGTTTGCTATCATCAACTCATTCCTTCAGTTCTCAAGTCGAAATCTCAACTTCAACGACTCTGGCATCTAGGCTAGCGATCAACCCTTTGATTGGCTAGCCTTTTGCTAAAAGTCTTGGGATCTTCATGACGAGTCTCATTCCATCCTTGGGTATTCCTACCTCTAACCACAATAGTCACTTCTTCGTTGTTTACCATTGCTTTGGGTCAAAAAATGTTATGATATCACTTGTCATGGAGTTTTCAAATTGCACGCAAGCTACTAGGCAACCAAAACTCGAGAACACAAAGTCAAATTAGCAAACAAGAACTCTAAAGAGAAACAAAGAGTAGCAAAAGAGAATTTAATACTGTTATAGCTCTTACTTCACATGGGTACTAGTCTAGAAACATTATACTATATTTATAAAAAAAGATATAGAAACATACTCCTAGAAAGGTGAGCATTCTTTTAGAATATGCTTGGTAATTCTTCATTTCTCTACCAGGTTCCCCTATCAACTTGAAGTGTCTAGAATAATCCGACCTCTTAGGGGAACCTTCTTTGCATGACGTGACATTAAGATGACATTGTTGGGTCACCGATGATTTGGTGATGAACCACCTTCCTTTATATGAATGAATTTTTACAGGTTCTTTTGAAGGTCTGAAATATGCTTCAAGTATTGAAGAGTCAAAGACTATTCAATCAAGGGGTTGTACATCAAAAAGTGGAATTTTGGATGTATCAACCAACTTCAATATTCAGTCCATCTTGCCAAGTCAAGATTGGGTCACCAATATAGTGGGTCACTGATGGTACACTCAAAAGTCATCAAAAGTACTAAGGACATCAAATAAGATGAGGTCATCAAGTTTGATGTCATGGTCACCGACACTATGATATTGGTCACCGAAATTGCAGGTATATTTTCTAAGGCTGTGATATCAACTCACAAGGGTATACACTTTTGTCACTTAGTGAAAGAAGAAGTTATCAAGCAAAGTGTACACTTATCAACTCCAGCCTTATAAGGTATCCACCGATGTGATACATAGTGAGATGTATCACTTAGCAATTTCAAAGAGATAAGTTCTTGACTCACATCAATTGCAAGACACGTGAGCCAGCAAGAACTTGGGCACCAAGCCTTAATTAAAGACATTCTCTTTTATTCTTATAAAAGGAATATTTGTCTTTTAGCTAAAAGGCTTGATGGGACTTCACAGAGCATGAAGAAAAGAAGATAAAGTTATCTGACATTACGTGCCACAAGGAATGGTTCATCCATTATTCTAGTACAAAGGAAGTGGTCTCTTCCTTTGTCCATCAGATAATCTTCCAGCTAATGAAACCTTGACAATGTCCGTCCACTCGCATCCCATGTACATGGACACTATAAAAGGAGATGAAGTCCTTCCCAGAAATCTCACGCTTTCAACAAATCTTCAGAGTGATTATTTGTTTGACTGTGGCAAAGCTGTGTGCTATAACAGTATTGTTTTAACTTGCTTAGTGTAATAGTTAATTACTGTTATCTGTGTGTTTAGTTTGATAGAATAGTCTGCCTGTTCTTTTCCGCATCAAACTATCTGTGTGTAAATTTTTAATATTTATATTAAAAAATTTAAAAAGAGTATAATCTGTGTGTTTTATATTCAACCCCCCCTTCTACAAAACCCTCTCTTAGTTAGCCATCTCTCTTTGGGGACTAACAGACATAATACACATGTTGTTCATTTTCACAATGACCACCGCGACCACCACCACCACCGTTATTGCCGCCATCGGTCGATCTTTACACTTCTATGTGTTTTTGCATTTAAAAAGCAATTCTATTTGCGATTGGTTGGGGTTGTGATTGAATTAATCCAACTTTGGAACTGACAACTAAATGTTTTTAAATCAACCAAATAATACGAATATACTCATGGAGGTTAGAGTCCACACTTCAAAGATGTGGTTTGAATTTTCTTGTCAAAGTCAATATAATCAAGATATTTCCAAAGTCAAGTTACATGTTTTTCCCAATTGCCTTCAATTTGAAAAAGACATTTATTTAATAAATGATAATGTAGACATGTCTCATAAAATGTCTTAATGTAATTTTATGTTTGAGGCTTTTGTATTTTTTGTATTTCATTTTCTAAATTTTAGGTGTCTAAGTATTCATAATAAATCTTTGAGTGAACTTCACCACTGGTCCTTAAGGTTTAGTGATTTCTTTGAAAGTCGAAGAAATCTTCAATAAGTCAATATGTCGTCCCTCAGATTTGGGTTTTGCTTTGAACATGAGACATGGTCACTAACTCTGTCTATCATGTCCGTTAGAGTCAGGGGTAAAATCGTCCAACTATGTTTTTTTTTCTCCTTTTGTTTTTCCCTATTTTTTTTAAAAACCCTCAAACTATAGGGGCCAGTTGTAAATTTTGTAGAAACCATATCTCTCAACCTCATATTTTCTGGCGATAATCACAACAACAAATCGTGGGGAACCAAATCAAGCAGCAAATCGCCAGGAACCAAATCACAATAGAAACCATATTCCATGCCCATCTCCGTCTCCCAACCACCGTCCATCCGTGGCTAAACTCTCATCGACGGTCAAAAGAACACACAAAGACCAAGTCACGGGGACCAGATCACAAGGCCCTTAATGAACCTATCGATCCATCACCCATTCTCATCCCTGTTTATCCCATTGATCCAACACCCGTTCTCGTCCTTGTTTCTTCACCGAGATGGGTCACGATGGTAGGTTGGGGTCACTGAAGTCGTCCCTGTTGGACCCATGATGGTCGTTTATGCAAGTAACCGAAGAATCGACCATGTTGCTTCACTTATTGAAAGAGATGGTCCCTCTGTATAAACAATTTCAAATCATCCATGTGTAATCGATGGTCCATACAGATCGTCCTGTGTAAACATTTTCAGATATGTTAAACCATAGATTAAGAACCTGCAACTTCTTCAAATTCGTGACTCCAAACCAAGAACATTGATTATGTTTTGCAGTTTTCTAGCTTGAAAGCGTGTTGTAAGGATCATAACTTTTCTCTGAAAAGTCAACAACTTCACTAGAAACCTCTGTTGGTGATGATTGGTTTCAAAACTGGTTTGGACAACACCTCTCCTTATTTGTGGGTTTACATAGATTCAAGGTTTGATAGATTAGATGACTTTTTAATTTACATGGGTTTTGGTTGTGTGATTTAGATTTACGGTTTTGCTTTAGATTGTTAATTTAGGGTTTGACATTTTTGCATTGCAATTTTGTTGAATAAATTGATACAAGCTTGTTCTACATTGTTCATCATTGTTCTTGGGTTTTGTTTGTAATTTTGTATGAATTAATTTCGATTTTAACTAACACAATTGGTCCTTAGAATTTGATAGTTTTTACAAAAATAAGAAAAACAATATAAAAAGTGCAAAAGGAAGACAAACCATGGTTTGGACGATTTTACCCTTGCCTCTAACACACGTAATAGACGGAGTTAGTGGTCAGGTCCTATTTTCAAAGCAAAATCTAAAGCTAAGGAACGACATCTTAACTTATTGATGTTTAATTTTTCAAAGAAATCACTAAATCTTAAGGACCAAAACTTAAGTTTACTTTAAATCTTTTCTTGTTTGAACCTCACATTCAATGGTGAGATTTGGATGGCTTAGGTAACATAATTGTTGTTCCATTCTTGAGCACTTAGTACTTGTTAGATTGAAAAACTTTGTTTAAAGAATTTATCATGACGTCTTCATATAACCAGACCCGTTTATGATATTTTATACGTCCTGATGAGATGTAAACCAATTGACTATTCAGTGTAACATTTTATGTAAACCAATAGAGTTTTCATGTCACATCATGTTATTGTTTTCAACATCATTTTAAACTTTTATGATTAAAACAAATTTTTTAGGAACCGTTAATCTTAGAATCAAAAGTCCATCTAGGTTTATTCTTGTTTTACAAATAGGAGATTACATAAAAACTATGCATTCAATATTAGATATAAGAAGTTAATAATGTATTAAAAAATAAGGATAATTTTGAAATCCCAAATATAGATATAAGTTAGATCGTCTCATATAGTTGATAGGTTTTTTTTTTCTTTTCAAAATGCAGAACTTTTCTTAGTTAATAACAAGAAATATTCTACATTGTAATATGAAAAATAGAATTCATAACCACAAAGATGGTGCCTCAATGGTTTGAGCTTGTGTTCCAAAGATCAAAAGGTACCCGGAGATCACAAGTTCGAATCCAGGGAGGAATAAAAATCCCCTTGTGGCCATGGAAGATCAATTGCAGCGACTCCGGGCTACCAATCGCAAAGCCGGTGGTCGTTCTGGGATTAGTCGGCTCGCATAGCGGGTTGGATATCCAGGTTAATAAAAAAATAGAATTCATTCAGATGGAATAATCAAAAAAGTAAGTGGAAGATTAATGATGGAGAATGTAAACATAACAATATTTTCTAGGCAAAATAGTTTTGAATTTTAGTAGTAGATAAAAGACTTAGAAAAATAATAAACAATATTATAAAATGAATAAGCAGTTAGTTTTTTTACATATTTTTTCCTCTAATATAATTAACTAATACATGTTTGGGCCCTTAATATAATAGTAAATTCTTATTGGGTCATATTAGAAACTAAAAGATTTTTTTATTACTACTATATATTACTAGAAGGGTACTCGTGCAATGCAGCGAGATACATCTCAATTTTAAGTTTCTTTTTAATTTTTTTCTCTATCGATATTCTAATGATTTTATGTGGTTTTGAGAAAACGATTTTAATGTTTCGTTTAAAAGTTCTCGTTTTTTATGTAATTTATTTAATTTAATTTAGATTTAATAACGAACTAATTTATTTTTGCTTTGATAATATAATTTTTTATAAAGATAATAATTAAGTATTCTGTTAGAACTTAATGATTATCTTAATTATAGTTTAGATTTTTTATATTTAAAATTAGATGTTTATCCTGTATTTGATTATGGTTATCCGTAGTTAGTTACATGAATTTAGAAATGAAGCTTTAGTAAGTTGCATTTACGCATAATTTACTTGTAATCTTAAAAATTAAGTAATTAAAAAGTTGTTTTTAAGAGTTTTTGGTCAAATGCTTTATAATATAGTATAGATATACAAGAAAATTGGACCCCTATTTATTGTGGGCCGGGACGTACGTCTGGTCCATCCAGGGGCGGAACACAAGCCTTCTAATTAAGAGGGCCGAACCCAACAAAACATCTTCATTGATAAACTCAATTCATTATAAAAAAAACTGTGTGACAGGAGAATAGAACCTATAACCACATAAACAGGGGCCATATACACATAACCACCTAAGTTAAGCACAATTCATTAATAATATTTATAATATCTAGTATTTAAGGGATAAAACGCAGGGGCCATGGCCCCCCTAGGCCCCTATTGTATTCCGCCTCTGGATCCACCCTTCTCTAGGGACGACACATCATATAACAGATATAGTTATTGATCATATTTTTTAAATACTCTGTTTCAACGTTTGTAACAACAAGCCAATTTATTGTTAGTGTGTAGTCGATATAATATTGACTTATCCTGCATTTTAAGTACATAATCACTATTTTTTTCATCAAATATATAAATGCAAATTATTTTGGAAAGGGAGCCAATGAAAATAGGTAAATTGAAATGCAAGTAACATTCTTCAGTTGGAAAACACAATTATTAAGGTCCCCTCAAAACCTTTCATATACATTGAATAATCACTTTATAACAATTTAACACTACCTTAATTAGTAAAAAATATATATTTTAAAATTGAAGTTAATATTATGTAAGTAAAAGTTAGAATAATCTTTTTTAAATAATCTATAATGTAGTTATTGTTATTTCAATTCTAATACACACACATATATATATATATAGAAGAAGGTTCAAATGAGAACTTTGTATTTTTAAAGGAACAAAGGGACACTTGTGGATCACATATGATGTGGATCACAATTTGTTCCTTTGTTTCTTTAAAGATGAGTAGTTCTCATTTGATCCCTCCCCTATATATATATATAAATATTATTTCAAGCTTAGGAAAAAAACTAAACATGAATTATCATTGTTTAGGGGTATGTTTAATAAACTAGTTGATAACTTACATGTTGATCAATAAGTTTGTTGATAAATTAATCATGTTTAACGAAACCTAATTAACAAGCTAGATGGCAATGCAATATGATATGTTAAAAAGTTACTAAAAATTTAATATTAAATGATATAATTAAAACAAATCAATAGCTTTTTATAACACTCACAAGTAAACAAAAAGATCAGCTAGAGAGAAATAGATAGATAGATAAAAAGATTTACTTAACGCATACCTTGATTTAGTTGAAGCTGACGGATTTCGAAAGGAGATTATCTCACGTATGTTTGATCTTCAAGAAGTTTGGGGTCGTACACAAGTTTGATAGGTAAAAGGCTGACGAAAACAAAAGTGAAAAAACCCGTGATAAATACAACCATATGGTTTTTGGTCATCTCCATAACACATAAAGAATATAATTGGAAAAAAAAAACAAACAAAATAAATTTCAATTAAGCCAATTGAAACATTGTCATAACTTATAAAGAACTTAAAAAGCCAACTTATAGACTATCTAACGAAAAAAATCAATAAATTAATAAATAACTTAACTTATGATTATAAAATATTTTCTAGATAAATCATATTAACGGTAGAGTGAGTTTATTTTATTGTTTAACAAAAATGTTACAAGAAAAAGAGTTAAAAAACTATATTATCATAAAATCAATAAAATATTCATTATTTAAAAACAAATATCATCTGAATTAACACATAATTTAATTTTGAAAACAATATAAAATCCTTTAACATTTCATTACAAATTTACAAATCAAAATCATTAAATTATTAAAAAACAAATTATTTTTTTTGATTTTATAATCTAAATATTAATGATTGTAGAAAAATCTTGATTTGATTTGGTTTGGAAGGCTAATAATTCTCTTGTCATGGTACTTTACCAACACTCAACCACTTTGTAGTGACCCACATGCAAAGTACTCATATTAAAAACCACCACGCATCCATTCATATTCATTTCAATTAAATAACCATGTGCTTGCCACCAATATAAACTCTTTAATAACTAGAAACTTAACTAAATATAATTCTTCATTTTCGTCCTATCGAAATTTAACTAAATCGCGTAATTTGTTCGACATATAGTTGAGTTGTCGATAAAGTGTTAAACGGGCATCAAGAAACAGAGGTCAGAGGCTCGGGTTTGAACGTGATGGAAATGATGACACTGACAGTCCAGGTGTTAAAAAACTATTAGAAATTATGTTCGTTGATTGTTCATCCAGGAATCTTGAACGATTGACTTCAGAGTCCATTTACGTCGGTTTTGTTCTCTGGGTCCCAATGATTTGTTAGTTGGCCTGTTTGGGCATCCACGATGCACGATTCTTAGTCGAATTATTAGAATCCAATACGTGTCCATCTGTTTTTTTTTATAACTACATGTATCCAGATCGGTTTACATTCACCTTAATTAATCATGAGTTCTTAAAGTTACTAGTCAGAAAAAACTATGACAGTCCGAAGAAGACTCAAACCGATGATCAATTGAAAAACAAACCCAACACTATACCTGTTGAGCAACCCCTATGGTTGACATATCCATCTATTCTAAACATGATTAACCAAGGGAGAAGTTTTAATATCAACCGTTAGGCAATTCCAAATTGTATCCAACCCGTGTTTGGTTCATGGATTTTGAAAAAATTAGAATAGTTAATTATTTTGACCAAATTCCAAATCCTATGTTTAGTTTGCATAATGAAAATATAAGAATCTTTTGAATTTCACTTAATTTCACAAATTAATGAATTCATCGTTACTTCGCATAAGTGAAGGAATTGAATTCATCTCTTTGCATCCAATTTAACAAACACCGCCCCCACTCCCGCCCCAACCACGACCATGCTATGAACTATCACTGTCAAAACCCAACCCCCAACCCCTAACCCCCCCAACCACCATAGCCTCCGTCACAACCGCTACCCACCTAAACCCCCTACTCACCACTGACCACCATGCCACTATTGTCGTCGTCACAACTGCCACCACCACACACAACCACCCCACCCCGCCCACCCAACCACCATGCCATTACTATGATCGTCACAACTACCACCCACCCTACTGACTACCATGCCACTATTATCGTCGTCACAGTTGAAATATGCAAAAGATGG
Organism: Silybum marianum; assembly: GCA_036898165.1. NCBI lineage: Eukaryota > Viridiplantae > Streptophyta > Magnoliopsida > Asterales > Asteraceae > Silybum > Silybum marianum. The sequence continues at coordinate 15,543,266 of CM072537.1, read as the reverse complement.
TCCAAACACCAATATTTACAAAAATAAAAATCAGGAAATGGGGATATTGACAAAAAAAAAGCAAAGAAAAAGTTATAGCACACTGAAGATGATATCTTTAGATTCTTGATGATAAAAAAAAAAGGATGAAAAGATTCCAGACAAACAGAATATGAATTAATGTGCTTTACATCTCTACTTTCAAGCCTTACAACAACAAAAGAATTGATTCAATTCTAAGCAGTGGAAGAAGTTGTTTCTGGTGACTCAGCAGCAGCAGCGGCAGCCGCTCGTTTCTTAGCAAAATATTCATCAGCACGAGCAATGTTCTTAGCAACAGACGGTTTTACCCATTTCTTTCGGCCTGGCAAAACCGTCAATGAACAACCAGCTGCTTCAAGCTTCTCTTTTGCTTGTGCAGAAAACGCACGAGCCTTGAAATTCAATTTTACACTCACTTCACCATCACCAAGAATCTAAAACCAACAGATGGTTATAAGTAATCATCAAAGTAACTAAATTTTACTAAACTATATATATGTATATATATACACACACACATATAGGGTTAGGTTCAAATGTGAACTCAATTTTGGTTGTGAACGTAAGGACGAATCTCAGCCACACATCTTCGGTTATGGTGGACGCGATCACGGAGGATTGACGCGATTCATGGGAGGGTGGAGATTATTAAAGGAGGGGAACCAGGTCAAAGCCGCCTTTATTGACCGGATAAGTGGCTGAGATTCGTCCTCACGTTTACAGCCAAAAATGAGTTCACATTTGAACTTTCCTCCACACATATATATATATATATATATATATATATAGGGGAGGGATCATACAAGAAGACCCCTCATTTAAAGAAACAAAGAAACACATATAGGACCATATGATGTGGGTCCCACATAATATTAAATCATATTTGATTCAATGGGGTCCACCATTGAATCAGATATGATTTTATATTGTGTCGGACCCGCATCATATGTGGTCCTAAGGTTGTTCCTTTATTCCTTTAAAAATGCAAAGTTTTCATTTGAACCTCCCTCTCTCTCTCTCTATATATATATATATATAATGAAAATAAAATATAAGTTAAGTTCGAATATTGAAACCGGCTTCTGACTTTGTTACATGCATATATAATCGTATGTATTTGCAACATTTAGTCACAGAATGAGCGGAACAAAAACTTAATAATATTCTAGTTTTGTGCACGTGATGAGGCATGCTTCAAAATACAGCAGTTGGGCTAAAAGTCAACTTTTAACTTCTAGGGGCAGAATGGTCATTTTATAGCTAGACGGGAAAGGTCTTGGGTCTAACTAGCTAATAGTTCCTACATCTCAACGATATCCAGAACAAACAAGGCCCATCTCCAAAATTAAAATTAATGAAGAACCAAATAGTAAAAAACTCAAAAGAATCAAGAACATATTTTCCAAATAACTGTTTGGCTGTTTCTCCATCAAGGGTGCTGTATGAATTAAGCTAAATAATGATAACTGTTTGTTTGTTGTGCTAAATGAACTGTCTGAATGACATAAATGACCATTTTTACTTTTTCTTTTTTTCCATTTAGCTCATACTTTTGTATAATATGATTTTAAAACAAATGGAGGATTACAACAATTCAATTTTGCCCATCATAAATGCAGAATTTTTATATCATATTTACCAAGTGAAGGTGCAATGTTACATATTTAAGATGCAAAAATGTCGAGCTGAGTAATTGCGAATGCCTATTTACATTGCAGTTTCTCCTTTACTGAGGAACAAGACGGTTTTGTTTTAAAGGAAATAAAAGTTAAATAATGTTACTGAGACCTTGTTATTTTCAATCACATAATACAATTAGCAACTTTTAACAATGTTTATTGCCATTAATGTCAAATGCCCAAACTATTACATACACACTTGTATAGTTGTTATCGTTCCTGTTGTCATATTTATATAATTTTGACATATTCTCTTATCGATTTTCGGCATGAAACCTTACAAAATGGTCATATTTCAAGGATAGGTCCCAATCCTAACTTTTGCTGGTGTAAATTTTCTTAAACCAATAGGATTAGGATATCAACTAAATAGTCTAATTGTTAGAATAGTTTATGGCTCAAATTTCAGAAGGAAAGTTGGTCGCCAACTTTTATAAACATTTAAGGTAGCAGATGGAAATATTCAATGGTTATACCTAGCTTCAATACCCTCAATCGTGTTGAGTCACATGGAGATATATCAAGATGCACAAAGTACAAAAATATTGTGGAGAAGCATATATGGTAACATTTCGACCAAAATATTAAATATTGAGGTCTGAATACCATTTTAAGGCTCCAACTCATCTACAGTCCTTAATCTTGGTGAATGAAATTTTTGATGGATTCACAAGGTTGCTAAGAAATTGCTCCTTTTTTGTGCAAAAATTAACAAAAAGAGATACCTAAAGTGCACATTATAATAAAGGTGCAAATGTTGTAGAAAAAAATGTTAATCATCCCTACTCATATCAATTGTCAAGCATAGACTTAAAATTGTTGGGTGACAATACAACAAAATCGATAATTTAGAGTCTAGATCTTCTTATGAAGGGTTGTATTGAATTGTAACTTCTAACGTAAGAAAATACATTTACAAATATTAGACTGATGACTAAAATCATTTAGGTGGCGTTTGTTTTTTAAGAGGTGTTGAAGTCTGAAGTCTGATTTCAGTTCTGAAATGGTGATAAAACGTCTACACGAATCAGACATAAGTGGTGATTAAGAGCTTAAAATGAAAAAAACAAACAAGGCCTTAGTCTTGTTGGTGCTTTGGAGTCTCTTTTGCATTATCTCATTATCCTAGTAGAATTGGTACATTAACCTTCTTAAAAGTATTTCTAGTCCATCAACTAAGAACAATAAGCATATTGGGTTATTCATCTTTACTTTTTCTTCTTGGTTGTAATTTTGTTGGGCCTGCAATATGGCCTCATATGTGGGTTAATTGCAGCATTATCTTTTAGCCAAATATACATAAAGAACAATGTTCAATTATAGTAATGCTCATGGATGCAAGCAAATTGTTGAGCCATGTAAATTACTCTTTTCCTGCATTTGTGATTGTGTGTGTGATTAACTTTTATCAATCCTAAAACATATCACATTTCTCTATTAGCAACTTTAAATTGGATGAGAAATATTTGATTTTCAGTGATTGAAATGCGAAAGATTTGTTTGATATAATTTGATTACCTTCAGAGGAAGCCTCCTTTCTCTTCCTGATGGATTGATTAGACCCTTTTCTTTCAGTGACTCTAGTGAAACCTCTTCCCCTTCTTGAAATCCTGCAGTTTCTATGTCTTTCAAGTTCACTGGAACATATTTTGATAGTCCAGCATGCATACCTTGATTCAATTGGAAAAAAAAATGAAGTAATATGAGTTAGCATAAAGCATAAATTGGCAAGAAACACAAGCGATTACTAAAGATTTTAGACTGATTTCTAGAAATAGTCAATCCAGCAACAAACATTTCAACAAACACGTGGTGGGTGTACATATTTCAAGTATCAAAAGATCGAAAATTCACTCATAAAATCACCTTAAAACGCTAAATAACCAGAAGAACAAGAAGGATTAAAAGTGTTTTTTGCATTACCTCCCGCAATACCCCTCAATTTGGGAAGCCGACGGTAAAGAGGCATCTGACCACCCTCAAAACCCTTGCGAACACCGGGACCAGACCTCGATTTCTGACCTCTCATTCCAAACCCACAGCTCCCACCTTGACCAGCGGCGTGTCCTCTACCCTTTCGTTTCGCTTTCTTTCTCGAACCCGGTTGGGGACCCAAATTGTCGAGCCGGAATCGGACATTGGAACTCACAACAACCGATGGAATCGGAGACGAAGAAGCTACAATTAAGGATTTCCGTTGTTGTTGAACGCTACTGCTGTTCTTGTAATTGCGTATAGAAGGAAATTGACAAACTTTTGAGCTTAGATTTCTGACATTGCCCTGTTTGTCAAAGATAAGAGTAAGCAAGATACGTATAGCCACAATTAATAGCCGATACCAAATTAGCGATAAAAAAAGAAAAGGAAGAACATACCTTGAAATTAGAAGAATGGTGGGTGAGTAAGGAGGAGGGTGAGGGAAGGGAGAAGACGGAAGCCATTGGAGGAGAAAGCTCCTGTGAGTTTTAGTTTTGCATTCAATTGTGTTGCAAAGAGATGATGTGAATGGATATGATGACAACGATGATAATGTCATCGGGTTTTTTTTTGGGGGATATTTGGGCCCATTACAGGAAATTCAATATGGGCTCACAATGTGTACAATTGAAAGCCCATTTCACTTTGATATAAATAAAAACCAATCTTTTTTTTCATTAGGTCAGCATTTAACCATGTCTCAAGAGCATTTTTAATAAAATTATATTTAAAGATAACACACACACACACACATATAGGGACGGGTTCATACAAGAACGGTAACAAAGAACGAGAATGCGATGAGCTTTTTTCATGTATAAGATCACATGTGATTTTGCACTAACTGTAGCGGACGACTTTTGAGGCTACTTAAGTCGCATGGAAAGTCGCCTGCATCATTTATGATTTTGTACATGAAAATTTTCATGTACAAAATGATTGGCTGAGAATTGTCCTCGCATTCTCGTAAATTGTTACCGTCCTTGCATGAATCTCTTCCTATATATATATATATGTATGTATATAGAACGATAATCAAATAAAAACCATTAAAATGTTAAAGACTGTAAGGACTAATCTCAATCATCGAAGGATTTTATCAAAGGTCACAAAAAGTGATGACATTTTTCGTAATAATAGTCAAACACATGTCCAATCTCATCTCTTATTTGGAAGCTGATCACCGCCATTTCCCTTTCTAAAATCAAATCCCTAAAAGAAAACTCAATACCATCGCCACTGGCATTCTAGTTGGTTATTTGAAGATCCAAATGATCGACGATATTTTCAATGGTGGCTTACGACGACAACGACCCCGAGAAACAACGTCGCTACCTCCATCGCCTTCTCGAAGATGCTTCGTCGGACGACGACGAAGGCAGAGGCGATCCAACTTGCCGTTCACCGACATCCAAGAACAAACCCAAACCGTCAGTCATCCTCACACGAGAAAGCCCTAATCACTCCGATCTCACGTTCTGGAGGTCGCCGCCGGCATCGATATCGTCGATAGTTTCAGTTTGGGTTAGAGTATCATGAGAGCTCACTTGTCGGTAGTTATGGCTATCCTCCACTTTCACACAGTGTAAGTTTTATTTTGATTTCATAAAAAAGAACTCCAAAACGAGATGTTTTTTTAAACAAATATTAAATCAAATCCATTTTTTTCTTCGATTGTCTGACTTGTTTAGATTTTTTTTTCATAATTAATTAAATTAAGGTCGTGAATTTGAATTTCATTTCTAACTCTCTAACAAGTTATTTATCAACAGAATTTGAATTTCATTTCACACAGGTGGCCAAATGCTTGTAATTTATCTATCAACAGATTCAAGATTTAGAGTTTGGTTTATACAAATTAATAGGTTAGGATTTTAGGTGACAAAAATTGTATTTGATTTCATTATATAGGTGAAAATAGATTACGGATGAAATTTATATTTGATTTCATATGGTGAACTAACATGTAAATGAGCATTATGTATAGATTTCATTTGGTGAAATATCGTATTTACGAGAGTTGTGGTTTATTTCATGAGGTGAAAATAAGTTGATTATGTGTTTCACCTGGTGAATCTCTATATGTTTCATCCGGTGAATCTCTTTGTGTTTCATATGATGAATCGTATTTCATATGGTGAATCTGTGGCGTGTTTCATATAATGAATGAATATGTATGTTTCACCCGGTGAATCTTTTTACCAAAATGACGATTATGTCCTTTATTTAATTAAAAAGAGTTTTTAATTAAAATCATAAGATCTAAGGCTTAGATCGGTCCTCATGATTTTTAATATTTTTTTGGTTTTTATTTGATTTAATCCCTATTATATAGGGGCTTAATCTTTTGAGAACCCCATTTTTTATGATAACTTGAGAACCATTATAAGCCACCCATTTTAATTAAATTATTTTATTAATTAATTAAACCTATACGGATAATATAGTAATATTAACTAAAATGACAACTCATCAAAATAAATAATTAATTAATGTGAAATCTCATACAAGATTCTCTCTAAATCGATGACATACCCCCAAATCTCTCTCTCTCTCTCTCTCTCTCTCTCTCTCTCTCTCTCTCTCTCTCTCTCTCTCTCTCTCTCTCTCTCTCTCTCTCTCTCTCTCTCTCTCTCTCCATATTATTCATTAATTAAAACCCTAAAAATTGTTCTCTCTCCTTCAAATCTTCAATATTCGAATCGCCTGAAATGCAAAAGCTATCACTACCATGTACTCCCAATACAAACACTGATTCTTGCAATCCATCAGCATCGAAACAAAAAGAAAAACAAAACCATCTTTGATGAAGGTTTTGATAAATATAGAAGACGAAGATGTTTACAAGAGTCATTGGCTTTGTAAAAAACATGAATTAATTCTCCAACTCCTCTGGACTCAAGAGTAGCGACAAAGATGTTTACAGATCCCCTCTAAACTCAATGTATGGTTTCTTGGTTAGGATTATTTTTGTGATGCTTCTACATCAGATCTTGATTTTTTTTCTTCTGCACTTTTTTGTTTATGTTTTAGATCTATGAGGATTTTATTTTATGAAGTTTTGGGTTCTTTCTTATATTGAATATTAGTGGGTAAACGTCCTAAGTTATGGCACATAATACAGGTAAAGTTGGAACTAAATAGTTGTTCACTATGTGTTCACCTTCTTCATTTGTTCACCTTTGTCTCCTTGTTCACTATGTGTTCACCTTCTTCATTTGTTCACCTTTGTCTCCTTGTTCACTATGTGTTCACCTTCTTCATTTGTTCACCTCTGTCTCCTTGTTCACTATGTGCTCACTGGATAGATAACATTTTCACCAGCAATATACACACTGTGAACAACCTTTGTTCACAATATACATGCTCACGAGATTGAAAACTCAAATATAAAACTCTTGTACTTGAACGTAAAATTGAGAGGGAGGGAGAGGGAGAGGGAGAGAGAGAGAGAGAGGACAGGAGAGGAGAGGAGAGGAGAGGAGAGGTATTTATCATATACTTATATTGCCTCTCAATTAAAGTTAAGCGTCAAATATGGAAGTCTGTTTTTAAAGATTTTGTTATTTATTTTTAAATATTAAATATATTGTGAGGCTAAGAATGGTTCTCAAGTTATCATAAAAAATGGGGTTCTCAAAAAAAGGCCCCCCTATACACACACACACACACATATATATATATATATATATATATATATATATATGGGGAAGTTCAAATACAAACCAGTTAAATGTTACAAATCAATATATAAAAAATTTCATGATTTTTTTTTCATCAAATGCTATGATTTAAGATATTATTACACATATGGTTGTTTCACTTTGTGAAAAAATTACATGTGAAACTTTTACATTATGAAACAAATACATATGAAACTTTTTAGTAAAAAATATATGAGAAACTTTCAACTTATGAAAATAAGTACATGTGAAACTTTTACATTACGAAACAAATATATGTGTAATAATATCTTAAATCATAACATTTGATGAAAAAGATAATGGAAAAATTCATTTTTATATTGAGTTATACGAGTTTGTATAGTTTGTAATATTTAACTGGTTTGTATTTGAACCAACCTCTATATATATAGAGCAATAATAAAATAAAAACCACAAAAAAGTTATAAACTCGTGAAAACCAATATAAAAATAATTTTTACATGATTTTTTTTATCAAAACCTATAATTTAAATTATTTAATATGTGAATCCAAAAATATGCGTAAAAAAATATTAATATGGTGAAATAAATACATGTAAAGGTTTCATGTTATGAAACAAATATATGTGAAATAATATATTAAATCCTAGCATTTGATGAAAGTAAATCACGAAAAAACTTATTTTTATATCGGTTTTCACGAGTTTATAACTTTTTTGTGATTTTTATTTGATTATCACTACATATATATGTATAGGGGAGATTTCAAATACAAACCACGTCAATTCGTACAAACCGTACAAACCGCGTGTTTCATTGTTTTTTTGAATAATTTTTTTTTCATTAAAGTGTTTAATATGATGAATTTGTTTCATATAATTCTTTTCTTCATGAAATTATTTTTCTTTCTACATGAAAATGAATTGATTCATGAAACTCTCAATTTGATAAATCTTGTTTTACGTATTCTTGATTCATCAACCTTCATGTATTCTTGATGAAATTTTTTCATATATTATTGACTAATCAACCCTAATAATTAAGAAAAAGTGAAAAAATTTTAAAAAAATATTGGTTGCATGCGGTTTGTACGGTTTGTACGAATTGACATGGTTTGTAACGGAAATCAACCCTATATATATATAGATGCATATATATGCTTGAGATCACATGAGACCAGCCTGTTTCTGTTTTACACTTAATCTTCACAGCAAAAGCAAAAACAATGTAAGGTAAAAAAAATGAACATTCACAACCGTAACGGTTTCTTCCTTGTAAATCATCACCATCCTAACAGTGATACTTGCGATTTGGTCCCTGCAAATTGTGTTCACTCGAGATCTCCGAGATACAAATATCATCACTGTGATTTCTCCATCAAAATTTATGGTGACCTCCATCACCGTTTAAGCAAAACCATAAACCAAATTGATTAAAAACAAGGACTAGAAGGCTTCGTTCCTATCGGTGTGTATACCTAGAAAATATTTTAACTTCACTTTCGAACATATATAGGGACACAAACACACATCAAGAATACGAAGAAGTTGGGTAGTCGATTTGTTCGTAAAAATGAGTTGTTTTTAGTGTGTTTGTGCAAGATTTTTGTGTTATTGGTCAACAGAGACGACGATGGCTGGAGCTCGGCAGCAATTGGGTCTTAACTTTCTGAGTTTTCCTGTGATGTAGTCCCTCTTACAAACCTTAGATGGTTTCAATCTAAGATTTCCAGGTGATTTTGGACCATCGTTTTTTCTCACGGAAACTTCGCTGTTGGAAAATCTCACCGGAAAACACCCAGGGACCAATTTCATAGGACCTACAATCACAACTCCGGCGAAGCTCACCTTCATCGACCTGCAACTCCGGCGAAATTCAACTCATGCGTGTGTTATAGGTGTGTGTTTTATTTGTCACACTCGATCTATTTTAATGGTCTCTGTATATGAGAATTGTAGTTAAATAGAAAACGGAAATAACTCACGGTCTTGTTACTGTACACCTTAATACAAGACCATCGATCATTTTTTGCAACTTCAACGAAGCCTCATGCTGAGACGATCTTTCCTACTTCTTTTCTTTCTCCAACTATGGTAACGATATCACAGAGACGATATCACAAGCCTATCACAAGGACGATCTCACCAAACCATCACCGGACCGGAAAACTCCCTGAGAGTTCATCGCCTGCCATATTTCACAAGCCTATCAGTGATGACATGCTCACGGTGGTGGAGACGAAGACAAGATGATCACCGGAGGTTTAGGGGTCGAAGTATGTGCATTATATATATATATATATATATATACCTATATTAGTTAGTTATGTACTTCGTCCCTATAGTCAGCTTGGTTTTATAAAAAGTAAGAAAAAACAAAAAACATGGTTTGACGAAAATACCCCTACCTCTAACGAACATAATTGACGGAGTTAGTGACCAGGTCCCATTTTCAAAGCAAAATCCAAACCTAAGAGACCACTTCTTGAGATGTTAAAGTTTAGGTACCACTTAAAAAAAACACTATACCTTAAGGACGAAAACTATAGTTTACTCTATATATTTTTTATTTTTTCATTTTAGTAAGATTGTTCAATTTTTTTTATATAAGACAATGATTTCACACTAAAGGGCCTTGTGATACAACTATAAATTCTACTTGAAGATTCATCTCAACATAAAGATTCACAAGTAAAAAACACATATAGTTTTAAAAAAGTATAGTTACTGTATGTTTAAAGTAATTAACTAATAATTTTATCAAATTTTTTCTTAAACTCATAATTAAGGCATTTGCAATCCAACTTTTAAAAATAAAACACTAAAAATTGTGAGTCTGGTGAACATTAAAAAAAATCAATTTCAACCAAAAAAAAAACTAGGAGCCTTTTACCAAACGTTTACCGTATAAGCTTTTACCAAGTCAAATTACCTTATCGGTGAATAGAACAAAGACCAAGAATCTTACACGGTAAGAGAAAGACAAGGACCAATAGTCTTATCGGGTAAGTGAGTACGACGACTCTTACCATGGTAAATGCTTACCGGGTAAATTGTTGAATCCGGTACCATTTTTGATGGACTAAAATCTTACCTGGTAAGTAAGTCATAGTGTTGAATTATACTGTAAGCGTTTACCCGGATAAACCTTTGGTAAACAACCCCTTAATATCAATTATAGATGATTATAAAAACTTAAGATTAACTTAATTTTTGATTTTATGGAGACCAAATTTACTGACCTCCAAATATAAAGACCGTCTTTTTTTTACCTCTATTTTATTTAGTGTTTTAGTGTTGGGTTTAGGTAGAATTAAAAAGTATGAACCTACTTTTAAAAGTAGACATTTATTTTATACCATATATATATATATATATATAAATATATATATATATATATATATAGGGGCGGGTTCAAATGAGAACTCAAATTTGGTTGTAAACATAAAGACAAATGAAAGCGCGACACGTGTCATATTCAGACGGAATAATCAAATAAATATTCAGACTGAATAAAACTGAATATAGTATTTATTCAGACTGAATAAATATTATATTCAGTTTTATTCGGTCTGAATATTTCTTTGATTATTCGGTCTGAATAATCTATATTCAAACAAGTGTTGTGCTCTCATTTGTCCTCACGTTCATAACCAAATTTGAGTTCGTATTTGAACTTTCCTCTCCCCCCCTCTCTCTCTCTCTATATATATATAGGGTTGATTTCCGTTACAAACCACGTCAATTCGTACAAACCGCATGCAACCAATATATTTTTTTAATTTTTTTTTTCACTTTTTCTTAATTATTAGGGTTGATTAGTCAATAATATATGAAAAAATTTCATCAAGAATACATGAAGGTTGGTGAATCAAGAATATGTAAAACAAGATTCATCAAATTGAGAGTTTCATAAATCAATTCATTTTCATGTAGAAAGAAAAATAATTTAATGAAGAAAAGAATTATATAAAACAAATTCATCATATTAAACACTTTCATGAAAAAAAATTATTCAAAAAAACAATGAAACACGCTGTTTGTACGGTTTGTACGAATTGACATGATTTGTATTTGAAATCTCTCCTATATATATATATAATATATAGAGAGAGAGAGAGAGAGTAAACTACGATTTTTGTCCCTATCGTTTGTTGTTTATAACGATTTTCGTCCCTGGTCTTTAAAAATTGCTTTTTCTGTCCTTGTGGTTACTATTTTATTTCCATTTTCACCCCTGATGTTAACTATGTAAGGGTCAGTTAAGTTGAGGGTAATTTCGTCCTTTACTTTTTGGTTTAAATAAATAAAAGTATATAATTATATATAGAATAAATGGTTACTAAACCCTAACCAGAAAATACCCCCCTTCCCAAAACCATCGGCGCTTGTCTCCTCCCGTTCTCATCTTTATCTCCGGTGAACATCGTCACCTCCAACCGCCGTGTGCGAACGACAATATCCTTCCACAGGTTTCATCCCACCTATCTTTTCCCCATGATGTCTTCTCTTTCTCCCTCTCTTTGCTCTCTCTTGAACTGCCTTGTTCCACCGCCCTCGGCACTGTTCAACCCCAACCGAACCACGTCGATATCGATATTCACTCCTGATCTCCACTTTGTTTTTCCCTTCTGTTATCAATCTTGTTTTTGGTTTTTGTTATCGATCTTATTTTTGGTGTTTGTTATCGATTTTTTGTTTTGGGTAATCGATTTCATCGTACTTTCCAGATTGAGCAATATGGTCATCTTTGATTACCAATTGATGCATTATGTAAACAATCTTCTGGTCTAGAAATTTTATCAAACATTTCTATAACGAAAAAAAAAAGATTCAGATTAAGAAAAAAACCCATATACCAAAGATGTAAACCGAATGAAAAGTTCAATAAAAGTTTGTATCTTGAACATATGTGCGCCGGTATGACCATCCACCGTACGAAATGGACCTTTCTTTTGTTTTGTTTTTTTGGTGGGAGATTGGTACTTGAAGCAAAAGAGAGTTTTGTTGGTTTTAAAAACCATAAGCTTTGAAGGATGCTGGCTTCAAGTTTCAAACTACGGTGACAGGATATGGTGTTCATCGTCTACGGTAAGCACTGGCGGAAGATGCGACGGATCATGATGGCGCCGTTTTTCACCAACAAAGTTGTTCAGCAGTACAGGCACCGGTGGGAGCCGTAGGCGGCTGCGGTAGTGGAGGATGTGAAGAAGAATCCAACGGTGGCGACGAATTATTTCATGATCCAAAAACGGTTACAATTGATATGTATAACATGTTTAGAATCATGTTCGATAGGCGAATGGTAAGAGGAATCGATTGGCACAAAGCTTATAATTACGGTAATTTCATCCCCATTTTGAGGCTTTTTTTGAGAGGTTATTTGAAATTGTCCAAAACGGATAATTTATTGAACTAGGTTAGAAGTCCTTCTGGTTCGCCCTTCCTTTCTCACATGAAATGATGAACCCGACCCACAGTCTGGAAACCTACAACCCAATCTCCATCTCCTTCCATTCACGGTTCGAAAAATGAAGCTGAGGTTACGGTTGGAGGGGTTTAAAGTGGGACGAAAATGGACAAGAGAGGTGGGAGTTGGGTGGTTAGTACTGGGTGGGGTGACGGTGGAGATTGGAACCAGGACCAGAGCTCAAAAGTAAAAAACACAAATATATAATGTAAATATGTAATTATATAATAAAACATAATCTATATGATTAATAATCAATTGAAGATTAAATAAAAGGTAAAAAGACCATGTTGCCCTCTAACTTAACTGAGTTTTCTAACACTATTAGCCTTAAGGACGGAAAACGAAATGAAATATAAACCACAAAGATGAAAAAAATCAATTTTTAAAGACCAGAGACGAAAATCGTTAAATATAACAAACCACAGGGACGAAGGACTTTCACCGACGAAAAAATCCGTTGCTAAAAGTCAGATTCATTGATGAAAGTCTATTGGTTGAGACGCTATGGGAAAAGACAACACCAATAGATATTAGCAATGGACCGGCAGACACATTTACCGATGATCACTGATGGATCACTGGCGGTGATACCAACAACAAGTATTATCGACAGCTAAAATATACCAACAACCAAAAAAAATTAAATGAACTTACCAGTAAAATTTGATTTTTTTAATCAGTAAAGTTTGATTTTTTAAAATATATAAATAAATACAAAAGTGTAAGGTGGTGTTTGTTTTTTAAGAGGTACTGAAGACTGAAGTCTTATTTCACTTCTGATTTATAAGAGACGGTGCTGAAGTCTGAAATCTAAATCACTAAGATTGTTTGTTTTTATAAACTGACAAATGTTCTAAAGTCTGAAGTCTGAATCGATAACACTCTTTGTTTTTTCTAAACCATAACGGTACAATGAAAACCCACCGTTCTGTTCTTGATCAGCAACTAGCTTTTGCAAAAAAATAACAAAAAAGGAGAAGAAAAAGATATGGGGGAAGAGAACCCTAAAAATTCAAGAATGTGCTCTTTCGAAAACACCCATTTCATATAAACTTCAAGAACTTGAACAGAGTAAATAAACAAACACCAAAACGAACCCTAAAATATTTAAGATTTTGCTCTCCTGAAAACACCCTAAAATCTTCAAGACTTTGCACATATTGGCTAAAAGAACACAAAAAAAACCCCAAAAGAAGCATTAATCATCATAAATCAAAAACGTATATAGAAATTCGATCGAAAAAACAAGTTTAAAACTAGGGTTCACACCCTCTTTGTAACACCTCAAAAACTGGAAATAACGTATAATATAATAATACATCGAATAAAGAGTAAATTCCTTGTCTATTAATTGTCCCTTAAATTACCTCTAGTAACAAATCTCTGTTCAACTTGAATAAATGATAGACCATGCTTTAGATGAAAACTAAGTCAAGATCGGGTGTTACTATAACCCAATAATTGTTGCTATCTCTAATTGCAGAAGATGTCGCCGAATATCTAGATCCCTTTTTGTCTAAATCCAGCACTTTGATCATCACTGTAACACCCGGAAATTTTAGAAAGTTAATTTATTTTAGTGAAACCGTTTGATTAAAAGTTTAGTATTGGTCGATTTGATTTCGGGAATAATTTGGCAATTAATTGGAGAATTAGTATTGGAAATTATTTTTTTATATGAAGATGGTTTGATAGAGCCCCTGGGTAAAATCAAGTTGTATCTGAGCCGAAACAAAGCGTCGAAGTTCAGAAATCATATCTAAGCAGCAAAAATATAAAAGAATTAAGGACGCATTTGAGCACTAACCAGCAACGCAACTTAGTGGTAACCTCGTCCTAATGTGTACCGGAGGTCGTGGGTTCGATTCCTTGCAAGCGCAGCCATTTTCTTTTTAATCGAAGGCGCCGTCTTCTCCCCTTAGCCCGCGGCTTGAGGCCACGGTCCAGCCCGCGTAACTCATTGTTGGGCTTCTTCCCTTAGCGCGCGGCTTGGACTGCGACTTCAGGTCGCGGCCAGCTCGCGTAACTCCCTGCTTGACCTGATTGTTCATAAAGTCGGGATTAGCTTCTTTTCCTCATAACTTTCTCATCCCAACTTCGTTTTTGACGAAATTTCTTCCCACATTCTCGTCTTTTTGAGCTCTTCAAGCCTAGATCGGTGGAGCAGACTCAATGGATGATCTTAGAACATTTGGAGAATGTTTCATCTTCATCTCCTCCTTCTCTTCTCCACCATTGTTGAACAAGTTTGAGATTTTTCCCCAAACCGAGTTTGTAAGTCATTCTACCACTTCTTAACGTTATTTCTTGTCAAAACCTTTACCTTGGTTCTCTAGAGCTATATTCTTGAAGCATCTTCTCTATTTTAGAGTTTTGGTTATTTTGGAAGATTTTAGGTTTTTACTAAGGTTTATATAGATCTGATTCTTTGGGGTTGTTATTGGTATATTTAGGTTGCTTATGAACTAGATATGGTTTCTAGTGAAGGAAGATTTGCAGATCTGGACTTTCTTTCAAACGAAGCTTTTGGGGTAAACCTAGATTTAGCCTAAATCTAGCAATGTGAGTTCAAGATACTTTGTGAAAACTTTGTAAATCGCAAAAACGTCTATTTTGAAGTATTAACATGTTTTACTTGTTATTTATCAAATGTGTGAGTATTTGGGTATGTTTGCATATTTGGTATAAAAGGGTTTATACATCATGTAAAATGACTTATACTTGGATTCTAGACATTTTGACAAATAAAGTATAAGTGTGGGTTGTTTGAGTGCATTACATTTTAAATGAAAACCATTTGGTCGTAATTGCCTCTTTAAAGTATTTGATTTATAAATCGTTGGAAAATACATGTTATTGCATTATGAGACATTTGGAAATATATGAATACGATTTCATTTGGAAAATGGTGTGTCTCAACAAATGTTTTGAGTAATCGCATAAGTGTTCAGTTATAGAGCTTTTGCTCGGTTTGACTAAAATGAGTCTCATGGACATTTGTCCGATTTAAATGACGATATGTTTCGGGTGCCTTAGTCATTCGTGTAGCGTCATGTAACTTTATGATTTCCTAACTTTGAGAAAATAATTGGTGTTGGGAAATTATCAATATGTCTTGCTTGACGTATTTGATTTATAGACTAGAATGTAATGGATCCATAGGCATTTAGTCGGTTTTATTTCGGGATTGTTGTTCCCTTTATGTATTCGGTCGAGTCATCGGAGGCTTTAGATATTATTATATTAATTGGTTGTTACCAGTTGCCATTGACTCTTACGAACGTGTCGAATTAGGGTCATCGGAGGCTCTGGATGTTATTACATTAATTGGTTGTCACCAATTGCCATTGATTCCTTGCACGAGCTTTCATTGGAATCATCAGAGGCTTTAGATGTTATTACATTAATTGGTTGTCACCGGTTGCCATTGGTTCCTTTGTTAAGCCAACATTGAGTAGTGACCTACTTTTATATCCGTCACCAAAGATGGTATGATCGGGTCTCCCCAGTCAACTTTGGATATTTTTATCCCTTTTAAAAATACGCGTGAGTTAACGGTTTATAAAACTTGGTTAAAGTTATGTTTCTATCTTTACGTTTATAAACTTATTCATGGTCGTGTGAGTATTGGGTTTGGATCGCGTCAAATGAGTATTTCTAGTTTTAAAGCATTTATTTCAAATGTCATTTTGGTCTAAAGCTTTTATTATGGAAATAATGAAATTGGGAAAGATGTTGCTTTTATAATGAAGTTATGTCATTTGAGAACTATCTTTTATCAAACAAATCTTTTGGTTTCAAATCAATTATAAATATGTTATAAACTCTTGAGCTCACTAGACGTTAAACCTAATCCTTTTTCTTTGTCGGCATGTGCATCAGGTTATCGTTGGGGTGGTACTAGCTACACGTATGGATTTGAGTGCTAGGAAGTGGCACGATAAAGATTAGACTCTTAGTGATGTTTTCCGCATTCGGAGATAGCGACTCTTTTAGGTTTAGTAACACCCGGCCGTATTTATGTCTTAGCATAAGACTTGACCTAACTTTTGTAGATGTTTTATAGAATTGTAATTCGAGGAATCCCAAGTATTGTTTTATAAGAGAAGGATTTATTCCTTATTTATTATTGTATTGATAAAAAATTTAAATTAGTCGCTTTTTCCAAATTTGAGGATGTTACAATCACAGTATCGCTACTAGCAACCCCAACGAGGACCTGATGTACATGCCGACAAATAAAAAGGGTTAGGCTTAACTGCTAGTGAGTTTAAGAGTTTCCATCATTTATATAAAACGATAAACTAAAAAAACGTTATATAAACCACAATTTCCAAAATGAGATGTATTATATATGAAAATGACATCTTTCCCAGAACCCACCATTTTCAAGATGAAATAACTTTAACCAGAACACCCGTTTAACGTGAGACCAGAACCCAATACTCACACGACCAAGAATAAAACTATAAACATAAATGTAGAAAATATAGCTTTAACCAAATTTTATAAACAATTTACTCACACTTACCCTTGGAAGGGTGTAATATATCTGAAGATAACGGAGGAGGCCCGGTTTACCATTAATAGTGACAAAATACGTAAGTAAGCCACATTTTAAATGTTATATAAGCGTCACTTATGGCTAACCAAGGGAATAGAAAACTCAACTCCTCAAGTCTATTGCTTGTGAAGTTACCAAGTTCAACTCTCGAGTCTGTACCTTGAGACCTCCATAATTCAAGTTAGGCTAGTTCATTTAGAAATTACACTACATGATCATTGGCAGATGTCTGACTTCGAGATCCCACACATTATCGCCTATTTAAGACCTAATGCCTATTTCAAGTTACAATTAGGGATTATCAAGCTCAACTCCTCGAGTCTATCGCTTGTGGAGTCACCAAGTTCAATTCGTCGAGTTTGTACCTTGAGATCTCCATAATCCAAAATGGAGATAACATCCCAAACGTATAATATAAAAAAGACTTCTATGCCTATGGATCCAATGCATTATAGCCATAAAATTTCACGATACTAGATGAATGACTAATGCACCCAAAACGTGTAATATATCAAATAAATATGCTATAACTGCATATAACTCTAAAGCTCGACAACTCAGTTGTTTATTTCGTAAAAAGACATCAAAAATAAATAAAACATATTTAACCGACGTTTATGTAAATACATGCTTCAAAGACATGATTAACTCAAAACAATAATTAACTGTTACAAATCATTTTCCAATTAAAATCATACTGTTTATATTTCCAAAATATCCCATAATACAATAATATGCATTTTCCAACCGAATACTCTAAAATGCATTTAACACCAAATAATCTTCGTTTAAAAGATAATTCATCAAAAAAACCATACGTATGAGTTGTTTATCAATATGCCAAAAACCCTAGTATAAATCTTTTACATGATTTATAAAGCAATTTTACCAGATATGCAAAAATCACCAAATAACCCAAACATTTGATAAATAGTAAGTAAAACATGTTAATACTTCAAAATGGACGTTTTTGGCATGTACATAGTTTACACAAAGCAATTTGAACTCACCTGGCTAAATTTAGGTTTTACCCCAATATTGAGCTTTTTTGGTGAAGACTTCAGATCAACGACACACATATCTTCAAAATTTATTTGGGTCATAATCAAAGCCTAAAGATGTACCCAAATAACCTCAAACTCATATTCATAACAAATCCTAGTCAAAACCTCTAATCATCGATAATACTCAAAACCCCAAAATATGGAAGATACTTCAAAATCAATGTTCTAGGAGGTTAAAATGAAAGGTTTTAACAAGAATAAAGGTTTAGAAGGTTAAGATGGACTTACATTTCGTTTTTAGGAAAAAACTTCAAAACTAGATCAGCAATGGTGGAAATGGAGCTGATCTAAGAAGATGAAGATCTTAAGTTTCAATCCACTAGCTTTAATCTTTACTCTTGATCTCTCAAACTCTCATAGAGAAATTGATTGGGAGTAACAAATGGTCAAGGACCAAAAATGAAAGGGAGAGAAGTGAGTAGGGAGCAAATAAATGATGTAAAATCAAAGCTCGCTCTAACAATGTAAAAACAAGAAAAACAAAAAACAAAAGGACTTATTCATTCAGACGTTTTTAAATTCAGATCGTATGTTTTTTCCAGACATTCTTAAGTCTGAAAAAATCATCTGAAAAAAGTGGTAACCTCACCACTTAATTCTCTTATATGCGTACACCCATATTGTGACAGATTTATAAATCAATGATTGATTAAGGGGCTGTTTGTTTGGCACTTAATAATGCCATACAGAGGTTACCTCTACGCGATTCAGAGGTGGGAGCTATTTGGTAAAAACAAAATGACCTCTTAACCATGACATTTACCTTTGAACGATTTTCCTATTAGGTCATCGCAAAATGGTCCAGAGGTTCCTTTCTTCCACAATTGTCCCTCTCATCTCATACGCAAAACAAAAGACTTTCCTATTAGGTCATCTCATCTGATACGCCTCCATAACTCCTCCTACGAACAGCAAACCCTCCTGCCACGAACAGCCGACAGTGAGTCCTCCTTCCCACGAACAACGGCGGCGAGTCCTCCTTCACACGAACAACGGCGGCGAGTCTCCTTCCCACGATATCGATATCTGATTTCTCCAAATCGATATGTTAAATAGATCGATATCTGATTTCTCCAAATCGATATGTTAAAGAAACCGATTGTTGATTTCTCCAAAATTGATTTGCTGTGTTTGTGTTTGTGTTAAAGAAATCGATTTGTGTTTTTTTTTGTTTTTTTTTTGATTAACCTGGATATCCAACCCGCTATGCGAGCCGACTAATCACATGGCGACCACCCGCTTCGCGGGTATCCCGAAGTCACCGCATTTGAACCTTCGTGGCCACAAGGGGATTTTTTTACCCTCCCTGGATTCGAGCCTGGGATCTCCAGGTACTTTCGACCTTTAGATCCCAAGCTCAAACCATTGAGGCACCTTGTTCTTGCTGTGTTTATGTTACAAAATGGTTCCAAAATTGATCTGCTGTTGTTATTGCTGTGTTTATGTAACAAAATGGTTACAAATCGATATGCTGTTGTTCTCGCCGTGTTTCTGTGTTTCTTTTGTCGTTGTTGTGTTTCTGTGTTCTTGCTCCAAAATCGATCTGTTACAAAATGGATTACCATTGTTCTTGTTGTTGTTTCTGATGGATTTGTTATGTTTTCCCCTTCAAATGTTCTGTTGGATTTTTTACATAGGATTAAAATGGTAATATGTTCTCATTCAGACTGTCCATTCAGAACAGTTACCAAACAACCATTTTTCATTTAACACTATATCATACAGAGCCTCCTAACCATTCTGACCTCCTAACCATTCTGCACTAAACCATCCAACAACAACCAAACAACCCCTAAGATTTCAGATTTCAGACGTAAAAACAAACAGTCTAACTGATTCATATTTTAGCATCACCTCTTATAAATCATAAGTGAAATTAGAGTTCAGACTTCAACACCTCTTTAAAACAAACACCATCTAAGACAAACACCACCCACCCACATAGCAAAATAACCAACGTCCTTATACTATTGTACTATTGCTGCTAATCACCACCATCCTAAGTGTAGCCCTAATATTATGACCTTCAAATCAAAGCAATAAACACTTCAAATTAAAGAATGCAAAACAATCACACAAAAACCCGACTTGCAACATAACCCCATGTGATGAAGTTCTTCGGAGATCCTCCGACTAAGAACATAATATATTGAGGTGATTAACATATTTATTACAGTAAAAGTTATTTTATAACTGTTGATCCATTTATGACTCTGTCATTTATCATGTCTATCAACATATAATTTCTCACTATTAATGAAAGCTCTCTCACTCCTACAAGCTCTAAATATGAAATTTAAAAATAAATCAAATACAAATACAAGAAACCCACAAACCCTAATCACCAAAATGCCAACATACAAACTTAAACTTGTAATATGTAAAAAACAACACACAAACTTAAGTTGGTGATTCGATGCCTAGATAAGATATCAAAAGTAGGGATGGTGATTTACCCCGTCCTGTTGGGGAACCCGGTTCACCCGTCCCGACCGGGGTCGGGGATTCCCCGTTAAAACGGGTACCGGGGCCGGGGCCGGGGATCCCCTAGATGTTGAAAACCGGGGCCGGGGCCGGGTCGGGTAATGTATTCCCCAACCCGCCCCGTCCCCGTATGTATATATTAACTAAAAAATAAATATTTTTAATGTAATTTTTACCCTTTTTTCAAAAAATTATTGTTTAACCGGGGATTAACCGGGGATAAACCGGGGATTGACCGGGGATGAGCAAAAAAATACCGGGGATGAGATTGGATTCCCCGTACCCGCCGGGGACCGAGGCCGGGGCCGGGGATTGTATTCCCCACCCAATCCCCGCCCCGTTACCATCCCTAATCAAAAGCTAAAATGTACGATATATATAATGCAACAATATGCATGGATAAGACAACCTCAGGGTGCTATATGTGATAAAAGGTCGACCGTAACCTTCAATCATTAGGGTTCTTTAATTTACCATAGCATTTATATATATATATATATATTATTTATTTGTGATGATTTACATCGTTTTCTACATGTTTGGACTAGGTTTTGTCTTGATTCTTCTAATAGCTGATTCATTGCTTCCACCCTAACTATCCACATGACACTCTTACCATGTGTTTCTGCCTTTTGTTTGCTGTTTTGTGACATTGGAACTTGACACTTAGGCATAAAAGTGTTGGGCAGATAATGCCTTATCATAACACCTTAATTCTTTAATTGAAATTGTTAAGACAGTAGTAATTGTGTAAGATTTTAGTCTTCAGATTTTCATCGTTTAACTTAATAATAACACTTATCATCTTCAACCGGTTTGTAATAAATTACTAACACATTATGTGTTTAATATATATTCATTAATGAGATGTTTTATTTACAAACCATATAATTCTAACAATTTATATAAATTATAACCAATGCTTATATTATGAAACAAAAGAGATATTCATGGACAATTACCATAATTCAATAATTCATTATATATATATATAGAAAGAGGTTCATGAGAAGACGGTAACAATTTACGAGAATGCGAAAACAATCATCAACCAATCATTTTGTACATGAAAATTTTCATGTACAAAATGACATACAAAATCATATATGATTAGCCGAGAGTTTTCTCGCAGCAAAAGTCGTGCGTGTCATTTTTGATGGTACTACAAAATCACATATGATTTTGTACATGATAAAAATTTCATGTCAAAATGATTGACTGAGGATTGTCCTCGCATTCTCGTAAATTGTTATCGTTCTCGCATGAACCCGCCTCTCTCTCTCTCTCTATATATATATAGATAGAAAGAGGTTCATGCGAGGACGGTAATAATTTACGAGAATGCGAAGACAATCCTCAGCCAATCATTTTGTACATGAAACCTTTCATGTACAAAATCACATATGATTCACGTACAAAATCACATATGATTTTGTACATGAAATCATACATGATTTTGTACATGAAAAATTTCATGTACAAAATGATTGACCGAGGATTGTCCTCGTATTCTCGTAAATTGGTACCGTCCTCGTATGAACCCGCCTCTATATATATATATATATATGTAGATTTGAGATCACGTAAGAGTTAAGACTATCACGTTTCCGTGAGACTCGTGATACCACTTTTTTACACTCGAAACTTCACAGCAAAACACTATGAAGGTAACATTCACAATGTTTTTGATCTGAATGTTCATATTCTTTTTACCATCACGGTGTTTCCCTGTAAAGTTTAAATGTAAAAATGTGGCATCACGGGTCTCATGAAAATAGGTTGGTCTCACATGAACCCAACTTTATATATATGTGAAAGATGATAAGGTTTATCAATTATGATAATGACTTTACATTGGGAAATAAAATGAAATAATATATGTATCAGATTATACGAACAATAAGATTGGTTTATGTATATGTTCGTTAGAATTTAATGATTTGTAAATGGAACGTCTGCTATTCATTAGTGCATATTAATTCGTTTAATTAAATTAGTTAAATTTATACTTTTATACCTCAGTTAACTATAATAAGTTTTTATTTATATTATATACTTAGTTTTAGTAAATTAGTTAAAATTTTATGTCTAGTTAACTCAACATTTTTAGCATTTAGTCTTTAACTTTTTTTTAATTATTAATCAATCAATTAAAACAAAACATGTATCAAAGTTATGTTTTATTTGAGTTAAACGCGCTCCATCCTTGTCTTGAATCCAAATAATGCCCATATTACAAACTCTAACAAAGTGGATCTACTTAAAATAAAAATTACCCCATATACTTCTAGTGTAAAATTAAAACATATTCTGTGATCAATATTTTATCATCTAGATCTTTGGCATGACCAAAATAAATATGTCCACTTACACCCATATCGGATCAAAATAAATATACCCCTCAAGTAATGAACAATTCACCGGATAGCTCTCAACATTTTTTAACCAGGTTGACCCTATATTTGCTAACCATATTAACTACATAGGAAAGGTCAAGCCGCATACAAATCATCGCATACATAAGAGACCCCACAACATCGAAATATGGTACCCATGTTATATAAGCAATATCTGCTTGAGTTGAAGGATTTAAAGTATATGATAATTTGAAATGAGTTGTAAATGGAGCATTGACATATTTTGCTTTCTCGTTGTATCATTTATAAATAGGATATAGATTCCTATATATCTTCTTATCATGCCCGACCTCCATTCCAAGAATTTTCTTTGCAACTCTCAAATGCTTCATATCATATTTTCACCTTTTGAAGCACTCCCATTTCCTTAGTAGTACGAAGCATGCCATCCCCGTACAAGATCACATATACTATCAACCCTTCATAACATTTATTGCTATAAACACACATACGATATGATGATTTTTCTAACTTGTGTGTAGTCACAAAGGCGTTGAATCTCGTATATCATCCTTTGGAAAACTGCTTGTGGCCATAAAGAGACTTCAATCACTTGCACACTTAACCTTTTTTTTCTTCCTGGAATCACATAATGCTCCGGTTGCTGCATGAATATTTCATCTTTAAATTCACCATTCAAAATCATAATAGTCAATTCCAGCTGTTCAAGTTCGTAGTTAATGGATGAGACCATCCCCGAACATGCATCTAGAAATGTGTTCTATTATTAGTGAAAATATGTCATTAAATAGTCGATTCTAGGAATTCGACTATATCTTTGCACGACCAAACTGAGCTTTTTAACTTCGTTTTTGATTTGGAATAAACCCTTGTCTCAGCATGTAACATCCTTAAATTTCGAACAATGCAATATAGCAAAATATTATCTCAAGATCAAACTATTTCCTCATAACCAAACTTGAACGCGAGCTCGAACTCGTTTGAAGCTCGAACTCGAACTCGAATCAAAGCTCGAACCAAACTCACCACCCATTGAAATTTATGGAATTTTGGGGTCTTTTCTTATAAATTTAAGACATAAAGGTGTTCTCCTTTAATTCTTATAAAACTAAAGGGATGCACCTCAAATCTAATTATAAAAAAGACAAGTTACAAACTTCATTCACCTTCTCCTCTTTTTATAACTCCTCTTCACCTTTCCTTTACCATATCTCTTTCAATATGGAACAACTTCAACAACACTTCTATAGGGTTTTATATCTTTTTTTTTTATTATGATTCTAACAATTAAAAAAATGATTAATCTTATAATTAAAAAAATGAACAATTTGTTCAAATATCAAAAAATACAAGACATTTTTATCTTACAAATTATATTACAAAACTAATTATATATAAAAAGATAGAGTATCTCACAAGTTTTTCGAGTCGAGTGTTGGGTAGTTCGACTCGACTCGTAAATATGTTAAGTCGAGCTCGAATTTGAGTGGGGTATTGACCAAACTTTGACCGAGTCGAGCTCGAATAGCTCGCGAGCTGTCTCATATCATTTACACCCCCTAGGAACGACCCAAAACCATCGGATGGAGCGCCTCTTGATCTGATGATGCTAATGGATGTGATGAGATTTTAGTAATTTATGAGAACTTCGATGGCAAAGTTGTTGGCAAACATGGAGCTTTGCATTGCTTAACCTCTTTTAGATAGCTTGACACTTTAAACTCATATTAACAAACATTAACTGTGAAAAGTTTAGTACTCCCTCCGTCTCAAAATAAATGTCCACAATAAAAGTGACACACAGTTTTAGGAATGTACAATTATTACACCTTTTAAATAACCAATTGACACTTTTACCCTTGATAATAGAGAGAGAAACTTTCTCCATCTTATAGTTAACGGTAAGATGGGAAATTGAAAACTTACTTTTAAAATTGGACCCTTATTTTGGGACAAACAAAAATAGTAATGTGGACACTTAATTTGGGGCAGAGGGAGTATAATTTAACACACAGAAACAACCTTAACACATAGTAACATACCTCACACATGAACATATAGTAACACACCTTAACATGTAGTAAGGTGTTATAATGTGTTTAAGAAGTTAAGGTGTGTTAATGTGCGTTAAGCAGTTAAACAGTTAAACAGTTAAGGTGTGTTAATGTTCGTTAAACAGTTAATGTTAATTTTCACAATAATAGAGGGACCAAATCCATAATCCATTCTTAAGCTTTATATAAAAAATTCACATCATTGAAGAAAATAAGTAAAAGAATCTTCAATGATGGAAAAAAAAAAATTATAATAAATTTTTTGGAAAGAAAGAGATGGATTTTTTTTATCTAAATTATTAGAGAGAGAGGAAGGATTGTTAGTTGGAGAGAGAGAAACCGTTAACAGTCATTTTTATAATTATACTCGAAAACCCTAAACTTTATAATTAAGTTTTTATTAAATAATTGCTTATGTGAAAGACTCTGATTGGATTCACATTGTTCGTACAGGGAAAGACCGGACATGATGGACATAGATCACATGCCACAATCACCTCTTGACATATGCGATGCATCCAAAGCAATCTGGACATATCGCGTAGCACGGTCATAGAACACATATTGTAAGCACCACAAGCAGTGCTATATGGGGTATGCGATCCAGTATACTATGGCACGATGGGATAGACTGAAAGTGGTGAAAATACTTGGATTTAAGTATTATTAAATGAGACCAAGTTTGTTTGTTCTTGATTGAAGGGTTTTTACGAGTTACAAGAACGGTGGTAACTTATATTGGTCCATAAATCTCTTTCTACACGAATTAGTTTCATATCCCTTATTAATTTATGGTGTAATGCTTATTACCATTACTTTAAATATAATCAATAAGTCATTCAACTAATTTAATCAATCATTTTTAATCATTGTCATTCTCATTCTCTACGTCTCACATACCATGCCAACTTTCCCAGTGACAGACCTGCTTGGTTGCATACAGTGGCACGGGCCACCGTATTATCTCCTCGTCGAAGGGTATATCTTTTGAGTTTGTTAACAGTGCAACCATATCATTTTCGAAGGTGCCATCGTATGATATTCAGAAGTTCAATTAGGTGCAACCTTACCTCGTAATCAACCAAACAACAACAAAAAAAAAACTCGTGAAATCAAACAGAAAAACCTAAAAAAGTTCTTCGAAATCGATAAAAAACTTAAAAATCCATCGAAATCAAACAGAAAAATTTAAAAATCTCTCAAAACGGTGGAATTAAGCTAAAAGCATATCGAGCGATATTGAACGTAAGTAAAAACCTAAAGACACACCGAAAAACACTGTATATTTTTCGTAATTATTTTTTGTCATATATTATATGGTGTCACCGTATAAAAAAAATTCTAGGTTCGTCCCTGAACTTTCCCTTCCACAAAAAAAATCCCTTTTTTTAAACCACAAATCTAAAGACCACCATCTCCATCTTCACACCCATTCTAAATTCACGAGTTAGAATGTCACTAATAAATGAAATACTTTTGCCTAAGAATTTTTTTCCTGGGAAATCTGTCGCTAAAAGGTGATTTGTCACAAACCGTCATAATAGTTGGTGACTAAATTGTCGGCCAGTAATTCAAATTAGTGACAAATTACCCAGATATTCTCTGGTAATCCATTGGCATTTTCTGGAAAATTAAACATTGGATTTTACCGAGCCATTGGTAGTTTCCGGGTGATCCGTAGGTAATCACCAAGAGAAATTTCCCTGGGTGATTTTTGTGGGTTTAAAGTCATTTGTTTTGTAGTGTGTCCCTTTTCCCCACACACCCTTTTCGTGTCCCAGAAATATTTGTTCCCTTCATTTATCCTTTCTATTTCACGTTTACTTTTGGATAAGATCTAATCGAAATGAATTGTATTAGAATCAAATGCAGTTTATGACATTCCAATCTGACAATATCAACATAATAACATCACCCCAATTTTGAAAAACAAAAACAAAGAGAAAAAGCCAAAAAGAAAAAAGAAAAATGAAGAACATACTGTGAGCCATCCATCTAGACGGTATGCACAAATGCACATTGGTAATTTGTAACATGCATTTGTGCATATGCATTGATGTATAGAAAAAACAGCTTCAATCGCTTGTATGCATTTGTGCATACTGTCCCGATGGTGGAGTTCCAGAGTGTTTGATGCAACAAATAAAATTGAAAATACAGATTACCACGTTCATTCTATGAATGCCGTGGACAATCTCTTCTAGGGATCGTTGATTCAGCGAATACTGATCCTAGGCTTCAAATATCGAATTCAACAGAACTTAAAATTTGGGAAGAAAATCGAAAGTTTCTAAATTTCAGTTGTGTCCATCCATATTACAAAGAAAAATTTTAAATTATGACGACCAAAATAAACGGACCTAAAAAAGACAACAGGCCAAATATAAAAGCCCAACAAAACAAGCCCAAAATGACCAAAAATCACCAAAATGTCCAAAAAGTCCACTTAAATAGCTTTTTTGGGGTTCAAAAGTTCGTTAGGCCCCTTCAGAAGTAGCTTCAATTCGCCTGACTGTCGGCCCGAAATGGACACCCGAAGCAAAAGTTATGGCCGTTTAAGTGCGGCCCTGTATGGTGGCCCGATCATAAGCCTCCAAGAACATCAATGCCCGATCCTCCACGCCTAAGCCCGCATCAGTGTTCTTCAATTTTCTTATTTTTAGTGTTTTCCCTTATAGAGGTTGGTTCATTTACAAACTGGATAAATGGTACAAACTTGTACAAACCAACATATGTGTAATAACATCTTAAATCATAGCATATGATGAAAAATAATAATAAAAAAATTATTTTTATATTGATTTGTACGAGTTTGTACCCTTCATCTAGTTTGTAAATGAACCAACATCTCTCTCTCTCTCTCTCTCTCTCTCTATATATATATATATATAGGGAGTTTCAGGGGAAAACCTAAATAAAAAAAAACCAAATAACACTCTGGGAGCCCTCTATCTGGACGGTATACATTTGTGTATAGAAAGTGTGCAAAAGCGCATACAAGCGATTGAACCTATTTTTTTGTATTTTCGAATGCATGTTATCCATAAGTGGATATACACGTGTGCAGGTTACAAATTACCAGTATGCATTTGTGCATATCGTCCACATGGAGAGCTACCATGCTGTTATTCATTTTTTTAGGTTTTTTTTCGAACCTTGACCGTATATATATATATACATATATATAGGGGATGAATCATACGAGAACCACCCATCTTTAAAGAAACAAAGGAACTCCTTTTAGAACCACATATGATGTGGGTCCTACATAATAAAAAAATCATATCTGATTCAATAGGGCCCACCATTGAATCATATATGTTTTTTTATTATGTGAGACCCACATGCATCATATGTGGTTCTAAGGATGTTCCTTTAAATATGCAAAGTTCTCATTTGAACCTTACTCTCTCTATATATATATGCACATATATATAGGGACGGGTTTATATGAGGACGGTATCAATTTACGAGAATGCGATGAGCTTTTTTCATGTACAAGATCACATGTAATTTTGTTCTAACTGTAGCAGACGACTTTTGGGGCCACTTAAGTCGCATGAAAAGTCGTCCGCATCATTTATGGTTTTCATGAAATTTTTGTACATGAAAATTTCATGTATAAAAATGATTGGCTGAGGATTGTCCTCGAATTCTCGTAAATTGTTAACGTCCTTGCATGAAGCTTCCCTCTCTCTCTACATACATATATAGAGAGAGAGAGAGAGGGGTGGCAGAAAGTCTTGAGAGAGAAATTTGATGGGGAGGAGACCCTCTCAACATTCAGAACTGTGATATCTTATAAGTTATAACTATATATCAGTATATCACCTCACTCCCATCTGTAGATAATCTTTTGTGTTGGTGCTGGAGCTTGCACTTTGCTGGTTCTGTCTTAGTTATATATATTATTATACATATATATTTCTGACTTTCTTTGTCGGTGGTACCACATGTATGTATATCTGATGGTCACTCACGATCTCAACCCTCTCTTTCTTTCTTTTATCTCTCTATTCTTCTTCTTGTTCACTTAAGTCTTATATATCTATATATCTTTCTCTCTCATTTTGTCATGGTTTTCAGGAGAAACCCACTAGACCTAAACAATTTACCTGAGGATTTCTGCAGAGATCATGACAAGCAACCCCTCAATGACTCATCTCCTTCTGCACCTGGTAACTTGTTTAACTTCTCTCTCTTCTAAACCATTCTTTTATCATCTACCTGCTGCATAATTAATCTATTTGTTCTCTTGAGTATTAATTAGATGTAAAACTTTTCAGACTGCAACTTAATGTCAATCTTCTTTCACTATATTTCAGTGTGTAGTTATCATTTTGCAGACTTTCAAGCTAGCTAGAGAGCATCTCTCACAATTTTTCACTTTAAAATTCGAAACAATTTTTTTTTTGATTTTTCAGATAAAGGAAATATATAGTAGTACCAATTAAGACACTGAAAATGATGACTTTCAAGCTAAAGAGCATCTCAGTGGATAAAAATATTTTAAATTTTCAGATAAAGGAAGTATAGTACCAATTAAGACACTGAAAATGAAATTCAAGATTTTTTTTTTGTTAGCTTTACATTTTAAAAGAAAAAGAAAGCAATAGTTAGGTGGATTTGAGAAGCAAACACAAGATAAAAACGAAAGTGAATCCATCTTCAGTTAATATTTTAAGTGGAACATTATGATTATTGGTTAACCCCATCAATAAAAACGAAGAAAACCCCAAGCCTTGCAATGGCATATCTGATCGAGTTTGAGTTAGTTTTTTTTATTATTTATTGTATTTGTTGTGAATATGAACTTGCATATTGTAGATTTAATTGGAACATCATAAAAACTATAAATAAAAGATGAAAGAAAACAAATGAGAAGTCCCATCAATGAATAATGTTGCTTTTGAATGAATTGAAATATATAGGAAGCTACAGAAAAAAGAAAAACGGCGGAAAGGATGAAAGTAGGAAGGTCTATGAGTGCAGGTTTTGCTCCCTCACCTTCTGCAAATCTCAAGCCCTTGGGGGACACATGAACCGTCATCGCCAAGGTATATATTAACCTAACCTACACCCGCCGGCCCTCTCTCTCTCTCTCTTGTGTGTATATATATATACATAAATATATATATATACACACACAGATGTGTTTCCTTTAAAAAAAGTGTTAAAAAAGAAGGCATCCTACTTTCTCTATATACCTATAGGGGAATTATATCTACAGTACAGTACCCCTGTGCGAGTGAGGTAGGGAGGTAAAAATAAAAGAATTGTGTGAAATTTGGTCTATGTTTCCAAAAAAAATCTGATCAATCAATCTAACACATTATTATTTTAATTAACAAGTTATTATAATGTTTGTTTTGATAGACACAACTTTCTTATTCGTAGTTTTTGTTAAGTTATACTACAAAAACACACATTTGTATCGACAACAAGTCTTAAATCCACGAGTTTTTTTTTAGTTCAAGAGAGTAGATAAATGACAACTAGATAAGAATGTTTACTACTAATTAGTTAGCTAGTTACCTTACTTCAGAACCAGAAACTACACCTTATAACAAAATTGATTGGTTAAGACGTCCATAACCAACTAGTAAAGTGCTTACAAGATTTTAAATCAAAAATCTACCATCTTATACAAATGTATTATAATTAGTTAATAATACCAAGTTACACAATCTAACAAATTATATGTCCTTAATTTTGAAATCATAAGAAATTCTTAGAAGTCCTATTAAATTACATTATAATATCACTCAAAAAGTAGATCCGCTGAAAGTAGAACACTTTTTGAACATTGTTATATGAAAACATTTGTGATTCCTTTCTATAAAGATATCACCTTATAAGCTAATAAATCATGCTTATAATGTTGACCCGTAGTATAATTTTATTTTATGCATAAAATAGATTTTAAACTTTTTGATTATTCCTTTGAAGACGGTTTATTTAACTTAAGTTTGGTGTAGAATAGCATCTTCTTTGTAATTATAATTAAATAAGTTGGAATTCCGTTGTGTGCGATATCAGAAAGGGAGACGGAGTCACTAAACAGAGCTCGTCAGCTGGTTTTCGGTAACGACAATCTCTACCAACGAAGGTACGTTGTTGTTTCCTCTTTCATTCTTTCTCTCTTTTGTATGGAACCATGTAGCTAGTTAGATTTTTTACTACTTTGATTATAATTATTTTACATATAATTAGAAAAAAAATGAGATTATCAAGTACTATTGTGTCATTTTCTGGAAAACAATAAGATAAAAGGCTTTTGTATGTACTTTGAGTCTAACTATAATTGACCACTCATATTGATATTTGACTGTAGTAGCCAACCCATGGTGCATGGATCAGGCTATCATCATCAAACAGGTTGTAACAATATGGGTAGTTCTCTTTACCCTACAAGACTCTTTTCCGGAGCCACCCCACCACCGCCACCGCCACCGCCACCGCCACAACCACATCCACATTTGTTCAAATCACCACCCTCACGCCTCAGTATCCCCTACTCATCATTACATCATAAGTCACAGTCGGAAATCGACTACGTTATGGGTCATGTTTGTTCCAGCAACCCACAATTCATCGTCCAGAATTTGAGCTGCAGCTCCACACCACCACCGGATCGTACTAGCAATTACACATGCATTGGTGCACCTGTTGAACAGACGTTCACCGGAAAAAGTGGTGGTGGTAGAGAGATACACTACTAAAATGGAAGACTTTTACCTACAAACATTTTCCTGGGAATCCGTTGATTAAAGGTGATTCGTCGCAAAATCGTCATAAAAGTTGGTGGGTAAATCAAATCAGTGGCAGACCATTGGTATTTTCTTGAAAACATCGGATTTTACTCGAACCATTAATTAATATTTCTTGGGTGATTATAATCATCTAGGGAAAGAAAATTTCCATAAGTGAAAGTCATTTGTTTTTTGTGATATCAGATCACCGATCAATAGATATCAGAAGGATGGGTTGTAAACCTTTTATCTCTTTCTTATTGTAATGAACAAAAAGTCTTCCATTTTGATATCTTGCTTTCTGGGGCAAATTTGAAAGCCCTAATGGGACAAGAGAGTGGGGAAGGGAGATCAGAAGGATTATGTTGTCTTTTTGGTTCAGCATGCAGGTTGTTAGGGTTTGGGAATGGGGTGGGACAGCCTTCTTCTTAACTAGATACAGACTAAAAGTTGGATGAGAGTTGTGTAACTAGCTAGGTGGTCTACATGTGGGACAAACAAGTTAGGTTTCAACTAGAATACCCCAATCCCTTTTTGGGTTTGAATTTAGTTCCTTTGAATGGGGTTAAGTTTGAGTCTCATTTTCCTGATTGCTGCTTTTTCTTTCTCAATTATTGATCACTATTAGAAATTTGAACATTTGATCATTAAAATATCATCATCTAGATCTTAATATAAAGTTAAATGTTTGATGATAACTCCTAACTTCCTGTACTTTCAGTCCATATCGATCGGTATTTCATATTCGTTTATTCTTTCTCAGAATAAGATAATTGCTAAAACATGCATTAGCAAGGTGGGAGCAGGCAGGAGAGTGATTAATGTTCTTTATCAGGCCTATTAAATCAAGCCCTAGAGAATCACAAAGGAAGACTTTTTTGTTTTTTTTATGAAAAATGTCAAAAATAATCATTAATTTCTGAATTTCTGAGACAATGAGAAGTTTTACCATGAATTGAATGAAAACAAAGGAAACTTTTTTTTTTCGATCATTACTGATCTGTGAAAGTATTTATAGATTTCAAGACCACCCAAAGTCTAAAATGCCAAAAATAAAAACGAAATGTTAACTTAGAAAATAAAAGTAGTAAAATTTAACAAGTTGGTTTCAAACAGTAGAGAATCCAAATTGCGAGCATACAACCGCACCTATATCTTATGTCTATTTGCTCACTTTGTATATATGATAGAACGTAAACCACTCTTTGTATTACGCAAGATAATGATTTTTTTTTTTGAAAGACATAGCGGCATCGAACCCACGAACGACTACCACGAACACACGCACGCACGTCTCCCCGGAGGTATCGGGCATCCAAGGGCAGCCCACATCAATAATCAATATTTAAGTTTTTTTTGTGTTTGCATAAATTGATCGATCCTCAATAATTTATCCAATAAGAATTTAAGATGTAGTCTTTAATTACAATCTTTAGGTGGTGTAAGCAAGTTTTAATTAGTTTATATATATATATATATATATATATAGAGAGAGAGAGAGAGAGAGAGAGAGAGAGAAGCCCTAGAACTGGTAGCAGTAGCATGGCATGTACAGACAAGCACAAAACATTGGGTTAAGGTGGAGTAGGAGTATCTGAAAGTTGGCCATCTTTCAGATTTCAGAATCTAGTGTGCCAATGAGCTGAGTCTGATGGCATCTTATATATTTGCAATTTTGCATGTAGGACCTATATATATTATATATATATATATATAATTTGATTCTTCGGTCTTCACCTCATATCAGTGGTCAAACCCTGGACCTCGTTAACTCTACGACACTATAAATTTAAAGGCATCTATAAAAGTTACATGTATATAACCTTCAATCTACAACACTATAAATTCCAAAGTATTTTGGGTTCTTTAGTTTTTCCTTTCTGTGCCTCATTTAATAGTGCTTTGTGATATTTAGTACATTAACATTTAACAATCGTGTATATATATATATATATATAAACTAATGAAAGTCTTTTCAAGAAAGTAGCTAGGGTAGTGTTTTAATCCAAAATTTTAATCTTCCCATGGATGCTACTGCTAATATCTTGCCCTACCCGATCATTAGATTATTAGAAACGTTGAGATATGATTAATAAAATGCATTGTCTATCTATTATGTGTTATTTTATATATTTTGTGTCGATGGATCAACTAACCCATAAAATTCTTAAATTATCCATACTCCCTAGTCCCTAGAATATATAAGATTTTTAAAACATCCCATATTCAAAAAGTATTACTTGAGACTTGAGTTAAAGTAATACAAGTTAGACTAACATATAGGAACTCATATAGCTAGTAGTAGTATGGAGTTTTTTTCTTTTTGAAGGGCGTAATAGAATGAACTAAGAGCATCCACAATGTGCTTTTCAGGAGGGTTTTTGGGAGGTTTTTCAAAAAACAAAAACCTCACTTTGAGGTTTTTTACATTGTAGAGAGGTTTTTCGTATGAGGTTTTTGGTGAGGTTTTTCGTCGTAGGTCGTAACTGCACGATCTGTTTTTTCAGAGGTTTTTCGTATTTAATCAGTTTTAACTTTATTAAATTTTATAAACGTCTTATATTAATCAGTTTTATTTCTTAATATATGTAAAGTTTCATATTTAAATTTTATTATATAATAATAAAAATATTAAATTAAATGTCTTAAATTTGAGATTTTTATACAAATTTTAGGTATTTTTAATTGTACATGCTTTTAAACTTATCATATTATTTATTTATTTTTTCAAACATTTATATAGTGTTTATATATTTCTTAATAACCCAAATTTTTATAGAGATTTTACAGATTTGTATTTTCTCGATATAAATAAATATGTATTTGTATTAATTTTAATATATTTATTTGTATAAATAAAAATATAAATGATATGAAGTTAAAATGGTGGGACCCTGAAAAGTTTGAAAAAACTATGAAAAATCTTAAATGAGGTTCTTTCACATAGTGAATGTATGTAGAGGTTTTTAGGTTGTTGAGGTGACAATAATGTATAAGAAAAAAATTGTGAAAAACATTATTGAAAAACCTTAAGATTGTGGATGCTCTAAGTGAGTCACTATACTGGTACAACTAGGTGACAGTGTATGTATACCACATAGACTCATCATGAGAATACTACATGGGATGCCATAATTAAGTGTTTTTCATGTGATAAAAACCTTTGACTAGATCATAATTATGAAGAGTAATATGGTTTAAACTATACACTTAATAATAACTCTTAACTACGTTGTAATAGAATGACAAAATAGTTCATGGGTATTTGATTATATATACTATGAGATTTATTATCGAACAACATTTATTGGAGTAACGCCTTTGGGTGGAACGAGATTGAAAAAATACATGCATGTTATAGATGATATATGTTTGTGATAGGTGTCAAGAAGCGATTAACAACCACAAGGGTGGTGCCTCAATGGTTTGAGCTTGGGCTCCAAAGGTCAACAGTACCAGGAGGTTCCAGGTTCAAATCCAGGGAGGGGTAAAAAAATCCCCTTGTGGCCACGGAGGTTCAAATGCGGTGACTTCGGACTACCCGCGAAGCGGGTAGTCGCCCTGGGATTAGTCGGCTCGCAAAACGGGTTGGATATTCAGGTTAATAAAAAAAAAGCGATTAACTGAAGGAGTTATAATGCAATGAAGAAAGTAAAAATATAATAAACCAAAATCGGGAATCCCTCGGTGACACTTATTTCTTTAATGCTACATGTTAAGCGATTGGAGGAGGTCTATAATGCTTTGTCAAAAAGTTATTGGAGGAAAGATTGTCAGCGAAGGACCGAGGAATCACGGATAAATACTATAAGAAATTAAAATAAAATAAAGCGCATGATCCACCGGTAATCTTTAAATTCAACAACGGATTACCGATAAAACTTTGCGCACTCGACAAAATTATCGTGGTTAGATTTTGGCGGGTTATTGTTGGAAAGCACAGATGGATTTTGAACGTCAATAGGATGAAAAATGGAAAGGAGATTGTTAATTTAATTCAGTTCTTCACTTTTGATTGAATTAGAATTCGTTTTAAGTTGGGTAGAAATCATTCTTGGGAAGATTGGATTAGATCTCCGGTAACCCCTATTGTAACTGTAATCCTCTAGCAGCTTGCTAGTTTGTTTTTTATAAATTTACCTTTTGCTGTCCAAAAAAAGAAGAAGTGGTCACTGATACTCGGTTTTCTAGTAATGTCAATGTGGAGTGTTAAAGATGGTGATGCCACTACTAGCTAGAAAAAAGAGTATTGGCGACGAAATTAGTGACAAACATATTTCGTTGCTAATTAGCAACAGACAGACCATAACCCCAATCCCTCGCTAGAACGGATCATGTTTAAAGAAATAAGAGCATCATTCTTAGCCACTCATTTTTATTAAGAAAATTAAAAATTTGAAAAACCTTGTTGTTTACTTTAAAGGGTATTCTTGTCAATTGGTAATCTTGATTATTTTAAAAAATTTAAATATAACATATCTTTTATTGTGGATGATGTCTTTTCATCAGAGAAATTTGACTATTTTAAAAAAATTTATTATTTATTCTTTTGAAATATGAAATATCTTTTAGGAATATAATATCAAAAACAAAATATCCCAATATACAAATCATGTCTTCATCAGAGAAACCAAACTCCTGCATTTTTTCAATAGAGAAACCAAACTCAGTAGAGCTTCATTGTTTTATATATGATCCTTATGAAGAAGATCTGCTATTCGTAGAAGAGCTCCATTGTTTTGTAATCCTTGTAGTCGAATACCTATTTCATACATCTATGTGATCGTGGTTTCAATGGAGAAATAAGATAATGTGATCGAGAGCCAATTAAGTGATAAACCCTTAGTCTTTCTGCTACTGAAACACCAAACATGTTAATCTATGTGGAGTTTCCATTAACAACAATCTTGAGGTATAATCTGATTGTGATACAACAATGTTCGAATCTGATTGTGCCACATCGTTTGATGCCACTTATAAATCAAACAAGTAAGATGGTGTAGTTATTTTTGTTATTTTAGCCATTATTGCTCGTTCATTAATGTCGTATTTTTTAATATTTTTTTATATAGGCATTGTATGGTTTTTGTACCATTTCTCGCGATTGACAACAGTAGGAGTTCGGTTGTTGTTGGTTTCGACATATTGTGCGATGAGACCTACCTTCATACACTTGGTTATTGCAAGCATTTTTGAAAGTACACAAGATTTAACCAAAACTCATATTGACTGATCAAGATGTCGTTCCCAATCGTTTTTATGGAAGCAAAACGTAGATTGTGTATGTGGCATATCATGGCAAAGTTGCCTAATAGGTATGTTATATATATTATTTATTCATTACTTATATTGCATATGCTTTTTAAAGTTGATTTAAACTTGTAAGTACCAACATTGTTTAAGAAATCATCTATGATTCTATGTAGATTAATTCAGACATACTGGTAAAAACGGACTTCAGGGAACGTTTACTAAAGCTAGCATGGAGCATGTTTTTGGGACCACAAGAGTTTGAAGTCAAATGGAATGATCTGATGAATGAATTTAAAATGAAAGATCACCCATGGCTCTCATCGGTTTATAGGATTCGTTCCAAGTGGATAACTGAATACTTTAAGGAGTTTCCCATATGTGGACTAATGAAGAAAACATCGCATTCTGAGAGTCTGAATTCATTTTTCAAGAGTTTTTCCGTCATGGTAACGATCTGGGATTTATACTTGCACACGACATTGTAATGGACAAATAGAGAAATAGACAACAACGAAGTAATGAGCATGAGACCTATTCGAGCATTCATCATTTTAAGACCAAAAGGTTGATTGAGAAACATGCTGCTATGGATTATACTAGGACTGTGTTTTTTGACGTTCAAAAGGAAATAATCAAAGCATACCGTTATTGTGCACAATGGAATGTTGTCTTTGAGGATGGATGTCAGAAATTCACCATAGGCAAAAGGACAAAACGTTCAAAACGAAGGCCAAGTATAAGGTACAATGTTCTACATTTAGCTTGGCACATTGTGTTGCAAAATAAAACAATAAAGTTCAGCATGAAATTCCAATCTCCATCATTGGATAACATTAGCCGGCGGCTAACATCAGTAGGTCGTATGAGCTGTTTATTAAACTGCTTCATCCATTCATCCTTTATTTCGACCCCGTAATCTTCTGTTACGCACATATCGTAGCTGATATGTCCCATCGGGGCTCCTATCATACCTCGTACTGATTCCTCCTTAACGGGGATTGGCCTTTCGAGGTGTTGATGGTCAATGTGTATTAATCAAATTATAGTGCCACATGTAGACCAAGGCTCGCTGGTATCCCATCCAATTTTATTCCAATCAGCCCTCTAAAACCCATCTCAATCATGCATCTTTGTTGAGCATCTGACATCGATCTGACCACATTGAAAAGAGGGTTTGGTGTCGTCCGTACTTTTATACCTCCTCGATGCTTCTTTGGCCTATTATCGTTCTCGAATATTCCCTTATCTTTTGGTTTATTGCTTCCTTTTGGCTTACATTTCTTTCTTGTAATTGCATTATCTAATTCAACACCCTCTAGGTGACCTCGTTTGGACCTTTGACGTTTATCATTTACACACCCTACACAAAAGTAATTAACTGTCATGTACATCTATGTATATAAAATTACAACTTAACAATACCATACGATGCAACAATGAATCACAATTGATAACCAGATGACAAGGAAATGTAAAATCACATATGATGTTAATATTTTAACCAAACGATAAGAAATTGCAAAATCACTTATTCTTTTGGTATTGTGACCAAGCAACTGATAACAAAATGCAAAATCACATATGATTGTAGTATCTGAAACCAACTATGAATCACATATGTTTTTTACTATCACACCTATAAAACAAACAAATAAAAGAATCACTATGTTAAT
Source organism: Silybum marianum (assembly GCA_036898165.1). NCBI lineage: Eukaryota > Viridiplantae > Streptophyta > Magnoliopsida > Asterales > Asteraceae > Silybum > Silybum marianum. The sequence continues at coordinate 15,504,230 of CM072537.1, read as the reverse complement.
CAAGGAAATGCAAAATCACGTATGATTTTAGTATTGTAACGAAACGATAAGAAATTGCAAAATCATTTATGCTTTTTGTTGGTCCCAATAAGGGTCTACAAGAGTTAAATATTAAGTAAACAGTTTGTAGAAGGGGGGGGGGGGGGTTGAATACAAACACACAGATTTTAGTTTTCAAATGAGTTTATAGAAAATAAACAAATTTACAGTTACAAGCGGAATTAGAACAGGTTGAAAACCTATTCTATTCTAACTAAAGAAACACACAGTTTGATGTACAAGAAGATGAAAGAAAGAATACAGAAGGTAGAGGCTAGAAGGAAGCATGCATGAAGATGAAGAAGATATCTTCATCTATTTATACCCGCTTGCATTTAATGCAAAGCAAAAGGTACATGCCACGTGTCAAGCTTGGATAGGAAGCTTGTCATTGTAAATAAGACAACCATGCTTTTGGCCGAATATGAACAGTACCATATCAGATATGATGGGGACATAAGAAACAAGTCGTATGTCCTTTTCTGACATGGTTCTAGGTTTGACTTTTGTGCATCGAGGATAAGATCAAACTTTAATCTTGCAGAGGAAGCTTCATTTGATCGCTGACACTGAATGTTCAAGGATGAACTTCAGTGTTGCTGAGGCTTCACAAGACTTCACACTTTGAGTAGATAATCGCTGCTATCGTTGAACCGCTTCAGGTCACTTAGCTGATTATCTCTTTCTTCAACTTTGGTTTTTGACTGTCGCTGAATGGTCTTCTGGTGTGATAGCTGATCTTCAGGTCTTCAGAGATAAGCTTGTTGATCCTTGATCTTCAGCGATCGCTGATAGCAATCAGCGTATGCTATCGCTGAATTTGAACATAAGCTTATCTAAGGAATTTCACTAAGTATAGTAAAGGAATCATATTCAAATCACTAAGAGGAGTTATGATCAACAATCTCCCCCTATTTGATTATGATTAAGCAACATAGGAAAATTACTTTTAAAATATTAGCAGGGACTTATAAAATTTAAAATAAATTTTCTAAGTACTAATCTGTAAGATCTTTTTCAGCTAATCTATTATCTGAATTGAGTTTCATTTATAAGGATATGAAATCACAATTTTTACAAGTAGAAGAGCTTAAAGTACATTCACTGATTGAACTTTCAGAGTGAAGGTTCAGTGAGCTAAGAAAAGTTAAGAAGATAGAACTCTTATGTTCATTGTCCCTTTTACTTTTTTCAGTGATCTTTTCAGTTCGAGATGGAGTAAAGTACTCGAGTGTATTTCATTAATTATAATCTGAAGATATTACATAGAAATGAAATTACAATCATTAAGGTGAAAGTACATTTACACTGAAGAAAATATTACAAAGGAATAAAAAGCTACTACCAATCAGAGAGGCTCACATTTCTTCTTTGTAACTCATGTTCAAAAAGCATCTTCTGTCTGATTACCAGAGGGTCATTAGACCAGCGGTAACAGTATAAGATTTTTATGAAACGAGTAGGAGCCTTATGAATTTCCTTGTTTCTGAAGAGACGAAGCTGTCTTTCATTATCCAAGAAAATCATGCCAGATTCAGGGAGCGAGATGACTTCATTTTCTTCATATAATCGATCCGTAGGAAGAGAGGTATCCAGCATAGATATATCAGGGAGCGTCATATGACTGATGATGCTTTCAAGATCAAATTTGACACTATGTTCATTTCTTAAGCTTGGGCCTTCTTCAGAGGTTGATCTTCTTTTCTTAGATGATTCAGGGAGAGAGGGAACTTGTACATGTTGTGACATTCTCTGCAGCAACTGATTCAGCTCATCTTCTACCACATTCTTGAACTTGGATTTGGAACCCTGAATGGCATCTCTGATTTCGAGCCATTCAGTGTATCCATATAACCTTAAGAATTTTGCTTCTTCTCTCTGTTCTGGATGGCCTTGTCATTCTTACATATACCTTTGGACCACCTCTGTTGGAGTGTCGCCCTTGGATAGTTGCGTGAATGATTTTGGAATCAGATCTTCGAAAGTTCAGCATCTCTGTGCACCAATCCAGTTCTTTGTCTTTCTGAGTTGTGGCTTCAGTGGTTAGTGCAGTGAGAATCTTCTGTTGAGCGAGAATGGGATCTACATTCAGGTTTTCTTGTACAAGTTCTTTCTGAGCCAGAGCTGCAGCGAGTCGTTCACTCTTTTCTAATTGTTCTTTTGATGCTTTGTCTCTTGCTAAGTCTTCCCTGAGAATCTTCCTTGCTAAAGCAAGATCATTCTCAGTTTGCCAAAGCTTGTTCTCTCTCTTCTTTGGATAAAAAGTAGAATTCATCTACCATCCTGATTGGTACAGCTTTTATTGGGTCTTCATGGGGTACCCTTATTCTTTTGGATTCGAATTCCCTTAGGAATTTTATTCGCCTTTCTTCCTCTTCAGGCTCGCTTATAATCTTCTTCTGAACACGACGTCGAGGAATGAGGCCTTCTTCTTCCTCAGAGTCAGTTTCAACTATGTACATAAACTGCTCTTTAGAAGAAGGTTCCCTCCTTGTGGATGAGTCCTTTGGGGGACAAGGATCACTGAGGGAAGGAGAGAAAGGAGATTTATCAGAGAGAGGGTTTGAAGGAGGAAGGGTTATATATGGGGATTCATAGAGAGGAGTAATATAAGGGATAAGCTGAAGTGATACCTTATCAGCGGTCTCCCCCTCTGATATAGGGATGGTGGCCTCAAGATCAACCACTCTGGCTGAAGGTCCAGCTCCGTCCCCCAAGGGCTCTAGCTGAGATGTGCTTGGTCTGGATAATCTGAAATGCTCCATTGCAAATCCCAAGTCATCATCATCATCCTCATCTCCAAAGTGAGGGATGTGTTCTTCTTCTTCATCATCATCAACAAACCTTGCAGAAGGTTATGGTCTTTGAATGTAAGGAGAGATCTTTTCATCTGGAAACCGTCGATTGTGCTCGCCGATAAGTTCGTCAGCGAACTCTTTGGCCACCTTCTCCCCCTCAATGTTATCATGGGGCAGAACGTGGACCATCAGAGTGCGAATATTCGTGTGCACGGCCTCAAGCATGGTCCGATCAGCAGTAGCAAATGAGGGACCAGTCTCACTGAGCCTTGAGAGAGCCTGCATTATGTCAGACTGAGTCTTTTGAATAGACTCGAGGACAGTGGCCTGAGCATCAACCTTTTGCTCAATGTTGATGAGGGATTGGTGAAGGTCCTTGTGGTCGTCCTTCAGAGTCTGAACATCAGACACCAAGTTGCTGACGTTTGTCTTCATCCCTGGAGTGCCAGCGACCTGCCAGAAGATCAACTCCGTAGAAGTTTGCAGTGTGTCCAGCCTGGCTCTGGTGAGAGCACACTCATTGACCAGATGGTCAATGGCAGGGAATGTGGGAGCAGGCAGGGACACAGAAGGCAACTCAGTGACCCTGGGAGGAAGCTTGGGGGCAAGGTTCTCCATCTTGACATCCCTGAGCTTTTTGGCACTGGGAGGGCACTGAGAAGACTTCATCGCTGTCTTTGAAGTGGTGGTGGTGGTGGTGGTCGCTGTCGCCGAGTAGACAGCAGTAGTGGCAGCAGCTGATGACATTGACAAAGAGGCGAGAAATGAATCCGGATCAGATGATGGATGAAAAATAGGATTATTTTCCTTGAAAATATCATGAGGATTACTCTCAGGGACTACTTTTGCAGAGGTAGTGTCCTGAGGATCACTGACCAGTGTCTTGGAGTATCTGAAAGAGATACTCTGAGGTCCTTTTAAATTGGCTTTCCAAAACTCAGATTGCTTAAACAATTTTGAGGTTTGGTCTACGTGCATTTCAGCATTATCAGAGACATGGACAACTATCACTGAGTCACTTGCTGATGTGAGGACCAAAGAAGTAGAGATGGAAGAGGTAGAGAAGGCAGTTAAAGTAATACCTGATCCAGCTTCAGCAGAGGTGGCTATAACACCTTCAGAGACCTTAGTCCCTGATGGTGGTGGTAGTGCTGATGAAGCTTCAACGGCAGCAGAAACCGTTGGAGTGGCTGTGGATGAGGGTAGTGTTGGTAGTACACCAAAATCAGAGAGGATGGTCTGTTGACAGACCACCTTCTTAGGCTTCTTTGGGGTGATGGTCTTCTTATGACCATCAGTGGGGGTTTTCCTCTTAGCAGCAGTAGTGCCTTGGGTACTCACTGAGGGGATGGGCAGCGAGGAGGTCACTAAAAGATGTGCTCCTATAAGTTGTAGCATATAGGGAGTGAGAGGAGCATCACCTGGATGTTCTTCCAGGTCCAGGGACTTCTTCCCTACCATTGAGAAGGCAAAGTCACCGACTTTCGGGTAGCTCTCCCTGAAAGCCTCTTCAAGGATGGTGGAGAAGAAACGGGGGTATGGGATAACAGGATGTCTGGTGGAGGCGTTGAGGCGGCTGCATATATCGCTGAAGATGTAGTCAGCGTAGTTCAGAGGATGACCCGTGCAGAGAGAAAAGGCAAGGTCTTGAAAATGTTTGCTCGCCTGATCGTGGGAGCCAACCTTGGACCCTAGGCACTGAATAACCTGGGTGAAAATATACTGCCAGCGAGCAGGGAGTCGCTTCTTTTCCAGCTTGGAACCCACCGTCTTCACTGAGGGGTTCTCCCATTTGTAGCCAATGGATTCCAAGAAAGCATCTATCTGCTGCTTTGTTGGTTCAGCACCCCATTGCTCATTCTTCTTGCGCTGAGGGAGTCTTAGCGCCTTGCGTACAAACCCCGCTGAGAACGCGAAGAATCCAAGTTCGGGGATTGTGAAGGAAATAGCAGGAAGGACAGTGCCTTTGTCTGTTTTCAGAGTGGTACATTGCGCCGTGTACCAGAGAGCCTGAAGGTGAGAGGCAATGCCCACTGGGTTGTGGACGAAGGCATACATCAGAGGGCACGCCTTGAGGAAGGTTGCAGCGTCCTTGAACTGAGGTCGTTCAGAGGGAATGTCCACCAATGCAATGTAATTGCATGGCTTGAAGGTTGACTTTTCCAGCTCAAATTGACAGGTTGTTGCGGCGACCAACTGGTTAGCAGCAACAGGTTCAGCGACGTTGGAAGCAGAGGCCATTTCTGTAGGAAAAATGGCAACATCAAAGAGATAAATCATGGTTTTAATACATGAATGTATAAACCAGAGTTTTGGTATAAAAAGTACAAAATGTAAGAGCAAAGAAACAAGTATTTTGATGAACAATATCAAAATGCTTGTTGGCAATAATAAAATATTTAAAGGTAAAAAAATGATAAAAATTAAAAAAAAAATTGTTCTAAGAACAGGGTTTTGAAAGAGAAAAAGTCTTTCACTTTAAAAGCAAGATTTTATTGATTTTAAGAATGAAATAGATAACAGAGGTGAAACTAGTTGTTTCCAGTTCTTAATATATGGTTTAGATCAAACCTTTAACGTGTGAAGGAGAAAAACGCACAAGTGCGTGTTCTTGGTGCTCTTGGAGAAAGCTTGAAGAATCGAAGGTTTCCTTTGCCTTTAGGGAAGTTATGAAAGCGGAAGGAACAAAGTAAGGCAAAAAGAATGCTTAAATAGCATGAGGAGAGAGAAAGAAAGAATTGCTAAACGACGGTTTTAGCTTTTTGAAAAAAAATGATGACCTAGCGCACGTTCCAAGAAAGGAGATGGAATGGAAACGTCGTGGTCCGTCGTGTGTCAGAAAAAGGTCTGACGTGTCCTTTTTTTTAAAGATTATAATGATGGTTATCCATAAGGAAGGTTTATCATTAATAATTTTAGAAAAATCTTCATCATTAATAATAAAGGATTGTCAGTGAGGAGTTTTAAATATAAGAGAGACATTCTTTGATGAGAAAGGATAACAAAGAGTGTTAAGAGATTAGAAGATAATACCTGAGGAGATGGCCTAGATATCGCTGAATCAGAGTTCAGAGAATGGAAAGTTTGAAGGCTTTATTTGTAATCCTTTGTTGGTCACTGATTAATAAATTATTCAGCGTTCAACATACCAAGTTCGCCGATGAGTAGATTGAATCTAGTTTCATCAAGAGGCATGGTGAAAAGATCAGCGAGCTGATATTCAGTAGGAACAAAATGGAGCTCAACTTCACCATTCATCACATGATCTCTAATAAAGTGATATCAGATCTCAATGTGCTTGGTTTTGGAGTGAAGTACAGGGTTGTTAGCAATTACTATAGCACTTGTGCTATCACAGTATATAGGAATTTTAGAGAGCTTTAGATCGTAGTCTCTGAGTTGATTTCTCATCCAAAGGATTTGAGCACAACAACTACCAGCTGCTACGTATTCAGCTTCAGCGGTGGAAGTGGACACTGAGTTTTGCTTTTTACTTGTCCAACTTATTAACTTTCCACCTAGCAGCTGACACCCACCAGTGGTGCTTTTCCTATCAATCTTACAACCAGCAAAGTCACTGTCAGAGTAACCAATAAGATCAAATCCTGAGCCTTTGGGATACCAGAGACCAAGATTTGGTGTTCCTTTTAGGTATCTAAAGATTCGCTTTACAGCGATTAGATGGGATTCCTTCGGTTCAGCTTGATACCGAGCACAGAGATAGGTAGCGTACATGATGTTTGGTCTACTCGCTGTAAGATACAGCAGAGACCCAATCATTCTCGATAGGCAGTGACATTGACTGGTTTCCCATTGGGATCCTTGTTTAATGTCAGAGGAGACGCCATAGGAGTCTTCATCGCTGAGCATTGATTCATGTCAAATTTATTCAGCATGTCTTTAACATATTTGCTTTGACAAATAAAAATTCCTTTGTCAGATTGCTTAATCTGCAAACCTAGAAAATATGTTAGTTCACCCATCATACTCATTTTATATTGTTTTTGCATTCTTGCATCGAAACGAGTGCATAGTTTGGGTCTTGTGGAACCAAAGATAATGTCATCAACATATGTCTGAGCGAGAATCGTATGACCTTTATATTTTCATAAAAACAGAGTTTGGTCAATTTTTCCACGAACAAATTTTTCTTTAAGAAGAAATTTAGAGAGGGTGTCATACCAAGCTCTAGGAGCTTGTTTTAACCCGTAAAGAGCTTTTTCAAGTTTAAAAACATAACCAGGGTGGTTAGGGTCTGAGAAACCAGGGGGTTGTTCAACATAAACTTCCTCGCTGAGTTTTCCATTTAGAAAAGCACTTTTAACATCCATTTGAAAAACTTTGAAGTCTTTATGGGCAGCATAAGCTAAAAAGAGTCTTATGGCTTCTAAACGAGCTACAGGGGCAAAGGTTTCATCATAATCAATTCCTTCTTCCTTTCTATAACCTTGAGCAACAAGTCTAGCCTTATTGCGAATTATAGTCCCGTTTTCATCTAGCTTATTTCTGAAAACCCATTTGGTTCCTATGACGGTTTTATCAGAGGGTCTAGGAACAAGATTCCAAACTTTATTTCTACGAAATTCAGTCAGTTCTTCTTGCATAGCTGAAACCCAGCTAGGGTCAGAGATAGCTTGATCTATCTTCTTAGGTTCAGAGAGAGAAATGAATTTAACATAAAGACAGATATTACCTGTACCTCTACGTGTTTTGATACCAATAATCTGATTTATTGGATGGTTTGCAGTCCATCGCTGAGCTGGTGGTTGAGGAGAGAGATCAACAGCAGATTCAGCGACCTGTTCTTCATATTCTGGAATAGAACTTGTTTCAGCAACAGGTACTTCATTTAGAATCAATTCAGGGGATTGATTTTCGGAAGAGGTTTGGTTATTCACAGAGGAATTTTCAAGAGATGAATCAGCAACAGGAATCTAATTTAAAGGAGTAACATTTATCCCTGAAGATGGATGATTGTTACTTGTTGAGTTTACATGGATTTCATCATCACATGCATCAGCTGGAGTTTGATTGCTGAAGTATGTTTCAGGTTCCCTATAATGAGATTCCATCCAAGCATTCAATTCTTCATCATCATCAAAGTTGACGTGCATAGATTCTTCAACGTGTTGTCTTCTTTTGTTGAATACTCTGAAAGACTTAGATACAGAGGAGTATCCAAGAAATATACCATCATCAGCTTTGGGATCAAATTTATCCAAATGATCTATGTCATTCAGAATGTAACACGTACATCCAAAAATGTGAAGATATTTCAGAGTGGGTCTTCTCCCATGAAATAATTCATAGGAAGTCTTCTTGAATCGCTTAACAATCAGGGATCGATTCTGAGTAAAGCACGCTGTATTGACAGCTTCAGCCCAGAATTGAGTTGGAAGACGCGATTCGCTGAGCATTGAGCGAGCTGCTTCGATTATAGTTCGATTTCTTCTTTCAGCAACACCGTTTTGCTGAGGAGTTCTTACTGAAGAGAAGTTGTGGGAGATGCCTTTTTCTTCAAAGAAACTAACCAAAGTACTATTTTTGAATTCAGTACCATGATCACTTCTTATGGAGCGAACAAGTAAGTTTTTCAGCACTTCCATTCTTTTGATAAATGAGATTATCATTTCAGGGGAATCACTTTTGGATCGAAGGAAGAACACCCATGTGTATCTGGAGTATTCATCAACAATCACTGAAGTGTATTTCTTTCCAGAGATTGATTGGACATTGACAGGTCCAAAGAGATCCATGTGGAGTAGCTGAAGAGGAGTGGTCACTGAAGAAACTTGCTTTGACCTGAAGGAGGCTTTTGTCAGCTTTCCCTTCTCACACGCTGAACAAAGAGATTCCTTTGTAAATGTGTGATTTGGGTGGTCTCTGACTAAGTCTTTTTGAGACAATTCATTTATCGTCTTAAAGTTGAGATGAGAGAGTCTTTTATGCCATAACCAGTTTATGTCTGTGGATGCTTTAGAGATGAAGCACACGTTCTCAGAGTGAGAACTATTCATGTTTATGACATATACGTTTTCAACTCTTTTGCCAGAGAGGGCAAGCTTATCATTTCCATCAGTGACAGCACATCTATTCTTTAGGAATAGAACTTTGAAGTCTTTGTCACACAACTGACTAACGCTCAAGAGATTGTGCTTTAGTCCCTCAACGTAAGCAACACGAGAAAAAGATGTGGCTCCGTTGGACAGAATTCCATAACCTTTAGTATATCCTTTGCCATTTCCACCAAAGGTCACTGATGGACCAGCTTCTTCTCTGTAGTCAGAGAGCAGAGATTTTCTGCCATTCATATGCCTCGAGCATCCGCTATCAAGATACCAGATACCTTTGGCACTCTGCATACAACAAAAGATTAATTGTTTAAAGGTACCCATATTACTATGGGTCCTGCTTGGTTAGATACAGGATTGGCGGATGTACTACTAGCTGAAGAACTCTCTTCAGTGGATATCTTTACCTTAGTTGGTTTAGCAACTTTGGTGGATTTCACTCTCACTGATTTATCAGCTTGAGCTATTTTCATTCCATGAGCTAGTTTATCAGCTCTAGTAGCATTAGGACACTTACTTGCAATGTGGGTTGTTTCACCACAGTGAAAGCATTTCCTATACTTAAAAGGTTTGGAGATAAGAGAGGGAGCAGGAAGTTTCTCAGGGATAGGTCCAAGAATTCTTTTATCCATGATCCTTGGAGGTATTATAACCTTGTCAGGGGTAGGAGTGGGATCGATTTTAATCTTGGGAGTTGGTCTTTGAGAATAATCAGGGACCTTCTTCCCAGATTTAGAAATCTTCTCAGAGGACTTCTTGTTCTTATCTAGAGTGTTCTTATTCTTAGGAACATGGTCAAGAAACTTGTTTTTGATCACCTTCTTAGAATAATCCACAGGAAGCTTCTCTTTAGAGGAAGAGGAAGAAGAAGTTGAAGAAGAAGGATCAGGGATAGAAGAGACAAACATTCCAAACTTGAGCATGGAACGATCATTCTCTGATTCTTCCTTTTCAGGGTTATAGCCTAACCCACTTCTCACTTTCATAGGTATTTGGGCATTGATGATCTCATTGACTTTATCAGAAGCCTTACACCATCCTTCGATGGTTGCCTTTTCAGACTTGAGATCAGCGATAGCCTTTTCCCTATCAGCGATAGCTTGTTGTTTCTCAATGCTTATTGTTTGATTTGCAAAAACTTGGTCTTTGAGAGAATCCTCAAGTTTGGAAAGTTCTTTGATTCTTATGTGGCAATTTTTTAATTGTTCAGATAAGTCAGTGTTAATTTTCTCAACTTTTATCTTTCCATTCAAAGCGTTGTAAAAATCAACAGTCATTGCATCGAGAGCCAACAAGTTATCTTTTTCAGAGAGTAAAGATTCAGAGGGAATGTTTACCTGAGTAGACGGAGAATCAGAGGAAGAAGTTTCAGAAACTTCTTCAGCATCCTCTATTCTTGCCATTAGACAGAGAAAGGCAAGGCCTTTGCCTTCATCTGAACCAGACTCTTCAGAGGTCTTGGCCCAGTCATCTTCAGCATCCCAATCAACTTCTTCAGCGACAAGGCCTTTGCCTTTTTGCTGGTTTTTCTTCATATCTCTGTATTTGTTTTTCATTTTCAAATACTTCTCCTGTTTATCAGAGGTATGGGAGGTAGTGGGAGCAGCAACTTTCTTCGACCTGCATTCACTTGCAAAATGGCCCTTTCTCTGACAATTGAAACAGATCGCTAAGGCTTTTTCAGCGGGCAACGTTTTCTGTTTTTCAGAGTCAGAGAGGTTAGAAGATTTTCGAAAATTGCTCTTTCTAGCAAATCTTTTAAAGTTGTTGGTTAAAAGAGCTAGAGAGTTATCAAACTCAGAGATGTCAGCATCAGTGAGTTGATCTTCTGAATCAGTTTGACCTAATTCAGTTATGGAGGTGATAGTAGAAGAAGAACCATTTTTAGAAGAAGTTCCTTCAGAAGTCACAAGTGCTAAAGAAGTACTTTTAGCACCTTTGAGTTCGTTAAGAAGGTTTTTCCTTAGAAGCTGGGATTGTTCCTCATTTAAGAGCATACCATATAATGCACTTAATGACAAAGTTTCAAGATTCTTTGACAGTTTTATACATGTAGTGTACACTGCCCATTGATCGGGCAATGCCTCCATAAAGGGAAATTATCATGGTTGAACCTTGGAGGTTTAGCTAAAGATCCGTTATCGTTGTAGTTTGTATTAGGGTTTGTCATTTTAAAATATGATCTAAAGAAGAATATTTTAAAGAGAAAGATAACAACACTGCTCTGATACCACTTGTTGGTCCAAATAAGGGTCTACAAGAGTTAAATATTAAGTAAACAGTTTGTAGAAGGGGGGGGGGGGTTGAATACAAACACACAGATTTTAGTTTTTAAATGAGTTTATAGAAAATAAACAAATTTACAGTTACAAGCGGAATTAGAACACGTTGGAAATTTATTCTATTGTAACTAAAGAAACACACAGTTTGATGCACAAGAAGATGAAAGAAAGAATACAGAAGGTATAGGCTAGAAGGTAGCATGCATGAAGATGAAGAAGATATCTTCATCTATTTATACTCGCTTGCATTTAATGCAAAGCAAAAGGTACATGCCACGTGTCAAGCTTGTATAGGAAGCTTGTCCTTGTAAATAAGACAACCATGCTTTTGGCCGAATATGAACAGTACCATATCAGATATGATGGGGACATAAGAGACAAGTCGTATGTTCCTTTTCTGACATGGTTCTAGGTTTGACTTTTGTGCATCGAGGATAAGATCAAACTTTAATCTTGCAGAGGAAGCTTCATTTGATCGCTGATACTGAATGTTCAAGGATGAACTTCAGTGTTGCTGAGACTTCACAAGACTTCACACTTTGAGTAGATAATCGCTGCTATCGCTGAACCGCTTCAGGTCACTTAGCTGATTATCTCTTTCTTCAGCTTTGGTCTTTGACTGTCGCTGAATGGTCTTCTGGTGTGATAGCTGATCTTCAGGTCTTCAGAGATAAGCTTGTTGAGCCTTGATCTTCAGCGATCGCTGATAGCAATCAGCGTATGCTATCGCTGAATTTGAACAGAAGCTTATCTAAGGAATTTCACTAAGTATAGTAAAGGAATCATATTCAAATCACTGAGAGGAGTTATGATCAACACTTTTAGTATTGAGACCAACCAACTTATAATAAAATGCAAAATCATACATGATTATAGTATTTGAAACCATATGTGATTCATATATGTTTTTTACTATCCCACATATAATACATCTAAAGAAATAAAGGATTCATTATGATAATCAAGAAAATGAAAAATCACATATGATGTTAGTATTGTAACCAAACGATAAGAAATTGCAAAATCACTTATGATTTTACTTATTGCGAACAGCCAACTCATTACAAAATGCAAAATCACATATGGTTGTACTAATTTAAACCAAATATGAATCACATAGTAAAATCATAAATGCAAAATGCAAAATCACTTACGCTTTTAGTATTGTGACCAACCAACTTATAACAAAATGCAAAATCACATATGATTGTAGTATTTGAAACCATATGTGATTCATATATGTTCTTTACTATCACACATATATGTTCTTTACTATCACACCTATAATACATTTAAACAAAAAAAAAGAATCATTATGTTAGAAAATGCAAAATCACATATGATGTTAGTATTGTAACCAAACTAATAACAACATACAAAATCACTTATGATTTTACATATTGCGACCAACCAACTAATAATAAAATGTAAAATCACATATGAATCACATATGTCCAAATAGTAAAATCATAAAAAAAACCTCATCATGTTTACGTGCTTCAGTCATTACAGATGGGTTGGATGGGTTTGGGTGATTTAGTCCGCTTTGCTGAAAATCAATCAAGTCTTGTTGGTCATCGACCGTTTTCTTGCCTATTCTCGATGAACCACTACCTTGCCCTTTCTTAAGCCTTAAGCTTCTTCTTCGTCCTTCAATAAAAATCAAATACAAATCAAGGTTTACATAGTAATAGATAAAAGTTGAGAATACAAATCATTGTTAGTTGGCAAGTACAACTAAAAAACAAATCCTTGTTTAAGCCGAACCTTAAATTTCCAGATAACCAAACCCTAATTTTACGTACGTTTCATAGGGTGGATTTTGGGAGGATAAAGTTAGGTTAAATTATGAAATTCAAACCTGTGTTATCCATAGGTGAGAATCGAGCTGGTATTGAACTTGATTCCGACTCCGAATGCTTGATGTCAAGAGAATGTAGAAGGTGGGTTTGGTTTCTTTTTCTTTTGAATTGATGCCTTGGTAATCTGAAGGTGGTTTTGGTTTGATTTTCTTCAAAATATCGCTCTGTAATGATGCATATGGAGGCGTCCTTGCTACTAATTTGATATGGATGTCATATCTCTGTTAATTCGCGAAATTGTATCTGATTTGAAGTTCTTTGCTACTACCAATTATGCCTCTGAAAGTATTTACCCTAGGTGGAAAAGAGGGTTTCATCTATGATATTTACAATAAATGCCATAAACATAATAACCTATGATTTAATAAATCATGTGGTCTAGAATGTTTCTCTTATTTGTTTAAGCATGTACCCTTCTCGTATGAACTTACCCCTATACACACACACACACACACATATATATGGAGGAAAGTTCAAATGCGAACTCAAATTTAGTTCTGAACGTGAAGACAAATAAGAGCGCGACATATGTATGAATGTAGAATATTCAGACTGAATAATCAAAGAAATATTCAGACTGAATATTTTTTTGATTATTCAGTCTGAATATGACACGTGTCGCACTCTCATTTGTTCTCACGTTCACAACCTAATTTGAGTTCTCATGTGAGAATGTTGATTTGAAATTAAATGTTAAAAAAGTAAAAGAAAAATGGAAACGTAATCATATATTGTGTAACGAAATACATTTAATAATGTATAAGATCACATATGACTTCGAAAGTTATTCATAATATACATATATCAAATATGATGATGTAGATAAAATTTTATTCCTTTTTTACTTAAATTTACAATCATCAATATCACATGTGATATTTATAATGAAAATTAGTGATTTATTGTGAAAAATAATGTCGTATGATAGTTTGGGATATTTTAGAAATTGATGTTAGGAATTTATTTACCTTTATTATGAATTTATTTATACAAAATGTAGGTGTAGGATAGTTTGAGATTTTTTTTTTAAAATAATCATCATGCATTAGTAAAAATAGTTGAGATATTTTAGTAAAACTAATAGTATTTAAGAAAATAAAGGAAAGATCTTCAATCACTCGTTTAAAATAATCATTTTTAGTAAAACTATTTCATTATTTATTTGGGATTTTTTTTTAAATAAAAATGAATGGTTGCGAATCATTCATTTATTTTCTTAAACAAGATTCATTCTCGTTTGAACCTCCCTATATATAATAGGGGCAGTTTAAATGAGAACTCAAATTTAGTTGTGATAATGAGGACGAAGGAGAGCGCGACACGTGTCATATTCAGACTGAATAATGAAGGGAAATATTCAGACTGAATGTAGTGTTATTCAGTCTGAATATAGTATTTTTTTTAGTCTGAATGTACTGTTATTCAGTCTGAATAATGTATGAACTTCACCTTCATTATTCAAACTGAATGGCACACGTGTCACGCTCTCATTTGTCCTCATGTTCGCAACCAAATTTGAGTTAACATTTGAACTTCTCTCTCTCTCTCTCTCTCTCTCTCTATATATATATATATATATAAATAGCGAGTTTCAAGAGAAAACACTATAAAAAAAACTGAAAAACACCCTGACATCCATCCATCTGGACGGTATGCACTAATGCATACAACCGATTGAAGTTGGTTTTTCTTTCTATGCACAAATGCTTCTATAATTACATATGCATTAGTGCATATGTACAAATGCATGTTACAAATTAACAGTATGCATTAGTATATATTGTCTAAATGGGACGCTCCTAAGGTATTTTTCAGTTTTCTTTTTTTAGGTGTTTTCACTTAAATATATAATAAATTTATTTAAACATGATTAATTTTTTTATTTTTTAATTAAGGTATTTATTCATTGTTTTTTTTATAATTTAAACATGATTAATTTTTTAATTTTTTTATAACATTTAAAATAAGTGTAATTTAGTTTTTCATTTAAAGTATTTATTTTTATAAACGTAGTTTATTTAAGATTTTTTATAAATTCGTCAAAAATTATTTTTTTGATTTCAATAATTTATCGACGTTTTTTTCCAAGAAAAATCGCTAATTTTCGTCAATGAATCATATGTGATATTGTTATACTGGATCACATATTATCAGAATTGCTTTTTTGAAAAAAAAAAAGCAATTAACAATGAATCACATGTGATTTGATGAGAATTATAATTTTTTAAAGTATTGTTTAAATAATTCGTAAAATCAAAATTAAAATACGCTTACTCTAAATAAATTAAATCTAAAATGTTTTTTGAAAATAAAAAATTAAATCATATTAAAATCATAAATATAAATAAATTAGAACATTAAATAAATGTATTAAATAACTTTTATATATATATATATATATTTATATTTGTTTGATTAATAAAGTGAATTATAGATTTGGTGCATGTGGTTTAAAAAAATCAAAATGCTCCTTGAATTAACGAGGTTAACGGATTTTATTAAACTTCGTTAGTTATAAGAACTCTATCCATAAGAAAATGAGAACCACAAGGACTTTATGCATAATTTTTTGAGTTTTGGGACGTTGATCATAATTTTTTGTATAACGCAGAAACCAAATTCATAAATCACTCAAAAACTTATTTTATATTGGTTTTTTTTGTTTTCCAAAGTTTCTACTTTTTTAAAAGTTTTTAAATAAAGGAGTCTCTCTCTCTATATATATATGTATATATGATATAATGTATAAGGAAAATAAATAAAAAAATTAAACCCTAGAAGTGGAGTTGAGGATGAGAAATTTTGATCCACAACTTAAATCCTTCAAATCTCAAGGCAAGAAATGTTTTAAATGCTCTTCAATGTTGATCCAAGTTGAAGTTCAATAATTTAAGGTTTGAAGGAAATGAAAGATAGAAGTATGTGAGGGAAGGTGAGAGGGATTAATGAGGGGGTGAAGACGATGTGTGGGCAGGTTTCACGCAGTTTGGGCCGCATCCTACCCACATATGTTACTATTTTGATATGATCCGATCGACACTAAGTAGCAACAAACAACAACGACAATGATCCTGGTGCGGTCGCTCGATCGATAAACAACCCTCACAAGAGGAGTCGGTTGCCAAAAGAGTCCCAAGATTTATGGATGCTTTGAGAAATAGACCCTGGTCAATATAGATGTCAAAACAAAATATCCCAACATTCTAGATTTTACTTACCGACAACTCGGGTGTTACATTATGCCATCGAAATTTAAAAAAAAACATAGATTTGTGTTTTAAACTCATTTATTTCATTCCAAAACACCCCTCTTTGATTTAAACCTATTAGTTAAGTTTCAAAGTCATCCAAAACTCCTATAAACCTATGGTTTGACTTTCAAATAGCTGAACTTATACACATAGGATTTTCAAGTCATTTAAAAGACCTCCAACTTCAATCACACCTAAGGTTTGACATAGTCAAAACATTACATATAGAGTTTTAAAGTCATCCAAAGCTCTTCTAAACCTAGAGTTTGACTTTCAAATAACCAAACCATTTCGTGTAGAGCTTTCAAATCATTCAAAACTCCTTTAAACCTATGATTTGTCTTTCAAATAGACAAACCATTTGACGTAGGGTTTTCAAATCATTCAAAAGACCTCCAACAAGACCCGTTCCTGATAAAGGAGAGCGCGACACATGTCATATTCAGACTGAATAATGAAGGAAAATATTCAGGCAGAATGTAGTGTTATTCAGTTTGAATATAGTATTATTCAGTCTGAATAATGTATGAACTTCATCTTCATTATTCAGACTGAATGGTACATGTGTCGCGCTCTCCTTTGTTCTCATGTTCGACTGTTCGCAACCAAATTTGAGTTCGCATTTGAACTTCTCTCTCTTTCTCTCTCTCTCTCTCTCTATATATATATATAATATGTGATATGTTATATAGTACATCTCGAATCTTGATTTCAATTCAAAACAATAAGATATTTAGTTATTGAAAAAACCATGACTTTGAAAGTGGATATATAATTAGAGAGAAAATGTGTGTACTCCATATATTATGAAACTATTTTTTTCATACACTATATATGTACATTGATATCTTTAACGTCTTATGTTATGCTCTAAATAACTTACGTTATTTAAATAATTTTATATAACTTATAATTTTATATAAGTTTTGTTTTTCAAGTGTAAAAAAAAGCCCGTATGCATGTGGGTAAGCCTGATCCATTTGTAAGGCGGATACGGGAAAGTCTATAAGTCTGACAAAACGGGCTTGAGTTTGCTATATGCATTTTCAACCAAAAAAATTTTAACGGAATGTCTCGTCAAAAAGTTTTTGGTTGAAGATGCATTTTGTGAGAGATTTTCAATGCAAATTCGTTGAAAATTCGTAGAAAATTATGTTTTGTCAATAATCTCTCTAAAATTCGTAAAAATTTTCAACGACCTTTTCCGTTGAAAATTTTCGTTAAAAATACTCAATTTTCTAGTAGTGATAAATTAGAAAATGATGCATATAATTAACATAGCATTTATTGTTATTTAGATGAAGAAGAAGAAAATATATTGAAATACATGAAGACATAATTATAGGTTGATAACATTAAACCTGATGACCTATTAAGAAAATAGTATTTGTAGAGTTAATGTTGTTTTACCGACTAAATGACCCTTAAAAGAAAAGCATAATAATTAGATTTTGTTGCTAAAAGGATGTCTCCGCTAGTGGTTTTGGTTTACATAAAATATTTTATTGTAGATGTCTCCCACCTTAAAAACACATAACAAGAATGAATAGTAATTGCCGACAAATATAATCATATATTCATACAATTTGGTTTTTTGGAACAATATTCAAAGGAAATAAAACCATCATAATTTGGTAAACTAAAATTTTGGTTCATGTGCTTTACACAAAACTACAAACAATATTCTTAAATTTATTAAGTAAATTAATGGTTATCATAATTTAGATTTTACTTTAAAAATGGTTGTTATAGTTTTCATTAACGATTAAATTAAGACATTATTTTCAAATCAAAATGCAATCCATAGTGACCATTAATGTTGTATTCAATAAAGTTTAAAGACTATATTTGTAGTTTGCTATAATTTGTAAGAATAAGCAATCTTAGACAAACGTTATATATAATAAGAACTATGAAACTTTGTTTTAGTATATACTGATTTAATAAGTCAATGTTATTTTTAAACGGAGAGTTGTATGATGAGGAGGATGTCAAATCAATTCAAACTCTTGTAATCGAATTTAAAAAAGGGACAAAAGGACTGAGATAAAGAACGATATTTGAATGGTATCTAAAAAGTCAGACTAACAACAGGAACACAAATGATTCCAATCGAGGATACTGTTTTGCATTTCATTGTTAGACGAGCTGGGATTGGTTAGGACCACGAATCAAATTTAAAGGTCAACGAAAGAAGTATGACGTGAGAATTTTTCAAAAGGAATTGTTATCATTCAAACATGTTTAACTAGAAAGTATAATCAAAACCAATATATTATGTTGAAGATACCATATCTAATTGAGATCTTTTTATATATCACAACATTTCACTTTTGACTTTCTATTTACTTTTATGATTTTACTCGACCATGGATTGATATTGTTCTTTATTTTACATGTGTCGGTAATTCTCACCATAAACATAAACGTTGTTGAAACTATAATTGAATTAATATTTGCAAATTTAAGTTTTAATGCTAATAATAATAGGTATAAAAGAATAAACAACAATTATTTTGAAATACCTTTTTTATGAATTATTTGAGCATTATAAATCTATTGATTATAATATCTTATGAAAAGTAAATCCCACTAATTCCTAGTTTCAGAAGTTTTTCTTGGATGATCTATTATAATTAGCCATTCAACCCAACCCACTCATTTATGATTTTTTTCAACTCAACCTGCTAAATAAATAGGTTGAACTAGGAGTGGCAATCGGGTCGTGTTCGGATTGGCAGGTTGGCGGGTCAGTGAAACTCAACCCGGACATGAACCGTTTAGCTAATCGTGTCGAGATATTCAACCCTAACCTTCACACGCTTGGATTGGCGGGTCGTAAATAGGTTGGCGGGTCACAAACGGGTAGGCGGGTCATAAACGGGTTAGCAGGTCACCTAACAATACAACCAAATTCAAACATCCAAATTTTAATACAAAGTCCAAACACAAGCAGATCCACCTAATAATACAATCAAATTCATCTAATACTACAAACAAATTCAAACATCCAAATTTCAAACAAATAAAAGTCCAAACATAACCAAATTCAAACAAATCCAAGTTTAAAACATATTATTTATTTTTGAAAATATTAATTAATTAGGATATAAATAAGAAATTGGAATAAATTTTATTTATTTATTATTATATTTATGTTAAACGGGTTTGCGGGTCAATCCGCAACCTGTTAGGATCAACCCGGACACGACCTGTTTATTTGGCTGGTTGATAGGGTGTAGTCGGGTCAAAAAGTACAACTCTAACCCGTTTATTTTCGTGTCGGGTTCGTGTCGTGTCGGGAATTGTCACCCCTAGGTTGAACCTGAATTGACCCATTTAATTTAAAAACATTTAAATAAAATAAAAATGATTTGACTATTTAACTTTATGAATAAAACACAACCACAACCACAACCACAAATAAAAATAAAGTGTTCAAAATTTGAATAAAACACAACCACAAATGCAATAAATTGTTCAAATATCTAAACATTTACTTAAGTTACTTTAATTTCTATTGGAGCATTGGAGGCGGACGATGGGAAGATAGAAAACCGAGAGGAAGACTTGGAGGCGGGTTAGACATTATTTTATTAGGGTTTCATACTTGACAAAATTTCAAATTTCCAATGTTTCATAAATAATATTATACATTATAATGAAAAATAAAAAATATATATATAATATTTTAAATGGGTTGACAACATGTTGTAAATGGATTGTAAATGTGTTGAAAACAGATTGAAAATTTCAACCAAACCCAACCCATTTATTTAAATGAACTGAAATCTTTTACCCAACCTGCTAATTTTGAGTTGGGTTCGAATTGGGTTAGCAAATTGAGTCACCTTGTGCCACTCTTAGTCATACCGATGAATATAGAGTCCTCAACAGTTACGCTAATAGTATTATTATTCACAAGTTTAAAGCAAGTTTTGTTAACTAGAAACATCCTGAAATGAAATAAATTTCAGGAGAACCAATAAAAACTCAAGTTATTGTAAACGATATTTTTAAAACGGATTTTAAATTTGACATCTCATATAATCAACTTTTCTTTTACCCTGTTTTGCTTTTGGAATATTTTGCTACTTAAACACAGTTTGTTATAAAAGTGATTGTGTTATTTTAAAAGCATCATTATATCATTACTAAATAAAAGAATTTCGCCTACGGATTTTTCTCTGAAAAATCTATCGTTAAAGGTTGATTCCTCATAAAACTGTCACAAAAGTTGGTAGGTAAATTATTGATGGGTAATACAAATCAGTTACAGTTACCCAAGGATTCTCTGAGTGATCCGTTGGTATTTTCTTGAAAAACATTGAAGTTTGCCGAACCATTGATATTTTCTGGGTAATCCATGTGTAATCACCTACGGAAATCTCCGTAATTTTTGTGGCTAAAAGAGTAACAATACATTTGGTTCATGTGGTTTGTTAAAAATAACACTTCTTGTCCTTCTAATTTGGAAATTTTAAAATGACCATCATAGTTTGTAAAAATATTCGAATTTGGTCCCTCTTGTTAACAACTGTTAAAAAATTCCGTACATTGAAAAACGTTTTCTTCATTTCATCGATATTTTGTCTTTTATTCAATCAAAATCGATTTTATGATTTTAGACTCTGTTTTTATTGGGTAAAAGATAAAAATCGATAAAAGAACTAAAATGTTCTCCATTTAACGAATTTTTTTAATGACCCTTAGGGAGAGGGACAAAGTATGGACAATCATGATGACCATCTTATAATTTCAAAACGGTAAGGACGAAAAATGTTATTTTTAACAAACCATAGAGATCAATTTTGTAGTTTACTCTAAAGCATTAAAATTTTAAATTTGAAAGTTTACACTATATTAAGCATTTTTTTGGCAAAAATAAGCTAGCATATTTCCTGGGTACACGTTTAGATATACATAAGTTAGTTTATTGAAATGCTGCTGGAGGTAGCGTATTGGAAGTTTCTTGTCACATTTTCCAATTATAACATTTATTAATATTAGTTATTATTTATTATATTAATTATAAATAAATACTAATAAATTTTAAATAATGCAATATTAATTAATATATATTGAAAATTAATTTTAATTATACATTACACATTAATATTATTTTTTAATTATTTAGAATAATTATTAATCGTACCAATTATTTTTATATTATTATTATTCGACATATTTAATCATCAAAATGCAGCTATAAAAAAAATGTTTATGTAACATAAAAATTAAAGTTATACTTATTTTGTTTTATAGATAATAAAAATTGTGTTAAATTGTTTTAATAAAATATTTAATTTAATTATTAAATATGTTTTTTGAAAAACTATAACTAATTAGGATATGTGATGTTAATCATTTTTATTTTTATTTTTATTCTTATTCATATCACATGGTTATTTAAAATCATAAATAATAGATTTTTAAGTAAATTATAAATTTGGTCCCTGTAGTTTGTTGGGTTTTACGAAAGTGGTCCCTAAACTTCATTTATTAGAGATTAGGATTCAACGTATGTCATTTTATAATAAATTGGTCCCTTAATCTAACAATGATCCAAAACATATGTCAGTATTAAGGGTATTTTCGTCATTTTGCCTTTTTTTATTTTAAAGTTATTTTTCCATTTTGTAGAACCCCCAAACTTTAGGGACCGGAATGTAATTAACATCACTCTCTCTCTAATGACCGACGAAAACGCACGTAGCTCCATGCGTGAAGTCGTGAACCCACCCTCCGACATGATGTCCACCCAGCTCTGAGAACCCCACCATCATCGTTTAGCACCCTCTTCCCCTTCCGGCGAGCATCACTAATAGGCAATATCGCACCTCGTCTATTGAACCCTCTCACTATGGGAATTCTTTCATAGCCTCCATCTCGGACGAGATCCCCATCCGCCGGTCACCTCCTCCAATCTTATGCATATACATACATGCTCAACACACACAACACCCATACACATGCATAGAGAGCATGCACACCCAACTCAATCTGATCTCCATCTCCTGCATCTTCGGTCATTGGTGAAACCCCTACACCCACTTCTCCATCTTTGTGAGTGTGTGTATGTATATGTGATGGTGATGGTGGTGGTCGATCGAGATTGCGGTCGTCGATGGTTACGAAGGTGGTTGTCATTAAGGGTGGCCACACCGCTTTTTGTCATCGGAGGAAGTCACCAGACGGGGGTGGGCTCATGTTGCAACGGGAGAAAGGGAGAGATATCAGGGAGGAACTCATGAATTTTTTTATATAGTGGCACCACATAAAATAGACAAAAAATAATTACAAAAAACACGGTTTTTATCAACGTGTCATGTTTTTACTAATTGTTCAATATCGCTCGAAGTGTTTTTAGCATAATTCCACCATTTCGAGGGATTTTATAGTTTTTTACTTGATTTGGAGGGATTTTTAAGTTTTTTTTATATCAAGTTCGAGGGATTTTTTTCGGTTTTTCGGTTGATTTAAAGAGTTTTTTTCCAGGTTTTTTAGGTTGACCTGAAGAGTTTTTTTCTTGGTTAATTACGAGGTATGTTCGTATCTTCTTGAACTTTTGAATATCATAAGGTAGTGCCTTCTAAAACGACACGGTTGCACCTTTCATAAACGTAAATTTTTTAAACTTTTGGCAGAGAGATAATACGGTGGCATGTGCCACCGTATGCCCTTTTATGGGTCCATCGATGAGAGAGAATGGGTTCACTAGACGCACATGAACGGCAGAGGCTAATTCATTACAAATGAAATAATGTTAAAAATGTAAAACTAGTAAAATGACGAAATCGAATGGGTGAAGTGCATGGTTGTTAGAGTGAGAGGCCAATTCATTACGAATGACATACATCGAGTCCTACTCTGTAGTAAATTAAGTTTATGGACCATTTTCGTAGAACCCAACAATCACATGAACCAAATCCGTAATTTACTCTAATTGTTTTTTAATAAATCCAAAATATTATAATATATAATAACCAATTTGAAATTTTTTACAATATATTATACTTTTTTTTAATTCTTCTTTTATTTGTATTAGTTAATATATTATATTTTTAAAGAATTGATTGATTAATTTTTTAATATGTCATTTAAAAAAAATTATATTCTTATTAACTAGTTTTTGTCATGGACGGTTGCACCCTTTGTTGATAAGGATTCTATACCCCAACTAATTCGACCAAAATTTTCAAAATAAGCTAAAAAAACCATTTTTTTAATAAAACTTTCTTATTGGCCCCCATATGAAGAAGGCAAAGCCCCAACATTGTTGAAATCGCATCTTATTTCTTCTTCTCCATCTTGCCTCTTGGTTTTGGTAAATCACTAAAGGACCATTTACCAAACGTTTACCCGAGTAAGCGTTTATCAGGTCACATTACCTTACCAGATGAATATGACAAGAACCAATAATCTAAGGTAGTAAGAACGAAGACTAGGACCGAGAGTTTTACCCGGTAAGTGAGGGCAACGATTCTTACCATGGTTAGCACTTATCGGGTTAATTGTTGCATACGATGCCGTTTCACGAATCTACAGGGCTATCACCTTCTTTGGCTGGATCTGCCAACCTTTTATGTTTGTGGTCTACCTTTTGATAATGCTAAAGGACGCATGGATAATACAACTTGACAATACGGAGAGGAAAAGGAAGAAGAAAGCCGACTATGGAATAAGAGGTCATCCTATATCCCGCGTGCGAGACACCAATCGCAATGTGTATGAGTAAAAAAACGTTTATTGTTAATAATCCCTTCCTTTAGCTACTTAGATATGTGTGGACTAAAATCTTACCCATTCAGAAGTGATAGTTTTGAATCTGGAGGTTGCAATGTGCAATTTTGTTGAAACGAACAATTCATCTGGTTCATTTTTATGTTGAATTTTGTATTAACAGTAATATATTCATTTGCTTTTAAGTTTAAACAAAACAAAAAAAATACATAATAATGTGTCGGTTTTACCAAAGTAGAAAAAAATTAACTGAAAAACGAACTGAGAAGTTATCTTGTTCGGTTAACCGAACCGTTTAAGGCGAAAACAAATATCCCGAAACCGTTTTGTTTCGGATGAACTATTCGGTTTCGGAAGTTTTTGACACCCTAAAGTGTGGCCCCAACCAAAAATGTTTCTGGATCCGCCACTGGTTTATATCAAATATGATTTTTTCATCAACTATCTTATAAGTTAACAGATAGTTTAACAACTATCAGTTATTAGTTGACTTATCAGTTAGTTTGCCAAACATAATTGAAGTAAATAAAATGTTGCCAATAATAATATCAGTGATCATCCTACCATAAAATATATATGCGGTAAATGTCCTATTTTTTTGTGATCGTTTATCCTTTACATTAATTTAAGATATGACAAAACAATATTAATAATTAATGATTTTATTCATAAATAAACATACAATATGAAAGGCTAGTGAAACCGTTACAATATGAAGAATATCCTCAATACATTTGATGTGGTAACCGAAAAAGATGACCAAGGAAAATGATCTCGAGCATGATTGCACCAAAAAAAATGATTTTTTTTAATGTCAGTTTAATTAAGCATGTTTAAAAAATTAGGATTTAATAAGATAAAGTGTTAGAACATCTTCAACAGCTTCTTTAAAATAGAAAAAATGGAGAAAAAAAGGATTTTAAACCAATTTTTAGCTCCAACAGTATCTCCAAAAACTATCTTCAAATTTAAAGAACACCCAAAAATGATTACAACATCAAACAACCAATAGAAAATTTTAAAAAGAAATATTTGAAAAAAATAATAATATTTTAATAGATGAATATAATATTTTAATATTATAATTAATATTGGTTTATCCAAAATGGAGAATCAATGCAATTATTTTTTAGATATTAACTTTTGATTTTTATTTTGGAAATGCTGATTGTTTATATATGCTTTTTAAGATAATTTGTAGCTATCGACTAGTTAAATGATTCTTTTGGTACAAAATTACCGCAAAAATTTCACTATTTCAGTGACGCATTATGATGACATTTCATTGTAATTGAACTTCTCTAAATAAAGTTGTTTGAATAAAACCCATAGACAAATAAACTTGTGTAAATAAAATTACAATGATGACATTGTCACGGAATCGTTTGGGGTCGGTTACACTTTTTGCTAAAAAAGAAGGCTCGATCGCTGTTTTAGGACATGTTATAGATCCGACCTAGGACTAGACTGATTTTCTAAAATCTTATACCTTCATAACCGATACCCAAAAACCATATGACCATTTTGACTTTTTTTTATTCCATACATTTTATTCACTATATATAAGTCATATATTGTATGAGGGAATACGTCAACTTATAAACGTTTAGAGCATCTCCATAATTTTCTTTAAAATGGAGAATCAAACATCAAAATCTCTAAAAAATATTTCATTTAACTCCAACAACATCTTTATTTTGGAGACAACAAAATTCATTATATTAAAATATTATATATTTCTAATAAAATATTATTTATATTATCTAAACATTTAATTTCAAATTCTCTTATTGGAGGAACATAATAAAAAAAAGTTTTTCTTTCATGTTAATCATTTTTGGAGATGTCTCCGAATTTGGAGATTTTTGTAATCTCTTTCATACTTTATCCATTTCATACTTTATCCATTTTGGAGAAAGTTTTGGAGATTTTGTTGGAGCAAAAAAATGTTCAATGTCTCCATTTTGAAAATGTTGTTGGAGATGCTCTTATAATTTTTGTTATAATTCGTGATTTCAACTTATATTCTCGCAAAAAACATATTTTGTAAATGTATTTAATTGATCCAGTTACATATTTTCAAGTGTATTAGAATAACAATTTTGTATTTATTAAAAAAACAACAAAAATATACGTCAAAAAATCTATTTAAAAAAAATAAATATGACCGATTTGAGCTTGGCCCGGGACCAAAACCGATACTCATAACCGGTTACAAATTACCTTAACCGGGCCTTGGGTTTTTGGTCGGGACCGGAAATGGGACCGGCTATGATTTGGACCACATGAAACCGATTTTTAACCATATTTGATGACAAGTAAATACTACATTTTTGTAAAAAGTGAAATATTAATATATAAATATGTTAGAATTAGATTTAAAAAAAGATAAAGGTAAAACATAACAACCAACTATCCCATTTTGAATGATTTAGTTTATCAACTATTTTTTGAATGAGAAAATTATTAAACCTTCTCGTTTGAATGATTAAGTACGCAAACTATATTATTACAAGAAAAAACCATTAAGCTTTCACATTTTTGATGATTGTCTCTAATATTTTTTTCAATAAAATAAACTATCAAATTTTTAAAATTTCGTTACTTACATTATTTTAACAAAAAAAAAACTACTTGTAATTGATTAGGAAAGTTTTAAAGTAAAACTACTAGTAACCCTCTAAAAATAGATCAAAGGATGGAGATCGGTAGTAGAGGCCTACTGTGTGATAACAGGTATGAAGAACGAACAACGATGGGATTATAGAAAGTGACAAGGAGGAATGATATTGTTGTTTGCAAGCGGTTTGAAGGGTGTAAGATTTGGAAACAGTAAAACTGATTTAATTTAAAACATTTCTATTTGGTTACAAATTTTTTTATTAAAAAAATAAAATTTCAATAGTTTATTTATTATTAAAAAAATGTTAAAAACCTTAATGATTTAAAATGAAAAAATTTATTGGTTTTTTCATTTAAAAAAGATTTAAAGATTTAATTATTAAAAATAGAAAGTTTAGTAGTTTTTTATTTAGAAAAATAGTTCTGAGACTTAATTATTTAAATTGAGATATTATAATAGATATTATAAACTTTTTTCTTAAAAATTTATAGTCTTATAATAAAAATGTTAGAGCAAGTGGTATCATTTATCATGTTTTTATAAAAGAGCTTTTTAGAGTGATGGGATATTATCCCCTACGTATATGCAAATGGTTATGCTATAACCAATTTTAAACTCTAATATTTATGATTAAAAATTTTTGACTAAATTTTCTCATTATATCTATGATTTATCAATCGGACGAAAACAAATTATTGTTTTATTTACTCTATGTTTATCTCATATCTCTCATGAAACATATTCATCTTGTTAATAAACATGAATACCCTTAGAACTCTAAAACAAAACATATTTTATGGGGAGGTTAATGGCACCCCTAAGGTCTGTGTTTATGATACTCCTTAAGGGTGAATGTCATCCTTACACAAATGCATTAAATTCTATACATACACTTATAAAATGCATTATATTCCGTGTCCACCCTTATGTTAACGGGGCCTTTAGCACTCCCCGGTTTTATTCCAATATTTCTCTGAAACTAAAGCTAGTCAATTTAATGGATTATAACCAATTTCTTCATATTCTCTTTAAAAAAAGCTATTTTTTGTTTTTTTTAGATTAAAAAAAAGGTTATTTTGACTATTTTCCAAAAAGTATTTTATCCTAACAAACACCACAAAATATAGCAATATATCTCTGCATTCCTCACCTCTTTTAACTTCTCTTTCTTCTCCAAGATAACCAACTTCATTCAGCCACCGTCACACGGCGGTGGACTAGTGGAAAAATTCAAACGTATATATATACATACATATATATATATATATTTTAAATTTAATTTATGATACATTCTTAATATATAGTTACCGTTGATCATGATCATCATGGTCCTCTCCTTCATGGCTCCATAAATCAAACCAAACTTGTATTTCCATTTCATTGATATCCACCACCACAATTACCATCACTAATACCATCACCACCATCATCGTCATCAGTGCCACGCATGCCCATCAGCAAGCAAACAGACAAACCCAAATCCCCACAGAACCACCAGTCCACCAGCCAGTAAGAACACACCATATACATATACATATATCTATATGTATATATATATATATATATAGAGAGAGAGAGAGAGAGAGAGTGGAATTAAAGAAAGATGTATTTTATGTAACAAACCCATAATTTCGTCCAGAAATCAAACAAAACAAAGTTGTAATACTCACTCTCTCCTCCTCCTACCACTCTCATGTATTCTGTATGTACCTTATGCTGCTAAATGCTATCTCTCTGCCAATATCCATGTCCTTTAATTCCTTATGAGACCACCATTATTCTCACCAATATCATCATCATCATTCCATCAATATCACCATCATCGCTTCTTCAACTTTTTCACCTTCAGCCGGTGGGTTCATCGAATCCATATGGAAACCACCACCGGCACCGCTGTATCACCCAACACCCGTCGCCGGCAACGGAAGATCGTCGTCATAATGGGTCCAACCGGAGCAGGAAAATCCCGTTTATCCATCGATCTCGCCACTCGATTCTTCAACAACGCAGAGATAATAAACTCCGATAAAATGCAAGTTTATCGAGGGCTCGATATCACCACCAACAAAATCACAATGCAAGAACAGCTCGGCGTTCCACACCATCTCCTCGGAGCGTTTGACCCGATTGAATCAGCTGTTAACCCTCACGACTACCGGAAAATAGCATCGGAAACCATCTCCGACATTATATCCCGCCGTGGGTTGCCGTTTCTCGTCGGCGGCTCAAACTCATTCATCTATTCACTAATCACGAAACGATTCGACCCACAATCGGACGTCTTCAACGGACCAGACCCAGACCCAGTCAGCTCGGAGCTCCGATATAAATGTTGTTTCATTTGGGTTGACGTCTGCTTACCGGTTTTAAACCAATATCTATCAAAACGGGTCGATGAGATGCTGGATTCGGGTATGTTAGAGGAGCTAGCGGAGTTCTTCGGGTCTGGTGAGCATTTAACGGTTAACCGGAGTGGTTTGGGTCAGGCAATCGGAGTTCCAGAGTTCGAGGGGTATTTCACCGCCACCGCCACCGCCACCGTAGCAGATTCCGATGAGGTGTACGATGATGCCGTGAGGAGGATCAAGGACAACACGTGTCAGCTAGCAAAGAGACAGGTGGGTAAGATCCTACGGTTGAAGGACGCCGGGTGGGATTTAAGGAGGATCGATGCAACAGAGGCTTTCAGGGCGGCGATGGCGGTGGATTCAGGCGGTGGTGGAAGGGTGGCGGAAATATGGGAGAAACAGGTGGTGGAGGCAAGCGTAAAGATCGTGAAGCAATTCTTGGAGGAGTAGGTTTTCCAGCTATTTTCGGCTTACTTTTTTTATTTTATTTTGATTTCTATTTTTGTGTATGAATTTTATTTTATTTTTTTATTTTTAGATTGTAAAAGGTTTATTTTTTTTTCTTTTTGGGGATAATTAGGAGGGTGGACTGGGCCGACCAATTTTGAAGCAATAGGACTCCTTTTTGAGAATTTATAGCCAATTTTATTTTCTTCAATTAAATTCCTATTCCCAAATCTTTTTTTTTCTTAAATTAAAAAAATCAATTCATTTTTCCAAAACTAACTTTGTAAAATATTTAAATATGCGAGCAAAATAAAATAAAACTTGGTATGGTCATGAACTTATTAGATATTTTGCGATCGTGAATGTTTGAAGCGGTTTTTATGTATTTCAGTTAATTTATATGATGCTGAAGTTGTAACCAGAACTGTAAATGGTTTTAAATGGTATGAATTGATGAAGCTAAAATCTTGCCCGTTGAAATATCCTAAAGTTACGACCTTACTCTGTTGTTAATATGTCTTGTTAATAGGGGAGAAGTAGCCACCATATGATTTGAATATATTGTAAGGTCACAAATTTTATTTATATAACCATAACTAGAAGAGAAAGTTATAAATAGACATGGGAATGAGACCTGTCTTATTGAAAACACGATGTACTCGTTTCAAATGGGGGCCGGAATTTCCCTAGAAAATTAGGGACCAATGATTGGGACGGAGATCCTCAAAAGTTAAAAACCGGAGATGGGTAGAAGGTAGGGTCGTACTGATCTGCCGTCCATATATATTAACTATAATATTTATAAAAAATAGATTTAATATTTTTTTAGATTTAAAAAGAATATTTTGACATTTTTTTTGTTATATACTACATTTTTTCTTAACTTTTATTTTTTTTAGATGGAAAACATGGAGAGCCGAAAATGTTTTATCAAACAATTATGCATAAAGTTCTGATTTTGTACGCGTATGAATATTTGATACTCTATAAAACCAATATTTGTAAATATTATGAGTTTTCAAAAAGAACCATTGGACAGCTCAAACCGGATCGTTTTTGAACTCTCTAGTTGTCTAGTGTCTGAAAAATAGCCAAATTGCTCGATCTTGTCTGTGGTTGTGTACATTTTTTGAGTGGTCTAGGCCGAACCGACTGCCACAAAATATATTGCTTGTATTTATTTTTCATATTGTACGTTTTAATTTTATGGTCCGATTATAAAGGATTCGTTAAAGATATTATTTATTTTAATTTTCATTTCTAAATTTTTTCAAAAAATCAAATTTCAAACTGTAGTTTGTATTGCTCAATATTTGTCCAAATATCCAACTATTGTTGGTGGATTAGTTTTATTTTTTTAAACTTGTTTAATGTCTTTTTGTAATTTTAGAGATAGATGTTTTTTTAATAATTCCGTATACGATTTTCTAATAGTGCGATATTGATAGAAATTTCATTTTAGATATATATGTCTTTTTTTAGTTTAAAACCCATAAGATGGTCAAACCATCTAAACCGCTTAGACCATACTGTCTTTTTGTGTTCTAGTTTGGTCACTTGTTTCCAAACTGCCATAACGGTTTGGTTTGTGGTTTGAGGGGTGAAACCGTCCAAACCGGACCAAGAACACTCCTAGTAAATATGTAAGATTTAAACACAAATTTTTTTGATCGAGTATCGTATTTAACACATTTGACTTCAAATTTCTTACATAAAACAAGAAAAAAAATTCTCGATTCCCCATCGAAATAAGGATGGACATGTGATCATATTTCCTAGCAGAGACGGTCAGCCGGGATGAAGATTGGGATCGAAAATGAGGATGAAAATTAAGGTCCCTGACTCCCCGTCCCATTCTCATGCATAGTTATAAACGATAGTTAAATAAATTATACATATAATTGTTCTTGAAAGGAGGGAGTTTGTGAGTGTGTATGTATTTTTTATATATGAAACAATATTTATTTATTTCATATATGACATCATGTTTTACACTTGTAATCGTTTCTCACACTACTTTAACATTTATTTTGATTTTGATTTTCGTTTTATTTTGATTTTTATCTTGTATATATATGTGTGTGTGAATATATGAATATAAAAACATATATACATATATATGAAATGAATATAAAATATAAAATTAATTGGAGATGTATATAGGACAAGAGAGTCGAGGGAAAAGAAGGCAGGGAGTCTGTCCCGCGTGCGGGTTGCACTTGGCTTGCGCATGATCCTATAGAAAAATTCTTAATTTTATTTACTTGCATGCTTATTTTATTTTATTCACTTTCACCACTCTCTTGGGTTTCTAGATTTTACCATTATTATGTTTTATAACTTGTACTTTTAACTTGTTTAAAATACATAAATATAGATATTTTTCAACATTCCAAACCATGTAATAGTAATACAAAATAGAAGGTTAAAGGTATAACCTTTGAAAGTAAGTAGAAAGCTAAAACTACAACTTTTAAATTTTTTATTTGAAAAGCAGTTATATAGGAAACATCAAATAACATGGATAGATATTGGCAAAAACCGCTCCCTTACCTTACTGCTAGGAAGTGTGGAATGTTGTTAGACCGTGTGGTAGTTCAAAAGCATCGGGTCCAAACGATTTCAACTTCAATTTTATCAAATGATTATGGAATGTCATTAAAGGGGAGTTAATGGATGCGATGAAGTTGTTTTGGGAGAAGGAAGAGATTAGTACGGGTTGCAATTCGTCTTTTATGGCACTCATTCCAAAACTAGCAGATCCGATCAACTTGAGGGATTACCGTCCAATTAGTTTAATTGGATGATTCTACATGATCATTGCCAAAGTTCCCGTGGAAAGAATCAAGAAGGTAATAGAAAAAGTCATTGGGAAGGTGAAAATGTGTTTATTGAAGGAAGGTTTATTCATGATAGAGCGCTCATAGCCAATGAATCCCTTGGGTACGTAAAAAAGAAAAAAAGGTATGAACCATGATTTTTAAAGTCTATTTCAAGAAGGCATTCGACTGCATTAATTGGGATTTTCTATGTGACTTAATGCGACAAATTAAATGGTGGATATGGATGATGGCATGTTTGGATTCGGCGTTAGTCTCAGTCTTAATAAATGGTTCACCAAAGACAAAGTTCCAAATGCAAAAAGGATATAGACAAGGAGATAATCTATCGCCTTTCTACTTTTTTGATCGCAACCGAGGGGATTAATCTGGCTCTTCAAGAAGCCGTAGGTCATGACATTTTCAAATGTGTCAAGGTTACTCAACAAGGTTCATGTGTCTCATCTTCAATATAATGACGGCACAATTTTCTGCAAGGAGTGGAGCTACAAAAACATGAGAAATATTTTGAATTGTTTTGAGATGGCTTCCAGATTAAAGTTAAATTCAAATTAGAGCAAATTATTTGGTTTGGGGGTGTCGAAAGTCTATACTCACCTATCTAGTATGAAAGACGATCCAATTAGTATGGAAGTGGTGGTGGCGATGGGTAATGATGGAGGATATAATCATGAAAGGTTTGTAACGGTAGAATTGAGTAATCAAATGTTCCCGATCTTGAAAGCGAGTTCCTCCTTCCTTCACCATTATATGATCATATGTATGTAGAATTGTGTAATGTGTCAGAATCCAAAAGAAAAACATAAATCAAAGTAGAAGAACTAACGGTCAAACTTTTTGAATGTTTTGAAAAGTTAGAAGACTTTAACAAAATTCAAAATGATTAAGAATATCAAAAGATAGTGTGCAAATTTCTGAATGATGAAAAACACATTATTGCACAAAGAACTTGCAACGAAAAAGGCCATTGTTAAGAACTGGAATCAAGCCTCCATTGACCATAAAAAATTATAGAATATCATATTCCAAAATGCGATCATGGTTTGGCTTTTTCCTCTTTTTCAAAAAGACTCTGACATTATGTCAAATGATTTCACGTACTCTCGAATAACCTCTTCCTTTTATTAACCTAGATATTCAACCATCTATGCGAGGCTACTAATCCCAGGGCGACACCCGCTTTGCTAGTAGCCCGAAGCCGGAGTCACCGCATTTGAACCTCCGTGGCTACAAGAGATTTTTATTCTTCCTTGAATTTGAACCTGGGCCTCCAGGAACTTTTGATTTTTAAAGCCCAAACTCAAACCAAGGACACCAATCTCTACTCACTACTTTCTAAAAATAAAAATGATCTTTTTGATATTTTCATTCAAGTGTCACACCAAATTAAGGTTGGCTATTTGTGTGTTACAAAACAATGATTATTAATCTATAGGTTCATCTACTTATCCCACTCATAATTCGTCGGTAAGTGCCTGTCGAAACTTCCATGGTCATCAATTTATTTTTTTATAAGTATTACCATAGTTGGTGATGCATTAAGGATGAACAAATTCATCACTAAATTTGAAGTGCCATCGAAAAAAGTTGTAAATAAATTGTTTCTAGCCAAAGTGTTTAAGATGGATTGTGGCTGTCAGCGATCCATCAATAATAGAAGTTATAGACACGGTTTTTCATTAGTGGAAGTCTACTTTTAGTAGTAGTATAAAAAACGAAGAACAAATAAAAAAGAACTTTTCAAATATCGACATCCCAAGATCTCCATTTTCGTTAGTAACTAATCGATCAGGTATTTCATCAATTTAACTTATTTCATATATTTGATTTAATTCTAAGTTCAAAGTTCACCTGAATACATTCACAAAAATAATTCAAACCTCAACATAATCCATGCCTATCCAAACCAACCTTTCTTGCACATACACTACTGTGTTCGGCACGAATGAAAATACCAATGGACTATCTCTGTAGTATTAATCAAGTCGACAACTCTTCATGGTTCTAAGTAAACTCGTTATGTCGTCAAAGTTTGGGTTCGCCGTCACGTTAACCCTCTATGGTTCCACTAGGCTTGACTTGCATTGCAACGCGTTATTTTGTAAAATGGGGTTGCCTTTAATATTTAACTTGAGAGGTAACTTCTCAAATGATAATTATGTACAAGCTCTATGACTTAAATAAATATAAAAAAATTAAAAACTAAAACCTTAAATAGGTAAATACTTACATACATACCCATTCACAAAAAGTCGAACAAGAATTCTTTGACAATTGAAGAAAGTAGGGGGTAGAGATTCAAAAGATTTAATCTCGATTTTACACTATAGATTTTATATTTAACGATCGTAGAAT
Source organism: Silybum marianum (assembly GCA_036898165.1). Classification (NCBI taxonomy): domain Eukaryota; kingdom Viridiplantae; phylum Streptophyta; class Magnoliopsida; order Asterales; family Asteraceae; genus Silybum; species Silybum marianum. The sequence goes on along the minus strand of CM072537.1, from coordinate 15,469,571 downwards.
CATTTGCATGGTGCACCAACATGACTTTATTTTTAACTATTATGAGTAGCTAACAATTGAGGTACTAACATATCTTATGCCAACCTCTCCTTCTAATATTGTTGAGTAATAACACCATCGTAATTATGGCACGAAAAAGAGAAATAGAGATTTTACTAAACAAGCAAATCACTTAAATAAGTGAAATATGTTATAAGAAAATCACTCAGATAGTCATATTATCAAGATAACAACAAATAAACATCAAAAAACTAAGAAAGAAAACATCCAGGTTAGAGCTTGAAAAAAAACTAACTATGATTTGAGAACCGAGAGTGAGAGCTGAGACCGGAGGTTAGAAGCTGAGTCAAGGTGAGAGGTTGAGAGACGACTGCCGAGAGCAATGGTGGTTATTGGCATCGTTGTGCTTCGTAGGGGCAAAAGGCCAATTGTGATGGGAAGAGGCAAGATCGAGAGACCAACAACGGTAACATTTTTTGGAAAAAAAATCAAATAATAAACGTACTAAACCCTATTTAACTGTTGGATAGTGATGCCCTGGGATGTCGCCGTCTGCTTCGCGCAGTATTAGGGCCACCCCTAAACACATACCATAAAATAAGGATGCAATACTAATGGTATTTGTACATAGCATTCTTATAATATCTTTGCATTTTTTTAACATCTGAAATAAAAAAAGCATCTATGAAAATCACAATAAATTAAATTCACCTTGTTTTCACTTCGGCAGGGCCGTTCTTTGGGTGTGCCGAGCGGTGCTACCGCACATGGCCTCCGATCGCCGGGTGGCCTCCCGATATTTTATATATATTTTACTTGTATTAAACTACTATATAAATGAATTAATACAATAATCAAACAAAGGATCCTCTAGCATAAATGCACCGTAAGTAAGCGCTTCCTCCTTTACAGACAACTCACATTCAAATACCAGCTTGCATGTTTAATTTTTAGTGTTATAAATTAATGTTTTATCAAATAATAAAGTTCGAATCCCAAATGAATGTTTTATCACACAATTAAGTTCGAATCCCACCATGCCTGTTTACTTTTTAGCATTTTAAATTAATGTTTTATCATAAATTTTTTAAGATGAACCAAATATACAAAATTTAATGATTTCTTTGGTTTTGAATTTATTTTTTAAGAATAACTTAATATATAATTCTTTTTAATTATTATTTTTCTAAATTTCCATTAATTTTGATAACTGAATCATATAAATTACTTGTAGTAAGTTTCTTATATAATTATTCTTCAAATTCAAATCAAAAAATCTTAATTCTTATTTTAATTTTAATTTTTGTTTTCTTCTCCATTTTAGCCATCTTTAAAAAATGCTCCCTCGTTTGGCACTTTTTTAGTGTTTCTAGTATAAGGATTTAAACGATGTCGAACAACTATATAATACTGTAATGCTACAAGGTATAATTCTTTAAAACTTAATTTTAAAGAGACATATTATTTTAATTGTTTCCACCATGTATTGTAATTTTTATAACATTTAATTAAAAGTGTATTGAGAATTTGAGACATAAATCTATAAAATATTTTAATATATAACTAATCCAGGAATTGCTAAAATAGAGTAGTTGTTGGAATTATATGTATCTCTTAGAGATTTTAATTTTAGATTATCTATTTTAAATTGTATAATAGTTGTTAGAAATTCTCTGAATAGCTTTGGTTGTTTAGTATCTTTGTAATGATTTATTTTATACTTTTCTTTAAATATTTAAGAGAATTTAGATTTTTTCTGTAGTGTTTTTTTGATGACGATAGATTATAAAAGGCTTTTGTCGATGTATGTTTTTTTAATTACACACAATGATTGATCAATTATATATAAAGAGGATTGCTATTTATATTTTATTTCTTACTTTCTACCTCACCTACGAATACCTTATAGGCAGGGTTATGAAAGTTAAAAAACGTCAACATTAAAAAATAAAACTTGTTCAAAGTAAAAGAGGAGTTATTTATCAATTTATTATTAAATAAATGTCAAAATATAATAATAAAAAAAATTAATAATAATATAATTTAAAAAAAAAATTGAGGACACATTTAATTTTTTTACAAAGCCTTCAGCGAATCATTGTTTGAAGTTCATTGCCGCAAAAATCAAAGAAAAGGAAAAATATATACATATATTTTGCTTTTTAGAGGTTGGATTTTTCCAATAGATTCGTATATATCAGGCTTGGTGGGCTTGAATTGTATTGCTAGTTGTTATTTGTAAAAGAAAAATAGAACTCTAAGTCTTAGGGGTCCAAATTTCTTCAGCAATTAATACATAGAGATGTTTAAAAGTCCATCCCGATTCTAAGTTAGTTTCTTTAAAATCAAGTCCGTTGGTTCTGATCCTGATTAAAGATTTTAGGATTGATCATAGATCAGGTAAGTTCTGATCCTGATCAAAGATTAGGTAAGCAACTTTGGTACTGTTAAGCCTGTCCCAAATATGGTCTCGGGTCTAACCCAGATAATGTTATAAACGTTTTTATAATTACAATTTATAAAATTTAGCATTGAATATTAAATAGTACATTTAAGTATATAAAATCTTGAAAAAACTGAAACTTTTGGAAAGAATTTGAAAGTTTTGCAATTTTTTTTTTAAAAAACTTATATTATAATCTTTAAAAACTTAAAAAATTAAAAAATATGTCCTATACATAAACGGTTTTAATGGATCGCCAGACCTTGAAGTTCCATTGATCTTGTTATTCCGAACCGACAGATCATAACTAGTCTAAACTGATCTCGTGCTAGGCTGGTCCTTGGGTCGGCCCTGGCCACATGCAGTGCGATTTGTCTTAAATTTTTCAGTAACTCCTAAAATTTTACTTTATTAAGAAAATAATGACAATTTGAATTAAATAAATGTTCTATACTCTAACTTTTTGTGAGTAAAACTTAAAACACACTAAGTATAAATTATTAATGCTTGCAAAGTATTTTAATTTCTAAAATAATCTTATTTTATCATTTTTTTTAAATGTTAAGAATAGAGTTTTAAAAACATATATGCTCTTTTCAAAATATAAAGCCAATCAATCAAATAAACAATTAACAAACAAGAAATATAAATTTAAAACAATTCATTTTTTATTGAGAATTAAATATACATCATGTTAGATCTCACATATATACTCTGATATTAAATAAAATAATAATATATTAATAGTTGAATTTATGAGATACGAAGGGGATATATGAGTTGGGAGAATAGTCATTAATTTATATCATTTCACTCCATATGTAGGTCTCCTATACCACATTGCTGGGCTAGTTTTCTTGCTCTTGCTTTAATGTCTTTGCTAACCCATTTTCATATGACATATTTATTAGGAATTATACAAAAATTAAAAGAAATTAATGACATTGAGTAATTTAAAAATTTATTATGCATGTTTATCAGATAAAATATAGGTCAAAGTTGGATGTACAATTTTTATTGATTAATTTCCATGTAAATTGTATAGTATGTCCTTGAAATTGTGACATATATGTTCGATCAAGTTCATGGAAGATGCAAACATTTGATTCGAATAAACGATTTAGATCGTTTTTTAGGGTAAACAATAACTTAGAAGGATTAATCAATTGTGTGTATAGTGCTTTATAAGACTCTAATTATAGGTTAAAACAATTGTGTATCAAATGTAAAAGTGTTTTATATTAGAGGGTTGAATATCCAGATTAATAAAAAAAATGTTTTGTATTAACCTTATATGATTTTTGTATGTTTCTTTTTCACCATTATACATTGAATATTGATTTGTTTGTGGAATCCATATGTGTTTTTCTTTGTTGCATCAATTCTATGAAATAATATGAATTTGTTGATTCAATTATATGAATCAATGTGTTTTCTTTTGTTAAATCAATCTTATGAAATAACATGGATTCGTGATTTTTGTCAGTGTAGATTTATATATAAAATCAATACGTAAAAATTAGATCTAATTAAGTCGTCTTTATTTCAATTAAAAGTGATCCAAAAATACATATTAAATATTTATGTGAATTGTGAAAGTGGAGACATATATAAATGGTGCACATACTTAATTGAATATTTCTGTGAATTCTGAAAGTGAAAACATGTATATATAAATGGTGCACATACTTATTGAATATTTATATGAATTATGAAAGTGAAAATATGTAAAAATGTAAAAATGTTGCACATACTCAGTGAAATAATATGGTTGTTAATGAGCAAGATTAATTATGTATCTTATTTGATTGCTTTAAAAAATCGACTCACTTAAACAAAAGTAGCCTGATGGGCATCGGGATATCACCGGAGGAATCCATTAGCATGGCGGAAAACTTTAATTGCAAATCTGAATCATTGCCTGTAAATTATCTAGGAGTCCCTCTCAGGGCAAACATGAGGTGTGCGAAAAACTGGAAGCCCATCACAGAGAAACTCGAGGCTAGACTCTCGACTTGGAAATCGAGAAATCTTTCTTTCGGAGGCAGGTTAACTTTGGTTAAATCTGTGTTAGGAAGCCTCCCAATATATTTCTTTTCGATTTTTAGAACCCCGGGCGTGATCATAAAAAAGTTAGAACGTATGCGGCGGAATTTTTTTTGGGGGGGTACAGACGACAAGAAATTATCGTGGGTTAGATGGGGAAAAGTTATTGCTCCGAAAGAGTTCGGGGGACTCGGCATTGGCTCTCTTAAGGCCTTTAACTTGGCACTCCTTGGTAAATGGTGGTGGAGATTTTATCTGGAAAAAGGTTCTCTATGGGTAAAAGTCATCTCTAGCGTATACGGTGAACATGGAAATCTGAATACCACAAACGGAGGAACTTTACTTGGAAACCAGTACTCGGTTTGGAATGATATTAGAGCTGCGGGAAGGAAAATAAATGATTTGGGTTTGGATTTTGAATCCTCATGCGTCAGGAAGATAGGGGATGGAACGGGAACCAAATTCTGGACCGACAAATGGGTGAACAATTGTACCCTTGCCAGGGAGTTTCCACGTCTTTTTCATCTTAGTTCGCATTTTTATAATAACTCGCATTTTAACTGTTTGATTAGTGACTGTGGTTTTTGGTCTGACAGGGGTTGGTGCTGGCAATGGCATTGGGAAATTCTTGTTAGAGGAAGAGCAAGGGATGAGCTAATGAGGTTAAAGCAGATGGTGGATGCGGTAATGGTATCTAGAGACAAAAGAGATTCTTGGATTTGGAAATTAGCCCCGGAGAAGGGGTTCTCGGTGGCTACTTTGCGGTTGCTCATTGAAGAGCGGTCTCTCTCAAACGATGCTGGAATGGAGCCCACAATATGGTCACCAATTGTCCCTAGGAAGATAAATGTGTTCATCTGGAGAATTCGTCATAACGGAATTCCGATAAGAATGGAAATTGATAAAAGAGGTATTGATATGGACTCGGTACTTTGTCCCATTTGTCAGAATGATGTGGAGGACATACCTCATTGTTTTTTAAAATGCCGTGAAGCAAACACTGTTTGGAAAAAAATCTTTGATTGGTGGGGCATCACCTCGGATCATATAAGGGAATCGATTAGCGACATTCTCTTCGGGGTCACTTACGGTTACATTGACCGTCTTTTTGAGAATCTTTGGAGAGCAACGGTTTGGATCACATCATACTGCATCTGGAGAGCTAGGAACGATCTAGTATTTAATCGCAAACCTTTCTCCCCGGAGGAATGCTTCATGCGAGTAAAGGAGCAATCTTTCAGGTGGGTAAACCCGAGACTGAAGTTCACAAAGTTAGTATGGGAGACATGGCTTGAAAACCCACGCTCGGTCGCTCCGTAGGTTCGATAGATGAATCGGAATGTGTTGTTGTCATGACTTTTGATAGGCAGCCGTGCGGGGCTTGTATAGTTCGGTGGGTTACGGTAAATAGTTTCGGTGTTACAGTGGTTGTATAGTGTGTCTTGTCCCTCAAGACTTCTCGTTTTTTTTTCCACTGTACTATTTCTCTGTATTTGAACGTTGGGTTTTTATAAAATTTGGTGGGCTTCGGGGGTGATGGCAATGCCGTAGCTCCTGGGTCTCACTTTGTTGGCTTTCAAAAAAAAAATCGACTCACTTAATTAATTCTTGTTAAGAAAGGTTAAACGATTTGCTTTTCATTTATGTTCACTTATGTACTATGTTTTAAAGGATTGGTAGATTTATACTGCAGCTTAACGTTTGATGCATGTGTATTGTGTATTTTGGAGTTAGGTTGTCAGTTGTTAAAACAAATATTAGACTTGATTTAATTTGAAAATATTTATTTTATAGCCGTTATATGGTGGATTTTTAAAAAAATCTTAGGGTTTCAAATTCATCCAAAACATCATTGGGTATTTGGGATGACTTATTTAACCTGCTTATTGACTTATTCCGGTGTGGTGCAGGTAATAAACAGTTTTTAGTGTTTGGATGGAGAAAAAAAATAAAATTCTTATACCGGTGTCAAACGAGTAATAAATAGTTTTTGATAAGTTAGAAACTTCTGATTTATTAACTCATTTGAAACAACTTTTCAGCTTTTTGATTATTTTATATGTATAAGCAATTAGGGATGCTAAAAAACTGGACCAAACCGACCAACCCAACTCAACCCAATGCAAAATAACTCAACCTCAACCCAATGCAAAATAACTCAACGTGATGCTTAATCGAGTTGTAAAATTTTCAAACCGTAAGTATTGAGTTGATATAGGGTTGCTTTTATTTGAACCCAACCCAACCTGACCAACCCGATAAACCCAATATCCTTTTATATTTTGGATTTAATATGATTATTGAGTTTCTATTAATATGTAAATTTAAACAATTACACCCATCACGCACTCTCTTCATTTACATATATTTTCAATCTAACTGTGAACAACTATATATATATATATATATAGATATATATATAGGAGTTTAATCAAATGAGAACTGTTTAATTTGTGATAACTGTGAGATCCAATGTGAGCCAATCATTTAAAATAATTAATATAAATTTAAAATAAATAGAAAAGGGTGTTTTAGTAAATTTGTTTTTTACAACTAATTAAGGTAATGCCATATTCTCTAATGTGTATCTTCTCTTTCTACCATATGCATAAATCATAAAACCCTATCTTCCTCCAAAATTCAGTCGCTGCCATTGTTCTTTCATCAAGTCATCTTCTTCATCAAATATGGTTCATCATCAAATCTGGTGGTTTCGATTATTATTTCTTATATCTCGTTGTTTGAATCAAACTCATCTGAAATCATGGTCTTCGTCGACATTGTTTGGGTGATTGCGATACCACCATCAACAGCGTCGCCATCACCGACGCCCCTTCCCGCCTCCCTCCCCCGACCACCACGATCACTACCATTCTTGCCAGTCGATGTGCACCATCTCGCCGGTCGATCTGCACCATATTTCTCCCCGGCCGGTCTGCGTGCACCATCTCGTCGACCAATCTGCACCATTATCGCTGTCCCTTCTGCACCATTATCGCCTGCGTTCTGCACCATTCTCGTCGTCTCCGACCAAGATGGAGCCGATATCAGATCAATACCTTCAACGAATCCAGATCTGAAAACGTCATGATATCGAAGGTTTGCATCTCTCCATTGAAATCGAATCAGAAAAACATTCAGATATCTATCGAAGGTCTGCCTTAAACAAAATTTTTGAAACATATATGATTTGAAAAATAAAAAAAGCCCAGATTCCACATCAAAGAAATTTTCCGATATCAAAGGTCTGCATCGTTTTATGGTAAAAGCATCGGCCAGAAATCGAAGATATTGTGTGTATTAAGGTTTGGTATCACAGTGTCCACAGTTGGTATCACAGTGGATCGTTTGTATGTTCTTTTTGTTTTAACAGTCTCGAAGTTTACTTAGTGTATTTTCAACATCACATTGTATGTATCACAGTGGTACAATAGTTGGTACTACATTAGGTATCATAGTGCATCTTGTAAATATTTTGGGTATCACAACGTGGATCATTTGTATATTTTTGTTGTTTTAACAGTCTCAAAGTTTTCTTAGTGTATTTTCAGCATCACATTGTATGTATTTGGATATCACATGTATGTATTTTGGGTATCACATGGTGTTTACTTGATGTTTGCTGGAATAAGGTTCACCGGAGACCGAATACGGGAGACCGGAGAGAGGAGATAAGATAGGAGAGATAAAGATTTTAAAATACCTAAAATGCCCTTGAATTAAATTTTTAGGATATCTATTAGTTTCCTAATTTATCATAGATAAACTAGATCTCCCATGAAGAGCCCCGTATATATATATATATATATATATATATGAATTGAGAAAATTAATTGAATACAATATACTTAAAATTTAAGAAGTATGGATAAGTTGTACCAAATGAATGATGATGAAAAAGAATTATAAGTAGACTAGAAAAAACAACATATTCAAGGTTAGGAGAATATTTTGTTGTACCAAGGTATCAAACCGACCAACCCGATCAACCCGACCAACCCGTACGGGTTGGGTTCGGTTGGGTTGAGATTTTTCAAACCGCAAGCATTGGGTTGGGTTGAGATTTTTTAAACCGCAAGCATTAGGTTGGGATGTTGAAATGCCTTCAACCCGATCAACCCAACCCGTGAGCACCTCTATAAGCAATCCCAAACACCCCTAAGAAACAACTTATTAGCTTATTACGTTTTGATACCATCATAAGCTAATCCAAACACTTTTTATAAAATTCACATTTGACACCACATCATTTGATAAACACTTTTACATAAAAACATAAGTTACTTTAAATAAGCAATCCTAAACACCCCCATGTTAAAGTCATATAAAACATCTTTCAATGATATAAACCCACAATTTGACTTTAAAATTGTCAAACTGTTACACTTTGGTTTTTAAAGTCATCCAAAACCTCACTCTTTGATTTAAACACGTGGTTTGAGTTTCAAATAGTGAAATAATAGCTTTGAGGGTTTCAAACTCCTTTACACCACCTCTACTTTGATTATATTGACTAGCTACTTCTTTATTGATTATAGTTACTGATTATGTCGAAATCCACATATATAGTATGGATGGGTAGAAATAATGATAGTGAGGGTTTCTTAGCAGGCACTATGTCGCTGCAATGGACTCTTTTTGGGACTTTGCCTATTCCAATGGAAGGTACTTTGAAAGGAAAACTACGCGTGGTGGGATGATGTTCGTATCAGATCGATACCCTTGTTCCATATGTCTAAATTTACACCATAAAGAAATGGATGACATGAGACATAACTTGATCATATATGGTTTCAGATCTGATTATACAATTAGTGGACATATGGTGAAATCTATAATCAGGCATCTTAATATACACATGTCAATCTTCTAATACGGTAGAAGATCATATGGAAGGGTATGTTGGAAAGGTGAATATTCAAATGCTACATGCTAGTATGACATGGGAAGAACATACCCATATCCTTCTATCAAGGGATTTTTATGACATGTTATAAGCTGTTGACAAGCCTTTATGGGATGGGTGTCCAAATTACTCGAAATTAGGATTTGCGATGAGATTATTGAATTGGAAGGCCAAACGTAATGTACATGAGGCAACTTATAATCGAGTTGCTCCTATAGTTATAAAGATGCCCCTCATGGTGAAAAAAGTACCTGGTAACTTTTATGAGACGAGGAAGAGTTTGAAAAGACTCCGTTATCCCAAATGCATACAAAAACCATTATATACTATTTTATAAGACTCATTATGAATTGACTCATTGTCTAGTATGCATTGAAAGTCATTTATAACCTAGACAAATGGACGAAGCAAGGTCCCAAAGTTGGTGTAGGCATACTTGTCGATTGTTCTTAGATTTCAAAGACTGTATATGTATATGTATATATATATATATCAAAAAATACGACAAAAGAAATGACTTGGCATTACACATGGTCATCGGGCGAAACAAGGTGTGATGGTACATGTATCCAAGTGATGGTGCAACTTGGAAGCATTTTCACTCGAATCATCCCAACTTTTCTTTTGAGGTCCGAAATGTTTGTCGTGGGTTATTCATGTACGGTTTCAACCCGAATACCCTGCATTCAATACCGTATTCATTATGACCCATTTTTTTTTAAATTACCATCTTCAATTTACCCTTTTGGGTGGGTTTGAAAGATTCATATACTAAACTTGCGTTGGTTATTCCTGGTAGCCTTGATCATAATTTAGATGTGTTTCTTAAGCCAGTAATAAACAATCTAAAGATGTTGTATGAGGAGAACGTCCTGTAACACTCTTAAATTTTGAAGTTTACATATTTTGAAAATTTTAGAAGTTACCTTAGTTTATGAGGTTTACACATGGAAAATGGTATTTAACTACCTTTTGGTAATCTCGGGTGAAATAGGGTAGTTTTGATGGTTTATAGAATGAAAATCTTGAGCAAACAGTGAGCTAGGCGACTTCTTAGGTGGCCTAAGTGGCACAGGAAGTATCCCAAGCTACCGGATAGTGTCAGCACCTTAAATGTGGGTGTGAAAACCAACAAAATGTCGGATGCTTTTTGGTGTAACCTTAGCCTCCCGGATTATCGCCCTAATATATGCGCATGAGGCGTGGGGGGAAAGAGTCGCATTAGGTTGGCTATATGTGTGCATGGGGAGTTAGGTCGAGCAACCTTGTATTAGGTACCTTAAGCAGTCCCTAAGGTGGCCTAGACGCCTATGGGGTTTTAACTAGCTCCAAATAGTGGCTTGCATTCCCCTTTCCTTCTTTTTGGAATTGCTCCATTGCTTATCCGTTGCTAATTAGCGACGAAATCCATGAATTTCAATTAAAGAAAAATAAAAAAGAAAATCCATGATTTCGTCGCTAATTAGCAATGAAATCGTGAATTTTTCTTTAAAAGAAAAAAGAAAATCCATGTGTTCGTCGCTAATCCGTAGCTAATTGTGAGGTGTTACCTCACTTTTGGAATGAATACATCCTCACTTGTGATTTATGATTTGAGCAATTTTGCAAGTAGGCACTAAGGGGATTGAGTCTTGATGTGCCATTCAGAAAGATAGTCACTAAGAACCGCTATACTTTAGGTGCTACAGACAATAAGTGTGTGCGCCTTGATCAGGTGTTATTCTTAGGAATAAATACGAACGTCAACTTCCTCTTAAGGTGAAACTTTTTAGAGGTCGTTGGGCATTTGGATACTATATATTGAAGTGTTTCACGACAACTTGTGATGAAAGGCATGCTTTTGTATTCCCGCCACTCTCAATGGAATGGGTACATGTCTCCCCATTGTTTCCAAAGGAATGATTTATGGGGATTTATGATCAAAACTAAACGACTTCTCATTTTATTAAATTGTTAACTTTTGCCATTCATGATTTGTATATTATGTTTAAACTCACTGGACGTTTTGGCCTAACACTTGTTTCTTGTGCGTATTTATCTCAGGGATAGTGGCGGGGTTGCTAGGGAGGATTGACCGATCGATTTTAGAGAGCTCTTGGGGACCATTTTGAGGCGGCAAATATTGGTTTTATCGGTGTTTTAGGTGACACCCGATTACAATCGAGTTCTTTTAATGAATTAGATTAGGAGTTGTTAACCTCAAACCCATTTATTTACACATGTATTTAATTGGCTTATTTTATTCCCTCGTTTTGGCTAAAGCTCGTATTTTAATATATTTAATACCGAATTCCTAGCTTTTTTTTGGTAATATTGTCATCCTTATGTCTTGGGTATTGTACTATTGTTACACGTTCTTATATTTATCTTTACCCAAAGTAATAGAGAGACCCTTTTTGTGAAGACATCAAGCTTGGAAAAAGGATTCACTACTATAAAATGGAGTATTTTCAACCGATTTTTTCAACAAAAAAAGTCGTTGAAAATTTTCAACCGATTTTAATGAGATCTCTAACAAAATATAAATTATTATTTTTCGTCGAATTTTTGATAGGCTTGTGAAAAATAGTCAACAGAGAATAACCGTTGAAGTTCTGTAGCGAATCTTCAACGGATAATCGACGGTTTATTGACAAAAATCTTGGTTCGTTGAAACTTCTAACTTCCGTTGAATAGACGTTGAAAAATTCCGTTGAAAATCCGTCAAAACCTATTAAAATAATTATTAATTATTTTTTTCACTTCGTTGAAATTCTGTTGGAACATTCCGTCACAAATCCATCAAAGTATTTTCAAACAATTATTAATTTCATCGAAAAGCCGTTGAATATAGGGAAACGTTTAATAAAACCCAGTGGACTTTATTGTTTGGAGTGGTTAAATTCTTGGACAATTTTTTAGGACAAACAAGTCTTTGGACATTTTAAAACTAATCAAATAAATCCTTAGACTTTTTAGATTATATCAAAATAAATACTTATTAGTTACAAGTGTAACTGATAAAGTGTATAGAAGGTAAAAATATAAACTAAATAAAAACTAAAAATACAAACAATTAGAATCGCTCAAACCCTAAACATTGCTCAGCCTACGCTCTCACCACCCTCGCACACCACCAGTCATGCAGTCACCATACACCACCACCACCGATCGCCGTACGCCACCGGTTGCCACCGCCTTCAACCTGCCCTCTGTCGTCGTCTTCGTCTCTCTCAAACTATCAGATTGCTGTCTGCACCATTCCAGGTCATCATCATCGCACATACACCACTATTTTCAATATTTCTTATGTTGTTACTTTCTTTTAATATTTGAATGAATCAACAAATCGAAACATAATCAAACTTTGGAACCTATTTGATCTTTGGATTTCGTTTTTATTCATTTTTTTGCGAGTTTAGTATCTGGTTGTAACTAATTCAGAAAAAACTGCTCAAATGAGTTGTGATTTAATCGTTTGGGGTTATCGGACTAACCTTGAAGTTCAAAATTGGTATCAGTTATAAATTCATTGGAATAGGATTTGATAAATACATACTGATATATGAAGATGCTTTTGTTGAATTTTACCAAATCAATTTCAATACTGTATGTGATAACTCAATAGGACTATAACTCAAAGGTCCTATCTACCAATCAACAATCCAATGCAAGAAGAGCTGCAATTTTGGTTTGCAACTTCAATTTTGATTTACAACTCCAATAATTGATGTTACTGTGGATTTTTTATTCGAATCAGTCATGGTTTGTTCCATTCGACTTCTTATATCTAAAACCTCTGTTCCAATCGACTTCTTACAAACAACTCATCATCTTATTTCACGCCCTCGTCGCCCTCTGTTGTGGAATCGATTTCTCTGAGATTGACGTAAGAATTCATATCAGATATATTTAGTATGTTAACACTGCACTAAAGTTATTTCACTCAATATCGTTTGATGCGAAGATAATTTTTGCTACGAGAGTTCAAAATGGCATGATCCTTCTTATGAAAGGAATGGATGTGTCAATGAGGGCACATGGAACAACATAACCAATAAAAGTGCTTATCAATTATCATATAATGCATGCCTAGATTATCATATAAACTTTCATATATTCTGATTTCTTAGTATTTTATGCATAGCTGTTTATGGTAAAACAAGGACTTTGTGTGAAATTGTATTCCATCAGATCCTATCTAGGTGCCAACTATTGAATTTAATCATCAAGTGAAGTCCTTCAAAATCAATAACACATGTGATTGGAGGCTTTTTCTAAAGTCAACATGTAACACCCGGAAAATTCGTATCTAAAGGATTATAAATTTGGCCTTGTAATATTTCAATTTACGGTTAAATGGAAGGGTTAAAAGTATTTTATGTTGGGTTACCTTTGGATCGGAGAAAAACGAACGAAAACGAAGCAAAACGCGCGCGGGACTCCCCGACTAGGCTGCCAGGCGATGCTGCCAGTGGCAGTATCGCAGGGCAGTATCGCCCTTGGCTCAATTTTTGGGTTTTGTGGATTTTACCTACGGTACACTCTCGGCTATGCTACCAGCGATGCTGCCATGGCAGCATAGCATGGCAGTATCGCCCGTTTTGGTCTAGAGGCACAATAAGGTGCGATTTTCAGCTTCCTTTCCTCATTAACATCAGATACCATTTTATCAGTTGTTGGAGAACAAGCCAGAGGCGATTTTTAAGGTTTCACCTTCTTCACCAACCCTCTTCCAAGCTTTTAATACAACATTAAAGAGGAGAGATCAAGTTGGACATTGGGGGTTAAAGCTTCAAGTGATAGCATTCTTGGTTCCTTTCAGATTTCTTGATCACCTCCATCCTCGTAGGAGCTTTTCTAGGGTTCTTCTAACTCTAGCCTTGTGAGTTCAAATTAAACTTATAAACTCAAATACTTGTTGTAAATGTAGCATGTTACTGATTCTTAAGCTTATTTTCAAGTGATTGTGTATTTGGGTAAGTTTGGAGGTTTTAGGTCAAAATGAGGTTTTGGAGTATTTTGTTGTAGATGATGGGATGAGCATCTTTAATGGTTTAAAATACTTGGAAATGTTATAAAATGAAATAATCTCTGGTTTTGGAAACTCAAAATGGTTTGACCTAGTTTTTGGTAAAACTTGGATTTGAAAAGGAAATGGTTTATCGAAAGGGTTTTCAAGGTTGGAAAACTAGCGATACGTCTCGTTGATGTATTCGGTTGTAGGACTAGTATGTAATGGATCCATAGGCATATAGTCGGTTTAAAACGGGATTGTTGTCCCTTTTTGGTAGCATAGAAGTCATCGGGGGCCTCTTACCGTTGGGTACAATGCCGGATCATTACCGGATGCCATTGACTCTATGCATGCGCAATTTGGGGTCATCAGGGGGCCGTGTACTAAGGTGCATAATCGGTTATAGACCGGTTACCAGTGACCATTGCACGAGCTTTCGTAAGAAGTCATCAGGGGCCGTGTACTAAGGTGCATAATCGGTCATTGACCGGTTGCCATTGGCTCTTACAGTTAGCTCAAACATCGTGTAGTGACCTACTTCTGGTATCCGTCACTAAGGATGGAACACCGGGTCTCCCCCGGTTGTTTTTAAAAGATCCTTGCTCATCAAGAGTAAGTTATTTGAAGTGAAGTTGAATGGGATAAACGCACTGTATCTTATCTTTTAAATGTTTTAACTGCCTTATCCATTTAACTGTTTGTTATCACTAGGCGTAAGCCTAACACTTGATTTTAAATGTGGTTTAGCAGGTAAACAAGTTGACGGGGCTCTTTAGAGAAGAGCGGGTTGATGTGTCGAGAGAGAGGACACCTTTTTGGAGATATGCTCATAGAGCATATACATAGTTGGAGCAATAGAATATTCTTTTGAGGATATTAGTAACACCCAATTGTAATCTATAGTCTAAATAGCATAGAATTTAGGTTGTTATTTTAATATCCATGTTTAGATGTAAACTCCCATACTCCATCCCCACTTATTGGGTGATTTTATTTATATTCCGCATGTTATTTCGGTTCTTTTTTTTTTACTCTAAATTTTAGGGTGTTACACAACATTCAAGCTAATTGGTGCTCTTTATGTTATTGGAGGTTTTTTGTAAAGTTTTTTGGCCACCTACACATGTGACAAGGGATGTGACAAGAACAACTCTTTAATACATTTTAGCATTTGATGTTGTGGCTGAATGAACAACTTAATGAATTGTTGTGGCTTATTGAATAGCTTATTGAACTGTTGTGGCTGCTGGAGCTTAATGAACAACCTATTGAACTATCGTGGCTTATTGAACAACTTATTGAACTGTTGTGGCTGATGTGGCTTAATGAACAACTTAGATTAATTTACCCAAATAGTAAGTCTTCTTTGTCTTAGGGACATTAACCTACATAAGTAGAATTAATTAATTGCATGTTAACAACTCTGGATTTAGATTAAAGTATGGGCTTTCACCACAAGTATAAAATGGTGAATTGACTTATGAACTTTTATACATTAGAAACGGAAAGAAAAGTAAAAATAAATGAAAAAATAAACACAAACTACAAACACTTCCAACAAAAAATAAAGTATAAACTAACAGTTTCCCCCCAAAATATTTATAATAAAGAAAATTAATTTCTTTTAAAACATCTCAAATGTAACTTAACTTCTCTATCTGAAAGATTTAGTTCACATATTCCATCAAACCCATCCAATGTACACAATCTGGTAAAAAACAAATCCATATACAGATTATGATAAATCAAACTTTTAGCATAAAAGATGATTTTTTAAGGTTTAAATCTATGTTTGATCGAGACAATAGGTATTTTGGAGTGCCAACTAAAGATCTAGGTATAAAGTAAATGGATTTCATAGGCCCACATAGAGTTATACTCACCTCAACTTTGGTTAAGCATATAGAACTTCACATTGCTAGAAATTAAAATTTTAGACTGCCTAGTCTCAAAATTAAAAAGTATATTAATTTTGAGAGAAATGCCAACTCAACAAATTTCTACTTGGTATTCACTAATTACAATGCAAATGCTACTTAACACTTGGCTTTTGAATGTGCTAAAAAATTCATCACATTGAACTAGAAGAATAAAAACTACAAGATAGCAAGCAAGCAACACATACGATTAAATCTGGCAATGCAGTTAGGGTGTTCGTGGTGCTGTTTGGTGCCGTTTGGGGCGAAACCGCAAACCGCACCGCATGAACCTTAAACCGTACCAAACCGCACCGCAAAATGCGGTGCGGTTTATGCGGTTTGTGCTTATCACACTTTATGTCTAAATCCAGTAATTATAAGTTTAAAAATACATTATAAAATCAACGATAAAGTGACCGTAGTTCAAATAAATACGAGTTTCAATACATCTGATTTCGAAATACATATTGCATAATTAAAAATAGTCTAAAAAGTTGAATCAGGACGTGGCAGCAACAACGGAAGTTACTCAACCACCCCGAATTACTCGACCGCCACCAACCATCCCTCATTTCACAAGTATACCCGTGCCTAGATTGACTATTATTCCGCCACTCAATCTTAATGCAGGGGGTCCTCTAATGACGGAGGCGGGTTCACAAGATGAACTTCAGATTCGGTTGTTGCAAGCAGTGAATACTATGATGGGACAACAACATGAATCATTCTCAAGGCGCTTGAGGAGAGGGATGTCAGTGTGAGGAGGCATGAAGTAACTGCCGGGAATGCTGTGGGAGGTTCCGGGGGAACAGGGGCCGCACCAAATATGAAGAGACCCCCGTGACCGAAGTGAGAAGAGTAGGGAAGGGTTGCTCTTATAAAACCTTCTTATGCACTAAGCCACCCGAGTTCTCCGGGACTTCCAATCCAGTGGTCTGCATGAATTAGCTTCAAGAGATCGAGCAAGCTTTTGGCTCGAGTGAATGTGAAGAAGGTCAGAAGGTGAGGTTTGCCTCACAGATGCTTAGAGGCGCGGCCTTAAGATGGTGGAATGTCACCGCTAAAACTCTTGGCCCGGTGATTGTATCGATGTTGACTTGGGAAATGTTTAAATGGAAAGTGTTGGAGGAATACTGTAACAAGAGGGCTATTAGATCGTATTGTGGATGAGTTCCGAGCTCTCAAGTAGGGAGATAAGACTGTGAGAGAATATACGGAGTTGTTCGTGGAGAAACTGGATCTAGTGGGGCATGTGGCTCCAACTGAGAGAGAGAAGATGAAGGCGTACATCAAAGGATTGCCATCTGACATGATGGCAATGGTGCAAACGGCAAAGACCTCCACTTTAAGGGAGGCCATTGATCAAGCTCAAATGGTGGAGGACACCGATGAACTAAGGAAGGAAGAGAGGAAGTTAAGTGGAGAAAAGAGGAAGTGGGAAGGCAATTCCGCGCCTTCCAAGAGGCCAAGCTACAACAACAACCACCACAACAATCGAAGGACCGAGAATAGGAGGGAGCCTAATTGGTGCTTCAAGTGCCGGAACAAGCACCACGAGCCATGCAAATCGCCTGCGGAAGGGTGCCACAAGTATGGTAAGAGCGGGCACTACGCTCGCGAGTGCCCGGTTAAAGGGGTTATTTGTTTTGAATGCAAAGAACAGGGGCAACTTCGAAGGGATTTCCCAAAGATGAGAACGGGGGGAAGCCAAGGGAAGAGGGATAATGTCCCTAAGGCGACGGGAAGAGCGTTCAAGATGACCGCGGATGAAGCTAAAGAGGCGGCAGATGTGGTGATGGGTACGTTTCTTATAAACTCCGTACCCGCTCGTATTCTTTTCGATTCCGGTGCAACTTTCTCTTATGTGTCCACTATTTTCTACCCAAAACTCCTTGTACCTGTTAGTACTTTAGAGGATGCTTATATTGTCGAAATAGCCGATCGTAGGAAGGTCTTGGTTAGAGATGTCCTTAGAAATTGCACACTAGAGGTTGGGGAGAAGCGATTCCCGGTGAACCTCATACCTATGGAGATAGGGAGTTTTGATGTAGTGATTGGGATGGATTGGTTGGCCAAGAACCAACCCAAGATCTTGTGTTCCAATAAATTGATTCGAATTCCGCTATCGGATGGTAGTGTGGCGTTGGTCTACGGGGAAAGAAGGAAGGGTGAAGTCGCGTTGTTAACCCTAGCAAAGGCACGCAAGTGTTTGGTCAAGGGGTGCCTATCTTATTTAGCCTACGTTGTGGAGGCGAAGTTAGAGAAGAGAAGAATAAGCGATGTTCGAGTTGTTTGTGAATTCCCGGACGTATTCCTAGAGGATTTACCCGGCTTGCCACCCGATAGACAGGTAGAATTTCGAATAGATCTTATACCGGGGGCCGCTCCGATTGCTAAAGCACCCTACCGGTTGGCACCATCTGAGATGTAAGAAATGATGAAGTAACTACAAGATCTCCTTGAGAAGGGTTTCGTGAGACCAAGCTCGTCACCTTGGGGAGCTCCGGTCTTGTTTGTGAAGAAGAAGGATGGCACAATGAGGATGTGTATAGACTATAGAGAGTTGAATAAGGCGACCGTGAAGAACAAGTACCCACTCCCGAGAATTGACGACCTCTTTGATCAGCTACAAGGAGCGGGTTGTTTCTCAAAAATCGACTTACGCTCGGGATATCACCAAGTGAAGGTAAAGGAAGATGATGTAGCAAAAACGGCGTTTAGAACGCGGTACGGGCATTATGAGTTTCTAGTAATGCCATTCGGTTTGACGAACGCGCCGGCGGTATTTATGGACTTGATGAACCGCGTGTGTCGACCTTTTCTATACAAATCAGTAATAGTATTTATTGATGACATCCTTGTCTACTCTAAGAACGAGTTAGACCGCGAGCAACACCTTCGGGAGGTTCTCGAAGTGTTAAGGAAAGAAAAGTTATACGCTAAGTTTTCTAAGTGTGACTTTTGGTTGAAGGAAGTACAATTTTTACGTCATGTGGTCACCCATGAGGGAGTGAAAGTGGATCCATCCAAGATAGAAGCAATGATGAAGTAGGAACCGCCTAAGAACCCGTCAGAGATCCGAAGTTTCTTAGGATTAGCGGGATATTATCGAAAGTTTATTCAAGATTTCTCTAAGGTTGCATCTTCTCTGACGGCCTTGACTAGAAAGAACGTGGAGTTCGTGTGGACCGACAAGCAATAAGAGGCTTTTCGGACTCTTCAAAAGAAGTTGTGTGTAGCACCGATTCTATCCTTGCCGAAAGGGACGAAAGGTTTTGTGGTTTACAGTGACGCATCGAAAATGGGATTGGGTTGTGTGTTAATGCAAAGGGGCAAGGAGATTGCCTACGCCTCAAGGCAACTAAAGGAGCACGAAAAGAACTACCCAACCCATGATTTAGAGTTAGCGGCGGTGGTCTTCGCTTTGAAGTTATGGCGACACTACCTTTATGGAACCAAGTGTACACTCTATACCGACCACAAAAGTTTGAAGTACGTGTTTGATCAAAAGGAACTGAATATGAGGCAACGACGTTGGCTCGAACTGCTCAAGGACTATGATTGTGAACTACTTTTCCATCCGGGTAAAGCCAACGTTGTAGCGGATGCATTGAGCCGAAAGGAGTACGGTAGCGGAACACGTGTCGTGCTTACACGGATTGAGGTGATGTCTAGTTTGATTGACCGAATCAAAGCAGCTCAAGTGGAGGCACTACTTGAGGAAAACCTAAAAGATGAAGTGATGGTGAAACAACACTTGATGTTGGCCGAAGATAGTCGTGGTCTGAAGCTATTTCGAGGACGTGTTTGGGTGCCTAAGATTGGGGGCAACCGAGCACTACTTTTGGAGGATGCCCATAAGTCCAAGTACTCCATACATCCGGGTAGCACCAAGATGTATAGGGATCTAAAGTTAACTTATTGGTGGCCCATCATGAAATTGGATGTTGCTAGCTATGTAGAGAGGTGCGTGACTTGTTTGCAAGTCAAGGTGGAACACCAACGACCGTATGGGAGCCTCCAGTCGTTGGAAATTCCGGAATGGAAATGGGAACATCTCACTATGGACTTTGTGACAAAACTACCGAAGACCTTGAGAGGTCACGGCACCATATGGGTAGTGGTGGATAGACTAACGAAGAGTGCTCACTTCTTAGCAATGCGAGAGGCCGGACCCGTTGATAAACTTGCAAAGTTGTATGTGGATGAAATCGTCTCAAGGCATGGTGTGCCTTTAACTATCGTATCAGATCGGGATAGCCGGTTCACTTCAAATATTTGGGACGGTTTGCAAAAAGGGTTAGGCACCAAGATCCATCTAAGTACCGCATACCATCCTCAAACCGATGGTCAAAGTGAAAGAACCATCCAAACTCTTGAAGACATGTTGAGATCTTGTGTGATTGATTTCGGTGGAAGTTGGGATTTGCACTTACCACTCGTGGAGTTTGCCTATAATAATAGTTATCATTCTAGTATTGGGATGGCTCCGTTTGAAGCCTTGTATGGAAGGAAGTGTAGAACACCGGTGTGTTGGCTAGAAGCGGGTGAGAAGCAATTTGCCGGACCCGAAACTGTTCAAGAGACGGCCGACAAAGTGAAGGGTATTCGTGAACGGCTAAAAGCGGCTCAGGACCGTCAAAAGAGTTATGCCGATAAGAAGAGGAGACCCATGGAATTCCAAGTGGGGGAGCGGGTAATGCTTAAGGTGTCCCCTTGGAAGGGTATTATAAGGTTTGGGAAGCGCGGGAAGCTTAGTCCTCGTTTCCTTGGACCGTTCAAAATTTTAGAAGAGGTGGGACGACAAGCATATAAGTTGGAATTGCCACCCGAGTTGGCCGGCATACATCCTACATTCCACATTTGCTATTTAAGGGAGTTCTTAGCGGAAGAGGAGAGCGTAATACCTCTCTCGGAGATTCGAGTCGACAATAGTCGTTGTGTGGAAGAACCGGAGGCGATTTTAGAAAGCAAGTCTAAGAAGTTACGTCATAAAGAAATTGTTATGGTAAAGGTCCAATGGAAGCATCATCGGGGTTCTAATATGACATGGGAAGCGGAAGAGGATATGAAGAGGAGATATCCAATTTTGTTCGCCTAATTGTAAAATTCGAGGACGAAATTTATTCCAAGGGTGGGAGGATTGTAACACCCGGAAAAATCGTATCTAAAGGATTATAAATTAGGCCTTGTAATATTTCAATTTACGGTTAAATGGAAGGGTTAAAAGTATTTTATGTTGGGTTATTTTTGGATTGGAGAAAAACGAACGAAAACAAAGCAAAACGCGCGCGGGACTCCCTGGCTAGGCTGCCAGGCAATGCTGCCAGTGGCAGTATCGCAGGGCAGTATCGCCCTTGGCTCAATTTTTGGGTTTTGTGGATTTTACCTACGGTACACTCTCGGCTATGCTGCCGGCGATGCTGCCATGGCAGAATAGCATGGCAGTATCACCCGTTTTGGTCCAGAGGCACAATAAGGTGCGATTTTCAGCTTCCTTTCCTCATTAATATCAGATACCATTTTATCAGTTGTTGGAGAACAAGCCAGAGGCGATTTTTAGGGTTTCACCTTCTTCACCAACCCTCTTCCAAGCTTTTAATACAGCATTAAAGAGGAGAGATCAAGTTGGACATTGGGGGTTAAAGCTTCAAGTGATAGCATTCTTGGTTCCTTTCAGATTTCTTGATCACCTCCATCCTCGTAGGAGCTTTTCTAGGGTTCTTCTAACTCTAGCCTTGTGAGTTCAAATTAAACTTATAAACTCAAATACTTGTTGTAAATGTAGCATGTTACTGATTCTTAAGCTTATTTTCAAGTAATTGTGTATTTGGGTAAGTTTGGAGGTTTTAGGTCAAAATGAGGTTTTGGAGTATTTTGTTGTAGATGATGGGATGAGCATTTTTAATGGTTTAAAATACTTGGAAATGTTATAAAATGAAATAATCTTTGGTTTTGGAAACTCAAAATGGTTTGACCTAGTTTTTGGTAAACCTTGGAGTTGAAAAGGAAATGGTTTATCGAAAGGGTTTTCAAGGTTGGAAAACTAGCATACGTCTCGTTGATGTATTCGGTCGTAGGAATAGTATGTAATGGATCCATAGGCATATAGTCGGTTTAAAACGGGATTGTTGTCCCTTTTTGGTAGCATAGAAGTCATCGGGGGCCTCTTACTGTTGGGTATAATGCCGGATCATTACCGGATGCCATTGACTCTATGCATGCGCAATTTGGGGTCATCAGGGGGCCGTGTACTAAGGTGCATAATCGGTTATAGACCGGGTGCCAGTGACCATTGCACGGGCTTTCGTAAGAAGTCATCGGGGGCCGTGTACTAAGGTGCATAATCGGTCATTGACCGGTTGCCATTGGCTCTTACAGTTAGCTCAAACATCGTGTAGTGACCTACTTCTGGTATCCGTCACTAAGGATGGAACACCGGGTCTCCCCCGGTTGTTTTTAAAAGATCCTTGCTCATCAAAAGTAAGTTATTTCAAGTGAAGTTGAATGGGATAAACGCACTGTATCTTATCTTTTAAATGTTTTAACTGCCCTATCCATTTAACTGTTTGTTCTCACTAGGCGTAAGCCTAACACTTGATTTTAAATGTGGTTTAGCAGGTAAACAAGTTGACGGGGCTCTTTAGAGAAGAGCGGGTTGATGTGTCGAGAGAGAGGACACCTTTTTGGAGATATGCTCATAGAGCATATACATAGTTGGAGCACTAGAATATTCTTTTGAGGATATTATTAACACCCAATTGTAATCTATAGTCTAAATAGCATAGAATTTAGGTTGTTATTTTAATATCCATGTTTAGATGTAAACTCCCATACTCCATCCCCACTTATTGGGTGATTTTATTTATATTCCGCATGTTATTTCGGTTCTTTTTTTTTTACTCTAAATTTTAGGGTGTTACACAACATTCAAGCTAATTGGTGCTCTTTATGTTATTGGAGGTTTTTTGTAAAGTTTTTTGGCCACCTACACATGTGACAAGGGATGTGACAAGAACAACTCTTCAATACATTTTAGCATTTACTGTTGTGGCTGAATGAACAACTTAATGAACTGTTGTGGCTTATTGAATAGCTTATTGAACTGTTGTGGCTGTTGGAGCTTAATGAACAACTTATTGAACTACCGTGGCTTATTGAACAACTTATTGAACTGTTGTGGCTGCTGTGGCTTAATGAACAACTTAGATTAATTTACCCAAATAGTAAGTCTTCTTTGTCTTAGGGACATTAACCTACATAAGTAGAAGTAATTAATTGCATGTTAACAACTCTGGATTTAGATTAAAGTATGGGCTTTCACCACAAGTATAAAATGGTGAATTGACTTATGATCTTTTATACATTAGAAACGGAAAGAAAAGTAAAAATAAATGAAAAAATAAACACAAACTACAAACACTTCCAACAAAAAATAAAGTATAAACTAACAGTTTCCCCCCAAAATATTTATAATAAAGAAAATTAATTTCTTTTAAAACATCTCAAATGTAACTTAACTTCTCTATCTGAAAGATTTAGTTCACATATTCCATCAAACCCATCCAATGTACACAATCTGGTAAAAAACAAATCCATATACAGATTCTGATAAATCAAACTTTTAGCATAAAAGATGATTTTTTAAGGTTTAAATCTATGTTTGATCGAGACAATAGGTATTTTGGAGTGCCAACTAAAGATCTAGGTATAAAGTAAATGGATTTCATAGGCCCACATAGAGTTATACTCACCTCAACTTTGGTTAAGCATATAGAACTTCACATTGCTAGAAATTAAAATTTTAGACTGCCTAGTCTCAAAATTAAAAAGTATATTAATTTTGAGAGAAATGCCAACTCAACAAATTTCTACTTGGTATTCACTAATTACAATGCAAATGCTACTTAACACTTGGCTTTTGAATGTGCTAAAAAATTCATCACATTGAACTAGAAGAATAAAAACTACAAGATAGCAAGCAAGCAACACATACGATTAAATCTGGCAATGCAGTTAGGGTGTTCGTGGTGCTGTTTGGTGCCGTTTGGGGCGAAACCGCAAACCGCACCGCATGAACCTTAAACCGTACCAAACCACACCGCAAAATACGGTGCGGTTTATGCAGTTTGTGCTTATCACACTTTATGTCTAAATCCAGTAATTATAAGTTTAAAAATACATTATAAAATCAATGATAAAGTGACCGTAGTTCAAATAAATACGAGTCTCAATACATCTGATTTCGAAATACATATTGCATAATTAAAAATAGTCTAAAAAGTTGAATAAATAAACTTCAAACTAAACTGGAAGTGTGAGACTGTGAGTTTTAATGTGTCCAACTAATTTATTAATATTGTGAATTGCCAAAATAATAAATTATTGCATAAATAATAAATTATTCTATATATTCGTATATGTTACATATAAAATTTAAAATGTAAAAAGCATGCGGTGCAGTGCGTTTTGAACTGCAGTTTGATAACTAAAAACCGCAAACCGCACCGCATAGTGCGGTTTGGTAAAAATGAAAACCGCAAACCGTATCGCGAAAGTTCTAAACCGCACTTTGCGGTGCAATGTGGTGCGGTGTAGGCGGTTTGGATGAACACCCCTAAATGCAGTACCCAAATATGAATTGGTATTTACCCAAATAGTATTGGGTATGGGATTATATAAGAGTCACTCACTATGGTAACCATGTACACAACATATAAACTCAAAACGAATTAAGTAAAGCAAGCAATAAAAAACCAACATCAAAAATACATAAAGATGTTTCAAACACACACAAACTTTAAAACCAAAAATAAATACAAACACTTTAAGAGCAATAGTCTCATTTTCATTTTGTTGATGAAAACACTTTTGAACCAGCAGGTTGGCTCAACAATGTCTTGACTGCTGAATAAATGTACAATGCAGCAACTATTAAGTATAAAATAGATTCACATGTATAAGAGAATTAATCTAGTCCCGTAAGGATAAAGTTGTCCGTGTAGATTAATTTGTTTGAAATGACAGCTTCTCTACCTCTTCTTTTCAAGCAATTTTCTCCTACTTAGAGACTAAAACAGATTATAATGTCTAAATGAAAGTTGTTCTACGACCTTTGATGGTTCTACTTGAATTGGAATCACCCCATTTGGATCATCCATCGATTTTATACAAATTTTACAAAAACACAGGGACTAATCCCGAGTACACTGTGATCAGTCCCAAAAAACATACAATTTTGAGCCACTTAGAGTCTTAACTGGGTTTGAGGCCCTTCATAAGAGTTGTAGTATGCATTTAGGTCGTTCTACCTGTAAATTTGAGCTCATTGGGACTTGGGCTTTGAGAGTTATGGACTGTTAAAGAAGCTGATATGTGCTTGATTTGGATTTAGTTTTTCCAGCTAAACACCTCACTTCTTATTTGTGTTCATGTGTTAAATACCTCATAGCTTTAACCTATCTGTCCAATACTTCTGTACACATGAGTTGTCCCATGGGTTTACATGGAAATATATGGAATACCACATATACTAGGTTTTTATAAGCAAAAGTAATGTAGTTTTTATAAATTACAACTTTTCATTTTGTATGAAATGTTATTTTATTGGTTTATTATGTGCATCCAAGGGTGGAGATCCCTTGTTACCCTTCTCACCATAACTACTTTGTCCTAAACCATTGCACCTTAGCTACTGTTCCAGGAATACCACACCAGGTCGACATGTACTGATAGAGCTTGGATGTATAAAAGTCTTGATAGTGAGGTTATCTTAGCGATGCTTATTCCGACGCCCTAAAAGGATTTTTGGACTTTGCCTTCTCTAAAAAATAGTATGTCAAAAGAAGGACTACGGGTTTTGACATAGTACTTCGTATCAGGTGTCCTTGTCGTAAATGCAAAAATAGGCACTACACAATAAGAGATGATGTGGAGTTGCATTTGCTGCAACGCGGGTTTGTTCTGGAGTATTGGACTTAGTGGGAACACGGTGAAACAAACATCACATATCCACACGTGGGCCAATGTTCAAATCCGATAGAAGATGATGGCGTTGATGGTTGCACATAGATGGTGATGGATAACTTGTATCCTGCTAGGTCGTTTCCTAGAACTTGGGAAGAACAATCTCCAAATGAATCAAGGCTTTTATGATATGTTAGCAGATGCCGACGTGCGTTTGTAGAATGGGTGCAAAAATTATTCAAAGTTACAAGTTGCTACGAGCTTGTTGAATTGGAGGTAAAATAATGACCAATTACTTGTAACATCATATGGACTTTGCTTTACTTACATGTTATGTAAATTAGTCACTAAAGCTTTTGTGTTGTATTCATTGACAAGTGTTGGGAATCACCTACATGGAAATCCATATCCTTCTCTAACAAACGCAATAGAAACTCTCAGTACGAGGGTTCTATATCCAAGCATACGAGTGGCTCTATTAGTGTCGCACGGCATAGACACAAAATAGTAAGACAAATAGATATACATGTATATATATAATGATTTCAAATTTAATTATTGCAATTCCTTATCAACTAACAACCCTATTTTATGTTGTAGGAGAAAAAGAAAAGCGTAAAGTGTATACGGTGGAGTCGTTTAAGGTGACCCATGCGAAAAAAGGGTCAAACGGGGAGTTGATTACTCCCAAGGTGACTCATATGCTGGTAAGTTATATATTTATTTGTTAAGCAAACGTCATATTAATTTAATCTAGTTCGGGTTACCATTTGTTTGACAAGCACTAAGTTGATTTAATATTAGGCATAAGTGAGGCATAATGTATTAATGTACCTTAACGAGTTATATTAAGCATAATCGACTCATAATGGACCTATGGGGCTTGTTGGGTGTTAATGGATCATATTAAGCATCATTGACTCATAATGGACCTTAACGGGTCATAACATGGTTATAAAGTCTTTAATATAGTTTGGGTTGCCAATTGTTGGGCAAACATTAGCCTTAATTTATTGTGGATATATTCAATATACAGTCGTTATGCTGTTGAATTTTGTTTTTATCTTATCATGTTTTACAATTGTAGTCCCGGTAT
Source organism: Silybum marianum (assembly GCA_036898165.1). Lineage (NCBI taxonomy): Eukaryota > Viridiplantae > Streptophyta > Magnoliopsida > Asterales > Asteraceae > Silybum > Silybum marianum. Next base: position 15,442,199 of record CM072537.1, on the reverse strand, counting down.
AATGATTTGGTCGTCAACAAGTATGGGGAGGACATGACTTCTCAGCATGAGTTATGGGATGTTGAACTGTGGACGGAGGCTGTAGGAGGAGTGAAGAAGGGGAGGATCTATGGGTTTGGTGCTCCATATGACCCACAACTCGTGATGACAGGTATCCCTAGTACCATACGGTCCTCTAAGCAGGGGACTTCTGAAGAGGTATATATATATGTTGATATATTTAGTCTTTTGTCTGAAGGAGGAGCTTAAAAAAAGAGATGAGCATATTGCAGAGTAACAACGGACATTTGAGCAGAGGTGTGAGCAGCGGATAGAGCAACAGGTACAACATGTTGCAGCACAAATGAGACAAATGATGGAGCAGGTGGCTAAATTCACCGGTGCTCCAATCAGCTTTACACCATCCGGTCCCTCACCCTCAGTTATGACAACATGCAACACAAATGAGACCAACGGTGGAGCAAGTAGTTGATTTACTGGTGCTCCAATTAGCTTTATACCATCCCCTCCCCATTTTTATGACTATGTTTTTGTTGAAAGGACATTATATTTGCACTGCTTATTTGTAGTGACATGTGGGCAAATTTAGATAATTTTGTTTGTAGTTTTATATTATGCTCTATTAGTAATTGTGTTTGGGGAGATTTATCTAGGAAATCACGTTTTAATTTTTTTTTTCAAAATTGTTGAAATTTCAGACAGATTTTTGACGAAAACCTGTCAAAAATCCCATGAAAATTCATTGCTTATGGAAAATAAAGTGATCATTTCCGTTGAAAATCCCATAAATATTTTCGTTGAAAATCCCTTGTAAGTATCTGTTGAAAAGCCCATGAAAAAGTTCCGTTGAAGATCCCATGAAAATGATCTGTTGAAAATCCCTTTAAAAATCTGTCGCAAATCCCATTAAAGATTTCGTTGAAAACCCCATGAAAATCATCCGTTGAAAATCTCTTGCAAGTATATGTTGAAAATCCCATGAAAAGGTACCGTTGAAAATCCCATGAAAATGATCCGTTGAAAATCCCTTTAAAAAATCTGTCGCAAATCCCATAAAAGATTCCATTGAAAATCCTTTGAATTAGTTTCTGACGAAATTCTGTTGAAGATATCATCAAAAACGGATGTTGAAAATCCGCTGATAACTTCACGGGGTTTTCAACGGCTAACTTCTGTTGCAAATTTCGTTGAAAATCTCTCACAAAAATGCATTTTCAACCAAATTTTTTTGACGAGACATTCCACTAAAAATCTATTGAAGCTCATCATTTTCAACGGATTTTCTAGGAAATGGTTCGTTGAAAAAGCTCATTTGTTTTCTAGAAGCACTCCGGTAATGGATCCTTTTGCAGGTGAAGGGGCAGAGCGTTCCCCGGTCTCTCTTGGCGATAGTTTACCTTTCTAATGTTCTGCCTTGATGAGTGGGAGAGGTAGCCGAATTAGGATATCTCAGTGCTTTCTTTAGGCTCCTGGCTGCTCGTTGGTAGAACACAACCCATATGAGTGATTTGTAGTAAAAAAGATTACGTGAAATGTTTTAGGAAAGTCTTAAAGAACTATGAAAGTTTGTCTAATATTTGAATGAAAAGAAAGATATACAATAAAAAAAATGAAAAATAAATAGAAGAAATATGAAACCATTGAACTATCTAAAGACGAAGGGTGGTAAAACAAAAGGATAAGTAAGTGATCCAAAGTCTTGTGCAACACTGCTTTCCTATCTAGTTGCTTTGATGTCTATCTTTTGGATCTCTATCCGTCCTCTATCACACCCTCTACCTCTTCAACCCTTCCCACACAAACATTAGCCATAACTCTTTACGTAAAATCTATTACCCTAGTCATGTGTCTTCATGAACTACGTACCCTAAGTCTGAGTTGAGTACTTCAGAAAGCTATATGATTTCTAAAGTAATTTTAGTCTAGAGAATTTAGAAGGAATTTCACCTTATCAAGCTTTTCACTTCTAAATGTCTTATTTTACTTTATGGACTTTAATGAGGAAACCAACCGTTCAATAAGTACTCAATCAATTTTGTAACTGATGCCTAGATCTTAAAGGTGCATTCATTCTCGACTTTTATTTACATGACGTTGCGACTTCTTTATATTTATAAGCTTCCAGTTTCTACTTAAACCGTTGGAGTAAATTGAGATTATCCTCAAACAAATTTCTGTTAACTAGGCGGGTTAAAATGTTATTTATGGAAGCAAGCTCTATACAATCCCATATTCTTGTCCAAGCACTTTATTGTGATTACTTACCATACCCAAAATTTTCTAACAAACACATTGAGATTATCATCATCATGTTGGATCCACAATCAGTGAAGCAAAAAAGATTATTGTCATCATCACCAGAATATTAACTCATACTAACGCAATGGCTTCATCATAGAATTTGAATCCTAAATTAATAACCGCTATCTTCAAGTAAGTTTCACTTTAATGTTCTTGTGGCGGTTGCGAGGAGGCCTGGGATCGAACCCAAGACCAACGGCCTATTGGAGCAAACATCTCCTCGCCCCTTAATCAACGGAGCTACACGCCATTGGCGATCTCATGATCATTACATATATTGAATATTGTTTAACTTGATTAAGCAAACATATCATTTATCTATAAAGAGAACTAATTTGGTTATGTTGACTCTAGAAAGGTACAATCTTTACTAGCTGCACAAACAATCCGAGTCCTCTAGAGTTTCTTCCTAAGTTTAAACTAAGCCTTCCAAATGAGTGAACGTATGCTTGCTATTAGCAAAAGTTATCGGTGACCCTTTCACGAATATAAAACCACCATTCAGATGACAAACATTAGCGGGATTACTTAACTAATCTCTACGCTAGATCTAGCAGGTTAGCAAGGGATTAGTAATTAACAAGTGCAAGGGTAGATTTGATTCGAGTAAGGACTCAAAAAAACAGACATAAACAAGGTTAAAGAAAATCATAAAATGATGTGAGACAAGTAATATCTGAATAGGAAGTGTACAATATATACTACAGATCGAATAGCATTGTTGGATTATCTTATGTTTATAAGAGTAATTAAATTAAAAGAGAACTGATAATTCAACTGAGGAACACTTTTGGCATTTATTTCAGGTGTATATATATATATATGTGTACTGTGTGTATATATCGTATCAATTCCAAAGAGCTAGATGTATGGAATTTAAAGAGGCCATGTCGATTGAAACTGTGGAAGCTCTCCATACCCTTCTCCACCCATCCTGTCCATCACTTGTGCTTCATACCCATTTGCTCCCTGCAAATAAATTTATTTCCACATTTAGTTGCCTATGAACCATTTTTCAACCAATGCATTTAATGAAAAATAACATATAACCGATATTTGATATTACTTCCATCCATCGTATATAGTTTATTTTTAAAATATTTCATATACTGGTAAAATTTTGAAGGTAAAAATTAATAAAGGCATCAATATATATAGACTTGGGATCATATACTTGATTGTTTTCGTGAGACCGGTGACACAACTTTTTTACACTTAAAACTTCAGACGTTCACATGTTTTTACCTTCATAGTATTTTGTATTTTGCGTTGAAGTTTCAAGCGTAAAAATGTGGTCTAGTTGGTCTCACATGAACCCAATCCTATATATAAGGTTACCTTCATAGCGTTTTGTTGTGGAGTTTCAAGTGTAAAAAAATGTTGTTACGGATCTAATGAAAACAATCTGGTCTCAATCCCAATTCCCAAGTCTATATATATATATACACACACACAAGTTAAGTCATGTCAGATTCACTCATGTTGCTGGAGTTTGCGAAGGATAATCTAAAATATGGAGTTCTCTAACAACCGAGAGTCCCATTTAAGGGTTGCTCGATGAGTTACAAGGGACTCGATAATAGGTAGCATGGGCAACAAAATATTTTGCCGTCTTGGTTTACTTGATTAGCCGCTGAGATTGCCTGAGCCTTACCGGAAAATTTTAGATTTTAACGTCGTGTTAGAAGCAGCTATATATTCTAGTGATTGTGGTCATATCTCTGGGCTCCCCATTTACTATAAGGCGACTATTACGTTTTCAATTGATCATATTTGGTTTTTGTTGCAACAACTTAACCATCATTCTAACAAGAACATAGAACTAAGGCATTACATTTCCTGATAAAACATGCCATTTAAAAAAATTGGAAATGTACATGCTAAAATAACTTATTATATTTGATACTTTTTGTTCAAGATAATTCATTCATGCAAAATATAGTGTTCTTTCTGCATTTTCATTAGAAAGATGGTATGCTTGCAATTTGAAGCCAAAACAATATGTTCATGGATATTAGAAAGTGAAAGAAACTTAATTAAACATGCTACTTGGGGTTAATCAACCATGTTGTCATTTTAAGATCACAATCAAGATGTTAATCTTCACTTTTAGCTTAATTATTAATTCCTACAACCAAATAACGTTACCTTCATAGTATCCAAGGCATCCATTTCAGCTGAGTTGAAGTCATAGAACATGCTTGCTGCTGAAAGCTTCATAGACAGAAACTATGAAGAAGAAAATTAAGACAATTAAAACATTTGCATCATGATCCCCACAAATCTCAGCTCTCCATTTATTTTACTATTGTAATTTTTCACACAAGTACTTACCTCGATTTGATTCTGCAAAGATCGGATATAATTGATTGTTACGTCTAACATTACTGACATTCCCATCGTCTGCAAGTCCTCAACAAAAGGATTAAAAATTAACTTTTAAAGGAACTGAAAAGTATAATTAAACCATATTGAAAAATATTTTGTAATAAATTTTAATGATTTGAAACATAATTAAAAGATGAAATCAGAAAAGTGAAGATCTTGAATATAAGAAGAGGAAAAAGGATCAGTTCATACCTTATAACATCCAGGGACTAATTCTTGCAAGGATCGTAGCTTTTCGTTAATTTTTTCCCTTCTCAACTAATCCATGAACAGGAAAAATCAAACAAGATCATCAATTGAGCATTATTAGTTCCAAAATTTTGGTGTTAGGGTTTCTAACAAAAAACACATTTATCTACATTATATAAAAGTGATATATCAAATTAAAGGAACCATATTAAACCTAGAACGAGTTCTTCACTTCGTTTCCTAGTGAAAATCAAGCCACAGTCTTTCTTGAATTAATTTAAAGCAGAAATTATTTGATCAAAGGAAACAAACCCTTTCAGCCAAACTGTGACTATCAGTAGCTTCACCCCTCCTTGCTCTCACATGAACAACTTCTCGCGGTTTCTCCCCTTCAGCTTCGTTGCTTTTCTTTCTCCTTTTACCACCATATCCCTGAAACAAATGAATTAGTCAAAGCAAAAGTACAAATAGATCAACCAAATCTACTAATATATACACACACATATATATATATATATATTGATCTTTAAGAAATAAAATGAAGTATACATAATTTCTGTTAGCCTTGTTCTCTCCAGCAACTTCAGAGCTAAAGATGGGAGGATTCCCCAAGATTTCATTCCCCGATATCCTCAAGGCCATGTTGTCTGTCTTCGAAGGAAGATGTGTCATCGGAGGGTAGAAAGAACCATCTTGATGATCACTATTGAAATTAAAGCTCTGAATATTATTACCATCTGATAAAGGCATGAATGGAAGACTATGATCATGCCTTCGACGATCTGAGAAATTGTTGCCAGATAAAGGCGTAAACCCGTGAAGATTAACATTAGATGAATTGAAATTCCCAAGTGCAGGATTGGCATTGCTGTCAAAAAGTTCCATGTTTGAGTTGATTCCTAGCGTAAAGTGATCATCCATGAGATTTTAGAGTGTTTTGTTTCTTAGAAAAAACCTTCAAATATATTACAAAGAAGCACTCTAATAGGACAAGGAAGAAAAGCACATGAGCTTCTGATTGGTTGGTTCTGACACAATATAATTAGGTCATCCTACATTCAAGTTTGTCAATCTGAACTAGTATAGGGTTTCCCAAAAGGCACTTTATTTCTTCTTTTTCATTAATCATAGCATTACACTTTCTTCCTAATCGTTTTTATCTGTAATATTTTATTTGACTAGTTTGTAAGATTCTTCTACATAGGGCAGTAAACGAACCGACCGAACGAGCACGAATGGGGTTGCTTATGTTCTTGTTTAACCTTAATTGAACAAACAAACGGAATTTTATATTGATGTTTATTCATTAATAAAATAAATTTTGTTCATGTTCGTTCATTTTTTCTTCGTTAAGATGGAATATGAACATGAGGGAAACTTCCAATTTTTTGCACCAAATAGAGATTTTGATTTTCTAGCCATGACTTTTAATTTTAACTTTAACCGAAATGAATGAACGAGGTTAAGTTGATGACTTTTACGGACATAAGCTAACACAATCAAAATAAAAAATGCTCAATAATGAATCACCATAAATAAAAATGTTCACGAACGAAATTGAACGAACAAGGTCATTGTCTTTTTCGTTCCTGTAACTAAACGAACAAGAAATTTTGTTCATGCTTATTCATTAGTTTATTAAATAAAACAACATAAATGAACTTTCTGTCGAATGGTTCACAAACAATGCACCAAATGTTCGGTTCATTTACAACTCTACTTCAACGTACATATACCAAACAAACATGGTCCTTAAAGATACTTCTAGCACGTAGAGAAATCCAGCATACAACCTTATGCAACATTGCTTGCTACTTGAGGTTTCATATTCCTAATCATAATCATATTCAAAACTGTAGCTCAAGGTGGCAAGATCAAGTGGTTAATTAAACGTGGAAAGGATAATTTATAAGATTTTAACTTCAATTTTTGCCTTTTGCACAAGACCCTAGCTAATTCATCTTCTTGAATATGATTTTTTGATTTTAAAAACATCTCCAACGACTTCTCCAAAATGGAGAAAATAGGGATTGAGGAAATTTTTTGTTCCAACAGTTTACCCAAAACTTTCTTCAAAATGAAGAAAATAAGAAAGGGTGCAAAAATCTCCAAAAATGATTACACAATGAGAGAGATAACATTTCTTTTATTTTCCACCAACGATACATATTAAAATTAAATGTTTAGATGAGAGAAATAATATTTTAGTAGAAGTATGAAATGTTTTAATAATATAATGAATGTTGTAATATCAAAAATGAAAAAGCTGTTGAAGTTAGATGTAATATTTTTTCAGAGATTTTGAATTTTAATTCTACATTTAATTTTAAAGAAATTATTGGACAACTTGCAAAGGTGGAGGGGCATCCGATCGAGTAGAAGTTGAAAGCATGTGTGGTGGTGAAAGCGAAACTTTTGTGGGTACACAATGAAATTCATAGATATAGTGAATGGGACCATTAAATGGCTTTTGGTCAAGTATGGGGAATTTGGAGATGCATTGCCATTGATAGTCTTTTGGCTTGAGTATCTTGGAATGGGAAGACACCTAACTAGCTAGTCTTTACCAGTTCCTATCAAGCTTTCTTCACATTTCTTAATTGATTGTATTTGTATCAATACACCTACTAGATGATTATATCTATGGTAGCTAGCTAGTTAGGCTATCAATCTTCTGCATGGTTGTTTTGTTACCCTAAATCTAATGTCCATCTCAAACGAAATACATTTCATAAATAATGATAATGCTAAAAGCAATGCTATAATGTTAGATCTCTAATTTAAAATTGTTAAAAACGTGCGCTAGTCACTTGTTAACATCCTCAAATCAATAGGTTCTGATGCAAGGTGTTGAAGTCTCATATTGGATGGACTTCGACTATCTATCATTAATATATCTGGAATCTTCATTCTTTCCTAAGAACTATTGTGGAGGGTAATTTAATGAGAACACTACAAAATAAAAAAACTTGAATTGACGGCTTTTTCCATTAGTAATTTGTGGCAGATCACCGGTAGATAAGAGTCGAAAAAGAATTTAGTATATAATAAAAGCTAAAAAAAATATTAATTAATTATACTAGCTAGAAAATGGAATCTATAAAAAAATCGACCATTTGTATTTACCACTACTCGCTGTTCCTTTGTAATTCTTATATCTACTACCAAGGTTCAAGGCTATATATTGATTATTGATATCTATATCTTCTTTACCACTTGTCCGTTTATGGGTTTCAACAATTTAATAGACAACTTTTTACTTAGACGTTTAATTAGCTCTTTAATTTATATATGGTTCAGTGGATGGTATCCTGACCATCTGGGTTCGAACCCTGTGAAAAGCATGTGGTCGACGGGGATTAGTCAGGTGTCCCTTTGGATCCCAAATACTTCGGGAACGTGCGTTAACTTGCCGTTCAAGTTTTTTTTATCTTACTATTGATATTTGCTTTAGTTGGTTGTTGTCATAAGCAATTATTATTTGTTTGTTTGTTTGTTTCTTCTTCTTTTGACTATTGATATACGCTTTTGCTTATGTAGTTGGTATTATACTAGTGTTGATCCATCTATTGTTATTTGTTATACATGTTTCATTGTTTTGAGATTACTCAATAAATTTTTGTTGTTAAATACCCAGGTTAATTTCCCCATCTCTGTCGTGTTTCATAAAGTTTTATTCAAACATATTATTTATTCAGAGAAACAGAAATTTAAATCTTGTTGTTTGACTTCTCTCAAAGCAAGCCAACTACGATTAGAAGAAAAAATATATATTACTAAACTCCAACAAACTAGCTAGTCACACAAACATAGAGACAATTTAGTTTTATAAAATATTATTATAATATCAAATTGACTTTATGGTATGTACTTCTTAGTGTTTTTGTAGTGTCAAGAAATAAAAATAAAAATTGTCATTACTTGTGTATTTCAACTTTTCATTACTTGTCACTGCATTTTATATACATGTGCTTGTATATATACTCTTCGCAAATGAGAACAAAAAGAAAATTTAGTGAAATTAACACTATTCGAAAGGAAATTTTTAATTTGCCGACGGCTGTTTCTATTGGAAATACATCAGAAATGGCCATGTTTGTCAGGAAATTTCTGCACTGTTTTTTTGACGGAATTCAAAATATTTCCCACAACATATTCATTCGATAAACTACAAAAACCCTTTGCAAATCAGGATTATTTACACTTGTTTAGGGCTTCATTGCCCCAACAATAAACATTTAGGTATCTCTTTATCTAACCATTTACAAATGTTGATTATGATCATGTTTCGCTTCACAGGTGAAGTCAATATTCTTAATAATTTTGATGCTAACTGAGCAAATTATATGCTAAATGTTGTTAACTCTTTTTAAATGATTGTAAAATTTGTAAAACACAAGCAACTCATTTTAAAATATATTATAAATTTTACCATCATTTTAACAAATATATTTTTGAAGACATGAATTGTTTTGTTTTGTTGGTATCTAGAAATATAAAAGTATCAGACGCCAATTAAGTAAAACCGATCAGCGTCACCTTTTACAAATCATTCAAAAAAAAGATGTATTAACTATCGAAATAAATGTTTAAGAATATATTACGAAAATCATTTATTAATGTAATTTACACATTTATATTATATTATCACATAACTTATTACAAGTACGTAAATAAATGGACCACATAAATGAAAACCAAACAATAAGGACTTTCCTTGTTGTAGATGTTCACAATTTCGGCAACTTGGCAGCTTTTTAATTCCTAACCCTTTTTCACTGATTTTATGGAAACCCTACACAATCGCCATACCCACCGTATTAATAACGAAAGCAAAATAAGTTGAATAGCAAACTTGGATACGACTCTAATTAACCATATATAGAGTTTTTTTTTTTTTTTAATAAATTTATAAAATATTGAAGTTAATAGTCTGACAAACTTTCAGTGTGTCTGTACTCTGCAGATAAAGATGCACAACAATCTAGGAAAAAACCCCGTTAAACCAACTCATGCAACCAAAACATTACTCAATGCTAAAATGAAAGGCTTTTACCTACAAATATTTTCTTGAGAAATCTGTTGCTAAAGGGTAATTCATCACAAAACCGTCACAAAAGTTGGTGGGTAAATCAAATCAGTAACAGATTACCGAAAAAATTCCTGGGTAATCCGTTGGTATTTTCTTGAAACATCGGATTTTACCAGAACCATTAATATTTCGTGGATGATCCGTCTGTAATCACCCACATAAATTTATTTGGGTAATTTTTATGGATGAATGTCATTTGTTTTGTAGTGGTACTCGAAATAACTCATAACATAATTGACAAAATAGAATCAACCTATAACTATTAGGTAGGAGTTGGATTTTTCTTGAAAAATAAACGAGCCAACCTAAATAAGTCGACCATTCCTATTTAAATAATATATAAGTGTTACTATAATACTCTTGAAAACATGTAATTGGATCAATCAAATAGTTATAAAATTGGTTTCAATCAATTACACTTAAAAATACGTTTTATTAAAGTTTTATAATTTGTTTTCAATCAATTACACTTAAAAAAATACATTTTAATATAAATTTGTTATTGGTTTTTAATCAAATACACTTTAAAAGAAAGAGTTGGATATAAAAATACAGTTTTTTTAAAAAATCGGGCTGGAACCTTAATCGGTTCCGAGAAGGGCCTTGTTTTTTGACGCAAATCATAAGCGGTCCTTAATCGGCGATCCCAATCCGGTCCCGGTCGTGGTTCTCCGCCGATTCTGCGCCGAGCTCATTTGACCATCTCTAGTTATTAAGTTCCACTAAAGACCATTATGGCGCCTTGAGGTCCACTATGATCGATCCATCATGATTCATGACACACTTATAACCAATATGATCTATTAAGACTCGTTATGACCCAATTGGATGAAATATGATCCCTTAAAAACTTATTAAGAGACAATAGAATATATTAAAACTCCATATGATCCATTTAGGTCCAATAAGACTCATTATGACATACCTAAACCCAATATGATTCATTAAGGCCCACTTAGACCCAATCTGACCCTTACAAGTTCAATATGACCCGTTATGGTTCACCTAGACCCAACATAAACCATATAGGTTCCGTCAGACCTTATGGCCCATTGTTACTCAATATGATCCATTAAGGTCCAAAAACCCCATTATGATACACTTAGACCAATATGATCTATTAAGGCCCAATAAGACCCATTAATATCGCTTAGACCCAATACAACTCATTAAGACTAGCTAGTAGGACTAAATTAGACCGAATAAGACTAATTAAGGTTCGATAAAACCCATCGTGACATACTTAAACTCAATATGATGAATCATTTGAAAACTCTAAAATTTGTGAGATACGTGAGAACTTCTACGTTAAGGTTTTGTTTTACATGATTTTTCCCCATCTAAGCTAGTAGTTAATATATTGATTAACATATATTTGTTTTCAAAATGTATTTGTTTCATATGTATTCGGTTCACAATGTGAAACTATTTTACGCTTACTTTTTGTTTGACAAACATGTAAAAAATGTTCACATTGTCAACCAATTACATGTGAAACAAACTCATCGTGAAACAAAAATGTGTTAACTGTTAGGTCTGAAAATATTGTATCCGAGATCACAACTATTGAAAACATGAAGAGTTAAAGCTAAAGTCAAGAAAGTCAACAAAAGTCAAACAAGGAAGGTTTCATTGTTACCTTATTGTGATATAAATACCTTGTAATATCTAAGGTTTCCTAGAACTCTAAAGATTAGTCGTTTATCATATTATTCTAGAAAAATCTTGTAGAAAGGGTTTATATCAATACACATATGATTTAAGATTATTGATTGTGTTCTTGTTGATTTACATTGTTACCTGATCGAACTGGTATTCACAATTGGTATCAGAGTTGAAAATCGTATCGATTTGGATTAAATTCATGAAGTTTTTCTTGAAGAAAAATGTATACCCGACTATATTTGCGATTTTGGTGATTTAAAGTATTCTTAATCGACTTTCTTGATTTTTATATTCGGTTTTTATAAGGATTCGTTCCTGCGTGTATCTTTTCCTCTATCAAATCGATTTTGGTAAAAAAAATCGCGTTTTTAAGGTTTTAGAGTCGAAGTTGCTATTACTATTTGGCTTTTTCTTGCATCCTTCCTGTCACTATTAGCGAAAACTCCAAGTATTAAAGTTGTTTGTTTCCGAACATCATATTAAAATTTCATTATATTTGGATAAATTTTGAGTTAGAACTTCAAAGTTATCGCATCTCTCTTTTCGTGAACAATAAGTTATTGCATCCCACTGGTGCGACAACTTGAGTTTATCGCATCCTTTTTGCGCGACATTCTAGTTTATCGCATCTTTAAGAGCTTATAACTTAAATTATCTCTTCTCTGAGAACTCGATAACTTTGTTAGTTGCAACTCTTTTTAGACCAGATAACTTTGTATATCGCATTTTTGATACACGACAATCTTTTTTCTCACATCAGTTAAACGCGACAAAAAAAAATTATCGCATTCCTTTGACGCTACTTAGCGGGACTCCCGTGCTAAGTCGCAACCGGGATATACTGTTCTTCGGAGAACAAACAAAGGTGTGCGATAAAGTGAATTTTCAAAGTTAATTCAAATCGTTGATCTATGATCACTTCTTCAGGTAACAAGTGCATAAATTTTTATATATACAAGATCCAATTTTGTGTGTTTGAGTTCTACATGAATAAATCAAGATGTCTACAAAGCCATCAGTAATGGTTCGAAATTCTTTAGAACGTCAATACTATATGGATTGGTTAGAGACAACTACTCATTTCAAAGAATTAAAGGAGAAATATGAAAAGGAAAATCTAGATTTGAAAGAAAAGATTTCTGAGTTTGATAAGAAATTTGATTCTGAAAATAAAATACTTGATTTAGGAAAAGGAGTTTAAGAAAGAAAGAAAGTTTTTTGAAAGTTATCTAATCAGATTTGAGATTGAGCTAAATGCTTTTGAAAGTAAAGTTAAAACTTGTGAGGTAACCATTAAAAAACTTTCAAAACAAGTGTCAGATTTTGAAAAAATTCTTCTGAAACAAAAAGTCTGGAACTATCAAAACAAATTTATGATCTTCATAAAATTGTAGAAGATGAAATAAAAGTGTTTGAAAGTGATAAGAAAAATGTTATGAAGAAAAGAGTTTTGGTTTTTAAAGAAATATATGATAAAAGTAAACGTTTGGAAAAAGATTTTGAATGTGAGAGGAAAGTTTTTAAAGAAACAAGTGTCAGATTTTGAAAAAAAATCTTCTGAAACAAAAAGTCTGGAACTATCAAAACAAATTTATGATCTTCATAAAATTGTAAAAGATGAAATAAAAGTGTTTGAAAGTGATAAGAAAAATGTTATGAAGAAAAGAGTTTTGGTTTTCAAAGAAATATATGATAAAAGTAAACGTTTGGAAAAAGATTTTGAATGTGAGAGGAAAGTTTTTAAAGATGAAATTTGTAACTTTTAGAAGAAATTGTCTGGATTACAATCAGACATTATGACTTAGAAGAATTTGAGATATGAGTTTAAAAAGAAATATGATTTGATTATGGAAGAAAGAGATCATCTCTTAAGCAAAGTTAGAGAATTTCAAGATGTGATTTCAAAGCACAATAAAGATAATTCAGTTAAAGTTGAATCATTTTTAACAGCTTAGTCTCGATACGACTGTTCTTTCTCCGTACAATGATTCAACTGATACTAATTCTGTTTTTTTTAATATTAAACAGCTTCAAATTTAATTCATAAGATGAATCATCATTCTCCTGTTAGTGTCTGTAAGACTAAGGCCTTGTTTGTTTACATATCTTTGATTTAACCTCCGCGAGGACCCAATAAAACTTGGATACCAAAATCCTTATAATTCGTTTTGCAGGTATGTCATGTATGTTCTAATGCGAAATTTTAACATCACATGACATGATCATTCAAAAGGTTATGCTTGTTTTTATGGGGAGTACCATATTTTTTATATACTTCATTTTTTAGCTTCATAATAAATCAGTTATGAACCTGTGCTATATTTGTTTGGCTTTTGAATATCTCGAGTTTATGAACCTGTTTTAGCTTCTGTATACATCAATTCAAAACTTAGACTTAAATGTCTCAACTCTTTCTATGTGATATGTTATAGAAGTTTCAATGGTCAATTTATACTTCATATGTGAATCACATACGTTCATATGTAAGTCTGTTCAAATAGTTCATATGCGAATTGCATCGGTTCACATATGAACGTATAGTTCATATGTGAATCAATCATTTTGTCGCCTATTTGTAAAAATTACCCCCTGTATTTTTCACAAAGACACAAATTTTGACGAGTCAAAACCGCAATTCTTGACCAGTCAAAACCACAATTATTGACCAGTCAAATTCGATCTTGATTATACAAAGGTCTATGATCGTATCTTTATTTTTCAAATATTTATCATTTCTCAAAATAAGCAACCAATATATATGTGTTTGGAGGATTTACAAACCTAATTAAAGACAAGAGAATCTAATCAAGAAACACAAAATCTTAGTCTAACAAACCCTAATGAAGATATGCCCCTATATTCAAGACGAATTACTCATTTGTTTTTATATAGAATATTTTATGTTACATTTATTTATACTTATCATATATATTTATGATAAGTCCCTATTTTGCACCACATCTATCAAAATATTTATTCGGAGGAAATTCGTCAAATTAGTTATTTTTGATAGAACTTTTTATTTTTTAGTCTGTTAATTTTTTCAATTGGATTAGAATAATCAGTATGTTGTAATTGTCTATTTCACAACTTGTTAAATGTAACTTTTTTAATAAAATTAATGTATATGATTCTAATGGTTGTGATGGAATATTAATTCTATTCGTTCAGAGTTTGATTTCAGACGTATACAACAATTCTGACCATTAAGTTTTTCATAATTTATTTCGTGCGATCATAATTTGTTGAGATTAATCCAAACATAAAATATGACACATTTCCAAAAAAAATACAGATTTTTATTACTTTTTTTAGAAATGAAAAATTATTATATTAATATTTCAATAAATAATAATACAACACAATAGAATTACATATTTTCTTCGTTTAAAAGTTATTGGAATTGATTTTTGTGCCATTTTTTAGCAATAGTTGAAAGATCAATTTCTTTTCATGATCATCTTTAGATTTTGAATAAACTACGATTTTCGTCCTTGTGGTTTGATGTTTATTGCTATTTTTATCCATGTGGTTTAAAACTGCTTTTATTGTCCTTATGGTTTCTGTTTCATTTCACTTTTTGTCCCTCGAACTAACTCTGTTAAATAAGACCTGTTAAGTTAGGGTTAATTTGGTCTTTTCTTGTTTTATTAATCATTTTATGTTTATTTAATATATTACATTATATTAACCCCCACTTCCCCCGTTTTTCCCTTCTTCTCTGGGAATACACTCTCTCTCTCTCTCTCTCTCTCTCTCTCTCTCTCTCACTTCCACGCACCCTCGACCCCTTTCCCCTTTTCCGATAAACGTCAATCACAACATCGACCACCCACGTGCACGGAATCTCATCTTTCTCGACCATGCTTCAGCACCATCACCATTACATGTTAACCTCATCTTTCTTGAACCACTAGTTGGAATTCCTATGACCAAACAAATAAAAATGATTCCTTTCTCTTTTTAACTAAATTCTCATATGCTTAGTAAAAGAATAAGAAAATAGGTCGGTGTTTGGCGCTCCCCTCACTGATTTCACTTCCACTTCTTCTTCCATTCACCCATGGATGTTCAAAAATCAAAACCCAAATTTAAGAGTGAATGTTCAAAACTAGGGGTGTTCGAAAAAACCGTTGGACCGCTCAAACCGGTCGAACCAAGTCAAACCGGACCGTTTTTGGCGGTTTGAGCGGTCTGTTGGTTCGATCCGGTCTCAAAAATAGTCAAACCGCTCGGTCTGGTCCGGTCTGCAGTTTGAATATATTTTTGAGCGGTCTGGACTGAACCGGCCGCCAAAAATACACATATATTAATTGTACTTATTTTTCATGTTGTGGACTTTACTTTTATGGCCAAGTTAAAAAAAAGTTTATCAAAGCTGTTATCTATTTTAGTTTTTATGTCTAAATTGGCAACATTCAAAAATCCGTCAAAAATCGAATTCAAAATTACAAAATCGTCTTTCTTCTTCCTCAATGTTTTTTCCAAAATTATACTTCCTCAGTCCCAAAATAAATGTCGACAATGAAAATGGCACACCGTTTTAGGATTGTGTAATTATTACACCTTTTAAATTACTAATTGGCACTTTTACCCTTAATAATAGAGAGAAAAATTTTCTACATCTTATAATTAAGGGTAAAATGGGAAATTGAACTTACTTTTAATATAGAACACTTATTTTAGGACAAACAAATATAATAATATGGACACTTAATTCGGGACGGAGGGAGTAACTATTATAGGTTGATTTATTTAACTTTTTTTCCTTTGGTCAATGTATTTTTTCTAATCTTAGAGATATATGTTTTTTTATAATTCGGTATATTATTTTTTAATAATATATATTGATAGAAATTTCATTTTATATGTAAACTTCATGTCTTTTTAGCTTAAAGCCCATAAGGGGCCCAAACCGCCTAAACCGGTGAGACCAGAACGCTTTTTTGTGGTACGGTTTGACCAGTTTGGTCGCTTACTATCAAACCGCTTGGTTTGGAAATTTTCTAAGCCGCCATAGTGGTCTGGTTTGTGGTTTGAGGGGTTAAACCGCCAACCCGGACCACAAACACCCCTATTCAAAACCCACTTTAAACTAGCAACCAAGTTTCTCTACTGCAACGACTGACCTGCTGCTCTGCCGCCACCCTCCTTCTCCTCTTCTCCATACATCTCGGTTGCAAACTGTGCCGGAAATTTAACATTGAAAGACGAGGATTTCCAACACTCAGTTGCAGACTGCAACGACTGGCCTGCTAATGTAGATATCGAAGTCGAATCATAGACGGGGATTTCCAACACGCCTCTCAGAGATTCTTGCTCCTTGTGATTTCTCGTTGAGACAATAGTTGGGTTTCTTAGATCTGAGAAATCAAAAGAGGCCAACAGTTGGAGATTGAAGGTGGTGAGATGGTGGCACAATTCTTGAGAGCAAGAACAAAGAAGGGTGTTGAGATGGTGGAGATCGGAAAAGAAAGGTTGATGCCGGCTGGAGGTGGAGACCGGAAAAGAAAGCTTGAAGCCGACGATAGAAAGCTTGAAGTCGACTGACACAATTCTTAAGTACCCCTATTACAATATTTAGGCTTATATATATATAGAGAGAGAGAGGTTTTTTCAAGTGTTAACTCAATTATTTGTGTTAACCGTGTCAACCCATCGTTCACTGGTGAACACCATGCTCCTTCACTGGTGAACACGATGCTCATATACTGACGAATGGTGTTCCCCAGTGAACGAGCATGCATGTATGGAACCATTCGTTCACTGATGAATGGTGTTTCACCAGTGAACGAGCATGGTGTTCACCAGTGAACGACGGGTTAACACGGTTAACACAAATTATTGGGTTAACACTTGAAGGGCCTATATATATATATATATATAAGGTTTATGCGAGAATCATAACAATTTAAGAAAACAAGAAAAACTTTTTTCATGTACAAAATCACCCCCTCTTTAGAAAATGATGAATATGAAGTCCGGGAGGCTGCAGGTACTATGGATCCATTCTAATTATTTTCCCATAGTTAAGAGAGTCAAGACGATCTTCCCATCAAAAAACTGACACAGACGACTTTTGTTGCGGCCCGCGGGCTAAGTCGCGGCAAAAGTCACGACAGCGGCAAAAGTCGCGACTAATCATATATAATTTTGTACATGAAAAAAGTTTTTCATGTTTTTTTAAATAGTTAGCGTTCTCGTATAAACCTGCCTCTATATATATTACATTAAAATTTTAATTTTTAATAGAAAAAATAACTTTAGTTAGCTTCAGGACGAAAATAGAAGCAAAATCAAACCACATGGAAAAAAAAGCAGTTTTTAAACCACAGGTACAAAAATCGTAGTTTACTCTTAGATTTTTCATGTTTGTTCTTTGTCACCTCTTGTTATTTCAGGATTTTTGTATTTGTTTTAATATATTTGGAGGTTTTATTTATTAATAAATTAAATTAATATACATATAGTATACGTATTTAATGCCAATTTTATAAAATGATAAAAGATTTTTTAAATTCAAATAAATATTTTTTAAATTAATTTAATTTTATATTTTTACATTTCTTTTATTTCCATTACAAAGTAGACTTAAAACAAACCTTGATACATAAAATATACAGGAATTATTGTACCAATAATAACTAATAAATTTATAACTTGATATTAAATTATAATAAAACAATTTAATTTCTTGAAATAATATTATAATATAGAAAATAATTACTTTATTTACAAGGTAGACCTATGAACGTCCGAGTAGGGTACCATACATCTGTGCAACCAATTTTCGGAAGAAATATTTTCTTTTTCAAATGTGCACTCACTAAACTTTTTTGCTGTAAGATAATAGAAAATACAAATAACATTAACCAAAAAACCAAAAAATATCCCTCAAGATCAATAAAAAAAAGAGAAAAATCAATCAAAATCAATCAAAATCAACCAAAAAACGAAGAAAGTTCCTCAAAATCAATCAAAAACGCGAAAAATCCCTTGAAACATTGGAATTTGACTAAAAGACATGTTGGTGATTTTAGTGTCATCGGTCCATTTATGTGATTGGAAATAACATGATGTCTATATGAGTTATATACTGTGATCTAATTCAAGTTAGGTGTTGCGGAGTGCACGCTTGTTATAAGACGAGTATAAACCTGGTAACAACTCAATACAACAAGGTTCGACTGGTTCCATTCAACCTCTGTGAATTGGTGTTGGCATCCTCTGGAATACTCGACTGGGCCAGTAGAGTCATTCGAGTCTATACTAGTTTGGATGCTGATATCCTCTGGAATACTCGACTGGGCCAGTCGAGTCAGTCGAGCTGTTATAGGTACTTGGAGTAAATATGGGAAGTAAGGCTCAGAAGTTACTTATACAGAGGCATACAGAAGCTTTTGTAATCCTCTGGTCTGGAAGCTCTATATTGCTTATACAGAGGTTTCTGTATTGGGATTCAGAAGTTGCTTATACAGAAGTGTCCCTGAACTTCTGAAGGGTCCCTGAACTTCTGAAAGGTCCTTGAACTTCTGAACTTCTGAACGGTTATTGTGCATTAAATGTGCAGTTATTGAGCAGTTACAAGGATTTGCCTAACGGCCATTACTCCTAAATTTCAGCCATGATTATAATTTCAGTTACGTTATTATGAGTATAAATAAGAATTTATACTAATGAGTTTGGTACGATTTTAGACACAGTTTTTGAACAATCCTACAATACTCTCCAAAAAATTTGCTTTCAATTTTATGCCTAAATTCGAAAATGTTTTGAGTTTTATCCTAGATTGAATTTCGTGAAACCCAGGCATAGGGTCGAAATATCAATTTGGAAAGTGTTTTACACGATTCTCATTATAATCCAGTGATCGACTTACCCTTGTTTGCCTACCCGTTCCAACAAGACATTGAACGACTTTGCAACCGGACTTTTGAATTGATCCACCTTAAAGGTGCACCGTTCGGCAGATATATCGGGTCTATCGTTGATAATTGATAAAAATGTATGTGACACTAATTCGTTTTATAACTTTTTGTGTAACATATTATCTGTAATTAATAAATGGAACCAAATCAAATTTTCTCTTCGATTGAGTTTGAGCTAACGGGAGAAGTTCACTAAAGAACGTCTCTAAATAATAGAGAGTTCCTAGTGAGGGTGAATCAACCATTTCGTTTGCTTGCTCGATCAGTTGATGTGGAATAGCCATGCGGGGACCCCATCAGGGGATAATTGTTATGTCTGTCGGGAAATCGTTATCTACGCAATGACCAATACCCAATAGACTGAAATCAAGTATTATCTGTAATTAATAAATGGAACCAAATCAAATCAAATAAACCGGTTTGGTCTAGTTTCAGCATTACGTTTTGGTTTGGATTTGAAAATTTTCAAAGTACATTGTTAGGTTCGGTTTGCAATTTGAAAACCAAAGCAAACCTAATGAATGATTTTTTAATTTTTTATTAACCTAAATACTGAGATCTAGTCATCTAAGTAATATCTACAATTTTCAAAAGCACACACAATCCACTTCACAAGCTTTTAATTTGTGACTTGACTGGTGAATTCTCACAAACCACTCATCTCAGTGAAGCCCTTTCTAACATTTTTGTAAACCCTGGATGAATGTAAAATTATAGGCCTTCAATAAGTACCGAAAAAAAAAATCAATACATGTTTTTATGACAAAAAAATTGATACATGCAATATGTGTTAATAAGTCACTGAGAGAAGGAAAACTATTTTTCTTCATTCTAGATAACATAGTACTTAAGATTTACATACTCCTTATTGCTCTTAATTATTAGGTAATTAGGAACCAAAAATATAGTATATTAAATGACTAAAATAGTTTTGAATCCTATAATATAGATATGTGTTTGACAATCTATTATGGTTGATAAGTTTTTAAAATGTAGAAATTTTCTTAGTGTTTAACAAGAAATATGTGTTATTTTGATATAAGAAGATAACTCATGTGAAAGAAGTAATCAAGAGAGTCAAAAAGAGATCAATGATACAGAAGATTATCAACGTTTTCTAGAATATAGACATATAGACAAATAAGGATTAGTAAGACTGTGGAAAAAAAGATGATTCGTAAATAAGAGACGTTACTGAATACTTTTTTTTGAACGGCAAGTTAGTAGTTAGTAGTTAATAGTTAGTGATTCGGACCCACAGTGACATCCATATGGGCAGTATGCGGGACCCAAACCTTCACCTTAGGGGATAAACCCCCACTCATCCACCATTTATAGGAAAACCACCACTCCCAAGGCTCGAACCCAAGACCTTGTGGATGATGTAAAAACTCCGGTACCGCTAGGCCAGAGGCCCTTTGGTTACTGAATACTTTTAGTACGGAAATTTTATTGATTAATCACAAAACCATGGAACACGTCACAACTCATAAAAACAATACATAGACCATCAAACAATAATATAATATCATCTGTACGAGAAAAAAATAGCAATAGCCAACAAAAATAATTATGCAAACAACATAAGCAAATAGCAATAGTCGACAAAAGTAGAAGTAAATAAAAATATCCAACAAGAAACATATAACAATAACAAACATACGAGATTAAAATTGTTGTATGTTGAATTGTATAAGCATGGAAATAGTTCAAGCATATAGAGATAGTAATAGCCTATAGTATTGAACCTTGGTACTAGATAAAAAATATCAAAAGACAATAAACAATAACATATAACGAATGATCAATTATTATTATTTTTTGGCTTTCCTCTTCGTTGTAATTAGTTAATATTTTTGGACCCTTATCTACTAATTTTTTCTGCCTCTTATTATATGCTACAATTTTTGGGTCTCTTTAATGTATTAGTTTTCCATACTACAACTATATACTTTGGAAAGAGTTTGGACCCCTAATAATTTTAGGCCATGGGCGCATGCCCGTGTCCCCCTCCCCCATGGATCAGATGAATTTGTAAGTCTTTTTAGGCGAATCTGTAAGGCTTTTATGACGAATCTATAAGGTTTTTACAGGCGAATCTTGAAGGCTTTTTCAGACAGGCCGTGAAGGTTTATCAGGCGAATTTTGTAGATTTATCAGACGATTCTTGACTATTTCTCAAGTAGGTTTGACTTGCGGAACAACAACTTACGGGCATGACTTCATGTTTTCCTACAAATACCCCACTCGAAGATATTAAAAACCACATACTCCATTAAGGCAAACCTTTTACATATATGTTTCTTCATGTCTGGAATTTTAGGTGTTTATATATCTAAAACGCTTCTAGTTACTACCATTGAGTTATATGGTTAGTCTATGTATATATATATATATATTGGCTCTTAGTTGTGTTAAATCTTGTCCAACGGTAATCTTCTTAATATTCATCAATGGTTGCTCATCCACAATCGTTCACCATGAAACTCGATCATCAAAAAAATTTACAGAACAATCGAGAAGACATTACTTCAATGGACTAGAAATCTATTTTGACTTGTTAGGTGTTAACGATCTTTCCATTCAACTACTTTACCAGATAATGGAAGAACTAGGATATGATAAACACAAATAATGTATAATGTATTTTAAAAATCAAAATGCAGAGTTATTAAGTGGACTACAAACATTAACCGTTGATGAAGATGTAATGAATATATGTAATATGTTGGCGGTCATACCACAATTGAAGTGTGCGGAAAAAGTGGTCGTTAACACTTCGAGGAAAATATCACCGAAGCGTATAAGAAGTCGGACGGGAATGTGGAAAAACCGTGCGTAAACCCAAGTGAAGTCTATGCTACGCGATGTACAAGTCTGGTCCTTAATGAGTGTAAAACACCTCCCTACCATCTGGGCGAATCTTTCCATCATATTTTTAAAGGGGGCCTCGTACGAGGGGACATGGTAGGTGACGTATATTATCATCTCCAGGGTGTCCAAAACTGTAATTACTCTAAATTACATTACACTAAATATAGGGACTAAAATGTAAATTATTGTTAAAACATTGACTAAAACTATAATTTACTATAAAGCATAGGGACGAAAATTGTAACCCTATTTTTGACCAAAATTCCATGCCACCGTGAAAAACAGATCCGCAAGTTGCGGATAGGTCTGTGACTTGCAGACCTATTCATGGCGGCATTGAATTTTAGAAAAACAAATAGTGTTTATAATGAAGATTCATGAATCAGATAAAATGTAAAACACAAATTTAACATATGGAACAAATATGTATTCATAAAATTTAACATGCAATCGAACTACAATCATCTAACATGGTTAAATAAATCGATAAGTTTACATGGGATAGGGAAAAACTTACTTGACCGGTGATGAGTGAATACTTGTGAAGTAGTGACGTGAAAGATAAACTTCTGGACATAATACCACTTGTGGAGAGAAATTTTCTTGTGGTGATAATTGTTACGCACACGTATAGAAATGGATGGTCTCCTCTACCCTTCTAATATAAGAGTTAAAGGGGGTAACATCCCCCCCCCACCCACCCACCTACCGATTTAATGTTGGTAGGTAGAGAGTTGTAATTCCGGACCAACAACGCTACTTCTTTCAAAGATATGCCATTAGGGTTTTTCCCTAGGCTAACATCTGGCATCTTCGCAAGTTGCAGAGATACCACTTGTGGACCTGTGTATAAAGTGAAACTTTTTTTGAATTCTACATCCGCAAGCCACATATGTGCTAATCGTCGACCTGGGTAGAATTTGTAACCTTTTTGTCGTTTAGCTATCTTCATAAGTGACGGACCTACCACTTGTGGAACTAGTGAAATTTAAGTGAGGATTAGAGAGAAATGGCTAAAAGATGAAATCACCAGCCGAAAATGACTATTTTAATTAATTTCTTTATTTTATTCTTGAATTTAAAATAATATTAAAAATTTTAAAATTTTAGACATAAATACTTTATAAAAAGAGTTGATCATTTGTTGGTTTGGACCGGGCCTAACATATATAAATATATATTTTTGTCCAAAGGGCTTAGGCTACGTTTTGCAATGTGGCTGATGACTGACACTACTAAATAAATGACTTTTGCCCACGGACATTTTCATGGGAAATCTGTTGCTAAAGGTGATTCATCACAAAAACGTCACAAAAGTTGGTGGGTAAATTGTTGGTGGGTGATTCAAATCAGTGACAGATTATCTATGGATTCTCTAGTGATCCATTGATATTTTCTCCAAAAACATCAGATTTTTTTAGCGAATTATAGGTATTTCCCCACGAAAATTTACTTGGGTGTTTTTGTGGGTAAAAGTCATTTATTTTATGGTATCATAAATTACCTGATAGTTGATAAGAAAGTTGACGAACAAATTACGTTGACAAAAACTAATTCATAAGCTAGATGAAAATGTAAAATGACCAAAAATAATATCTTGAAAAGTTAGTCAATTACTAAACATCATAATATAATTAAAATAAATCCCTAATAATATAATATGTTAATTAATACCAACAAGATATTAAAGAAACATTAAAAATATATTATGTTAATTAAAAGAATTTCAAATTGATTATATATATAGAGGGGGGGGGGGGGGTCAAGGAAAACACCTCAAAAAAGAAAAGAAAATTGAATAACAACTTAAGAGCCCTCCATGTAGAGAGTATGCACTTGTGCATAGACGGTATGCACAAATGCATACAAGCGACTGAAACTTCTTTTTTCTATGCACGAGTGCATGTTATTCACAAATGCATAAGCACGTGTACATGCTACAAATTACCACCATGCATATGCACGTGTGCATACTACAAATTACCAACATGCATTTGTGCATATCGTCCAGATGGAGGGCTCCTAGGGTGTTCTTCAGTTTTATCATTTTATTGAGGTTTCTTCTAAACCTGACCCTATATATACACACATAATATATATATATATATATATATAGAGAGAGAGAGAGAGAGAGAGGAAAGTTCAAATGTGAACTCAAATTTAGTTGCGAACATGAGAACAAAGGAAAGCGCGACAAGTGTCCATTCGGTCTGAATAATGAAGGGCAATCGGTATGAATAACGGAAGTGAAGTACATACATTATTCAGTATGAATAACACGCATTCAGAGTGAATAACACAACATTCAGATTGAATAACACATCATTCAAAGTGAATAACACAACATTTAGTCGGAATATATTCAGACTAAATGGTACACGTGTCGCGCTCTCCTTTGTTCTCACGTTCACAACCAAATTTGAGTTTGAATTTGAACCCGCCTATATATAGGCTTAGAACCGTTTGAGAAGGAGAGTTAAGGTGAGAAACGTAAGAAGAGATCTGAACCATTGATCACTTTTAATCTCATACCCATCCATGAATTACGTCTTAGAAGGGAGTTGATCTGGTGCATCTCGGTGCACCTCATCTTGGTGCATCTCATCCTAATGTGCATCCAATGGTGGAGATCTCTTCTTACGCTTCTCACAATAACCTGGGAGCCCTCCATCTTGACGATATGCACAAATGCATAATGGTAATTTGTAATATCCATTGGTGTATATGCACTTGTACACAAAATGCACTCGTGCATAGGAATAAAAACGCTTGTATGCAATTGTGTATAATGTCTGTGCACAAATGCATATTGTCCAGATGGAGGGCTCCTAGATTGTTATTCAGTTTTTTTTGGAGGTTTTCCGTTGAACCTCCCTGTTTTTATTTATATATAAACATATATATATATATAGGGCCAGGTTCAAGGGAAAACGCTAAAAAAGAGAACTGAAGACACTCTGGGAGTCTTCCATCTGGACGATATGCACTAATGCATACCGGTAATTTGTAACATGCATTTGTGAATTTCATCAATGCACATGTAATGATAGAAGTATTGGTGCATGAGAACAAAAAAACGCTTGTATGCATTAGTGCATACCGTCCAGATGGAGGACTCCTAAGGTGTTCTTTAGTTTTTTCTTTTTTTAGTGTTTTCTCTTGAACCTCCCTCTCTCTTTCTCTCTCTCTCCATATATATTATATATAATAGTTGTTAAAACTAATTTTAGAAAAAAAATTCAACATTAATTTATGATTTTAAATAACCATCACGTGTAATATCAATACAAACAAAATTGGTCAATCCCACATAGTCAATTAATAATTTGTAAAATATAATAATAATTAAATAAATATTTTATTAAAATGATTTAGTACAATTTTATCATCTATGAAAAAAAATAAGTAGTTGACATATACATTTTTTAAAATTGTAATATTTTATTTTTAATAAATAAATATATTGAATAATAATAACATAAAAATAACTGATATATGTAATAATGATTCTAAATAATTAATGTATAATTAAAATTAGTTAATATTTTTTAATTAATATTAACTACTATTAATTGATTAATGATATTTATTAATATTAGTAATAATTAATTTTTATTTATAATTTGCAATAATAAATATCAATTTATATAATCAGAGTTATAATTATAAAAGTGATAATGAGTTCCTAGGAAACTGTCCAACAAGTTTTTCAGTAAGTTAATTTATAAACTAGTTTATGTCCATCCAAACATGTATTAAGAATATAAGTTAGTTTTTTTTCCAATCAAGGCTTGAAGGTTAAACGATTTCACTTCACATCATTCGTAATAGAAATAACTACGGTCCGTAAAAAATGAAAGTCTAATGGAATATTATAAAGCATTAACTAGTAAACTTGGTAACAACCGAAAGTCGGCCTGGTTTAATATCCATAGGTCTAAATAACTCGTTATAGCGCGCTATGACGTCAATGCTTGGAGTTTGTTGTCGCGTTAACCCATATGGCTCTACTTTAAAGCTTGACTTGCATTGTAACGTGTTATGGCACGTTATGGCATATTACGACGCGTTATTTTATAATGTATGAGTTACTTTAATATATAATTTGAGCAATAAATGATAATATGTACGAGAAATGTGACTTAAATAAACATAAAAAGGAAACTTTAAAACTAAAACCTTAAATAAGTAATTACTTACTCACATTCTCATACACAAAAAGTCGAACGAGAATTCTTTGAAAATTGAGAAAACTAAGTAGAGATTCAAGAGATTTAATCCCGGTTTTGAGCTCTTGATATCATTTTCTATAAAGTCTATATATTTGGTATCAATGGTTTTTCTTTCTTTTCTAGGTTTATTATGTTATATGAATTTAATTTGTTCTGAAGTATTATTCAAAACACTAACGCATACAAGTGTGTGTTTGTGTATGTCGCATTAGGGCACGACTTGAAAAACGACATGGCCTCGCTATAACTCGTAAAGCTTTAGACTTGATCTCGCCATCATGCCACGCCTCAATTCATTTAAAACCTTGGTAATATCACATTACTACTTAAGTAGATTTTGTATCATACTACAAAACTAAGAGTTGTCGGTATATCTCATTCGAAAATGAGTCTATCGTAATACTACATTGCTACCTAAGTGATTCTAACATGATACTACAAAACCAAACTACATTGCTACCTAAGTGATTCTAACATGATACTACAAAACTAAACTTAATTAATTGGTACATGCAATTCAAAAATAGGTCTATTGTATTACTATATTATTACCTAAAACATATTCAACATTTGTTATCGCAAAAATCCTACTTATGTTATTTTTCCGTCTACATATACTCTTAAAAACACAATAATATTTTCAAAATCATCCGTACAATGTCATATTAAAATTTTATTTTTGAAATAGATGGTCAATTTGAGAGGAAGGGATAAGGAAAAGATCATCGTGTTTGTATATGTATATATTCTTATATTGCATTATTTGTGTCACAATGATCGCCTCCATTGATGAGTCCTGCCACCATTCTCACTAAATTTGCAAGTTGTTGCGACCAATAATTGGCACCTTATATTATTTCTAAAGACAAGATAGTGCATTAACCTTCCCCAATAAACAAAAGTGATTAATAAGAGAAAATACACCTTTATGTAAATTAATATATACTTCAAGAAACTAAAAGACATTAAGGATAAAAATTTATTTTTAATTCAAGATTATTCTTTAAGCAATTTGACACTATTTTTTAATAGCAGCGATTTTATTAAGCAATTTGACACTTATATGCTAAAATAATTTTGTAGTCAAATACCAAACTTATATGCTAAAATACCTTGGTCTTTAGAACGTGTTAATAAACTATTTAACGGAAATTTTAAGTTTTAGAAACAAATAAGTGTGCGTTCAATATAACGAATTTAGTCGATCCAAACAATTTTTATTGACAAAGTTGGACAATCTGATATAATAAAATAAATCTTCTTATTAACATGGTATCATGTGAGACAAGATAAATTTGGCAAAATATGATATATTAAGGACCACTAAGATCTATTATAATTCATTTAGAATAAATCCCATCCATTAAAAACTATCTATATCCAATAGGTTCCATGACCGATCATTAATTGAGGAAACAAGGCTCAAAAAACAACTAAACTATCGGTAATTCTTCGGTGACCTAAGCAAGCAAGTGATGAATTTCATCATAAAATCAATTAAAACAATAAAATGTATTAAAATAGACATTGTCAATGGGTAATATTACATTGGTAATTGATGTACATTAGACGGATTAATTTTATAAAAAGAATAAATCTAAAACAAATATTTTGTAAATAAATTTCAATTTATCACTAATATTTGTCGGTAACCTAAACAATTTCTAGAGACATTACTGACAGAAAACCTAAAAAATACTTTTAGCTTAACTAATAATCAGTCGACAAATAGTAACAGATTACTAACGTATTTCCTCTCCTCGACAATCCCTCGGTAATTTGTCTATAACTTGTTTGTAATTTTTTGGATTATACGTTTGTCGATGTTTACTCGTTATTCCGTCAGTAAAATTACAGAGGGCCTATGTTCTGTTAGAATGTCCACAAAACGTCAATGATATTGTTTATTGATTTTTTAACAAAACTTGTATCCGATACATTAAGATAATCAATATGTTAAGTGACCTTCATATGTAGTATATATCATTATATCTCGTGTTTTTATCATTTGATGATATATATATATTGCCTACATAAAGACTAATAATTAATATGTGAGTATATAGACAGAAATGATCGAAATATAAAAATACTATGTCAAATAATTTTTTTTAACTATACTAATTAATTATCAAAACTTACTGCATGTACACGTTAATAGAAGAGTCGAATAAATATTTCTTTCGACTTAAATCCTGGAAATTTAAAATTAGAAAAATGGGTTCACATTATCCAAAAATGCATGCTAATAATGGAGGTGTCAAAGAAATACATGAAAGAGTTTGATTATTACACCCAGACCTTTGATTTCTTTTTAGAAAAATCCATATTGGCATACACCCTCCATCCAATATCAAAAAGACTTGGTCGAAGATGGTATATACATATATATAATATTATATCAATATGCTTTTCAAAAGTTATATATATAATATTATACCATCTATCTTCTTTATTAATTCTTTCTCATACTTTAAATATAAAAATAAAAAAAGGATTCTCATATGTACTCCTTTAATCTCCAAATCAGGTTAGATCATAAGTTTAAGAATGTAAAAAACGAGTTTTAATGTTGATACATATAAATCGTGCATTTAACAATATATAGGATGTATTTTAGCCCACCCCTTAAGTTTTTTTAGTCAGAATTTTATACAGTATATAGTAGGGGTGAGAATAACCGGGTACCAAATTTTCCATCGAACCGGAACTGGAACCGACGGTTCCTGAAAATCCGCAACCGGAACCGCTAACACCAGTTCCTTATATTTTGGAAACGGAACTGGAACCGATAGTAAACGGTTCCGGTACTGAGTACCCAGTTTCAACGTTTGTTTTAATTTTTTACATTGCATACAATAAAAGTATAATTATAAACTACAAAATACCGACTTAAAGTAATAAATACAACAAATAGTCAAAACTAATCCAATAAAAACTAATTACTACATAAACAAACTAGAAAGTTTGAGTTTTTATTTATTTTTTATAAATATGTAAAATATTTTTTATTTAAAAGTAGCGGGTACCCAACGGGTAAAGGTGCCAAAAAAATGAGAACCAGAACCGGTCCTGATCGGTTCCGTATTTTAGGAACCGAAACCAATCACATCGATTCTGGTTCCGGTTCCAAAGATAGGTACCCG
Organism: Silybum marianum; assembly: GCA_036898165.1. Lineage (NCBI taxonomy): Eukaryota > Viridiplantae > Streptophyta > Magnoliopsida > Asterales > Asteraceae > Silybum > Silybum marianum. The sequence goes on along the minus strand of CM072537.1, from coordinate 15,412,384 downwards.
GTTCCGGTGCTCACTAGGGATGAGCTCGGTACCGGACCGGTACCAAACCGGTACCAAAACCGGGTAGTACCGAAACCGAGAGTGGAAAAAATCAATACCGAATACCGAACCGATAAAAGAAATTCGGTACGGGTACCGGTACCGGTTCGGTATCGGGATTTTCGGGACTAGAACCGTTTGGTACCATTTTTGGGACGACAACCGTTTTTCACCGTTGACCATTAAACACAATAACAAAAACCAAAATCACTTGAGCGGAAACCGGATTGGAGGAGCCGATTATGCAAGAATCGGGTTTTGGATAAATTACGGAACCGATTTTGGAGAATTGCAATAACAGAAATATGAAGAATTGCAAGAAAAAATCGGTATTTGAGTGGAAAATACAAGAACCGAAAATTGTAATATATTTAGGAGGATTTTCTATAAAAAAAAAGTAAAAAGTTTGTTACCGATTCAAATAAAAAAATGACTTTTAAATTCTCCGGTTCGGTTCGGGATTTACCAGGACTAGTACCGGTTCCGGTACCGAAAGTACCGAATCCCAAATATGGAAAATCTTGGTACCGAATACCGAACCGGCGTAATGATATTCGGTACCGGTACCGGTACCGGTTCGGTACGGAACTGGTTTGGTTTCGGGATTTCGGTCCGTATACTCATCCCTAGTGCTCACCCCTAATATATAGAGAAAGAGGATGGATTATGGGAGAAGTTAAATATTTTATAAAAAGATGAGAAGTTTCAATATCATATAGATGTTAATTACCAAATAGTTTTTAGAACTCTTTTTCTATTCATTTGTTGATGTTGTGATATTTTATTTATAATTCATATTTTGTATCGTACAAATAGAACCGATACAAATCATGTGCATGTAACTTAATAAAATTTGATATACAAAAAAAAAGTAATCAAAACCTTGCTTAAGGAAAGAGTCAATATTTAAACTTTTGACTCTTTTCATTCGATTCCAAAAATGGCTTTTGAAGAAACAAGAGAACATATATTAAGCCCATAGGGAAAAACTATGGGAGTCCCCAGTTTGTCATCCTCCACATCCTAGTATCGAAAGTTCCGAAGACAATTAATATATTTTTACTTTTCTTTTTGGGGGTAGGGTTGGGTTTTGGATGTCTAAAAGGAAGGATGTTACCATGTCCACTTTATTCTATATGATGCCTTCAATTAAATTTGGGTATATGTCTATTTTAATCTTTTTGGATGTTATTATATACCAATAGACTAGTGTATTTGAAAAAACCCTATCTAAAATAGTTTTTGTAATTTGAAAAGCATAACAATTAGTTTTGACTGCTTAATAAAAATAATTACACTTATAAAAAATGTAACAAATTGTCATAAAAAAATAACTTATTCACGTAAATGTATCACATCTCCAGCATATATCTATATTAAAATATAGAAAAAAGAGATTTTAATATTTTTGTTACTCCAACGGCTATATTATCGTCTATATTAAAATCGAGAAAAAATGAGAGACATTGTAAAAATCTCTAAATTTAGAAAACTTTCTAAGAGCATCTCCAAAAGTTCTCCAAAATGGAGAAAATGAAGAAAATAAGGGTTCCAACAGATTTCCTAAAACTATTTCTAAAATGGAGATAATAGGATAGAGTGTTTTTTTTTTCTCCAAATATGGAGACACCCTAAAAATGATTACCACCACCAATAGGAATCTTTGAAAATAAATATTTAGAATGAAAAATGATATTTTAATAAATTGATATAATATTTTAATATTAAAATTAATGTTGGATTCTCTAAAATAGAAAATTTGTTGGAGATGAATATAATTTTTTTTGAAGATTTTGTGTTTGTTTCTCAATTTTATATAAATTTTGGGGAATCTCTGAGAGCATCTCCAAAATGAAGAAAATAGAGATTTTGGGCAATTTTTTATTCTAACAACATTTTCAAAACATTCTCCAAAATAAAGAAAGTATGAAATATATTACAAAAATCTCCAAATTTTAAGAAATCTTCAATAATGATTATCATGAGAGATAAACTTTTTTTAATCATATTCCACCAATAAGAAAATTTAAAGTTAAATGTTTAGAATATATAAATAATAGTTTATTAGATATATAGAATAGTTAAATAATATAATGAATGTTGTAATCTCTAGAATGGAGATGCTGGTGTAGTTGAATATAATATTTTTAAAGAGATTTTGAATTTCCAAATTCTATTTTTGAGAAAATTATGGAGATGCTCGTTGAGATAGTCTAAAACTCTATAGAAGAGAGAGTAAAATAATATTTTAACTATATCCAGTCAATTAGAGTATTGAAATAAATGTGTAGAATTGTTAAAATAAAGTAGCGGTTGGAATTAGATGTAAATTTTTATAGAAATTTTGACTTTTTATACTTTATTATAAGAAAATTATAGCATAATTGTTGACAAACTTAGTTGTATTTGGAAAACACATATCTAAACACCTTTTATAATGTGTGTGTGTGTGTTTTTTCAAAGCCAAGTTGTTTGTTCTGAAAAATGTCAATATCAAAATAGTTAAAAAATGGTCTTTGTCCAAAAAGATAATGACATTGAATCATTATTACGATAAAGAACTTTCAACGTATCCAAAGATTGTTTAATGAACCTAGCTAGTTAATCATATATCGAATTTCTAGTCAAGCACGATTCTTTAGTCTTCCAAAGAAACCTTAGTAAAAAGGCACATGATACACATTGATTTTGAAGATGAATTATTCCCATTGAAAATCACAACGGTATCTTAAGTCCATTTTCCTCCTTTTTGTAATAGATGGTGTCTCCAAAGGCATCTCTTTTTGGGGTTTCTTGGTTTTTTCTTAATTTCTTGATATTCTCGATTGTTACAAGACAGGTATAAAGCTACAAAATTTTAGCATTTCAACTTTCATAGAAGCAATATGCTATACGGATGTCAAAACTATGTTCATGCTCAAATGACAAAATAGTTTTTTTGTAATTTGGTATAGACGGAAATATATACATGGATTACAAAAAGTTTGTTTTATTGTATTTAAAGAAGAAAACATCAGTTTATTTGATATGTAAATCATCATATATATGTAGAATATGAGAAAGTAAATTAAATCATGATCAAACAGTAAAAACTAGACTTGAAAAATTAGATGTAAATAATTTATTATTTTAATCTAGTTGGAGTTATTCAAACATCCAACAATTATGCATCAAAATTGCATCCAACTACTCACATCAAAAGTTTTATCATGTCATAAGTCATAAGTGAGGCGTTGAAGATATATATATATATATATATATATAGAGAGAGAGAGAGAGAGAGAGAGACAGAGAGAGAGAGAGAGAGGAAGGAGAGGAGAAGAAGGAGGAGTGACCAAGGGTGTGGATGTAGCAGCCACCCAAAGTCTCCAGAAAGTAGATAAGAATCATATTTCATTAATTTTCAACGAATACACTTAGATGCTCACACAAAGAGCACTACTTTGATTAGTTTACTCAATTTTATATTTCAAAGATAGTGACAAACCCATATATTGAAAATTCCCATTTGGCTTGTACTTGTAGCAAATTAAGCCAAAATTTATTGCGGTGTACTTCCCTATTTTCCTTTTTAACTTTTTCAAGAAAACCCTTTTGGCTTTTGGAATCAATTTCATATGTATATAAACATCCACTTGGTTTCCTAGCACCCCATCATTCAAGCACTACAAGTTTTCTTCTCTTTTCCTATATATTGTTCTCTTGTGTTACTTTCTTTACAACTTCAATGAGGGCCACCAAGAAAATGAATAGCTCTTTCAATGAAGAAGAGTTTGATCAACTCAAAAGAGGGCCATGGACACTTGAGGAGGACAATCTTCTTATCCGTTATATCACATGTCATGGCGAAGGTCGTTGGAATTCACTAGCAAAATCTGCAGGTAAAAGAGATAACATGAAAAACAAGTACTAATATTGATTTGCATCATATATGCGCAATACGGAGCATCTTTTGATTTCTCCTTTCATCTTCTTTATGGGTTTTTGATCTTTGGTTATCTTTACGGGTTTTCAGGATTGAAAAGAACAGGGAAAAGTTGTAGGTTAAGATGGTTGAATTATCTAAAACCAGATACCAAGCGCGGAAATCTCACACCACAAGAACAAATCTTGATCCTTGAGCTCCATTCCAAGTGGGGTAACAGGTTAGTTAAGTTTGTCATATGTAATCATATTTCTTTGTACTTCAATTCATATATACCACAAACAAAGACTCTTCAAATTTCTTTCATATATTTGTTCATTAACTAAATTCTACTTGTTTATTTTGAATACTAGATGGTCCAAAATTGTCATATGTAATCATATTTTTTTGTACTTCAATTCATATATACCACAAACAAAGACTCTTCAAATTTTCTTTCAAATATTTGTTCATTAATTAAATTCTACTTGTTTATTTTGAATACTAGATGGTCCAAAATTGCTCAACACTTGCCGGGAAGAACAGACAATGAGATCAAGAACTACTGGAGAACAAGGGTACAGAAACAAGCTCGCCACCTCAAGATCGACTCTAGTAGCAAGAGGTTTGTAGAAGAACTTCAGCGGTTTTGGATGCCAAGGTTGCTCGAGAAAGTGGAGCAAACCTCATCATCGTCATCGACATCAACTGCTTCTACTTTAACCATGGAAACTGATCAAAACAAATTAAGCCCTCATCCACAAGCTCAACAAACCCTACTTGCAGTATCATCTCCAACACAACCAAGCAACATAGAGCATATTAACTCAAGCTCAAGCATTTTTGCATCAAGTTCTTCTGAGAAGATGCTGCCACAGCTGGCTGAAATGTCACAATTTTATGCAGACACTGCCTTCTATAACTCATCACTCCAAATCAATGACTCCTACAATGTGGATATAAGTGAGTTTGACATGATGGGCTTTGGCCAGCCAGATGACATGCCAACCCTAAACTTCCAGGTGGCAGATACTGATTGGATAAGCAGTGGTGACTTGACAGTTGACACGTATTGGAACATGGATGAATTATGGCAATTCAAGAAGTAGATATATATTATCAATATTGGCTTTTAATTCCTATCAATTAATCTCTAATTATGGAAGAGTTGATAGTTTGTCTGTAGATAAGGACTTTGTTTAAAGAGAGTCCCAACTCCCATGTCTCTAATTTTACAAGTAAAAGTGTATAGGGTGAAAAGATATCTATTATCCCCTTCAGTGTAGCATAAAGTTGCAATTGATACATTGTTAAAGGCAATATTTTTCTCATTCATTTTCTCCGATTCTTTGGGCAGACTATTAAGGGTATGATCAAAAGAGCTCACCACATCCGCAAGAACTAGCAATAGCAGCTTGCATCTTTAAGATCTTATCAGCTTTTATTTATATAGGTGTTCACCAGTGAATGAGAACGCATGTATGGAACCATTCGTTCACTGATGAATGGTGTTTCACCAGTGAACGAGCATGATGTTCACCAGTGAACGATGGGTTAACACGGTTAAAACAAATTATTGGGTTAACACTTGAAGGGGCCTCTATATATATATATATATATATATATAAAAGGAGGTTCAAACTAAAACGCTAAATATTTAAGAAAACATCCAAACTTTTTTTCATATACAAAATCATATATATATATAGAGGTGGGTTTATGCGAGGACAGTAACAATTTACGAGAATACGAGGACAATTCTCAGTCAATCATTTTGTACATGAATTTTTTTTTTATATTGTATATTATTCAGTAAATTTTTAAAATTTTATTGGATGATAGTCGACAAAAAGTTCCAGCCCGATTCGTTGCGTACTATTTGTATTTAGTTGATATTCAAATGGGTTAGTAAAAGAATAGTGAAAAATGATAGTAGATGGATTCTCGTCTTATTTCATTGATTCGAAATTCTCTTGTCACCTTTATATTAATTTGCATGGCTTGAATAATGCAAGTGTCCACACATGTACATTTATATACATAGACATTCAAACGAGAACAATAATCTATATCTATATATATCTAAAAAGAAGATATGGAGTTGTTTAGGTGGCACAATGAGAAATCTCCATTTACCTTTTCCTATTTTCTCACAATTTTGAAGAAAATGTTGTATATTAGGTTTAACCTCCAACTCTTCACTTGCTCCTTTCATTACTTGCTTTTAATTATCAATAAAACCCTTAACGTTGAGTTACTTAATCAATATATTTTTTTATACAAATAAATAAAAGAAAATGTAGTTATTGGGTTTAACATCTAACTCTTCATTTGCTCATTTCATTACTTGCTTTTAATTCTCAATGAAACCCTTAATTTCCCAATCAAATAAATATATATTTAAGGAACAAACATAGAAAAGAAATAAGTTGATCAAAGAACACCGAATCAGGTAGAACAAAACGCTTAATCAAAACATTTAAAACAGGTATGTAGCAATAATATTCTTCAAGGAATGTGAATTGTTGTTATTATATAATCTTTCTTTTCCATATTGTTGATTTTTTTGTTATCAAATGAAAAAAAAATTATGATTGGATCGTGTATACATATATTCGTATAAGATTTGATATTTTTATGATTATTGGATTCAAAAACTTTGTTATTGAAATTGAAAATAGACATAGTTGACAAGAACCTATGATTGTTTACAATTATTTTCATGGCAAATGAAGGTAAGTTTCCCTATATGTTGATTTTGTATTACCCAAACAGGTATGTAACCATAATATTCTTCAAGGAATGTGAATTGTTATTATATAATCTTTCTTTTCCATATTGTTGATTTTTTTTGTTATCAAATGATAAAATTTGTTTATGATTGGATCGTGTATACATATATTCGTATAAGATTTGATATTTTTGTGATTATTAGATTCAAAAAATTTGTTATTGAAATTGAAAAATAGACATAGTTGACAAGAACCTATGATTGTTTTTAATTGTTTTCATGGCAAATGAAGGTAAGTTTCACTATATGTTGATTTTGTATTACCCAAACAAGTGTGTAGCCATAATATTTTTCAAGGAATGTGAATTGTTATTATATAATATTTCTTTTCCATATTGTTAATTTTTTTGTTATCAAATGATAAATGTTGTTTATGATTGGATCGTGTATACATATATTCGTATAAGATTTGATATTTTTGTGATTATTGAATTCAAAAAATCTGTTATTGAAATTGAAAAATAGACATAGTTGACAAGAACCTATGATTGTTAATCTTTTTCATGGCAAATGAAGGTAAGTTTCACCATATGTTGATTTGTATATTACCTATAATCAAAATAATAAGTTTCACTAAGAGGTTTTATAGGATGAAGAGTTTCCTTATGTGGAGATATTTGATACATTTGCTCTATCCGTTGACACTCCGGCAAACACCTATTCTTTCTGTCTTTGAGTTTCTAGATTCGAATTTGATTTATTAACTATTGGGTGAATTGTTTACATGCTATAAGTAGGAATTAAGTGTTGGGCCAAATGAACACATAAAGCTCTTTAGCGTGCTTCTTTGTGACATATGCACGAGGTAGTATGAAAAAATTCATATCAAGCAAATTCATCCAAATCTTTTATCTGCACTACATCTTGGTTACTTCAAGCTGCATAATTCGTTTGAAAAGTGGAAGTTTCAATTCAATTTATTTAATAAGTATGAAAAAGATTCTTTAAAGGTTTTCATATATGTTAACTATATCTCTGCGAATGTGAGCTATGAGGATTGTTCTTCAACGAGTGTTATTGGTGTTTTTTTGGTGTATGGAACAAACCTTCATGACCACCCACCACAAATAAAGAGAGAAATGAACCCCACAATCTATACATCAAAATAATCATATTTAAAGAAATAAACAAGATTATCTTAAAAATAATAATTATTAAAATAAATATAAAATTATTTAACTATCAATACATTTAAAAAATCCTACACCCACAAAAAAGAGCGTTATTCAAACCAAAACAACTATTAATTCGGTCATTGATTGAAACTTCATATTAAGTCAACTATTAAGTTAATAATGAACATAGACAAAGAAGTGATTGCTTTCGACCAACATAAGGTAATTTGTTTATTTATTCAACTAATACTATACCAACATTTATCCTTGACAAAGCCCTAAACACATCAAGTCTCAATAATACCTATAAATAATATTGCACATAAAATTGCAACTTAGTGAATTCCTATGAAAAGAAACATATTTATCAATTAGATGATTATTTTCAAAATATTCACAACTTGAAAAGGGCTTAGCGGGGTGCTTTCATAAGTTGAACTAGAGGTGTATAAATATGCAAACTGCACGTACAAGCTTGAAATGACATTGGCATTAAAAGAGTTTGAGACGTCATGTGAGTTAAGATTTTACGTTTAACAAGTTAAGATATTATGTTTAACGAGTTGTAATCAAATAGCAAGTTACGTTTAAGCTTAACTTACTTAATTAAATATTATATAAGACAATAATTTTCTTACCGCGCAACGTGCGGTACGAAACACTAGTTAAATATTAAAACACAAGAACAAACATGTGGTTTTAATTTACTCTAAAAAACCACAAGTGATTTCACACTACTTTACACCCTTGTGTGATTGTATTTCATAATCGCATGTAATTTTAGTGCAAAATCAGATATTGGAGCAAAACGTGTATTTCCCGAACACGCAAACCGGCCCACATAGGCTGCCAATTCCCAATGTGAGGGGCATATCTGACTCACTCAGCGGCAAGGCGATTGCGAGGGGGCCTGGGATCGAACCCAAGACCAACGGCCTATTGGAGCAAACGTCTCCTCGCCCCTTAACCAACTGAGCTACACGCCATTGGCCAAAATCAGATATGATTTGACCGTTTTCATGAGTCCTTATTTTTTACTATGTTCTCTTTTGACTATATATGTAGGTGGAGACTCAAATGATGAAACACACATATATTTATCGTATGGAACACACAAATTCACTATAAGAAACACATAGCAATTCACCACAAAAAATCCAAACATAACCGACCGTTCTTTATAGAACGTATATCAATTCATCATATGAAATCCAAACATAGTTGATTATTCTTTTGAATGAATAGACTACAGTCAACGATGAATTAAAAAAGTTAAATAGGATGGCTATAACAAAATCACTATTACGCCCTTTTCTTTTTATTAATATTACAAAAATGTCATCATGATTAGTAACATTTGATTAAAACTTTTTAATGATTAAGATTACTTCCCACGATCCTCAATCTTTAAATAGGTTTTTATTTGTAATATTGTGCCTTTTGGTTGTTTAATGAAAAAAATCTTTTGCATATAAAAAATTAAAATAAAAAACTTCTAACTTTTTATCTTAATGATTCTATTGGAATGTGGATTTGTATTAAAGATAAGTATGGTAACAAATAGGTTTTGTATATAGAGGGAGGTTCAAATGAGAACTTTGTAAATTTAAAGGAAAAAAGGAACGTTTTGTGGACCACATATGATGTGGGTCTCACACATTAAAAAATCATATCTAATTCAATGGTGGGTCCCACTGAATCAGATATGATTTTCTTAATGTATGGGACCCACATCATATGTGGTCCACAAAGTGTTCATTTGTTCATTTAAAGATGGGGTATTCCTGTATGATCCTCCTCTTTATATATATATATATATATATGGGAGGGATCATTCGAGAACCACCCATTTTTAAAGGAATAAAGGAACACCTTGTGGACCACATATGATGTGGGTCCCACATAATATTAAATCATTTCTGATTTAATATTAAATAATATTAAATCAGAAATGATTTAATATTATGTGGGACCCACATCATATGTATCCAAGCGCGTTCCTTTTATTCCTTTAAATTTACAAAGTTCTCATTTGGACCTTCCTCTATATATATATATATATATGCTATAAGCCTATAATAAATAAAGCAATCAAAATTATTATAAACATATATGATGATGTTGGCAGGGGTGGAGCCAGTATAGAGCCAGAAGTGGCCTGGGCACTTCTTGAAGTTTTAAAAAAAATTATTGATATAGATCTAATTTAATAAATTATTATACAATATCATTTAATTTAATGTAATTTAATACACAAACAGTCCTTTGGATCAACTAGTTAGCATGCTTTATATGTAGGGAGGTGGTTCTAGGTTCAAATCCCCTCCAATATATTTTAATATAAAATATTTTTTATATTAATTTATAATTTGGCCTTCTTACTTTGAACCCATCCAATCTTATTTTTTTAATTGGGCCTCCTAAAAGTCTAAAACCCACCAAGGTACTAACCAATTAATTGTAATATCATATTTACCTTTCAAAATCTGATTTTTACCCTAGCCAAATGTCGTCAAAATCAGAATCAAATCATATTTACCTCCCAAGGTTGATGGTTGATAAATGAAAAGAACGTTTTTACCAAGGTTGATAAATGAAGATATCATTAATAGGTTTCAGAAAATGAAATCTCGACAAGGTCATTGTTGATTTTGTAAAACTCTGAATATTATGAATATAATATCATTATTTTGCTATTTATATTTTATCATGTGCTCCCCTCATAAAAGTTCCTGGCTCCGCCCCTGGATGTTGGTGATTTTATTGTCATTAACTTATTTTTGTATAGTTGTGATTCCTTTGAGATCGGTAAGATAATAAGACAATTGGAGTTAGAAGTGTGGAGTTCCACACACTAATGTTGACTCTATCACTTTAGATCGTTATAAGTCGAGGGTCAAAGATGATGCGTCCCCTTGTGGGGTCCAGAGGGTAGTGCCCCCGACAGTAGTTCCCAAACTTCTACAGATTTTAAGAAGTTTACTTAAGTTTCGAGATGATCTGGTTGAATTTCAAAAAGTTGGAAACCTTCTTTGAAATTATTTCCAAAGTTGGTGAAAATTTGTTTTATGCATAGTTCAGAGGCATAATACTCTGAGGCATCTGTACTCAGAGCCTCCGAGTATTATGTTCAGAGCTATGATTATTCGCTCAAATTTTCTAAGTAATAAGGGTTAAAGCCTATTGACCTTCAGAGATCTCTTCTGACATGTTACTTCTCGTTCGGGGACTCTAAGTCGATTGTAACTGATTATAAACTTATCCGTTAACGATTATAATCGTTATATAGTTCTGTGCTAATTGTTTAACCGTTCATAACCGTCGATCTTTTTAATAAATACATAATTGTTGATATGGTGGATGTATATATATATACACACACACACACGAAGTTGTGTCTTAATTCATGCATGAGCGGAGCCACATGAGCACCAGAGGGTGCATTGGCTCCTCCTCAACTTTTTAGTATTATATTATTATTATTATTATTATTATTATTATTATTATTATTATTATTATTATTAATTTACTGGTATTTAAGTCCTAATCAATACTCTTTTTTTTTAATAATAGACCTATGTATTCAACTTATAATGGTAGGGCTCTTCCAAATAATTTAGGTTTTGCTCAATAAAAATGACATATCTTAAAACTTTGGTCTTCCGTCTCTCCAAATTGTAGAATCGATCAAGCTTCAAATTTACAGAAATACACGACACGTCTGCCGGAACAAGGAGCGCCTACCCCTCCTTTTTTGCACCAGACACCATAGCTTTATGTCTCCCGCACCTAGGGGTTTAAACGAGTCGAGCTTGAGCTCGTTTATCTCAATCTCGAGATAAATAAGTATCGATCTCGAGTGGATCTCGAACACAAAATAAATATCACTTAACTTCACGAGTCGAGCTCCATAACATCAATGTTTGACTCAAGTTGTTCGAAAGTTCAATTAAACTTTACGAGTCGAGCTGAGTCATTCAAGCATACACTTTTTCGAAGCCAAACATATTTTGTATGTTATAAACTATATAATCAAAATATAAAAATTATCGATTTTGAGTAAATAAACGAGTTAACCGATCTCGAATTCGGATTTGAAATTTAACTTTTAATTCTTATTCTATTTTATATCGTACTGCATCTGGTACAAATTTCTGACTCCGTCCCTAAATTCGTGTATATAGTTTATGGATAATCCCATTACAAATTTCGTGTTAACCTAAGACATTACTAAAGGCGAAGTATAACATTTGAAAAGTGATTTACAATACTCAAAGTTTAGAGCATCTCCAACAACTTCTTTATAATTTATCTAAAATATAGAATTAAAAGTTAAAATCTTTAAAATAAATTACAATCAACTCCAACAGATTCTTTAATTTAGAGATTTCATTATTGATTATATTATTTTAATATTATACAATTTTATGATCCCAATATATTTAAAAAAATATACATACATATAAAATGATATTAATTTAACTCTAATTGATGGAATGAATAAAAAAACTCATTTTTCTCTCATCTCTTTGGAGTTTTAGAAAATTCTCTATATTTGGATATTTTTCCATGCATCTCTATTTTAAAGAATAAGATAGGAAGCTGTTGGAGCATTGTAAAGAACAAAAAGTTGATTTTCTCTATTTTAAATAAGTTGTTGGAGATGCTCTTATATTAACCATAAAATTCAGATTCCTCGAACACACATGATCCTTTTTCTCATCGAGAATTTTATTCAAATAGCTATTTCAGAAAAACAATTTTGCCTCCTAGCCAATTTATCCCCAAAATTACAAAAATAGCCAATAAGGTCGTCAAAAATATGAAAAAGTAGTTGTAGACTAAATAGTGAGGTCGCCATTTCAAAAAGGAGTTTTTCAAATTTTGAAGTGAGGTTACCAAAATAGCATGAGGTCTAGTGTTCATTGATAGATTTTAATATTTTAGTAAGATACACAAGGGTCGTCAGCCATTTTCCATTTGATATATTTTAATATTTTGTAAGTTCAATTTTGATGTGAGATTGTCAACCAATTTTGATATTGAGGTCGTAATTGCGACCTTATTTTTGACGACCCTATTGACTATTTTAACAATTTAAAAAAAAAAATAAGCTAAAAGGTAAAATTATTTTTCTAAAATAACTATTTGAGTAAAATTATCTTTCCTATCTTATGAAGATATGTTTATATATGTTTTTAATAAATTAATATGTTCTCCAATATATATTAACCACAACTTTATCCAGAATGTACTCACGAGATGCGACCACTTGTGCATAAAGAGGTAATAGCCATCAATCATCTACGAAAATATCAAATCAAATCAGCCATCAACAATCATAAAAAGATGCGATGAGTTGTTACTTGGAATTTTGTTGAGAATTTTTCAAAAATTCGATGAAGAAGACAATAAAGATGATAGTGACCAAGTAGAAGTGTACAACGACATGGAGTGAAATTAAATAATTCGACTATTGAGGATTTCATTTAATTATTATTTTATCTATACAACAATTTTCAGTCTTCATACCTTGTTATCTATTTCATGATAACAACTACATCATATATTAGTTTTATTCATATATTTTTTAACTATCTCGTAGACAACAATCTAGTTAAGAAACTGTAAAGAGTTGGTACATTCAGGCATAATTATTTAGCTTTGACAAAATATAATAGTATATGTCAAATATCAAAGCACGTAGTGAAATAATCTTCAAAGCAACAAAATCTTGTGCGTAATTGTTGTTTAATATAAGTTTACATCGCTAATATGTTATTGTAATTCATCAATATTTTTTCTTACTTTTAATTGTTTGCATCTATCATCATTGGCCAAAATGATCATGCTTTTTAATACTACATGAACTATATGTCTTCGATAAATAAATATTTTACAGGTAATTATCCCGATTCTTAAAATCACAAATATAATCATGCTTCAAAAACATTTGATTAACAAAATACTCTGAACTATAACAAAATGGGACTTTCAAAATTTTAATTTTATCCGAACTAGTATGTTTTTTTCTCAAAAAAATATACATATAATTAACTGTATAATATACTGATTTTCTACTTAATTTAATGTCTTAATACTTTTTAGTTTCTATCAGTTATTCTTCACATTAAATTTTTCTAATGGTAACTTTTATTATTTTATTCATGTACAAATATGTTAACTAGTGATCAATGTGTGCAAGGTCAAACCATTAACGTAATAAAACTAACTTGCTTCTTGATATTGACAATCTTAGCATATTTTGTATGATCTTAAATTAGATGTCTAATATAACAATTTAACAAATTCAGTATATATATTTTATATACCCATAAATAAGACAACTAATATTTTATATTAATTATGCAACTATTATTTTGGCTATATGAGTTAGGGGCCGTTTACCAAACGCTTACCCGGGTAAGTGCTTACCAAGCTATATTACCATACCGGAGGAATATAACAAGTACCAAAAATCTTACCCGGTAAGAGCGAAGACAGGGAAAACAATGACCAAGAGTCTTACCCGGGTAAGTGATTGCGGCGGATCTTACCACGGTAAGCGCTTACTGGGTAAATTGTTGCATACGATGCCGTTTTTGTGAACTAAAATCTTACCCGGTAAGTAAATGATAGTGTTGATTTTTGTCGGTAAGCACTTATCCGGGTAAGATTTGGTAAACGACACCTTAATTTCTATATATCAATTAGGTCAATTATTCGTATAAAATCATTTGTTTTGTGTAAACTTTTTTACTTTGTTGGTTATTATTTTGAAAGGCAAAGCATATATATTCCATAATTTATTCCACCAAATATATTTACCACTTTACATAAGGGAGCAGGTTATCAGCACCATAAACAAACCAACCAATGGCTAAGGTTTGCAAGAAGCAAACCATTTGCCTACACATATTTGCCAAACACAGCAGCCTTAATGACCACAATAATACACCCAAAGTAACCCACAGAAGCAGCAGCAAAATCATATTAGGTCATCCATCATGGTCATGAAGTTTAATTTGGATCAAGATACATGTTTTGCATGAAACAAAAAGAAATATTGTGATTAGGCATGCAAGACGCATTTAGAGATGAATGATAGAGAAATATCGATCTAAAGGACATGTTCATACGAGAACGTTAATTAATTATTTACGAGAATATGAAAAACTTTTTTATGTACAAAATTATATGTGATTTTGTACTAACTGAAGTGGATGATCTTTGAGGCGACTTAAGTCGCATGGCAAAAGTCGTCCGGATCATGTATGATTTTGTACTACATGAAAAAAGTTTCTCGGATTCTCGTAAAAAGTTAACATTCTCGTTTGAACGAGAACGCTAACTATTTACCAGAATATGAAAAACGTTTTTCATGTACAAAATCATATGTGATTTTGTACTAACTGGAGTAGACGGTTTTTGGGGCGACTTAAGTCGCATGGAAAAAGTCGTCCGGGTCATGTATGATTTTGTACAAAATCACATATGATTTTGTACATAAAAAAGTTTCTCGCATATTCGTAAAAAGTTAACATTCTCGTTTGAACCCCCCCCTCTCTCTCTCTCTCTCTCTATATATATATATATATATATATATATATATATGGTCAGGTTCAAAGAAAACGCCAAAAAAGATAAAACTGAAGAATATCATTGGGAGCCCTCCATCTGGACGGTATGCAATAATGCATACTGGTAGTTTGTAACATGTATTTGTGTGTATGCATCAATGCTTCTATACTTATAGAAGCATTCTATACTTATATAGGCATTGGTGCATGCAAAAAAAACGGTTGTATGCATTAGTGCGCGTCCGGATGGAGGACTCCCATGGTGTTATTCAGATTTCTCTTTTTTTAGTGTTTTCCTTTGAACCTTCCCCTCCCTCTCTCCCTCTCTCTCTCTCACTACTAGAAAAATGAGTATTTTCAACGAAAATTTTCAACGAAAAATGTCGTGGAAAATTTTCTACGAATTTTAGAGGGATTATTGACAAAACATAAATTTTCTACGAATTTTCAACGAATTTTCGTTGAAAATCTCTTACAAAATGCATTTTCAACCAAAAACTTTTTGGCAAGACATTCCGTTGAAATTTTTTTGGTTGAAAATGCATATATGTTTGTGAGAGATTTTCAATGGAAATTCGTTAAAAATTCGTAGAAAATTTATGTTCTGTCAATAATCCTCTAAAATTCGTAGAAAATTTTCAACGACATTTTCCGTTGAAAATACTCAATTTTCTAGTAGTCTCTCTCTCTCTCTCTCTATATATATATATATATATTTATATATTAAAATGTAATATAATTTCTTATTTATTTAGTGGGAGTTTGAAATATAAACCCTCCAATTAGCACAAAGTAATTTTAACCGTTTATTAGTCTAACAAAAATCATGTTTCATAAATATTTTGATTGTTTTATCATATAAAACGTTAATTATAAGAAATAAACTCTGATATTCTTCTATAAATATTCATATCATAATAACAAATTTCATCATTTTCTTTAAAAAAATCTCATTTAATTAGTTCAAACATTTATACTAATTTGATACTTTGTATCTAAAACTCTCTAATTTTATTCATAGAAGATTACTGTAATAGGAGAAGAAAGTACAGGAGCAAAATGCAAAATGGAAACTAGAAAATTCAAGTCAAAAATCAAGGGTTCCTACTCCTTGCCAAGTTGCAATCTAATCCATCTCACGGTCAATTCAGAAGCATGAAACGTGAAGGAACCAATCTCTTCAATTAATTAGAACCCTATTCAAGCCTTTGTAAAAAAATTCTGATGGGAAGCCTTTAAAAAAACATGGTAGCAGTTTCGTAATGAAATGGAGCTTTAATGGCATGACATGTAATAAGAAACACTAACAAAATCAGATTTATAAAACGTTAAAATGTTCAAAGGACTTAATAGACAGGTTCACTACAAAACAAATGACTTTTACCCAAAAAAAATTACCCAGGAAAATTTCTGTCGGTAATAACCCACGAATCATCCATAAAATACCAATGATTTAGTAAAATGAAAATCCAATGTTTTTTGAGAAAATATCAACCGATCATCCAGAGAATCTTTGGATAATCTGTCATTGATTTGAATTACCCAACAGAAATTTACCCACCAATTTTTGTGACGGTTTTGTGAGAAATCACCCATTAACGACAAATTTCCCAGAAAAAGTCCGTAGGCGAAATTCTTTCGTTTAATAGTGGTTTATATGACTTAAATTTAGGGCGGACCCACTAAGGGTTGAGCGGAGTTTCGTGCACCTGCTCACCCGATCATTGCAAGAGAGGGGAAACGAGAAGTTAAAGGAAAACACCCGCTTAGTTTATGAGCGTGCACTTAAATATTTGGAAACTAAATTAATATCAAAAGCATGATGTAGTCAAGATGGTTGCTGCAATTTAGGTGAAGTTGTGTCAGTTTGAGTCCCACATGTAAGCAGGTGTTCAACTTTTTTATTTTTTAAATAGGTTATGGTATTAAAATTTAAAAAACAAAAGGTTGTTATGAAATATTAGCCATGGAGTAATTTTAGCGAATCATGGATTTGTAACCTATTTTTTGCAGGGTAGTTAATTTACAGGGTTATCCTTGTTCATCATGGCTTCACCATTGAACACGTGCCGGCTTTTCTTTATATATTTACAAATATGTCATTGTTTTATCTCAACTATAGATCCAGCCATTGGACTGTCTGGATGAGTTAATAAAGTTATCATTTTTCTTATAGTTAATTAACAATAAGCTGAAGTGACTCTCTTTATATATAATTTATGATAACCGTGAGATACAATGTGAACAAATCATTTTAGATTTTTAAGGATATTTCTTAAATAAACTTGGGGTTAACTTAGTAATTTTGGTTATTAAATCTCATCTAAATATTTAATTACTTTTATTGAAAGAAAATATTTTATTAATTCTAATTACCTAATATAAGCATCCACATGACGGCTTAACCAAATCTAAACCCAAACCCAAACAGCCGCTTAAACAACCTAAACATGACGCCTTAATTAACCACATTTGTAGAAACCCATATCATAGTTAGGGGTGGAAATCGGGTGGTGTTTAGCTTGGTGGGTTGACGTGTCAGGGAGGGTCAATCCGAACACGACCTGTTTATGTAATCGTGTCGAGATATGCAACCCTAACCCGCACACGCTCGGGTTGGCGGGTCGTAAACGGGTTGTCGGGTTATAAACGAGTTGACGGGTCGTAGACGAGTTGGCGGGTCATAAACGGGTTGGTAGATCACCTAATAATACAATCAACTTCAAACATCCAAATTTAAACAAAAAGTCCAGACAAATAAAAAGTCCAAACATAAGCAAAATAATCTAATAATACAACCAAAGTCAAACATTCAAGTTTCAAATAAATAAAAAGTCTAAACACAATTAAATTCAAACAAATCCAAGTTTCAAACAAATAAAAACTTCAAACGCCAACTTAAATAAGACCAAACAAAGCAAACATATTTTGATTATTTGAGACTTTTAAGTAAAATATAAATTTTTTTATATGAAAAAATTATTTTTTGGCAGGTTGGCGAGTCAACCCGCGACCCGTTTGGGTCAATCCGAACACGACCCGTTTATTTGGCGGGTTCGCGGGTTGGCCTGTCAGAAAGTTCAACCCTAACCCGTTTATTTTCGTGTTTGGTTCGTGTCATGTTTCGTGTCGTGTGAGAATTGCCACCCTATTCGTAGCTCTAATTAAGTGTATCACAAAGTGTATTTTTCGAAGTGTATCATGTAGCATTCTTTACCATACAAAGTGTATCACAATATGTATTTTCATTATTTTCTTTGCCTTATGAAGTGTATCACAGTGTGAATTTTGTTGTTCTGCAAAGGATATCACATGTACGTCTTGTATTTATCTTAGGTATCAAAGTGAATATCGTTTGTATGTATCTTTTCTTTTAACAGAGCTGATTTTTTTAAGTATGTCTATCTTGTGTTCACATGGTGTTCATGAGGATAGGTTTATCTGAGAAAGGATAGAAGAGCGATAAGATATATAAAATGCCCATTAATAATATTTTAAGTGAAAATAACAAAATTATTAATTTCCTAATGTATTCTTTGATTTGTGGCTGAGATGGAATCTGGCAGTTATCATAAATTATTGAGTTCTCTTCTGAATGACCCCTATATATAGGAACGGGTGTAAGGAAAAAATGTAAAAATAAAATAGGAACACATTGGTAACCGTTTATCTGGACAGTATGCACATGTGCATACAAATAATTTGTTATCAGGGTTTCCTCATTTTTATGTTTGGATTTCATGAGTTGAATAACATATGTATGAAAGTTGTATTTTATTTCATTAGTTGAAATAAGATGAGTATGTGTTTCATCTGTGAATCTATATGTGTTTCATCTAGCTAGTGAATCTCAATTTGTTTCATCTGATGAATCACTATGTGTTTCATCTGATGAATATATGTTTCATTTGGTGAATCTTTGTTATCAAAATGACAATTATGTTTTTTTTCTTATAACAACTTTTAATTAAAACCATAAGATTAAAACCAAATTAGGGTAGAGCGATTCTCATGTTTCTCAGCCTTTTTTTTTGGTCCCCACATAATTGAATCCCTATATATATAGTTGGGTTCACGTGAGACCAACCTGTTTTCGTGAGACCTGTGAGACCACATTTTTTACACTTGAAACTTCACAGCAAAAAATTGTAAAGAAAAAAAAGTTATGAACCTTCACAGCAAAAACACTGTGAAGGTTACATTCAAAATGTTTTGTTGTGAAGTTTCAAGTGTAATAAGTGGTCTCACGGGTCACACGAAAACAGGCTGATCTCACTTGATCTCAACTCTCTCTCTCTCTATATATATATATATATATATATATATAGAGAGAGAGAGAGAGATAGAGGAAGGTTCAAATGAGAACTTTGCATTTTTAAAGGGACAATTGTGGATCACATATGATGCGGGTCCCACATAATATTAAATCATTTATGATTTTATATGATTTAATACTAAATCATAAATGATTTAATATTATATGGGACCCACATCATATGTGGTCCCAAATGAGTTCTTTTGTTCCTTTAAATTGGTAGTGTTCTCATATGATCTCTCCCCTATATATATATATATATATATATATATATAGAGGGAGGTTCAAATGAGAACTTTGTAAATTTAAAGAAATAAAGGAACACCTTGTGGACCACATATGATGTGGTCCCACATAATATTAAATCATATCTGATTAAATGGTGGGGCCCGTTGAATCAAATATGATTTAACATTATATGGGACCCACATCATATATGGTCCACAAAGTGTTCCTTTATTCCTTTAAATAGAGGGTTCTCGTATGATCCCTCCCCCTCGAAAGGGTAGAACTATGCTAAAAGTACATCGGAGGACTTTACTAGCTTTAGATCCATCTCAAAGTAGCGCTGGCACGTAGACTAAATGGGACAGGACGTCGACTAATTGTCTATCCTATGTTTGGTACGACTAGAATAAGACTGGATTGTGTGGACATGACAGAACAAAACTGTTAAAATGACCTGATTACCCATCTATTCAATAATCAATTATATTCATAGTAGCATCAAATAGAAACCAAATTCATTGGAGCATGGAACTAAAAAAGGAGTCTCAGATGCGAAACAGATAGGGGGAAACAAAGAATAGCAGAGGCAAAGCAAAACAATAGCAGATGTGAAGAAAATCGAGAACTAAAATAGTTTAAAATCGACAACCAAACCAATCTTAAATTGAGAACCAAAACAGTAGAAGTAAACAATAACAAGTGTAAAATCGAGTCTAAAATCGTGAATTAGAACCCTAGCAGGTGTTTCCATGAAACAAGTTTGAAATCTAGAACCATGGAAATTGGAAATCTAAATTGAAGAAGCTTAGAAATCAAATACCATCAAACTCGAAAACCATGGAAATCGAAATAGAAACATAGAGAAATCGAAATCGAGAAGTTGTGGAGAAATTGAAATCGAAAAAAATGAAGATAGAGAAATAAAGCCTGGAGAAATCAAAATTGAAATTGAAGTCGTGAAGATGCATAGGGAAATCGAAGTTGTGAACCTGATGAAGAAGGTTGAGTAATTTGGAGTCGATGTACAGGTTTGGAGAAATTGAAATCATCATTACTCATGAAGAGGGTAATATTGTATTGTTACATTTAGTCCCAACTTATTCCACCTATTTTGAGGAAACTAAAAACCTCAAGTTTGTCCCATGAAATTTGATTTTTGTCCTTTGATTTTTGTTCTATGTGACTTTTGTCCTATGAAATTTGATTTTTGTTCTATGTGATTTATGTCCCATGGCATATCAAACATGAGATTATTTTTGTGTTCCGTCCCTTTATGTCTCATCCAGTTTGCGTATTAAACACCCGCTCGATAAAAATTTTAGACCCGCCACTAATCCGTAGATCAAAAAATCAATAGATGAAATTGGATAATACAATGTTGAAAAATAGTGTGGTTTATAAAATAGGGAAAATTTCATATACGTCCTTAAAAATTTGCAATATTACGTATATATCCTTCTAAAATTTCAAATTACGTGTATATCTTTCTAAACCTGAAAAACTCATGCATATATCATTCTTCCTAATTTAATTATTATTATTAAACATTTTAAAAATACAAATAATTAAAACTAAACTGGATATATTTTGGAAATTACTAATACAACACTCCCATAAATCTTTCTAATATTTTGGTGGTGGTTCAACGAAAGGTTATATTAGTAATTTCCAAAATATATTCAATTTAGTTTTAATTTTTTATATTTTTAAAATGTTTAATAATAATTAAATTAGGGAGAAGGATATATACGTGAATTTTTCAGATTTAGAATGATATACACGTAATTTAAAATTTTACAAATATATATATATGTAATATTGCAAGTTTTTAAGGACAATTCTCCCTATAAAATAAACCATCTTTCTCATGTCTCTCTCTCTATATATATATATATTTAAAATAATATATACAATGTTATAGTAACGAGTTTTTATTTCAGATTATTTTGTATCTGGCATAAAAAATTTCAATATGATTAATTATTTATTACAACAAATTATTTTAAATAAATATAACTCTGTCTACTAAATATTAAAATAGCAATATACATAAAATGTAGCAAAAGTTAATGACAGCTTTAGAATGCGGTTATTTGGTTATTTAATTATAAGAAATTTATTTTAATAGCTATTTTTTTATTTATGGTTTTTACCTTTTCATCCATTTTTCTTAAGTTTTACTCAAATAAGTGTTAGGGTTATAATTACGAAGTTTGTAATTGCGAAGTTTACAATTATAAAAGGATGAAAATATAAAAAGAATTAAACTAGGTTCGCAATTTCAGGGATCAAAAATAAAATTAAATGTTTGGTCTCTGAAATTACAAACCTAGTTCAAATTTATTTTTTTGTATTTGCACCATTTCACAATTGCAAATTTTACAATTACAAAAGTGAAGGCTATTTAAATAAAACTTGAAAGAAATGGGCAGGAAGTAATTAAAAATGGTTATTTCAATAAATTTCCGGTTAATTAAGCATCCATATCATATTTATTATTTTATAAAATAGCTTCTACAGAGATTCATTTAACAACACAGTCAATATTTATCGGACCATATAAATTTACTCTTGCAACCCATCCGTCACCGACTTCTTTTCATGAATGATTTGTCTATGTTCTAAGACATTCCGAAAGAATGTCAATTAAACAGTATTGTTTAAAAATTCAAACCGTTATTTAACTAAATTCTTATTTAAAAATTCTATCAAATTTAGATTTTCCAATATCGTTATAAAAAGATAGTGATATCATATAAACACCTAAAATCTAACATTCAAAACTTGTTTTAAACATATTTTCTAGATTTGGGTTCTTGTAACTAATTTTACATGATTTTTTTTACGAAATGAAGAATATATACTTATTGATTTGTCTTACCATGTGAAAGGGAATTTTGAATTTTTGTGACTATTGAACTAATTGTTGAATGCATCAACCGCCCATATCTTGACTATATAGGTAATGTCGTTTTCATGTATCGACCTAAAAGCAGCCTCTAAAAGCTATCATCTTGTAATTTTAAGCTTCTCCTATTCACCTTATCTTTTTGAAACCGACTTTATCATTCATATCATTGGAACTACCATTTCTTCTAAGATTTTACCACAAGTAATGACCACCTTTCAAATTATTACAAGATGCCTTTCATACAAAAATATCTATAATTATATATATACGCACATGTTTAAATATTAAAAATAATGGTTTTTTAACACAACAACAATCAGGGGTGTTCATAAGTTGGATTGGTCGGGTTGAAGACATTTGAACAACTCAACCCATTGTTTGTGGTTTGAAAAATCTTAACCCAACCCAACCCAAAGAAAACTATGACCCAAGTCAAACCATGCGGGTTGGTCGTGTTGATCGGGTTGATCGGTTTGAAGTTTTGTTACATCATTTTACGATATCACTATAAGCGTTTTGTTTAAAAAAAAGAAAGATTAAAATGAGAATATATGAAAAAGTCTAACAAACTCTAAAGAATTGAAAATCCATGAAAATAAGAAAGAAAAATTACGGTTGAAGTTGTAATATAATTTTGAATATATATAATTAGAGTTGGCTTAATGTATGTATATTAATAAACAATAGATGCGTAACAATGGATATAAAGGATATGCGTAACAACGTGACAATGGTAACAATGGATATAAAGGCATCGGGTTGGGTTGGGTCCAAATTATCCCAACCCGATTCCAACCCAATAGATGCGTTTTGGCCTATTTTTGTATCAACTATGTGTCGGGTTACCTCGGAATGAGATTTTTTGTGTTTTTTCAGGTTGGGTTGCCCGGGTTGGTCGGTATTTTGACCACCCCCTAACAATAGAAATAATATATTGATAACTACGCCCTCGAGCTCGAGGTTTTAATCTTAGTGTCTCTAACGTATAGCTCAGATGGCGAAGGGACGAGGGACTTTGCCTAAATATAAGACAAGTTACGTGTTCAATCTTGGGCCTCCCGCTATTTCGGCCATTGAGATATTTGGGTTTAGAGT
Source organism: Silybum marianum (assembly GCA_036898165.1). NCBI lineage: Eukaryota > Viridiplantae > Streptophyta > Magnoliopsida > Asterales > Asteraceae > Silybum > Silybum marianum. The sequence goes on along the minus strand of CM072537.1, from coordinate 15,388,406 downwards.
TGTCGAGCTGTTTTTTATGGAGACTTTCTTCTCCCTCATGGTCCTAACCGGATGATTGCTAACGATGTTGAAATTGTTGTCTCTAGCGGCACGCGTCCGAATTCTGGCTAATTCACCAACGTGCCCGTTTCTGCTGACCCGCTGCTCATTGTTGTTGGTCACTGGTCAGGAACTAAAAAAATGTTCTTGGAAACAGGTCTCATATAAGACTGGTTGAGATTGTCGGTAATCAACTTTTTGTCAAAAGAATATATTATTAATTAAACTAGGCTAACAAGGAATAAAGCGAGTAAGTGGCTGAAGAGAGAAAATAAAGAGAATATATAACGTACATGCACCCAAATAACTATTGGAGTCAGAATATAGATAAATAGGGCTACAAAATGATGACATTTCTTTTGGGATATGAGAATTACTTAATCTATGAATTAATTAGGGGTGCCATTCAAACATGTATATCAATTTTGTCAATTTAATTGGTATTAATTATAGTCGGTTGGTATATAATATTGGAAGTCGTATAGTACTGTACTATATTTTCGACTTATGTAATTATTTATTAGCTTTTGTATTTTTTTATGTATTAAATATTAAAATTTGTAATTTTAACTATTTTGTTTGAACATTTAAATTTTGTAAATTTTATTTCTTGTAATTAAAAACTCTTAAACATCATATATGTTACCTAGAAACTCAAAATGTCACTTAAAATTCAAACAAAGTCACAAGTTTAAGTATGTAAGCTGATGTTAATTGTTGCAAAACTGATACCAATCGGAAAACATTACTTAAGTTGATACCAAGTACAATTGATTATTACAGAGTATAGAATTTTATATACCAAATGCCAACAATTCCCTTACAAATTATTAGTGATTCTAACATATGTCATGTTTGTCGACTTTAATGACCTTAGTAAGATTTCACAGAAAGTAGAAGAAGGTATTATTCTATTTTTTAAAAGCAAGTCAATCTCATTGAACACCACAAATTACAAGAAGTTACCAAGCACAGCGACACAAACGCATATACCATTTCTTTTTCTTTCTCTATTCTTTATCACCGCACGAAAAAACTTGGAGTTTTCGTCTCCTTCCTCCAACCATTTAATCTTTGCTTTTTGTTTTTCCATCTTTAATTTCTTTTTTTCCAAGTCCGTCCACTTTTTATGTGCCTCCAACAAACGATTTCTTTCACTTTCATCAAGGCTTCTAAGTTCGGCTATCATTTCAAATTTCCTAGCCTCTTCCCTACTTCTCTTCATCTCACCGTCCAAGATATTAACGTTTTCGGCACTCCTTCTCTGCAATGCATTTATACATTCTTTAATTTGTCTCTAAACACGCAATATGGTCGCATCGACGTGACCTCCTTGTTCCACGCCTCTCTTACAATGCTTTCAATGTCATTTACTTCCAACCATGTATCAAACACTTTAAACGGTTTTGGCCCAAAGTCATAGTTGTGTCGCATAAAAGGATCGAATTGTGGTTAGACCACTTCCTTTCAATCGCCTTTAACGCTCCTCTCCTTCAACACTTTGCAAAAATATTCGTGTAGTATCATATTCCCCATCGCCTCTTGTTTATCGGTTATTTCATGTCCATTCTGCGTTCGACCTTCTCATTGCTCTGTCATACCTACTACTATTGTTTTTATTCGCCAGAAGAGCTCTCAATTTATATGTGCCTATCCACATTTCATTCAGCCTCCTTTCTAAGTCGATATCCCTACTAAAAATTTTAAACCTCACAAATTTGAATCTCTTACCATTCGACATCCTTCTCCGAGCCATCTAGATGTCACCAACGTCTCCAAATCTTTTGAAGGATCTCCATAGATGTGTGACTTCCCAGTCCTCAAGGAAATTGAAGAACAGAAACGACGACAAATTGGGGCTACTATAATTCCTATGGGTATCCTCGGTTCCAATCCAAACCATTGTACCTACTCTCGCCAATTCTCGCCCTCTCGCCCAATCTCACTCTCTCCCTCTCTACCAGACTCTCTCACTCGCCTTTTTTTATTCCGTTTGTTATCAGTGATAACCATACCATTAGACTACCTTTTCTACCAAGTTCTTAGCACATATGAAGTCAGAAATTAAGTTTGTTACGAGATCGTTATTATAATCTCTGAGACTAAAAATCAGCAAGAAACAAGAATGACCTTACCAAATCTAATGAGAAACACTGTGTTTATGTGTTTCCAGTTTTTTTCCTAGAAAAGAGTTAAAAGCAAAAGAGTAACACATGTCACAAGATTTAAGAAATAAAAACATCTGAATGGAAACATAGGATCAGAAAACTTGAACAAATTGACCTCAATAATTCTTCTTCAATAGAACCAACAAAAAATAAAGAGGCTTACAACAACAAATCGAGAATACAACACTCGATTTTAATCAAAGCACGGTGTGTCTTCACATGAGACAATTGATAAATATCATAATAGATCTCGAATTTAACGGATCAGGAAGCCTCATATTGTAATAACTGGGTTTTGAATTACAATGTCCGGGTTTGAAATGAATACCGTTGGAAGTATGAGGGGTGTTTTTGTGTTGTTTGAAAGTTGAGGGGTTGGTTCTGGAGAGTGTGGTCACCTCCTCGTGGCCACCTCTTTCTGAAACAAATCATAGACAAACATGCTCATGCATGTTTGTGTGTTTCATGCATAGGTTTGTGAACCCCTTTCATCACTGCCACTTTGCATCAAATACGTATATTTTAAATTTGCTTTATTTTGAGGTATGAAGCAAAAGAAAAACAAAAGTATGTGTGTGTATGAAGTTTACGGCAGAAACAGAAAGAAAGAAAAGAAAAGAAGAAAGCTAGGTGAGTTTCTATATATGTGTGTATATATATATGCAGGAACATATATATATATATGTGTAAATATATATATGTATGTCTACATGTATACGTATATATATATATGTATGGATTGGGAGAAAGAGTGGGTTATATATTTTTGATTGTGACCCGTAATATTATATGGTTCAGATTACATGTTCCATACCCGAGTTGTTACCCGCTAGAAGTTTACATGTCTATTTGGGACTAAGGTGAGTTTTTATAAATAAGTTTTATAAACTGAAATGCATATGTTATTGGGTTTTTATTTCGATAATATGCCTAATTGATATAATTGGATTATTATCGTTATATGAGTTGTTGGGAGAAATAACACATATGGATTTTATTTGAAGAATTGTTATTAAATATTTTCCACGTAAAAATATGTGTTATTTGATGAGGTATGAGTATTTTTACAAAGCTTTTGTAAAAATATGTGTTTTTCCGTCACACGTGATTTATTTCATATAAATGAGATTATATGATGACAATTGTTAGTATTTTGTGAAAACTAACAAGTGAAAGAGGTTGACCAAAACTGTTTTAGGTCACGAGTAATTATGGCGGTGTATCCGTGTTGAGTGGACGGAGAAAACGTATAAATGATTGTGAGTTTTTTATGAAAAAGCTTTATAAAATGAATTGCATATATTTCAAAGTATTTTACTTTGATATATTTATTTATGGGAATTGATATAAAGATGGTTGAGAAAGTTAAAGTACGTGAGTTTTATAAAAGAGCTTTATAAACTAGAATGCATATATTATAAAAGGTTTTATTTCGATAATATATCGATTTGATGTTATTGGATTATTATCGTTAATAGTGAAAAGGATTATTGTTACGATATTATGTCAAATGGTATATTTGGATTTTTTACCGTTAATTGCAATATGGGATTTTGATTTGGGTTGTTGAAAGAAAGTTAAAGTATGTGAGTTTTCATTATAAACCATTTTCAAACTACAGTGCGTATATTCTAAAGGTTTATTAGTTGGATCTTATATCGACTTATTATGAACGGATTATTATCGTTAATTACGATATGGGGTTTGATTGGAAAAATTAACACATGTGAGTTTTATGTGAGAAATTGTTATTAAACGATTTTCTTGTAAAAGAATGTGTTAATGGATATGGGTATATGTGAGTTTTCTTGTAATCATTTTTGAACTAAAATGCATACATTATCAAATGGTTATTACTTTGAAAATTATACCGGTTTGGTATGTTTAGTTTATTACCGTTAACTGCGATACGGTATTTTTAACATGTTGTTAGAGATTAACACATGTGGTGAAATTGATGACATGTGGGGTTTAAAAGGTACTTACACAACAGAAGCAGGGTGCATTAGGACTATGATGGTTCGTGCAAATGATTATATATATTGTGCCCACGAATTCGTTTCGTGTTTGGCTGGGTTATAACCGGTAGGGATTGCAATCGTACCGGGATGTTTGAAATTTTGAGCAGCGACTGTTGTAGCAAGTTACCTGGGTGAGAGATTGAGCCTGAGTGTTAACTCATTACTAATAGATTTAAAGGCTCTCCGACAAATTGGATTGCGCATGGGTGTCCACTATATGTTTAACGATTTTGAAAGATTTTATCATGAATTGGTTATATTGCAATTATTGCACTAACAGGGATTTACTCACTAGACCTTATGGTCTAACCCTCATTTTGTTTTCAAAAATATGCATTTCAGGATTTCAGCTGACGCTTTTATTTGCGGGTAAAAGAGATGATGTATGTCGAGCATGTTATCAAGTTTAAAATAATCTTCATGATTTTATAATCGTTTATGTGAAGATTATTAGCGAAAAATTTTATTTGTCGCTTTTTGGCAAATTGTATAGAAGGAGACCCAATTTGTAGCCCTGAATGTGGTGTCTTAATTGTATAATTTGCAGTATTTGTTATATGAAAACACGGGTTGTCACATCATATGAGATAAACAAGATCTACAAAAATGATATAATTACCAAATCTAAAAACCAGTTCTAGGTTTCAGGAAGAACAATGACACCTCATATAAACTGGGTCAAAAAACTTCCAAATAAGATTAAACAGAAAGGACGAGACTCAAGGGCTCAAATGGTTGAGTTGCCAAAGGACAAAACTCAAACCATGGAGATGAAGAAGACTAAGGAAAGTTCCAACAAATTTTAGAAGAATCCGCTTGAAGCCAAGAAATTGCTAGACTCATCGGAGCATATTAGGGATACGAAGAACAACCACAAGATGTCAATAACTCGACTCTGATACCATCTTAAAAATGATAAACCAAAGATTTTATTATGATGAATCAATCTACAATGATGAATTGAATATTTTTCTAATCTAATAGTAATACAAAAACATCTTAATGGGATTTAAAACAAAATATCTTTAAAGTTTCAATTGCCCCTTTAGAACCTTTGATGTGCTCTAGCACCGTCATTTATTCTTTACACTAGATGCAGTCCATCACTTTAAGCAATCATCACAAATAGCCCTCCAAACTATCATATTTCTATTAAAACAATCTAACAAATCAAGTTAATTGATAACAGACTATATAAATCCAGACAAGATTGAAATATATATATATATATATGTATATATATATATATATGTATATATATATATATCTTTCAACATAGATTTACCCCTGTCCTTGAAGGGGATCTTTTATCGAACCTTTTTAGGTTTGTGTTTTCTGTTATTTGCTAACACGATTTCTAGCGCTTTTCAAAAACCATTTGCTTGCAATGCTTGGACAGGTAAAACAGGGGTTAGTGTTCAGTGTAGCGCTTGTATAACCTATGCGAAGCAAGCGGACAAGCAAAGTCTTGGCTCGTTCTCATTGGGAGGTTGTTCAACCAGACTGACGGTCTATATCTTTTTATATAAGGTAGTAATCCCGTAGATAGAAGGGCGAATGAGTTAGCAATTGAATTCAACGATTGAGATAGCGGCAAGTTAAAGCTGAGAGGACGCACCCATTCCCAAATCCCCTTTAATTGAAGCCTTTTCGAAGGCGCGTAGACGCTTTAGATATGTGTTGGCTATGCCTTTGTTGCAACAATTGTTCTTTTGGTTGGCATATATTGTTTTTTTTGTTCCGTTGTATTCCTTTTGGCTTAGGAGAAACCTCTGAAAGTATTGTTCTTCTCTTTGTCGGTAGAACGACCACTAAGTCAGTGTTCTTGGCCTATAGGAGACTCTTTGTTATTTCTTGTTCTTGGATGAGCTTGTGCTCTGAATACGTAATTGCATGCTCTTATTGGTGTTTCACTCTTGTTTTTGTTGTGTGTATTCTTATTTTTGGGTATCTAGGTAGTGGCTTGATCTAACACTTTAGAAGTGTTCAAAATCTTACTCTGATCCACCCAGATCTTTTACCTTTATATGCATCTGCCTAAGTGTTTCACCTATGTTGTTTTACCATGACTAGTGAGGCTATTGTTGAGACTGCCAGTTGTAGTGAGGGCAACGTGTGTCCTTGGACCCTCTCAAATTACCGAACTCGATTTTGGTAACCCATGTTACCCGTTATAAAAAACAAAAAGTGCTTTGAGGGACCAAATATGTTATAATATGAAATGTAGCTAGAGAGACTAAATTTGTTAATGAAAATGAAAGTTGAAGGAAAAGAGGGTCACTAAAGGAAATTAATTAACGGTGTTAGAGGAGGGACCTTATCTGTTATAAAAATGACTATAAGGACGTCATTCGTTAAAAATTCTTAGCAATTACTCGTTAATTTATGTAAACCACAAGAACCAAATTTGCATTTAACTCAATATTATATTATAATATAATGTAATATAACATTTTTAATTTTTAAAGAAAAACAAAATAAATAGGATTATGAAAAAGTCCCTATTTAACAAGATTTTGACTAACAGTGTTAGAGACATGAACCATTTCCATAACAAAACACATACCATATTGACCATTGTTATAATTATTGAAGTTTAGGAACAATGTTTATAGTTGGTGTAAACGAGATGGACCAAAGTTGTATTTTACTCTAAAATTTGTATTTTTCACTTTCTTTAATATATTTCTTTGGATTATATATAGATATATGAATTAACAATAAATCACATGTTATAAGTCTTTTAACAAGTTAGAGTCTTGATCTAGATCTAATCTATTATTACACGATTCAATAGATAATAAAACGATTAATCCATCAAATAATCTATCTAACCCGGTTAATCCGTTTAGACGGATCGATCCATGATCACATGTGAGTCGGATCCATTTATACTTAAAAATAAAACTTAGTTAAGCCTTGTTTGTTTTTTCATCTTAAGCTCTTAAACACCACTTATGTTTGATTCGTTTAGACGTTTCATAATCATTTTAAAACTGAAATTAAAGTTCAGACTTCAACACCTCTTAAAAAAAACAAACGTCACCTTAGTTTTTCTAACATTAAGCCCCCCCTTATCAATACCAAGGGGGTCTTATAAAAATTGGTCATAGTATATAATGGAAGATAATAAAAAAATAAAAACCTACTAAAATTCAAAACTTGGCAAACAAGAACTCCAACGGCTATCCCCCCACCACCTTTTACAACCGGATCTCCAAAAAGGCAATAACACCTTTTGACAGCCAAGCCCCACCCACCACCCCCCAACCCCCCACCCCACCCCACCCCACCCCACCCACTAAACACCCACACCATACTTGAAGAAACCAGTTATAAAACTCCATTGAAGAAGTATGATTATTTCATCATTCTTGACTCTTGAGGCCGTAAAATGGGTAAAAGAAGATCACCCATATTGGCAAAAGTTTCAAATCTCATCAAAGTCTCCATTTTCATTGCGAAAATGAGGTTGGTTTATCTAAAGAAATCAACCAAACTAACCAAGTTCAGGTCTTTGAAGCATTACAACAGCTACGGGTGGCTTCAAGAACACCAGTTCTCTCCTTCAACCACTCCCCTAATCCAGTTTCATCATCGAAAAACAAACAGATCAGCTGGCTGCGTGTATTCGGTTTGCTTTCTTTCGTGTTTTGGTGGTGGGCGAGGAGTAGTGATGGTGGATGAGAATAATTCAGCCATTGTTGAAGTGGAGAGAGATGGTTCAGAGTTATCATATGGATATGGCGAACAAGAAGAAGAAGAAGATGGTGAGGATGATTCAGTGGATGAAAGAGCAGAGAAGTTCATTCAGACGTTTTATGAAGAGATGAAAAGGCAACGAAGGGAGTCATCATCATCATCAGCTGATCATTTGCCTCTGAATAGGTTGTTGGAATATTGAGTTTGGATGAAAATTTATTAATTTGTTTCTTTTTTAATTTATTTTAGAGATTGTGGGAGGGTTTATTCGAGAGTTGATATTTTTTTGGGCATATTTTGATTTCTTTTGAGTTTGTTTATTGTTAATAAAATATTCTTTTTATTAATTGTAAGTGCTATTGATCGTTTTTGAAATCAAGTGTGTGAAATGAAATGTGTAAATTTTATTAAGGTGTGGAATATAAGGTATAGTACGTTTTATAAATCATATATATGATTAATTAATTGGAAGAAAAACAAAACCAATTTCTATTGGAACCAATAAATATTCATTTTTATGTAATTGTGTCTATAAATCGTGGTGAACTTTTGAAGTGCTTGAAAATGTAATCTAATTTGATCTCATTTTTTATTATAGGTAATGTATTTTTAAAAGCTTTATTTGATACCTAACTTGAGATACCTCAAACATTTAATTAAATATTCAGATAATTTATTTAAGCGTTCATATAATATCATGTTCAGGTACTTGTAGTTAACATCATCAGTTAGCAACCATTAAACTTATTATGGCCCCTCACATGAAAAGAAAATCAGTTTTTTATGAACCGTTAAAGACAAAACCAGATTTTGAGAAAATCAAGGGACCAAAGGTGTAATTCAATCTGAAATTAGTTAGATTCACGTATTTTTGTTTAAAAAATTCTTTATTAAAAATAGAGTAAATTGCAAATTTTGTCTATGTGGTTGGTTGTTTTTCTTGGGTTTGGTCGCTACAAAAATTTTATTGCAATAAAATCTTTATGATACGTAAAAGTGTTTGGTTTGGGAGCAGGATCGGGGCTCGTCCTATTTTTTCTTAAAAAAATAAGTTTTTGTAAATTATATATCAAGTTTTTTTATCAAAAGCTTTAAGTTTTTAAGTTCTTTTTGACGTTTTTCAAGTTTTTTAAGTGTTTTAATGTTAAATCTCGAAAATCGTAATTATAAAAGTTTCTATAACATTTATTTTTGTAAAAAAGACTTTAAAAAATATTTTTAAAGTTTATTTGAATAAACCAAATAAAGATTTTAAAGTGTATTTCAATAAGATCTTCTAAAAAAGAATCTTCAAACAGAGTTTTCTTTACGCAGAAAATTGATTTTTGGAGGAAAAAAATGGGGATCAGTTTGGGCCCGGTCCGAGATCGGTCACAAAATACATAGACCGGGCCATCAGTTTTTTGGTCAGGACCAGTTACGAAATTAATTCTTGGATCGAGACCAATTTGGGTCTGGCCCAGTCTGGGACCGATTTTTTGTCATCTCTAGTCGTGACAACGACAATAGTCTCAAGGTTTTGGGTGAGGTGAGGTGAGGGGGAGGGGGGGGGGGTCGGTGGTTGTGATGACAACAGAAGTGGCATGGTGGTCGTGGGGTGGGGTTGCATCAGTAAATGTGACGATGACAAAATAGGGCATGGTGGTTAAAGGGGTGGGCAGGGTGGATGACGGGGTAGTGGTTGTGATGAAGATAGTGGTGGCATGGTGGTCGAGTGGTGGTGGGTGTGTGAGTGTGACGACGACAATAGTAACATGGTGGTTAGTGGTGGATCGGGTAGGGTAGGATGGGTGGTGGTTAGAGATGGACAAATGGGCCATGCTCAGCCCGGGACCAAGTTGGGACCAGCCCGACCCCAGACTAATTGGGACCGGTAGTTCAGAACCGGTTATGGTTTTCGTCAAAAAACAAGGCCCTGCCCAGACCAACACTGGCCCGGTTTTTAAAAAAAATGTATTTTATATGTAATTTCTAACTATGTAAGTTAGGGGTGTTCACGGTTCGGTTCGGCCCGGTTAGTAGGGAAAACGTGAACCAAACCGCATGAGGCGGATACTTGGCTAACCGAACCGGAACTGAACCGCGGGTTACAAAAAACCTCACCGCACCAAACCGAAATAAGGCGGTTACCCACAGTTCGGGTCACGGTTACCCGGATTTATATAAAAAAGATTATTTACATTATAAAAATGTTAACATTTAAAACAATTATACAACAAATAAATAAAACTAATAAAAATGCTACAAATTTAATTTAATTTAATTGTTTAAATTCCAATTTTTCGTTAATTTAACGACTTCATACAATCAAATTTAATCATCCACCGTAATTTTCGACACCAAAACGTAAAAGATTTCACTCATTTAACTTTGGGCTAATAAATAATAATATAAATATTTAATATTAAATATTATATACACATCATATCCTGTTCGGTTCGGTTCGGTTACCCGCGGTTACCTAAAATTCAAAACTGAAACCGCCCCGTGAATACCCGGATTTTTCGGTTTTCGGTTTTTTTAATTTCGGATTTTCCGGTTATCGGTTTTTTTAATTTCGGATTTTTCGGTTATCGGTTTTTTCGGTTTCGGATCAAACGGTTCGGCTCGGTTTATCGGTTTTCCGGTTTTTTTTAACACCCCTAATGTAAGTGTATTTGATTGAACACCAATGACAAAACTATAATAAAATGTATTTTTTAAGTGTATTTGATTGAAAACCGATTACAAAACTATAATAAAACGTATTTTTTAAGTGTATTTGATTAAAAATTGATTACAAAACTATAATAAAATGTATTTTTTAAGCGTATTTGATTAAAAACCAATTACAAAATGATAATAAAACGTATTTTTCTAGTGTATTTGATCGACCCAGTTACATATTTTAAACCATATTAGAATAATATTTTTTGTATTCTTTAAAAAAAATTAGATGAAAAATTGATTTTTAAAATAAATAAATTTTGGGACCGATTTAGGCCCGGCTCGGAACTAGGACCGGTTCTCATATCCGGACCTATATATGCTTAATCGGGTCTTCATATTTTGGTCGGGACCGCGACCGGTTATTAGGCATGGGGATGGGGTGGGAACCCCAATCCGCATCCCCGTCCCTGATTCCAATCTCCATCCCCGTCCCCATCTCCATCGGGGAAATATGATTACATCCTCATCCCCGTCCCTGACGTGAAACGAGGATCCCCAACGGGGAAACCGAGAAATTTTTTCCCTGTTAATTTAAAGATGTTTTAAATCAAAAATGTTACACACCCCACTCGATCAATCATGATTCATATTTAAATCTCGAAATTTGCTTTTATACAGTATTAAATATTTATATGCAAACAAAATCACAACACCATAGGTAATTGTTTAATCAAACGCTTTCGACTTTCAACGTTTTTTATTTAAAAAAGGTAATACAACTCAAAAAAATGTATATAAGAATAAACGTCGAAACACCTATAATAAATCAAAAAGATAATAATCTAATTCTTAATAAATAATATATTTAATAATAAAAATATTTAACATTTAATATTCGGGGACGGGACGGGGACCACATTACCCCGCCCTTTCCCCATCCCCATCCCCGGTTTTTCTCCGACTTTGCAGGGAATCTCTGTCCCTGTAGGGGTGGGTACACCAGGTTCCCCAATGGGGCGGGCCTCAGTCCCATGCCGGTTACGCTGGTACCAGCCGGGACCAATATAATTTAATTATTTTTTCTAATTAATTCCATTCCAAATCTTATAAGCTATAGATATCAAATATTCCGAATCATTCCAATTCCAAATTCTTCCACAAACTCCAAACCCTTCAAAAAGTTTATAAATATTACAGTTTCAATATTTCAATATAAATGTCTGACCCAAAAACAAACTAAAATTCTTATCTTAAAATGAAAAACAATATTTTCTTCATATGTAAAGAAGATCCAATAGAACAAACCATTATAAACACCCCATATGAATCAAAAAAAAAAACAAGAATCACATATCGAAATAGAACACAATGATTTTTAACACATCGAGCCAACGAATTCTGTGATATAATTTTGATCACGTAGATTTTTTATCAGTGGATCCTTTGAGGTTAAGATTAAACCATCTCTTCTTTGTAGACTTATCCTTCCCATCTTCTTCACCTGGACTGCTATCTTCACCAACAACTCGACTATTTCCGCCATTACTAACTTTACTCCCAAAAACAACCGATCGGTCAACCATGAACGATGATTGAATGTTGTCTCTTTGCTTTAGAAGCTCGTCCACCTAAAATAATCATTAAAAAATGGTTTATTTAGATCAAAACATGTCTAGCCCAGTGGCAAGGTAACATCCTGAGGGGTCAGTGGATGGTATCTCTGACTACCCGGGTTCGAACCCTGCGGTGCACATGTGAAGATATCCAGATCATGGGTCTGCCACTTAGTGGTACCCTTAATTGGGCTGGGCCATGATCGACGGGATTAGTCGGGTGGCACCCTTAAGTGGGAGCCCGGATACCCCGGGAAAGTGTGTGTGTTAACTTGCCTTTCAAAAAAAAATGGTTTATTTGGAGTTCTTGAAACAAATTCTAACAAAAATTCCTAAAAAATATTCAACAAATCGTTGATCTTGTAATATTTGATGACCTAGAAGTTTATCGTCCTTTTTGCCATAAACCCTTTCGTAAACAGGTATCCATGTCATCAAATGTTACAAGATCAATAGGTTTAGATCAAAATGTGTATAAATGTGAAACTTTAGAACTTTGTTACATCGATTGAAAAAAAAAATCGGTACATTAAATTTATTCAAACTTTGTTGCATTTTGCCAATATTTTAATTATGGGAAATTTATTCAAATAGCCATTCTAAGATATTGGTTTTACTTTCTAGCCCATTTCTCCCAAGTGTTACCCAAATAGCCCTCAGGTTCGCAATTGCAAATGAGTGAAAATGTATTCAAAATAAATCTGAATTAGGGTCGCAATTTCAGGGACCAAAAATGTAAATTTTTGTATAGGGTCGCAATAATTGTGAATGTAAATCCAAAATTTACAATTTTGGTCCCTGAAATTGCGACCTTAGTTCAGAATTTTTTTTTTTTTTTTTTTAACATTTTCACCCATTCGCAATTGCGAACTTCACAATTGGTAACCTGAGGGCTATGGGTAAAACTTGAGAGAAATGGGCTAGGAGGTAAAACCACTTTTTCAAAATAGCTATTTGAATAAATTTCCCTTTAATTATTCATGATTCTATTCACTACTTTCTGAATCATATATAATGGTAAGTTTATTTCTTCATCCAAATTGCACCTAAGTCCATTTCTTTTATAGTATCATCCAGCTATTCGATCAAAGATCAGATTGTTCGTTTCTTGATTTGAGTATATCTTGATGATTTTTGCTTTATCAGTTGGTAAATCGTATACATATTTGATGTTAAAATGCGAGTCTTTTGACTCTTAAAAATCTAAGTTGGACTCATAAATTGATAATAATGATTAAACATATACATACATATATATATACAGGGTACTTACATTCTGCTTTTCTTGGCTGTATCTGTTGGTCACTTCTTGGAACTGTGCCAAAGCCTGCAAAAGATCAAAGAAAGAAACAACATATGACCATCTCAACGGTCGAAAATGAAGAAATAAGGTAAAATTGAAAACAAATTTAGCATATAAATGCTTCTAAACGGATATACAGAATATGCCAAACGTTGATAGCCAGCTTCTTTTCTGAGCTTATTGAAAAAAAACCAGATTTGCAGGCCATATGCTAGCTTAGTTTTTTCAATAAGCTCCAATGACTCTCTTTTTTCACATTATGCCCCTTGTGTTAAAATTGAGTGATTTTTTGAACATGTCTTTTTAGGTCATTTTACATTGTCATCTAACTTATTTGCTAGTTTTTACCAAACGTGACTAATTTATTAGCAAATAGATAGTTTTTCAGAAATAGCGAGCTTTTGAGCTAGTTTGCATAGCCTTAGATTTAGAAAATTAATCCATGAATGGACACATGTTATGTTTTTAAAGCCACTCACATAAAATATATATATATATATATATATATGTATATAGAAAGAGAGAGAGAGAGAGAGAGAGAGAGAGAAAAGTTCAAATGTTGGTTGTGAACATGAAGACAAATAAGAGTGCGACATGTGTCATATTCAGACCGAATAATGAAGGGAAATATTCAGACTGAATGCAGTGTTATTCAGTCTGAATATAGTGTTATTCAGTCTGAATAATGTATGAACTTCACCTTCATTATTCACTCTCAATGCCCTTCATTATTCAGTCTGAATATGAAACGTGTCGCGCTCTCATTTGTCCTCATGTTCACAACCAAATTTGAGTTCTCATTTGAACCCGCCTCTATATATATATAAATATACACCATCGGTGTATAGGAAATGGACTTGCGAAAGTGGCCAAAAGACTAAAATGACCAAAAATTATGAGGTAAAAAATTAACCTTTCTATATTCTATATATATACGCCATCGGTGTATAGAAAATGGACTCGCGAAAGTGGCCAAAGACTAAAATGACCAAAAATTATGAGGTAAAAAATTAACCTTTCTATATTCTGTCTCAAATTGGCGTAACTCCGTTCTCTTTCTTAAAATCTGCTGCTCGATATCCTTGAGCTTATGGGTTGTGCCCTCATATGTGGCTGCACAAAGAGCTTCTATCGTGTAGGATGCAGTCTTGAAAAAATTATCACCTACAATAAAAGATATCATAAGTTTGCATAAAGATCTTTCCTATATGAGGAACTAACAAAACCGAAAAGTTAAAAAAAAAAAGCAGAAAAGAAGAAAATCAAACCATAAACGGAAAATATGTGGGTCCCAGCTTTTAGTTCCGAGACTTCGCACGGCTGAAGACCTTCCAACCTTTTAAAGAAAGCAGCATCTGGATCCTTAGCCATTGCTAACTGCCCATAATCACAAGCCATTGTCATCACCAAATGTCTTTAAATACCTTTCATAACAAGGCACATAATTTGGAAGAGGGAGGTTCAAGGGGAAGCCTCAAAAAAGTTGGCTTATTTTTTGAGCTTATTGAAAAAACCCTATTTGGTTAGGCATAAGATAGCTTTTTAGAAAGCTACTTCAAGTAGCTTTTCAATAAGCTAGCTTTTTAGAAAGCTACTTCAAGTAGCTTTTCAATAAGCTACTTCAAGTAGCTTTTCAATAAGCTACTTCAAGTAGCTTTTCAATAAGCTAGCTTTTTTAAAAGCTCGGGAGGTTCTTCCACTTCTATTTTTCAATTATGCCTTTTTACATTTTTCCAATTAATTTTTCAACATGTTCTTTTAGGTCATTTTACGTTATCATCTAGCTTATCAGCCAACAACTAGTTTGCCAAACATAGCCTAAACATTTATCAAAAAAGTAGAAGTTGCAATTTACATGGGAATATAATAGGATTGAAAATAATAATAAAAAATGGTAGATGCATACCGCATTAACACTTGAATCCATTCTATATACTTGAAAATGCAAGAAATACATCCCTGCAGATGTAACTTTTCCCGTCTTCTCACTATCTTCCTGCATAATTATTCACAAACGCCAACCTCAAATCACAGTCATTAATCTACAGAGACACGGATGCAAAAAAAAACATAATCATACGAAAATATGAACTTTCACAGACTAACAGAAAGGCAGCCAAGAGGACAGCTTAGGGGCTAATTGGTTGTTTTTTACATTTAAACAATGTATGCATTAAGCAGTCTGTATGTAATTAAGCCTTGTATGGAAAACATTTTCTAAGTTCCATAAAAGTTGTTAAGCTCTCTTGTGATCCAGTTGGCTACAAATGGGTTCGATTTGGGGACTAAAAAGAGTGAAGGCAGCAACCATGGTATTAGAAACTACCCTCTTTACTTGTTTCAAGGCATCCATATTACAAGATCCAAAAAGAAAATATAACACATCAACTATTTTGGACATCTTATATGGATGGTTATGATTATAAAATCATAAAATGGTTATTTCCACCATAAAGATTTGATTGACTCATTGTGTTCCACTTCTCTCCACTAATTCCGACGTTTTATTCTTACATACTTGTATCATTTGCTTGTTTTATGTTGTATACCTCCTTTGTTTGTTGTTTAATCTTAATTCTTTTTCTATATTTCATTATTTCTAGGATTGTTAAATATATGTTCTTAGGGTGTCGCATGAATGGAGTTTGGAGTTCGATGAGTAGGTACTTCGATGGATTATTTTTGTATTAGTACAAACACTTGGATAATATAATCATGCAACATTTATATTCCCACCAAGTTACAAAACTCCTCATTTCCTAATATTTTTAATAGGTTTACAGAAAGATAGTAAAAACGTGAGAATTTTAGAACAATAAGAAGCTTGAATCCTAAAAATAGTTTCCCAAAAGAACTGAAAATTAAAAGGTGTTAGTGGTAAGACTTAAGAGAGCCTGTAGAAAAAAAAATCTCACGGGTTGATAAGTTATATATTTACAGTCGAAAGCAACCAACATCCTCACATTGTATTGGCTCTCCATAGATCTAAAGGCTTCACTTAGGGTGTGTTTGGTGGAGAGAGTTGGTAGTAGAGAAAGGGAATTGGAAATAATTCCCTTGTTTGTTGACACCAAAGAAAAGAAGGAATGAGAAAAGAAACCATTCCTTTTCTCTATTTTCATTTCCCTCCCACATGAAAAGAAAAGGGGAGAATTGAAAATTTGGTTTCTCTTTGAGAATTGAAATATTTCTCAATTGACGCTCGTTGTTTGGTTAAGCTGCTGTTTTGGCTTAATAGGGTCTGTTTTGGCTTAATAGGGTATGTTTGGCTTATTAGGGCCTGTTTTGGCTTAATAGGGTCTGTTTGGCTTAATAGGGTCTGCTTTGGCTTAATAGAGCCTGCTTTGGCTTAATAGGGTCTGTTTGGTATGTTGTTGTGTTGGTCTGTTTGGTTAAGCTGCTGTTTTGGCTTAATAGGGTCTGTTTGGTATGTTGTTGTGCTGGTCTGTTTGGTTAAGCTGTTGTTTTGGCTTAATAGGGTACAATTCTCTGTTGAATTTTCTGTCATACCAAACAAGAGAAATGATTCTCTGTTACATTTCTTGGTTGAACTCTTTATGCTACCAAACAGAAGAGTCAATTCCTTTTCTCCAGACCAATTCCCTTTCTCTGCAATTCCATTCTCTGTACCAAACGCACCCTTATGGTGAAATAATTTTCACCAACCCGATTAATCACAACAACGAATAGAAACCAAAACCTCAACTATGAACCCTCATAGACGAATGGTATCATCCTAGCCAACCTTTGAAATTAGTTTTACTAATACCATTTTTAAAATTTTAACATGATAAATATGCAACATATAGCAACACAACAAAAACAAGCCTTTCATCCCAAACTACGAATATAATATATATATATATATGTGTTGATAGTTAAATGATTCAAACCCTTCAAAGGAAAAGATGGTACCTGTAATGCCAGATTATATCCTCCTCCATTGTCTTGCTCAAAATAAAGTAGCTGCAAAGCAGGATAGTAACATTTTAGGGACGTAATTTGGATTGTAATCCATTTACAAAAGTTATATATTTAGAAATAATAGCATGATAACTTTCATGTATAACCCTTTTGTTATCTTTTTTTTTTCATTTATAAAAAAGGAATATTCTTCCATCAACAAACATACTACTACGGAATTAACAAAGGTACCTTAAATTTGCTTTGGGCGGCTGAAGTAACTCTAACTATGATCCCTGCTTGAGCTTGTTCTTCAGTTACAGTAACACCAAAAAAATGGGCAGATTGTTTTTCTACCTGCAGTTAAACTTAATTAAGCCAAATGAGTAGCTAAACAATTAAGCTCTTTGAAACAGACTTATGTTCACCTTTCCACTAACTGATGATCCTAATGGAAGGGGTCTGACTGTGACTGTTCCACTCAAAGCATCTTCAAGAACATTGGCGGAAATAGTTGTCTTAATAGGAACTCCCAGCTTACTTAAAAATAGGAAAATTTGAATAGAAGAGAATGACTATATGGGTCAAAATGAATCAAACACATGAAAAAATTTCGATAAAATTTTACCTGAATAATGCTGCAAACATTGTATTCACTGTTCCAAGGTTTGATAAATCGATTTCCATGTCTGTACCATCAGCATCAATAGCCTAATGGTTTCACAACAGATGCAGTTTTAATTACATGATGAATTGTACATCTATGATACAAACTATAACTCAAAACCTTTTAATGTCTACCCAGGAAGGTATTAGCAAAATTAACATAATACATGCATATACATTATACAGCGGGAGGTTCAGGGGAAAACCTCAAAAAGAAAAAGAAAACTGAAGAACACCCTGAGAACCTCCATCTGGACGGTATACACAAATGCATACAAGCGATTGAAGTTGTTTTTTGTTTCTATGCATTACAGCATTAGTGCATGTTATGCACTAGTGCATATGCACTAATGCATGTTACAAATTACCAGTATGCATTTGTGCATACCGTCCAGATGGAGGGCTCCTAGTGTGTTCTTTGGTTTTCTCTTTTTTTGGCGTTTTCCTTTGAACCTGACCCTACATATACATATACAGAGGGGAGGTTTAGGGGAAAACCTCAAAAAAATAGAAAACTAAAGAACACTCTGGAAGCCCTCCATTACTCCATCTGGACGGTATGCACAGATGCATACAAGCGATGGAGCTGTTTTTTTCTATGCACTAGTGCATGTTACAAATTACCGGTATGCATTTGTGCATACCGTCCAGATGGAGGGCTCCTAGGGTGTTTTTCGGTTTTCTTTTTCTTTTTACGTTTTCCCCGAACCTGACCCTACATATACATACCCTACATATACATATAGAGGGTAAACAGTAGCAGAAGACTACCTCAAATCCTGCATTATCATATTGTCTTCTTTTCTCTGGATCAGATAAAATGTTGTAAGAATATGCAACCTCCTTAAATAGTTCAGAGGCTTCAGGATTACTAGCATTCTTGTCAGGATGATACCTATCAATCGATAACTAATGTTATAAAATCCACATAATAGACTGAAAATCACTTATATGAATTCAAATCAAACAAACAGCATAATCATCAAGCCTCTAGTAACAAAATGAAACAATGTGTAACTAATTCATATTAACTTTATGAAACTAAACAAGCCTAAACTTCAATAATAACAGATCAATTTCAAACATCAACAGTCAAAATTAGAAAACTAAAAGTCAAATTCAGATCATAATCAACGCGTATGAAGTAATAAGAGTCAACAAAAAAGGAATCAATAAAACTGAAAAGATGAGTATTGAACTAACTTGAGAGCAAGCTTTCTGTAAGCAGATTTAATCTCCTGATCAGAAGAATCTCGTGAAACATTCAAAACCTCATATGGGTCTCTACGATTAGGAGCTGAACCTGCAGTTGCAGCGGCTGAAGAAGAGGTTCCCCCCTCCATCTTCGAACCTCCCATCCCCTTTCTTCTTTTCCTATCTATCTTCTTCCCTTTTTCAAATTCAAATTCAAATTCAAACTTTCTTCCAAAAAGTAATATATATAAATCTATAAACCCTGATGTTATCTGAAAGATAAAGAGTCAAAGGAGGATAGAACAATTCAGGATCGAGGGTTGCACGACCTTCAAGAGCATCGGATCGATTTCGTTTTTGATTTGGGGAAATTGATAAGATCCAAATGGAAATAAGGACAAATTTGAGCAGGGTTTTTCTGAAAATAGCAAAGAGATGAATTGGTCTATAAATTTGAACAAGAATTGGCTTTTACTTGAAGTGATTGAGAAAGAACACTGCCCCCATAAATTGTACTGCATATTTTTTTATGATGGAACATAAATATTCATATATGGAAAGATGAGTTACGTTTAATTGCAACCATAGGTTTCATATTCATTTTTGAAGTTTTTGAATAAAAATATATTCAAATTTTCAATGTTGGGAATTAACGTTCGACAATGTTTTAATAAATCTTTTGACATTACAATAATAAATATCTTGATGTGATGAAGAATCAATTAACCGAAAACCGAACTGGTATAAAATAATTTGGTTTCGGTTTATAACGTGTTTAGTATAAAACCGTAATATGAATCAAATAGAAATTGTGTTTTTTTTTAATTTAGAAAATGAATCCTAGAGTATTGTTGTCTCAAGTTTGAAAAATAAAATAAAAAATAGAAAAAAGAAAGCAATTTAGTTGTATCATATTAGACGAAATCATCAAACTGAAAAACACTTTTTGGAAAGAAGAAAAAAAATGGAACCAAGAACCAAACTAAAATCTTGGTTTTTGAAATAATTTAGAATTAAACTGAAAATAGTTGGTTTTGGTCTGATTCGATTCTTTGATGTTATCGGTATGAACCAAGTTTTATCCACCCTTAAAGTAAAGACGTCATTATGGTGGTATTATATATTTATATGTAATGTTTCACATAAAAATTATGCATTCGCCATTTCGAGAAAATGCATCTTTTATTTTAAGTTGTTTAAAAACACAATGATAATTATTATATGTCTAATTCAGTTTGTTTAATTGTCAATTAGCAATTGTTACAAAGTATTTGTATTCACAATTTTTTTTCCAATTTTAGCTTATTAAATCAATTTTAGACATTTTGATTATTAGTCTAATAATATCATCAAATTATATGTCAAATCAAATATTATATTTTTTTAAACGAAAGAAATTTCTATATGTTTATATATCTAAGTGATCATGATGTGCGTTGAGACTGTCAAATACCTCGTTCGTATTAACGAGGATCTTGTGGGGCCCATTATACCGCACTGGGGCCTTCGACAAGGCGACCCTCTCTCTCCCTACCTGTTCATCCTATGTATGGAAGGTCTCTCTGCCTTTATCAAGCATGAGGAGGCAGTTGGTGAATTCATGGTTGTAAGGTTACTAGAGGTGCCCCGTCGGTTTCTCACCTTTTTTTCGCATATGACTCCTTTATCTTCTACAGGGCCTCGATCGATGAAACTCGACGTGTTAAACATATCCTCTCGACTTACGAAGCTGCTTCCAGACAGGCCATTAACTATTCTAAATCGGGATTCATGGGAAGCAACAATCTGGCCCCGGATTTTATACATGGAATATCCTGCATCCTTGGTATCGACAAAACCATCGATACGGAAAAATATCTGGGTCTCCCCTCCCTGGTGGGACGCTCGAAAAAGATGATCTTTCGGCATATTCGAGACCGTCTATGGCATAAGTTGCAAATCTGGAGGAAACGCCCCATCTCACAGGCGGGTCGTGCAACCCTGTTGGGTCACCGATGATTTGGTGATAAACCTTCTCTCTTTTGTTGTTGATCTTTTATAGGTTCTTTTGAAGGTCTGAAATATACTTCAAGTATTGGAAAATCAAAGACTATCCAATCAAGGGTTGTACATTAAAATGTGGAATTTTTAATGTACCAACCAACATCAAAATTCAGACCACTTGCCGATTTCAAAAGAGTGTAGTCTCCGAAAATTGCAGTTGCCGATCCAAGCAAATATACACTTGTCGATCCTTAGTTTAACATGCAGTTGTCGATCCAAGCTTATGTACACTTGTCGATCCATAGTTTGACATGGAGTTACCGATCCAAGCATGTACACTTGTCGATTCCAACTTAGAGTGCACTAACCGATGTGATACTTAATCACTTAGCAATTTTTAAAGACAGGTTCTTGAGTCACAATAGATGCAAAAAGTGTGCAGCAAGAACGTGGGAAACAATCCTTAAATTCGGACATTCTCTTTTATTCTCATAAAAAGGATGTTTGTCTTTAGCTAAAAGGTTTGATGGGACTTCACAAAGCATGAAGAAAAAGAGATAAAATTATTTGACATTGCGTGCTACAAAGAATGGTTCACCCATTAACCTAGTACAAAGGGAGTGGTATCACCTTTTGTCCATCAGATATACTACCAGCAAATGAAACCTTGACAGGTGTCCTCATGCATACCATGCATGAGCACTATAAAAGGAGATGAAGTCCTGCCCATAAAACTCACGCTTTCAACAAATCCTCTGAGTGATCTTTTGTTTGATTCCGACATCCTGAGTGTTTTAACAATTTCATTTTAACTTTTTTAGTGTATAAGTTAATTACTGTTATCATGTGTTTCATGTGTTAAGTTTGTTAGAGTAGAAAGTTATCTATTCTTTTCCGCAACAAACTTTTGTGTGTAAATTTTTAATATTTATATTAAAAATTTTAAAAGAGTAAAAATTGTGTGTTTGTATTCAACCCCCCCCCCCCCTCCCCCTTCTACAAACCTTTACTTACGTAGCCATCTCTAAATGGGAACTAACAAACCCTTATCAAAATTGCAGGCCAGGCAATTCCGGTCTATTATATGAGTGTCTTTCTCCTCCCGCTCTCTACCATCAAAGAGCTTGAAAGGATGTTGAACTCCTTTTGGTGGAGTTCTAAAAAAGATAACTCTCGGGCTATTAATTGGCTCTCTTGGGACAAAACCTGCATTCATAAGAAACTCGGTGGTCTTCGTTTCAGAGACTTTACCGCTTTCAACGTGGTCATGTTGGGGAAACAAGGGTGGAGGCTAGTTTATAATCCCTCTTCTCTAGTTAGCAAAATCTTCAAAGCCAAATACTACCCTCAAGGGGTTTTTATGGAGGCCCGTATGGGAAACTCCCCAAGTTTCAACTAGAGAAGTATCTGGCACTCGCAACTGGTGCTCCAAACTGGTTTACGTTGGAAGGTGGGAGACGGAAAAAATATCAATATTTGGCGTGACCCGCGGCTTAGGGATGATAAATATTTCTTTTTAGAGACATCTATGGACCCTCAACGTCCTAATATGTGTGTCCGTGATTTGCTTAATTTGAACTCCTCTTCCTGGAATTCGGACCTAATCGCTCAGCTATTCTCCTCTCAAGACCGTGAAAGTATTCTGAAATATTCCCCTCCTTCGGTGACGGGCCCCAATAGAGTAATATGGCACTGGTCTACCAATGGCCTATATACGGTCAAATCTAGTTACAGATTGATTATCGATCGCTTCGTTGGGATCTCGCGGTCCTTCATCCCCGGTGACTGGCAACGCATCTAGAAAGCCAACGTTCCACACAAAGTCAAATTCTTTGTTTGGCGGGTCTTGAGAGATGCGCTCCCCACTCGGTCCAATATTTAAAGGAGAGGAATTCAGGTTTCACCGTTATGCCCGTTTTGTAACACAAATTTCGAAAATTCTTGGCACACTTTTGTGGGATGCCCGTCGACATCCCCAGTCTGGGCGGAGGGGCCTTTGGAGCAGGGTTGACGAGATTGCGGGAGTGTCGGAATCCTTTGGCGACCTTACATTTAGACTACTTCGCGATTTCCCGAAGCATATTGGAGACCTTTTCATCATGATTCTTTGGAGCCTCTAGCAAAGACAAAATGATATTTTTTGGAACAATGGGCTTCGGGATCCAACCACGGTTCTCCGACGTGCTCGGTCGGTTCTGTCGTAATGGACTCAGGCTCAGAGACTTAACCAATCAGACGGAAGCCCATATTCCCATCCTTGTCGTGTTAAATGGCATCCACCGAGAGAGAGCTACAGCAAATGTAATATCGATGCTACAACTTTCGTGCATAATAACTCTGCCGGCTTCGGAGCAATCATTCGGGATACCAGGGGCAAGTTCCGCATTGCCAAATCCACCCCTATCAACTTTCTCCCATCGGTCAAGGAGTGCGAAGCATTGGCTCTTTTGAATTCTATGACTTGGATTGCCAGCTTGGGTTTCTCTCATGTCATTTTCGAAACCGATGTTAAGGGCGTCGCCGATGGCATTTACGATTCGGACCAAGACAACTCGGAGTTTGGGGATATTATCGTTCGCATCCGATCGCTTCTTCAGAACCATATCAACTTTTTGGTTCATGAAATTAGTAGACAAGCTAACGAGGCGGCTCATATGTTGGCTCGCTACGCTCATTCTTATCTTGTCCTTGCTTATTTAATGAAAACATCAGTTAGAACAAAAGTCTTTATGAAAACATCAGTTAGAACAAAAGTCTTTATGAAAAACAATGACATGACTCATTGTTATATAATAACCAACTAGCACGTTAGGTGATATGGAGATATATGATTCTCCTTCTTTTGATAAATAAAAAATTAGATCAAAAAGAGGGAAATTGATGGAAGAGCCAATAACACATTAGGTGATATGAAGAACGAGCAACAATTGGGCAGTGAACCGTTGTTAGCGATAAGTTTCAATGACGTAGGATATGAAAACAACAAAACTGATTTAGTTTTTTAATTTTAAAATCTTCCTAGTCAGTTAGATATAAAAAAAATAACAAGAGATGAATTGGGTCTAAATTTGAACAAGAAATTGGCTTTTTTGGAGCAAAACGTGTATTTTCCGGCCACGCAAACCGGCTCACACATGCTGCCAATTCCTAATATGAGGGGCATACCTGACTCACTCAGCGGCAAGGCGAATGCACGGGGGCCTGAGATCAAACCCAAGACCAACGACCTATTGGAGCAAACATCTTCTCGCTTCTTAACCAACTGAGCTACACGCCATTGACAAAAATTGGCTTTACTTGACTGATTGAGAAAGAACATTGCCTCATAAATTGTACTACATATTTTTATGATGGAACATAAATATTCATCTATGGAAAGATAACTTACGTTTAATTGCAACCATAGGTTTCATATTCATTTTTAAGTTTTTGAATAAAAATATTCAAATTTTCAATGTTGTGACGTAATGTTCGATAATGTTCTAATAAATTTTTTGAATAACTTTTAACGTTACAATAATAAATATTTTCATGTGACAAAAAATCAATTAACTGAAAATCGAACTGATGTAAAATAATTTGGTTTCGATTTATAACTTGTTTAGTCCAAAACAATAACATGAATCAAATAGAAATTGTGTTTGTTTTAATTTAAAAAGTAAATCCTGGAGTATTGTTGTCTCAAATTTGAAAAATGAAAAAAAAATCGATTTCGTTGTATCCATGGACGGAGCTAGTAAGGAACCAAAGGGGGCACTGGCTCCCCTTGGAATTTTAAATTTTAAATTTTTTGATAAAGTAATAAGTTAGTTATAAAGTGGTAGACCAAGAGTTTAGACATGTAATTGCGTTAGGCTCCCTCTTAGCCTCATGTCTTTAAGTGGTCAAGCCTTATAATATCTCTCTTGATTAAGGGGTCGTTTACTAAATGCTTATGCGGTAAGCGTTTATCGGGTTATTTATCTTAACAGACGAACATGGCAGAGACCGAGGATCTTACCCAGTAAGAGCAACGATAAGGATGATAGTCTTACCCGGTATATGAGAATGACGACTCTTGCCCGATAAACGCGTACAACGTAAATTTTTGCATATGATCCGTTTTTATGGACTACAATCTCACCCGATAAAGTTATAGTATTTACTCTCATCGGTAAGCGCTTAACACATAAGCTTTTGGGTAAACATACCTCTAAAAATGAACTATAAAATGATGACAACGATAATAATCCTAGCTTCGCCCTTGGCAACGATGATGAAAACGGAGTAATAAGGAGACGATGGGGCAACGAAGGGGGCAAAGAAGCGACAGGTAGAGATGATTATTATATAAGCTTGGTGTTCCCCCTGTCCCAAAATCCTGGCTCCGTCCCTGGTTGTATCGGATTAAACGAAATCATCAAACTGAAAATCAATTTTTGAAAAGAAAAAAAAAATGGAACCAAGAACGGAACTAAAATCTTGGTTTGAAATAATTTAGAATTGAAAATAAAATCGAACTGAAAATAGTTGGTTTGGTATGATTCAGTTCTTTACTGTTGTCGGTCTAAAGTCTAAACCAATTTTTACCCACCCTTAAAGTAAAGACGTCATTATGGTGGTATTATATGTAATGTTTCACATAAAAAATTATGCATTCGCCATTTCAAGAAAACATCTTTTATTTTAAGTTGTTTAAAAAACACAATGCTAATTATTATATGTCTGATTAAGTTTATTTAATTGTCAATTAGCAATTGTTACAAAGTATTTGTACTCGCAATTTTTTTTTCAATTTTAGCTTATTAAATCGATTTTAGACGTTTGATTATCAGTCTAACAATATCATCAAATTATATGTCAGAATCAAATATTATATTTTTTTAAACGAAAGAAATTTCTATATGTTTATATATCTAAGTGAAAACTTCAATGATAGTGATTGCTTAATTTTTATATTATGTAAAGGATACAATTTGCCGTATGAAAAAACTTTTTGAATTCCGTAGAAAAAGATATCCCTGATGACATTAAAACATCAGGTAGAACAAAAGTCTTTATGAAAAGCAATGACATGACTCTAATTGTTATATATAATAACCGACTAGCACGTTAACTGATATGGAGATATATGGTTCTCCTTCTTTTGATAAATAAAAAATTAGATCAAATGGGGCAACGAATACTGGTGAGGACTAAGGGGAGTGAACCAATATTAGCGATAAGTTTCAATGGCGTAGGGTATGAGAATGGTAAAACTGATTTAGTTTTTTTTTATATTTTAAAATCTTCCTAGTCAATTAGAGATTAAAAAAAATTGTTTAAAAGATGTAGATAACCAGTTCTTCAAAGTTTGATGGTTTATTATTCAAAATGTTTAGAAACTTAATAATTTAAAATGAGAAAACTTAATGACTTTTTATTTAAAAAAATACTTTATTAACTTAATCATTTAAAATAAGAAATTTAATTATTTTTTAATTTGATTTTTTTTAAATAAAAACCTAACCATTAAAAAAATCGGGTTTTTTTTTTTTACTTTTTCCAAAAACATATTTAAAGTATATATATATATCTATTTATCAATAGAAAATGGTTAGAAGATAGTGATGACATGAACAAGGAATGGCTCTGTGTTGTTAAAAAGTATTACGCATTTAACTATTTTATATTTTATTAATTAATTTTTTTTAGGATATTTAATTAATAAGAAGCTGAATTTTTTAAAAACAACAAAAAAGAAACGTCGACAGCAGGGTTCGAACCTGCGCGGGCGAAGCCCAATAGATTTCAAGTCTATCTCCTTAACCACTCGGACATATCGACGCTTGTATTCTATCTTTCTTAATATATTTATAAATAGAGAGGGAAATTTTTAATTGAAAAAAATATTTTTTCATTTATTCTTATAAAAATTAATTTTTATAAATTACTTTCTCTTAATTATAAATCAAATTAATAAAATATTTCTATAAGAATAACAATGAAATCTTTTGGATCATATTTAATAATTAATATAACAAGCTTTCCTTCGTATTTGTTTGGTTCAACCCTATTTCTAACAGAAGCTTTATATAAAAACTTAAGGTTTTTTTTTTGCAAACATGTGCCTCACAATTAAATATATATTTATTACAATTTACGTCTATAAAAAACCTTTTACAAACAAATTAATTCAGAAAACATGTTTTTTTTTTAAAACACAAATGAAAACCAACCAAAGAGTCTTTACTGTTTATCGTGAATGACATATAGCTCAGTTGGTAATAGATGGGGGTTAAGTTTGTCCAAAATCGAACGCGCTCAAAAGTACAACCGCTGAGTGAGTCATGTATGTCTCCACATTATAAAACTAGATGTCGATTGTGAGTAGATTGGAGTTCCAGATATCAATCTTTTGTCCAAAAGGGGAAAGTTCAAATGCAAACTCAAATTTGGTTGTGAACGTGAGGACAAATGAAAGCGTGACACGTGTCTGAATGTAGATTATTCAGACTGAATAATCAAAGAAATTTTTTGACTGAATATTATATTTATTCCATCTGAATATGGCGTGTGTCACGCTCTCATTAATGGTCACGTTATTTTTGTAGAATATTGATACAAATAGAAAAGCTGTTATATGATACATCAAAACAAGTCAAAATATATATTAAAAGTTAAGAAGTTTTATAGATAAAAATGGCGGCGTCGGCGGTGAGTGAAGAAGGTCGTACAGTGGCACCAAAAACCGGTGAAACTACCCTCGACTTAACTCTTTCTTGCTGCAAATCCCCTTATTAAAACCATCATCTTTTTTTTTTTTTTTTTTTTTGATTTCAACTCATCAATCCATCAATGGCCACATACAAGCTTGCTGTGATCTTTAGAAACCCTACCAATAACCACGAATTCCTTCTCGTTAAGCAAACTCCACCTCCCAAATTCGACGACCAAGAGTACGACTCGTATGCTGATTCCGATCTCTGGGACTTGCCGTCGGCCAAATTGGTCTCAATATCATCGGAAGTAGATTCCTCGAATCAAATTGTACTGCAAGGGGAAGAAGCGTGTTTACCTAAACTCAATTTGAGGAAATTTGATCTTCATTCAGCTCTTCGAGAGGTATTAATTAGTGAAATTTATACTTCTACGCACGGATCATCCATTTTAACTTGAATCAGCTGGTTATAATTCATACAGAGAACTTAATTATAAATCGAATTGTTCAGATACACTCCTTCGGTTTCATCAAAATATTAAGTTGTAAACGAGCTGGTTATGATCTATAAGATAAACTCATTTTGAAATTGAATTGTTCAGAGATACAACTTCTTTTCAAACAAGTAGTGCAAATGAAAAAGGGGTGATGAATTATAACGAATTTCATATAATCTTTGTATTCAGACAGCACTAGGATCATCAAGTGCAAATGAATAATAACTTAGGGAGTTAGGGGTTGTTTGGTTGGTTTTACATTAAGTCCTGTATGGATAAAGATCTCTGTGTGCATTAATTTGTCTGTACAGATTGGAAAGGTTTTTGTTTGGGAGGATTTGCTCATAGATGGAAATAGCATGTTTTTTAATTGGGAAGGATTAGAGGTTTGGAAAACAACTTGCCTTTCTGCATAAAGCTCCCCCTTAGAAGCTTATCGAATAAGCCACTTTCAATATCATTAGGCCACTACCAAACAATCATGTATAGTTGACTGAATAAGATGTGAGTTCCATTAAGCTCATTAAGCTACTAACAAACATGCCCGTAGCCAGTGTTATTAATATGGTTACACAAGTAAATTTCCATTAAGCTCATTAATTTGCGAGTAAATGATGTTATTGCATATTAAGTTGATATAATCAAGTTGGTTCCACTATTGTAGGTTTTGGAACAACTGGATTTAGGACCCATTAGTGTGGCAGAATGGAAGTTTATGAAGTTTGTGGAGGAACCTAATTTTGGACCAAAATTTCCTATTGAGACTGTGTATGTTATCGGGGATCTTGTTTCTAATATTGGGACTTTAAAAGGTTAGCATGATGTAATGTTAATTATGATTACTACTTAATCTGTAAATTAGTTATCTAAATAACAGTGGAAATATGGTGCAGATAATTGTCAATGGAGTTGCAGCGAAAGCTGTTTTAATTTGCTTCTTCAAGTAAAGCCAGGGGGTGATCGTCTTGGGCCTTTAGTATTTGATGGTCTACTTAAAAACTCAATTCAATCCGATTCCTTGAAATTGCCTCCAACCTTGTCTTATCAGGTTTATGGACTTCTATCAAGTGTTTCTTTTGTATAATGTGAAAAACCCTTCTATGGATATAAATTATAGTTATCAATACATATAAATTTATTATGTAAATGTGTTATATGCTTTTCTTTTAGGAGTACCCGCCTGGTGTAAACATTATACCTATGGGAAGCAGAACACAAAAACCTTTTAATACAACAAATATGATTGTATTTGCACCTGGGAACAATCAGGTCGAATACGAAAGTAATTCTTTTGTTGCTCAGGGAGATGCAATGATAATAGATCCAGGATGCCGATCTGAGTTCAATCAAGAGGTAAAAAAGATATAATTTCATGTATCAAGTTATGCTTTTAGTTCTTTAAATACTGAGTTAATTTCATTTGGAAGCCAAATTAATCATCTTTCATACGTCAAATTGCTCTTTTTATATTTGATATTTTCTTTTAAATGGTGACAACCAGCTTGCAGAAATCGTTGCTGGTTTACCGCGAAAGTTAATTGTTTTTGTCACTCATCATCATCGTGATCATGTTGATGGTAAGCAATAATAAAAAGAAAGAAACACAAGTGAATTACTTTTTTCATAGGGAGATTGATGGGTGAACATGTTACTTATTTTATGTGGATATAAGTTTTAAGTTTTATTTTGTTTCTGATGCTTTATTTGGTGTTTCTATTCAGGTCTTTCCACTGTACAGAAGATCAATCCTGATGCTTGCCTTTTGGTCCATGAAAATACAATGGGCCGCTTGAGAAACGGTTGGTATCTTTTATAAATAAGATGTCAGATCACTGTAGTACTAAAAGAAAGTTATCTCATTTTATTTGTAATGGTGACAAATGAATTTTCTTTTGTCAACTTATTACTGAACTTCTACTCACCTATTGTATGACCTATGTTTTAATTTGTGGTTTATGGCATGCAGGAGATTGGTCTCTTGGTTATACCAAAGTTTCTGGAACAGAAGAGATCTGCATTGGTGGGGAGAGATTAAGGATCATTTTTGCTCCGGTAATTACCATTTGAAATCTTTGTGTGTTTGATAAATTTGATCTTGCTGTTCTGCTATATCATTTTCCTGTGAAAGATAATATATATATATATATAGAGGAAAGTTCAAATGTGAACTCATTTTTGGTTGTGAACGTGAGGACGAATCTCAGCCACTTATCCGGTCAATAAAGGCGGCTTTGACCTGGTTCCCCTCCTTTAATAATCTCCACCCTCCCATGAATCGCGTCAATCCTCCGTGATCGCGTCCACCATAACCGAAGATGTGTGGCTGAGATTCGTCCTCACGTTCACAACCAAAATTGAGTTCACATTTGAACCTAACCCTATATATATATATATAGGTCCAAGGGAAAGCGCTAAAAAAAGAGAAAACTGAAGAACACCCTGGGAGCCATCCATCCAGACGGTATGCACAAATGCATACAAGTGAATGAAACTGTTTTTTTTCTATGCACCAGTGCATAAATATGCATTAATGCATATACACAAATGCATGTTACAAATTAAATGCATACCATCCTGATGGAGGACTTCCAGGGTGTTCTTCAGTTTTCTCTTTTTTTAGCGTTTTCCCTTGAACCTGGCCCTATATATATATATATATATAACCATGATGATTGTGAAAGATAATATATATATATATATATATATATATAACCATGATGAAAACTGAAATTTTAAATTAATGATATGTTGCACGAATGTAATTTTTGATAATACAGGGGCATACAGATGGACATCTAGCATTAGTACATGTTAGCACTAATTCCTTGATTGTTGGAGATCATTGTGTAGGGTAAGATATCTTATTCTTTATAACCTTTTATATTACAGTAGCTTAAAAGTATAAGACTTAAATATTAAAATTAGTTTCACTAACATTCAGACATCTGTATTTCTTCAGACAAGGAAGTGCTCTCTTGGATATCAATGCTGGTGGTAATATGAGTGTAAGTCTACTTTTTTACCTTATAAATTGTTCTTGCAAACAACAACTGTTTTGTGAGATGTGATTATTAAAACTTGAATTCTTTTGCAGGATTACTTTCAAACAACTTACAAATTTATGGACCTTTCACCAAATGTTTTGATCTCCATGCATGGGAGGGTTAATCTGTGGCCCAAACACATGCTTTGTGGGTATCTCAAGTATGAAACTCCAACTCAATTATGTAATATATATATATATATATATATTACATATAGGGTCAGGTTCAGGGGAAAACGCAAAAAAAATAGAGAAAACTGAATAACACCCTGGAAGCCCTCCATCTGATTCGGGACGGTATGCACAAATGCATATTGGTAATTTGTAACATGCATTTGTGCATATGCACTAATGCATATATATGCACCGGTGCATAGAAAATAAATAGCTTCAATCGCTTGTATGCATTTGTGCATACCGTCCGAATGGAGGGCTCCCAGGATGTTATTCGGTTTTCTCTTTTTTTAGTGTTTTCCCTTGAACCTCCCTATATATATATATGTCTTTCATAACAGTGCCATGGGCAAATTGGTGATTCTAGACTTGAATTATTAAAAACCTATGTGGTGATCTTCAATCGGAAGCATATTTTACCTGATGTCTGAATTGATTCAAATTATTTAATTAATTGTTTTATTTCAGGAACCGTAGAAATAGAGAAGATACTATCTTGAAAGCCATAGAATCAGGTTCCAACACTTTGTTCGATATCGTTGCATATACATATGCTGATGTTGACCGCAGTTTTTGGGTTCCTGCGGCATCTAATGTGAGGCTTCATGTTGACCATCTTGACCTTCAGAAGAAATTGCCTAAGGTATATATATATATATACTATACTATCTTAAAAAGTATTTACATAGAACTTTTTAAATTCTAAATTTAGATATCTATGAAGCATCAATTACAAATCAATAATTTGTTTACCTCTTAACAGTTCCATTAAGAGGCCAGCCTCTGATATCTCCCTTAACGATTAAGAGCCCTAAATACATCCCGAACAATTATCAAACAATTATATTTCGTTTTGCACTATATCATAAGAGCCTCTTAATCATTTTGACCACTCAATCATTCTGCACCAAACCATTCAACAACTGCCAAAGGAATTGAATGGAATGGAATCTGTCAAAGGAATTTGACTTTGAAGGAATTGGAATTGAATGTTGTCAGGTTTGACCAGCTGTTTGGTTGGCAGAATTAGAATTGAATCTGTTGAAAGAATTGGAATCTGTCTGTTTGGTTCACAGAATGTAGCTTTGGAATTGGAATGAAATTCCAGTAAATGACTAAAATACCCTTTTTATTAAATTTAATTTTTTAAAACTAAAATTAATAAAATAAAATAATTATTAATTACTTCAGTTTTTTTAACACTAAAAATAATGAGTTTTTTTTACAACTAAAAACTGCATAAAACAGCTAAAACAACAAAAATCATAAATTTTTTTACAGCAAAAAAGCTAAAAACAGCAGAAAAACAGCAAAAATAGTAAAAAACTGCAGAAAAACTGCAAAACAACATCTGTTAGGGCAAGACATAGTTCAATTGTTGTAAGAGACGATGGAGAACCTAACTGCTAGGGTGAGCAAAAACCGAAACAAAACCGAAAAAGGCCGAAAAACCGAAACCGAAAACTGAAAAACTCTCCGAAAAAACCGAACCGAAATCGAAAAACCGAAAACTGAAAAAAAAACCCCCGAAAAAACCGAATCGAAAATCCAAACGGTTCGGTTTTGGTATTGTTGAGTAATGTGGTAAGGGTACTTGAGGAATTAAAAAAAGAGCAAATTCAATTCCCATGAAATCCCAAGGGTAACCCAAGGAATCTCAAATTGCCCTCTTTTGGAATTCTTTGGAATTTGGCAAATTCCAATTCTTGAAAACAATGAAACAAACAAGGGAACTGGAATCTGGTCAATGGAATTCAGATTCCATTCCATTCCGGCGAATCAAACGCCCTCTAAGAGTTAAAATTTATTGATAATTTTTTGGCTGAAAAGGTAGAGTGAGTTTCATGCCTATATATTTAAAAAAGTTGAATATGGTGCATAAAAGTTATTAAATTGATTTGGGATTTGTGCAGGATTTCTCTTTAGAAAACTTCAACAGGAGTTGTTCTCAATTTGATATCCAAGGGGGTAAATTATAAAAAGTTATTATGAAATTGATGTTAATAAGTTTGGAGTTTTCGTGTAGAAATTCTGTGTACGGAAGTTCCAATCAACTTGCACGGTGCATTTTTTCTCTCGATGGATGTGGGCATACTTGAAAGGTTCCATTGGACAAACTCGTTTCAATTTCCGAACTGCTATGCTAGTTGGTGCTATAACAGCGTCTGGAGTTGCTATCTTGTATTCTGTACGAAACAATCTTAGTTCTAGATAGAATAAACATCTTAACAATAAATACGAATTTAATATCTGTTTGTTAGCAGCTTAACGAGCTTAACGAGACTCACAACTTATTTGTTAAGCTATACATGACTGTTTGGTACTGACATAATGATATAGAAAGTGGCTTCTTCAGTAAGCTTCTAAAGGGAAGCTTTATGTAGAAAGCCAAGTTTTTTTCCAAACCAGTCTTTCCCAATTAAAAAACACGTTCCTTTCATCTATGAAAAACCCTTCCTAAATAAATACTTTCCCGGTCTATATATAGACAGATTAATCCACAGAGATAGTTTTATTCATATAGGACTTCACAAAAAACCAACCAATCAGCCTCTTAGTTTTCTTTTGATTATAAAATAGAAAAAGTAGCTATTAAATTGTTTAATAAGCATACTTTTTTTTTACTAAAACAAACACTTTCATAGGCTTTATACATTTTCGGTAAAGTGAACTTGCAACTTTGCTACTAAAACAAATTTCCTTAAATAATTATTTTATTTAATTCACTTATAAAGAAAAGATAACATATTTTGGTAATTAAAAATATTACAACCGTTATAGTTTGACTCATTTATTAATTGTTATATGATATAAGCTCATTCATTTCATGTAGCAATAACGATAATTAATAAATTTAAAAGTTGTTTGATATTGGTTTAATGAGCTTAATGACTTGTACGACTTATTTGGTAAGTCATATAATATTTGGTTGTGCCTTATTGGGTTAAATGGTGGCTTATTCACTTTAGATACCAGTGCCTTGCATCCATATACCATTTATGTCTGTATTTTTATTCATGGTTTTTCCGTTTGTTTGTGTGTAAAAGTTAATTGATTTTTTTTCGTTATATAAAAATATTTTTATTTGATGAATTCAAATTTGGATTCAAGAAATCACAAGACTTTTGGCGTATTGGTTAAGACTTGTGGGGATAAGGTTAGATAATCCATCTATCTCAGATTTGAATCCAGACTCAAACAGCTTGTGGCTACTAAGAAATTATCTCAGGGTTACATGCTTTAGCAGTATTAAAATTTTCAGAGATTAGTCTAGGCAAATGCCTAAGATACCCTTTCAAAAAAAAAAAAAAAAATTAGATTCAATCTTTTTTATGTTAATTGAATATAAACTTTGAATATTGTTATACTCGATTGGTCAAATATTCAGCTCATTATATATTGAATACCTCATTAAATATAAAATTATTATGGGTCTTAAAATTTGAAATCCTCGTTATTTTTACTTTTCAATTTTGGGGTTTAGTTGTTATTATTTGTAAGTTATTTATTTTTTTAAATGGTTGAAAAATATATAATTTTTATTTAAAACATGTTATGATATTATTTGATAAAGATAATAAACTTGATTATTGATTATTAATTATGAATGCCGTTTTGCCAAGCAAATCCAAACTCAAATATGTTTAAATTTGATTAAACAAATTGAAATAATGAATCACTATAATGACATAATAAATAAATAAAAATAGTAATGGAATGGAATCAAGAGAAAATATTATGTAGATTAAACAAATGTGAATCATAAGCCATGGCCAAATGGGTTTGAAGGGGAATCAACAACTTTCCCTTCTTGAAGATTCAATTATTAAAATATAAACAATAATTCAAACAAAATCTTATTATATAAATGAATATATAAAAACTCTATTTATTTTTAACAAATTGTTAAATTTACTTTTAAAACATGATAAAGTCCTTTTAAGTGACATTAGGTTCTCAAAATAGAATATGTTGGGAGTGAAACATCAAGATAGTGAAATGAAATTTAATCAACATTATCATGCCTTTGGTTGATTAGAATTACAATGAAAGAGGAAGTTTAAATGCGAACTCAAATTTGGTTGTGTACGTGAAAACAAATGAGAGCGTGACAGGTGTCTGAATGTAGATTATTCAGATTGAATAATCAAAGAGATATTCAGACCGAATAAAACTGAATATAGTGTTTATTCATTCTCAATAATGCTTATTCATATTCAGTTTTATTCAGTCTGAATATTTCTCTGATTATTCAGTCTGAATATGACACGTGTCATGTTTTCATTTGTTTTCACATTCGCAACCAAATTTGAGTTCTCATTTAAACCGGTCCCTACAATAAAATCTATCAAATAAATTGAATTTATCTTTTCGATTCACTAAATATAACTTTAAAATTGTAATTAAATAATAATAAACAACTAAAACATCATGCTTATTGATCCTATGAAATGTTTACAATTGAATAATATTGTTAATGGAATGAGTTATTGAACGTGGGTTCCACAACAAGTGCACAACTATCATCATTTGTAATTTGTAATTTGTAATTTGAATTTGTTTGCTTTTAAGTTCATATTTTAACCAACACCACAATTGGTTGCATTGTTGCCATTTCCATTTCATTATCACATGTAGTTCATAAATAAGAAATCAAAACAAACTTAATTTTAGCCAAAACTAATTATCATAATTTAAAAAACCTAACATTTCTAACAAAAAATCTCTATAGTTTATGTGTTTCAATATTTCAGAGTCTTTATTTTAAAATATCTATGGAATACATTGTGGTTTGTATTTTATAACACATTGAGTCTTTAAATCTAACTCCCTCAGCAAGCACACACACATACATACATATATAAATACATATGTTTGTATATATTTTCATGGATGCATACGTGCATAATGTTGTTTTAGCCACGAGTGACGCTGATTTCGGATTTCCAGCAAGATCTGGGACAGGGAGCACAAGAAGGCGGTTTCCAACGAGATCTGCGATGGGCAACACGAGCGGAGGTTTCCATCGTCTCCACATAGCCACTACCGTAAAAAATATATTAACTTAAATAAAATAAAATAAATCTAAAATATATAAAAAATATGATTTGATGGTATAGAAATGAGACGTGTGAATTATTAAGAAAATCGTAGCATATTTGGGTTGCCGATTGGAACATGACACGTGGGTATTTAGTGAATCTTTTGGCCATTGGGCGGCGAACCAAACCCAACCATATTAAAAGGCTATTAAAATTCGGTCAACTAACATCATTTTATTTATTTCAACCAAATCCTACTACTAATTTTTGTGCTCATATTCACATATCCATGGATCAAAAGCTTTGAAATAAATAAAATTTTAAAATCTTTGAAATAAATAAGGGTTATTATTAGCAAAAAGTGTTAATAGGCTTCTAAACCGATTCAGTGACTTTGGCACTGGACGTTCCTCAAACGGGTACTGTCGGGTCGGGTGAATTCAATAATAGACGCCTGTTGGCATTCCAGCCTTCCTTCGCCTTTCATGGCCAGATATCTTTCCGGCTAAGGAATGGGAAATCCTTCTCCTGTTCCATGAATCCAATTTGCATTTCATCTGGGAAAAGCCATCTTTTTCTCAACAATGCCTTTCATCCTTTTTTTTATTTAATCACACGTCGTAATACCACAAGGCTTCTTCGTCAAATTACGACTCCGAATAGTTAATATTCGGATTCGATGACCAATCTAAACCGTTACTTTAAGTAACGTTTTAATAAAAGCATCTTTAATGTAATGTTTTTATTAGTAAAAAGTGTAATGTCTTATAAGAACCTAATATGTCATAGGTGCTTCAACAAGAACTTTGGTTCTTAGTTCTTACCATGATTTTTGTAAGAAATAACATTTTACTTATTTCTTATTTTTATTTTCTTGACTTTACGTAATATATATTAATATAACTTATTTAGTGGGACCCACAAAAATGAGGTTCTTATAAGAATCACAATTATGGAGTTTTTGGATGTTTCTTAATTTGATGAAGTGTAAATGAGATGGCAACAAAAGGTGTAAAAAGGAGGTTATTATAAGAACCTCCATTGAACATGCTCTAAGCTATTTACGCGTATCCAAACGTATACCCTGAAAATAAGCTAGCTTATTTTTGCCAAATAATACCTTTATAAAGGTTGGAGACAAATACATAATAAATGAAGATTAAAGATGAGTTTCGTTACAATTGACCAACGTCATGGACCAAATTCGATTTTACTCTCTTATCTATTAGTAGCTAGGGGTGCTCAAAATACCGAACAACCCGGCCAACCCAACCCGAAAAAACCCAAAATATCTCAACCCGAGGTAATCCGACATATAGTCGATACAAAAATAAACCGAACCGCATCTATTGGGTTGGAATCGGATTGGGATAATTTGAACCCAACCCAACCCGATGAACCCGATGCCTTTATATACTATTGATTTATTACATTGCTAAGTCTTTGATTAATATATGTAAATTAAACCAACTCTAACTAGGTATATTCAAAATTGTATTACAAATTCAACCGTAATTTATTTTCTTATTTTCATGAATTTTCAACCTTTTTAGAGGTTGTTAGACCTTTATATATATATATATATATTCTTATTTTAATTTAATTTCTTTAAACAAAACGCTTTGAGAGATCGTAAAATGATGTACCAAAGTTTCAAACCGGTCAACCGACCAACCCGCACGGTTTAGGTTGGGTGGGTTGTAGTTTTGGTTGGATTGGGTTGGGTTGGGTTGAGATTTTTCAAACCACAAACATTGGATTAGATTGTTCAAATATCTTCAACTCTGCCAACTCAACCCATAAGCAATACTACCTATTAGTATTATTTTGTTAACGATTCCTATATAAATTGATTAGCTTTTTCGAATTTTTTAAAATTTAAATATTAATAGAAGTTTGTACCTCTCACAGTCCCATGTAAGCCAAAACACTTTCATAATCATGAATTACTATTATGATTTTTTATTTGTACAGAAGTTCAATATTACCCTGACATTTTATTTGTACAGAAGTTCAATATTTTGAGGTGTAACATATAAGAATAATTCCAATAATTATGTTAAAGTATGAATTTTGGAGATCTTTTTGCTTTAACTTGTACTAAAATGTATGTTAAAGTAGGAAAAGAGAAGAGTGAAAAAGTATAAATCTTCTAATTTTAAAAATCTCTAGAACCTAATTTTAAGGAGATAGATATATTATTTTAATTTTTTTTATTAATGAAGTTGTATGTGTTGTAAATTTTTATTGAAGTTTTTTAAAAAGCATATTATGATAATAAACTTATAAAATATTTTAATAATATATTTAATATTAAGATTGTAAAATAAAATAGATGTTAGAATTGGATATAATTTTTTAAAGATTTTAATTTTCAATACTAAATATTTAAAAAAAATATAATATAATTGTTAAAAAGCCTCTAAAAAACTGGGATATATGGATATGAAACACTTTCAAGTGATGTTACAAACAAAATAAGAAATCATCCATTCTTCACATACCCATATAAAAATAGAGTGATTTACAATTTTGGTCCTTATGCTTCACAGTCGAGGGTCTCAAAATCAAAATAAGTACAAAAATTAGACTTATAGTTTACATTTTTGCACATCTTTTGTCCCTGTCATTAACAGAATAAAAACATCTGTTAACTCGGTTAAGTAAAGAGGACAAAGGTTGTAGGTGTGTATGGCTATATGGTGGAAGGGTCGAAACGAAGGTGAAAGTGTGTATGGGTGGGGAATACGAAGACGGTGATTGACACATGAGATGGTTTGGAGGCCAGTATGAAAGGGGGAGGGATTCTGGTAACTAGGTAATATATGTTTGTATTTATATATATATATATATATACACGTTATATATATATAGTTGCTTTCTAGTAAAAATAGTAGTTACTGCGAGAATGGCAAGAAATGATTTTCATCCTTAAATCAATGCAAATTGAAAATCAATTGAAAATGCCCTTCTAAGATAATTCATAACTTATTTTTGGATCTAATTTGGACCATTAGATCAACACTAATTAAAAGTGATTAATGATCCAAATTTTTTCTTACATTTCTTACCATTCGTTTTATATATAAGATATAATAATATATAATATATATTATTTTTGTAAGTTTAGAGACAAAAAAATGTGAAAAAAACTAAGGGTGTGTTTAGTTGCAGAAAACTGTTTTCATTTTCATAGAAAACATTTTCAGAAAATGTAGTTGAGTTTTCATTCTCAGTTTTCTATAAAAATTTTAGAAAAGGCGTTTAGTTGAAATGATGGAGTTTTCATTTTCCATTTTTAGAAAATTAGAAAACGCGTTTGGTTGTGCATTTTCTACCACTTTTCATTTTCCATTTTTTTAAAATTAGAAAGTGTATGTCTGTGTGTGTGATGTGTGCATGTGTCTGTGAAAGTGTGTGTGTGTGTGTGTGAATGTGTGCATGTGTCTGTGAAAGTGTGTGTGTGTGAATGTGTGCATGTGTCTGTGAAAGTGTGTGTGTGTGTGTGAATGTGTCTGTAAAAGTGTGTGCATGTGTCTGTGAAAGTGTGTGTGTGTATGTGTGAATGTGTCTGTAAAAGTGTGTGTGTGAAAGTGTATGTGTGAATGTGTGCATGTAGTGTGTGTGTGTGTGTGTGTGAATGTCTGTGAAAGTGTGTGTGTGTGTCTATGAAAGTGTGTCTGTGTGTGAAAATGAAAGTGTGTGTGTGTGTGTGTGAAAATGAAAGTATGTGAAAGTGTGTGTGTGAAAATGAAAGTGTGTGTGTGTGTATCTGTGTCTGTGTGAAAATGAAAGTATGTGAAAGTGTGTGTGTGTGTGTGTATCTATGTGAAAGTGAAGGTATGTGTGTGAAAATGAAAGTGTGTGTGAGTGTGCATGTGAATGTGGAAAAGTTTTTAGAAAACAAAAAATTAAAAAAGTAGTTTTCTAATTTTAATATAATTTTAGAAAATGAGAATTTTCGTTTTCTTGGAAAAAATTTTAAAACTGGACAAACTAAACGCGTTTTCCAAATTTTCATTTTCTCTGAAAAAATTTCCTAAAAAACATGAAAATTTTCTATAACTAAACACAACCTAAAATACCTTCTTGTTCAACCAAGTTAACGGATTTTTTCATTTAGTTGGTCACAAGTACTCGATGCTTGCAAAAATATAAACCACAAGTCTCATCTTTCTGATTTTTGGACCAATGTGAACAAAAATTGTGAACCAGAGGGACCAAACATGTAAATTAAAATCATGAATTCATTTTGAAATTAAAAAGCATTGAAAACGAGTAGAATGTATGTATGTATATATGTATATATATATCTTCACAGAATTTATTATAGCCCTACATACACACCTCTCTCTCTTTCCCCCAATCTCTCCTCTTCTCATCTTCCAAATCAATCTTCAAAAACATTTCTTCATTTTCAAAATTTCAAAATTTATTCTTCTACCTCCCAATGAAGAACAATCAAATTAACTCACTCTTGAATGCTCCATTCCAACTAGCAAATCTCCTTTCTCTAATCCTTTTCTTCGGATTCGGTTTATGTTTTGGAATCCTTCTCACTTTCCATCTCAAAAACGTCTCCTTCAACCTCCATTTCACCCAATTCTCTCTCTCCACCACCACCACCACCGCCGCCACCAACCACCACCAGATCCTTCCATCGCCACCACCACCGCCGCCAAAGATCGGAGTGCTGGAAGATTACATACATCCATCGGAGGTAATGCACGATCTGAGCGATCAAGAATTGATTTGGAGGGCATCGATGGTTCCGAAAGTGATGGAGTATCCATATCATAGAACTCCGAAGGTGGCCTTCATGTTTTTGACGAGAGAATCGGTGTTGTTATCGCCGTTGTGGGAGATGTTCTTCAAAGGGCAAGATGGTCTTTTCAACATTTATGTCCATAGCTCATCTTCCTCTCCCAATTGGACACAACCGATTCATTCCGTTTTCCACGGTCGGAGAATTCCCAGCAAGGTAATGAAATTTTTCTCCATGTGAAATTACCGTTCTACCCCTCTATATCTCTTCCCATTGTTTTTTTTTTCCTTTCTGCAAGCTGTATGTATAATATATATATATATATATATATATATGGGCGGGTTCAAACGAGAACTTAAATTTGGTTGTAAATCGTGAACACAAATGAGAGTGGCCACACGTATCTCATTCAAAGAAATATTCAGACTGAATATAGTATATCGCGCTCTAATTTGTTTTCACGGTTACAACCAAATTTGAGTTCGCATTTGAAATTTCCTCTCAATATATATATATATATATATATTATAGAGAGAGAGAGAGAGAGAGGAAGGTAACAATTTATGAGAATGCAAAACAATCCTCAACCAATCATTTTGTACATGAAATTTTTCATGTACAAAATCATATATGATTAGCCGAGACTTTTCCTGCAGCAAAGTCCACGTGTCATTTTTTATGCTAGTACAAAATCACATATGATTTTGTACATGAAAAAAAATTATATACAAAATGATTGGCTAAGGATTGTTCTCGTATTCTCGTAAATTGTTACCGTCCTTGTATGAATCCGTCTCTCTCTCTCTCTCTATATATATATATAACACGGCTGATTAATTTGCTTAATGAGATATTTTCGGTTGTACAAGAGTGTTTTTTTTACGGTTTAATCGTTAAGCCAAAATAGCTATATGGAATAAGTCAGGACCCTTGTTAAGACACCTCTAATTTTAATACCATAAAACACTTCAAAAATGATCCCAAGCGAGTCTTGACTTGTATAATTGTGCTATTTCCCAAGCGAGGCTTGATTTGTTTCATTTAAAATTTGTGTTTGACATTGTTTCTATGAATTATAGGTTGTTGAATGGGGAAAAGTGAGCATGATTGAAGCCGAGCGACGCTTGCTAGCAAACGCCCTTCTCGACTTCTCCAACCAACGATTCGTTCTCCTCTCTGAGACCTGCATTCCTTTATTCAATTTCTCAACTGTTTACTCTTACTTGATAAACTCCGACCACAACTACATCGAGTCCTATGATTTAGTCGGACCCGTTGGCCGAGGCCGTTACAGTTGGAAAATGCACCCAACCATCAAATTTGCCGAATGGCGAAAAGGGTCACAATGGTTCGAGATGAATCGCGACCTAGCCATCGAGGTGATATCTGACAAGACCTATTTCCCTGTTTTCCAAGACCACTGTAATGGCTCGTCGTGTTATGCAGACGAACACTACTTGCCTACATTTGTGACACGTATGTTTGGGGAAACGAATTCGAACCGAACACTGACGTTTGTTGATTGGTCGAAAGGCGGGCCCCACCCGACACGTTATACGAGGTTCGATGTGACACATGAGTTTTTGGAGAAGTTGAGGAATGAAAGAAGTTGTGAGTACAATGGAAGGACAAATGAAACATGTCATTTGTTTGCAAGAAAGTTCACTCCACATGCTTTGGATAGGTTGTTGAGACTTGCACCAAAGGTTTTGCATATTGACCCATAGTTTTTTTTTAGGTTTTTTTTTTATTAATTTTTTAAGTTATGTTATTATGATTTGTAGCATTTATTGATTTTTTTTATTCTTAATGAGAGTTGTAATGAATACTATTTTTTGTTAGGAAATATATATGTGGAAGTTATTAGGGGTGGATATAGGTTTGGTTGGAAGTTGAGGTTATTGAACAACTTAATTTATTTATTTTGTATTAAGAAAAATATTTTTTTAAGTGTATTATAATTATATATGGTAAATAGAATAAAGAGATTCCTACCTTTATCATTTTTGATGAGGTTTGAACCTTCGACCGTCTGGAAGATCAAAAACTCATACACTTTTAGGCCACATGCCCTTTTGATTCTTTTAAGAAAAATCTTATGAGCAATCTTTAATTTTTAATTTTGTAAATGAAGAACTAAAACTTAAAACTTAAA
Organism: Silybum marianum; assembly: GCA_036898165.1. NCBI lineage: Eukaryota > Viridiplantae > Streptophyta > Magnoliopsida > Asterales > Asteraceae > Silybum > Silybum marianum. Next base: position 15,344,810 of record CM072537.1, on the reverse strand, counting down.
AAATTATATTTAACTTCAATAACTTATTTATTTCGAAGATTATTGATTGATTATATTATTAAAATATTTCATATAATTAATAAAATGTTATATCTTTCTTTCTTAAACATTTAATTTGAATATTTGTTATTGACAGAATATAATAAAAATGTTTCTTTTCTTAGAATATCTCCAATAGCTTTTCTATAATTTTCTAAAATAGAGAATAGAAAATCAAAATCTCTAAAAACATTTTCTTCCAACTCCAACAGATTTTCTATTTTAAAGAATTCATCATTATTTTGAATTTTTAAAATATTCAATACATTTAATAAAATAACATTTATCTCATACACATTTAACTTCAATAATTTTGATTAATTGTATATATTAAAATGTTGTTTATCTCTTCTAAAATAGCAAACAAGATAGCAATACTGTTGAAATATTTTTGTGAATGAAAACCCAATTTTTCCTATTTTAACAAAGTTGTTGTAGATGCTCTTAATAATCAATTTTTGAGAGTTTTTCAAAATTTGAGATTTTCACCCCTCTCTCCTGGCTACTTCCTCCATTTTGGCAAAATTAAGTTAATTTGGATAATCGCTAAGAGCAAAAGAATGTCGATTTTTCGATCCATCTTGGATAATTCGTTGGAGACGCTCAAACACTTCACTTGGTTAACATCAAATCTGTAAGACTGGTGTAAAATTTAGTGCAAACAATAACTCTATTTTAATGACTAATACCAAATTTTAATAAAAAAGTGTAAGATTTTAGCTATATTTATTTTTATCTTTTTTTCATCGGTGTAAATGAATAGTGTTATACTAAATTTGGTATAAAATTTACTATCATGATTAAAGTGGTTTGATATCAAATTTGATATTTGATGTAATATTTGATGTTCCCATTAAAGATGATATTTATACTTTTAACTATCATTTAATCTATGATCCAATTTAATTCATTACATTTTGGTTGGATTGGCCGATTGGGTCGTGTTGGATTCATCCATTTGAATATATGTTTCAATTAAATTAAATCTTTAAACACAAAAGTTGAAATACTAATGGTTGATACATCAATAAATATCAAAGTCGTTTAAATTTGTGACTTAGGGGTCGTTTATCAAACGCTTACCCGGGTAAGCGTTTACCAAGTCATATTATCTTATCGAAGGAATATGACAAGTACCAAAAATCTTACCCGATAAGTAAATTATTGACACTTAACCGAGTAATATTTGGTAAACGGCTCCTTAGTGTGAAAAACATTTATTACACTAAGTTAAAATGACACTTACATACTCAAGTCATGAATTAGATTATATTAGACTCATGGACCGAACGAGAGACTTTTAATAGACAAGTACTTTGTTAGGTTGCCATGACCAACCCTACTTCTATTAGTATGTTTTTTAAGCTAATGAACCTCGATATTCGCGAGCTGACTTGGTTTAGTTCTCAGGTTTGATTGGTCGGGTTTTTTACGCATCCTTAGAAGTTATTGAATTATGCTCTAAATTATAAGTAGATATTTTTAGGGGTGACAATTCTCGACACGAACCTGACACGAAAATAAAAGGGTTTGGGTTGAATTTTCTGACCCGCCAACCCGTTTATATACAGGTCTTGTTTGGGTTGATGTATATGTTCGTGGGTTGACCCGCCAACCTGTTTAAAATTATATATTTTTAAAAATTATTTTATTCTAACCCTAACATAATCAGTAATCACTCAGTTCACGTCTTCATACTCTCAACCCACCAACTCGTTTATGACCCGCCCAAGCCCGTTTCTTACATTTTATGAGTCCTGGGCATATGTAGAATTATGGCCCTTCATAAGTACGGAAAAAGATTCAATAAATGTTTTTCACTAGTAAAGAAATTGAATATAATAGATGTTAATAATTCATGGAGGGAAGAAACCGTATTCTTCTTTATTATAGATAAGATAGTACTTAAGATTTACATACTCCGTTATTATTATGTAATTAGCAACCAAAAGTGTAATGTATTAGAAGAAAATTATAGTTTTGGGTCCTAAAATATAGATATGAGGTTGATCATCTACTATGGTCCTTAAATTATTTTAAAATGTAGGAATTTTTTTAGTTCTTAACAAGAAATATGTGTTATTTTAATTATAAAAAAAACTCATGCAGAGGAAAAGAGATTCAACGAGAGATTAATGCTAGAAAAGATCATCCAAGAATATACAAATAAGATTACTAAAATATGGAAGAAAAGATGATCCATTAATGAGACTTATAATTTGTATGAGACATTACTAAATATATTTAGTCTAAAAAATTTATTGATTGCTCATTAGACCATTAAACACGTCATAACTCATTAAAACAATAGATAGTTCGTCAAACAATAATACAATATCATATGTAGAAACAAAAATAGATAGCAATAACCAACAAAAACAATTACGCAAACAAAATAAACAAATAACAATAGCTAATGAAAACATATAACAATAAATGCGGCTTTGACCTGGTTCCTCTCCTTTAATAATCTCCACCCTCCCATGAATCGCGTCAATCCTCCGTGATCGCGTCCACCATAACCGAAGATGTGTGGCTGAGATTCGTCCTCACGTTCACAACCAAAATTAAGTTCACATTTGAACCTAATCGTATATTAATAATTAGTAAATATAAAATTGTTGGACCCAACCCAAAGTCAAAACTACTAAACTACTCTCCAAAAGTCAAAAGTTTTCAAAACCCAATTTCCCACCTGACGTGAAACAAACCCTAGCGCCACCACCACCACCACCAGTCGGCCACCACAGTGCCACCACCACCACCAGTCGGCCACCACAGTGCCACCACCACCACCAGTCGGCCACCACAGTGCCACCACCACCACAACGCCACCACAGTGTTGTTACCTTCTCGCCTTCTCGGTATCTGCTTGGATTTGTTTCCTTTTAGTTCTATATGCTTGTTTTAAAATAATATGACGTTGTTGAACTTAATGCTCATGAATTCCTTGAATCTTCTGCTTGGATTTGTTCCCTTTTATTTCTACTTGTTCATTTAGGTCCAATATAGCATACTAGCAGTACGGTACTCATATATATATATATATATATATATATTATATAATGCTTATCTTGTTTTGTTCTCCATGAAATTCGCTTATAATGTGTTTGGATTCTTCCATTTTGCATAGAATCAGGAGAACAATAGGATCAGCAGTTTAGCACCTATAAAACCGTTTTATATGTTGAATTGTTGAAACTTGAAAATAGTTAAACATATTAAAATAGCAATGGCCAATAACATTGGGCATCCGCCAACCCGTGAACCTGAATGTATATAAGTTAGGATTGATAAATATGACGTAATTAATTAAACGGGTCGTGTTCGAGTTGAGCATTTCTGACCCGCCAACCCGCAAACCCTAAGCCCACCTTAGATTATTTTAGTACAAAGATGGTTAAAGATGCAATTAAATTTTTTGATTATATTTATTTATAACAAATTCTATTAAAATTTTAAAAATTGATAAAATATCTATGAATTTTACTTTGAATAGTGACATCCAACGAGAGGTAGGTGAGGTGGGGTGCAATAGAGATGTTCAACAGTTTTGTTTTCGAAATTTGTTTGATGTGAGTTTGTTTTTTTGGAAACGAGTGATGGTAGGCTACAACCCTGAGTTAAATCATAAACACATATGTAGATACAAGATTTGAAATTTTGTACCATTTCTTATAACACCGTTCTTTCATTCTTTCGTTCTTCAAAACATAAGTTTATCAAATGAAATATATCTCTAGGGTTATGGTAGACAAAGACATTTATAAAACTTATTATATTAATGCGTTCAAAATATCTACTTGAACATTTAGTCAAATTGAATATTGTTATAACATAAAAATAATACAAATATTCTTAGAGATAATATTATATTATTAGAGATAACTTCTTGTTTTGTTGTAACTCCTAAACTATCTGTACATATATTTGTGATAATGAAATACACCACTACTAGAAAACTGGGCTTCAGCGACGAAAATCAGCGACAGAAAAAATCCGTCGCTGATTAGCGACGGATTAACGACGGAATTCATTAAATTTCTTTTTTATTTATTTTTAAAAACATCCGTCGCTAGGATTTTTTCTGTCGCTAATTAGCGACGGATTACCGACGGAATTTAAGCTTTTTTATCTTTTAATATTTTTTAAAAGAATTCCGTCGCTAATCCGTCGCTAATCAGCGACGGAAAGTGTCTGTCACTAATCAGCGACGGAAATTCCGTCGCTGATTAGCGACGGACACTTTCCGTCGCTGATTAGCGACGGATTAGCAACGGAATTCTTTCATTTTTTGTCAATAGGGACGGATTACGACGGAAGTTTCATTTTTTTTATTGTCTTATTTATATACATTTGTACGTGTATGTGTGTGAGATGGTTCGTGTTATGATATATATATATGTATACATTATATGTGTGTGAGTGTTAGATGGTTCGTGTTATGATATATATATATACACATGATATGTGTGCGCGTTAGTTTGCTAACCATATATCTGTATGTATTGCATATATGTTTTATGCATGTGTATAATATATGTGTCCGTTGCTTAATTGGTAACCGCGTATATATGATATACGTGTTATGCAGGTGTATATATGAATATATATATGTATGTGTTGCATATATGTTTTATGCATGTGTATAATGTATGTGTCCGTTGTTTAATTGGTAATCGCGTATATATGATATACGTGTTATGCAGGTCTACATATGAATATCAATATATGAATGTATATATGTATGTATGTTGTATGTGTAGATGCATGATATATGTTGTATGTGTACATGCATGATATATGTGTTGTATATGATATATATGTGTGTGCACATGTGTACATATATCTATATGTGTGGCCAATGGATTTTAACGGTTCTAATGGGTTATATTGGGTTTTAATGAATCTTAATGGATTGTAACGGTTTCATTTGGCTTTAATAGGTCTAAGTGGGTTGTAATGGTCTCATTAGGCCGTAATGGTCTAATTAGGATTTTAATATATTCTAACGGGTCTTAATGGGTTATATTGGGTTTTAATAGATCTTAGTGTGCTGTAACGGTTTAATTGGGCATTTTGAACTTTCCTCATGTGTTGTTTATGTATATGATATATGTGTATATATATATATATATCTGTGTGTGTGTGATTGCACGTGTGTACATAGGGTTGGGATCACGTGAGACCACCCTGTTTCCTTGAGACCCGTGAGACCACCTTTTTACACTTGAAACTTCACAGCAAAAACATTGTGAAGGTACAAAAAATATGATGGGTTCACGTGAGACCAGTCTGTTTCTGTGAGACCCGTCGGAGACCCGTGAAACCACCTTTTTACTCTTGAAAACTTCACAATAAAAACACTGTGAAGGTAAAAAAAACTCTGAACATTCACAGAAAAAACACTATGTAGGTTACTTTCATAGCAAAAATACTTTAAAGATTCATTTTTTTTTACCTTCATAGTGTTTTTACTGTGAAGTTTCAAGTGTAAAAGGGTGGTCTCACGGGTCTCACGAAAACAGGATGGTCTCACGTGATCCCAAGTCTGTATACGTATATCTATATTGGGCTCAGATGATAATTAATAAATAATAAGTAATTATTTATGATAATTAACTGAAATTAAATTATTAATTTATTAAGTTAATAGTTAATAATTGATAAATTAAAACTTTTTATTAAACTAATTCATTAATAAAAAAATTATGGTAAAAAAAAGGTCTTCCCCCCTTTTTTTCATTTGCCGTCTCCCCCACCCCCACCCCCACCCCCACCCTTTAATGAATTAGGTTAAAACCTAAAAATCTCCCCAACTTTTGTTTGCTTCCCCGCCTCCCTCTTTTCCATCATATTAGGTTAAAACCAATTTTTTCCCATCTCATCCTCAAATGAAAAGCGATTATGATGTGGATTCTCAAACAAAGGTAAGACTCGGTCACTATTGAATCGGCCTGCACAAGAACTCGACCATCGTCTGTATCAGATCACAACTTCGAAGAATGGATGGTAAGAACCATCTCTTTATCTCTCTTTATTTGTTGGTTCTTGGTACAATCTGTGATAAAATCGAAGTTATCGGTTTGAAAAATGAGTTATTAGTTTTGGTTCTTCGTTTTTTCTTCTTCTATTTTTTCGATCTGTGGCAAAAATCACCGTTCAAATGTTTTGGTGCTTGATTATTTTTTCGATCTGTGGCAGAAATTGAGGTTCTTGGTTCAAAATACGAGTTCTTGGTTGTTGGTTCTTAGTTCTTTGTTTTTTCTTCTGTTTTTTCGATCTATGGTAGAAATTGTTGTTTCAAATTTTGAGTTCTTGGTTCTTCGTTTTTTCTGTTATGTTTTTTTCATCTGAATTTTTGTTTCGAAATTTTTGTGCTCCTTTCAGATTTTCAGTGGTGTAACCCTTGGTTGACTCCTATTTGTTTTCCTTTATCTTGCTCATGGGAAGATGTGGAAATGGAGGTACTATCAGATTTTAATGTGTTAATTTGAGTATATATTTATGTACTTATACCATCTTCAAGTAATGATTCTAACATTTTTAGTGTAAAAATTTGTTTTCAGGCTCGTTTTTATGTATATAATCACTTTGCTGCTCTTTTTTTTTTTTTAACTTTTTAAGTTATGTAATAGTATATCATGGTTTTTAGCATATTTTAATTTTGTATTTCAGATTTAAGGAAGTTCGTGATAAATGGAAAGCTTAACCCGAGCACCGGTGATGAGAAATTTTTGAAGAGTTGGGATTCTATGGAGAAAGCGGCTCATAAAGGAAATTTGTAGTTTGCTAGAATCTTCTGTAATTTGTATGAAATCTTGTAGGGATTATGTGTATTAAGAAGATAACGCTTGTATTTGGTTTTATTGGCCTACTTAAACAATAATTATTTATTAATTACATTTATGAATCTAATAGAAAGCCTTTTAGCAATACTTTATTTTGCCATCAATAATTATTTTAGAGAAAATTAAGAGAATTTAATTATTATTTAAAAAAATCAAATTTATTTTTTAATTTTTTTGGGCCGTCGCTAATCCGTCGGTAATTAGGCCGTCGGTAATCCGTCGGTGTTTAGGCCGTCGCTAATCCGTCGTTGATAGCGTTTGTCGCTGATTAGGCCGTCGATGTAGCATCCGTCGCTGAATCCGTCACTGATAAATCCGTCGCTAATCCGTCGCTGATTTCAGTCGCTAATCCGTCGCTGATAGCATCAGCTACCAGCAAATCACCGACAGGCTATCAGCGACGGATCAGCGACGGAATTTCTCTTGAGCGATGGATTAGCGACGGAAAGTGTCCGTCGCTGATAGCCTTTTTTTTTGTAGTGCACAGGTCACGGATTGCGACTCATTCCAACATGCTAATCAAAGCCTATATTGCAATTCTCTTGATTTTTTTCCTCCACTCTTACATTAACACAACTCAACTTATCTTCCTTATATGATTCTTGAGCCTAACTCTACGACTCGAGAAGTGTGCACTACAAGAAAAATGACCTTCAGAGAAGGTTTTCTTTTGTATTTAAAAGTTTAAAAAGCTTCTCTAAAGGTTTTAGAGAAGCTTTTCACTTCCGTCAATAACCTTCCCTATATAACGGTAGCTAAAGGTTTTAGGGAGGGTTTTGAAAGGGTGTGCGTTTGTTTATTTTTAGAGACGGGTTTTTTGGGTTTTAGATACATTTTAAAAGCTTCTCTAAAGGTTAGTCAATTTTTTCTCAAAAGCTTCTCTAAAAGTACTCTTTAGTGACGCTTTTCAACTTTTGGTGACGGTTTAGGAAAGTTACTAAAAGATACTTTTAGAGAAGGTTTGCAAAAAAACTTTTCTAAAGATATTGATTTTTAGTAACATTTCTTCAAAACCTTCTCTAAAACTTTGTAAACCTTCTATAAAGATTACCTTTAGATACAAATAATCTAAACCTTCTCTAAAGGTTACCTTTAGATACACTTCTAAAATATCAATTCCTTCTCTAAAGAGCATATTATTATTATTTTTTCATCCCATATTTCAGCTCTATATTTGTATATAATTATATATTATAAATATTAATATTAATCGATAAAAACAATATAAAATCCTCAAAACAATAAATTTTCATAAATTTATAATACGAAAGACAGAAATTTTCAAAACAATCCCCAACATTCAACCAATCCATAAATCCATTTTCTAACATCCTCCCTTTTAACTCTTTCCAAAACTTGATAGTCAACCTATCACCTGACCTCTATTTTCTAACTTTTTTATAGTGTTTGCTTGAGTAGAACGTTTGTTACTTTGCACATACGACGAAGCCTCATCTGATTGCAAGGTGTATGCGAAGGAGGTAGCATAATGCAATAATTTCATGTGAACCGCTAACAGTGTCAATTTTCGTCTTTATCTGCAACAAGTCTATAAGCCATCAGAATATATTATTAGAAAACTGAATATTTAAAACCTAAATATTGAAACAAATGAAAACTCAACTTTACAAATTAAAAAAAATTAAAAAAAATTACAAATAGCCGAATATTGTTTATTTATTTTAATTTTAATTTGATTTTAAATGAAAACACATAACGGAAAAATAAAACACTACCAAAGAATTTACACCAACTATTGGCAATTTGGCATAGAGAATTAGAAAAAAATGATCCTCCTATTGATAGATTTTTTTTACTTTTTCTATTTTCTATAGGAAAGATGGAGTCCAATTTTTACAAGGAGAGTTTTGCCACTTAGACCCATATTGATGAAGATGGCAACAAATGAGGATAACCACTACTAGAAAATTGAGTATTTTCAACGGAAATTAATTTTTAACGCAAAATGTCGTTGAAAATTTTCTACGAATTTTAGAGGATTATTGACAGAACATAAATTTTCTACGAATTTTCAACGAATTTTCGTTGAAAATCTCTCACAAACATATATGCATTTTCAACCAAAAAATTTTCAACGGAATGTCTCGTCAAAAAGTTTTTGGTTGAAAATGCATTTTTTGAGAGATTTTTCAACGAAAATTCGTAGAAAATTTATGTTTTGTCAATAATTCCTTTAAAATTCATAGAAAATTTTCAACGACATTTTTCGTTGAAAATTTTCGTTGAAAATACTCAAATTTTTAGTAGTGAACAGAGTACCATTCCCAATTGCTGGAAACCCTAATTGCACCATTCGACGATATCAATCAATCAATTAACGAAATAATCGGATGAATTTCAGTAACCACTTCTCACAAACACCAAATCAAAATAGGAATTGTTGCTCAATAATTTACAGAGAACATGCATATTTGCTTAATAATATAGAAAGTCGCTTATCTGGTAAGCTTCTAGGGGGTGCTTTATGCAGAAAGTAAAGTTTTTTTCTAACTTGTCCCTCCCAACTAAAAAACATGTTCCCTCCATCTATGAAAAAAACCCATCCCAAACAAAAATCTTCACAATCTATAAACACAGATTAATACACACAGACAACTTTATCCATACAGGACTTCATGGATAACCAACCAAACAGTCCCTAAGAGTTTGCTCAAAATGTTTTCTATTGTAATAGTAATAAATGAACATGTTTATCAATATTGACTTTAGGGTTAAAAACTAAACTGTACTGCATCTCACTTCTATCAACTTGTATTTATTTTTAACTTTTAAAGCTCGTAATGAAGAGCCAAGGGAACAACTTAAAAGCATGTAGCACTATGTAGATATATATAAAGACAAAGAATCCTTACTAGCCAGCTTTCTCAATATACAAGTGTATGTCAACTTCACATCCTTCTCAAAATGAAAGAAATGCCTGCCAAAATAGTCCATATAAGTTAAACAATCATGCCAAATGATTCCGAATTATCAATTAATGAAACAAACTAGTTGAAATGTAAAGGCCTAATACACTTAGGGGAACCAAAGGGCCTTTGGCCTAACGGTATGTGAGTCTTTGACTTCCTAGGACGTCAGGGGTTCAAACCTCATCAAATGTGAGGAGGGTGTGTGAGTTTATTTGTTTCATTTGCTATATATAAATATTAGAGTAAACTACGATTTTCGTCCCTGTGGTTTGATAGTTATAACGATTTTCGTCCCTAGTCTATAAAAACTGCTTTTTTCGTCCTTATGGTTTTCATTTGATTTCTTTTTTCGTCCCTAAAACTGATTTTATTAAAATATTCTTTTTAAGTCAAGGGTAATTCGGTCCTTTCAGCCTTTTAACTAATTTCTCAATAAAAAGTTTAATAGCAATAATATATTATAGTTTATATTGTACGTATGTGTACAACGGACAACCCCCTCCCCTTCTATGATGAACCCTGCAATCCACCGGCGACGAAACCGACAACCCCTTCCCTTTTGCAAACCACCGACGACGAAGACCCAAATTTTCCGATGAACAGGAACCAATTCTTCCGGTAAAGCCAGAGACCAAAACCTAAGTCAAATTGGGTTTCAACAATTTGCAGGTTATATCAACTTGGATGCCAAAAAAAGAGCCTTCATCAAAGCATCACTGATTTGGGTTCATCCTCTTTTGACCCTTCAATTTCTCTATGTTGAACTAAGATCTCGACATGGATTTGGGTTCCCCTCCTTTTTGTAAAAAAAAAACTAGATTTCAATTCCTGGTTTGAAACCACTATTGAGTTTATTCAAAGATTGAAAGATTGGTGGTTCTTCAATAAATTAAACACCTAAAATTTTTAATATCCACCTCTAATCTCCATATTCAGGAGGTACCTCAAATATGATGGAGTTTGAAGATTTTATATATCCTCACTTTGGTCTTTGTCATCGATGGTTTCCAGGGAATAGGTGCCGCCACCATTATTAGAGATGAGAGAGATGAGAGCAAGGTAATATAAAATTAAAATATATAAAAGGGCTAGGGAGATAGGGTGCACTGCATATGATGGAGAAATATATGTATATTATATATAATTAAAGTTTTATAAAAATATAAAATATATATTATTATACATAAATATATAATGTAATATATTATTTTCAATTATTTTTAAATTAAAAAATAGTGAAAAAGCTAAAAGGACTGAATTACCCTTGACTTAAAAAGAACTTTTTAATAGAATCAGCTTAAGGGACGAAAATTGAAACAAACTGAAAACCACAAGGACCAGAAAAGCAGTTTTTAAAGACCAGGGACTAAAATAGTTATAACAATCAAACCACAAGGACGAAAATCGTAGTTTACTCTAAATATTATATACTTCAAAAAAATATTTGAATTCCTGTACATTGTTAACCCTATACGAAAAATTATGTTCCAGTTACTTGAGATAAATGTTTCACAGTACCTTCAAGTCTTTCACACCAAAGGTTACATCTACAGGCTCTCCAGAGTGTGTATATTGCACAAACTCTTCACAAGGATCTATCCACAACTGGGTGTGTAATGATGAATCATTTTCTACAGGAAAAGAAATTGGCAAATTTCTACATAAGATGAGATTGTTAAGATTAAGAAGAAGAAAGAAAAGGAACTTTGTAGGATAACTTACCTTTGCTTGGGTCTATATAGCTTCTAAGTTCAACAGCTTTCCCTCCATCTTCATTTGCGGCATCATATGGTAACGCTGTGGTCTCTGTTGCTATGATAGTTATTTCCTGAAGGGTTGACTGAAAATTAGCTAGTAATCTGTTAAGGTCACGAGGTCTCACTACAAAGCTGCTGGAGCCTTCTTCTATCAAGAGAGAGAAGTTGTACATCTGGTTCAACATTGCATGTAATTCAATATGATTTTTTCATACCTGAAGAAATTACAACCATCCCAGTATGTTCAAGTACATTATCATCACATAATTAAGATAAAAATATTACGAGAGTAAGTTGCTACAACTATGCTCACATATAGCAACTTGATAGTCTGAAATATAACTACCACAAACCTTCTAGAAGGTCAAAATTCCAATATTTATTACTTAGATAGTAAGCTGCTAGATAGGAGGAATGATCAACATTACAATTGAAGGGCAAAGAGAAAAAAGTTCACCATTGTTGCAGTCCAAAGAACTACACTTTTGATGCATCAGGATGGTGCAATAGCACAGTCATATGGTCAATGCTTGTTAATGGTGTCCTAAGAACAGAACAAATGACCTGCATGCAAATTTGTAGAGTAAAACTCCCTATGTCCATATTAAATCAAGATAGTAAAATTTCATAGAGATAAAACCATACCTTTAAAAGCACGCTACACTGAACTTGGGCTCCAGTAATAGTGTACACATCAACCTGGACTGTTAATTGAAAAACAAAGAGTATATATGAGGTTCAAAAAATCTTTAGCACATCAAAAAACAAAAGGAATTTATAGTCAGAATCTTGGTTCTCATTGCATCTAAAAACCTCAATAAAATTCAAGCAATTATAGAAAAAAATTGTTCAGTCATTTTCCAACACAAGCCCCTTACGGTTCAATGCTTTCTACGGCCATCCACCACTCATCATCATCATCCCTCACTTGATCCAGTTATAATTTCCAAATCAATCAAATAAAAACACACTAATTCAGAAAAGCAATCGTAATAAGTTTTCTGCAACCTGATGTAGCCTTGTAACAAAAGTGCAAGAATAAGTAATTTGAGCAAATCCTAGATAGCATATTTGTTAATGCTGAATCAGGAACGCACATTATGGTTTTCTAATGCTTTATTGGTTGATAAGAACTGAAGAATGTTACTATAATTTGTTGATTTTTCTCAATTTCAATCGAATGCTACAGACAGGTTAAACCTAAATATCCTCACCTCAACAAACACATGAAATGACTAACCAAATGGAGAATCAGACCATGAAGAAGCACGTTAGGCCAAAAAGACAACCAGATTAGGGTAGAATACATACCTGATTTATGTATATAAACTAGACCAAATTGAGAGAAATCGTGATGGAGACACGACGACGGGACAGCGTCTGACAATCGACGAAGCCACGGTGAAATTCGTAGAGAACTTGATGAAGGCGACCATGAAATCGGTAGAGAAATCGACGAAGGCGACCGTGAAATCGGTAGAGAAATCGACGAAGGCGACAGAGAAAGTCGAGGAGAGACTGGAGGTCTGGAGCGATGGGTTTTAAAAAGAACAGTATTTTCTAAGTAAATTTGATAAATAATTAAAACAAAGGCTTTAGGGAAGGTTTATAGAGTCGTCTCTAAAATTTGAACTTTTAGAGACTTTTAAAAAGCGTTGCTAAAGCCTTTCCCTATGTTTTTAGAGAAGCTTTTCACAAAAAGCGTTTCTAAATCTTTTAGAGACAATTTTGGTAATGTATAATTTAACTTGAAATCTCTCTCTAAAACTCATCCTGTCTTCAGATACGCTTTTCAGTTTTGTTATTCAATTTCTTATCTAAAATGTATCTTTAGATACACTTCTAAAACCTTCTCTAAAAATTCCTTCTCTAAAACCCTCTTTTCTTGTAGTGGTGGAATGCCTCCGTTGATATTTTCCATGCTAAGTAAATTATCCTGTCGTATACATGGAAAACGAATTCTCATCTACACATCTTCAAGATTTCTTGAATTGATCCGCTTACTGTCAAAAACTAAAAGTGTTTGCTAGCCAATGTCGGATCCCCGGAGTCAAATGCCAGACTCGTTTTCGTCTTCTGGCGGGACTCACTGAGGGGTACAATGGTCTACCAACTATCATTCAAAACAAAACGATCCTCTCCCTACATTCTATAAAGCAAGTTCGATGCTCAACTTAGAGGAAACCCGACGAACTTAAAAGGGAGTCACCACTAATGCCATTGATACAATTCTCATGTTGTTTACCATTTCTTCTCGTCAGACTGATCCACCCTCTTCTTAGAATTCTCGTGGTCAGAATTCTTTTCACAGAGGCAACAACAAATAACTCACAGCATAGCCATGGTCATGGCGGCCGCGATAGAGAAAACAACAGACGTGGGTGAGGTCGTGGTAATCATGGGGGCACTCAACAACAACGCTTAGTTCACTTGAACTAAAGATCTCATACCAACTTGTACACCCCAAAAACTAGGACGACAAAGTTCCAAAGAAAAGTTAAGAACTTAGTATTGAATATCAAAATACGAGTTTTACCTAAAAAAGGAATAACTTACATCGGTAAAATACATGTGTAAATAATTGGTTTGAGGTTAACAACCTCCTAATCGAATCCTCAAAAGAACTAGACTACAATCGGATGTCACCTAAACCGACAAAAGATAAAATAACAATACACACCATCTCAAAATTTCCCCCAAAAACTCTCTAAAAGCGGCCGGTCAACATCCCAAACAACCCTACCACTATAACCTGAGATACATACCGACAAGAGACGCATGTTACGCATAAAGTCTAGTGATCAGCTTGAACATAACATAAGTAATCATGAATAGCAAGAAGATGACAACTTAACAAGTAATAGGTGTCATTTAGTCTTACTTATAAACCCACATATGCCATTGAGGGAAACTGTATCAACTAAGAGTGGCGGGAACACAAAACTATGTCTCTCATCGAATGTTATCGTATGGCACTTCTAGACATAGTGTCTAGGTACTAAAAGACCTCCAATTATGTTCACCTCAAGAGTAGATTGACCTTAGTGTCTATTCATAAGAATAACTCCTCAAGGCTCACACGTTTAGTGCCTACCTCCAAGGTAGCATCTCAAGCATAATGATTCTTAGTGCTTACCCTTCTAAGTATCACCTCATGAATCAACCTTCTTAGTGACTACTTGAAGAGTTCTTCCAATCATAGTTCTCAAGTGAGGGAACCTTTTCATCAAAGAGTTTGGGAATAACCCACACATCATAATTGAAGGTCAATAAAAAATCCATAACATTTGATCACAATCAATACGACTAAACTAATGCTAGACCCAAATTAGGTTAATGGTTCAACATAGCATGAATACCATAGAAACTTAGGCTCATAGGTCAAGTTTCATGTGATCTTCCTCAATAATAACCCCAATATAAAGTGAAAGGATATCATAGTAAATTTACTCAAAAATGCATACGACTGTCCCCAAAATAAAGACTTAAGACCAAATTTCCAAATGATAAAGTAATACTTGAAAAAAAGCTTGAAATGAAGATTAAGGTAAGCATTTTGGCATGTATCTAGTTTTACAAAGTGTTTAAAACTTGCATGCTAGGTTTTTGAAAAAAAACTTAAAAAACTTGACAAAACCCTAGATATGGAAGAAAGACTTGAAACTTTGATTTCCCCTTTAAGGCCTGCCTTAAATGATGCTCTAAGTGAAATATATGAAGGGAGAGAGAGAACGATGAGTAATAAAGGAAGAAAAGAAGAAATAACGAAGAACGAGGGAGAAAACGGTGCTGCAATATGGTCCTGGTGCGTGGCACAACTTACCATGGGGGTTTAGGGGCGCCCAAAGTCGCCCCGCACACTAGTGCCCTAGGAGAGTTTCCACACGACACATTCCGCATGACAAGCTGCATTGGCCACTGCCTACTTCTCCAATGACCAGCCTTCGACCGAATCACAACAACGCCTAAGGCATCTCTTGTAGCGACCAAGCTACAATGCTAAATGATTTTAGGTTGGGGGGTTGGGAGTAGGCAGCCTTTCGGGCAACAATTGGGCTCTCTTCTAGAAATGGTGGTGGCGTTTCATGACTTCTTCGGAATCGATGTGGATTCAAGTGATTAAAAACATCTTTAGAAATGATGAGCGGACATATTATATTATTTACAAACTTAAAGACAGCTTTAACCAATTGTAGGGAGCGTGGGGGAAATCTTAAAAGTGGGCATGGATTTAGAAAATTTTGGTATCCATATCGATCGATGACTTACTTTGGTGGGGGATGGCTTACTTTTGGTTGGACAAATGGCTTGGGAACTTTAGGCTTAGTGACAAATTATATTTGATGATTAAAATACATCTAACATTTTACTGATTTGTATTTGATATTGTATAATTTACCGTTTTTTATCTGCAGATGTGATGTGACAATAAGTTTTGTAATTTCTTGAAAAAGCCCAAGAGATGCAGTTATGGGTTCTGAGCCCAGATATATGAGTACAGCCACAGCCACAGGCACGTTAGAATCGAAGCCATGCCTGAATCCTTTCCTTACTGATAAATAATAAATGTCAACCACAAAGAATAAAATACAACATAAAAAGACAAAAAAAAAAAAAAAAAAAAAAAAAAAACTCACCAATTGAATTTTAAATGAAACACCATTTGTTAAAAAAGAATTTAAAAAACCAAAATTATTTAAATTAAAAAAAGAAAACAAAAATAAACCCTACTTTACAACATTCCAAACACATCTATAACACATTAAAATTAAAATTTCCTAACCAAACACATCTAGTCACTGGCTCGGCACGTGTCCTCCGAGACCGAAGGCGAGTCAGAAACCGAGTCCATCATCTCGTGACTCGGTGAGACCTCGATCCCACGCATTTCTTCGATCATTTTCAACACGTAACTCATCGTTGGCCGTTGATCGGGTGCACCAGCCGTACACGACATCGCGATCTGCAACAACCCCACCATTTCTTCTTCGATATCTTTATACCTCATGAGCTCCAAATCAAAGACCTCCGCGGTCCATTCTTCTCGAACCACCGACTGAACCCACCGCGGCAGGTCCACGGCTCCACCGTACCCGGTCCCACCGTTGTCCACCATGGACGGACACTTGCCCGTTAAAAGCTCCAATAACAAGACCCCGAAAGAGTAAACGTCGGATTTCTGAGTGGTTTTACGGACGTCCATTGTTAGTAGTTCGGGTGCACGATAGCCGTTGGATTTTGGGGCGGTGGTTGGCGGTGCAAAGGCGGAGAGGCCGAAGTCGGAGATGGCGGCATTGCCGGATTTATCGATTAGGATGTTTGTAGACTTGATGTTACCATGGGTGAGCTTAAGAGACCGGCTCGAGTGATGGATAAAGACTAGACCCCTGGCTGCACCTGCTGCAACCTTGAGCCTTGTGGTCCAGTCCAAAGGGGTTCTCCCTGGTCCTCTGTTTCCTGTTTTATGACACAAATATAAAAAGTAAAAAACCCACAAGAATTGTCTTTTTCATATCAGTGTACAACTCTGAAATGCATTGGGGTACAAGTCACTAACAGGGGTGAGCATAGAACAGGGTACCCGCCTTTGGAACCGGAACCGATCTGATTGGTTCCGGTTCCGGTTCTCATCTTTTTGGAACCGTTACGCGTTGGATACCCGCTACCCACCCCTTTTAAATAAAAAATATTTTATACATTTATAAATAACAAATAAAAACTCAAACTTTATAGTTTGTTTATGTAATAATTAATTTTTATCGGATTCGTTTTGATCATTTGTTATACTTATTACTTTAAGTCGGTATTTTGTAGTTTATAATTATATTTTTATTGTATACAATATAAAAAATTATAAAAAAAAGTTGAAACCAGGTACCCGGTACCGGAACCGGTTCTTATCGGTTCCGGTTACAAAATATAAGGAACCAGTGTTAGCGGTTCCGGTTCCATGGAAAATGGTCGGGTACCCGGTCACTAAAGCATCTGAAACTTTCACTCTAGGTGTAGTGTACAACTCACTTAAGCATGATTGGTGTAGAAAAAGATTTTGGTCATGGATGATGAATGGGAGGGTACAAGTAGTTAATGCATGAAGATATAATTGGGAAATGAGATGGTAAGAAAAGGAGGATGTTGATGGAAGAACATAAAAAGAAAAGAAACAGAGAGAAAAAGTGAGGGGTGTAAAAGGAAAACGACAGAAAGTTGGTGGGGGCAAAGCAGGTAAGAGATAAAAATAACAGATTGTGCAGTTCCCTAGATCAAGAGAAGTGGGGGCAACTTACTTTAGTTAGAAGTGTTGTCCTCTCTGTCTTTTTTATTATCTTCACCATGTGGTTATTATTTATATTTTCTCAACCCTTATTTTATTTTAATTAAATATCACATTTCAGTTTCACACTTCTAGTAGAAAACAAATTTACAGAATTTAATTTATGTCAGCCAAATTTACAATTAAATTATCAAACTGAATGTTTTCAAGAAGAAAACACTTTCTTTATCTTTCAGGACGAAGGTAAAGTTTCACCGTACATCTAATATGGTCCCTTTTTAGCTATAAATAATCATTTCAAAACCCATTAGGGTTTAATCCCCTTGGCATCACAGGAAGATTTATGAGACTATTAAAGCTTCAAGAAACTAATCCGATAAACTAAATGCAGATAATGATGAAATTTAAATGAAAAAAAATCACGTTTCGACAAAAACTAAAGCCGTATAAGAATGTAAAATAACCAAAAAAATATATTGAAAAATAAAAATAAAAATTAATAATTAATATTAATTAGGATTATAATTGAAAAAAAATGACAATAAGCTTCCAAAACTTGTGCTTTTAAAACCGTTTCTAAAAGTTACTGTTTAAAATCCAGACTTTAAAAGTTTAAAGACATTGTTTGTTTCTATTCTTAAAAAAATTGTACAACATAAAATAACTTAATATGAATTAAAAGATACATATAACTTATCTTATTGGGCAAATTATAACCATTTAACTTAAAATTGCCCTAATATAAGGAGGCAAACAAAAAGTGGAAGGAGCGGGAGAGTGTGTATATATTAAGGATAATTATGATGATTAGGCACTCTTAACTATGTTTCCTTTTTCTTTTTGTTTCTTTCACTAACTTTAATATTTCACCTTTTTTTACATTTTGACCGTTTCAACAAAATTTCAATTTATACATTAATTATTTTTTTATATTCTAAAAGTTAAAATAAATATTTATCTAAATATTGAAAAAGGAAATAGCATAGAGAAGGATTTAACGGTAAGAATTAGATACCGTGAAGAAGCCAGAACAAGTTGCCGTTAGACATGTAATCGTAGACCAATAACTTCTCATCCCTTGCGAAATAATATGCTTTCAAACTAACGACGTTAGGGTGCCGTAACCTCCCCAAAACCTCCATCTGTTGTTCAAACTCACGTTTACCACCAATCGCCGCCTCCTTCAGCCGCTTCACCGCCACCACATTGCCGTCGTCCAACACCGCCTTATACGCCGTCCCAAACCCTCCTTTACCTAACATCTCCGCCGATGCTCTTAACAAATCCTCCAGCTCAAACCTCCTTGCTCCTTCGAAAAAGACCATTCTACCCCTCTCGAATCCGGATTGGGCCGTCGGGTTCGGGTATGGGCTTGATGAATATACTATCTTCTCGCCTTCTAGAATCTGCGATGACGTGGATTTTCCGTTACCTGATTTTCCGGCAAAGTTCCGCCAGAAGTAACAGTAGAGAATCAACGATACTAACGCTAATACCAAAACATCTCCGACTATAATCGCTATGATTGCAACCGTACTTATCTTTCCATTGCCGCCGTGACGATTGCTTCCTGATTTTTTATGATCGTTAGGTAATGACGCCGTTGAAGGCATGGAGCTCGGAGACGATGATACGACGGTGTTAGCTGGTTTACCTAACGGCGAGGCTATTCCTGGTAGTTTTGGTTCCGTACAGTTGGAGAGCGGGAATCCGCATAAAATCTGGTTGTTTGAGAATGAGGATTCAGGGAAGCCGGAGAGTACGGTAGGTATTTCACCGGAAATCTGGTTGCCGGAGATATTGAAGTCTTGTAAATTTTGTAAGTTTAAGACAGCAATCGAACCTGAAAAGCTGTTCTCCTCGAGGCGTAAAGTCAATAGGTGATTCATACGGTTGATTGTGGCCGGAATCTCGCCGGAGAAGTTGTTATATGATAGATCAAGGCGGTATAGACGGAACAATGAAGGAAGCGACGGCGGAAACTCGCCAGAGATTTGGTTGTTGGATAGAAACAGTAGTTTGAGCGAGGTAAGGTTCGTGAGATCTGGAATTGGACCGGTGAAACGGTTACGTTTGAGAGATAGGATACGGAGCTCAGTGAGGGCGGTGAGTGAGTCGAAACTGCCTTGTAGGTCGAGGTCTTCGAGGACGAGTCTAGTGACTCGGTTGTGGAGGCAAGAAACGCCATAAAAGACGGAGGAGGTGCTACATGGATCGGAAGAGTAGTTCCAGGAGGTGAGCTTGTTTGATCCGTCGGAGGAAGCTTTGAATGCCATCAATGGCGCAAGGTCTGGGTAGTCGTTCGCCGGTGATGCAGCCTGGAGGAGCGGAAGGTGAAAGAGGAGGAGGAGGAATAAGAGAAAGTGTGTGAGATGCAGAAGTGGCGGCGATGGTGGTGGTGGTGGTACCGCCATCGTTGAGTGTGTGAGAGAGAGAGAGATAGTGGCGGTGGGAGGTGGAGCTGAGTCTGTACTGTGGAATGGAGTGCAGTGACGGGAAAAACGTGAACGTTAATGGCGATCATCTGGGTCAAATATACACTTATAACCCTCATATTTTGGTTAATTTTCCAAAACAACCCTCATATTTTCTGACAACAAAGATGACAGTTTTAGCCAATTTAAATACAAAATGTTTAGAAATAATAAAGATGATATTTGTAATCATATTTGATGTATAAATAATTTATAAATAAAAGTGTAAATGATACGAGACAACTCGCGAGCTATCCGAGATCGATTTGGTCAAAGTCCGGTCAACACTTGACTCGAATAGACTCAACTCGACATATTAACGAGTCAAGTCAAGTTACCCAATACTCGACTCGAAATCTTTGTAAGATACTTCCTTTTTTTATATATAATTAGTTTTAAAATATAATCAGTTTTTATAATATAATTGTAAAATATAATATAATAAAAACGTCTTATACTTTTAGATATTTGAATAAAGTTGTGCATTTTTTAAATATAAAAACTAATCAAATTTTTTTAATGGATTGGTGCGGAAAATAAAAGAGGGCGGCTCCTCTTCATCATATCATATTAGGCGCGGCTTTGTATGAGGCTCGTACTGCAGAGCAAGCGAAGAAAACGTAAGATCGTGCGCTAGCACTCCTGCAAGAAAACGGCCTAGCTAATCATAGTTATAAAAGACAAAAAAAGAATATAAAAGTGTTACTAAAGTTATCCCACATTGAAATAAAGATAATAAATAAAGAGTGAATGGTGATATAAAAAGAGAGTAAAGTGAATGGAGCTTGTAACTTTGTTTTTTTTTATGATGAAGTTTGAGATGCATCTTTTTAGTTTTATAAAATTTAAGAGAACGCCTTAAAGTTTTAAGATTTATAATAGAAACTCCTAAAATTTCAATAGTTGAGCTTGATTCGATTTCAAGCTTCAAATGAGTTCGAGCTCAAACTTGAGCTTGATTTGAGTTTCAAACGAGTCCAAGTTCGAGCTCGAGTTTGAAAAATTGCAATCGAGTTCAAGTCAAGTTTAGTTTTCAACTACTTGCAAGTTTTCGAGTTCGAGTTTGAGAAATCTCTATTATATTTCTAGTAAAATATATTGGTATTCAAACTCGACTCGCATCATTTACGCCTCTATTTATAAACTCTTAGAGCATCTCCAACAGCTTTGCTATAATAAAAAAAAAAAAGTTTTTTTCCTATAAACTTCTCCAACAGATTTGTATCTTATTTGCTATAATAGAAAAAGATTGAAATTTTTCCAAACTTAGAGAATTCTCTAAAACTTGATGGTAGGAGAGATAAATGATTATTTTATTCAATCCACCAATGAGATTAAATCTTTATTATTTTATAATAATTTTTTTTTTGTAAAAAGTCTATTAGGATAATAAATTTAAAAATATTATATTAATATAATTTGTATTAAAATCTTTAAAATAATAAATTTGTTGGAGTTGAATGTATTCCTTTTAAAGATTTTATCTTTTAGCTTTTTATTTTAAAAAAAATATAAAGAACCTATTGTAGATGCTCTTAACCTAAACTTATTTTTAACTCTACTTTTGAGTCAACACTTATTACCTTGTCCAACACTACCTATATATGAATGCCTCGTCAATAAATGGTCAAAGTCAAATCGCATAATAAAGTTGTACCAAATTTATGGGTTTTGTACCTATAATAATTGTACTTAATTTACGCATACAAGATCGTGAGATCCTAAAAATGTGTAATTACAGAAAAACCTTAGGTGTTTGGACATTTAGATCTTGTAAAACAGATTCATTTACAAATAAAACAACAAATATTAAATATTATATAGAAACTGTTACTTTTCGTAATTATAGTTTTTGGATCAGTTTATGTACACTGACTAATCCTATAAAGCGAATGAATGACATGAAGTTATAGCAAATGAACCTTCATGGTCATAAAGGCTTTGACAACGTCTGGATCCGAAATCAGGGTAGGTGAGATTTTCCACTACATCCGTCTGAGACTTAACCCGTGTATCACAACTCAAATGATTAAACTTGTTACATTATGTGTGTATATATTTTTATAGAGGTTAATAAATGATTAAATGTTTGATTATAATAAAATTTTAATTTTGTTTGGTACCTATTATTTTTATACGTTATATTTACAAATACACATACAATATTAACAAGATAAACTTATTTACAAGTAAATTCAAACGTTATTGCCATACCCAATTCATGGTTTGATGGTATCCATAACTACATTTATAACACTTCAAAAAGAAAAATTCTTGTAGTTTTTCTCTAATTAAACTTCAAAAAAGATACAACAAACTTTAAGAGCTAAAGTTTGGATTCGCTTTAATACTATGTATGGTTTTTCCATCTTTTAAAATATGCTAACGTAGTTGTACAATTTAAAGCAAAGTTCTAAATAACGTGAGGCGTGGCGTGGCGGCGAGGTCAAACCTTAAGCGTTAGAAGCCACGACGAGCCATTGCGTTTTTTAAGGCGTGTCTTATGACGACAAATTTGTATATTATATATATAATATTATACATATATAAATCTTTGTAATCTACTATCACTCAATGAGTTAATGATATTAAGTATTTTAAATTAAGTTATATATTAAAAACAAAAAATAAGACACTAAAAAAATAAGAAAAATCAAATATAGTATTAAAAAAATCACAGATTGGGCCATTGCATGCCACAGACATAACGTGGCGTCCGACACTAGCCTTACGCCACAGCACGGCATGACGACTGTCGTAACGAGTTTTTTGGAACATTGATTTAAAGTATGTTAATTATCATAGATGGACAAATTTAAACTTTTTGATGTCATTGTTGATTTTCAAAGTCAAAGCATGGAATTATTCATCTATGATGTGTGCGATTCTCCAAATGTTATTTTCAACTTTTGTCTTAATTAACCAACATTTTGATAACTTTAAATTAATCAACTCTTCTAAGTATATACTTTCTTCATTCGAAAATAAATATCTATATTTTTATTATAGTTTGTTTAAAAATAAGTATCTATTTTTTCTATTCTATTCTTAGTAATGAGGTAGATAAAATATCTCTTTCTTTCTTTATTATTAAAGATAAAATAGTTATCTAGTTAACCAAAAAATTGTAAAACTTATATATTTTAAGATTTTATACTTTTTCATTATAGACATTATTTATTTTGAGACGTACCAAATATTTACTCAAGTGTAGTACAGTAATGAAAATGACAACTTTTGATATCTACTCACTACTCTATACACATTTTTTGGAAAAAATAATAATTTTTTCAAACCATTTGAATGGTGGTTTGGACCATAAAAAAAGGTGGTTGTCTCCTCTTGTTTATAATTTTCTCGAAATTGACATTTTTACCTTGTAATTGGCCATCCCAAAGCATGAAAGCACCCACCAAGAAAACTCATACTATATTTTGCCTTTTCATTAAATACATTTAAATTTGGATTTACTATTAATAAAATATATACATAGTCCATAAACAATTCATTAATTTTATTAATCTGATAAAGTATCGTTTTGGTGAAATCATCTAAGAGCATCTCCAACAGTTAGGCTAAACTTTTTCTAAAATAACATATCAAAAATTAAAATTTTTAAAAAAATTTGTATCCAACTCCAACAGCTACTCTATTATAATAGAGAAAGTTAGTTTTTTTTCTATAAAGTGCTCCAACAGCGTTATTATATTTTTTGTTATTTTATGAGGAGTGCTAATGGCACCCCCTTATTAGGGATGTGTACAAATTTTTTTGTATTATTGTAGTATTGAGAATGTAAAAAGTTGATTTTGATATAGACGTGTGTGAGGATAAATTCGTTTGTGGGGTGCCATTAGCAACATTTAGAGTGCCATTAGAGCATCTTCAACAAATTCCCTAATAAATTTATAAAAATGAAGAACTAAATGTCAAAATCTCAAAAAAAAGTTACATTCATCTTCAATGGATTCCCCATTTTGGAGATTACATCATTGATTATAATATTGAATTCATCTAATAAAATATTATTTTTCTTTCTAGATATTTATTTTCAAAGTCTCTTATTGGTTTCTCTTATTTGGTAATCATTTTTGGAGTAATCTCCATATTTGGAGAAAAACTTATTCCCTCTCATACTTTCTCCATTTTGGAGATAGTTTTGGGGAAGTTATTGGAACAAAAAATTGTCTCAAAATCCCCATTTTCTCCATTTTGGAGAAGCTTTTGGAGATGCTCTTAGCCTCCCCCTTAGAGATTTGGGGATAAATATCAAAAATCCCTAAACTATATGAGAAAAACATTATTTTAATATATACAACCGATCAAAATTATTGAAATTAAATTGTAGAAGAGAAACTAATATTTTATTAAATTTATTGAATATTTTAATAATATAAGTAATGATGGATTTTCTACAATAGAAAAGCTGTTGGAGTTGGAAAAATTGTTTTGATCGGTCATATGTTCAATATGTAGGAATATTAATGGATTGTTTATTAATTTTTTCATTAAATCATGTATGATTAAAATTGTTTGTGTATTTTAATCTCTATGAATTAAAAATAAAGTTTTTGGAAGAGTTTTTTTCATAAATAAAAATGGTGTATTTTTTTATTGGGAGGGATAAGTTTTAGCATTTTGCATAAACTCCCTTAGTTGCATTGTATAAATCTTTTTTTTTATATATTATTAAGTCACTACAAACAATTATGTATAGTTGACCGAATAAGTTTTAAACCTTATTAAACTCATTAAGTTGCTACCAAACACACCCTACCTTTTCATGACTCATGAGAGTCATCTTGTAGGCCAATTTGATTGAAAGATTTGAAAAAACATTGTGACATGGATATAAGTAAGTGAAACTTTAATGGCATAGATGTAAGGAACAAGAATCTTAACATACCTTGGCATGAAAACTTTAAATATTAAACATAGAAAACACATAACCTTAACTAATTAACACTAGACTTGTAGCTACTAGTTAAGGCCTGTGGGGAATGAGGCTAGATAACCCATTTACCCAGGATCGAATCCAGGCGCAAACAACTTATGGCCATTGAGGAATTATTTCAGGGCTGCATGCTTTAGCAGCTGGTGATCTGGTTTTAAAGTTGGGGGCTTGAAACGTCTTCTCTGCCGTGGCTATCGTCTTAGGCCTTCTTCTCTCTCTAAGGGTTTGGCTTTCTGGTATTTTTTTGCTACTTGAGTTGTTATCTTTCCTCTTTGTTGTAGCTGTTTTTTGGGTTTGCGTTGACTCTCTTGTATAGTTGGTTTTTTAGCTTCTTGCTAAATTTCGAGTAAAGCTCGGGGTCTCAAGGCTGGGGTATTGGCTTTGCCGAAGCTTTAGTTCTCGTGTTTTCTTTCCTCTAGCCTTTCAAAATTTTTTTTTGTCAGAGATTAGTTTAGACAAATGTCTAGAATACCATTTTAAAAAAAAAGATCTTAATATACATGAATATATCTTAAGACAAATTATTTTACATATTTTAACATGAAAACATTAAACCTTAACATACTTTATCATTCAATTTTAGAAATAAAACGTTAAAATGAAATAGAAGTCGTGAAATTCATAATTTCAATCAAAACTAAATTATTGCATATCTCTAAGAAATTAATTACACATGCAAGTTTGCGTATGTTGCCCTATATATAAATAGAATTTGTATTGTCACTTTCAATCATTAAATAAATATAACATATGTGGTTTTGTTTGTTTAAAATCAAAAAGTTTCAATAATAACTAATGCATTAATAAGCATTGGAAATCTTATAAATGATAATATAATATAATATAATATTGATAAATTAATAATTTTACTTATATTTTTGTTTGTCCCTAAACATTAAATTGGATGTTTTTAAAATTTCAATCTTCATTAAACATTTTAATAGAATACTTGATAAAAAGAATTAAGTTTGTAAGATCAGAAAACTACGTACCATACCTAAATTGTTTATTATAAGTTGTTAGGATCAAATTGAACGACCTAACACATTACTAATATTTTTGCCTACGGATTTTTCCTGAAAAATACTTCGCTAAAGAGAGATTCGTAAAAAGACCGTCACAAAAGTTGGTGGAAAAATTGTTGGTGGATAATTCAAATCAGTGACAAATTATCCGGGTATTCTCTAGGGGCCCGTTTGGTTGGATGGATTTGAAGGGATTTGGAGGGATTGTGATTTCAATCCAATCCATTGTATTGGGGATAGTTATCAGATTACTGACATGACGACTTATTTGACTGCAGTGTTTGACATAAATATTAAGATATAGTACAATTTAATTTCAAGAAAATCACCAGAGTTTGCACTGGGAATGACTTATTTGAAATCCCAATACCTCCAAATCCCTCTAACAAAACGGGCCCTAGGTAATTTGTTGGCATTTTCTTGAAAAACATCAAATTCTACCTAACTATTGATATTTTTTAGGTGATCCATCGGTATATAATCGACGGAAATTTTCTTTGATGGAAAGTCATTTTTTTGGCAAGTGTTTTTCAACAAAGTTAGACAACTTAATAAAAACAAAATAAAAATCACCCTATTAACCTATTTATAATGTGTTTATATTCTAAGAAGACTAATAAAATGGTTCACTTTTTGTGTCATATTATCCAACTTCGCGGGTAAAACTTGTTCTGTTATCTAATTTCATTCTAACAATTTACTATAATACATTTATACAGAACAAACAACTTTTAGTCCTACAAATTTAAATGCTTATGTTAATTACTCTGTTATGATGTCTGTATATCTTAAAAATGATCTATTTTATAGTTCGATCCAAACCACAAGGATTGTGGCGTACTGGTTGAGGCCCTGGGGATGTGGTGGAATATCTCATCTGTCCAGAGTTCGAATCCAGACGCACACAACAATTATGACCATTGAGTTTATTAAGGCTGATGTATTGCAGTCACAATTTGCCTGGATTAGTCCATACATAGTGTAGGATACCCTTTAAAAAAACATAGTGAATTAGTTACTCGCTAAATTTACAAAATAATTTTTTAAGCACACAAGTCTCATTGTCATGTAACCTATAATCGACATTATTTGTAAAAATGACAAATTGCATGATTTAATTAAAATTTAAATAAAAATAATTAAATAATACTTTCGGGATCTTAATGTTATGGAGCTTGTACTATAAAATAATATATGTTTGAACCAACTTATGAATATTTGAACCAACAATAGTTGTTGTAATAACTCCAAATCGAGTAGGGAGGTGTCATTTCCTACTTTCTATATATGTTGTAGAAGTCGGAATAATATGAGAGTACACACAACCGATCAACTAATGAACTGAGATGCGATGATGTTAGACGTCTTACCCACCAAGTAAAGACACCCTTCCATAATTAATGGAAAGGACAACGAACAATTGATGAAGCAATGGCCGATGGTTTAGAACTCATTACCACAATATAGACAATGGAGAGAATGGCGATCAACACCTTTATTGTGAAGAATCGAATTAAACGGAACTCTTCTAAGCTGACATATAAAAAACACAAACCTTCTTTGGAATTAAAGCACACCATTGTGTAGGGATAATATACTTCAGATTCCGCAATAATTTATCTTCGACCATATGCCTAACAGCCTTAAACGTAAAAGACTCCAACCAACAAGTCAAACCTATACATCCCTCTCAATAGCTCTCGAAGAAACATTCTGGATCAAAGCACGTAACTCCTCTAACCCACCAACCAATTTCCCTCTAGGTTCTCGAACACACCCCACAACTTTTTTCAAGAATCATCCCGTCTTAACGCTCTAATTTTCCACCAAAGGCTCTAGAGGTGAACATGGTACGGTACCGTATTTTTTTTTCAAATACCGTGTACTAACCAATTATAATCGGTATGCAAAGTTTTATACCATGTACCAACCAACTATACTTGGTACCAACTAAATCAGTACTAACTTTTTTCGGTTGGTACATGTTGGTACGGTATTGTACCAACTAAAGGTTAAAGTTACAAATTTATTTATCTTAACATCTTTGGCAACTAGATTTAGATGCACAAAAACTATCGAGTATCCAAATAACGCGGAAGTGGGGTATCACTTATTACTACATATACAAACATTCAAATAATTTTATAATATAACAATTTATTAATAATATAATACAAACGACAATTAAGAAGCGACGACAGACAATGGAACTGGGAATAAGTTCTTAAAGTTATTACGATTGAGCGAATGAATTCAATCAAGTTCTATATATCCCTCCATATCATAATTTAGTTAGCAAAACTCTAACTAAAAATATTTAAAATTTAAAATCAAAACAATACTAAACTTCAATTAATAAATAATTAAAAAATATATGTCGGTACGGTATGGTATTACCGTGGTACACGACTTCTAATATCACGTGTCAACTAAGTTTAGATAGTTGGTACGGTGCTAGGCAACAATTAAGTCAGTACCAATTGAATTGGTACGATTGATATATGAATTGGTTGGTTTGTCACGATACAAAATTGACACCCTAAAAGGCCTCTTTCTCCACTTCCAACCTAAAAAGCCTAGGGAATTACTCAACCACTTATCTCTCCAAAAAGAAGTATCCCCCCATTGCCAATCCTTTTACCCAAAGACCCAATAAAATGAAACACACAAACTCTCTAAGTCCATCCCCACTCTCATGATCCCTTCCTACGCACCAACCAAACCAACCCAGTCCCTAAGTTACGATCTGGGAGGCTCAAACTCCCCATCCCCCATCTTCATTGTATGTAGTTTTAATTACATCAAATCAGTGGTGGATCCAAGATTTTTGTTCGTTGGGGTCTCATTAAGCAAGACTAAAGGAGCGTAAAGTCACCCGATATGTTTCGGGAAATTTTTAAAGTTTTTTAGTTGATTTCAAAGGCTTTTCTTAGTGTTTTTGTCGATTTTGAAGGATTTTCTTAGTGTTTTTGTCGATTTTGAAGGATTTTCTTAGTGTTTTTGTCAATTTCGAAGTATTTTTTCGATTTTTTTATTGATTTCAAGAGACCTTTTTAGTGTTTTTGTCAATCACCGACATTACGGGGTCCCTTGGAAAATTTTACTTGAGGGAACTAAGGCTAAATACATTGTTTTTTATATTTTTTATATTTTTTAAACTATATAACTTTTTTTAAACAATTGAATGGGGTCCTTGGATGCCCCTCCCCCCTAGTGTTTTTGTCAATCACCGACAATACGGGGTCCCTTGGAAAATTTTACTGGAGGGAATTAAGGCTAAATACATTGTTTTTTATATTTTTTACACTATATAATTTTTTTAAACAATTGAATGGGGTCCTTGGACGCGCCCCCTTTATAAAGCTACCTCCACCACTGCCTCAAACCACAACCCCATGATTTCTACCCGTAAATCTCCACCACTGTTTATCGAGATGACTCCAATTTGGCACCCGTAAACTGTCCACTTGACCTAAATCCATTTCCGAAGAAAATCATCCCCCCTCCCCCAATATATATATATATATATATATAGAGAGAGAGAGAGAGAGAGGGGCAGAGTTGGGATCACGTGATACCACCTGTTTCCGTGAGACCCGTGAGACCACCCTTTTACACTTGAAATTTCACAGCAAAAACATTGTGAAGGTAAAAAAAATATGATGGGTTCATGTGAGACCAATCTGTTTCCGTGAGACCCGTCGGAGACCCGTGAAACCAATGTTTTACTCTTGAAAACTTCACAGCAAAAACACTGTAGGTTACTTTCATAGAAAAAATACTTTAAAGATTCATATTTTTTTTTTTTTTTACCTTTATAGTGTTTTTGCTGTGAAGTTTCAAGTGTAAAAGGGTGGTCTCACGGGTCTCACAGAAACAGGATGGTCTCACGTGATCCCAAGTCTATAGAGGCATCTTCTTGTGTTAACCAAAGAATTTGTGTTAAACATGTTAACCAAAACCAACCAATAGGAAAATTCCATTAATTATGAAATTGAATAAATTAATTATATTTAGCAGGAGTAATTTCGTATTTTAGTAATTTGTATGTATAATTTTTATTTAATTAATTTATTATATAACTAATACATTCTTTAAATTTAGCATAGTTAAGTATGAAAATATATCTCTAATTATCTTTACTGATTAAATCATTCTATTAAAATTTTCGATTTCTGCAGGATTCATGAACGAATAAGGATTCGACATATTGGTCCACAACATTAACGATCTTCCTAATAAACAA
Organism: Silybum marianum; assembly: GCA_036898165.1. Lineage (NCBI taxonomy): Eukaryota > Viridiplantae > Streptophyta > Magnoliopsida > Asterales > Asteraceae > Silybum > Silybum marianum. Next base: position 15,314,260 of record CM072537.1, on the reverse strand, counting down.
AGCCAAGATGAATAAGTTTGTTATACGTTTCCGTCGTCCAACGAAATATATGTTTCTGAAGTAGTCGATGATGTTAAGAAACCTGCCAATGGATGCACCGAAGAGCAATTTAACGATGATGATGAAAGCCAAGAACACAAATTCCAGCGTCTGAAAGAAATGTAAAGAAACTGTTAATGGTCGATAGTGTTCACTTGTGAATATCATGTTCACAACTGAACATTCATACTTGTCCACAAATGCAGAAACGTATCATACATAAACTCTAAGTATTAATAAAACATTCTTACTTTTCACTTATGAACAGTTTAGTAATTAATTTTCTTATAGGTTTGTGAATCATCAAGTTGTTCATTTATCAATTTAACGGTGTTCATTTGATATTCATAGATTTTTTTACGTTTATGAAACTTGTTCAGTTATAAGACCCTCCAGAAAAGCCCTCTTACGTTTATGAAATATTATGAAACTTGTAAAATTGGGTTCATAAGTGAACTGAGTTCATAAGCGAACTGAGTTCATAAGCGAACTGAGTTCATAAGCGAACTGGTAATGAACTATCAATACGTTCCGTAATGATCAAATAAATTACATATTCAAATTTGCTACCATTCACTAGTGTACAATTAAATTTTAGAAGCATATGTAAAGAAGCCAAGTTAGACTAAATGTTCAGTGATGAACTAATAATATGTTCAGTAGTGATCAAATAAACTACGGATTCAAAGAGCTCGTTTACTAGTGAACAATCAAATTGCAGAGGCATATGTAAATAGTCATAATTAGACTACTGCATTTTATCAGACCCGTTCACTATTGAACAATCAAATTGCATATGCATATGTAAATAGTACAAATTAGACTACTGTATTTTATCAAACTCGTTCACTAGTGAACAATAATTTTTTTTTTTTGCATAATCGGATTTTTTTTGTTCAATTATTTTTTTTGTTCGATTCAAACTATAATTGAATTTCCAGAAATTTACCAACAATCATCCCATCAAAATAGGAGTTGATTGACTTATTCAATGGTGATGGAGATAATTTGGGAAGAAGATTGTTTCCAATTTTGAATTGTAATATCTTTTTACCTTATTACCCTTGTTCACTAATGTTCATCCTTTTTCAAACCCAATTTTACATGATTTAATTACAAAATTGCCACAACCATATTTCATTCGTTGATCAAATAGATTAATAGTCCAGATTGATTAACAAAGTTAACACAAATAAATGAGTTAACACTTGAAGGGGCCTCTATATATATATATATAGAGAGAGAGAGAGAGAGGGAGGGAGGGAGGTTCAAGAGAAAATACTAAAAAAAGAGAAACCGAAGAACAACCTGGGTGGCTTCCATGTGGATGGTATGCATTAATACATATCGGTAACTTGTAACATGTATTAATGAATATTCATCAATGCATCTGTAATGATAGATGCATTGATGCATAGGAACAAAAATTACCGGTATGCATTAGTGCATACCGTCCACATGGAAGCCTTGTAGGGTGTTCTTCAGTTTTCTCTTTTTTAACGTTTTCCCTTGAACCTCCCTTTCTCTCGCTCTCTCTCTCTCTCTCTATATATATATATGTATACATATATATATATATAGAAGAGATCTCTCTCTATATATATATAGAGAGAGAGAGAGATAGAGGTTGGTTCATTTATAAACTTTGACAAATCAATATAAAAAATAAAAAAATTCATGATTTTTTTTCATCAAATGTTATGATTTAAGATATTATTGCACATATGTTTGTTTCACCTTGTGAAAAAATTGCATGTGAAACTTTTACATTATGAAACAAACACATATGAAACTTTTCATAAAAAATACATGAGAAACTTTCAACTTATGAAAAACAAATACACGTGAAACTTTTACATTATGAATCAAACATATGTGCAATAATATCTTAAATCATAGCATTTGATGAAAAAAATTCATGAAAAAAAATTATTTTTATATTGATTTGCCAAAGTTTCTATAGTTTCTATCATTTGTTTAGTTTCCAAATGAACCAACTATATATATATATATATATATATATATATATATCCTCACATTTTCACTAATTTTTATAAAAAAGGGGGAAAAGATATAGTGCAAGAATACCCAAGACTAAATTTAGAAGAGTTAAAGTCCGCCGAACGAAAGGTTACAAATCCTCTAAATAGAATGCTTAGATTTTAATCTTTCAAGAATTTGATTCCAAGCTTCAACCTTGTCCATATTTCTTTCCGCTGATAAAACCAAGATAAGTAAAAGAAAGAAATTTTAAGCTACATCCCATATTATTGGCCATCTACAAAACCTCCCTATGAAACACCCTCACTCCAAACAATTTGCTTGTAGGCACGTTAATTTTGAGATCTGAAGCCATTTGTAAGCAATTAAGAATACTCATAAAATTTCTAGTATTGATTGTATCACATTTGTTGAAGAAACTTGTGTCGTCCTCGAATTAGAGACGATAAACACAAACTTCGTTTCAACCAACCATGATTCCTTTGAAGACCCTCGTTGAAGAAAATATTCATGCATCACCATTGAGCCCTGCTGCCGCAATTAAGAAGGAAAAAAGAAGATAGAGGCTTACCTCGGCGTACACCTTTTTGAATTTTGAACTCCGAAGTCAGTGAACCATTAACTAGGATGGAAACTTGTGGAGAGCTTAAGCAAGTCCCAATATACCGATAGACATGAAAACGGGGTGAGGATTGGGAGGGGGATGCAATTCTCGACCTGACCCCGACCCCAGTTTCACTACTTCATCCGCAGCCCTGGACATGGTCCTCGAAGGGTTTGGGGAATCATCTCCTCATCACTTTTTGTTGGGCCTATCCCCAGTCTATCCACGGTTCAAGAAAAAATGGTAAAAATGGTTGAAAATATAATATAATATATAAAAAACATACAATTTTAATTAATATATATGCATAGAAGGTTTGGGGAAGGTTGAGGAATGCATTACCGACCCCGACTTTTGACATATCAGGGATCCCCGATACTCATTTTTTCCCGGGGAATCCCAACCTTGAACAGGCAGGTGAATTGGGTTCCTCAACGGGTCAGGGAAAATCACAATGCCTATCCATCGACACCATTTCCAACGAAAACCCATTTGCGTTATAATGTCCCAGAGATAACCCCAATTAATGTAATCAAAGGCTTTTTCAAAATCAACTTTAAAAATTGTTGACCTCGTTGTATTCATGCTAGGAAAATCCAAACAAGTATCCGCAATTCATTCCCCATCTAATATGAATCTTCCCTCCAAAAAGGCGTTTTGTTTGTTGGGATAGATCACCGTGCCTATCGACCCGACACCATTTCCCATCAAAACCCATTTAATCTATGATGTCCTGAAGATAACCCTAGTTAATGCAATCAAAGGATTTTTCGTAATCAACTTTAAAAATTACTGACCTCTTCATATTCTTTCTAGCAGAAGCCAAAAAAGTATCCATAATTAATACCCTATCCGGTATCGACCTGCCCTTCAAAAAGGCATTTTGTTTTTAGTCAATTGGCTTCCTGATTACTTTCTTGAGCTGTTCAACCAAAGTTTTTTGCAATAATTTTACAAAGCTCCTAATTAACTGATAGGTCTAAAGTTCCCGAATGAACCAAATTCGCTATCTTCAGAGTAAGCGTAATGAAATAGGCGCTGCAACCAAAACTAAAAGATTCATTTTCCCAAAAATCACCCATAACTTCCTTGATCATATCCTTGAAAATAGGCTAAAACTTCTTATTGAATTTAAAATGGAAACTATCGGGCTCGGGAGCTTTTGAACACCCACAAACTTCACCGCATTCCAAACATGCTTGAAATAGTTACTTCAAAGATTTGGTCTCTTGCCCAAGTCGTCACAAAATCGAGAGAAAAAAATAGTATTGAACCGCCTTTTTCATTCAACCCGGATCTTCACACCAAATGCCATTCACCCTTATCCTACAAATGTTTTTGTTGAGCTTCCTTTGAAAGGCGTATGAGTTTTTTGGAGTTTTCATCCTCCTCCAAAATCCATTTAGGCCTCACCTTTTGCCCAAGGAAGATCGACCTTTTCTCTTCAAGATTTGATCAATGCATGAGCACGAGTCTTTTTTGCATTCCTTAATTTCTACTTCCAATAAGCCTCTTGATTCTGCTTCCACTTTTAGTTTGCAAGCGGTGTTCTTTCCTCAAAATATCATACTTAAATGATGTAATTTTATCGTTTGTTAATAAATCACCGGTTAGAATTCATTTCATACTTAGATTTTGGACAAATTTAAGTATGTAATGAATTCTAACCGGTGACTTATTATCAAACGATAAAATTTAAACTTTTAACCTCTAGAAAAACTCACATTTTAAATGAAATAAATTAAAAAAAGAATTACTTTATGATATAAACTTTTCGTTTGTAGGAGTTAGAAACTTAATAATGAGTCAAAAAGGACAAAAGAGAAAGGAGTATGTGCTGAAAAGCTAATTATATATTATTACTCCATGATTTAATATTTTATGTCAAGTGGTAAATAATGTGATGCATAACTTTAATGGTCATGTCTCCAACATGGGGTTACCAAATACCAACACATTTTAATTCCATGTGCTTTTCCGATACATATAATAAATCAAATGTGGCACCTTTACTTATAATATTTTATACATATACTGTAATAAAAGTTAGCTTATGCTATGCTTAAATAATATGTTTAATTTATAAGACTTAATTTTAGAAGGCCAAACCATAAAACTTGTTGGACGTTTTAACAAGTTTTTTATGATGCCTTTAAAGTAGAGTCACGTATTGATTATTTTGTACAATACTATTTGAAAAAGTAGGGATGGGATCAGTACCGGAACCGGTTGGTACTGATTTTTTATGGGACTCAAAACTAGAACCAAAAACCCAACCGTATACTCTCAAAACTAGAACAAGTTTAGTACCGGTTCGGTCTCTGTTTTGGAAAAAAAAATCGGTACTAGGACCACTTAGGACCGAATATTAAGTGGGTTAAGAAACAATCAAAAGTTCATAATGCTTCAAATATGTATTAAAACCAATCGCAAAAGTCCAACAAAAAAAATACACAACGTTTGAAAATCTCTTAGATGTGTATCAAATTGGAGAAGATATGAATAGTTATGGAGAAGGCATGGTTAATTCAGGAGAAAATCTAGATAGTTTAGAAGAAAATATGGTTAGTTTAGGAGAAGATATGGATAATTTAGGAGAAAATGAGACGAAATTTCAATAGTCATGTGTCCCACTTAAATTCCGGCTCGGCTCGGTTTTTCCGTGAAACTCTTGGAACCGAGAACCGCAAAACCGAATCTCGAATTTGTTGTAAAATCGGAACCGATAACCGAACCGATAAAGAACCAGTTATCTAGAGTTAACATACACGACACATCCAGGAATTTTGGAAGGGTATTCTGACGCCAGTTGGATAGATCACTCTAGAGATTCAAAATCCACAAGTGGGTGGATTTATACTATTGCTGGTGGGGCAATTTCTTGGGCAAGCAAGAAACAATCGTGTATAGCCCATTCGACTATGGAAGCCAAACTTATTGCACTAGCTGCCACGTGCAAAGAGGCTGAATGGATTAGAGATCTATTAACAAATATTCATCTGTGGCCTCGACCAACCCCTTCTATTCCCATATATTGTGACAGTGAGGCCACACTATCAAAAGTATACAATGTCGTGTATAATGGGAAGTCGCGACACATAGGTCTCCAACACAATTTCGTGAGACAATTAATTGATGATGGTACCATAAGTATTGTGTATGTCAAGTCTTGTGGGAACTTGGCTGATCCGCTAACCAAGCCTCTGACGAGAGACTTAGTACGATCAACTACTAGAGATATGGGTCTGAAACCACGTAGAATCAATTAGTGATGGAAACCCAACTTGGATTTACTGCTCCTATCTACCAAGTTTAAAGGGTAACAACAAGTCACTAATTGATAGAAGGTACTATCGAATGATAGATCCATGTAAGGTAAAAGATAGTACGACGTTGCCGAGAATAAAGTTGAGTTAAAACTCTTAACAAAATTTAGAGGCATCTTAGCAACAAAGATGTTATAGAACTTTGCCTATATGACTGAGAGGTGGTGCCGCCTCAAATGAAGAATAGTGGTTCTTCTTCTAAAAAGGTCATGAAATAGGATTTAGCGCATGGCCTTAATTCACGCTCAGTGATTTTGTGATGAACGTACAGGAAAACCTTCTTTGGATTTGCCCAAGATCTTTGGAATACATTTATTTCTTGCAGGTGTGGCTGAGAAAGCAAGAAAGCTAGGTGATGTGTGTAAGTAAGCCGAAGTGATCTTAAGGTTCAAGGTTTAAATCCTAAGGATACCATTGAACTGACCCCTCCTTGCTTACTTATATAAAATTTGGTTTAATCTAGTGACACCATTGTGACATCATCTACTATGAATGTCAGAAAGCTTTCCAACCTGGTAGGGGATTGTTGGAAATAATATAAGGTTGGAAAATTTTCTTCCTCCCACATTTGAAGGAAGACATAAGTTAGAGTGCCTCATAAGGCTTTCCCTCCAATGGGCCTTGAACTAGTTGATGGGCTAATGGTTGGGGTTGTGGATGGTAGGTCCAACGCACACGTGCGCGTGGCCGTGGCCGATGACGCGGACTGGAGCGCGGGAATTCGCGGAGTGGCGCGAGCTCCAGAGTATTTTTTACTGAAAATTTCAAGAGAGTTGATCAGTTCAACAGATAATCACCACGTTTTTCATTTTATCAGATTTGACTAAGTCTTTCTGTTAGTTACTGATATTTTCGAAAATAATAAACTTTGTTATTTATTATAAATGAAAAACGTGGGATATAGTTGGAGACTGAGTCTCAACAACTTTTGCGAGTCTTGGGGACGAAGCATGGGAGGGCTGTTAGGGTTTAACCAGTATAAATACTGGTTTAAACCCTCCCCATTCGACACACAGAACATAGACTCTCTACTCTCTTTCTCGCAGCCTACCTTCTGCCATCATTTTCCAGCCTCATTTCTGCATCGTTTTTGCTGTTGTTCGGCTTCATTGCTGTTGAAACACGAACACAAGTCTGCATTCAATCCTGGGGCTTTGCGGCTTCCATACTCACAGCAAATAGAGTGCCGTATAAAACCTTAAAGGACAGGTTATATACAACCGTGCAGTCTTTTCTTCTTCTCCGAATTAATCAAAAGGTTAGACTCTTTAATTTTATGTCAAGTGTTTAATTTTAGTTCACTGAGTGAATGATCTTTTTCTACTCCTTTCTTTAAATTATATCTATCGCGAAGGATAGGTATAAACCTTGGGAACATCACAATTGGGTTTCGAATTTCCGAATTATTATTGGACTATTGTAACGATTAAAGTATAAATCTTGGTTCACCATTTAATAAAGTTTCAAATTTTATATATATAAAGCTTAAACCTTTTTACATACAGATTTGATCTTTTTACAGTTTCTAATCTGAATTTATATTTATTCAACAATCTTTAAGGTTTTATATCAATGGATTCCGTTAACTTTCGTCTCTTGAACCAAGATCTCATGAAGTTGAAAAAGTTTGATGGAACCTCCTGCACTCGCTGGCTGACAAGGTCAAGTTTATGCTAATGGTCCTCAACCTCTATTGGGTTTTGGATCCCAAACTTGAACCCATTCCTGAAAACCCGGTTCCCGAGTCTGGGAAAGAACCAGATAAAAAGTTGATAGCCGATCTAGACAGACAAAGGTTCCTCCGCAAGAGGCTGAAACCTTGGCTTGTGGTCATATCAAGAACACATTGTCCGATCGGCTGTTCAACCTTTATACACCGGTTACGTGCCCTCGTGAATTATGGAAAGCACTTGAATATAAGTATAAGTCACAAGAAGACGGTACCAACAAGTTTCTTGTGTCCTAATTCTTACGTTTTCAAATGGTAGATGACAAACCCATTTTAGAACAAGTTCATGAAATTCAGGTTTTAGTTAATAGACTCAAGATGCTTTCCATAGTAATTCCTGAAACTTTCCAAGTTGGAGCAATTACAGATAAATTGCCCCCATCCTGGAAAGATTTCTCTAAGAGAATGATGCATAAATCTGAAGACTACTCTATGGAAGATTTATGCAAGCATTTAAGAATTGAGAAAGAGGCACGTAATCGGGACAAAAGATGAAAGTCCATACTGAGTGCTAACAGCGTGCAGGCTGTAGCGAAAGGAAAGAGCAAGTTTGGAGGTCCAAAACAGAAATAGAATGGCCCACAAAAGAAAAGCTTAAAAAAACCGGGCCAATCCAGTTCTGGTCAACCTATCAAAAGGATCGAAAAGTGCCATGTCTATGGAGAGACGGGGCACTATGCTTGGGAATGCAAGCAAAGGAAGTCCGATCCATCTATTGCCAATTATGTTGAAGAAATCCGACACCATGTGGCAAGTCTTCATATGGAAGAGATTGATATGGTATCTGATGCCGCCACTAGAGTTGTAGCGGGGAGAGGAGGTTGGTTTATGGACACTGGGGCTACTGTCCATGTTTGTCCGGACATATCCTAGTTCATTGATTACGGACCGGTGAGAGAAGGAAGACAAGTGGTTGTAGCAAACAACGGCCGTGCTGACGTCGTTGGGATTGGAAAAGTGCCACTAAAATTCACATCGGGCAAGACTGTCACTCTCCAAAATGTTCTTCATGTCCCCTCTTTAAATAAGAGCCTTATTTCGGCAAACAAACTCGACAACAACGGGTTTGGCTTAAATATCGAATCTGGGAAACTCATTATTTATAAGAGGCGATCTTATATTGGTAAGGGATACAATACCTATAGTTTGTATCGCCTTAATCTGAAAGAGAATGAAGATGTGAATGCTGTGTGGTCCGTGAATGCGTTGGAAGCCGGACCTAGTAGCTCAGTGGGTAGCAATGTGTTAGCAATTTCTGATGATGTATCTGTTTTTGATTTGATTTCCAATGTTGATGTAATTGCAAATGATGATTCTAATAAAATTAAATATTTGAATTATTTTGTTGCGTCTATTTCTTTATGGCATAAACGTTTATCTCATACAAATGTGAAAAATATTGAAAAGATGCAAAATAAAGGATTAATTAAAATTGACAACAAAGATTTTGGAAAATGTGAAACTTGTGTAAAATCAAAATTTACTAAGAAACCTTTTCCAAGTGTTAAAAGAAATACATCAATTTTAGAGTTAATTCATTCCGACATCTGCGAATTAAATGGAATGCTTACCCGTTGAGGTAAAATATATTTCATTACATTCTGCGATGACTTCAGCCTATATTTATATATTTATCATTTACACTCAAAAGACGAAGTTTTTGAGGCATTTAAAATTTATAAAGCTGAAGTGGAAAATCAACTCGAGAAACGAATCAAAATACTACGATCAGATAGAGGTGGTGAATACTTTAATCGAGAGTTTGATGCATTCTGCGAAGAGAATGGAATCAAACATGAACGTACCTCACATTTCACCCCACAACAAAATGGTTTGGCGGAAAGAAAGAATCGAACCCTTGTTGAGATGGTCAACTGTATGTTAAACCAATCGGGTCTGCCAAATAATTTATGGGGAGAAGCCCTACTCACTGCTTGTCATATCCACAACCGAATCACTAGTCGTGTGATTCCAAGTAGTCCTTATGAATTACGGAAAGGAAGGAAACCAAATCTTGACCATTTTAGAGTCTGGGGGTGTATTGCCTACTATCGGACCCCTGATCCTAAAAGATCCAAACTGGGAGCCCGTGCTATTAAAAGCATATTCGCTGGATATGCTAGAAATAACAATGCTTACAGATTATTGGATAAAGAATCAGGAGTTATAGTAGAATCCAGAGACGTGGAATTATTTAAAGATAAGTTTTCAGGCGATGCTGAAAAATCAGAACCAACATTGGCTTCCCATCTTCCTTGCACATCTCGTGATAGTTTGAAAGCCCCAAGAAAGGTTGACGAACCACATAGAAGTACAAGAGCAAGAAAGGAGAAAAGTATAGGAGATGATTTATACTAATACTTAGTAGAAGGAACTCAAAAGAATGAGACGAGAGAGATCATTTTATCCATCAATATAGATGATGATCCTAAGACTTTTAAAGAAGCCATGTCTTCAAGGGATGCTCCATTGTGGAAAGAATCAATAAAAGATGAAATGCACTCTATCATGGGAAATGGTACTTGGGAATTATCTGATTTACCCAAGGAAGAAAACCTATTGGCTCCAAATGGATATTCAAAAGAAAGAGACATCTAGATGGATCGATTTCAGCCTTTAAAGCTAGATTAGTAGCAAAAGGATATAGACAGAGAGAGGGAGTCGATTATTTTGACACCTACGCTCCAGTTGCTAGAATTAGTTCAATTCGAACTCTTATAGCAATTTCAACCATAAAAGGTATGTACATTCATCAAATGGATGTGAAGACAACCTTTTTGAATGGCTATCTAAACGAGGAGGTTTATATGGAGCAACCCGAAGGGTTTTTAGTAACCGGACAAGAGAACAAAGTGTGTAGACTTGTTAAATCTCTATACGGGTTAAAACAAGCCCCTAAACAGTGGCATGAAGATTTGATACGACTATCACCTCTTTCGGATTCCAACACAATGGGGCCGACAGATGCATTTACCCAAAATGCACAAAAGGATCCACTGTGATTATCTGTCTATACGTAGATGATATGTTGATCATCGGAACCGATCTGGAATGAATTCTTGAAACCAAAAGCTACCTATCCGCGAACTTTTAGATGAAAGACCTTGGAGAGGTAGATACTATTCTTGGAATAAAGGTTAAAAGGCTAGCATCTCAAATCTCTCTTTGTCAATCCCAATACATAGAGAAGATACTGACAAAGTTTCAACATCTGAATATAAAAGAGTATAACACTCCTTTTGATTCAAGTGTGAAACTTGATAAAAACTCTGGTAGAGCAGTGGCTCAACTAGAGTATGCGAGTGCAATAGGATGCATGATTTATGTAATGCATTGCACTAGACCGGATATTGCTTTTGCGGTGAGTAGACTGAGTCAATACACTAGCAATCCCGGTCCAGATCACTGGAAAGCTATTGGAAGAGTATTGGGTTACTTAAAAAGAACTAGTGATCTAGAGTTAACATACACGACACATCCAGGAATTTTGGAAGGGTATTCTGACGCTAGTTGGATAGATCACTCTAGTGATTCAAAATCCACAAGTGGGTGGATTTATACTCTTGCTGGTGGGGCAATTTCTTGGGCAAGCAAGAAACAATTGTGTATAGCCCATTCGACTATGGAAGCAGAACTTATTGCACTAACTGTCGCGTGCAAAGAGGCTGAATGGATTAGAGATCTATTAACAGATATTCATATATGGCCTCGACCAACCCCTTCAATTCCCATGTATTCTGACAGTGAGGCCACACTGTCAAAAGTATACAATGCCGTGTATAATGGGAAGTCGCGACACATAGGTCTCCGACACAATTTCTTGAGACAATTAATTGGTGATGGTACCATAAGTATTGTGTATGTCAAGTCTTGTGGGAACTTGGCTGATCCGCTAACCAAGCCTCTGACGAGAGACTTAGTAGGATCAACTACTAGAGATATGGGTCTGAAACCACGTAGAATCAATTAGTGATGGAAACCCAACTTGGATTTACTGCTCCTATCTACCAATTTTAAAGGGTAATAACAAGTCACTAATTGATAGAAGGTACTATCAAATGATAGATCCATGTAAGGTTGAAGATAGTACGACGTTGCCGATAATAAGGTTGAGTTAAAACTCTTAACAAAGTTTAGAGGCATCTTAGCAACGAAGATGTTATAGAACTTTGCCTATATGACTGAGAGGTGGTGCCGCCTCAAATGAAGAATAGTGGTTCTTCTTCTAAAAAAGTCATGAAACAGGATTTAGTCCATGGCCTTAATTCGCGCTCAGTGAGAAAGCAAGAAAGCTAGGTGATGTGTGTAAGTAAGCCGGAGTGATCTTAAGGTTCAAGGTTTAAATCCTAAGGATACCATTGAACTGACCCCTCCTTGCTTACTTATATAAACCTTGGTTTAATCTTAGTGACACCATTGTGACATCATTTACTATGAATGTCAAAAAACTTTCCAACCTGGTGGGGGATTGTTGGAAATAATATAAGGTTGGAAAATTTTCTTCCTCCCACATTGGAAGGAAGACATAAGTGAGAGTGCCTTATAAGGCTTTCCCATCCAATGGGCGTTGAACTAGTTGATGGGCTAATGGTGGGGGTTGTGGATGGTAGGTCCAACGCACACGCGCGCGCGTGGCTGTGGCCGAGGCCGAGGCCGAGGACGCGGACTCGGGCGCGGGAATTCGCGGAGTGGCGCGAGAAGGCACACTTTGCACTTCACACACCGCATCGGAGCAAGAGGAGCCTCGCCTCGAGCTCTCGAGTATTTTTTACTGAAAATTTCGAGAGAGTTGATCAGTTCAACCGATAATCACCACGTTTTTCATTTTATCAGATTTGACTAAGTCTTTCTGTTAGTTACTGATATTTTCGAAAATAATAAACTTTATAATTTATTATAAATGAAAAATGTGGGAATATAGTTGGAGACAGAGTCTCAACAACTTTTGCGAGTCTTGGGGACGAAGCATGGGAGGGCTGTTAGGGTTTAACCAGTATAAATACTAGTTTAAACCCTCTGCATTCAGCACACATAACACATCCTCTCTGCTCTCTTTCTCGCTGCCTGTCTTCTGCCATCATTTTCCAGCCACATTTCTGCATCGTTCTTGCTGTTGTTCGGCTTCATTGCTGTTGAAACACAAACACAAGTTTGCATTCAATTCTGGGGCTTTGCGGCTTCCATACTCACAGCAAATAGAATGCCGTATAAAACCTTAAAGGACAGGTTATATACAACCGTGCAGTCGTTTCTTCTTCTCCGAATTAATCAAAAGGTTAGACTCTTTAATTTTCTGTCAAGTGTTTAATTTTAGTTCACTGAGTGAACAATCTTTTTCTACTCCTTTCTTTAAATTATATCTATTGCAAAAGATAGGTATAAACCTTGGGAACATCACAATTGGGTTTCGAATTTCCGAATTATTGTTGGACTATTGTAATGATTAAAGTATAAATCTTGGTTCACCATTTAATAAAGTTTCAAATTTTATATATATAAAGCTTAAATCTTTTTACATAAAGATTTGATCTTTTTACAGTTTCTAATCTGAATTTATATTTATTCAACATAAATAGATGATGGAAGAGACAGATTTGGCAAAGTTAGGTTACTTAAATATGGTAATTAAGGAAGGGCTTCGGCAATATCCAGTTGGTCCATTATTGGTTCCCCATGAATCTTTAGAGGATATTGTGATTAATGGTTACAAAATACCAAAAAAAAACATTAGTTCTAGTAAACATTTGGGCAATCGGACGTGACCCAAAAGTTTGGTCCGAGAATTGGTTGGAGTTTTTTCCTGAAAGATTTCGTGATAGGGAAATTGAATTTCGTGGGCCAGAGTTCAACTTATGACATTCAACACAGGTAGAAGAGGATGTCCGGGGATGAATTTGGGATTAATAAACATTGGTTTAGCAGTTTCAAACCTAGTTCATTGTTTTGACTGGGTGCTACCAAATGGCATGCCACCTAATGACTTGGGTATGAATGAAAAATTAGGGTTGAACATGCCAAAGATTGAGCCTTTGCTTGCCATTCCAACTTATCCTGTGGGGGTTTAATCATTTGGTAAAGAGGCTACATGTACATTATTCAAGTAATAGTGACACGTGGCAAGTTGTGATTTGAGATTGGTAATTGGTTAGCATCTTGTGTTGTAGCATTAATAAAAGTTGAGATGCATATATATATATATGTATATATGTATTCATTCAACATAATAAAATCACTCTTTGTCCTTCTCTCTCTGGCTGGAACTGTAATTTCTTTGGGTATTAAAGCTCAAAAGAGGTCCTTTGTTCTATTTTTCTTCGTTAACGAAGGGTTAACAGCAAATCCGTATCCGAGTTTTTAATCTTGTGCTCTGTTTTGTTTCATTGCACTGGGATTCATGGACGGATCTTAAGCAATGGCTAGTGGCACGTGCCATCATATTATTTCTCTGTCGAAGGGTAAATTTTTTTAAGTTTATGAATGGTGCAACCGTATCGTTTTAAAATGTGTCATCGTATGATATTCAAAAGTTTAAGAAGGTGCAACTATACCTCGTAATCAACCAAAAAACCAACAAAACTCTTGAATTCAACCCAAAAAATGAGGAAAAACCTCTTGATATCAACCAAAAAACCGAAAAAAATCTCTTGAAATCGATAAAAAACCCTTAAAAATCCCTCGAAATCAAGTAAAAAACTTTAAAGATCTCTTGAAATGGCGGAATTAGGTTAAAAATACATCGTGCGATATTAAATGTTAGTAAAAACATGAATACATGTTGAAACAAACCGTGCTTTTTGTTGGAGCAAAAAACATGTTCAAAATCCTTAACATCTATATTTTCTCTATTTCGGAAAATCAGATGGAGATGCTCTAAAAATCTATAATTATTATATATTTTTTACTTAATAAAATAACAAGTTTACTTTTGATAAAATTCAGGAAAGTCTAAAAAAACCAACAAGCTATCTGATTTTGAATGATCAATACCTTAAAATAATTTTTTTTAAATGATAAAACTTTAAATTTTTTTAAAACCGATTAAATACATTATTGTAACATGTAAAAACTGGTTAACGTGATAAAAATTTAGGAAAAATCTAAAAAAACCTAACGCATATTTGATTTTGAAAAATGATTAAGTCTTTATTTTTTTAACAGATAAATTCCTAATTTTCTTTCCTAAATATTTTTACTAAATAAATTCTTGAACTTGTTTTGAACAAATAAATACCAAACTTTTTTTAAACAAACAAAATCATGTACTTAATTTTGAACAAATAAATCCCGAACTTTTTTGAACAAAAAATTATATACATTTCCTCTCACCGACAACAAAGTACAATGAACTAATTCAACAGAGAAAAATTATATCATTTTAGTACTAATTCCAAAGCATACAAAAGTTATACTTAAAACATAAATTAAGTTTATTAACTTAATTTTGTTATGTATATGATTAAGATGGTGTCATAGAAAAAATGAATTTAACAAATGGTGTTCATAGCTATGAAGTATTAGAACGATGATTGTTTTTATGTTTATCTTGTATTTATATATTTACAAGTGCATGATAACAATAATAAATAAATAATAATGCAAATAATATTCAAATGCAAAATGTTCAAGTATTATTAACTTAATTTTTGTATGTATCTATATATAGTTTAGACTTAACTTTTATATGTTTTAGAATTAGTAATAGAAATGGTATAATTTTTCTCTGTTTAATTGGTTCATTGTACTTTGTTGTGATGAGAATTGTATATAATTTTTTTGTTCATGATTTTGTTCCAAAAAGGTTTTGGATTTATTTGTTCAAAATTAAGTTAATGCTTTTATTCCTTTAAAATAAATTTTTTAGGGAAGCATTTTAAAAAAAATCAGGGACTTAATCATTTAAAATCAGATAGTTTGTTGGGTTTTTTAGACTTTTTCCAAAATTTTAATCACATTAACTTGTTTTTATAGGTTACAATAATATATTTAACCGGTTTTAGAAAGTTTAAGAGATTTTATCATTAAAAAAAAGTTTAAAAACTTAATCATTCAAAATCAGATAGTTTGTTAGAGATTTTTTTTTTACTTTTTCCTTAATAATTCTCAATTGTTAAAGGGTTTGGACGCTTATAGAACCTTCTACTTGAGTATATAATAAAATAATACGAATAATCCTATTGTTGATGGATTTAGACCTTTACCCCTGTATAACTTATCTAACATGCCTTGTGTTCTCGAGCCCTCCATACAAAATATAGAAGCGTCACTGACGGATCACCGACAGATTGACCATGACCTCTGTTGGTGATTGAAAATCCACAGGTAATCCGCTCGTGATGTTGGTTTTTTTTTCCGGTGGATTACTGACGAATTTTTCCGTCGGTGAAGCTTCTTTGTTTTGTAGTTTTTTTACGGGAAAAAAAGGAGAATAAAAGAAATAATTATCTGCACATCTACCTATCGATTACAATTGGTTGTGTAGTGAATAAGAATATATTTGTTAAAAAATGGCATATTTCATTTTTCTTTCTATCCTGCTTATTAAACACGATAATTTATTTTATTTTACTTCGTTTCTTTGCCATCGCTTTACTCTCAAGAACACAATTAAAATACTTTCTTTCCTTTCTATTTTTCCTTCTAAAATCCAAACAAACAGTGATTGTCACAAGCTTAGGATACTAGCTTCAATTATATATATATATATATATATATATAAACACCCAATTGGCTAGCTCGTTTGGTGGAATACAATCTTGTCGTTCAAAGAAAAAAAACAAAAAAAAAACACCCAACTTTCATTTGATATATATATATATATATTACAAACACCCAATTGGCTAGCTCGTTTGGTGGAATACAATCTTGTCGTTCAAAGAAAAAAAACAAAAAAAAAACACCCAACTTTCATTTGGGAGATAAGTTTGTTCAATACATAACACAAACATCTCAAACTTCCACATAAGTGAGCAATAACGATTCATTTAATTAATGTGTAGATGAGGAGCAAATCAACCTTGATGGAGAAGACAAGTAAGGTTTTGGAGGGATTTCCATCGATGATAAGTCCCCTACTAACATTTCCAACACCCTAGTGATTGTCGGTCAGTTCAATGGATTAGTTTGTATGCACCACAACCCAACGATAATCATCTTCTTTGCCATCTCATTTTCTTCATCACTCAATCCCATGTAGTCCAAGTTTTTCTTCATGTAATTCAATTTTTTTATATATCCAATGAGGGAAGTATATCTCATCACTTGTATGATCAACCTCAACCTCCATATTTTTCCTCCCACCAACCATTTCTAAAATCATCATTCCATAACTATAAACATCTTCTTTGTGAGAGACCTGCCCAAAACTCCTAGAAAAAAGCTCAGGAGCAATATACCCCGGTGTTCCTCTCATATGGATATGATGCTTCTTTTATCAGGGAATAGCTTAGAAAGCCCAAAGTCAGATATCTTAGGACACAAATCTTGATCCAAGAGAATATTATGCGGCTTTATGTCAAAATGCAAGATTCGGGTGTTACAACCGCTATGCAAGTATTCTAAGCCTCGAGCAATCCCAATAGCAATTTGCTGCAATTTTTCCCACATTAAGTAGCTATTACTTGAAGAACCCCGACCATACACTACAACAATATTGATTTTATAGGACGCCTAAAATGAAAAATCGTCCTAAAAGATTACTTTACAGGACACTAATTTATAGGACCAAACCAAAAAGTGTCTTATCTAAAAGCGTTATAATATATGACGGTTTTAGGCGTCTTAACAAGTTTTTTACGACGCTTTAAAATAAAATGTCATATTAGCTATTTTATAGGACACTTTCGAAAAGTGTCCTATAAAATATGGGTTTATAGGACGCTTTCAAAAGTGTCCTATAAAATATGGGTTTATAGGACACTTTTCAAAAGTGTCCTAAAAAATAGTTAATAGGACACTTTATTTTAAAAGCGTCGTAAAAACTTGTTAAAACGTCTAAAACCGTCATATAAACTTATTGTAACGCTTTTAGATATGACACTTTTTGGTTTGGTCCTATAAATTAGTGTCATGTAAAGTAACCTTTTAGGACGCTTTTTCATTTTAGGTGTCCTCCTATAAAACCCTAAATGTAACAATGTTAATATGGGAAGTCATGCCAACACTTGCAACTTCATTAATGAAATCTTCACCTTTCAGTTCACTTAAAACCTTCACCGCTACTAAATTTGCATTACTTAGTACTCCTTTATATACAGAACCAAAGCCACCTTGACCTAGTTTGACTTCAAAGGAGTTGGTCATCTTCTTGACTTGAGAATAAGAGTACCTTTTTGGAGCAAGGAATTCATGATTCTTTAGAAAAATCTCCTCATCATCGACATCATTCTTTGCCTTTGTTCTCCATGTGAGTGTCATTCTAAAGCATAAGATTATCACGATTAATGCCGCCATAGCTCCTACACTAAGTGCTGCAAGTTAACATTAATTAAAGGGAAGTCAAATATTATTTTACTATTCAAAGTAAAACGGTGGGTTGAGTTTGAGTATATAAAGGGAATATGTTTATGATATATTAACATTTTGATGATTTTCCTTATTTCCCCACAAAAGCAAGCATTAAACTAGCATGTTAGAAATGTTTGTTTTGCATTTCGGGCAACAATTATCATATTAAGTTATGATTTGGTTAGGAATGTGTGCATATTTATTGACGCAGCGGGATTTGCGGAAACGGATCGACAAATGTCTAAATCCGAAAAGGGTTAGAACTTACGAGCGTAAGAACTAATAATAAGAGATAAAACTCAAACACTCTAAAAAGAGAAGAAATATTATTGATAATTGATTGAATCAATAATTAACAAAGTTAATGGAGTTTAAATAGTCTAGGACTTGAGGTTAAACTAGGAAAAATAATTATGGAAATAAATCTATCCTAATTCTAAACCAACTAGGAAACTATTTGATAAAAAGAAAACTAACAAATAAAGAAACTAATAATAATCCTAATCTAATTTAGAAAACAAATAACTAATACTTTTAATACTAATCCTAAATAATTAAGAAACAAAATAATTAAATAAACAGATAAAGGCAGTCCGAAATCATTGTGTTCTCAAGGCCGAAGGCCAAGTCAAAGACAGAGGTCCACGACCCGGCAAGCGACCCATGTTGCGTAAGAAACTATTTTTCAGTTTCCGATGCAGATTTACGAGCTTCTTTCGAGCCCGTTTTCTTTTTCTCCAAATATCGAATAAAAGCTTCGTTAATTCTCGAAATCTCCCTTTATCATTTATTTAGTACCCTCCCTGAAAAATAAAAAAAAATCATTTGTACTCATAACTCAAATTGTGTAATTCTCCATTTGATTTGAAGTGACAATGACAATATATATAGGTATATGAGCATACAAAAACATTTGATATACAATAAGATAAAAATATGTAGACTAATATGATTAAGAGAGGTATTGGCTTCTTTAATGTCTTTTGACGTAACGACATGACTTTTAAAGCAAACATATAAGAAACTAACATATACGTGTTGGTAGATTAAACAACACAAAGACATTTTTTATATCTCATTTAATTTGGTTGACCCATCAAGTTTCTATAAGTTTGAGAAAGAACATTTTTTTGAATCTTGACAACCATTTTCTCTATTTTTTTGGCCGACTATACCCACAAGATTTTTAGGTCTTTCGACTAGTAGACAAGAACCTCAAAGAAATCGGCAACCTTGATGAAGACTGAACGTGAGAAGTTATGCAACATGGGACATAGGCCTCAAAGATTGACCAATAAGCCATCTCTAGGGTTGTCTAAAAGAAAGTACCAAACATACTACAAAAATCAAAAATGTATAAAAAATAAGCCATCTCTATAGTGGTTGGAATATCTAATCTGGTAGTTCTATAGCCTTCTGTCGTTTGTACGTAGTTTAGGAGTCTTATTGTAAATGCCTTAAAGGTATATAATTAATATATTCTCTTTTCCCCATTTGTCCTACATGTATGTATGTATGTGGGTGTAGTAATTAATAATGAATAAGATGGAAGAGATATATTAATTACCTATAATCAGTCTCAGTTTTCTGCAGAAACCAAACAACAGAGGTAAGTTATATATATATATATATATATATATATATATATATATATATATAGAGGAGGGATCAAATGAGAATCACCCCTTCTTAAAGGAACAAAGGAACAAATTGTGGACCACATATGATGTGGGTCCTACATAATATGAAATCATTTATGATTTAATATTAAATCATTCTAAATCATAAATGATTTAATATTATGTGGGACCCACATCATATGTGATCCACAACTGTCCCTTTGTTCCTTTAAAAATATAAAGTTCTCATTTGAACCTTTCTCTATATATATATATATATTATTTCACATATGTAAAGAAAATGCATGTGAAACTTTTACATTATGAAACAAACAAATACATGTACTTATGAAAACAAATACATGTGAAACTTTTACATTATGAAACAAACATATATGTAATAGCATCTTAAATCATAGCATTTGATGAAAAAAATGATGAAAAAATTATTTTTATATATGGTTTGTACGAGTTTGTAGCATTCATCCAGTTTGTAAATGAACCAACATCTATATATATATATATATATAGGGGCGGGTTCAAATGAGAACTCTTATTTGATTGTGAACGTAAAAACAAATGAGAGTGCGACACGTATCCCATTCAAAGAAATATTCAGACCGATATAGTATATATTCAGTCTGAATATACAAATAAATATTCAGGAGGTTTGCCTAGAAGCCCCTTGAAAGAGTGCGTAATAACTCACTCTTCCCTACAATCCTTCTCCTTGGAACCATCTTTGAAGACTAGATAAATATAGTATTTATTCCGTCTGAATAAGTCTGAATATTTCTTTGTATATTCGGTCTGAATAATCTATATTCAGACATGTGTCATGTTCTCATTTGTTCTTACGTTTACAACCAAATTTGAGTTCGCATTTGAACTTTCATCTATATATATATATTGAAGGACAAAACAATTTCAGGGATATGTTAAGACATATCAATTCTCGCGTATCCAGAATAAGGAAAAAAAAAGGAAAAGACAAAAAGAAGATGTATATACTCTTTTTGGTTGGTGAACACTGAAACTGTCCATTGTGAGTATCACACCGACCGCCTTTTCTGTGACAATCGGTACACAAAGGTGACAACTGAACTGAAAGAGAGAAATCATGGGAGAGAAGATAAAATATGTTGGCCTGATCATCTACTTCCTGTTCCCGTTTCACTGGCAGTTGTGTTACTTGACATGATTGTGGGAGATCACTTGGAAATTCTGTAAATTTAAACGGATAGCTATAGTAGAGCTTTTGATTATTGCATCTGTCGTAGCTACTATAATTGCGTTTCACAAAAAAAGTATGAGAATAATTAGAATGGTTTGCACACTTGTAGAGAGTCATGATGGGTGCGAATGAAAAGGAAAACAAAAGAGGAGTTGGAGAAGTGAAATTATAGTCAAGAGCCTGACAACTATTCGGGTTTACAAGTTGTTCAAATGTTCTGTTTCGGATCCAGACAGAAATACCAGAAACAAGCCTGCCCATAATCTCATATGAATGATTTCCATGTTGAATTTGGTTAAGATTGGAAGTAGTACTGCTGTGGATCTTGATAAGTCCACATTGAGAACTATCGGTTGCATTGTAAAAAGGGTAGTTGAAAGGAGCTAAAGTACTTGGGCTACACCTGAAACTTTCAGGACAGATAGGCATAGAAGTGTTACGGTTCGTAGTTGACTGAAGCAGCAAAGGTAAACAAGAGAGGAGAACCGACACAAAAAGGAGGACGCGAATCATTTGAAAACGTTCAAAAGATTAGGAAACTACCTACCTGTGTTCTTGATCGACTCCATTAGTTATTGTTGTATAATTCTTTTAGATGAATCGGAAACAATAAAAAAAACAAAGTTTTATAAATAAAGCTTGACGCTTTATAAATAAAGATTAAAAACTTTATTAAAGATTTTGAACCAAGAATATAAATATTAATTAATATGACAGTCCACAATCTGATTGGAAACTCGAAACCAAATCTCTTTTAACCACTCGGTTCGATTCTATCATTCGCGACAAAATCGATGAAAGAAAGGGTAGAAATAGAGCGTTCACTCAGTGAACTAATATTTAATGCAAAACAGAAATATAAAACCAACCTGTCAATTCTTCGAGAAATAAATACAGCAAGGTATGGAATGGTTCTGCATGGAAAAACCTTTCCTTAAAGGTTATATGACGCTCTTATCGCTGAGAGTTTAACCGTCACAAAGCCCCAGGATTTGATGCAGATTGAGTTCGTGATTCACAACGATGAACACAAACGAAAAGCAAAGATCGATGCAGAAAATTTGAGGAGGAAGAACCAGCAAAATGATGGCAGCGATGGCAGAAAAACAGCAGAAAACGAGAGAGAAAAGAGAGCCTGTTTGTTTGATTTTCAGTGTGTCAAACCAGAAGGTTTAACCCAGTATTTATACTGGTTAAACCCACGCTCCTCTCAACTTAGTCCCCAAGAATCGGGCTGTTAGTTGAGAACGATTCTCATGCTGATATTGCTCACGTTTTTTATAAAGATATTTAGAAAAATCAGTTTTAAATAACTGATAAGACTTGGTCAAAAACTGATTAAAAAATCGTGAAAATATCTAAAAACTGATAAGCTCGATTGCTTCTCTTTCTCAACATTTTCTGTATCAAAAAGATACTCGGGAGCTCGGGGCGAGGCTCCTTCTACTCCGATGCGGCGTGCGAAGTGCATAGTACGCCTCCTCGCGCCACTCCGCGAATTCCCGCGCCCGCTTCATCGGCATCGGCCTCGGCCACGGCCACGCGCGCGCACGTGTGCGTTGGACCTACCATCCACAACCCCCGCCATGAGCCCATCAACTAGTTCAAGGCCCATTTGTGGGTTAAGCCTTATAAGGCACTCTCATGTTTTCCTTTCTTCCTATGTGGGATGGAAGAAAACTTCCAACCTTACATATTCTTTCCAACAATCCCCCACCAGGTTAGAAAGTTATCTGACATTCATAGTAGATGATGTCACAATGGTGTCACTAAGATTAAACCAAGTTTTATGTAAGTAAGCAAGGAGGGGTCAGTTCAATGGTATCCTTAGGATTTAAACCTTGAACCTTAAGATCACTCCAACTTACTTACACACATCACCTAGCATTCTTGCTTTCTCATTGAGCGCGGATTATGGCCATGCGCTAAACCCTGTTTCATGACCTTTTAGAAGAAGAACCACTATTCTTCATTTGAGGCGGCACCACCTCTTAGTCATATAGGCAAAATTCTATAACATCTTCGTTGCTAAGATGCCTCTAAACTTTGTTAAGAGTTTTAACTCAACCTTATTCTTGACAACGCCGTACTATCTTCTTTCTTACATGGATCTATTATTCGATAGTACCTTCTATCAATTAGTGACTTGTTGTTACCCTTTAAACTTGATAGATAGAAGCACTAAATTCAAGTTGGGTTTTCACTAATTGATTCTATGTGGTTTCAGACCCATGTCTCTAGTAGTTGATCCTACTAAGGCTTGGTTAGTGGATCAGCCAAGTTCCCACATGACTTGACATACACAATACTTATGGTACCATCATCAATCAATTGTCTCACGAAATTGTGTCGGAGACCTATGTGTCGCGACTTCCCATTATACACGACATTGTATACTTTTGACAGTGTGGCCTCACTGTCACAACACATAGGAATAGACGGAGTCGGTCGGGGCCACAGATGTATATCTGTTAATAGATCTCTAATCCATTCGATCTCTTTGCCCGCATCAGCTAGGGCAATAAGCTCGGCTTCCATCGTCGAATGAGCTATACACGCTTGTTTCTTGCTCACCCAAGAAATTGCTCCGCCAGCTAAAGTGTAAATCCACCCACTTGTGGATTTAGAGTCACTAGAGTGATCTATCCAACTGGCATCAGAATACCCTTCCAAGATTCCTCGATGAGTCGTATATGTTAACTATAGATCATTGGTTCTTTTTAAGTAACCAAATACTCTACTGATAGCTTTCCAGTGATCTGGACCGAGATTGCTTGTATATTGACACAGTATACTCACAGCAAAAGCAATATTCGGTCTAGTGCAATGCATTGAATATATCATGCATTCTATTGCACTAGCATACTCAAGTTGAGCCACTACTCTACCAGAGTTTTTGTCAAGTTTCACACTTGAATCAAATGGAGTATTAAACTCCTCGTTTAGATAACCATTCAAGAAAGCTGTCTTCACATCCATTTGATGAATTACAGTCCTTTTATGGCTGAAATTGCTATAAGAGTTCGAATAGAACTAATTCTAGCAACTGGAGCATAGGTGTCAAAATAATCGACCCCCTCTCTTTGTCTATACCCTTTAGCTACTAATCTAGCTTTAAAGACAGAAATAGAACCATCTGGATGTAGCTTTCTTTTGAATATCCATTTGGAACCTATGGGTTTTGCTCCCTTAGGTAAGTCGGACAACTCCCAAGTACCATTGCCCATAATAGAGTCCATTTCATCATTTATTGCTTCTTTCCACAATGGAGCATCCCTTGAAGACATGGCCTCTTTAAAAGTCTTAGGATCATTATCTAGATTGATGGAGAAATGATCTCTCTCGTCACATTCTTTTGAGTTCCTTCTACCAAGTATGAGTAGAAGTCATCTCCTAGACTTTTCTTCTTTCTTGCTCTTGTACTTCTACGTGGTTCGTCAACCTTTCTTGGAGCTTTCGAACTATCACGAGATGTGCAAGGAAGATTAGAAGCCAATGTTGGTTCTGAGTTTTCAGCATCGCCTGAAAACTGATCTTCACAGAACTCCATGTCTCTGGATTCTATTATAACTCCTGATTCTTTATCCAATAATCTGTAAGCATTGCTATTTCTAGCATATCCAACGAATAAGCTTTTAATAGCACGTGCTCCCAATTTGGTTCTTTTAGGATCAGGGGTTCGATAATAAGCAATGCATCCCCAGACTCTAAAATAGTCAAGATTTGGTTTCCTTCCTTTCCATAATTCATAAGGACTGGTTGGAATCACACGACTAGTGATTTGGTTGTGGATATGGCAAGCAGTGAGTAGGGCTTCTCCCCATAAATTATTTGGCAGACCGGATTGGTTCAACATACAGCTGACCATTTCAACAAGGGTTCGGTTCTTTATTTCCGCCAAACCATTTTGTTGAGGGGTGAATGGTGAGGTACGTTCATGTTTGATTCCATTCTCTTCGCAGAATGCATCAAACTCTCGATTAAAGTATTCACCAGTTGATTTTCTACTTCAACTTTATAAATTTTAAAGGCCTCAAAAGCTTCATCTTTTGAGTGTAAAAGATAAACATGTAATATCGGTTGAAGTCATCGAAGAATGTAATAAAATACCTTTTGCCTCCACGCGTAAGTATTCCATTTAATTCGCAGATGTCAGAATGAATCAACTCTAAAATTGATGTATCTCTTTTAATGCTTGGAAAAGGTTTCTTTGTAAATTTTGATTTTACACAAGTTTCACATTTTCCAAAGTCTTTGTTGTCAATTTTAATTAAACCTTTGTTTTGCATCTTTTCAATATTTTTTACATTTGTATGAGCTAAACGTTTATGCCATAAAGAAATAGAAGCAACAAAATAATTCAAAGACTTAATTTTATTAGAATCAATTGGAGTTACATCAACGGTTGAAACAAAATCAAAAACAACATCAGAAATTGCTAACACATTGCTACCAACTGAACTGCTAGGTTCGTCTTCCACTGCATTCACGGACCACACAACATTCACATCTTCGTTCTCCTTCAGATTTAGGCGATACAAACCACAAATATTGTATCCCTTACCAACATAAGCTTTCCTCTTGTAAACTCGAAACCAAATCTCTTTTAACCACTCGGTTCGATTCTATCCTTCGCGATAGAATCGATGAAAGAAGGGGTAGAAATAGAGCATTCACTCAGTGAATTAATATTTAATGCAAAACATAAATATAAAACCAACCTGTCAATTCTTCGAGAAATAAATACATCAAGGTATGGAATGGTTCTATACGGAAAAACCTGTCCTTAAAGGTTTTATATGACGTTTTTATCGCCGAGAGTTTAACCGTCACAAAGCCCCAGGATTTGATGCAGATTGAGTTCGTGATTCACAACGATGAACACAAACGAAAAGCAAAGATCGATGCAGAAAATTGAAGGAGGAAGAACCAGCAGAATGATGGCAGCGATGACAGAAAAACAGCAGAAAACGACAGGGAAAAGAAAGCATATTTGTTTGATTTTCAGTGTGTCAAACCAGAAGGTTTAACCAGTATTTATACTGGTTAAACCCACGCTCCTCTCAGCTTAGTCCCCAAGAATCGGGCTGTTTGTTGAGACCGATTCTCATGCTGATATTGTTCACGTTTTTTATAAAGATATTTAGAAAAATCAGTTTTAAATAACTGATAAGACTTTTTCAAAAACTGGTTAAAAAATCGTGAAAATATTTAAAAACTAATAAGCTCGATTGCTTCTCTTTCTCAACGTTTTTTGTAGCGCCATTCTGCGAATTCCCACGCCCGCGTCCGGGTCATCGGCAACGCGCTTGTATTCTTAAAACCATAGAAATTCTATCCCTTTTTGTAATTGTTGACCAAAACCATCAAGACTTTGACTTCCTCACACTTTTCATCTGTTCATCCTTAACCAAATTCCAAACGCCATTAATACAAAAGTGGGAATTTTCATGTGGTTCCCATTTTAACACGTCTCGACTCACCATAATATAATAATTAGCTTCATTTCATTTCAACTTATATCAACTTAACTCCTTCGTTTTTAAGGCTTAACAATCATGGAATAACTTTGGGGTGGTAAGCACCTATCTACAAGAGTCATCACTCTTATTTATATAATTAGGTAACAATCCTGGCCTTTAAAATGGATTGTTGGTAGTAAGAGTCTTCTCCTTCACTTACCGAATAAGATTTTCAATCCTTGTTATATCTTTTTACCAGGTAAAGATTCTCGATCCTTCCTATTCTTATTTAGTAAGGTGATTGACACCGGGTAAATGTTCCCCTTAAGGGGTATTTGGCATTTGATAGAATGTTTCTGAGAGAATTGAATTTTATGGAAGAATTTGGAATATTTGGTATAATCTGTTTGTTGGATTTGAATTAGAATTGAATTCGTTTATACATAATTTATAAATAATTATAAAAATAAATAAATTACCTTTTATTAATTGATTGTTATAAAACAAATGTTTTTAATATATTTTAAACATTTTTACTAACAAATTTTGTAAGATCCCATGAAACCAACTATCCCATGGGATTTTTAACTCCAATATTTGTGGAATTTTAATTTCGGATTTGCTTTTAAACCAAATGCGGGGTTTGGATGATATCCATTTCCAAATCCAACCATATCCCACCAATCCCGTAAATAAAAAACGGACCTTAATTAGGATTCATGAGAGGTTTAAATTCTATTCAATTAGGTACTATCAATCCATGGTGTACGCATGCCCGTTTCTGTTTTTTATATATAGGTGAGATGTGAAAAAGTCCCTCGATAATTTCTAGACGCAAAATCAATCAATAATCATTTCGTAAAAAAAGACTCGAGAACATACTGTTAGGGTTAAAACCAACTTTAAATAAAAAAAAACTCATGCTGGTTATAGTTTGACATCTTATTCTTTTTTAGGGATAGACTAGAGCACATAAGATTTATGCACTCAATGTTAGATAATAAATAACAAGTATCAAAAAACAATTATAGTTTTGAAATTTTAAGCATAGATATAAGTTGTATCGCCTCATATGGTTGGTAAGTTTTTCAAAAGATAAGGTTTTCTTAGCTAAAAAAATCTACTATATTCTAAAAATAGAATTAATGCGATAATGGAAAAATCAAAAGAGTCGATCGGAGATGAATGATGGAGATTATATCAAAGTTTTCAAGGCAAATAGTCGTAGACGTTGGCATTAGATAAAAAACTTAGAGAAACGTTACACAATACTATATAATAGATGACAAATCAATTTTTTTACGTATTTCTTCTCCAACGTATCTAATTAATACATGTATGAGCCTTAATAGTTAATGTAATACCAAAAAAATATTATTCCTATTAGATACTAATTTTTTTATGTGTCTTCTAATTACTAATTTTTTTGAACTACTAGCATATACTAAAAAGTTTTGGGGCGTATGCCCGACCCGCTCTCCCCAGGAACGACCTTGGGTGACCCCTCTTTTATGACATAAAAGATATTGTTTTTTCTTTGAAAGTATCAAGTATGCCTGTGCTAATAGTTTCATATATTCTAAACTTACTCAATGTGCCATAATTACCAAAAATAACTATTGCTTTTTGATTTATTCAAGTGGACGATGTTGTATTAAAGTTGTATCCTTATAGTGAATAACTTTTGTGAACCATAAGGGTTGTGACATAGTGGTTTAGGTCTTGAGGGATGTGGTAGAATATCCTATATGTCCAAGGTTCGAATCCAAGCGTATATAATAATTGTGGCGACTAGTGTTTATCAGAGCGGCTGATGTAGTTATTATTTGTCGGGATTAATCCACGAATAGCCTGAAACACCCTTGAAAAAAAAAACTTTTATATAAACCAGTTAAAGGTAGCTCATAAGTCTTACCGTATTTCTTACTTAAAGAAACTCAATCCACTCTATGGTTTTGATGAATAGACCCCCACTTTAAAAAAAGTGTAATCATATATATTCCATTCACTTTTTTGGTTTTCAGTAGCTTCATTAACGAAGCAAATCAAAAGAAGGAAATGACTTGCAATCCATGAACTTGTTTAGATCATAAGACTGATGACATATATAGTCTTGTAGAAAGAGGTTCATGCGAGGACTAACAATTTACGAGAATGCAATGACAATCCTCAGCCAATCATTTTGTACATGAAACTTTTCATGTATAAAATCACATATGATTCAGATACAAAATCACATATGATTCACGTACAAAATCATATATGATTAGCCGAGACTTTTTCCGTAGCAAAAGTCACGCGTGTCATTTTTTATGCTAGTATAAAATCACATATGATTTTGTACATTAAAAAAATTCCATGTACAAAATGATTGGCTGATGATTTTCCTCGCATTCTCGTAAATTATTACCGTCCTCGCATGAACCCACCTCTAGTCTTATATGTTGCTCCACAATTCCATTAAAACTCATTGTATTTTTATCTAAATTTTGTTATTTGGTTACCAAAATGATTAATTAGAGAAATGATAACCAAATTGCTATTTCTCATATCCATGAATCCGTTATCTACACATACACTGAGGAAGTACTTTTTGTCTAAAAGTAGCACTACTGCTTTGAATCTTAGTCATTGCATGGTTTCTTGAATGTGTATTTGCGATCTCACCACAATTAAAATTCGATATACTAACCTACATGATTAAGGATGAAATTAATTAATAGTCACGGCTAGCTGGTTATGTGTTAATTAATTCGACTATACTAGTTCTCATTTATTCATTGATTGTATTATCTTAAAACCAAGACTCGTCATCTACTAAACCTATATATAGATGATCAACTAATTATTGGCTAATGCATGCTTATGTGATACTTATGTGATGATCGATCATAGGTTACTTATACATAATTGAGACGATTATTGGTTTTATGCATATTTAATTGTAATGGTAAATAAATATTAAAACTAAGATAACCCAATTGCCAGTAAGCAAATATTAAGATTAAAATTATTCCACACTACTAACGTATATAACTTACCCAACACCATAGTGACAGTCACAACTCACAAGTACTATCTTGAATTATATACACACCACAAACACAAACACAAACATCTCAAAGTGTAAATGAACAATAATGATGCAATGAATTTGTAGATGATGAATCAACCGGCCTTGGTGGCGAAGACAAATAAGGTTTTGGGGGGATTTCTAATAATGCTAAATCCCCTTCTAACATTTCCAACACCATACTTATTGTCGGGCGGCTCAAGGGATTAATTTGTATGCACCACAACCCGACGATAATCATCTTCCTTGCCATCTCATTTTCTTCATCGCTCACGAGTCCATGCAGTTCGAGTTTTTCTTCATGTAATTCAATTTTTTTATATATCCAATGAGGAAAGTATATCTCACTTGTATGATCAACCTCAACCTCGATATTTTTCCTCCCTCCAGCCATTTCCAGAACCATCATTCCATAGCTATAAACATCTGATTTATGGGAGACCTGCCCAAAACTTCTGGAAACTAGTTCCGGAGCTATATACCCCGGTGTTCCTCTCATACAAGACATGGATATCATACTTCTTTCATTAGGGAACAACTTAGCAAGCCCAAAGTCAGATATCTTAGGACACAAATCTTTATCCAAAAGAACATTATGGGGCTTTATGTCAAAATGCAAGATTCGTGTGTTACAACCACTATGCAAATATTCCAAGCCTCGAGCAATCCCAATAGCAATCTGGTGCAACTTTTCCCACCCAAGTTGGCTAGTACTTGAAGAAGCTTGGTCGTAAATAAACTTTTCGAGGGATCCATTAGGCATGAATTCATAGATCAAAGCTCTTTGACGACCCTCCAGACAAAAGCCCACAAGACTAACAATGTTAACATGGGAAGTCCTGCCAACACTTGCAACTTCATTGATGAAATCTTCACCTTTACCTTTCAATTCACTTAAAACCTTCACCGCTACTAAGTTTCCGTTACTTAGTGCTCCTTTATATACAGAACCAAAGCCACCTTGACCTAGTTTGACTTCGAAGGAGTTGGTCATCTTCTTGACTTGAGAAAAAGAGTACCTTTTTGGAGCTAGGAATTCATGATTCTTTAGAAAAATCTCCTCATTGACATCATTCTTTGCCTTTGTTCTCCATGTGAGTGTCATTCTAAAGCATAAGACTATCACGATTAATGTCGCCATAGCTCCTACATTAAGAGCTGCAAATTAACATAGAATAAATGGAAGATCAAAAATTATTTTATAGTATTCAAAGTGAAATGGTGGGTTGAGTATATAAAGAGAATATGTTTATGATATATAAACATTTTGTGATTTTCTTTTTTCATTCACAAAAGCAACACTACTAAATAGAAGAGTTTTTCCTACGCACTTTTCCCTGGAAAATCTGTCGCTAAAGGGCGATTCTCATAAAACCGTCACAAAAGTTGGTGGGTAATTCAAATCGGTGACAGACAGATTATCCAGGGATTCTCTGGGTGATCCGTTGGTATTTCACAAAAAAACATCCAATTGTACCGAAGCATTGGTCTTTTCTAGGTGACTCGTGGGTAATCATAAATGAAAATTTTCCCGGATAACTTTTGTGGGTAAAAGTCATTTGTTTTGTAGTTCAAGTATTAAACTAACATGTTAGCAATGTTTGTTTTGCATTTCAGACATCAATTATCTTATTAACTTATGATTTGGGATAGGAACGTGTGTGTGTCCATTTGATTTGAAGTGAATACCAATGAGGCAATGACAATATATACACTACGAAACCAAATACTTTTGCCTACAGACTTTTCACTAAGAAATAGAAATGTTTGTTTTGCATTTCAGACATCAATTATCTTATTAACTTATGATTTGGGTTAGAAACGTGTGTGTGTCCATTTTATTTGAAGTGAATACCAATGACAATATATACACTACGAAAAGAAAGAAATTACCCAAGGATTCTTTGTGCGAACTCGAGATTTCGAAGCTGCATTCGGGTCTGCAGGTCGCTCCACACACAAGTTTCGGCGATTTAGCTTACGAAATCGCCAAACCGCACCTCCCCTACACGCGGGTAGGTGTTGAAGTAAAACCAATCAAAGAAGCGTGTAAGCCCTTTCCACTAGCATGGTTATAAACCACAAATGTTTTGTTTCTTCTACCTATGTGGGACACATCCCACACCCCATTGACTTTTGCTAATTTCATCCAAATGCTCAACTTTGAGCATCGATATCTCATTCACACTTGCTTCATTTTGGACACATTATATATAGTTTCAAAGCTCTCATATAGGAGAACACAAACCTACTAAGAATTAATTATATATAACACACATATATATATATGTGTTTAAATGTGTCCAAAGTTAGTAAAGTATGCATTTTTTACTAATTTTTTCCAACATGACATTGGTCGCCTTTGTACATAGTCTAGGATTTCTTATTGTAAATGTCTTAAAGGTGTGTGTGTATATATATATATATAGAGGTAGGTTCAAATGAGAACTTTGGATTTCTAAAGGACCAAAGGGACATTTATGGACCACATATGATGTGGATCTCACATAATATTAAAACATTTCTGATTTAATATGATTTAATATTAAATCAGAAATGATTTAATATTATGTGGGACACACATCATATGTGGTCCACAAATTGTTCCTTGTTCCTTTAAAAAGGGGTGGTTCTCGTATGATCCCTCCCCTATATCAATATATATATATATATATATAATCTTCTGTTTTCCCATTTGTCCTACATGTATCATGTATATACATGTGTGTATGGTAATAATGAATAGGATGGAAGGGGTATATTACCTAGAATCAGTCTCAGTTTTCTGCCTGTGTTTTGTGTGTTTTCTGCAGCAACCAAACAACACAGGTAAGTTATATATACACATAATAATCAAAGGACAAAAATAATTTCAGGAATATGTTTAAGACATCGATTCTGGCGGGATATATCAAGAATGAGGAAGAAAAAAGAAAAGGAAAAAAGGTCTTAATACCCTTTTTGGCGTATAAACACTGAAACTGTCGGTTTTGAGTAGTACACCTGCCGCCTTTAATGATTTTACATTCGGTACAGGAAGGTGACAACTGAAATGAAAGAGAGAATTCCGAAGAGAGAAGAGAAAATATGTTTGTGTTATCTAAGTTCTTTTCCAGTTTCACGGGCAGCTGTATTACTTGACATGTATATTGTAGGAGATCACTTGGAACTTCTTTATATTTAAGCGAATAGCTATAGTAGAAATTGTAATCTTTGCATCTATTGTAGCTGTTGTAATTGTGTTGCTCAAAAAAGATACGAGCATAACTGGAATCGTTTCTGCATTTGTAGACATTCATGCTGCCTATTGAAATGGAAAACAAAAGAGGAGATGGAGAAGTGATACTGTACTCAAGTGCCTCACAGCTTTTGTTTTGTATAAGTTTTTCAAATGGTTTGCTACTGATGATGACAGAATCAGGCTTTAACCTGCCGATGATCTGATATGAGTGATTTCCAAGTTGAATTTGGTTAACATTGGAAGAACAGTGGACCTTGATAAGTCCACATTGAGAACTATCAGTGGCATTGTAAAAAGGGTAGTTGAATGGGGGTAAATCTGGGCAGCTGAAACTATCTGGGCAGATAGGCATAGAAGTAGTGTTCTGGTTGTATGTAGCAGAGCAAATGAGAGGTAAACAAGACAGAAGAGCCAACACAAAAAAGAAGATGAGAATCATTTGAAACGTTCAACAGATTACGCAACTACCTACCTACCTGTGTTCTTGAGAGTACTCAATTAATTATATACATCTTCTACCTCTTGTATTCTAAAAACCATAGAAATTCTATCCCTTTTTGTAATCGTTGACCAGAAGCATCAAGACTTTGACTTCCTCTATTCATCCTTAACGTCATTAATACACACTTGGGAATTTTCATGTGGTTCCCATTTTAACACGTCTCGACTCACAATCATCCAAACTTAATTAAATAATTACCTTCATTTCATTTCAACTTAAATCAACTTAACTCCTTTGTTTATAAGGCTTAACAATCAACCAATAACTTAGGGATCGTTTATGAAACGCTTATAGGTTAAGCACTTACATTATTAGGTGATGACTCACTACTCTCACTTGCATTATCAGGTGATGATCACCCTGGCCTTCAAAATGAATTGTTGGTAAATATCTTTTACTGGGTAAGCGAGAAAGAGTCTTCTTACTTACTGGGTAACATTT
The DNA here is from genome assembly GCA_036898165.1 of Silybum marianum. Classification (NCBI taxonomy): domain Eukaryota; kingdom Viridiplantae; phylum Streptophyta; class Magnoliopsida; order Asterales; family Asteraceae; genus Silybum; species Silybum marianum. The sequence continues at coordinate 15,280,486 of CM072537.1, read as the reverse complement.
TCAGTCCTTGTGAAGAACATGCATGAAAGAAGTAGATGGGAATCATTTGAAAATTTCAACAGAACAGATGAGCCATGTCATATGTGTTTTTAAGACTACGTTAATCATATACATGAAGTCTTTGTAAGGGTTGGGGTGGTTAAAAGAGGCGACCTGAATTCTTATGTGACAAACAATTTAACAACCTTTCACATCCACAAATCAACGTCTTTGCCAAAAACATAGAAACTCCACCACTTTTGTGATTTTTTTCTCATTGCACCATCACCATCAAAACTTGGACTTGTTGACTCTTGTCCTCCATTCATCCTTAACCCCTTCCAAACGCCAAAACAACACACTTCGGAAGTTTCGTGTGGTTCCTATTTTTATCCTCATTAAATGTACCAACTCACCATAATTAAAAGTTAGAGCATTTCCAACAGTTTTCTCTAAATTTTCTCTAAAATAGAGAATGTAAAGTTAAAATCTCTAAAATTATTATCTTCTAACTCTATCAACTTTTCTATTTTAGAGAATCTATTTAAAAATTATATTATTAAAATATTCAATAAATTTATTATTCTAAAAATCTTTAAAATTATAAGGGTTGTTATTGGTGAGAATCATTAAAATAATATTTCTCTCTCATTCTTTTAAAGATATAGAGAAATATCTATATTTAGAGATTTTTTCAAATATCTCTATTTTAGATATTGATATAGAGATGCTATTGGAGGAGTTTAGAGAAAAAAATGGGGTTTTCTCTATTTTAGGGAAGCTGTCGGAGATGCTATTAAATAATCAAGTTCATTCACTACCTTGTTTCAAGTGAGATTAATTTTAACTCCCTTTGACAATAATCGGATTACTTATTGTTCCTGAGATGAGATTTTAGAATGTGGTTCCATTAGATGTTACCAATCCATGATGTATAGAACAAATTATGTTCGGATATACGTGACAATTGATTCAGATATTATAGACTTACTTGGTCGAGGTCAAACGGCATAATTACTAAAACAAAATCCCCCCTTTGATTATTCGGGCTAGTAATGTTGCATTTAGTTACAAGATTGAAAAGCAGGTAAATATAATCTGTTTTCCGCCAACTACTCTTAATATAGTCCCTAGGTACACCGGTATACCAACAACTCTTAAAATATACTCCTTTGCTTTGTACTTAATATGTAGATGAGCAGACAATTGACCTTCATGGAGAGCACAAATAAGGTTTTGGAGGGATGTCCAATAACGCTAAGTCCCCTTCTAACATTTCCAACACCTTGCTGATTGACGGACGATTAGAAGGATTAGTTTGTATGCACCACAAGCCAACAATAATCATCTTTCACTCACAATCCCATGTAGTCCAAGCTCTTCATCTAATTCAAGCCTTTTATATATCCAATGCGGAAAGTATATTTCACTTGTATGATCGACTCCAACGTCAATGTTTTTCCTTCCTCCTACCATTTCTAGAATCATCATCCCGTAACTATAAACATCTGATTTGTGGGAGACCCCTCCAAAATTCCTGGAAAATAGTTCAGGCGCAATATATCCCGGTGTTCCTCTCATACGGGACATGCTTATCACACTTGTTTTCTCGGGGGATATCTTAGACAACCCAAAATCAGATATCTTTGGACAAAAATCTTGATCCAAAAGAATATTATGGGGCTTTATGTCAAAATGCAAGATTCGTGTGTTGCAACCACGATGCAAATATTCTAAGCCTTTTGCAATCCCAATAGCAATTTGGTGCAGCTTTTCCCACCCAAGTTGGCTATTACTCGAAGAAGCTTCACCATATATAAACTTCTCAAGTGATCCATTAGGCATGAACTCATAGATTAATGCTCTTTGATGGCCCTCGAAGCAAAATCCCAGAACACTTACAATATTCACATGGGATGTCCTACCGATGCTTGCAACTTCATTAATAAAATCTTCACCGTGTAACTTCTCAATTTACTTAAAACTTTCACTGCCACAAGGTTTCCATCACTTAGTTCTCCTCTATACACAGAACCTAAGCCACCTTGTCCTAGTTTAACTTCGAAGGAGTTTGTCATCTTCTTTATCTGTGAATAAGAGTACCTTTTTGGATCCAATAATGCAAGGTTCCGTAGAAAACTGTCGACATTGGCATGTTTATTCTTGTTTCTTCTCCATTTGAGTTTCCTTCTGAAACATAAGACTATGGCAAACAACAATGCCGCAAGTCCACCACTAGAAGCTGCATCGAACAATGAATTAATTATTGATAAATTAAGTGAAGAAACAGTTATATGAATGATAAATTACCTGCGATAAGAAGAATTAGATTGTTGTATCTCGGTATCTTAACTATAAAGAAAACCAATTAATTGTCAGAACATTTAAATTTTGAACATAAAGATATAAGAGCAATTTATGACGTAATTAAGATAAAATGTAAAAAGGATCTAGGCAATAAATTAAATGTGCACTTATGCCATAGACGATGCATACAAAAACATATGATATAAGCGAACACAAATTAACATGGACTTTATTGCATCATCCTCATGTTTGATTCATCATGAATACCCTTTACCAAGCGCAAGTCAATGATTCATTTGTATATTATCTTACTTTCATTCTTTATTTTACATTGTTTTTTAAAGTATAATATATATAGAGGGAGGTTCAAATGAGAACTTTGTAAATTTAGAAAAACAAACGAACACTTTATGGACCACATATTCATTGAATCAGATATGATTTTTTAACGTGTGGGACTCACATACGAGGGAGTGTTCTTGTATGATCCCTCCCTATATATATATATATATATATATGACAAATGCAACAAATAAAGTTACACCCCGTCCTTATCTTCGGTGAGGTTTGAACCCCAAACCTCCTAGGAAGACAAGCCTACGATACCGCTAGGCCAAAGTTCCTTTGGTTTATTTTACATTGTTACAATAGCCTTAATGGAAAATTATATCCATACCCCCTCCTATAAATTATATGTGAGTGAGTAGAGGGGCTATAAAGAATAGAGTAGTATAGGGTATGTGAGTGAGGTAGGAGGTAGAAAATAAATGAGTTGTTTGTGAAAGGGGTAGGTAGGAATAACAACCCCTAGCCTAATCGCTTGCTGAGATGTTATGAAACAGAATATAAAGATGAAGGAGAAGGAGAAGAATAGAGAGAACAGAGATAGAGATGGAATTTTTAGGGAGAAGAACTCAATTTCTCATGGTTCACGTGATAAACTATTTATGCTCAAAATTATAATAGATAAACCCATTTATCTCTGAGTAACTGATTCTCAACGTATTTCCAACGGGAAATTGCTTAAATGACCATTCCACGTATCTAAATTGGTTTACTAATCATTCTCTCTTGGATTGATCGAAATGTCTCTATTTTTGTAATATTAGAGCATCTCCAATAACTATTGTAAAATAGAAAAATGAAGGTTTTTTGCAATTTTAGGCTCCAACATCTATGTTATACCATATGCTAAAATAGAGAAATGCTAAAAAGGAGGAATTTTTTTTCTAAATTTAGAGAATATCTAAATAGAGAGAGAAATAATTATTTTAATGGTTCCACCAATTATTTGAATGTTTGTTTAAAAAGTTGTTGGGATATTAAATATATATAGTATTTTAATAATATAATTATGATAAAATTGTTAAAATATAGTAGCTGTTGGAGTTGGATACAAATTTTTTTAGAGATTTTGATTTTTAATATGCTATTTTAGAAAAAGTTTAGTCTAGCTGTTGGAGATGCTCTTATGGACCTAGTTAAAAGAGAGAAAGAAAATTGTGAGATTCAACACGGATCTGCAAATGCGACGGCCAGGTCAGCAATTGCAACGGTATAAACCGGTTGAATTTAAATTTTGAGTAAATTACATTTTTGGTCACTGTGGTTTCAATCCACTTTCAAGTTTGGTCCTTATTTCGAACTAATTACAAATTTGGACATTGTGGTTTTCACTTGGTTTCACTTTTAGTCCCTCTGACCAACTTTAGTTAAAAATGGTAAGGTATTATATGGTTCTTTTACATTTTCTTTATCTTTTTTCATTATTTGTTTTTAATGAGTAGATAGTAATTTAGAATTTCAGTCCCCATGGTTTGTCTTTTTTCTTTTTTCGTACCTTTTTTCACTTTTCATTTATACTTTTATCATATTAATTAATTAATGATAACTTTAACTAACCATTACATTAAAAATACGTATTTCATTTTTTAAATTACCCCATTAAAAAAGTTTTGTCGATATCTTTAAAATAAGTTAAATGTTGAATATTTTTAGGTTTTTATGCAATTTTTATATAACAATTAAATTTGTGGTTGTTAGTTGGTTGTTTATTTTTTATTATAATAAATTTAGGTTTATGTTATAGGAAAAAAAAATATAACTATATATAAAGTTTCTTATTACACATTAAAAAAACATTTAATTAAATAAAATATCTAGAAACAATATATTTTTCATTAACAAATAAATAAATTTCGATTTTTTTTTGTCTTACATAAATAAGAAAAAAAGCGATAATTTTGTTTAAATCCAACTTAGAATAGAAAATGTTTTGTATAATTGTAGACGGATTTAGAGATATATATCGGATAAATTGCATAAAAATTTAAAAAATATTCAATATTTATCTTATTTTTAAAGGTATCGACAAAACTTTTCTAATGGTGTAATTTAAAAAATAATATATGTATTTTTAATGTATGGTTAGTTAAAATTATCAAAAGGTATAAATGAAAAGTGAATAAAAGTATGAAAAAAAAAGACAAACTACTGAAAATGTAACTTACTATATATTCATTAAAAACAAATAATGAAAAAGACAAAGAAAATGTAAAAGAACCATAATACCCTTATCATTTTTAACTAAAGGTGGTCAGAGGGACCAAAATTGAAATAGAATGGAAACCGCAATGACCAAAATTGTAATTAGTTTAAAATAGGGACCAAACTTGAAAGTGAATAGAAACCACAGGGACCAAAAATGTAATTTACTCTTGAATTTTTCTTTTTTCACTTTTAGCTAGTTACCTAATATGGCGGATGATGACATTTGGTTCAACCCGGAAGAAAAATGGTTAGAAGACCAATTGGAAGTGGGAAATGGTTATTTGAAGCAATTTGTCATTTCCAACTTCCTGTTACATACATGTTATGTTATGTTATTTAAGGCATAAACTGATTTTCAACTGAAAAACTAATTGATTAATTAGTTGCGTTGGGTAAAATTAGTTCATAAATAGATTATAAATAAAATGACCTAAAATTACGTGTTGGAGATTTAATTTAAATGTTATTTGAAATAACTTTTCAAAAAATTTGCTCATCATGTTAACCAAAAAAGACTATTTTAGTAAACCTATTTTGTTAACCAAGCAGATTTTTTTTAACATAGGCTGTTTCGGCTTACATTTTTGTAACCCTACTTTTCAAGAGCACCAACCTTGATTTATATAACAAGATATTTTTAATAAGAAAGATTAATAACTTTTTTTATCGAAGTTTTTAATTACAGAGCTATATATGATTTCTTTACAAAAATAAATAAGAGATATAAAGTAGGAAATTTGACTCAAATAACCATTTTACACATTTAAATTTGTCTTATAACTATTTCTTTTCGAATTGACGTAAATGTCACACTTCCATAAATACTGCGGACCTGTGACATTTGGGTCAATCCGGAAGAGAAATGGTAAGGAGACTATAAAGTATTAGGAGGCGACTTATGAGTTCGGCAAATCACCCTGTGGGGCATATCGGGGAAGAAACAGCGGAACTGAAAACTAGCCATATCAAATCCACATCTTCCACCACTCCTCCTACAGACGCCACAATCCGTGGCCAACCACCCTATTGTAAACCCCCTCAGCATCACCTCTGCATAATTTCCACCGTCCACCACCACCTCATTCCGCCCATCCCCACCTTGTCGTTCCACCAGCGTCACCACAAAACGAGTACAAAATTTCTTGCCGATTCCCAAGTTACTATCATTCCCAAGCATAACCAACTGAGTAGCCGGATCGCAAGACCCAATCCTATACCTTGTCAGATCGTTCGGCAATTGATTAGATCAATTCATCAGAAAAACAAGTTCCGAATTTGAAAAGTTGTCAATCAGAAACCGGTTAGGATCAAATGTTGTGTTTCCAAATGTTGGGCATGTGGCAGAGCCACACAGGACCAGAAGGTACTTGTGCTCCCCCTCACTTTTTTTTAGTAATATATGGAGCCCAAAAGACCAACAGTAAAAAAAAGCCCAATTTTTTTTAAGTGGGCCCCTCCTTGACCAGCCAGAGTAAAAAAATAATCTAATACCCATTTGAAATTGGAACACGATAAAAAAAAACCCTCCCCATTTGAGAGTTACTGTTGTACACTTGTATTTGAGCTATTTGTTCTATTTCTTATATATTTATATAAATTATGTTATATTTGTAGTGATTAAGTGATTTCAATTTTCAATTTTGTGGAAGTCTCTCAAGCTACTGTTTGATTCACTCTATTTACCTGTGTCTATGCATATTGTTTACAGGTTACTTGTGTCTATGTAATGGTTCTATTTCTATACTAATTTTAAATAATTTTTAACATCCACTCGTCGTGGTCACTGTTAAGTATAATCAAATTAATGTAATTCTCATTGTAATGTCAGATATCATCAATATGACAATATAACATCGCTATTTTTGCTACTTTCAAAATGTTGACTTATTTTTATTTTTATTGTATTTATATGGTGCTCCCCCCATACAAATTCCTGCCTCCGGCTCCTGTGTGGCGGTTGGGACATTTACCAACCGCATGAAGCGTTCTTCATAGTCAATACGTCTAACCAAGTAGTCATTTTCGGATACCTGAAGAACTGAGGAGCCATTTTTGTAATGGAGCTCGAAACCAGGGTACCCACAAGATGAATTTTGTAACCCTTGAATGTAGAATGGATAACTTATGTTCAAACCATGATCACCACAGCTACGAGGGACACAAGCTTCATAGTTTGGATCCGAACAAAAAGATCCGTTGCAAAACAGGAAGAAAATGAATAACCAGAGATTTACGGTTGGTGGAAAAGCTGATACTTCGTGTTGTTTCATTTGGGACCTTGAAGCTGTAGTGGAAATTACAGAAGGAAGATCATGATGCAGTTTACGGAAGGAGATAAAGAGATTTATGTGGCTGTGAATATTGGCTTGACTTTGCGTTTACTAAGAACAATGATTGACAGTTGAAATAAATGCAATACACCGAGTCTTGGTAAGAAAAGTCGTTTGTGACTTCAGTATTTCTTTGGCAGCTATCATATTAATTTGCTTTATGTTGTACCATAAATTTTGTTTGGTGCACCTTTATGGATCAAATCAAAAGCCTTTAAAATCGTTAGTGTTTTAGCCGAATTTCATCGTTTTTATAGATTGTTCAAGTATTTTTTGTTGATTTCAAGAAATTTTAAGTTTTTCTGGTTGTTTTGAAAGGACGTTTTAAGTTTTTTGCTGATGTTTTCTTGCAATTTTTAAGATCCCGAGCATCCCTCAAAGTTTACCGGTTGCACTTTTTATACCCAAAAACGTTTCTATTTACAAAAATAAGTTTAGCGGGCAGTGACAGATCCCAAATTTTTGTTTATTAGGGTCACCTTTAAGGTAGACTAATTACACCATTTCGATAGATTTTTAAAGTTTTTTGTTTGATTTTAAGGGATTTTTTAGTGTTTTTGTCGATTTTAAAAGACTTTCGATTTTTTAATTGATTTCAAGAGAATTTTTTGGTTTTTTGATTAATTTGAATAGATTTTTTTTTGTTTTTTGGTTGATTTCAAGAGACTTTTTTGGAGTCTACAATGGTCAGCTAAGATCATGGGGTCCCATGCAAAAAGCTACCAGGTGAATTAAGTGAGAAGCTAAACAATAAGATAAAAATGCTTTTAATGGGGTTCATTCTTCCCCGCATTGTTTGTAACCTAAGTCCACCCCTATTAGCGGGTGCACCACACTCCACCTCATATTTCTTAGGTCCATCCTTTGATCTGTTTTACGTTCGTTTTAATATTACATCATTAGTTCACTACAAGAAAAATCCTCGTTAGTAACAAAAAAAAATTTGGTCACTATTAAGCTAAAAGTGGTCACTAAAGTTATTTAGTGACCAAAATTTAAGTCGTAACTTTTCGTCACTAAAGGTCCGTCACTGATTTTCAATAGTGACCAAATACAAAAGTGGTCACAAATTAGTGACAAAATTAAAGTGGTCACTGTGTTTGTGACGACTAAATTAGTCACTAAATATCGTCACTAAGTCACTAAAAGTCGTCACTAATTGTCCAAGATAACGACTCGTTAACGCCCGTTAACTTCCATTAGTGACCAAAAAAAATGGTCATTAATTACGAAACCATGGGAAAAAAACTGTCATTAATTTTTACTATAATTGTACTATATTAAAATTAAAACCTGTTGATCCGTAAATATAGAAATCTAAAATATTAATTCCATGCGTAGCTATGCATGTAGTTCTTGATCCATTCTAAAAACAAGCATTCAATGTTATGTCTGCTTATTATTGCTAAAAACACTTAACATAGTGATTAATTGAAAAAGTAAAACGTAACATTCTTAATTTTGAGATCCCAATGTAGATATTTGTGACAATTGTTCCATCATCTTGTTCATTTTGTCCTTCATTTGATTCCGCTCCTCTTGAAATTGGACATGATCTTCTTTAATCTTCCTAATTTCTTCCTCTAAGGCCTTTGATTTTTCCTTTTCCAATTCCAACTCCTTCCGTAGGTTTTCTGTGGCTAAAATTTGTTTTGTCGAAGCTGCGCGTCCCTTTATAAATCCAGGAATACGATGTAGTTTTTTCAAACAAATCTCCGCCAGTGAACAAGAAGAAGCAGCTTCCTCACTTAGTAATTCATTCCACATATCAAAACAAATGAATCTTTATTAATTCTACTGTAAGGACGACACAACCTTCCAACCAAAGAATTAAATCAGAGCCAAAAAGATCACATTTGTAGACTGAACCCCATAACATAATTAAATCATATTTTGCAACAATAAAATTAGATATGTTAGTGGGAATATATAGCTACCGGGAATATTAATTTAGAGATGTTAATTGAAGTGGGAATATATAGGTACCGGGAATATATATGCTACAACATGTGCTTATGCAGCAGATATTGAGATCAAAATGACTGACCTGTGAATAGTTGTTATATTGTAAATGGCCAAATTCCATATGAAGGATTCGACATCTGCAACTGCAAGGCATTATCAAAATCCAATATAACTTGGTCATAATCCAAATATTAAGATGATTTGGTGGTATTTCATTATTCATAATCATATATTCTAGAGAAACATTTATCCTCAAGATTTCGTAATCCACTGCCGAACTTATTCCAAGAGAGCTTGGATCGAATCGGTATTGCTATCCGAGCTCTCTTATTGAATTGCTCATTCAATGAGCATTCTCAATATTATGCCTTGAAGAGAACTCGATCCTCCACGCTTTTTAGCACGAGATTTTGAGTCTCGCGTGTCTACCATTTCACCACCAAGGCATCTTGAAAGTGAACCGTATTCCATGAATATGATATCTATCTAGTGTGATGTATGGAATATATGACAAAAGTGGAGTGTTGGAGTATTTCTATTGATCGGTCACGTCATATAGGCCCGAGTAGTCCTTGGCGTAAGTTATTGTCTAAAGTTTTTCACTTTGACAGATGCTCCTTGCTTTGTACCAGATTCAAGCATTTCATCCAAAACGACAATATCTCGTGCACCTTCAGCATACGAGCATTAATGAGGTTCAGGTTCAAACATACTACCCTTCTGCACACAAGTTGAAAAACTATCATATATGCAATAGTCACACAAATTCCCAAGTTTCCAGGACCAGATGCTTGGATATTACATTAAGAACTGTTTGCATAAAACATGTGATATACCACCTGAAGAGAAGCCCGAGAAACGTCACTTATAGAAAAGTTTTCAATTCTTAATCACCCTAGTGTATGGGTAGGAAGTGCTCTTCGTTTCTTTGCTGACAGTAAATAGCGAAACCTGTAATGAAGAATAGAGATTCAAAATAAAGTATTAGATTCATGTCGAGGTTAATATTATTACTTATGAAGATGAAAACAAACCACCATTCTAGCATTACAATTATGAATGTTTAAAAGCTCCATTGCTAATAGCTACAAAAGAATAAGACAGTTCAGCATTACCATGTAACCAGGTTGTCCATCTTTGTTTCAATGTTCAACTTGAACGGTCCCATTCAAGGCAATAACTCGCCAAACAATCTGTAGTTGCAGGACACCCTATCAATAGATAGGGGTGGCAGAAAGTGACCCAACCCGCCAACCCACCCCGAACCCAACCCATTAGTAGCAGATTGAGTTGAGATTTTCAACCCGTTTAACTTAAATGGGTCAACCCGTCTAACCCATTTAATAAATGTGTTGGGTTGGGTTGAAATTTGTGACCTGTTTTCAACCCATTTACAACCTGTTTGTAATCCATCTAGGGTGGTTGGAATATCTAATCTGGTAGTTCTATAGCCTTATGTCGTTTGTACGTAGTTTATGAGTCTTATTGTAAATGCCTTAAAGGTATATAATTAATATATTCTCTTTTCCCCATTTGTCCTACATGTATGTATGTATGTATGTATGTATGTATGTATGTATGTATGTATGTATGTTCGTATGTATGTGTACTAATTAATAATGAATAAGATGGAAGAGATATATTAATTACCTATAATCAATCTCAGTTTTCTGCCTGGGTTTTCTGCAGAAACCAAATTAACAACAGAGGTAAGTTATATGTGTATCTATATATATATATATATATATATTGAAGGACAAAACAATTTCAGGAATACGTTAAGACATATCAATTCTTGCGTATCCAGAATAAGGAAGAAAAAGGAAAAGGCAAAAAGAAGTCGTAAATACACTTTTCGGTTGGTGAACACTTAAACTGTCCGTTGTGAGTATCACACCGACCGTCTTTTCTGTGACAATCGGTTCACAAAGGTGACAACTGAACTGAAAGAGAGAATTAGGGGAGAGAAGAGAAAATATGTTGGCCTGATCATCTACTTCCTGTACCCGTTTCACTGGCAGTTGTATTACTTGACATGATTGTGGGAGATCACTTGGAACTTTTGTAAATTTAAACGGATAGCTTTAGTAGAACTTGTGATTTTTGCATTTGTCGTAGCTACTACAATTGCGCTGCACAAAAAAAGTATGAGAATAATTAGAACGGTTTGCGCACTTGTAGAGAGTCATGATGGGTTCCACTACTAGAAAATTGAGTATTTTCAACGGAAAATGTCCCTGAAAGTTTTTAATGAATTTTAAAGGGATTATTGACAAAACATAAATTTTCTACGAATTTTCTACGAATTTCCGTTGAAAATCTCTCACAAAATGCATTTTCAACCAAAAACTTTTTGACGAGACATTCTGTTGAAATTTTTTTGGTTGAAAATGCATATATGTTTATGAGAGATTTTCAACGGAAATTCGTTGAAAATTCGTAGAAAATTTATGTTCTGTAAATAATCCTCTAAAATTCGTGGAAAATTTTCAACGACATTTTCCGTTGAAAATACTCAATTTTCTAGTAGTGTTCGAATGAAAAGGAAAACAAAAGAGGAGTTGGAGAAGTGAAATTATAGTCAGGAGCCTCACAACTATTCGCCTTTAGAAGTTGTTCAAATGTTCTATTTTGGATCCAGACAGAAAGACCAGAAACAAGCCTGCCCATAATCTCATATGAATGATTTCCAAGTTGAATTTGGTTAAGATTGGAAGTAGTACTGCAGTGGATCTTAATAAGTCCACATTGAGAACTAACGGTTGCATTGTAAAAAGGGCAGTTTAAAGGGGCTAACGTACTTGGGCTGCACCTCCGGGACGGATCCAGAAATTTTTTGATATGGTGGCACCATACAACATAGACAAAAAAATAATTATAAAAAATACGGTTTTTATCGACGTGTCTTTATGTTTTTACTAACGGTTAATATCTTTCGATGTGTTTTTAACCTAATTCAACCGTTTCGGGGGATATTTAAAGTTTTTTTGCTTGATTTCGAGGGATTTAAGTTTATTTTATCGATTTCGAGAAATTTTTCGATTTTTTTGCTTGATTTCAAGAGATTTTTTCTATTTTTTTGTTAACTTCAAGAGTTTTTTTCTCGGTTTTTAGTATTTGATATTGATTGTCTTTAATAACTAACAGAAAATTTAAAATACTTTTGTGAAAATCAAAGATTAAATACGAAATTAATAGGAGTTTATTAAATGTTATTTAAGTACAAAATTAATAGTGTAATACTCTTTTATTAAATGTTATATATAGTTGTTGTTCAAAAAAATTAATTTTTTGCATCAAACAAGGATTGAACCCTTGACAAACAAGGATTGAACCCTTGACCATTTCTTTATTAAGAGTTTTAATTAGTTGGGAACAACCACTAGCCAGCTGCCCTTTTTGTATTATAAATTCAGTTTTAAATTATTTAAAAGCACCTCTAAAGTTATACGGTTGCACCGTTAAAAATCCGAAAAATTTACACTTCGACGTCGATATAATACGGTGGCCTGTGCCACCGTGGGCACCATGCTAGGTCCGCCCCTGCTGCACCTGAAACTTTCTGGACAGATAGGCATAGAAATGTTACGGTTCGTAGCAGACTGAAGCAGCAGCAGTAAACAAGAGAGAAGAACCGACACAAAAAGGAGGACGCGAATCATTTGAAAACGTTCAACAGATTACGAAACTACCTACCTGTGTTCTTGATAGACTCCATTTGTTATATAGTGCATGCCTCTAGTATTCTTAAAACCATAGAAATTCTATCCCTTTTTGTAATTGTTGACCAAAAATATCAAGACTTTGACTTCCTCACACTTCTCCTCTGTTCATCCTTAACCAAATTCCAAACGCCATTAACACAAAAGTGGGAATTTTCATGTGGTTCCCATTTTAGCACGTCTCGACTCACCATAATACCCAAACTTAAATAATTAACTTCATTTCATTTCAACTTATATCAACTTAACTCCCTCGTTTATAAGGCTTAACAATCATGGAATAACTTTGGGGTGGTAAGCACCTATATACAAGAGTCTATCACTCTTATTTACATAATTAGGTAACACTCCTGACCTTTAAAATGGATTGTTGGTAGTAAGGATCTTCTCATTCACTTACCGGATAAGATTTTCAATCTTTGTTATATCTTTTTACCAGGTAAAGATTCTCGATCCTTCCTAGTCTCATTCAGTAAGGTGATTGACACCGGGTAAATATTCCCCTTAAGGGGCATTTGGCATTTGATAGAATGTTTTTGAGAGAATTGAATTTTATGGAAGAATTTGGAATATTTGGTGTAATCTGTTTGTAGGATTTGAATTAGAATTGAATTCGTTTATACATAATTTATAAATAATTATAAAAATAAATAAATTACCTTTTATTAATTGATCGTTACAAAATAAATGTTTTTAATATTTCTTAAACATTTTTGCTAACAAATCTTGTAAGATCCCATGAAACCAACTACCCCATGGGATTTGTAACTCCAATGTTTGTGGGATTTCAATTTCGGATTTGCTTTTAAATCAAATACGGGATTTGAAGGAAATTCAGTTCCAAATCCCGTAAATTAAAACGAACCTTATATTAATTAATTAAGATTCATGAGAGGTTTAAATTCGATTTGATTAGGTACTATCAATCCATGGTGTACGCCATAAAGATTTTGTTTTTTCTATAAAAGTATCAAGGTTTATTCATTGATTGTATTATCTTAAAACCAAGACTCGTCGACTACTAAACTATAGAGAGAAATATTGGTGTAAAACTCTTGTCCATTCCATTGAGAAACCCCTCCAATTTATACACAGCACAGTCCTAAAATATAACGAAAACAACAATCAAGAATATACACCTTCCTAAACTAAAAGCTAAAACAAACCAGAAAAGATACAATAAGATACATCCCTAAAATACAATATTCTGCCAATATATGACAATTATAAGATGATATCCCAATACCCCCCTTCAAGTTGGAGCATGTGGATTAAGAATGCCTAACTTGGAGAGGAGGAACTGAAATTGTCGTGTCCCCAACGGCTTGGTGAAAATGTCGGCTAACTGAAGCGCAGTAGGAATGAAGGATGGAAGAATGGTGGCATCTTGAATAGCATCACGAACAAAATGACAATCTGCTTCGATGTGTTTTGTACGTTCATGAAAAACAGGATTTTGAGCAATATGTAAAGCCGACTGACTATCACAGTGAAGACCAATAGGATTGGAATGTTGAATGCCAAAACTTAGGAGAAGACCTTTTAACCATTTCAGTTCACAAGTAATAGATACCATAGAGCGGTATTCGGCCTCTGCCGAAGAAAGAGCGACTGTATGTTGCTTCTTGGTTTTCCAGGAGACCGGAGATTGGCCAAGAAACACAAGCCATCCAGAGAGAGAGCGACGAGTAAGAGGACATGCTTCCCAATCTGAATCGCACCATCCTGTTAAAGACAGAGAACTGTCAGCTCTTAACAAAATGCCTTGTCCAGGAGAACCCTTCAAATACCGAACCACACGCAAAGCAGCCTCCCAATGCTCCTGTCGAGGTTCTTGTAGAAACTGTGATAGAATATGAACAGAGTATGCCAAGTCAGGACGAGTAACAGACAAGTAAATAAGACGACCAACCAAACGCCGATAAGAGTCTGGATTAGCTAATAAAGACCCAGAGGCCTGTGCTAAACGATGATTCTGTTGGATTGGAAATGAGGCTGGCTTGGCACCCAAAAGGCCCGTTTCTGCGAGAATATCAAGAGAATACTTCCGTTGACAAAGAAATATACCCTCGGGACTACGCGCCACTTCGATACCGAGGAAATATTTAAGCACTCCAAGATCTTTCATATGAAAACAAGTGCTCAAATAGGTCTTAAATAGTTTCACAGCAGCAGAATCATTCCCCGAGATGATGAGATCATCAACATACACCAAAACATTTATTTGAACGGTGCCTTTAGAAAAAGTAAAGAGGGAGTAATCGGCACATGATTGTAAGAAGCCGTATGCTTTCAGAGCAGTGACAAGTTTGGCGAACCAACATCTAGGTGCCTGCTTTAAACCATATAACGACTTGCGAAGACGACATACCATATTAGAATTTGAAGAGTGAAAACCAGGAGGGAGTTTCATATAAACTTCCTCATCAAGATCTCCATGCAAAAAAGCATTATGAACGTCCATCTGATGCAGCTCCCAATTTTTAGATGCTGCAATAGCTAAGAAGACACGAACTGTCACCATCTTTGCCACCGGTGCAAATGTCTCGTTATAGTCTATCCCGGAAACTTGATGATTACCAAAAACAACCAAGCGAGCTTTAAGTCTCTCAACGCTACCGTCACTCTTATATTTGGTTTTATACACCCATTGACTACCAAGAGCACGTTTACCCGGAGGTAATGGCTCCATAGTCCAAGTCCCATTGTCTTCCAAGGCACGAATTTCTTCTTGCATAGCACGTCGCCACTCTTCATCTTTCATAGCTTCTTTAAAAGATTTCGGCTCATTGCCGGAAGTAACAGCTGCAAGAAATTTCCGGTGGCCCATAGAAAATTTTTCACAGTTAATATAGTGTGCGAGAGGAAAAGACGTACCTGAGGATGCTGAAGAGTCGGGTGAATCAGAAGAGAGAGTAGGTGGACTTTCCATGGAAACACTATTAGTGACGTAGTCACGAAGCCGAGCTGATGGGAACTTTTCTCGTAAACCGCGACCCATTTGAGTTGTTGTGGTAGTAGCTGAATTAGGCTCTGTGTCATGCGTTGTTTGTGCCTCTAAAGATGGAGCACAAGATTCAGTTGGCCCATGATCTACATGAGAGGGGGCTGGTATACATGAAGGTTCTGAAGTGGGTTGAGGTTGGGGCATAGGTGTGAGATCCGATTAGGTAGCTTGAGTGGATTGGGGTGTGAGTTCAGGTGAGGGGGAAATTAATGGTTGTTGTTGGAAAATGGGAGTGGAGCTTGAAGTTGGTATTTCCAAATCCTCCAACACAAAATCAGTGCCACTCAAATTCTTATGCTCAAAGTAACTATTGGAACAATCAGTAACTTTTTCAGCAAAGGGAAAAGAGGTTTCAAAAAATTTAACATCTCTAGAAACGAAAAAAGTTTTAGTTTCTAGATCGAAAAGGCTCCATCCTTTCTTACCGAAAGGGTACCCAACAAATACACATTTACGGCTACGACTGGCAAATTTATCTCCCTTTGTACGTTGGTTATGAGCATAACATAAACACCCAATCACACGCAATTCATCGAAGGTAGGCAAAGTATTAAATAAAACTTCATAAGGAGTTCTATTATTTATAACACTAGAAGGAGTTCTATTGATGAGATGACTTGCTGCCAGAACACATTCACCCCAAAAATAACGAGGAAGGTGACCTTGGAAAAGTAAGGCCCTAGCCACGGATAAAATATGGCGATGTTTACGTTCAACCCTACCATTTTGTTGTGGAGTTCCGACACAAGAGGTTTGAAACAATATTCCATTGGCAAGAAAATAGTTTTCCAAACATCGAAACTCTGTACCATTATCACTCCGAACAATTTTAATCTTTTGACCAAATTGTCGGTCGACCATAGCAACAAAAGACAAGAATTTGGTAAATACCTCCATTTTATCAATTAACAAATAAACCCATACGGCTCGTGAGAAATCATCCACAATAGTCAAAAAATAACGAGCCCCACAAGAAGAGACCGTATTGTAAGGACCCCATAAGTCACAATGAATTAACTCAAAAATCCGAGAAGCCTTATTATTGCTAGTAGGAAATGGATCCCTAGATTGTTTTGCACGGGGGCACACATCGCACAACGTGTTTAATTTATCTCTAGAATTACGAAAAAACGGCAATAATTTTACTACTTTTTCAGAAGGATGTCCAAGTCGTTGGTGCCAAAGTTCCATCGATGAGCAACTACCATCTAATGCAACAGCATGAACCATAGGCGACTGCTTGTAATAGAAAAGTCCATCTCTCCGTTCACCCGCTCCAATCAGCGTCCTCGAACGTAGGTCCTGTATAGCACACATATTAGGTAAAAAGAGAACAAAGCAGTTCATATCATCCATGAGTTGAGTAGCTGAAATCAAGTTGCACTCAAGACTTGGAACATAAAGCACATTTTTTAAACAAAATCTTTCCGAAAGCATCACACTTCCTTCTTTGGTAGCGACAACATTTTTTCCATTAGGGAGACCAACCGGACATGCATTGATATTCTTGATGTCAAACAAGTAAGATATATTTCCCGTCACATGATTAGAAGCCCCGGAATCAATAATCCAAGAAGTGTTAGAAAACTCACCGTGCAAACGATTGTTAGAAGATTGAACGTTACCAAAAAGAGCAGCAATGGTTTGCCATTGTTCCGGACTCATAGTCGGGAGAGGTACCGGAGTATTTGAAGAAGTGGTAGAGGTAGTTTTCTGCTCAATGTTACCGCCTAGGTTAGTAGCGTCCACCGCTATGGCACGAACGGTGGCACTTTTTCCACGTCCAACAGCAGCGGCTGCCGGTGGATCGCCACTTCGACCACCATTTCCCTTGCTACGAATAGAGGATACACCTTGAGTACGGGGTCTATCCCCCCACCATTCTGGATACCCAAGAAGCTGAAAGCAATTTACAATATCATGCCCCGAACGATGGCAGTGAGAACATATAAGCCCAGACTTATCAATTTTTTCGAGTTTCCCTTTTTCTCTTCCTTCAGGACGTACAGCAAAACCCACTATCTCTGGTAGAGTCTCTTTGGCACGTGCATTTCCACGAACCTGTTCTTCTTGAGCAACTTGTTGATAAACACGATCAAGAGAAGGTAAAGGCTCTTGAGATAATAGTGTAGAACGTAGTTGGGCATAATATTCAGAATTTAAACCCATCAGAAATTGATGAAGGCGCTCATTGTCACGACGCTTTTCATGCGCCTTACCCAGGCTACAAGTACAATGTCCACACTTACATGCAATAATTGGTTCATGATTAGCTAAGGCATCCCACAAAACCTTAAGTTTCCCAAAATATGTAGCAACAGACATACTTTTAGATTGTTCACATTTAACAATATCACATTTTAATTGTTGTATCTTCGGGCCATTAGTAACAGAAAAACGAGTTTTTAATTCATCCCATAATAGTTTAGCATCATCATAGAAGGAAATAGTAGACTTAACCTCTGGATCAATAGTATGCATTAGCCAAGAAACGAGCATCGAGTGAATCGTGAGCCAATCCTCCTGCGTGAAGGGTGCCTTGGGCTCTATAATGGTGCCATCTACGAAGCCAAATTTTCGACGAGAGAGAAGAGCGAGACGCACAGATCTGGCCCACTCGTCATAATTGTCATTCCGAAGCCGAATAGGGGTAATCAAATCGCCTGGTCTGTCTTGTGATCCAAGAAAGAAAGGCGACGTGTGATCATTCCTTGAAGGCAGCTGCAATGTATCTTCTTTTTCACCGGTCATGGTGACAATCGATCGTGTATCTCAGCTGTGTAGCTCTGATACCATATAGAGAGAAATATTGGTGTAAAACTCTTGTCCATTCCATTGAGAAACCCCTCCAATTTATACACAGCACAATCCTAAAATATAACGAAAACAACAATCAAGAATATACACCTTCCTAAACTAAAAGCTAAAACAAACCAGAAAAGATACAATAAGATACATCCCTAAAATACAATATTCTGCCAATATATGACAATTATAAGATGATATCCCAATATAAACCTATATATAGATGATCAACTAATTATTGGCTAATGCTTGCTTAGGTGATGGTCGATTGTATGGTTACTTATAGATAAAAGATGACAATTATTGGTTTTATGCATATTTAACTGACTATGTAATTGTAATGGTACATACATATTAAAACTAAAAAATCCAATTGCCAGTAAGCAAATATTAAGATTACAATTTTACCACACTCGATTAACCTTTCCTAATTGTTGAAGGAGAAAACATATAAGGCTGTGGATGGGTTTTGAAACCTAAACCCACCTTGTATATAACTTAGCCAAACACCATAGTGATTGTCACAAATAGTACTATCTTCAATTATACACACCACAAACACAAACATTTCAAAGTGTAAATGAACAATAATGTTGCACTTAATTTGTAGATGATAATCAACTAGTCTTGGCGGAGAAGACAAATAAGGTTTCGGGGTGATTTCTAACAATTTTAAGTCGCCTTCTAACATTTCTAACACCTTAGTGATTGTCGGTCGGCTCAAGGGATTAGCTTGTATGCACCACAACCCGACGATAATCATCTTCCTTGCCATCTCGTTTTCTTTATCGCTCACGATCATATGCAGTTCAAGTTTTTCTTCATGTAATTCAACTTTTTTATATATCCAATGAGGAAAGTATATCTCACTTGTATGATCAACCTCAACCTCAATATTTTTCCTCCCTCCAGCCATTTCCAGAACCATCATTCCATAGCTATAAACATCTGATTTATGGGAGACCTGCCCAAAACTTCTGGAAACTAGTTCAGGAGCAATATACCCTGGTGTTCCTCTCATACAAGACATGGATATCATACTTCTTTCATTAGGGAACAACTTAGCAAGCCCAAAGTCAGATATCTTAGGACATAAATCTTTGTCCAAAAGAATATTATGGGGCTTTATGTCAAAATGCAAGATTCGTGTGTTGCAACCACTATGCAAGTATTCTAATCCTCGAGCAATCCCAATAGCAACCTGGTGCAACTTTTCCCACCCGAGTTGGCTATTACTTGAAGAAGCTTGGTCGTAAATAAACTTTTCGAGGGATCCATTAGGCATGAATTCATAGATCAAAGCTCTTTGACAACCCTCCAAACAAAAGCCCACAAGACTAACAATGTTAACATGGGATGTCCTGCCAACACTTGCAACTTCATTAATGAAATATTCACCTTTACCTTTCAATTCACTTAAAACCTTCACTGCTACTACATTTCCATTGCTTAGTGCTCCTTTATATACAAAACCAAAGCCACCTTGACCTAGTTTGACTTCGAAGGAGTTGGTCATCTTCTTGACTTGAGAATAAGAGTACCTTTTTGGAGCAAGGAATTCATGATTCTTTAGAAAAATCTCCTCATTGACATCATTCTTTGCCTTTGTTCTCCATGTGAGTGTCATTCTAAAGCATAAGATTATCACGATTAATGTCGCTATAACTCCTACACTGAGAGCTGCAAATTAACATAGAATAAATGGAAAATCAAAAATTATTTTACTATTCAAAGTGAATTGAAATGGTGGGTTGAGTATATAAAGAGAATATGTTTATGATATATAAACATTTTGATGATTTTATTTTTTCATCCACAAAAGCAAGGTGTTAGAAATTTTTGTTTTGCATATCAGTTGACATCAATTATCATATTAACTTATGATTTGGGATAGGAATGTGTGTGTATCCATTTGATTTGAAGTGAATACCAATGACATATATAGGTATATGAGCATACAAAAACATTTGATTTACAATAAGATAAAAATATGCAGATTAATATGATCAAAGAGAGGTATTGAACCTCAAAGGAACTATTTTTTTGGCGGACCAGATTCACAAAATGGTTTGGTCTTGCGACTAGTAGGCATGAACCTCAAAGGAACTGGTAACCTTGGTGAAGACTGAACGTGAGAAGTTATGCAAATTGATCAATAAGCCAGCTCTAGGGTTGTCTAAAAGAAATTACCAAACATACTACAAAAATGGACTCATATATAGAACAATAAAAAAATTATGTGGAAAACTCTACTTTTCATAGTAGTAATTATGAACAATGATAATCGTAGTTGTTGCCTTTTTATGAGTGATTGTTGCATAACTTTTACTCAATTTTGGCATGAGCACTCGTATCTTATACATATATACATATATAAAGAAAAGTTTCAAACGAGAATGTTAAGTTTTTACGAGAATACGAGAAATGTTGTTCATTACAAAATCATACATGATTCGGGCGACTTTTCCTATGCGTCTTGAGTCGCCCCAAAAGTTGTCCGCTCCAGTTAGTGCAAAATCACATATGATTCAATGGGCCCCACCATTGAATCAGATATGATTTAATATTATGTGAGACCCACATCATATATGGTCCACAAGATGTTCCTTTGTTCCTTTAAATTTACAAAGTTCTCATTTGAACCTCCCTCTATATATATATATATATATATATATATTTGATTTGCTTTTGTTCATATTATCAAACTCAAGGTTCTTACATTTATCTTCCTTTCTATGTTTTTAGGTACCAGCTATTTAGAGTTGTTGTGTTTAATTAAACAAGTTCAGATGGTTTCAATTGGAAGGTGTAGATAGCAATCTATACGACCAACGTTGATAACTCGGAATTCGGTGATATAGTCAAGGATATTAAACTCATTCTTATGTCCAAAGAGTATATATCAGTTCATTGGGTCAACCGTAATGCAAACAACTCGGCCCACTTAATGGCTAGACACGCTTGTAATCTAAATTGTAACGTTTCTTTCGATAGCCTGCCCCCGTTTCTTATGGCAGCTATTAACAATGACTGTAACAAGCTTGTGGTTAATGAAATGAACGCGACCCGAACGGGCGATGGCAATGCCGAAGCCCAGTAATGGTCCTTTTTCTTTCAAAAAAAAAATCTTGTTTTCTCAACCAATAGATTTAAAATTAAATTAAATAAGGAATACTTGGTGAGCACTCCTACTTGGTGTCCAAGTTTAGGGATTGGCCTCCAAGTTTTATCATCCTATAAATTGGATGATCTCCTTGTTAATTAGACACACCAATTTGCTACTCTCCCAAATACTTGTAATATTCTTCATAGATTTCTTCTTTTCTCAAGTGTTCTAAACATCGATCAAGTATAGTGAATTTTCCCGGTGTCTCCCGTGGTTTTTCCCTTTTTGGGTTTTTCACGTAAATCCGGTGTCATTTCTCTTCCTCTTTTATTTTCGTCAAGTTACAATTATTATTGTGTGACTTATTATCGTTTCCGTTGAGAGTTCGAGTTTATCGTTTCCGCATACGTACTCGTTTGAGTTTATTTTGGGTCATGGGTTATATAATCTCGACTAAGCTTCTACCCGGGTCCAATACTCGGTTTTTCTGAGAGGAATCGAGTGTAGTGAGGTCGCTTTTATAACAAAAGGTATTTTGATGGTTATATATTCATTATCACACAACAAAAAGAGAGAATTTATATTTTATGTCTGACTGTTTGTTTTTTCTGTTAACTGATACACATTCTTGATTTAGTCTCAAGCAAATTAACATCACCATAATTAAAGATGCATTGTGTGCCGAAAAAGCTTAATTTGCATATGAGCTATTCTCTGAAGTTGATGACAAGAAGCAAGCATCAAACGACTATGATAGGAGCGGCAGATCAAACGTGATGATTCTAAAGGTTCCTATCGGTCGTTTTGCTTATATATTCTTCTGTAGTTTCTTGGAAGAGTTTTTATCCTTGCTTTTTAGTTGTGTTGAATCCTTGGTTCTATCTTTTGTCTCGGTCTTGCAACGGTCATATGAAGACTTGCAGCCTTTGGAAATAAAATTGTTGGTGCAACGCGAGGGAAAGGAAATATACGACTCCATTGCTAATGGACACTCACACCATCTCAGGGCCCGGCTGACTCTTAATCGGTAAGAGGTAATATGTGTTTGGCAAAAAAATTGTGTCCTCTTAATGATGACAAAAGCCTCTTAACGATTTTGTGTCTAGGGTTCTACTAAATGATTCAGATCCTAACTTGTTTCTTTTTTGCCCCTTCCCATGTCTCCTCCCAGCTTCCTCCCACACATCCCAGTTGATCTTCAGTCCCTCCAGCTCACAATCTGTCGGCCTCTCCAGACTCCAATCGATCTTGTACGTCTCCCTCTTTCTCACACATGTATCTCCTTGACTCCTGTCTTCTTTTTTCTAGTAGATTTACATATGGGTGTTTGCTTTTTTCTCCACAGGGGCTGTTTTGTTTTTATGTTAGGGGTTGTTTGATTTTAGCTATTGTGGTTTTTTTTTATTATTTTGATTTTGATTTTCCCTTCTCTTATTTAAACCATAACATAGTTGTATTTGATGTATGGCAGGTGAGTGTTCTGTGTTCCTTACATGTTAACAATGGTGGAAGTGATAACTATTGGTAGGAATTTTTTTATGAAGAACATTTGATGGTGATGCAGTAAGTTACCATAGAACCAGTAGGAACTGGGGACTTAGTATATTGACACAAATACTCTTTTTTGCCTCTAAACACTGGGAGTTCCCCTTGTGAGTAGGACATTGGTCGCCTTTTTGTGACACTCAACACAGGAAGCTACAACTAAATTCAATAGAGGATTCAGAAGCAAGAAGTGAAATTATCTCAATCTCGTAGCTGTATATCCTTCAGTCATTTGTACATAGTCTCGGATTGTTATTGTAAATGCATTAAAGGTATATATATATATATATATTAATAAATATCTTCTCTTTTTCCCATTTGTCCTACGATTCATGTATGTGTGTGTATAGTAATAATGAATAGGATGGAAGAGGTATATTACGTAGAATCACTCTCAGTTTTCTGCCTGTCTTTTCTGCAGCAACCAAACAACATAGGTAAGTTATATATACATATTAATTGAAGGACAAAAATAATTTCAGGAATATGTTTAAGACATATCGATTCTGGTGTATCCAGAATAAGGAGAAAATTAAGGTAAAAGGAAGCTACAAGTACCGTTTTTGGCGTGTAAACACTGAAACTCTCCATTGTCAGCATAACACTGGCCCTTTATCTTGTTGCACCCATCACAGGAAGTTGACAAGGGAAAAGGTATAGAGAATACAGGGGAGAGAAGAGGAAATATGTTGGCCTGATCTGCTTTCTGTCCCAGTTTCACCGGCAGCTGTATTGCTTCACATGAATGTGGGAGATCACTTGGAATTGTTGCATAATCAATAGAATATTTATAGTAGAAATTGTGATCTTTGCACCTAGTGTAATTGTGTAACTGTTGTTGGTCAAAAAAAGAATGAGCATAATTGGAATGGTTTGTGCATTTGTACACAGTCATTCTGGGTGCAATTGAAATGGAAAACAAAAGAGGAGTTGGAGAAGTAAACCTATAGTCAAGTGCCTCACACCTATTAGCCTTTACAAGTTCTTCAAATGTCTTCAAATATGGTTTTATAGGACGCTTTCAAAAGCGTCCTATAAAATATGGGTTTATAGAACACTTTTTAAAAGTGTCCTAAAAAATAGTTAATAGGACACTTTATTTTAAAAGCGTCGTAAAAACTTGTTAAGACGCCTAAAATCGTCATATAAACTTATTGTAACGCTTTTAGATAGAATACTTTTTGGTTTGGTCCTATAAATTAGTGTCCTATAAAGTATTATTTTAGGACGCTTTTTCATTTTAGGCGTCCTATAAAATCACTTTTGTTGTAGTGACGATTATAATTGGCTTCTAATTGTTCTGTTGATCGAATTGCCAGGCGATTGGTTGATTGAAGCTACGGGTAAGATTTGAAGTAGAAGCTGATATCTGGTAAGTTCTGTTTAAGAATTTGTACTCATTTTTCTTATTAATCTGCTTCATGATTTCTACTGCACCTTATAATGGCAGTTTATTGCTGAAGTTATGCCTGCCCTTTGTGTATATTTGTCGTTCTTAATAAAATTTTAATTTTACTTGCAAATTGCAATACTAATAGACATGCTGGTCTCGGGAATGGGTAAAAGCCATTTTATTGATCAAACACATGATCTAGGGCTGAAATCGTGTTGGATTTAGATCAAATGATCTGTAGGAATAAAGATGCAAATTTTGAGCAATAAATATCCTGATAAAGTTGTGAAATTTACTGTATAAGAGTTTCGGAACACAAAACAGGGTATATGGTATTCGGAATGTGGATGGCTTAAGGATAGTGTAAGGTCACTTTTCGAATTGAATCTGGGTATATACCAAATTCGATCTTGGATAATCCTTAAGAACTCTCTCGAATTTAGGCACAAAAATAAGAGAAAATTACTAGAGAGAATTTGAGTGTTCGGATTTCGAGAAAGCCTCAATACTAGCATATCTTACGTATGTATACCAGTTACATACGTATATGAACAATTGAATAGCCGGTGACACTGGTGTTAATTCCAATTACACTTAAGTAGACGGTGACACTAAGGTGGCGTTTGTTTTTTAAAAGGTGCTGAAGTCTGATTTCAGTTCTGAAATTATTATGAATAGTCTAAACAATCAAACATAAGTTGTGATTAAGAGCTTAAAATAAAAAAACAAACAAGGCCTAAAATTATCAACTATCGACGTAGAACAAATGGATCTAAATAGCAACACAAATAACAGAATATGTAATTAACAAGCAATCAAAGGAAAGTACAGTTAAATTAAAACGGATATAACGTGGTTCCACCACCCGAAGGATGGTTTACATCCACAATCATAAAAAAGGGAGGATCTTGATTAACCAAATTGAATGCAAAAACTGATTGTAAGCCGAATTCACTATGTGATTCTAAAACTCACTCAGTTTTGTGATATTATGCATGCATTCGTGCAACAGGAGTCGACCCTTCCTCCCTTTTTTTCTTTTGCAGATGATTTTCAGTCAATTCTCACCTGACCATTCATTGTATTATCTAAAAACCTAGATATATTCAGCATCCATTCAACCTACATATGATGATTATTCAATCATTGTTTGATTATGCATTTGCCATAAATGATCCACATGTGGACCAACAGCCATGATATATATATATAGAGGAAAGTTCAAATGTGAACTCATTTTTGGTTGTGAACGTGAGCACGAATCTCAGCCACTTATCCAGTCAATAAAGGCGGCTTTGACCTGGTTCCCCTCCTTTAATAATCTCCACCCTCCCATGAATCGCGTCAATCCTCCGTGATCGCGTCCACCATAACCGAAGATGAAGATGTGTGGCTGAGATTCGTTACTTTCCCTCTGTTTTGGTGCCTTTAGTAGGCCTAGTCTTAACACATCGTAAGCTAAACCAGTGCTGACGAATAACCAACCCTCCAGTCGTTGCTTTTCTTTCTGTTACTTCGAAAGTAGCTGCCCAATTGAAGTGGAGGGTTTTTTCAAACAACAAGGGGTGACTCATTATTTCGATGAATCATTTCTTCGGACAGAAGAAGATTATGGAAACACTTACAGAAATAATTGGAAAATAAAACAGCAAGTCACGTTCACAACCAAAAATGAATTCACATTTGAACCTAACCCTATATATATATATATATAAAGTATCAACCAGCAAGCATGCCATGATTAACCGTCAGATGGCAGAACACAGCACTAATAACTGTTACAAATTTATCGAACCATCGAAAACACTATTGCACATATCTACAATACGAGGATCTGTTAGAGTAACTTCGTTCACTACATCAGATCTAGATTAAGCAATCATATCAATATACATATATCGGTATATATATGACTAACCAGCAACAGTAACAAACAGATGTTTTGCTATTGTGTTGTTCCATTCTCTTCTTGAAGATCCATACTCTATTTCCTCAACCATTGATGGGACTGGTAACGTATATGAGAAAAGGCTTTGTTCTTGTAGGGGAATGAAACAACACTTGGATGCAATACGTACGTGTATATATATATATATGTATAACATCAGTTGGTTAAGACAGTTTCTTGATGGAAGGAACTGTCTTGAATTATACACACTAGAAATACACAAACATTTCAAAATGTATATATGAACAATTAACAATGATGCAATCAATATGTAGATGAGGAATCAACTGGCCTTGCAGGAGAAGACAAGTAAGGTTTTGGGGGAATTTCTAATAATGCTAAGTCATCTTCTAACATTTCCAACACCTTAGTTATTGTCGGGCGGCTCAAGGGATTAGTTTGTATGCACCACAACCCGACGATAATCATCTTCCTTGCCATCTCATTTTCTTCATCGCTATCAATCCCATGCAGTTCGAGTTTTTCTTCATGTAATTCAACTTTTTTATAAATCCAATGAGGAAAGTATATCTCACTTGTATGATCAACCTCAACCTCAATATTTTTCCTCCCTCCAACCATTTCTAGAATCATCATTCCATAACTATAAACATCTGATTTGTGGGATACTTGCCCAAAATTCCTAGAAAATAGTTCAGGAGCAATATACCCTGGTGTTCCTCTCATATGGGACATAGATATCTTGCTTTTTTCATCTGGGAACAACTTAGCTAGCCCAAAGTCGGATATCTTAGGACATAAATGTCTATCCAATAGAATATTATGCGGCTTTATGTCAAAATGCAATATTCGTGTGTTACAACCACTATGCAAGTATTCCAAGCCTCGAGCAATCCCAACAGCAATCTGATGTAACTTTTCCCACCCAAGTTGGCTATTACTTGAAGAAACTTGTTCATATATGAACTTTTCGAGGGAGCCATTGGGCATGAATTCATAGATCAAAGCTCTTTGACAACCCTCAAAGCAAAATCCCACAAGACTCACGATATTTATGTGGGAAGTCCGGCCAACACTTGCAACTTCATTAATGAAATCTTCACCATTACCTTTCAATTCACTTAAAATCTTCACTGCCACTAGGTTTCCGTTGCTTAGCACTCCTCTATATACAGAACCAAAACCACCTTGTCCTAGTTTGATTTCAAAGGAATTTGTCATCTTTTTTACCTGTCGATAAGAGTACCTTTTTGGAGCTAGGAATTCATGATTCTTTAAAAATGTTTCCACATCAACATGGTTCTTTGTCTTTCTTCTCCGCTTGAGCTTCCATAAGAGACATAAGACTATGACAATCAATATTGTCACAACTCCTGCACTTATTAGAGCTACATTAACCACTCTTCCTGCATATACAAAATGGAACCAAAATCAATTTTCATGTTCGTTTAAATTTCAACACATGAATTATTTGTTTTACATCTTAAGCATCGATGATCATTTCAACTTATTTGGATTATATAAACTACCAAATGTGATGCTGAGACCAAATGAACATTGATTCAACGGTATCCAGATTAACAGTAAAGCCCAATCCCTTTGACTACAAAATAAATTACTTTTACTCATAAAAATCACCTAGGGAAACTTTCGTGGGTGATTAGCCACGGATCACCTAGAAAATACAAGTGTTTCGGTAGAATCCGATGTTTTTCGAGTAAATACCAAGGGATCACCCAGAGAACCCCTGGGTAATCTGTCACTGATTTGAATTACCAACCAACAATTTAGCTACCAAATTTTGTGACGAATCACACTTTAGCGACAAGAAAAATCCGTAGGCAAAAGTTTTTCATTTTGTAGTGTTTCAGATTCAGGTCAAGTGTTCAAGTCTCACCAAAGATGAGAAGTGTGTGTGAGGTTGTGTCATATATAAGATATTTCAAAAAATTCAATGCCGAGTGAAGCCGAAGAAGTGAAGAACCTTGCACGAGTTTACAAGTTACTACAAACAAAGCCAAGTAAACCATAGAAGGTTTGCCTTATCGTGTGCATACTAATGCACATGAGATATGCTTGTTAACAAAAAGTTTGTGTACTTTATGAGTAGTCCCAAAAGAATGCCTACATTTAAGATATAAGAAAAGGTTACTTACGAGATTAGACTAATTAATGAAAGATGGATCTAGTTTGTAAAGTGTGCATATGCCAGTATGGTTCTACGATACTAAACGAAATATATTATATTAAAATTTGGTCAATATCATATATTATTATAGATTTAATTATATAATAATGCTTACTCATATGCCAATATCAGCATATACATGATATAATTTTTAAATATAGTATATTAATAATGAAGAAATTAATAATTAATATTAATTAAGTTATTGATGTATGCATATGCCGCCAATATCTACTAAGCTCTTATCTCCTATACATGGATTTATGAACACAAAAACACAATCTTAATAAATGCATTATATTAAATCGAATTGCTTAGAACATAAGTAAAGATCAGAACTAGCGGGAAAAAATAATTAACGGGATAGACTCACGCTTTGTTCCTTTCTTATGTGTTCCGAGTGGACCTTCTCTTGTTGTTTCTGCAAGTTTTTCAAAATTACAAATGCATAAAATCACTTCTTACTAAAGTAATAATATATATTGGACAATGATCAAATGAGAATCAGAAAAAATGTTATAAATCCGTGAAAACAAGAATACAAGTCTAATTTAGGTTCAATGCATTAGATATGTGATTATAAAATAGAAACAAACACACGTCAAAGATGTCGTGGTTGTAACTCTTGTATCCCATAAGTTTAATGGTTATTTCCGTATTATTGGCCTCCCTCAAACAACATCCTCAATTAACAAGAATGGTGCATTAATGGTGAATTCATCTTAAGAAGTGCTTTTCAGTTAGTTTACTGTGAGGGTTGTAGTAAAAAACTATGGAGGGACATGCAAAGGTATGCTCTAACCATTGTAGATAACTATTTAAGAGTTACATGATTAAGAGTTACGTTCTAACCCATTAACTATTCTTAATCTTTTTGTCCCTGCTTCTTTCATCATATCCTCACACTCTCGCACAAGTTCGGGGTCCATAAGAAAGTAGCCACTCTACCCTGTTGAGGTAAAGGTGAGTACATTTTACCCTCACATACCCTACTTTTAAGTGGAATTTACTAGCCAGTTCCATTTGCTTTTGTTTGTAAGCTTGAAAAGGGTGAGTCGTGAGAAGGTTATGGATATAATGAGTTGGAATGTAAAAGGTTTCTGAGAAGGTGTTTGTTACAAAAGAAAGTGGTTATGATATTCATAGAGGAAATAAAAATTAGAGAATGTCTTTTGAGGATATTCCTTTAATTTATGAATGTCTTTTGAGGATATTCCTTTAATTTTCACTATACATTTCAATGTCTCATGTTCTTCTCGACTTCTTGCTATATTAATTAGGAATTTAGGATGAGACTTAATAAATTCAAAGTATTTATAGTTTCATATACTAGGTAAATAGGGACAATAAAGATAACTAAACTATAATTTCATATAAAGGGACTTTTAAATACAAACCCTTTAATTAGTATAAATCAATCTTAATCGTCCATCTATTCTACAAAATATATGGTTTCAAAAAATGTTTGATGTTCCCTGACCCAACATGTTAATTATAATGAATGAAGTAATAATCATCCCCCACTAACATCTGGATTGCTATTCATACCTCCTCCCACTCATATACCCATAAGACATATGTTAGTTAGTGTGTGTGTGTGTGTGTGAGTAAGATGCAGAAAAACCCTCCAAAAGAGAAAAACCTATGAACACTAATAAATGTTCATTTTTATACTATACATATATCTATATATTAATAAATTGTAAGTAATTTATCCGATAAGATGCATGTGTGCATAATAACATGGAAGCATCTTCGATCAGTGCAGGGTCGTGCATGGGGATGGCGGGTCGGGTATGCCCAGGCCCCACAAACAATAGGGGCCCAATTTTTTTTCTTTATATATACTATATAGTATATAGCATTAGTTCAAAAAATTAAAAAATAAAAGAGAATATTTTTTAGTACTTAGTATGATCCAAAAATAATTTAGCATTATATTAATAGCCAAAACATGTACTCATTAATTATATTAGAGAAGAAAAATATGTAAAAACAAGTTAAATGGTTGTTTATTTTATAGTATTCTTTATTGTTTTTCTAAATTTGTTACCTACTACTAAAAATCTAAAACTACCTTACCTAGAAAATATTGATATATTCTCCATCATTCATCTGCAACCGACTCTTTTGATTATTCCATCCTTATAAGTTCTAGTTTAGTATTGGAATATAGTAGATTTCTTGTCATTAACTAAGAAAATCATATCTTTTGAAAAAAAAAATCAACTATATGAGACGATCTAACTTATATTTATATTTAGAATTTTAAAACTACCATTGTTTTTCCATACATTATTGACTCATTATTAACATCTCAAACTAAATCATTATTTAGAGAAATGTTACTATGTATAGTCAACATTGTGACTTAAAATGATGTTAATATATATATATATATATATATGTTAAGGTATATGTTATGTATCGACCCAATCCCATCAACAACATATGTTCTAGAAAGGGTAGTTCTGGTATAGTTTACCATAGACTCCTAGAGTTGGTTAATAGATAGGGAGTAAGCGAGAGTTAAAGAGCATCCAGAAAATTGTCCGTCGCTTTTTTTACAAGAGACTAGCCTCTCGAATACTAGACGTTTCCAGTTTACATTCCATTTAATCGTACAACCGATTCTTTGCTTCGATAATGTTGTTACTTAATTGAGAGCTTGGTTCAGAACAATATATTATAGAATGCATGTGTCTGGTAAGGGAACAATTTACTATGTTATGTAAAAATGATATTATAGATAATATTAATTTAAAAGTAATTATTGATTGATTTTGCGCCTAGTAATGCTCGAAAAAAAACGGTTTTCTATGAATTATTAATGTTTTTTGAATTCAATGCTATTTTTGATAATAAAAACAATTTAAAAAAAATATTTGTA
This sequence comes from Silybum marianum, assembly GCA_036898165.1. NCBI lineage: Eukaryota > Viridiplantae > Streptophyta > Magnoliopsida > Asterales > Asteraceae > Silybum > Silybum marianum. Next base: position 15,248,790 of record CM072537.1, on the reverse strand, counting down.
GTTATCGAGGGTCCTTTTTTACATCTTGTCCAAGACCTAAAAAATGTTAGGAACGACCCTTGGTTAAGTGAAAGAGTTAAATAATAGTAAAAGAAATATAAAGGAAGTGAACTTCAAGGCTTGTGGAGGATGAGGCTAGATAACCCATTTACCTCATGTTCGAATCCAGGCGCAAACAACTTGTGGCCAATGGGGAATTATCTCAGGGCTGCATGCTTTACGAGTCTTAAAATTATCAAGGATTAGTCTAGACAAATGTCTAGGATACCCTTTCCAAAAAATATATATATATACAGGGGAGGGATCATACGAGAACCACCCATATTTAAGAGAACAAATGAACAATTTGTGGACCACATATGATGTGGGTCCTACATAATATTAAATCATTTATGATTTAATTTAATTTAATTTAATATTAAATCATAAATGATTTAATATTATGTGGGACCCCATCATATATGATCCACAATTGTCCCTTTGTTCCTTCAGAAATCAAAAGTTCTCATTTGAACCTTCCTCTCTATATATATATATAAATAAAGGAAGTGGCCTTACCAATTGGGCAACTCACATCGAAGTTTGGGTTATTGGGGCAAAAACACCCGACGTTTAACATATTCGACGAAGCACACCTCCCACCACTGTCCTCACATTCTATACAAGTCGGTGCATTCCAATCCATTATAAACCCCCTCCGCATCAACTCTACATAATTTCCACCGTCCACCATGTTACCACCAGGTCTTTCCACAGGCACCACCACCACATTACCACAAAGTTCCTTTCCGATCCTCAAATTACTGTCATTGCTAAGCATAACCAACAGAATCTCTGGTTCACAGGACCCAATCCTATACCTGCTCAGATTTTGGGGAATTTCCTTAGAGCAATTCATCAGGAAAACAAGTTCCTGACGACCAGAATCATAGCGGTCGAGCTCATACCGTTCTGGATTCAATGTCATGTTTGTCAGTGCCGATGGACATGTAGTATTTTGGAAGTTTACCAACCGCATAGAGGTGCTGTTGTAGTTTATCTCATTAACTAAGTAGTTGTTTCGAGATGTCTGATTAAGAAAGGTGCGATTGTTGTTGCAGTAGAGCCCGAAACCACGGTACCCACAAAATGAATCCTGTAAACCATCAATGTAAAATGGAAATCTTATATCCGAACCATCACCACACGATTTGGGGGCACAACCTTCATAAGATAATGGATCCAAACATGAAGATCGTTTGAAAAACAAGAAGAAAATGATGAATAGACATAGGTTTAGGATTGGTGTAAAAAATGTTGATACTAACCGGTGTTGTTCCATTTGGGGAATATAGATAAGAAGGGATGATACACTTTTATGAGTGAGAGATAAAGAAATATGTGGCTGTGAACATGCTTTGATTTTATTTCCACTTGGAACAATTAATTAATGAGGAGAGTTGAAATAAATGTAATAGACCGAGTCTTGGTAAGAAAAGTCGTTTGTGATTTTTAGTCTTTCTTGGTACGCAGGTACAGGGGTGGCAATGGGTCGATCTGGGTTGGGTTTGGGTTTAATCTATTTATTAAACAGATCGAAAATCTCAACCCAACCCAATCCATTTATTTAAATGGTTGAGATTTTCAACCCAATCCAACCTGCAACTTAAATGAGTTCAATCTAGGTTCGACATGTTTACAAAATTTCAACCCAATCTGTTAAATAAATGGGTTCAGTCTGGGTTGACCCATTTAATTTTACAATGCATAAAACATGATGGTTATTAAACAACTTAGCAAAGGAGCCGACGAGCCGACGAGAGTCACGAGACAAAGAGATGACGCCGGCGAGAGAAAGAGAAGAGATTGCGGCTGCGAGAGAAAAAGATGACAGTCGCCAGAGTAAGACGAGAGTACAGATGCCTGAGGAAGACGAGAGCACAACACCAGATGAGAGAGAGCAAACTAGGGTTTTTTCCTTTTTTGATGGAGGTGTTCTAAAATCTAAATGAATCTAGGGTTTTCCTATTTAGGTTTCACTTTCTTTAACACTAAAATTTAAAAAATTATATTTAAAAATAAAATAAAACATATTAAATGAGTTAAAATTAGGTTATTAATGGGTTGTAAATAGGTTACTAATGGGCTGAAAACAGGTTACAAATGAGTTACAAACAGATTGTAAATGAGTTACAAACAGGTTGTAAATGGGTTGAAAATAGGTTAGAAATTTCAACCCAACCCAACCCATTTATTAAATGGGTTAGACGGGTTGACCCATTTAAGTTAAACGGGTTGAAAATCTCAACCCAACCTGCTACTAATAGGTTGGGTTCGGGTTGGGTTCGCGAGTTGGGTCACTTTCTGCCACCCCTAGGTAGCTATCATTTTAATTTGCTTTATCTGCTTCAATCGACAAATCAGGATTTTTGCCCAGAGGCATAGGTGGATCAAAGACCCACAAAATGTGTTTACTCAAATTTCACTATATTTCTAAGAATTTTTTAAGTTCTTTTTGTTTGAAAGATTTTTATGTTTTTTTGGTTAATTTGAAGAGACTTTTTCAGTTTTTTGCTTGATGTTCCTACATTTTTTTATATCCTGAAACACCTCTCAAAATTAATTGAATTAGCAGGTGCACCTTTTACAGCCGAAAAAGAAATCTATTTACCAAAATGGTTGAACTAGTGCACTTTGGACTCCACTCAAGACTTCTTAGGTCCGCCTTTCATCTGCTTTACATTCTTTTCAATACTCCATCATCATTTGTTAGGAAAAACTGTATGCGAATCACATATATGGCATCATCTTAATTATTTACGTTCTATCATAGCATCTTCAATAAACTCCCTACATCTATACATTAACTAACGTGTGGAACAAAAAAAAGGCACACAAATACACTCCCTACGAATTGGTTCTCTACCCTAATTTACATTAGCTAACTCCCTATGTGGAGGAAATCCTTCTAATATAATTATATTATTTTATTATTATTTGTTTCATTAATGCTAAGAAGATATAAATAACATTGTGCGCCTTGGTGGACAGGTTTTTCGCGCCAAAAAGAGGAGGGACACGGAGAGAGAGAGATCTCATTAGTCCTAGTATGATTGCCGCGGGTTGTCGTCGGCCCCCGCTTTCAGTTAAGGCCAAATAGAATTATCTTACCTTTTTCTTCTGTTAGTCTTTGAAGTTTCTTTTCTTTGAAAACCAATGATGCATTAAAGTATACACTAAATTCTTAAAATAATTTGTAGTATATCATAGTGTTAGATTTTATGTTTTATAACATCAATATTAACAATTACAGTATGGATAAAACGTTCTCGTATATAAAGTGCATAATCAACGTAACTATGCAAGATTAGTGCACAACGAGAGTATTTGACCAAATTTCTTATTATTGAAGCCATCTCAACCATAGATGGACTAAAGGATTAAAACAAATTTAATTAACAATTGGACAAGAATAAAAAAGGATACTGCCATCTTTTATTTTACCATACAAATAACCAAAAAGCATATATAATATAACTAAGGGTTAATGATAGCAAACTTTTAATCTCAACGAGAAAATTTAAACTTTATATTTAATAAAGATTACATCATATAGAAAACATATTTAATATATGAATTACAACATTTGATTCTATCTTTTGTGATAATAAAAGCAGACTTGTTCACTTAGTGAACATAAAATAAATTGGAATACACAAAATTAAAACCAACCTGGTAATCGTTGATGATACGAAACAAAACTGTTCGGATTAGATCATGTTCTTAAAAGGTTTTATACGACTACTCTTGATGTTGTGAGTCTTAAAGTCGCAAAGCCCTAAGATTTGAAACAGTTACAATATTTAGATTGTCAACAGCAATGACAATCAAAACTAAAGCAAAGTTGATGTAGAAATCGATGGCAGGTAAAAACTTGGATGCAGGAAGAGAAAGAATTCTTTTCAGTTTTTTATTTCACAAAGCCTTAGGCCATTATTTATATCAGATAAAACCCAAAAGAGGTAACTTTTTCTCCAAGATTAGGAGCCACTAAAAGGGGTTGGAGACTAAGTCTCCAACTAATTTTCTTCATTAAATAAAAGGTTAATTTAAAACTAAAATTTCAAAATATTTAATATGATAAATATTCACATATTTAATTTCTAAAAAATGAAATTAAATATTTAAAATCTGAAAAATAATTAACAACTTTTAATTAAGTAGTAATTATCTTATTCTCTACAATCTGAAAAAATAATGCATTGTGAAAAGTACGCCTCTTCGTGTCACATGGCGAATTGTTAGACCTTTTATTCATGAGTCCATTAACTTGTTCAAAGTTTACTTAAGAAAAAAAAAACTTATAAGACCCTTTAATAATTTTATTCCTTACAATATAGAATGGAAGAAAAACTTCCAAACTCATTATATTTCCAACAGATAGTGCTACTAATTTCTCATACATTCTTTCAATTTTTTTTTGCGCTCGTCAACCAATTCAAACCACCCAAAATTCAACTATCGGTGGTTAATTCAATACTGACGGGAAAGAAGACCAGATCTAAAACCTTCATTCTCCTTGTTTTCTTGCTAGTAGAAATATGAATATTAAAAGGAAGAATTAAAAAAAAACATCCCTGCTTTAATATTATTAGAGATTAATTCTTACTTTACATTTTCTTATTTTTTGAACTTTATGGGATACCTAATATTGAGATATATACATAAATTTTAAAGTAGAAACAGAATATCTAACTACTGGGCCTAAAGCCGTCAATGGTCCGAAGTTCTCGTATTTGTATTTGTATATATAAGATGCGATCGAATGTGTATAAGCTAAGATGTTTTCGCTACAATGTAAGGCTTGACCTTAAGATCAAATCATTTTATGATTTTATGATATGTTTATATTATGGGAAGTGGATTTCACATGTTTTACAGTTTTTTTAACAAATAATTATTTAAGGTTATTGAAATAAATAAATATTTGAACTTATTTAAATAGAATAAATAAATTCTTGAACCCATTAAAAAGATCAAATGAATCTTTGAACTTGATAAAACTTAAAGAGTTAAATACAAATTTGGTCACTGTGGTTTACAAATATTAACATATAAGGTCCCTTAAAGATTTTTTTAACATTCAACGTCCTTGTGGTTTTCATTTTATAACAGCTAGGGTCCCCCATCTAACTTTTCCGTTAAATATTAACATTTTAGCATGTTTTCTTTATTTTTCAAACCAAATGGACCAAATCTGTAATTTACTCTAAACTATATAATTATATTTGTATTTTATTACTTATATAATTTTTATATTTTATAAAGTATAAATTATATAACATATTTATATACACCTAATATTTTTATTTATAAATTATTTATAAATTTATCTTTTATAAAATGTATTTTGTATTTATATTTATATATAAAATATAAATAATTTTATAAAATATATGAAAGGTTTAATATATATTAAAAACAGTTTTTTATACAAATTGCATATATAAAAGTTTCAAAGTTCAAATACATAAAATACATAAAATATATAAAAATATAAAATCTAAATACAAAATAAATTTTGTAAAATATAAATATAATATGATATTAAATATACAAAGAATTAATAATTTGTAGATATACATATGTACGGTGAATAGAGATGGTGACGAAAGTGAGACATTAGATTTTTAGCAGGATCGTTTTGATGACAACGATATTGTATATGTTTGAAATTTAACTTTTATATTTATATTTACCGTATATATTTATATCTACATCAAGGTTCTAAATAGCGTGAGGTGTGGCGTGGCGGCGAGGTCAAGCCTTAAGTCTTAGAAGTCACGGCGAGTCATGACATTTTTGAAGGCATGTCTTATAGTGACAAAATATCATATATAATATTATACACATATATAACTTTTTTTCTACCATTAACCAATGAGTTAATGATATTAAACATTTTAAATTAGGTTATAAATTAAAAAAAAAATAAGACATTAAAAGTGTACGAAAACTCAAATTTGATGTTACAAAAATCACGGACTGAGTCATGACGTGCCACAAACATAAGGTGACGGCAAACACAAGCCTTATGGCTTATGCCATGGCGACTGTCGCGGCGAGTTTTTTAGAACAATAATCTAGATATTATTAATTTTTTGTATATTTATGATTATATTATATTTATATGTTATTTAATTTATTTTGTATTTTGTATTTATATTTTGTATTTTTATATATTTTATGTGCTTGAACCTTCCATCTATACATATTTTGTATATATTTATATCATAAATTATTAATTCTTATAAATTTAAGATTACATTATATTTATATTTTATAAAATTTATTTTGTATTTATATTTATATTTATATTTATATTTTTATATATTTTATGTATCTGAATTTTGAACCTTATATTTATGTAATTTGTATGGTGGTCTGATTTATTGTTTATGTATTTGAATTTTGTAGCTTTCATATATACAATTTGTATAATCAACTGTTTATAATATAAATTGAACCTTCCATATATTTTATAAAATTATTTATATTTTATATATAAATATAAATATAAAATACATTTTATAAAAGATAAATATATAAATAATTTTTAAATAAAAATATTAGGTACATATAAATATGTAATATAACTTATAAAATATAAAAAATATATAATTAATAAAATACAAAAATAATTATATAGTTTAGAGTAAATTACAATTTTGGTCCATGTGGTTTGAAAAATAAAGAGAACATGCTAAAATGTTAATATTTAACAAAAAAGTTGGTTGGAGGACCCTAGCTGTTATAAAATGGAAACCACAGGGACGTTGAATGTTAAAAAAATCTTTAAGGGACCTTATATGTTAATATTTGTAAACCACGGTGACCAAATTTGTATTTAACTCAAACTTAAAAAACCAATGCACCTTTGTATTTAAACAAAATTTGTATTTAACTCAAACTTAAAAAACCAATGCACCTTTGTATTTAAACAATAAAGTTATTGAACGTTTTTTGAACAAATAAATCTTTATACGTATAAAATGGAAGAAATGTGCATTTTTCTTTTGATATATCAATAAGTCAAAAACAAAGTATAATGAACTAAAAAAAAAAAAGAATGTACCATTTTTAATTATTAATCATTATTTTACATTTAAATTACAATCAAAAGTTTTTGTTATATAATCCAGAGATTTTAATTTCAATTTGAAAATTAAATTATTATTTTCTCCTATGATCATTGTGTCGGAAATAGGGGTGGACTTGGTACGGTGCCAAGTTTTTTTCTTTAATACCGTGTACCAACCAATTATAATTGATACTCAAATTTTAAAACCATGTACCAACCAATTTTACTTGGTACCAACATAACTGGTACCAACTTTTTTCGGTTGGTACATGTTGGTACCGGTTTTGTACCAACTTCAAGTTACATATATAAAAACTTGAAATTTGTTCAAAATTTGAGTGATATTTTAAGTTTTCAGTAACACATTTGACGTATAAGGGGATTTAATTGCAAAGAATAAGACTTTCAAACATTCAAATGTTCAAATATAATAGGTAAAGTTACAATGTGTGATATTTAATGCATAAAAAATACAAGAACTATTAAGTAATTATATAAGTCGGTACCATGGTACTACCGTGGTACGCGATTTCTAATACCGTGTACCAACCAAGTTTGCATACTTGGTATGGTACTACCAGCCGATTATAATTGGTACCAATTAAGTCGGTACCAATTTAATTTGTACGGTTGGTACACATGTTGGTTGGTTTGATTTGGTACAAAATTGTCACCCCTAGTCGGAAACACTGAAAAAACTCATAATGTTGCTGGAAGTTGATTAATCAAAAGGTTAGGAAAAATCTAAAGATTACAAGGATATTTATAAATACAATGAAAGGAAACCTAACTTAACAATCAAAGAAAATAAAACTGAATAAAGAAATCCAAAATTAAACTAGAAAAGCAAAATAAAAAACTTAAGAGGTCCTAATTACTTTAGGAAATCAAAAGAGTGATCCTAGAGAATATCTAAACAATTAGAACATTCATAATGGTAGAACCTCCAAAAACTTTACTTGTCATATATTTTCATGCCATATCATTGACACGTCAACAAAGCAAGAACATTCATAAAATAAAGGTTCTTACAATAATCGTACTTTCCTTATTTTTAATTTATAAAATGTAATTTTATTTTTAGATTACCGTATAAATTTAATATATGTATATATTTTAAAATTATAAAAAAAATTCAAATTTTTTTATTAATTTTTACTTTTCTGTATTAATTTTAATTTGTTAAGTTATATATTTTGTTAACATATCTAAAAAACAATTAAAATATAAACATAATTTTATACTGTAATTAAAAAATTGCAAAAATACAAAAAATATTAATTTTTGTAAAAAGTAACACTAAATAACAAATAATAATATAAATCACTCATAGTCTCAATTCGACCAAATATGTTCAACCAAGTCGAATCGGAGTGAATAATATAATGAGATAGTTAAATAACTTGTATAAAATTTTACAATAAACGAAAAATAAACAAAATTTAAAAAATTATTTTATATTTTTTGTATCAATTTTAACTTATATACTTTATAGATTTAGTAAACAAAATGGTTAAGAAATAATTAAAATAATAACATAAAAGAAAGTATGGAAGAACTCGGGTTCCTGTTCAATCATCTGGGTTCAATAAGAACCTAGCTATGACTGGACAAGAATCTCTGTCTCACAGTGAAAGTTCTTGTAAAAACCTCAAGAAGACCTCATTAAAAACCTCCTTTGTGGATGCTCTTAGAATCTCTAAAAATATTCAGATATGTAATTTGGATAGCAAAAGAGTAATCCTAGAGTAATAATATACTTAATTTCCAAAAATACCTAACATTGTGCTTCTTTCGAATTTATAGACGAGACTATTCCAAATATGTAATTTATAAAAAAGGTAAACATATTATTATGTATATTAATTAATATTGATTATGTCTATTAATAGATAAGAGTGTAAACTAATTATATAAAATAAATTAAATAAATAACTATATATAAGATATAAAGTGTATGTACTAAAAATAATTTTGTAATATTTAGTATATTTATATATTATATATAATGATGTGATTAAATCAAAGAAAAATTGATATTGAGCTCATTTTGAATTTTTTGATGAAAAGAAATAATGATATAATTTCTTAAAAACGTATTTTGTTAATATACAATTATGTATGGTATTATAATAAGGATGTATAGGGCTGACCCTAGCTACGTGCAGCCCGTGCGGCTGCGTAAGATATCAAGTTGTCATCTATTACTTGTTTTGAGTTTAATACTTTGGTAATTCGACAAATTGCTTTAACTATAAAAACAAGCTCAACGCATGTTAGTGATGGATATTGAATGCGCATCATGAATAGCCGATTTGTATTGTTGATTGAACTTGTTGACTTGCTGTGTAAGTCATATTATAATTTATAAATCTTTAATCCTGTTTGCAAAAAAAAACTCTAAATTTTTAATTGATTATTATAAAGTTGTATCATGTGTGGTCATATGGGTTGCTAACTTACTGGGTTAAGGTCCAAGGGGGGGTTTTGTCCTTTTGATAATGAGTCTTGCATAAGGCTGTAAACGAACCGAAGGTTCAAAGAATTGTTCGTGAACCATATGGCGGGAAGTTCGTTTATTTAGTAATCGAACGAACTGAACACATTTTTTTGATAATAAGTGTTGCTTGCAAATTGTATCTTGAATTTTGAAATTGAAATTAATTTGCAATGTTCACGAGCAACGTCAATGTATCTAGGGATGGTGATTTGTCCCGCTCCGTCGGGGAACCCGGTTCACCCGTCTCGTTCGGTCCGGGGATTCCCCGTTAAGACGGGTACCGGGGTCGGGGATCCCCTAAATGTTGAAAACTGGGGCCGGGGATGGGTAATGTATTCCCCAACCCTCCCCGTCCCCGTCCCCGTCCCCGTATGTATATATTAACTAAATATATATATATATATGTTTTTAACCAATTTTTACCATTTTTTAAACAATTTATTGTTTAACTGGGGATTGACGGAGGACAAGCACAGAAAAAACCGGGGACGGGATTGGATTCCCCATACCTGTCGGGGCCGAGGCCGGGGCTGAGATAGTGAAATGGGGGCCGGGGATTGCATTCCAGGCCGAATCCCCGCCCTGTTGTCATTCCTGAATGTATCAGCATAGTTAGAGCATGCTGCACAACAATAAAAATATAATGCAAAGTAGCATAGATTATGAATTTTACAATTTATCATTGTTGTTTTGACTTTTATTTACTTTGAGATTTGACATTACCGCACTAGATTTAGTTTTGCTCTTTGTTTACTACGACACTAACTTCAATAATTTATTATTTTAATTAAAACTAATTATGTTTTCGTTGTCTTTTAAGTCCACATATTGAAGTAAACGTTCTATTGTCCTAGTTTCAATTTGGAAAAGGGGAACCGGAATAGAAGGAAGCACCAACTTTATCATTTTATCGTTCTATATTTTGTAATTCGAGGTTTTGGTTTTTATGCGCTTCCCCCTTTGTATTTTTTATTATAATTAATAAAAAGCAGCGTAGGGTGAGCCACCAAGCTTGACTAGATTCCAAAATCTTAAAAAATCCAAATGTTTCATCTTTTCATTTACTTAAAAAAATAGGCGTAGGTACATTTTTTAGTATTTTTTACATAGGGTATCATCAAAAACCTTAACACCGACCCTGAGAATGTAAAATGAATGATATAAAAGTAGAGAATATAAAGTAATTAATTATATAAGTAATGATAGGCGAGCAAATTGTAACTCTTAGGGGGCGTTTGGTTCGCCGGAAAGGAATGGAATCTGGTGGAATTGGAATCTGAATTCCTTTGACAAGATTCCAATTCCTTTGTTTGGTTCAGTATTTTCAAGAATTGGAATTTGATAAATTCCAAAGAATTCCATAATTGGGTAATTTGAGATTCCTTACCTTAGTGGTGGGAATTCATAGGAATTGAGTTGGTTTTTCTTTAATACCTAAAATACCCTCCTCCTAAAAACAATTAAACCCTAATCTCAAACAAAAAAAGTCGACACCTCTTCACTTGGATTTTCGGTTCGGTTTTTTCGGGTTTTTTTTTTCAGTTTTCGGTTTTTCGATTTCGGTTCGGTTCAATTTTTTCGGGTTTTTTTTTCAGTTTTCGGGTTTTCGGCTTTTCGGTTTCTCGATTTTTTTTTCCAGTTTCGGTTCGATTTTTTCTCACCCCTAGCAGTTAGGTTCTCCATCGTCTCCTGCAACAACTAAAATATATGTCTTGCCCTAACATATGTTGTCTTGTTGTAGTTTTTTGCGTTTTTTCTGCGGTTTTTAGCTATTTTTGCTGTAAAAAAATTACGATTTTTGCTGTTTTAGCATTTTCTGTAGTTTTTGGCTGTTTTATGCAGTTTTTAGCTGTAAAAAAGCTCAAATTATTTTTAGTGTTAAAAATTTGAAGTAATTAATAATTATTTATTAAACTAATTTTAGTTTAAAAAATTAAATTTAATAAAAAGGGTATTTTAGTCATTTACTGGAATTTCATTCCAATTCCAAAGCTACATTCTGTGAACCAAACAGACAGATTCCAATTCTTTCAACTGATTCCATTCTAATTCTGTCAACCAAACAGCTGGTCAAACCTGACAACATTCCAATTCCAATTCCAATTCCTTCAAAGTCAAATTCCTTTGACAGATTCCATTCCATCCGATTCAATTCTACGAACCAAACGCCCCCTTAGTTTAAAAACTGTGAAGTTTGACCAAGTCCAATTGTTTGCGAGTGGAATAGAGGGTACAAGGGGGGTATAAATGTATATAAGAGGGGTGCGGGGGGGGGGGGGGGGTATAAATGTATATAAGAGGGGTGCCTGTAGGTGCTGTATGAGATTGCTTATTTGAAACAACTTATTATTATTTTTTTAAATGTTTATTAGTTTATATAATGAGAATGTAGGTTTAAGGTTAAAATGATAAATTGGTTCCTATAAGTCATAACTCATAAGTTAGTTTTAATAAGTTAAAAAATTTTAACTTATTGAAAACTCTTTTTTCACTGGTTCCTTACTGGTATAAGCATTTTTATTTTTTCCCATCTAAACTCTTAAAAATATTTTTCAAACAATTTCACACAAGTATAAGTAGGGATGGCAACGGGGCCGGGATTGGGCGGGGAATACAATCCCCGGCCCCGGCCCCGGTTTCGCTATCTCGGCCCCGGCCCCGGCCCCGGTCCCCGGCGGGTACGGGGAATCCAATCTCATCCCCGGTATTTTTTTGCTCATCCCCGGTCAATCCCCGGTTTATCCCCGGTCAATCCCCGGTTAAACAATAATTTTTTGAAAAAAAGGGTAAAAATTACATTAAAAATATTTATTTTTTAGTTAATATATACATACGGGAACGGGGCGGGTTGGGGAATACATTACCCGGCCCCACCCCCGGCCCCGGTTTTCAACATCTAGGGGATCCCCGGCCCCGGTCGGGACGGGTGAACCCGGTTCCCCAACGGGGGGAGGGGGAACACCCCCTAGTATCTCCCTATTTTATGTTCTCAAATTTTCTTTTTATAAAATATCTTAAAGCAAGTCAAGAGAATTTTATGAAATTTTCTTTTTATAAAATATCTTAAAGCAAGTCAAGAGAATTTTATGAGGTCAAACTTTACCACTAAAAAATAATTATTCTTAATTAAATTTGACTTGGAAAGGATTATGTTCCTTTTAGAGATAACATTTTTAAGCATAATGGCACAATTTTCGACAAAATATTATTTACGGATTTGGTCAGCCCCATATTAGGGTTGGGTCTTTTATCTCTTTCTTTTATTCAACGAGTTTAATATAACAAATCCAACTTCTTTTTTATAGGCTTGACCTAAAAAAGATCTATTTATATTTTTTTAAACAAAACTTATATATAATCACAAGTTATATAATTCAAACTATATAACAATTGTTTCAACTTAAAATTAAACGTAATAACCTAACAATGTATACAATTTAAAAACGAATTATGTTTAGCATAATGTAAAACATCGGTAAAGGAAATGGCCAAATGAAATGAGATTATACGAAATCGATCAACAGTGATCATTATGTCTAGGCTCCCTAGGCTCCCTAGGCTCCCAAAGATTCTTAAGTAATCATGAGCCACAATAAATTAAGTATGAATTTGTAAGAATAAAAAAAATTCCATTTTACTTATAAATCTTATTATAATAGTTAATTGTAAAACTATTAACCCGTCGTGCCAAGCCTGCTCAATATTTATATTTGTATTGCTTATATATCCGTCCATGAATTTTAACAAGTTAATCTTGTCCTACTCATTTATTCGAGAATAGTTGTTCAAACCTATTATTTTAACGGGCTGGACAAGGTGATCGAGTCTAATATCTCATATGTAAATAACTCTAACTTATACTATACATTTGAAAAAAACATTTAACACAAAAATGCATAAATAGCAAAACATAGTATCATAACCTATAATACATTTTTCATATAGATCAATTCTTAAACCATTGAATTTTCACGTATACTACTCAAACAATGTAATGTAATTTTCGAAACAAAATTCTTCACAACAATTATGTCCACTTACCATGCGTCAACATGTACAAACATAGGTCCTCATTGTTGTAGGATAAATGTGTCATCGTCTAATGGATATGACGATATAGATAAAGATAAACATATTAGAGATCTCTTCTCTCTCTTTCTTGTTGTTCTCTTTCGTTTTTCCTTTAACACGTTATCAGCACGTAAGCTCGGGTTGTTTCTACCGCTACTAAACGGTTGTTCAATCCGCAATTCGCCACCATTAAAAGGTTTGTTTTATAGTATTGCAATTCAAGTAAGTATCTCTACATAAACTTACAACTTTATTTTGTCTACGATTTATTATGAATAGTGATTAATTCTTTTAGCCATGATAATTCAATGTACCTTTGTTTGTTGCCTGTGTTTTACATGACTTGATTGGCTGTTTTTTTTGTTTATTAAAAAACATTAAAAAAAATTAGGAATATCAAAACTCAATCATATCCATCGATTTACCTGTCTATAATTTTTTTAAGATCATAGTTAAAAATCTTACACGGATTTGCAGTTTTCTTTGTCTATAAATATAATAATAAATCATATTGAGGTTTTTTTTTCTTGCGGCGGTGAATACAAAACAAAAAGGGGGGTTTTATTTTCCTTTTTTTTTCTGCTTATGTATTACTTTAAAAAAAAATTGTTATTATTATTATTATTATTATTATTATTAGGCTTGTTAAGATTATATGTGGTTTTAGATAAATTAAGCATTGGATTTGAATATTAATTAATTATATATTCTAGTTACCGATTGAATATCTACTTAATATTAATATTTATCTTACATTTTATTGGTTTGTTATAAATTTAGTATATATCTAATTGTTTATTAAATTATAGTTGCTTGTTTTTATAAAACTAGAAGGGTACTCGCGCAATGCAGCGAGATCCATTTTAATTTCAATGTTGTATTTTATTTTTTGTCTTTATCAATGTTATAATACAATTTTATTAGTTTTGAAAAGATAGATTTTATTTTGTAAACTTTCTTTATTTCAGCTATTTTTAAAAAATTATAATATAGCTTTAATAAGGAAATTAACCAAAATAACCAAAATAATATCATTTTTGAAATTTTAAGTAATTATACTTTAATCAATTGTACTAACTGCATAATAATATGTTTCTAAGAGTTTTTGCCAAATGCTTTATAATATAGTATAGATTGATTTTATTTACATAACAAAAATATCATATTTTATGAGTATATCTTTAATTATAACTTATCTTAGTTTATTGTTGAATGCATAAGTATTAGGTTGCCCAATTACTGTATTTAATTGATTAATATTATTTATTTGTTTAAGTTAATATTGAAATATTTATTTTAAATCATATTTAGCGTAATGCTGCATTCTATTCAAATGTTTATCCTAATTATAAGTTTCTACTTATAATTTTTATAATAACTTTTTAAAGTTATACTTCTAACCCATATATATATTTTGATATTTTACCAAAAGCTCCAAAATAAAATAAAACATGAAAATGTTAAAATATTATACAAATAATAATATTGATGATGAGTTTCTACTCATTATCTTTAATCTTAATTAATATTCGGAAGTTACACTTCCAACCCCCATATATTGTGGTCTTTTACCAAATGCTCCAAAAATACTATTAAGATGTTAAAAATCAAAATTCAATTTTATGTCAAAACCAATATTTATTTTGCTTAATGGCAAAATCTCTCATAATATTAATATTATTCATGTATTTCATGAAACAAAATAATTGCATAACACCGAAAGATTTTGTCAAACGGGTGTAAATAACCCTAAGGTTGAAGGGATTTAAGTAATCCACGTGATCCCCCTCCTACCTGGAAATCCAAAAGTGTCTTTGCGATCTATTTTGGAATATTGAAATATTGATGAAGTATTATCAACAAAATGTAAACAAACAAAAATCCAATATTATTATGATAATGAAATTTCATGCATATAGAACATGATCTTTAGAAAGTAATATATTCTCTATTATACACGACATCTTGCACTCAAAAGAACTTGAGTAACATAAGATAGGTTCATAAAACACATGCAAATACGTAAAACCATCAAAACCTATTGACCCTAAAAATCACCTGTTAAAATACAAGTAAATACCTAGATATTTTTGAGACAACACATCAATCACAACCTTCATAGGGATTATCGTTAACTAGAATCCCCCAAGAACCGTGGGACGCCCTGAAAAGGAAAATCAAGAGTATCCATTACCATGTACTTCCCAAAACTAATCATACAGTAGAACGAAATCTACTCGATTGCAATAAGGTGACTAATTTCAACAAAGAAATGTTGGGTCTCAGAATCCATCTATATCTTCGTGGCAAGGAACTCACGAAAGATTTCCACCTTTCATATGCCAGTAATCATATTAGTGAACTAATATAAGTTGAAATGTAACATTTAGACAAACTCATCAACATACTGGAAGTGATTGAGAGATATAACAAGGTTATTTCATATAATAACACTAAACATGTTGGGACAAAGAAAATTCCAATTGTCAATAATGAAAGTGTTAGAGGTGGAAACAACTCCAAAGGACAACGAGTTAAAGAAAATTTCACACAGGTGACATCTATGCACCTTATGGAATCTATACACCTTATGGACAAGGCCATGGAAAGGGTCAGGGTCATAGCAAGTGTCGGAAAGGATTTTTTTAGATCCTTGGAGTAACTATGCAAATACTACTCCCAGTGATAATGGACAATAAAAGAATAAACACTCTAATAACAATTCTATTTAAAAAAAAGAACAAGTTGAAATGAACTATATCAGATTAACCTTAAGATTGATTGAGCATAAGTTTATTTGAAATTTAAGTATCAAATTAATTTCATCTGCTGATGTTAAACCGAATATATAACCATTATTGATGTAAAGAAATACATAAGAATTACAAATACGAAACTCTCAATATTCTCCGTTCCGTGTAGGAATGTATCGAGGAAAACTTGAGTGTTTTTGTGGGAATCCCACACAATCTAAAGAGATAAACTGATATTTATTTTACTTTATAACTCTTCCAACCAAAATACTAAGACGATGAACTGTCACCTCCTTAATGCCTAATGGCATAGAATTAATAATCACAAAAGCAATATGTTAATAAAACCTTGTTGAGATATTTGTATAAATTGGAAATCATAATATAAGAATGGAAATGTGTATATATGTACATCAACTCTAATGATATGAAAAGAACATATATTAGAGAAATAAATGTGTCAAACTAGTAGATTATCTAGGTCATTAAATCACGGATATGAATCCACAACAATTATCCGCTAATTAGAATCCTTGACGGATGATCTCTTTATTGCTAGATTAGCGAGTTGTCACTTTGATGAGATAGTCTTCCCGTCGTTAGGGGGAGATAGGAAAAAGCATTTTCCATGAGAACGACTGGAAGTGTCATAGAATATTCCCATCATGTCTCAATTTGATCCCCAAACTTCACAAAGTAAAATTGAAGTCAAACGAATCAGAATCGATACCTGATACGTTTAATGTTATTCTACAAGTGACAAGATCACATATACCAGCTGCAAAAAAAAGAACAAGTTGAAATGAACTATATCGGATTAACCTTAAGATTGATTGAGCATAAGTTTATTTGAAATTTAAGTATCAAATTAATTTCATCTGCTGATGTTAAACCGAATATATAACCATTATTGATGTAAAGAAATACATAAGAATTACAAATACGAAACTCTCAATATTCTCCGTTCCGTGTAGGAATGTATCAAGGAGAACTTGAGTGTTTTTGTGGGAATCTCACACAATCTAAAGAGATAAACTAATATTTATTTTACTTTATAACTCCTCCAACCAAAATACTTAGACGATGAACTGTCACCTCCTTAATGCCTAATGGCATAGAATTAATAATCACAAAAGCAATATGTTAATAAAACCTTGTTGAGATATTCGTATAAATTGGAAATCATAATATAAGAATGGAAATGTGTATATATGTACATCAACTCTAATGATATGAAAAGAACATATATTAGAGAAATAAGTGTGTCAAACTAGTAGATTATCTAGGTCATTAAATCACATTTTGTCACCAATAAAGAACTTTGGGACAATGATGCATATATGTTTTGATATGACCACGTGAGACACCATGGTCATGACATAATGATCTATGTATTGAAAAATCCACATTGACACATTCTTTTTCGAGTGAAAGACAAAATGAGTTAATTAACTAAATTGCAACTGTTGACTTCTACAGCACAAGAAGTAACACCAACATCATAATAAGCCCTCTCGAATACCTAGAATTTTAATAAACCCTGATCCTTAGCCAAGACAGGAATGGGACCATCCTAAAGCTAAGGACATAATACAAAAATATTCCATACTTACAATGAATAACAAGGTAATATTTATGGACATAAACAAACAGAATGCGGGCCATTAAAGTATTTTATGGTTTTCGACACAATGAACGCATGTCGCATTATTGTCCACATGAAATGCTGCACTCCAAGCACTAGTTATACGTTTAAGGGCTCACCTCCCTCTTTATCTCATTAAGTCTATATGACTTGTAATGCTGGAGAATTTACATCATAAGGATTTGATAATTATTGCATATATATTGCAATCAATGTAGAGTTTTCTATACCCCATGTGTATGTATAAAATGGTCTCATAGAAGTTATCATCATAAGAATATAGATGGTATATAGGGAATTGGTTATGCATACCAATTAACCTGCATTTTCCTGGGGTTATGCAAATATTACATGCAGCCTTACTTATTTGTTTTTAGACCCACTACTAGCCAACCAGTATCATGCATACCAGTTGGTAACTGGATATAAGCTTGATATTTTACATTTACGCATGTTTGGTTGTGTAGTACATGTGCCAATTGCGCCCCCACAGTGCACCAAAATGGGTCCTTAAAAACGATTTAGTATAAGTTGGATATGAATCCACAACAATTATCCGCTAATTAGAATCCTTGACGGGTGATCTCTTTATCGCTAGATTAGCGAGTTGTCACTTTGATGAGACAGTCTTCCCGTCATTAGGGGGAGATAGAAAAAAGCATTTTCCATGGGAACGACTAGCAGTGTCATAGAATATTCCCATCATGTCTCAATTTGATCTCCAAACTTCACAAAGTAAAATTGAAGTCAAACAAATCAGAATCGATACCTGATACATTTCATGTTATTCTACAAGTGACAAGATCACATATATCAGCTGTAAATATATCCGTAAGGATAAAAGTCCCCAAACAAGGGCACAACGCCACTGGAAAGCGCGTTGCAATCACACATGGTGGAGGTGTGGTTGAGGTCGTGGCTCCCAAAAGGAAATGGGGGAAGCTACTTGGTTCGATAGATACTCATCTAAAGGAAAAGAAGAGAAGGCACAACCATTTATCATCAATACATAAACCTCTCATGAGATTATCTCTGACTAGAACTATGTCTATGAATCATTAATGGAGGACGCTCCGAAGTTAATATTTGATTCCAGAGATCAAATAAATCTCAAATGAATTATGAAAGTGCATACGAGTCGATGGACAGATCGTACATACTCATTGATGATATTCACATATATTGTTGCTCGTGAGATGATAAAGTACTATGACATCGAACCATGATCGGTTGAAAAATGTCAACAAAGAGCAAATTGACCTAATAGAAGCAATCCAGGATAATTACATTTGACATGTACACGGGTATTTGGTCCGGTAGTGCTAACCCACCAAGTGTAAAGCCTGTAAGACATAGATAATTCATTTGTCATAAAAGCATAATGAGAATAATTAAGTCATGATGTATAAGACTCTCCTTTGGCGCAAGGTTTCTCACAACGCCCTGGATTGATGACGAGAAAACTTGCTCCCTCGTGATGAACGTTATAACGTTCTGCTAATTAATTAGCCTAGTAATTTCCGAAGGACGGGAAATGCAGCTCATGAATGTGGTTACGACATATCTCTTTGGAGATCTATTTTAAGAGATATATAAAGTGTTTGATGACATTATATTAGTAGAAACCACGAAATGCGTTCTCCATGAAATTGAAACGCTCATAGGCGGATATGGATACCTGCCTAAGTGAATACTTCATTGGGAAGGGATATAAGAACGATGAACTGTTCCCGTGCGTATTTATAAAGACAACGAGTTCCAGATGTTTAATCATAACTCTATATGTCGATGTAATGAACATAATAAATACTCTTGATGAAATAAGAGAAACCTTATTCTATTCAAAATCTGAATTTGAGATGAAAGATCTTGGGAAAACTTGGTTTTATGTATCTATTTAATCTAGGACACCGAGTTTGTGATATTAATTCACCGATCGCATATGTCTAGAAAATAATCAGGCGATTTAATATGGACAAAGCGCATCCGGCTAGCACTCCCATGATCGGTTGAAGTGTTGGATAAAAGGAAAGATCCATTTCGTCTGAAGGATGATGACGAAGAGGCTTTGGGAGCTGGAATTCCCTATTTGAGTGCAATAGGCGCATTATTGTACTTAGAACAATACACTTGACCGTATTTTGTGTCTCTCAATGAACTCGTTAGCTAGATTTAGCTCAGCGCCAACGCAACATCATTGGAATGATATCAAATTAGTATTCTGAAAACATTGATGTGGGCTTATACTTCCCTTACAAAGAGTAAAATAGGATTGATAATAGAATTTCAATATCTACGTTGAATGTGAAAGGGAAAAGTACCAACCCTTATAGAAAAACATAAAATATTGTCTTGATATGTCTTTGCTGATATTAACTATCTATTTGACTCATACAAAAAGCTCATTCCCAAAATGGATAAGGGTGATAACACAAAGCATATTCTGCTTTAAGTTTCTATACAATCAACAATAACAAACTCTTCTCTATATTCAAGTAAATCTAGTAAGATGTTAGGAGGAAGTGACATGTTTACTTAGCATATCATTACATGAAAACCATGTTTAGAAACATTAGAAAGTATTGGAATGCCGAGACTTTCCAAACTCCCTTGATTAATATACAAATCAGGGGGAGTAGTAGACAAAAGGGGGAGTCTACTATATATGTAATGTTGGTATGTTGTGCTCTTTCCTTCACCCAAGGTTTTATTTTTCTCATTGGGTTTTGTTCCTTGGTGTAAGGTTTTAGTAAGGCAACAGTTTATATACCATTTTGTTTTCTTAACTTTCATGATTAATGTAAGAATCTGAAAGATTATTAGAGTAAAGGAAAAGTCTATGTAATGCAAATAAACTGGTGCGTTGTACTCTTTTCTTCGTCCTATCTTAATTTTTCCCACTGGGTTTTTATTTTGGCGTAAGGTTTTAACGAGGCAACAGTTGTGCACCACCACTCCTAAATGTGCCATCGTCTAATGGATATGACGATATAGATAGAGATAAACATATTAGAGATAGGTTAGAACTGATAGTTATCTACTTGTAACGTATCCCTATTTAAAGGGCTTATGATTAATGAGAATTACAGATCTCTTCTCTCTCTTTCTTGTTGTTCTCTTTCGTTTTTCCTTTAACACCCATGAACTTTTCTATTTTTGTTATAGGTTCAATATCCTTTGATCGTTTGATTCCTACCTTGCGGGTATAAAGTGCAATTTTTCTTCAATTGTTTCTTTGGCTATTCGTCTTCATCTGATTCTCTTGCTAACCCAAAAAAAAATCATTTTTTACGAGGGATTCTAGCTACAAATCATGTTGAAACACAAACTAAAGAAAGTAAAACATGGCGTGATATAGACCGTGGTAGTTTTTTCTTCATTCGTTTATATCTATGGTGCTCTTCCTAGAATTAGACTACTAGTTACAAAAGTATGTGGTGTAGGGTGGCGAGAGGGCATTTAACCCTTGAAATTTTATACTGAAAAGCGATTTTTGATTTGGACGAGCTTAAGTTGGAGAACCAATTAAGGAATTGTTCGGATGGTAGTATTTTTTTTTGGTATAGTATGTTTATTGTGGATTTGGTTCTTATGATATATAATTTGTCTTAGCTATGGTCCCTTTTATTAAGGTTTTCGTTAAATCAAGGGTCATTCTTGTCTTTTTGACTAATATCTTTGTCCTTTTCTATAAAAAAAAGTAAAAACAATATTTTTTTACATACGTGTACATATATATAGAGGCGACTTCATTTAGAAACCAGTCAAAGGGTATAAACTTATGGAAACCAATATAAAAATAATTTTTTTCATCAAATGTTATGATTTAAGAAATTGTTTCACATCTGTTTGTGTTCATATGAAAAAAATATTACATGTGAAAGAAAACGCTGATTCAATTATTTGTTTCACCCATATGAATTTTGTTTCATAGGTGAAAATGAATCAACGTTTTTTTTTTCAATATGAACACAAACATATATGAAATAATATATTAAATCCTAACATTTGATGGAAAAAAATTATGAATACAAATTATTTTTATATTGGTTTCTACGAGTTTCTACATTTAATTTGATTGATTTCTACATAAAGAAGTCTCTCTCTCTCTCTCTATAAATATATATATATATATATGTATATCAAAATAAATAAAATATGATATCATTATATGATTTGATTTGTTTAAATTTAAAAAATATATATTGAATACAATTTAAATTTAGAGTTTATTGCAATGGTGGAAAAAATATGGTTTTATTGTTTTAATGTAATTATAATTTGAATTTAAACAAATAAAATCATAAAAACCATATCTTATTTTATTTAGAGCAAATAAAATAAGATGGATTTTATGATTTGACTTAGGCTATGTTTGACAAAAATAAGCTGGCTTATAAGCTAGCTTATTTTCAGTGTACACATTTGGCAAACCATAAATTAGCTTATTGAAACGCTACTTGAAGTAGCGTTTTGGGAGCTTATTGTCACATTTTTCAATTATAACCCTCATTAATATTAATTATTATTTTTTAATATACTCTTTTTGGTCATTTTACATTCTTATACGCTAGTTTTGCGAAACATGATTTTTTTATCAGCTAGCTTATCAGCTACCAACTAGCTTATAAGCTATCAGCTAGCTTATCAGTCATCCGCTAGCTTATCAGCTACCAGCTAGCTTATCCGCTAGTTTGCCAAACATAGCCATAATTTAAATTAAAAAATTAATTATGTTAAATACAATTTAATTTAATTTTTCTTTTTCTATCATTGTAATAAACAAGTTATTATCGATATTTTGCCACAAAAATCATTGAAAGCTAATAAGAAATGAACTCTAATTTTAACATCCTAAAATAAAAGTTTATAGCTTTCATATTGTTTTTCATTAAAAAACTCAAAATCAATTATTTAGATTTTAACCAAATTAAAGATTCATACATCCATCTTTGCATGCTACATAAAATTGAACAAATCCCTATATAAACCTCAACCGGGTTTTCATACGCAAACAAGCAAAAATGTTTGAACAATAAAATTAGATGGTATTTAATATAACTAATTCTTTAAGTTAAACAAATCAAATCATAAAATAAATATCCTATTTTATTTACTTTGACGTTATTATATATATATACATACATATATATATATGTCTGTGTATAAAAATATTATTTTTACTTTTTTATAGGAAAAAAGAGAAAAGAGTAAGTAAAAAGACTAAGATGACTTTTGATTTAACAAAATTAACGGAGGTTGTATTCAGAAAGACCATGGCCAAAATAAATTGATACGAGAAGGAACAAATTAAGCATATCATAGGGATCCTAGTTCAAAAAAATATCAAAAGACATTGACCAAATCCACAATTCACTCTTTTTCTTTATGTAACAATGTTCTTAACGATTGCTTGATTATTTACATGAAAAAGACGTTTGAACGGTGCTCCTGCTCATACTAAATCTTGACTTTACCCTTGAACTTGAACACAAGTAGTTGATGGGGTGATGGTTTAAACTAACCTGCCTCAGCCAACCTGATTATGACCTACCACAACCTGCCACATACGAAAGTTCAACTACGCAAGTATAGACGAGGCCAAAAATGGCTACGTGGTCAATAGTTAAATGTCTGAATCCAGTAGGGTGATTCTTCTTGAGCTGGATACCAGGTTCTTTTACACCTATTATTATTTGACAAAATTCAGGGTCGATTTTTTTAATGCATTTCAGTATTCCAATCTCTTTGATGTCTTGCATCATTTGATGCCCAACACTTTAAAACATGCATGATTCCCTATTATTTTTAACTACTAATTATAACTAAATCGGTTGCACCCACTTTCAGCCATGAATACCACCTTTGTGACCAACAACTTTTTGGTAATTTTAGATCGGTATAAGTTGCAAGTAGAAATTATATATCAAACAACCTAATGAAGATGGAATAGAGAACTTTAAGAATTGGACTAGCAACAACAATTATGAGAAGGTTCGAGGTTCTTGTATATGGTTAATTAATCACATTGTAGAACATGAGAAAGTTTACAGTGACACTATTCTTGAAACACTTGTAAATTTTTCTTAGTAAATTGAAAATTGATGCAGCGTATACTAGTGAAAACAAAGATTTTCACATTAATTCTGCGAATACTCATGGATAACCTCTTCTAGGAATCGTTGATTCGACGAATACCGATCCTAGGCTTCAAATCCGAATTAGAGAGCTCCAAATTTAGGAGGAAAAATCAAAAATCATAATATTCAAGTCTGACCATCCAACTTACACAAGACAAATATAAATATGAAGGCCAAGGCAAAACGGGTCTAAAAAAGACAATGAGCCAAACAGAAAATTCCAACAAAAAAAAGCCCAAAATGAGAAGATAAAACACGAAATTGTCCAAAAAGTTTGCTTCAACAGTGCTTTCGGGGTTTAAAATTCCGTTAGGCCCCTCCTTTGGGTCCTAACCACGACGCCTCGCTCAAGACTTCGAATAGACCGGTCCTGCGCCTGAAACGAACCTGAAGCAAAAGTTACCGTCATTTAAACGCGACCCTGTTTGGTAGCCCAATCATGGACCTCCAACAACAATAGGGCCCGATCCTCCATGCTCAAGCCCCGCATCAAAAACACTATTGATAAACAAGGTAATAGTGCCGGTGACCAAGAAAAGACTAACGTAAAAAAAATTGACGCCTCTTTCTCCTCGAACACATACCATTTCCGGATCCCATTCCCCTTGCATGCACATTCTTCTTTATTTTGGCCTGCAAATTCCGTCTTCTTAAGGATCTTGTCTGTATGTATTTGTCTTTGATTTGGATGTAACACAAGAATTTGTTTAATTAGAGAAGCCGCTTCGGCATTTGATACCCCATAGTTTAATGATATTCTGAAAATTTGGAAGTGATAATTAATCAAGTGCTTCACCTTTCTTCCCTTCACATAAGAGATGTACCTATTTCGCAATTTTTTTTTCTTTTATTTGGATTTTTTTAACAGCAAAAAAGTGAGCAGAAGGGAGCTTCGGCATGTGGCCATCACCCCACTATTAAAATGGAAGGCTTTCACCTACGGACATTTCCCTGAGAAATCCGTCACTAAAGGGTGATCTGTCACAAAAGTTGGTGTCTAAATTGTTGGTGGGTAAATCAAATCAATGACAGATTACCCAGGAAATTCTTGGGTAATCCGTTGGTATTTTCTTGAAAACATCATATTTTGTCGGAACCATTAGTATTTCTTGGATGATTCGTGGTAATCACCAACGAAAAAAATTTCCCTGGGTATTTTTTTGTGAGTGAAAGTCATTTGTTTTGTAGTGACCCAAACATCCCCCAAAACTTCTTTTATTTGGATGACCACAACCAACAAGAAAAAAAAATGATGAAGGTAGGTGTGCATGCATGATGTTCACTCTTTATTTGCCAAAAGTCATGATCTTCAATCACTTGAAAGTCATGGACATTACACCAGCTCATGAAATCAATTGTTGCTGAACAATTTTTGGTTTTATTGCTTTATTTTCAAGTGATTGTTATTGGTTATCACATGATGTGTCTGTACAGAAATTGACAGATGTCGGGAAAGAAGATTCGTAACTTTTGACACTCGTATTGATATTTTTTACTTTACTAGATCTTGGGGAATGAATTCACGGTTAAATATCGTTTGTAATTTCTATTTTGTTCAAACAGAAACTTTGGATTACCTTTTTTCAGCGAGAAGTTGAATTGATCTTTCATTATTGGATCAAAATAGAAAATTTCATTCCGATGTACCGCACAGACACTTAACCAATCAACATATGTAGATACAGTGCAAATCGTACCTGATCATATCCTATAATTAAACAAAGTAACTTATGAAGGAGTTAGCTACCAAATATATTAATTCCCATTTATTCTGATTAATAGAAATACCAATCTATGTTGCTCATCATAATCTATTACGTCTTTATAAAACCTTTTGTGAGGATAGATGGACTTTTAATGACGACAAAAGTCATTGCTAAAACTCATGTTTATTGTGGTGTAGAGAGAGAAGGAGAAAGAGTAATTTTATTATGTTTGAGTGAATACATATGCAACTCAGTTTTATTAATGCTACAACACAAGATGCTAACCAACTTAACAACCTCATAATCGACTTAATTAGCAATCTCGAATCACAACTTGCCACGTGTCACTATTACTCGAACAATGTACATGTAGCCTCTTTATCAAATGATCAAGCCCCCGTCCGATAAGTTGGAATGGCAAGCAAAGGCTCAATCTTTGGCATGTTCAACCC
Source organism: Silybum marianum (assembly GCA_036898165.1). Lineage (NCBI taxonomy): Eukaryota > Viridiplantae > Streptophyta > Magnoliopsida > Asterales > Asteraceae > Silybum > Silybum marianum. The sequence continues at coordinate 15,222,403 of CM072537.1, read as the reverse complement.
AAATTTTTCATTCATATCCAACTCATTAGGTGACATGCCATTTGGTAGCATCCAGTCGAAACAATGAACTAAGTTTGAAACTGCTAAACCAATGTTTATTAATCCCAAATTCATTCCCGGACACCCTCTTCTACCTGTGCTGAATGTCATAAGCTGAAACTCTGGCCCACGAAAATCAATTTCTCTATCATGAAATCTTTCAGGACAAAACTCTGACCAGTTCTCGGACCAAACTTTTGGGTCACGTCCGATTGCCCAAATGTTTACTAGAACTAATGTCTTCTTTGGTATTTTGTAGCCATTAATCACTATATCTTCTAAAGATTCATGGGGAACCAATAACGGACCAGCCGGATATAGCCGAAGGCCTTCCTTGATTACCATATTTAAGTAACTCAACTTTGCTAAATCTGTCTCTTCCACCATCTGTTTATCTCCAACAACAGTCTTTATCTCTAGCTGAAGCTTCTTCATGACTCTTGGGTGCTTAATAAGTTCAGATAAAATCCATTCAATGGACGTTTTGGAAGTGTCAATTCCACCCGCTAGCATATCTAGTAAAACCGCTTTCATCGTTAACCTATCAATTGAAGCTGATAGATTGTCATGGGTATTCGAATATTCGTTTTTAAGAGACAACAACATGTCAATGAAATTTGTTTGATCACGTCTTTGAAGCGTGACGACACTGCATTCTTCCTTCTCATTTATCAACGACTCTAACATTTCGTCAACGTCCTTACTTAATGATTTCAACTTTCGAGTCAAACCCTACATATTTCAATCACAAGCAAAGAAGAAATTAAACTAGAAGTCATACGAGCACTTTATCAGTTGTGTAAGCTAAATCTTGTTTAGGGTTCTTTACAAACATCATTCTGTTATACTCTTCCTCATCTCATATGCAATTTTTCTAAATTAACTGATATAACAATATAATTCAAATCTGTTTTCTACTTGATATATCATAAATCACATGTACAAGTACCGTCAACCAATCACTCATTTCGTCCTTTAAAAAATTCAGCATTCGAATTTTCAAATCATTTAATAGAAGTATTTGATTATTGATCAAATATCCAAAATGCACCCTGATGAAGTTGGGATCCATGGGGAGATGGAGATCCATCAGCTTTGAGTAAAAAAAATCTTATCGGAAATTAACGAGACGCACAACATAAAGGATAACACCAAAATGACGAAACCTAGATTATAAAGAGATTGCTAGTTTGGAACATTTCTTCAACTTTGTTTAATTAATATTTCATAAATAGCACGTCGAGCATTCATAATAGAAAACAAGTTATAAAATGTTTTGTATAACTAAGTATAGCACTTGAAGGTACTTAGCCAGAATGCAATAAGTAAAGTTTGAACTTCGGTTATCTCACTACTAAATGAATAATTTTTGCCTACAGAATTTTCTCTGGAAAATCTGTCGTTAAAAGATGATTTGCACAAAACTGACATAAAAGTTGATGAGTAATTCAAATTAGTGACAGTGACAGATTATCCGATTATCCAGCGATTCTCTGGGTGATCCATTGGTATTTTCTAGAAAAACATCGGATTCTACCGAACAATTGGTATTATTTGGGTGACCAAAATTTTTCGATTTTTGTGGGTAAAAGTCACTTGCTTTTGTTGGTTAATTACTCTATTATTAAGTGGATGGTTATAAAAATTACCTGAAGATCAAAAGGTGTTAGGATCGGAAAGTAGTCCGCCAAGTTGAAAACTCCGAGCACTTCCAAAATCTCGTTAATTATTTTCTTGAAAACGAATTTCTCATCGTTTTTCTTCCCAAAAAGCATCCTACAAGTCATTGCTTCAATCAAATCTCCCACCACTTCACCCAAATTCACCACCTCATTCGCCTTGGATGCAGCTCTGATCTTTTCCACCATCAACCCAATCTCTTCCCTTCTCATTCCTGCAAATCTATTAACCTTCACAGCACTTAGCAACTCTATCATACAAAACTTCCTCACATTTCGCCAGTGTGGACCGTATTCCGTTAACACCATTCCCTTGCCATGATAAAGGTACTTTGACACTTGGAGTTTTGGACGAGAAGCGAAAACAGCATCATGGGTTCCAAGGAAAAGTTTGGCAGCATCTGGTGAAGAGATTATGACTGCATTAACGGAGCCTAGGCGCATGGACATAATCGATCCGTACCTTTTGGATAGATTGTAGAGAGCACGGTGGGTGGGCTGCTTTCCTAGTAAATGGAGGTTTCCAATTATCGGTAGCGGCATAGGGCCAGGTGGTAGTTTGCTACGGTGGATATGGGTGGAGTACTGCCACCAGAACAAGATTCCGGCGAAAATGAAGAGTAGTGAAAGCATAATAGAAAACATATTGTTATAGCTTTCTGTGAGTTTGCTTGGTAATAGGTTGGGGAATATATATAACAACTAATAAATAGATGCAAACATTTTTCAAATTCAACTTAAAAACGATACTGTTTTGAAACTCAAATCATAAAACGTTTCGTCAATTTGCGACCACAGACATTTCCGCCACCAACAGAAGATCATAATTGTCATGCAGATACAACATATTTTATATTTTTCTGACACTTCTTTGGATTTCAGTATTTGTACTAGCCGTCGAAAAAGAATTATGATGGATAACATTGCTTATGATTTTTCAAATTCCGGTCAAAGTTGAGATCCATCCAACTTTGATTTTTAGTTTCCCTTTTTTACTTCCTCCATGTGGAGTTTAAACTCTTTTAAAAACAAATTTCTTGTTTCAAAAATGGATAGTTATAATTTACAATTGTTTATTAAGTTTACCCTTTAATTATTTATAGCGCATAAATATTTTAAAGTTGATAAGATAGATTATTCTATTAAGTATAATGTATATAATAGTTATAAGTTTTTAACATCTCAAACAAATTTTCTAAAATGAAGAAAAATAGAGCATTTGAGGATTCTAGATATAGAGATTCTCTAAAATAAAGAAAGTTGTAGAGAATGTAAAAATCTTCAAATTTGAAGAATACCAAAAAATGATTAAAATTAGAGAGAAATATTTTTAATTTATTTTTAGAACAACAACATTTTATTAAGCACTAGTAAGACGTTAGACAAGAAAATAAGTGTTTTCTAATATATCCTCACCAATAGAAAACATTGAAATTTCTGTCGGTAATTACCTACGGATCACCCATAAAATATCAATAATTCGGTAAAATCCGATGTTTTTTAAGAAAAAAACCAACAGATCACCCATAGAATCTTTGGGTAATCTGTCACTGATTTGAATTACCCACCAGCAATTTAGCAACCAACGGATCACCCATATAATCATCCTTTAAGGACAGATTTTCCAGGGAAAATTTCATAGACTAAAGTCTTCCGTTTAGTAGTAGTGTATTACTATAACTTTTCATACAAAAAATACAGTTTTTTATAATAAAAAGAAGGGAAAAGTCTAAAAAAATTCAATGGACTTTTGTGTTTTGAATGATTAAGTCTTTGCACAATTTTTTTAAATGAAAAAATCATTGGACAAATTAAAACATATCAAATAAGTCCTTGCACAATTTTTTTGAACGAAAAAACCATTGGACAATTTAAAAATATCAAATAAGTCCTTGCACAATTTTTTTAAACGAAAAAACCATTGGACAATTTAAAAATATCAAATAAGTCCTTGCACAATTTTTTTAAACGAGAAAACCATTGGACAATTTAAAACATATCAAATAAGTCCTTGTTACCTAGAAATTTAATTTGCAACTTGCTAACCAGGTAAAGTCTTTGAATTTCTATTTACATTTCTTAATAAATCTTTTAGGATGTGTATATTTTTGTGTTTACGAGTATTTCTTTTTCATTTTAACAAATATTTTTTTATGTTTATTTTTGTTTTTAATAAATCTTTTACATTGTTTATACTTTTTATTTTTATTTAAAATGTTTATAAATAAAAACTTGGAAAAGGTTCAAATAAAAACATTTTTAAAAATGTTTATGGACTTAACCACTTAAAATGAAATAGTTTGTTGTGTTTTTTTTGAACTTTTCTCAAGTTTTTATTTAGGAAAATTAATTATTTTAACCATTTTACAAATCAAGATTACCAAAATAACCATTTTCTCTCCATTTTTACCAAAATGATCAAAATACAATCGAAATGTCCACCGAAATCGAAGCCTTCTCCAAATACCTCCGCCAACCTCCGCCGAATACCAAAAACCTCCACCAACCTCCGCCAAATACCAAAAACCTCCGCCAAATACCTCCTAATTCAATTTTTAATTTACATTTTACATTTTATACCCTTAGAGTTAGTTAATAAATTACTTTAAGTACTTTGTTTTTTAATTTTTCATTTTACACCCTTATCACATTAACACACATACTCGTATATCAATTAAAATACGTCTAAAAAATACGTTTTTATTTTAACAAGTTATCACATCATCTTCCCCATATTTTAACAAGTTATATATGAAAAACGTATTTTTTAGACGTGTTTTAATTGATATACGAGTATGTGTGTTAATGTGATAAGGGTGTAATGAAAAATTAAAAAGTAAAGTACTTAAAGTAATTTATTAACTAACTCTAAGGGTATAAAATGTAATATATAAATGAGAAATTGAATTCAGAGGTATTTGGCGGAGATTTTTGGTGTTTGGCGGAGGTTGGCGGAGGTATTTGAAGGAGGCTTCGATTTCGATGGCGTTTCGATTGTATTTTGGTCATTTTGATAAAAGTGGAGAGAAAATGATTATTTTGGTAATCTTAATTTTTAAAATGGTTAAAATAATTAATTTCCCTTTTATTTACAAACATTATAAATAAAAATAAAAAGTATAAACAATGTAAAAGATTTATTAAAAAATATAAATAAACATAAAAAAATATATGTTAAAATAAAAAAAAATACTCATTTAAACACAAAAAATTACACATTCTAAAAGATTTATTAATAAGTGTAAATAAAAATAAAAATAAAAAACAAATAAAAATTCAAAAACTTTACCTGGTTAGCAAGTTGCAAGTTAAGTTTCTAGGTAACAAAGATTTATTTGATATGTTTTAAATTGTCCAATTGTTTTTTCATTCAAAAAAATTGTGCAAGAACTTATTTGATATGTTTTTAAATTATCCAATGGTTTTTTCATTCAAAAAAAATGTGCAAGGACTTATTTGATATGTTTTAAATTGTCCAATGGTTTTTTCATTCAAAAAAATTGTGCAAGAAATTAATCATTCAAAACACAAAGTTCATTGGGTTTTTTTAGACTTTTCCCTAAAAGAACATTTTTTTTTGTTTGAGATTTCTTATGATGAACCCTTGATAGAACTTTTGAAAATAACTTCCCCAAACTAGAACTAAGTATATTCTATTAGGATGCAATTTATCCTAAAACATATGTAACCAACTTTTCCTTTGTAAATATTACAGGGATCAACGTTTGAGAATTTCTAAATCTCAAGAACCAAAAAGTGAAACCAAACATTGTTTTTTATTCCTAATTTGGGAAACGTGAATTTGAACCTGGTCCTTTTTTAACTTCTTAAAGTTGATTATAAAAGATAGGGAATTTGCATGTTGCTTTCTAAAAATAAGAGTGATGATCGAACAAAAAGTTAATTTTATTTTTGTACAATTTGCGTTGTGTAAACCACCATTGAAAGATGGTTGTGAGTAATCTAAAAGAGAAGCTATAAAAAGTTTTAAAAATTAAAATATAAAGGCTTTATTAACTTGACACACTAATACATAATGGATAATGTATCTCGAATTCTTATATTTTATTCATATCAACCAATTAAATAAATACATATAATTAAAAATAAAATGTAAATATGAACTAAATAAATTTAAAATCAGTAAAAATTTAATATCTTAATTTCATTGGTGAGACATGAATAGGAGATGAAATTTGGGACTGACGATTTTTATCACAATTGGGCATTTTACAGGGTTGAAAAAAAAATTATACGGTTTTGTCTAGGATCATGCTTAAGGATTGTTTGGTAAAAATAAGATAGCTTATAAGTCAACTTATAAACTATCTTATTTTTTTGGCAAACTAACCTTTGACTTATAAGTTAATTTATAAGCTAACTTATTAAAAAGTTAGTTGGGAGTAATTTATGAAGGTTTTTATCATTTTGCTCCAATTATACCCCTAAAAATATTAATTAATATTTTATTAACTTTATTAACTAATTTTAATTTTAATTGTAATTACAAATTAATATTTATTCTATTTTATATAATTAATTTTAATTATTAATTACTAATCATTAATTAATATTAATTATTAATTCATTTTAATTTTAAGTTATTCACTAATATTAACTAATTATTATTTAGAATTATTACTTATACTTTTTAAAAAATTACTAATTAATTAAAAAAATGTGTGACTAGAAATTCATATATTATATGTAATGGTTACTTAAAATCATAAACTAATGTAATATTTTTTTTATAAACTTTATTGTAACAAATCTAAAATTTACAATATATACGATAATCAATTAAATTCTTTTAAATAAACATATTATTTATTTATTTTTTACTATATTATTTAGATTAATATATTATTTTATTAAATACTTATTTTAATTATATTATAAGTGACAAATATTTGAAGATGTCATTTTTACTTATTTTACATGTTTATCAACTACTTTTTGCCAAACATAACTTTTTCGCTAGTTTATCAGTCATTTGTTACCTTATAAGTCACCAGCTACCTTATCAGTTACCAGCTACCTTATCAGTCATAAACTATCTTATCAACTAGTTTACCAAACATAGCCTTAATAGACACGTGTGCAGTCGTTTACGTGAATTTTGTGCTGAAAATTGTGTAAAAAGATACTCATATATATATATAGGGGTGAGTTCAAATGTGAACCTATCTTTGATTGTGAACATGAGGATGAATCACAACCATCCATTTTAGATCAGATCAAAAGATGAGGGATAAAATTCGCGGTGGCTTTTTTGTAAATAAGTGGAAAACTCAGGTCATGGCTTAAATCATAAATACAACCTGATGATTCAAATCAGAACCAGACATCATCATCTTCCCTAAATTTCATCATCTTCCCCATATTTGTTCAAATCAGAACCAGGCATCATCATCTTCCCCAAATTTCTTCATCATCTTCCCCATATTTCTTCATCATCTTCCCCATATTTCTTCATCATCTTCCCCAAAAGAAATTTCACTTCCACCCCCAAATTTCTTCATCATCTTTTCCAAAATAAATTTTCGCACAAGTTTGTTTTTGCTTTGTGTTCCTCCTTAAAATCACAAATCTTTTTAGATCCAGATTCTTTTTCTTGATGAAGTATAAAAAGGTTATTCAAATGTTTTTTCCCTTTAATATGATCGTTCACCATTTTATCAGAGGAAGTCTCTTTGAAACACATTTGCTTGAATTATTGTTTTTCAAAACCTTTATTCCATTGTAGGTTATATTCAGTCTGAATATAAGCTACAATTTTAGGTTTGTATACTTGTAGCTTATATTCAGACTGAATATATTCTATAAATAGGTGTTTGAATAATTGTAACTTATATTCAGACTGAATATAAGCTACAATTTGGGGTTTGTATACTTGTAGCTTATATTCAAACTGAATATAAGCTACAATTTGGGGTTTGTATACCTATAGCTTATATTCAGTCTGAATATAAGCTACAATTTGGGGTTTGAATAATTGTAGCTTATATTCAGACTGAATATAAGCTACAATTTGGGGTTTGTATACTATCATTGTAGCTTATATTCAGACTGAATATAAGCTACAATTTGGGGTTTGAATAATTGTAACTTACATTCAGACTGAATATAAGCTATAATTTGGGGTTTGTATACTTGTACTCTTCTAGCTTATATTCAGACTGAATATAAGCTACAATTTGGGGTTTGTATACTTGTACTCTTGTAGCTTATATTCAGACTGAATATAAGCTACAATTTGGGGTTTGTATATTTGTAGCTTATATTCAGACTGAATATAGTCTATAATTAGGTGTTTGAATAACTGTAGCTTATATTCAGACTGAATATAAGCTACAATTTGGGGTTGTATACTTGTAGCTTGTATTCAGACTGAATATAGTGTATAATTAGGTGTATGAATAATTGTAGCTTATATTCAGACTAAATATAAGCTATAATTTCGGATTTGTATATTTGTAGCTTATATTCAGACTGAATATAGTCTATAATTAGAGGTTTGAATAATTGTAGCTTATATTCAGACTGAATATAAGCTACAATTTGGGGTTTGAATAATTGTAGCTTATATTCAGACTGAATATAAGCTACATTTTGGGGTTTTTATACTTGTAACTTATATTCAGTCTGAATATAAGCTACAATTTGGTGTTTGTATACTTGTAGCTTATATTCAGACTGAATATAAGCTACAATTTGGGGTTTGTATACTTGTAGCTTATATTCAGACTGAATATCAGCTACAATTTGGGGTTTGTATACTTGTAGTTTATATTCAGACTGAATATAGTCTGATGAAGAAACAAAATCCATGGAAATGAAATCAGATCAAAAATCGACAAATTGAGCTTCAAAAATTGCAAATCGGAACTGATATCAACGAATTTAATGAAGTATTATTGAGTAAAAATCGTGTTCCCAATCAGCTCCCACCATCTCCTTCGAACCTCAAATTTCGTCACCTCAGACAAAGAAGAAAGGTAAGAAGGAGAACCCCCACACCTGCAACTTTTTTCTTTTCTGCTTATTTTTTTCTTTGTGCCTCCATCGTGCCTGGATTTCAATTTCTTTGACTATGAATTTCGATTGATGAACACGATTTTGGATTTCGATTTTGTCTTTGTCTTACGATTTTGGATTTTGATTTCCAGATTCGATTGAGAACTGGAGATTTTTACTCAAAAATTTAATTCAGATAAAAACTTCCAAAATTACCCCTCAAGCCACGTTTAAAAATTAGCTTGAATATGGCTTAGATGAAGGGCTGAGATTCATCCTCATGTTCACAATCAAAGATAGGTTCACATTTGAACTTTCCTCTATATATATATATATATATATAATAAGAGGGAGGTTCAGAAGAAAACGCTAAAAAAAAGAGAAAACTGAAGAACACCCTGAGAGTCCGTCATCTGGATGATATTTTTTTTCTATGCATCAATGAATATATATGCATTAGTGCATATGCACAAATGCATATAAGCGATTTGGAGCTCCTTTTTTCTATGCATCAATGCATAAATATGCGTTAGTGTATATGCACAAATACATGTTACCAGATGGCGGCCTCCCAAGACGTTCTTCAGTTTTCTCTTTTTTTAACGTTTTCTCCTGAACCTCCCTCTTTTTATATATATATATATATATATAGGAAGAGGTTCAAATGAGAATTTTGTAAATTTAAAGGAATAAAGGGATTCATTTGGGACCACATATAATGTGGGTCCCACCAATAAAAAAATCATATATGATTTCAATAGTGGGCCCCATTGAATCAGATATGATTTTTTATTGGTGAGACCCACATCATATGTGGTCCCAAATGAATCTCTTTGTTCCTTTAAATTGGGGGTGTTCTCGTTTGAACCCTCCCCTATGTATATATATATATATAGGGAAAACTTAATACAAGAACAACCTCTATCTAAAGGAATAAAGGAACACCCTTAGAACCACATATCATGTGGGTCCTACACAATATAAAATCATATCTGATTTAATGAGACCTATATATATATATATATAAAGAGAGCGAGAGAGAAGGAGGTTCAAATGAGAACTTTGCATTTTTAAAGGAACACCTTTAGGATCACATATGATGTGGGTCACACACAATATAGAATCAATGGTGGGCCCCATTGAATCATATATGATTTTATATTGTGTGGGACCCACATCATATGTGGTCCTAAATGTGTTCCTTTGTTCCTTTAAATGAGGGGTGTTCTTGTATGATCCTTCCCCTATATATATATATATATATAAAAAGGAAAGTTCAAATGCGAACTCAAATTTTGTTGTGAATGTGAGGACAAATGAAAGCGCAACACATGTCTGAATAACACTAAATAATCAAAGAAATAATCAGGCTGAATATAGTATTTATTAATTCTGAATAATGCTACATTCAAACTGAATAAATATTATATTCAGTCTGAATATTTCTTTGAATTATTCAGTCTGAATATGACACGTGTCGCGCTCTCATTTGTCCTCACGTTCATGATATGGGTAATTTATTATCCGTATTTATATCTCATTTTATTATTTTTGAGTCCTTTGTAGTTAAGTTTGTAACTCTTTATTAGACTCTTAATAGTAATTCTAGTAACATTTTAATGTTACATATAAATAAGGAAATATGAATTTTTGGACGCTAAAATTACTAAATTCGATGCCATCACTCATGTTTCTATAATATATTATTTTCAGGTATAAATAGGAGCCAAAAGAGAGCAGACCGAATCATGAGCTATCAAAGATTGGGATGGTTAAAGACCCATGAATGCATGAGTTCATTTTGTTTTGTAACCTCTCAAAATTTATATGGATCAATGCTACTCTTTAAGTAATTAGGATTTTATATTTTTGTTGGGCTATATATATTCGGCCCATGGACGGCCCAAGGCGGCCCATTTTGGGGTTTTGGCTTAATCATTAAGCCATGACTTTATGAAAGTCCACTATATATAAGAAGCAAAGGGTGGTGGAGAAGGCATTGGGAGAGAAGGGAGCAACAATTTTCCTTCCATAATTCCTACAACTAATTACCATCTAGTTGTGAGAAACTAGTCTTTTGCCATGCAAGTCCATTTTGCATGAAGTGTTAGCCAAACCCACAAGCCACCACCCTAACTACTTAGACTTTCTTGTTTTTAGCTAGGAGTATTGTAAATGTTAGAAGCAAGGTACTCTACTTGTGTGTAAGTTATATACTAATCATTTTATATATGTTTAGTTTGTATCTTATTAATCAAGGAAGTTGCCATCTTTTTATATAAATTATTAAGTTGGGTTCACAAAAACTTATCATCACTTTCATTATTGCAAGTTACCATCAAATGCTCTCTAGTTCTAGTTTTGAAGTTCTCAAGATTTAGTAGTCGATAAGCACAAGAAGCACTCGTCGTTGTTACCTTACATTCACGGATTCTTCTTCTTTTCTTCTTATTGCATGTTTCGTTAATCGTACTTCAAGATTATTAACAATATACTTGTCCTCGTTTGTTCCTCAAGATCACTAATGGTGAACTTGTCCAAAACATTCAACTCAAGAATATTTACGATAAACTTGTCCTGTTTAATTTACTCAAGGTTGCTAATGACAACCTTGTCCGTAATTTATGCTTTCTGTTAATGCATTTTCTTTAGTTGCTTTTATAATCATTGGTTACTTTCTCATTACATTTAGTCTTAATTATCATCTTAGTTAGTCGGTTACATTATTTCTCGTTCATTTACGTTTCATTTACTAGTTTAACTGTTCTCGTTATTTTACTTTTATCGTTCATCTTATTATTATTCGTCACAATACTTTATAAAAACCCATTTTAATGGAAGGCTAAAAACCTTAGTTTGGGGTGTAAGTGAATAAATTGAGATTTAAAAGTTTAGTAATAAAATAAAGAGGTGTATTTAACTTTATAATAATAGTTTATCAACTTGCCATTATTGGATTTTTGGTACTTCGTGAAATTACCCCTAAGGTTAATTGACAACTAACTATCGGTATATAAGCGGTTTAACCTCAATGAGGTTATAAAAAGTATCAACTTTCTAAGACAATAATTATTATTATAAAATATCTCTTTGTTTAATTATTAACTTTGTCTCAATTTATCCTTACACCCTAGACTTGCTTTTTATAATTGTATTTCTCCAAAGTTACCAACAAACCAAACAAATCTAGTTAATCAACAAACTCTTCTTATTTTCACTTTCTGAAATCAATCTGATAAAAGTCAAGCTCTTTATTCTAAGAACTTTTCAAAACACGCCGTCTCTGTGGGAACGATACCCGGTACTTAAACCGGTATTACTTGTTAGATACGACAGTATTCCGAGGTGTATACTTGCGCCGAGGTCTATTTTTGTGTTGATTTTAAGGGTAGCGATACTTTTACAACAAGTTTTTGGCGCTGCTGCCGGGGATGCAAACTAAAGTTCGAAGCTTTTTAAAGCAAGATTTTTGTAAGTTTGATTTTTCTACCACTTTTTAAGAAAAAAAAACAAAAATAGTATTTTTCACCATCTTTTTCAGAAAAAACCAAAAATAGTATTTTTCACCATCTTTTTCAGAAAAAACCAAAAATAGTTCATGCTCAGATTGTCTCGTCGGTTATTTTCCTCAGAATCCAGAAATAATCAAAACCACAGACAACGTAGAAGAGTTGAACAAAGATCACCATCTTTACCCTCTTCCACGATGTCTGACGAAGAATATGTCACGGATACTGAGGATCATCCTGAAGGAAATGCTGGACCTTTGTATGAACAACTCATAAATGAATTTCCCGGTCTTGAAAATTACGAGGAATAGGGCATTTTTATTAATGCTAACACTCCAGATGTTCCGAATATAGTTATTGGGCAACCTGTCAATCACTATTTTCGCAACTTTGGTACTGGCACCAATAATGAAGATGACCCCTTCAATGAGTTTGTTAACAATATAAATGGCAATCCCAACGATAATTTTCGAAATAATCGTGAGAGTTATTTCTCAGAAATGCCTACGGGGGTATTCTTAGAAACCAAGGAGCCATACCACAACAAAACGGTGACCCTGTTCCACCAATAAATAGGCCACCAAGGAACGAAGGAATTATTCCACCATTGAACAATCCGCAAGTTCAGGGTGGAGCTATTCCTCAAAGAAACAATCCACCAGTTCATAACAGAGTTGTTCCTCAAAGAAATAATCCACCAGAAATTGGTGGAGCTATTCCTCAGAGAAACAATCAACCTGGTAACAATCAACCGTACCATAATATTCCACAAAGAGATCAGGGTGATGACGAGGAACAAAATATTTTTAGACTTGCAAACGTAAGAGATGGTGCCATTATGTTCGACGCTATTCCAAATCTAGCCCAGCTACACACTGGAATACGTAGACCAAATATTGATGCCACTCATTTTTCTTTAAAACCCATAATGTTCACAATGTTTCAAGCAAATGGTCAGTTCGCGGGACTACCATCAGAAGATCCTCATTCTCACCTACGGTCATTTATGGAGATTACAGACTCTTTCCTTATCCCTATGGTCTCAGACGATACTTTAAGATTAAAACTTTTTCCATTTTCATTACGGGATAGAGCAAGAGCATGGTATAATTCTTTGAAACCAGACTCTGTAATCACTTGGAATCAAATTGCAGAAAAGTTTCTAAAAAAATATTTTCCTCCCACAAGGAACGCTAAGTCCAGAAATGAGATCTGCACTTTTAAGCAAATGGACGATGAAGCGGTCCCTGATGCTTGGGATAGGTACAAAGAGCTTTTGAGAAAATGCCCTCATCATGGCATTCCGTACTGCATACAGCTAGAAACCTTTTATGGTGGCCTAAATGCCACTGCAAAATCTATGCTAGATGCTACTGCAGGCGGAGCATTCACAACTTGTACCTACAATGAGGGGATCGAAATACTTGAAAAGATTTCCAACAACAACGGACAATGGTCTGACCCACGGTCTGTGCCACTGAAAAAAGCCACTGGAGGAACAGAGATAGATGCTGTTACAGCTTTAACAACACAACTCACTAAACTAATTTCAAACTTGTCAACTGGACAAGTGAGGTCTGATGTTATGTCTCTACAATCCAATGGCCAATCAGTACAATCCGTATACTGTGGCGAAGGACACTCGTTTGAAAACTGTCCTGGAAATCCGGAACAAGTTAATTTCGTAAATAAAACTGGACCGTTTTCTCAAACATACAAACCAAGATGGAGACAACATTCGAATTTTTCATGGCACTGTCCAGCTTTAAATCCCCCAGCACAAAACTCACAAGGACAATCTGAATTTCAAAACCAAGGGCAATCCTCTTTTCAAAATCAAAAACCGTCAAATTTTAATCCAAACCAAGGAAGCCGTAACAACCAACAGGGCCACTTTCAAAATAGTCAGTCTAACTACCAAAACAAGCAAAAGCAGAATGCCGAGTCATCTGTTTCTTTGGAAACAATGATGAAAGGGTTTATGACCCAAACTCAGGCAGCCATAAAAAATCTAGAAACACAGGTAGGACAGATATCTTTAGAAGTAAGAAAAAGGCCTATTGGAACTCTTCCCAGTGACACTGAAATACCACATAAAGATGGAAGGGAACATGTTAAGTCAATCACCTTGAGAAGCGGAAGGAGTTTGTCTGAGGTTAAGCAAACAAGTCCAGAAATTCCAATCAAAGCAGACACTGAAAAGAATCCCACTACTTTGAACTCTAAAATTCCACCGTCCACTTCAGATGTCACTAGGCCCACAACCGCAAGTGAGCCCATTGCCACCTCAAGTGTCCCCAAAAAGTCAGAACCTGTTTGGACAAAAGAATTGCCACCAGTTCAAAAACCCCAAGAGAAAGTTACTGTGGATTTGTCACACACTGGTGGCAGTCTAACTGTAATTCTTGGAAATCAAACTCAAGTTACACCACCGGTTAAACCCACTACACCTGCACCTCAGAAAAGCACAACCACCATACCTGTCCCTCTTTACATTCCTTATCCGCAGAGATTAAGGAACCAAAAGGAGCAAAATGAATTTAAAAAGTTTTTAGATGTTTTTAAACAACTGCATATCAATATACCATTGGTTGAGGCTATTGAACAAATGCCAACATATGCAAAGTTTTTAAAAGATATTTTGAGCAAGAAAAAGAAACTGACAGAGTATGAGACTGTTACCATGACTGAGGAATGTAGTGCTATCATCTCTAACAAGATACCCCCTAAGTTGAAGGACCCAGGCAGTTTCACAATCCCTTGTTCTATAGGAGGAAAGATGATAGGACGGGCACTATGTGATTTAGGTGCTAGTGTTAACTTAATGCCCCTGTCGATTTTTCAGACCCTAGGAATAGGTGAAGCTAGGCCCACTACTGTTACCCTACAGTTGGCTGACAGATCCATAGCCTATCCCAAGGGTAAAATAGAGGATGTCTTGGTCCAGGTAGATAAATTCATTTTTCCTGCCGATTTTATCATTTTAGATTGTGAAGTAGATCAGGATATTCCTCTCATCTTAGGAAGATCTTTTCTAGCAACAGGTAGGACCCTAATAGATGTGCAAAAAGCGAGAGTTAACCATGAGAGTGAACGACCAAACGGTAACTTTTAGTGTGTTTGATTCTCTCAGGTACCCGGGTGATAGAGAAGAATGCTCTGCTGTAAGTTTGATTGAAACTTTGTGCCAAGAACAAAGTTTGGAGATGATGTTGGGTAAAGAGGAATCTAACAGTGAGGAAAAAGAAGAGACCAAATCTGAAGATTTAGAGCCAATCGAAGAGGTTGCTGCTTTTGAATCGTTAGAGACTAAGGATAAACAGACTCTTATCCCATCTTTAGAGGTTGCTACAAAGTTAAAACAACTTTCCTCACATTTTGAAGCATGCCTTTTTAGGAGACTTAGGAAAGTTGCCAGTAATTATTGCATCATCATTAGAAGCAGATCAAGAAGTCATCCCCGATGTACTTCACAGAATGAAATATCCCGATGAGAGTGACAAGTGTTCCACTTTTTGCATCATTGAATTATCGACTCGTGAGAAAAGAGTAAAAGACGTCTTGAGGAGAGGATTGAAACATAAATGGAAAGAGAAAATTATGACAAATTCCTCCAACTGTCAGATTCCCCAAGACTGATGTAGCAGCCCCCACCTACTCCTTTGGAGTAGGTCAGGTTCACTTTCTGATCACTCTCACTTTAAATATTTTGGATTTAGATTTGCTGATTTTTAGGACTTGTGGTTTTTGTGTGTCTTTGTTGTTTGTCAGTCATAGTTCTTAGGTTTTATTTGCTGTTTATAGTTTAATTTGCATGACAAGAGCATAATTTCAACTTGTGCATGGTCTCTTTTTGGAACCACAATCAATTTTTAGATTAGTCTTGCATGTGGGTTACTATTTTTGCTGTTTTTAGTAAGTTTAAAGTAGGTTGTTTTCTCTTTGTAGAAAATCTTTGGAACATTTTTGTTCCCTACTTTGAACACAAACTTGGTACACACATTCATTGACACACCATTTTATCCCAAACCATTTTACCATAAATCCATTTTTATTCCCCATTCATGTGCAAAGTTGACAAATTGATCATTTTCACTTACCAAGTGTTTTTAGTAAAAACATTGTCCAAATTCCAATTTACTTTTTTCACCCATGGTTGTTTTCTAAAAATTCAATGGTGACATTGAATACTTCAAGTTTGGAGATGTGGAGATGTGCATCTCAAAGTACACTACATACAAGCATCATACACTCTACACCAAAAAATGCACAAAAATTTAAATTTTTTTAAATTTGTTGTTTTGGTGCATGAGTACAAAATGCATGTACAAATACGCTCAAAGAAGCATAGCTTCAATCACTCAAAGTGCATGCAGTTTCTCATTGAAAACTCTCATATATATAGTTTTCCTCATACACAATAAAAAGTTATCCATCAAAACGAAGGAAAAACAATAGCAAGAAAACACCATGCAAATATCAATGATTGAAAAAAGGACAGACTTTGTTTTTATTACAAACACATGGCTGTGAATCTGCCAGTTTGAATCTTTGCGCTACATAAAGGAATGAACATGGAAATTTGGTTATTTGCACTGGGATGAAAATGATGTGCCTCATTTACGTGTGTTATAAGTGTGTTCAAAGTAGCCTTGAGTCATAGGAAATTGAGTCAACTTTTCTTTTTATTTTTTCTTAGATTTATTGCTTGGGGACAAGCAATGATTTAAGTTTGGAGATGTTTGATACGGGTAATTTATTATCCGTATTTATATCTCATTTTATTATTTTTGAGTCCTTTGTAGTTAAGTTTGTAACTCTTTATTAGACTCTTAATAGTAATTCTAGTAACATTTTAATGTTACATATAAATAAGGAAATATGAATTTTTGGACGCTAAAATTACTAAATTCGATGCCATCACTCATGTTTCTATAATATATTATTTTCAGGTATAAATAGGAGCCAAAAGAGAGCAGACCGAATCATGAGCTATCAAAGATTGGGATGGTTAAAGACCCATGAATGCATGAGTTCATTTTGTTTTGTAACCTCTCAAAATTTATATGGATCAATGCTACTCTTTAAGTAATTAGGATTTTATATTTTTGTTGGGCTATATATATTCGGCCCATGGACGGCCCAAGGCGGCCCATTTTGGGGTTTTGGCTTAATCATTAAGCCATGACTTTATGAAAGTCCACTATATATAAGAAGCAAAGGGTGGTGGAGAAGGCATTGGGAGAGAAGGGAGCAACAATTTTCCTTCCATAATTCCTACAACTAATTACCATCTAGTTGTGAGGAAACTAGTCTTTTGCCATGCAAGTCCATTTTGCATGAAGTGTTAGCCAAACCCACAAGCCACCACCCTAACTACTTAGACTTTCTTGTTTTTAGCTAGGAGTATTGTAAATGTTAGAAGCAAGGTACTCTACTTGTGTGTAAGTTATATACTAATCATTTTATATATGTTTAGTTTGTATCTTATTAATCAAGGAAGTTGCCATCTTTTTATATAAATTATTAAGTTGGTTTCACAAAAACTTATCATCACTTTCATTATTGCAAGTTACCATCAAATGCTCTCTAGTTCTAGTTTTGAAGTTCTCAAGATTTAGTAGTCGATAAGCACAAGAAGCACTCGTCGTTGTTACCTTACATTCACGGATTCTTCTTCTTTTCTTCTTATTGCATGTTTCGTTAATCGTACTTCAAGATTATTAACAATATACTTGTCCTCGTTTGTTCCTCAAGATCACTAATGGTGAACTTGTCCAAAACATTCAACTCAAGAATATTTACGATAAACTTGTCCTGTTTAATTTACTCAAGGTTGCTAATGGCAACCTTGTCCGTAATTTGCTTTCTCTTAATGCATTTTCTTTAATTGCTTTTATAATCATTGGTTACTTTCTCATTACATTTAGTCTTAATTATCATCTTAGTTAGTCGGTTACATTATTTCTCGTTCATTTACGTTTCATTTACTAGTTTAACTGTTCTCGTTATTTTACTTTTATCGTTCATCTTATTATTATTCGTCACAATACTTTATAAAATAAATTGAGATTTAAAAGTTTAGTAATAAAATAAAGAGATGTATTTAACTTTATAATAATAGTTTATCAACTTGTCATTATTGGATTTTTGGTACTTCGTGAAATTACCCCTAAGGTTAATTGACAACTAACTATCAGTATATAAGCGGTTTAACCTCAATGAGGTTATAAAAAGTATCAACTTTCTAAGACAATAATTATTATTATAAAATATCTCTTTATTTAATTATTAACTTTGTCTCAATTTATCCTTACACCCTAGACTTGCTTTTTATAATTGTATTTCTCCAAAGTTACCAACAAACCAAACAAATCTAGTTAATCAACAAACTCTTCTTATTTTCACTTTCTGAAATCAATCCGATAAAAGTCAAGCTTTTTATTCTAAGAACTTTTCAAAACACGCCGTCTCTGTGGGAACGATACCCGGTACTTAAACCGGTATTACTTGTTAAATACGACAGTATTCCGAGGTGTATACTTGCGCCGAAGTCTATTTTTGTGTTGATTTTAAGGGTAGCGATACTTTTACAACAGTTCACAACCAAATTTGAGTTCTCATTTGAACCCGCCCCTATATATATATATATAGGGAGGTTCAGAAGAAAACGTTATAAAAAGAGAAAATTGAAGAACACCCTAAAAGTCCGCCATCTGGACGGTATTTTTTTTCTATACATCAATGCATATGTATTAGTGCATATGCACAAATGCATATAAGCGATTAAAACTCCTTTTTTCTATGCATCAATGCATAAATATGCATTAGTGCATATGCACAAATGCATGTTAGCAGATGGTGGCCTCCTAGAGTGTTATTCAGTTTTCTTTTTTTAGCGTTTTCTCCTGAACCTCCCTCTCTCTCTCTCTCTCTATATATATATATATATATATATATATATATCCTTTCATCCATTAAAAACTTCCCATACTAGCATCAAGTGGGATATTTTGCAAATGGGTGTTATCTTTTACACCCTACTCTGTACCATATTCACCAATAGAATTAGAGAGTTTATCCCTACTTTGACTTTTTTGTGAGTTAACATACACATCAATAGAGTAGGGTGTCCTATAGAGTAGGGTGTAAAAGGAAAAACCCTTTGCAAATACCAATCTATTGAAGAAACGAAAAAGGAAGTAGTACTTGACAGCATTCTCCCAAAATGTCAACATTAAATATAGCTTGAGACTAAGTGCTTCCCAAATTCAAACGGATCTGAAACTCCATCTTGGAAGTTTTCCATAACACAATGTTATGAAGAATCTAAATATTTACACAACAACATTACAAACAACAAATCAAGTACTTCATTGGATTCAAGGTCAGGCTAGCTAATAAGTCTCCAAACGATGTTTTTAACTAACCACATATACCTGGAATGCAAAGGGTTAGCATAGAAATTAATGTTGCATATAAATAGATCAACAAACTTAGCTTACTACAAAGCATGATCCAAAAGCAAGAGAAAAATAGATGTAATCGTCCCCATTAGAGTTCTCAACACCAAGATTTTCATCCCAAACAAAAATGAAATTAGGAGATGCTACAATTTAATCTGAAATGAAAATTTAGAATAGTCACTAAAATTTTGGTCAGAAACATCACTTTTTCAGAAGTAATTCTACGGGAATAGACCCATTATATTATATAAAACCAAACAGTTTCTTTTATTTTTTTTCTCATTACTTACTGCTTAATATCTCATCAAACACCTCCTTCGATTATTGAAGTGTTATTATACATGTATTATGAAATGTATTGAGATTTGCCCCAAAGATCCGGAAGGCTATATCACTACAAACCGTGGACTCCTTTTACGACGGCCGGATCCGTCGGATATCCGTCGGTAAAGGTGGTTTCTGTCGGAATATGGTCGTCGGAAATCCGGGGGTAGGAAAAGCCTTTTCCGACGGATTTCCGACGGCATTTTCCGACGGAAACCATCACCGACGGATTACACATACGATGGAATTTCCGTCGAAATCATTACCGACGGATTCTGATGGTTTTCCCACGCAGTACATTAAAATATTAATACATTTCTGACGGATAATCCGTCGGAAATGAGGGTTTTTTTCAAAAAAATAATAATTTAAAAAACCAAATTTTCTGTACATTTTGTACTTGCTAGATTTTAACACACCAACTAGCTACAAATAATTTTTTAACAAACGAAACACTTTTGAATCTATTATTACTACATCCACAAATTGTATCTATTATCCTATTACTACGGAGGAGGGTTAGGAGGATTCTGGTTCTGGTATTGCGCCATGAAGGCGAACCGCTTCATTATTTCAAGATGGCGGCACATATCCTCCTCGTATTTCCGAAACCGCTCCTCTTGTGCGCGTTCAGCTTCTACTCTCTTTCTCTATTCTTCCACTCTCATTCTTCGTTCTTCCGCCAACTCTACTCTCAAAGACTGTAGCTAAAATGAATTTACATTTGACAAACAACAATGTTAAGCGCTAATTAATAAAAACATAATACATGCATGTATTACAACCATATTACACATACCTCCGAAGCACGCCTTGAACTGGGACGGGCTTGACCAGACACAACCTCAAAATCTGTAAGGTTATTGAAACCGTGCATACGACCCTTTTTCGGGCCTCCGACAGCACGCTCCCACAACTGTCCCTGTGTCTCCGGAGTAAGGGTGCTCGGATCAACATTAGGGTATTCCTCTTGTGTAGTCTGAAGGAACGACGTCTACAAACACCAAAACAAAATTGTGTTAACTAATAAAAACTTATAGACATTTCGGCAGCATAACGACTGTAATTTGAATATATCCATTACATGTTTTTAAGTAGTTTACACTTATCGTCTGCCCAACAACGACAACCCAAACTAATTACTACAACTTTATCCTATAAAACAAACCAATCCTAAAAAACAAATTAAATCTTATGCAAAAACTAAACTTACAGCCACATGCTCGTGACCAATATCAAGATATATCGAAGGATCTGTGGGCGGTCCCGTCACACCCGGAACTAGCCCCCTATTCGTGCAGTGTGTCCAGTCAAAGACCTCACTGATGGAGGGGTCACAGTTCCATGCTTGTTTCTACATGCAATATATATAACTGACTTCAGTTGTTAGTAGACAACAAATTCATGATAAATTATATACATTTAATATAGTAGATGATGGAATACCATCCGATGCCGATGCGCAACCATGCTAACAGAACCTCCGGTATGCCTACAGGCCGTCGACCTCGCAAGATTGGCCTTATTGGCTGCAAACTAACGCTGGAATATGTCCTGGGTCCATACCTGTTAAAACATAACAGATAAAAATCAATATACAAACCGAAACGAAGCCGTTAGAAAGAAAATCATACATACCCGGTCTATCACATCTTCCCAGAAGGGCCTGGGATCCATTCTGGAAAGTGTGGCCTCAGCCGTGTATAGTCATGGCCATCCCAGTCTAACCCTCCAATTCCTTTTCCTTCTTCGCTAACCATTTACGAACCTCTCGTCCTCCTGTCCATATACCGGTATTGCAAGGTATGACCAAAGGCAGCGAAAATGTTTGGCTATTCCTCATTTCGCCACCGGTACCGAGCCTGCATATTCATTGTTTGTGTTAAGTTATAAAATTACAACAAATAGTTTGTATAGACTAAATTACTAACCCAAAACTCCTCGAATATTTGATGGCTCGAATCCACGTGAATCTCAGGTCGGTTGTCGAGATTACTTGGTGCCTCACGTAGAATTATGGTGCCTCGAGTCCTCGACGCTGATCCCGGGGTCTGATGGATATCAATATCCACATCTTCAGCCTGCAAATCATCCTCATTCTACTGGATCTGCTCCAGTCCCTCCGTGTGTTGGATGTAGGGTGGCGGTTGTCGGCTGTGGGGCGTCATTTGTCGACTGTCGGGTGTCGTCTCTGGATTGTCGGCACGCCTGGAAGAGCTGCTACCCCCCCTCCCCGATGGAACAATCGTCTAGCTAGTCCCTTGCCCTTGTCGTTGTTACCCCGTCCCACCATCTGAAATAAAAAAACGGTTTAAAGTTATACATACACAAAGATAGATATAAATACACAAACAATAAGTTCTACATAACTAGTCATCAGATGAATGATCAGATAAAATAATCGCATCTTCGTTATCTGAATCATCGTTTGTGTCTTCAAATTCTTCTTCTTCGTTGTAGCTAGCTTAATATTCGGGTACATCTTCCTCGTCGCTAACTTCGTCG
This sequence comes from Silybum marianum, assembly GCA_036898165.1. Classification (NCBI taxonomy): domain Eukaryota; kingdom Viridiplantae; phylum Streptophyta; class Magnoliopsida; order Asterales; family Asteraceae; genus Silybum; species Silybum marianum. Next base: position 15,199,864 of record CM072537.1, on the reverse strand, counting down.
GGTACAACATCATCGTAAGGTGTGGCCACTAAGGTGACCTCCCCCTATTACAAGAGGGACTGAATCGAGGTCCTCATCTGGTTCCGTGGACGTTGTACAAGTTACTCGTTCATTGGTTTGAAAGAATTGTTCATCATCATCATCATCATCATCATCATCATCATCATCATCATCATCATCATCATCATCATCATCATCCTCGACACATTTAGCAGATTCTGCAACTGCATATATTCCACGAGGCTTTGTCTTGACTACCGTCCACCAATACTTCAAATCCCTTGTGCCTGGAGGATACAGTGTGTAATACACTTTCTTGGCCCGTGATGCTAGGACGAAAGGGTCGTCGGCTCTTAATCTGGATTTGTATTTAATATCGACCAACCTATGTTTACGGTCAACTTTAACTCCCCCAGTAGTATCAAACCATGTACACTTGAACAACACTGCAACATTAGGCCGAGGGCTGTAATAATCCACCTCTAACACGTCGTCCACCAATCCGTAATAGTCAAACTCGGAGTCGTCGTAATTAGTTCCCCTCACACATACACCACTATTATGTGTGACCCGACCAGTAGCATGGGTTACCGTATAAAACTTGTAACCAATGATGAAATATCTTTTATACGACTGTGCATATCGGCTCGATCCCCGTGCTAGAGATTGCAATTGTTCATTTGGTTCACATAAAATTCCAATGACCTATAAAACAACATAGCAAATTAAACACATATATTGGTATATTCTCGTGTAAATTTCATATATTGGTATACTAACGTGGTCTAGGAACCAAGTAGAAAACCTTTCATCCTGAACTTGTGCCCGGGCACCCGCGTCAATTTGAGGTTGCAATCGTTGTAGTTATTCTTCAAAGGTCCACTAGAAAGGTTGAACTTCTTCACAATTCAACAACACATAAGTGTGGATCTTGTGAACCTCGGCATCATTCAGAATTACATGTTTCCCACCCTTCTCGAATAATCTACGAGACGGAACCTTGAATATTCTCAATTGATCATTTGTTCCTGAAGAACTAGGAACATTTGGGGCAAAGTTCTTTAACTCGCAATTATGTCGAGTTTGAATGTTTGGATGAAAATACAGCGAGCAATAGTTCTAGAGTTCACCGACTAGATAGAACTCAACGATACACCCCTCCACCTTTGCTTTCTTTCAAATGGTTCTCTTCAACAACCCAAGCCTTCTAAACATAAATACAATATTGTATGTGTTAGAAAAGAAATGAGAGATGAACATAAAGGAAGGTATTTTAATTAAGGGAAGGTTCATTTACCTCTCATAAAGATACATCCACCTATATTGGACTGGGCCACCGTTTATCGCTTCACGTGTCAAATGTATAACTAGGTGTTCCATACAATAAAACCAACCGGGCATGAAGACCTTTTCCAACTTGCAAATTGTTTGAACAATATTTTTTTGCAATGGAATCAAGTCTTCTGTGTGTAGCACCCTTGAGCATATTACACGAAAGAATGTGCACAACTCCGTTACCGCATCCCATATCGATAGCAATAGGTAGCAATTGTTGCATAAACGCATGACAATCATGACTCTTGAAGCTATAAAACCTGTAGTCTTTAAAGTTTACGCACCCCCAATATTCGAAGCATAACCGTCCGGAAACTTCAACTTCTTCAACCAATCACACACTTGTTTTAACTGTTGTTTGCTCAAACTGTACGACGACAGGGAATGCTAACTTGTCGTGCGTGCTCCAACTAGACAACATTGCATAGGCAAGGAATTCACTGACGGTTCATAGTAGTATAGCACTCAGCTTGAAGTTATTCTTATGATAAGCATCATATGCAAGAACGCCCTTCGTATACAACATCTTTAGATCGTCTATTAGCGGCCTAAAAAACATATCTAAATTTTGACCGGGGATCTTTCTACCAGGAATGACCAATGCAAGTTTAACATTATGTGGTTTCAAAGCCATCCACGGTGGTAAGTTGTAGATGGTAACCAAGACGGGTCATAGTGAATACGGATTCAAATTCGAATTACTCGGGTTGAAATTGTCGGTTCCTAAGCCAAGACGAACATTACGGATCTCAGAAGCGAAGTCGTGATCGCCTCCTGTCGAAATGCTTCCGAGCCTCACCATCCCTTGGATGTACCATCATTCCCGGTTACGTCCGATGATCGTAATGCCAAATCTTCTCTTTTGACGTCTTTGTTGACATATACAATTATTGAAGTCTAGGAATAATAGGCATGTACGTCAACACCAAGTTTGGGACATTGCTTCGTCCACTAGTCTTGTAACGACTTTCATTGCATACTGTACAGTGGGTCAACTCAGCATCATGCTTGTAAAATAACATGCAATGGATTTTGCAATAATGGATCTTTTCTTTTGGTTGAGCAAGGCCGTTCAAACTGTTCTTTGTCTCATAGAAGTTAGGGGGTATCTAATTACCCTTTGGTAGAAAATCTTTCATCGCGGAAATCATTCGATTGAGTATTTTCAACGGAAAATGTCGTTGAAAATTTTCTACGAATTTTAAAGGGATTATTGACATAACATAATTTTCTACGAATTTCCGTTGAAAATCACTCACAAACATGCATTTTCAACCAAAAACAATTTGACGAGACATTCCGTTGAAAATTTTTTGGTTGAAAATGCATGTTTGTGAGAGATTTTCAACGGAAATTCTTAGAAAATTTATGTTCTGTCAATAATCCCTCTAAAATTCGTAGGAAATATTCAACGACATTTTCCGTTGAAAAAATTCTGTTGAAAATACTCAATTTTCTAGTAGTGTTACATTCCGCCTTAATATGCAACAATCTCATCGCAACTCCTAGTTTCGAGTGTTCACTTGTTGTTCCTACTACATCCCATAAAGGCTCGTCAGCATCTTTTAACATGTCATAAAATCTCTAGGTAGAAGGATTAGAAGTTTGTTCTTCCCATGTCATGGCATCGTTACCATGTGATCGTTCACCATTTCCACATATCCTTGGTTATGATCTTCTATGTTGGAGTAGAAGATTGACCAACATGTTGATGATGAGATGCATAGTGATAGTTTTCACCATGTGCCCACCAATTGGTATAATTAGGCATGAAACCATGTTTCATCAAGTGCAGTGTCACGTCATCTCTTTCTTTATGGTGTATATTGCGACACTTGGAACAAGGGCATCGGATACGAAGCGCTATACCATTTAGGAGTTTTTTTTTCCTTTCAACAGTGCTTTCATGGGCATAGGCAACGTCCAAAAAACCGTCCATTAACCTGACGTACTGCCTGCTAAGACGCCCTTGAGCGTCATTCTTTATATACATCCATCCTCTATCTGTCGACATATTCAATAACTACAACAAAGAACGAAGTAGTTAGTCGACATAAGCAAGGTAGAGGTGGTGTAATAGAATGACTTTAAAACTCTAAGTGTAATGGTTTGACTAGTTGAAAGTCAAACTATGGGTTTTAAATAAAATAAAGAAGTTTTGAATGACTTTAAAACCCTAAGTGTAATGGTTTGACTGGTTGAAAGTCAAACCATGGGTTTTAAATCAAATAAAGGAGTTTTGAATAACTTTAAAACCTAAGTGTAATAGTTTGACTAGTTGAAAGTTAAACCATGCATGGGTTTTAAATTAAATAAGTGAGTTTTGAATGACTTTAAAATCCTAAGTGTATTTTTTAAAAAATTTGCAATCATAACGACTATAAAATGGATATTTCCAAATTAAATCAAGCCTAATGTTTGCTCAACAAATGGCAACCCAACTATCTAGCATTGATAAACTTAATCGAACACTCAATATAAACTAAAAGATTTGATAAACTTGAACGCTCAATATAAACTAAAAGCTTTAACCAAGTGTGCTTGTGCATGTCATAAAAAAGTGTTGTACAAATAAAAAAGTGTTTTTGCATGTCATCACATTCATATATACATATTAATTTATCATAAAAATTTCGCCATCATAACGGCTATAAAATGGATATTTCCAAATTAAATCAAGCCTAATGTTTGCCCAACAAATGGCAACCCGACTATCTAAAATTGATAAACTTGAACATATTAATCCATACATATAACCATCACATTAATCCATACATATTAATCCATACATGTTAATCTATCATATTAATCCATACATATAACCATCATATTAATCCATACATATAAATCCATTGTATTAATCCATACAAATAAATCCATCATGACCACTTAATTAACACACATAACCACCTAATACACATATTAGTCCATACATATAAATGCACATAACCATATTAATCCATGCATATAAATACACATAGCCAACTAATAAATAGTGACCACTTAATTAATAACTTAACGGTAACAATTGTACCTTGCGGAAGTCAGTGGTCTTTTTCAGACCGAGGTTTCCGTCGAAAATCCGCCAGAGGTTTCTGTTGCCGGAGGGTTTCTGTCGCCTGAGGATTTCTGTCAGCCGAAGGGTAAGCAAATCCGCCAAAGCTACAAGTGGTGGTCTATGTCGGAGTTTCGTGGTGGTGGACGGTGGTGGCAATAGAACGGGTGGTTACGTGGTGGTGGACGGTGGTGGCGACAGAACAGGTGATGGACGGTGGTGGCGATGTCCGACAGGTGGATGGCGATGGTGGTGGACGGTGAAAACGACGGCTAGGTGGTAGCGATGGTGGTGGCAATGAAAAACATGTGGTAGCGATGGTGGTGGACGGTGGTGGCCAAAAAATTCCGTAGGATTTGTTTCAAGTCGACATAATGACGACGAATAAGGTTTACTTATATATGGACCATTTTTGACGGAATTATTTTTATTAATTATTAAATATTAATTTTATTTAGTTTTTAAATTTTTATAATTTAGTTTTTAAATTTTAATAATTACTATTTAGTTTTTAAGTTTTAATAATTACTATTTAATTTTAAAATTTTAATAATTATTAGTTTTTCAATGGGTCTTGATGGGTTTTAACAACTCCTAACGAACTACAATGGACCTTGATGGGTGTAACGACTCTTAACGGTTTACATTGGCCCTTAATGGGTTTTAACGACCCTTAACGGGCTACAATGGGCATTAATGGGCCTTAATGGGTTTAACAGCTCATAACGAACTACAATGGACCTTGATGGACTTTAACAACTCCTAACGCCCTACAATGGACCTTGATGGGCTTTAACAACTCCTAATGGCCTAAAATGGGCCTTGATGTTCTTTAATAACTTCTAACGGCCTACAATGGGCCTTCATGGGTTTAAGGACCATTAACGAACTATAATGGGCCTTGATGGTCTTTGAAAACTCCAAACGACCTACAATGGGCCTTGATGGGCTTTAACAACTTCTAACGACCTACAATGGGCCTTCATGGGTTTAAGGACCTTTAACGAACTACAATAGGCCTTGATGGGCTTTAACAACTACTAACGGCCTACAATGGGCCTTGATGGGCTTTAACAACTCCTAAAGGCCTGCGATGGACCTTCATGGGTTTAAGGACCATTAACGAACTACAATGGGCCTTGATAGGCTTTAACAACATCTAGCGACCTACAATGGGCCTTGATGGGCTTTAACAACTCCTAACGGCCTACAATGGACCTTCATGGGTTTAAAGACCATTAACGAACTACAATGGGCTTTAAGGACCATTAACGAACTACAAGGACTATGTAGATATAGACAAACACAAACGTATATAAATATACATGCACACAAATACGTATACAAGTTATATATGCATAGTATACACACATATATATACGTTTATGTGTATAAACATGTATATATACACATATATATGTATACTACTTGTAACCAGTGGCAGAAGTAGCATAGAAAAGGGGGGGGGGGGGTCCAAGGACCACTACTAGAAAATTGAGTATTTTCAACGAAAATTTTTTAACGGAAAATATCGTTGAAAATTTCAACGAATTTTAGAGGGATTATTGATATAACATAAATTTTCTACGAATTTTATACGAATTTCCGTTGAAAATCTTTCACAAACATGCATTTTCAACCAAAGTTTTTTGACAAGACATTCCGTTGAAAATCTGTTGAAACTCAGCATTTTCAACGGATTTTCAAGGGAATGGTTCGTTGAAAAAGTTTCTCTGTTTTGTAATGGACCCCAATGAATTGTTAAAAAAAATTATACAGGTTAAAAAATATAAAAAATACTAAGTTTAGCCTTAGTTCCCGCCAGTAAACTTTTCCAAGGGACCCCATCTTGTCGGCGATTGACAAAAACACTAAAAAAGTCTCTTGAAATCAATAAAAATCGAAAAAATTCTTCGTAATCGACAGAAACACTAAAAAAAACTTTCAAAATCGAAAAAAACACTAAAAAAATCCCTTGAAATCAACTAAAAAACTTATAAAAAACTCCTGAAACACGTCGGATGTTTTTACACGCCTTTAGTCTATCTTAATGGGACCCAAGTGGACAAAAGTTCTGGATCTGCCACTGCTCGTAACATATATATACATACGATCAAGTGACAGATAGGACACACACATGCATACATATCACTACAACAAAATAGTGTATTACCGACAGCAAAAACCGTCGGAAAACCGTCGGAAATGCCCTTTACCGACGATTTTCAATAGAAGTAGACTGTCGCTAAAACCTTGGTCGGTAATTGGTAACGACGGCTTTCCGACAGCTATTAGCGACGGCTTTTCGACGGTTTCATTTACCGACGACTTTCCGACGGTTTCATTTACCGACGGCTTTCCGACGGTTTCATTTACCGATGGCTTTCCGACGATTTATTTTACCGACAGCTTTCCGACGTCTTTTCTGGATTTAGAATTTAAAAAAAATTTAGAAAACCATGTTTGTCTATACGTGCATTTTAACCTGTAATATATTTATATATATATATATATCGCATATAAAATCCAAAAATTCAACAATAGATTTTCCAACAAATCCGTATATATATATATATATATATCCATATAAGTCCACTTAAATCTAATATTATGCCAAATCCATACCATAATCAACTAATGGAACAATCGGAAGTCGACGGTGGGAATTGCCGACGTAGCATCTCTTCAATTGCCTTCATTCTATCTTGATTCTTCTTCTCACGTTGAGCACGTCGGGCAATCTCCTCTCTCTCAATTCCTCGCTCCTCTTCCATTTTCTTAATTTTCTCCTTTAATTGTTGCTCCTATATATATATGTAACACATAATGAGTGTATTGATATATATGTTCCAATCAAATAAGAAAAAAAAACAAAAGATTTACCTCGCTTGAAGTGGAACCGACAAATGATTCATTCCACCCGCTTCGCAAACCGGTTACCGACCATGTACCAACGCCATACATCCGACCCCTTTTCCTTCCTCCCGCACAAAGCTCCCATACTTCAATATCTCCAAGTGGATGAATGTTAGTGTCGGATCCGTACTTCTCAATCTTTTCATGGACATAGTCATCCTACGATAGATTAGAATGTTTAATAGTCAATCAACAAGAAAGAAAAATTCGGTAGCAGAACTTTAACACCATTTGAGTGCATAAATATGAGAACTAGAATATAATATTCATTAAGTTCCATCTCAACTTATACAGATAGATTAATCAACAAAGACAACTTTATTCATACAGGACTTAATGGAAGATCAACCAAACAGCCCCCCCTTACAGCTTATGCTTTGTGAAAATACATAAAAAAAGACTATACTTTGTAAGAACTATTGATTTTGATTAAAATGTGAATACATGCAAAGATAATCTTTGCTCATGCGAAAACGTAAAATGAAAGCTACAGTTTGTAAGAATGATAAACATGGAAATATAAATGCAAAAATAATCATCGTACTTAGTTTTGGTTCAAAATAACTCGTTGCAGATAAAGTCAAGTACGATGATTTGAAAAGTTAATCGTTTCTAAAACAGCATCTTTTTACCACAGAACAAAACAGTTAAAAAGAACATTCTAGATGTTTACCAGAGAGCTATTCTTATTATGAATGAGGGAAGCAAAGGCCGATATATCAATGCAGTGTACATATTGCCGACTTGTTTGCGGATCAAAGTTCCAGGTTGAACCTTTTGATCATAATGGGGTTTAGCCACTTGTTTGGATGCCTGTAAACAGAAATTTATAAACGGTTTCAAGGTGAAGTTCAGAAACTGGGAATTTAAGGAAAAGAAAAAAAATAAATAAATAAATAAATGCATATAGAGACCTAAAGATACCTTTTCAAGATCACGGTTTTGGTAGCTCTCATCGCCAGTTAAATATGTAAACTGCCCTAGCTTCTCTTTGACAGACTCATCAACGGAGCCTGAAAACAACAAGAAAATGTTCTCAACTTTAATAAAGATTAAAGGGTAAGTATGTAAATAGAGTTTAGAGAACATTAAGAATAGTAACACGAATTAGTAAGTCTGTACAAGCTGCACAATTTCACAGGAAAGTTTGAACCAATACTGCAGATTCTATAAAGCTTATCAAGAAACAAAACGGGTATGCTTCTTTTAGATCAATTACCTTGTTATAAGGAGAATGAAATACAAAATAGTCAGCATCAGTAATAGAAAACTGTTTGCCTTCCAATTTCTCGTACCTATAGTAAGCAAGATAATTTGTCATAATTATTCAACATTGGCCCATAAGTTGGAGCTAGTATACTGATAGATACTTACTCTGAATTTGAATTTGTCATAATTATTCAACCTAGGACATATGACTTGCTCTGAATTTGCTTTCAAATGCAATAGGGGCATCTGGCCCAATCAGCATCGCAATGGTTGCTGCTCCTCCAGTGGGTCGAGCTGGTCCTTCTGCATAAACCTAGTAAAAAAGATTTCCAATCAGAGCAATAGAACAATTGTCCACATAAAAGATATTTGTCAAATGCCTAATTGCATATAAACTATAATCAACATACGACCCAGATACCATGTCTTAGATAAAGTCTAGTTTTGTAGTTTTTTACCGCACTGTCTGTGCATACGACCATTCCATAACATCCATCCCATGAGTTACTTTCCACCCAATTCACACAACTGAATAAAGCTGCAGTTCCACCATAGCAAGCATTCGTTGAATCAACACCTTCGATGTCAGTATTTCCACATTCCTGAATTTGTACATAGCCAGAAACAGGAAATGTTAGTTATGGAAAAGTCGTACAAAAGCAATAGTGGATATTGAAAAAAGGCGATCAAAGCATGAAGGAATCAAGGAAAATCTAATAATAAAGTTCAACAAGAAAGTTATTAAATATAAGAAGTAACAAAAAAATGACTTATTAGTACCTAAAAAAATGACTTATTAGCACCAATTTGTTTTGGATCAATCTCATATTTCTCAAGTAGTGAAGTGACAGCTGTCAATCTAAAAAAGAGGAAGTTAATATAAGGATTGTAACATATACCAGATGACTGGAATCATTTGTTTATGTAAAAGATTTCAAACTTAAAAAAGAAGTTGCTTTTATGCAAGCAAATGGATTATGCTAAACAGACCAAATTGTAAAACAGTCCAAACTTGACCAGAAAATTTCCATCTGATTTTTTATGTACGTGGTATGCCAAAAAAAAACCCAAATAATACCTTCCTTGACAAGATCAAGAAATAATGTTCCTAAATGAAAATCTGAAATGAGGGATGAAACACAGTGTTTAAACCTTCATCTTAATAAAGATTGATATAAAAATGTCCCAGGTGTTAAAAGCGGGACTCATTCCTGAAAACTGAGTTTAAATGAACGGCATAAACCAATCATCTTTGTGGTGACAATTATCACTTTCTTCTTTAGCAAGTTAGAAACACTAGAATTTTTGGATTTTTGAGTTGAATGATTTAGGTCAATTTACAAATATATGTCAATTTGAATGAAGATGATGGCCAGGGCGAATAAACCGCATCATGAAAAAGATAAATTCATTGGTGACTATACAGCAGAAACATCCTTGACTCAATGCATTTGGTGATGATGTTATGCAAAAGTATGTGAGTTTTTAGCACTATTCTCCAACCAATTGAATTATGGGATATCAAAAAAACCACATATCATTGAGATAATAACCGCAAAGACTCGACATATTTTTCTAACACGTTAAAGCTAAGATTTCCATTAAAAAAAGCACCAACCCCATAGAGATGACATCTTCCACCTCCGAACAAAATGCCATGCAACCTTGTCCAAGTCCGATGGTGTATTTTCCTTTGCTAGCTCCATCAAAATCTTCTAGGGTATCCTGCAAAATAAATTACCAAAGAAAAAAAAAGGTTTCACTCAATGCAACAACATTTTAAGTCAGATGTTGCTTGCAAGTAATCTAAAAAAAAGGCCACAGAAATGGAATCTCCTCTACATTACTTGCACAACTTAGACAGAAAAGAAAACAAGCAATCAATTACACTCTACACTAGCTTATAAGATAACTTTAAAACAGATCAAATTGTGTGTAAGTTAATTAGAAAAGACCTACATCGTCCCTATAAAAATTGATCCTTGTTTGTTTTTAAAAATTCTAACTTCCAAATCCACAAGATCTCTTTATATCCCCCCCCCCCCCTTCAGAAATGTATTGCAACTCACTGTTTGAGTGAACCTGGAGCAGTTTCAAAATGATAAAAGGTTTTTCCACCCAACCTTAGCTTTGTTGATATAAAATAACCATATCTATTAGAATCAATTGTTATATAAAATAACTACATTAATCGTTATGAAAATCAGTAAAACTATTGTCACAAAAAGGAATATCGTTTTAGAAATAACAACAAAAAATAAGAAAGAGGGGACGATCAATGTTAGTTTTGGTGTTAAAAAGTAAATATTTTGAATTTTGTTGATGAAATCTATGCTATATTACTAAGAGGTTCTTTGACGGTTACTCAATGGTTTGGTGTAAAATGATTATGTGGTCTGAATTGTTAAGATTCTCTTATGATATAGTACAAAATGAAATATAATTGTTTGGTACAAAATGATTAAGTGGTCAGAATTGTTAAGAGTCTCTAATGATATAGTATAATATGAAATATTATTGTTTGGTAATTCTTCAGCATGTAATCAGGGTTCTTAATGGTTAAAGGAGGCCCATGATACAAAATGATTCAAAGTGTTTTGAAACCATTAAGAGGCAGACCTAGTTTTTTGCTTAACAAGATTAACCTTTTAGCAGTTTAGAGGTTGCCTTTTAATGGAACTGTTAGCCACTGACTCTACTAATACAATGCAGTATAATATCTCTTTTTTTGTTTTGTAAGAGTAAAGGTTGTTTTTTTGGTAGTTTAACGAGCTTAATGGGTCTCAACTTATTCGGTCAGCTATACATGACTGTTTGGTAGTGTCTTAATGATATAAAAAGTGACTCGGTAAGCTTCTAGGAGGAGCTTTATGCAAAAAGCCAAACTTTTTCCAAAACTGTCACAAATATAATTAATAAAAACTTAATTATATTCTTGGATCTAACCAATCTTCTTCTACACTTACAAATATGCCTTCAGATTTCTATCTTTGCGGTTTTTGTGTATCTTGTGGCTGATAATCTTGATTTAAATATTTGTTCATAGACTAGATTTTTTGGTTGATTTACCGTTTTCAAGAGGAAATATAAATGTGATATGAAGTAACCTAGAAGAATAGATTTGGAAGTATTTCTTGTTCTGTTTGCTGAACTTTACAATTGATATTTTGATTCTGAGATGGAAATTATATACTAGTTCTGGTGCTCTAAAAAGTTTTCACTTTAAAATGTCTGAGGTTTTGGATAGAGATACAACACAGGAGGTATTGTATCATGTATGGATGTGAAATTGGCCAAAATTTTATATCATTAAATAAGTTTTACCGTGTCATTATTTCTTCAGACAAAAGGAGTATAACCTTTATACCCTGACTAAATTACAAATGTCAAGTGTATTTTATGTAATTCTTGAAAATGTTATGCTAGTCATTTTGATTTTTGTCAATGTGAAGGTATCTATGACTCATGCTTAAGTTAGAATGTTAAAAAACCATATACGTTAAACAAATTTGATATCAATATCTGATCGACAACCATTTTTGTGTAAGACCTTTGATGTTAGCTCTGTTTTACATAGATTTTGGCCATACCTATGGAGTTTATCTTTCTGTTTTATGAAGTAATTTAAAAGAAATAATCTGCTTCTATGATGCAGATTTTAAAATTCACACGTGATACATGTTGTTTGGCTTCATATACAGATTTGGCCTCTCTACAGTTAATTTAGGCATTTAGCAGCAGAATTTGTAGTTCATAATCGTGTCTAGAAAAAGGATTTAGCAGTTAATAACCGTGTATGATCTGAATTAGTAGTTGCTGTAGTATTCACCTTCTGATTTAGCAGTTCATAATCGTGTCAATTGGTGTTTGAATTTCTGGAGATTTCAATTTCTGAAATTAAGATTAAGGATACATACCTGAGAGAGTTGAGAGCGTGAATGAAGGATACGACAATGTCGAATTACATCAGATACACGATGGAGGACGATGGCATTAAATGTGGAGACGTCAATGGAGGAAGATGCGTGAATTCGTGAAGACGATGGTTGATTCGTGTAGGGTTTTAGGTTTTGGGGATGGGCCAGGGTTTTGGGTTTTGGGATTATGGGAAAGTGAACCTATTTATTAGGAATTTATCTACTGGGTTTTTAATTGGAAAAGAGTATTGCTCTAATTTTTTTTTTGAAAAATTAAATATAACTAAAAATACGTTTTATCGTCGGTAAGTCGTAAGTACCGACGGTTTCTGTCGTCGTTAAAAACCGTCAGTGATGCCAAATATTCTAGTAGTATATACATATACATATACAGTTGTAAAAATAATTAATTATACAAAATAATTCAAGTTAAAGATCATACGAATAAGAAAAAGTTGGACGGGAAAAAATCGATCCAATCCATCGGAAATACGTCGGTAATTTCCAACGGAATTTTAAGTCCGCCGTCAAATCCCAGGGCTCAACTCTAGACAGGGAGCTACGTCTGAGTTAAACATGAAGATGGAAGTCTTCTTTCGTTTCTCGACAGTGAAGTAAGACCTACCAAAAACACAGGTCTCCGCCGTAAGACCATGTATGGGGGCTGACGCCTGCCCAGTGCCGGATTTTGTTCCGTCGATGATTTCCGACGAATTGGATCAATTTTTAAAAAAATTGAAAATGAAATAATAAATATTCGTCGGAAACCCGAATATTTACTATTTTCTTTTTTAATTTTTTTATTGTATCTGTCGGAAATTACCGACGGAATTAAATATGTCGGTAATTCCTGTCGGAAGCCCTGTTCTATGGTAGTGTATTTGACCATATAGAATTCTAGCATTATTCCAAGAATACTTGAAAATAACACATCACCAGTACTACTTGAAAGGGGTGTCACCAATGGACCACTTCCATCGGTAAGGGACCGAAGGAAAGCTGACAAATTGTTTAACTAAAAAATAGACATGGTCACTTTAGGGTTTATCGGTGTTAGTCATGTCTGGTGGTCACTATTCGTGACAACAACCCCTTGTTGTAGCTATGTTATCCTATTGTGACGACGACAATTTGTCATTATAGTTTTAATTTTTTACCCACTGTAGAAAATGGAATTTTATTTTATTAATCTATTGCATCGACATGCCCTCGTAGTAAGTGGAAAACAATTTTAATCTGTTACCTACAAGTCGCCATAAGTAGAGACTTAATTTTAATATTTGAACTTTTAGAAATTAGTTTTCACGTAGCTACTTTAATTTTCTTAATTTGGTTATACCATATATTTTCATCACTGTTGTATTAAAATAAGGGTTTTTCGTTTTACACCCTACTCTAATTCTTATTTACATTCTACTCTATTATATTATTTATTTTAATTGGTTAAATACTAACTCCCATAATTATCTATCAATTTTAATTGGAAGACATATATATAGATTAGGGTTTAAATTATATAGAGTAGGGTGTAAAAGATAACACCCTTAAAATAACTAGTAAATAATGTTGATTACTAATCAAGCATCAATGTCTCATGGTGTGAACCTGTCTCGTCATCATTATGATGTGGCTGGTCACGTACTGGTGTGATTGCTACTACAACAAATCTCATCCAAGTATCGTGTCTGGTGGGCAACTGTCAAGTACGTAAAATAAAGGGTGTTATTATTTATACCCTAGTTTACATATTAAATTCTATTCTACATATATATCTTCCCAATTAAAATAGATAATTAAATATGAGTGTTAGTGTGTTCTCCAATCAAAATAGATAAAACAATAGACTATGGTGCAAATGGGAATTAGACTAGGGTGTAAAAGAAAAAACCCGTAAAACAATCCTTCAAACAAATGATATGACTACTATACTATCGTCACTATTGTTTATTGTGTCAATTACAAACTTTATTGTGTCTTTTCTGGAGAGCTTGATTTAAATGACCATTCTCTTTATTTAAGTTGTTTTTTTAAACATTTCTTTCTGGAGTACTTTACTCAAATGTTATTAGGTTCGTAACAGCTAAACTACCTAAATGATAAAAGAATGCAAGAAAATCAGATCAGGTCTGCAATAAGAACTAAGGCATTGTTAGGCAAAAATAAACTAGCTTATAAGCTGACTTATAAGCTAACTTATCGATAAGTTACTTGAAGTAGCTTATGAGAAGCTTTTTGACACTTTTTCCAATTATACCACTGATTAATATTACTTTATTTATTTACTATTATCATTAATCATAGATAAATATTAATTACTAATAAATATTAATTATAAATAAATGTTAATTTTAAATAAATATTAATTATTCATAAACATTAATTTATAGAAATTAAAATTATTTTATAAATTATTAATTAATTTTAATTATACAATATATACTAATAATAAATAGTAATTATTTATAAACTTTATCAACCTCTTTATAAATTATTTTTTAATTATCATTAAAATATATTTAGATATCAAAAAACAAATATTACAATTCTAAAAATGTTTATGTAAGATATATAAATATTAAAGATATACTTATTTTATTTTATAAATAATGAAAATATGCTAAATAATTGTAAGAAAAGAATAATTAATTATTTTTTGAAAAACATTAATTAACTATGATATGTGAGTTTGACCAATTTTATTGTTATTCATACTAGAATGGTACTCACGCAATGCAGCGAGATACATCTCGATTTTAGGTTTTATTTTAATTTTTGTGCCTATCGATATTCTAATGGTTTTATGTGGTTTTGAGAAAACGATTTTAATGTTCATTTAAAAGTTCTCTTTTTTGTATGGAATTTCTTTAATTCAATTTTTTTATCTAATATAATTATGTTAATTAACAAAATAATTTATTTTTGGTTAATAATATAGCTTTTTATAATGATTATAATTAAGTTTTCTGTTAGAATTCAATGATTATCTTAATTATACTTTAAATTTTTTATATTTAAAATTAAATGTTTATCCTGTATTTTGGATGATGGTTATCTACAGTTAGTTACACAAATTCAAAAATAAAGTTTTAATAAGTTGTACTTACGCACAATTTACTTGTAATCTTGAAAAATTAAGTAATTAACATTAAATAGCAGTACTTAAGGCTTAAAAGGTTGTTTTTAAGAGTTTTTGGCCAAATGTTTTATAATATACTAGAAGTGTACTCGCGCAATACAGTGATGCATGATACATCTCGATTTTAATTTTTAATTTTATTCTTTATTGATTTTATAATATGGTTTTGTTTTTGTTTTTTAATAAAGATAATTTTCAGTTTAATTTTCTTATTATAATTTAATATAAATTTAATAACCAAGTAATTTATTTTAGGTTTGAAAATATAATGTTTTAAAAGGATAATGATTAACTATTCTGTTAGAACTCAATAATTATCATAACTTAGATTATTTATATTTAAAATGATATGTTTACCATTATTTGATTATGTTTATCCGCAGTTAGTTACAAGAATTCAAACTTTGAGCTTTAATAAGTTGTACTTATGCTTCTCAACTTCTAAATTTGAAATTTAAGTAATTTGGCTTTAATCAATGATACATAATGCTTAAAAAGTTGTTTTTAAGAGTTTAACCCCAAATTCTTTATAATATACTATAGATTATAGATATGTAATGGTTATTTAAAATCATAGATTAATGTATATTTTTCTAAAATTGTTTTAACAAATTCAAAATTTATATTATGTATATATATAATCAATTTTAAATTCTTTCCATTAACATATTATATTATTTAGTTTTTTACTATTTTGTTTGTAATAATTAACATATCATATTATCATAAATTTACTTGAATTATATTATTGATTTTTTTTAAATTATAATATAAAATGTTTGTAATTGACTATTTTTTCAAGATGTCTTTTTGGTAATTTTACATTCTTATAAGTTAGTTTTTGTCAAACATAACTTGTTCATCAGTTAGCTTATCAGCTACCAGCTAGCGTATAAGTCATCAGCTAGCTTATAAGTTATCAACTAGCTTATCAGCCATGAGCTAGCTTATCGGCTAATTTGCCAAACATAGCCTAAATGTGTAAAATTTCCAAGTCCAGGTATTCTTCCTAATGATGACATGTGGTGGGTTCGTAATTATTCCGTACCTGTCATTATGGAGCTAGGCCAAAAAACTAGAAAATGTTGTCGTTTAGTGGGTCCGCAGTTATTGTGGACCTAGTATTTCATTTAGGTAAAGTCCAAAGATAAATAGTTAGGAGATTAATTTGAATGAGAAGAATGATCATCTGGTACAATTTTTCTTGTTTAGGTGGTTGGGGTGGTTCAACTCTGTCCACACGCCCTCGGTTGTGACTGTGGCTCTCCCAAGTACTTTCGTAATGATTTTTGCCTCGTGACTAGAAGTTGAGCCACGTTGTTCTATTTGTGCAGCTTGTTATACAAGCATGCCTCTTGTGTAATTTTTTTAAACAATAAATAGTAATAGAAACATTAATTAATAAGTTTGTTAATTGAACCTTAAATCACTTAAATGATCGATTCTAGCAAGATTGTTCACCTATCCACCTCTTAGTCTATAATGTACGTCGTGCCAAGACCAAACAAGTTTCTATACACCTCGTGTAATTTTCTTAGAAAACATATGTTGTTATCCTGTTTGGATTATGAGAAGGATCACCCAAGACAATTTCCAGAACAATAACAATTGTGAGAAGAATTATTTTTAGAGCATGAATGTTTTAAAATGGATAACCAATCCTTTAACAATTAATATACCAACAAAAATACGGTACCTTATTTTGTATTAAAAAAATCGACAACATAGAACGTCTCTATTTGATGTTTTATTGAAAATTTAAATTTTTTTGTTTTTTCCAAATTTAAGGGTTTATACATTTCAAGGGACTTTTTCGTTTTCTTTGTTGGTTTCAAGACATATTTTGTTTTTTAGCTTGATTTCAAATTTTTTTGGTTTTTTGATTGATTTCTAGGTGTTTTTTTGGTTTTTGGTCGGTGTTGCATATATTTGTTAATATCCTAAAGCACCCCACAAAATTTAGCAGCTGCATAATATAATATGGGACCCATACCAATTATGTGATAATATAATATAATATAATATGTGATACATAAAAGTCATTTGAATTTTGATCTGATTTGTCTCTTACCAATTATTTCCCTCAAATAGTTTACCATTGGTAGAAAAGAGGTTTCATCTACCATATTTACAAACGATGTCATCAATATTATAACAATTAATTTAATGAAACATGTGGCTAAGAATGCTTCATTTATTTGTTTAAACATGTTACCTTGGAAGGGTCAGGTTCAACAGAAAACGCAAAAAAAAAAACCCCGAAGAACACCCGGGAGCTCTCCATCTGGACGGTATGCACAAATGCATATTGATAATTTATAACATGCATTTATGCAAAGCACAAGGGTTGTGGCGTAGTGGTTGAGGCCCTTGAGGATGTGGTGGAATATCCCATCTGTCCAGGGTTCGGATCCAGGCGTATACAATAATTGTGGCCACTGAGTTTATCAGGGCTGATGTCTTGCAGTCATAATTTGTCGGGATTATTCCAGGCATAGCCTGAGACACCTTTCCAAAAAAACATGTATTTATGCATATGCACTAATGCATATGTAATTATGGAAACATTGATGCATACAGAAAAACAACTTCTATCGCTTGTATGCATTTGTGCATACCGTCCGGATGGAGGGCTCCAAAGGGTTCTTTGGTTTTTAATGTTTTCCCTTGAACCTCCTCTCTCTCTCTCTCTCTATATATATATATATATAAGGGAAGGATCATATGAAAACCACCCTCTTTAAAGGAACAAAGAAACTCCCTTAGGACCACATATGATGTAAGTTCCACACAATAAAAACCATATTTGATTCAATGGGACCTACCATTGAATCATAGATGATTTTTTATTATATGGGACCCACATCATACGTGGTCCTAAGAGTGTTCCTTTGTTCCTTTAAATATACAAAATTCTCATTTGAACCTCTCCCTATATATATATACATAGTTCAAATGCGAACTCAAATTTGGTTTCAAAACATGACAAAGGAGAGGTGACACGTGTCATATTCATACTAAATAATGAAGGACAATATTCAGATTGAATATATAAACATGTCTCTCTCTCTCTCTATATATATATATAGAGAGAGAGACAGAGAGAGAGAGAGGAAAGTTTAAATGCAAACTCAAATTTGGTTGTGAACGTGAGAACAAATGAGAGTGTGACACGTGTCAAAATAAGCAATATTCAGACTGAATATTATATATATTCAGTCTGAATATACAAAGGAATATTCAGTCTGGTATATATTCAGTCTGAATATACAAATGGATATTCAGACTGAATATTTCTTTGTATATTCAGACTGAATATATACTATAATATTTCTTTGAATGTGATATGATAGGTATATCAGAATAGCTTCAAAAGAGACTGGGTTTTGAAGATATGCAGATCTGAAGATAGAAGCTCTGAAGATAAAAGCTCAGAACTCAGAGAAAGTCAGAAAACACCTAAGGCATAACTTCTGAAGTGTCAACTTCAGAAGTGCTGAAGGTTCTGAACATGTTTCTGAAGATACTTCTGAAGTGCTTCTGAAGAAGTTCTGAAGAAGTTCAGAACTATTTCTGAACATGTCTGTCACAAATGTACTGTCTGTTTAACATTTTCTCTCCTGTATAAATAGTTGTTAGATAGTCTGTTAGAACTAACGTTTCATAATCTTGTAATACAGTATTGTAATATCTTTCATTTGCTCAATACATATGACATTTGGCTATCAGATCTAATTCCATATTCTACTTTCTTCATTATATTGATTGTTAAGGGTCCTAACAGGATACGTGTCGCACTCTCACTTGTCCTCACGTTCACAACCAAATTTGAGTTCTCATATATATATATATATATATATATATATATATATATATATATATAGGGGAGGGATCAAATGAGAACCACCATTCCTTAAAGGAACAAAGGAACAAATTGTGGACCACATATGATGAGGGTCCCACATAATATTAAATCATTTATGATTTAATATTAAATCATATTAAATCATAAATGATTTAATATTATGTGGGACCCACATCATATGTGATCCACAAGTGTCCCTTTATTCCTTTAAAAATACAAAGTTCTCATTTGAGTTGGGGTCTACGCCAGCTTTACCTTTCCCTCCCAAAGTCCGTCGGGCACACGTCTTCTCTTTGTTTTCGGGGCCTCTATTGAGTTACAGACAGAGTTCGAAAAGGTCAAATTTTTGATCATTCCATCATCTATGATTGAGTTGCGAAAACTTCTGGATAGGTATCCTACATCTCTTCCTCTCTCTCTCTCTCTCTCTCTATATATATATATATAGTCCGTTTCAAGGACAACCTTAGTAATTCTTACAACATCTACAAACATCATCTTAACCACAAATTATTCTCATCTACGGTTAATATTGAAAATTGATTCACGGTGGCAAAAAAGTAATTAAACATAAGTCATAAAATTTAGGAATTAAATAAATTAAGCGAACAGAGGCAATGTGGTCATTTTACATTCAGCTTAAATATGGAATCAATGTATATCGCAATCAATGTGATTCATACTCTAATTAGAGCCCTAAACTCACGGCGATTCTTGAGAAAAATTAATCAAGAAGATTCATACCAAAATTAATCGCCTATACCAAAATTAATCGTCTATACCAAATGAATATATTCACTGATTCGATTAGTTTTTATTATTATTAATCGTAGTGAATATTCTGAATAACGAGATTCAGAGAATCGTTAAATTCTATAAACAACTTTTATAGCAATCTTCATCTTCATCTTCATCTTCATCTTCAGAAATCCAAAAATCACATTCATACGATATTCATCTTCATATTCATCATCTTCATCTTCATCTTTTTCTTGATATTTATATTCATATTTAGAAATCCAGAAATCACACTCATGCGATATTCATCTTCATCTTCATCTTCATCTTCATCTTCATATTCATCATCTTCATCTTCATCTTGATATTCATATCCATATTCAAGGTAATTCAGAAATCCAACAATCTTTATCTTCATGGAAATTCAGAAATCCAACAATCTTCATCTTCATATTCATCATCTTCATCTTGATATTCATATTGATCTATGATGTTATTCATACTGGTATAGACCCTAATTTGGTTTGATTTCTTCAATGGTTTGCAATATCTATATTCATGCATAATATCAAATGCAATCCCGTGTATTCCTTCTATACCAAATGAATATATTTGTTTTTAAAAAAATTAATAATATAGTAAATACACAATGACTATTTTAACCTCACTAATTAATTACTAAATTAAATTAATTTATTTTAATCAATAAATAATGGACGGTTTAGATGATGGTTGTATAGTTTATAAAGATTAAGGGGGTTGCAATTGATACCTCCCCTATATATATATAGGGGCGGTTCAAATGCAAACTCAAAGTTGGTTGAGAACGTGAGGACAAAGGAGAACACTGCACATGTCCCATTCAGTCTAAATATATTCAGACTGAATGTTGTGTTATTCACTCTGAACATCTGTTATTCATACTCATTAATGTATGAAGTTCACCTTCGTTATTCATACAAAATAACATTCATTATTCATACTGAATGAGACGCGTGCCACGCTTTCATTTGTCCTCATGTTCGCAACCAAATTTGAGTTCGTATTTGAACCTTTCTCTTTTTCTCTCTCTCTACATATATATATATATACACGAAATATCATAAGAGAAAAAAAAGTTAAAGTGAGAAGGTTAAGAAGGTATCTGAACGTTTGATCACCTTTAATCTCACTCACCAATGAATTACGCTCCTTACGAGAAATAATCTGGTAAATCTCGGTACATCTCACTAGTGTCAATTTTCAATTAAGATTGATCTAAGAGTCCAGATCCCTTCTTACGCTTCTCAATATAACTTCTCTTCTCAGTGGAACTCAACTCTCTCTCCATCTCTCTCTCTCTCTCTTTATATATATATATATATGGACAATATTTTAGAAACTTTTTAAAGAGTAGAAACTGTGGAAACCAATATAAAATAAATTTTTTTATAATTTTTTTCTATCAAACTTTATGATTTAAGATCGTTTAACATATATTTGTCTGGAAAAAAAATTACATGTGAAAAAAAAACATTCGTTCACTTTTACATATTAAACAATATTTATATGATGAAACAATACAGGGGTTAAATCAATGCCAAAAAAAGTTGAAAATCATAAGCTAAATTTGGTTTTGATTTTATGGTTTTAATTGAAAGTTGTTTTGAATTAAAAATTACATAATCATCATTTTGCTAATAAAATTCACCATATTAAAAATACATATTTATTTACCATACGAAGCACACAGTTTTAACATATGAAACACATTAATTCACCATCTGAAATTCAAACATTGTTGATCGTTATTTATAGAATAGATACTAATTTATCAGATTCACCATATGAAACACAAAATCTCTTTTCGATGAATTAGAAAAATTAAATAAGGTGGTTATAACAAAATCTTTATTATGACCTTCTTTATTATTAATAATACAAAAATGTCATTATATTAATAAACTTTAATTAAAACTCTTTAATGATTGATATTAGTCGCCACGGTCCTCAACTTTTTACGAGAGAGAGAGAGAGAGAGAGAGAGAGAGAGAGAGAGAGAGAGAGAGAGAGAGAGAGAGAGAGAGAGAGAGAGAGAGAGAGAGAGAGACTGGTTTATATGAGAACTCTAACTATTTACGAGAAAACGAGAAACATTTTTCATGCATAAAATCAAATGTAATTTTGCATTAACTGGAGCGGACGACTTTTGGGAACACTTAACTCGCATGAAAAAGTCACCCGGATCATTTATGATTTTGTACATGAAAAAAATTTCATGTACAAATGATTGGTTGATGATTGTCCTCGTATTTTCATAAATTGTTATAGTCGTCGCATGAACCCCTATATATATATAACTTTATATGTTTGCAAATTGTTTGTACAAAATTTCGGTAAACGTCTACTTAAATCATCAGTTAAAATATATGGTCTTTATAGATGAATATCCATGTCTTAGATCACGTTTGATATGATTGAAATCAAAGTATATACATGCACTTAACAAACTAAATAAAAACGTTATTCAATTATATTTTATCGTATCTTTCCCAAACAACGACATTTAAGTACTAATACTTTTAGTCGTTATAATAATTACTTATAAAAGTTTGTTTTAACTTTAATTAAATTATGTAAAATAGCAATCACAAATTTGTCAAATCTTAATCAACTAGTTCTTTGTCACCAACGCATTTCTCGTGAGCCATCACTAAAGACAGTGGTAAATCAAAACACGGACTTGTTAAAAAATACATTCCCCAAATCCCCAAATATCCGATTATATACTATATCACAATAAAATATATCAATTAATCAACTTCAGGTTCTAGATAGCCAAAAATAAAGTCAAAATAATTATTAAATTAAATTGAAGAAAATAGAAGTATAACTTTATTAATTTAAAATTTGTTATGTCAAGTATTTTAATTTAAAAAAAAAGGTGCGCTATTTTAGTCTTAAAAACGAAGTTTTAATTTATTGTATTTAAAAATAATGACTTTTACATCGATGCGCTTTCCAGTTAACAAAAATCATTCAATAACACCCATATGATTGAATAACGTGTATTTTAGAGTATATATATATGGCCAAATATTGTTTCCACATAAAAATTTAGTGACAATTTATATATGTGTTAAGATATATGGCTATCATATTAAAAAAAGGGTTGTTAATTGCATCCATGTAGATGCAATTAAAACTGGAGTTTTCTTATTGACACATTTTTTTTAATAAATAGACACACACCCACACCCACACCCACACCCACCATATCCCTAACTCTTTTATCTCTAACAAATCACTCAAAATTTCTTTAAAATGAAGAATTAAAACTTAAAATTTCTAAAAACGTTTACATTCATCTACAACTAATTGTCTATTTTGTAGAATTCATCATTAACTATAATATTAAAATATTGCACTCACTTATTAAAATATTATTTCTCTCTCTAAAATTTTATTTTCAAGGTTTTCTATTGGTACTCTTATTTGGTAATCAAATTTTGAAGCGATCTCCATAGTTGGAGAAAAAAACTATTATCTCTCCTACTTTCTTCACTAGTGTTAAGGCCCGTGCGTTGCACGACGTGACGTGACAATAATTTTTTTGTTGGAGTATTAAACAGAGTTAAAATGAATCGTTATTTCTCATTTAACAATTAATGAAATATAATGTGAAAAATAAACCTATTTTCTATATTCTTACCTTTTTGTTATTACGATGAATTTGTGATATATCGCAAATAGTTTTATATTATATTATTTAAAACTCAAACGATATGTCCCACAACCATATTACTATTATTGAATATAATACAATGCAAATTAGTTGATCAACATGCAAAGCGGATCGCATTAAAAATCAGTTATAATCATATATAATTATAACTACAATCCGTTAGAAAGATAAGTTAACTCTATATAGTAACAAAAATGTTCAATTTAATCATAACTCTATAACTTTAATAATCAAATTATAACTCCATGTCTAAAAAACTCAAATAAGTAATTCAACATTGAAAAAAAAAACCGTAGCCATAAACTTCCACAAAAAGTTGTATCTATTGTTGAAATCTTTCATTTTATACTTTAAGTTAAATGAAACAAAGTATAATATTGTGACATTTATTTGTACTCATTTATATACATTTAATCAATGACATTCGAATAGTATATAACAAAAAGATTACATGAACTTCTCCATAACAAAAAGATTAAATGAACTTCTGCATAACAAAAAGATTACATGAACTTCTCCATAACAAAAAGATTAAACGAACTTCTCCATAACAAAAAAATTACATGAATTATTGGCCGCATTTAAAAATCTTACCTTACTTCTCAAGTATGAGTACTATGTAAATAATAATTAATGATAACTGATAATGGTCGCTTAATCATATTAAAGTATATAATGAGTGGTGTATAAATAATAATTAACATCGATGATTAGTCATTTATATATAAAAATAGTAATATTATTTAAATAATAATGAATGATAAGTTATGTTGGGTCACCGATGATTTGGTGATGAACCACCTTCCTTTATATGAATGAATTTTTACAGGTTCTTTTGAAGGTCTGAAATATGCTTCAAGTATTGAAGAGTCAAAGACTATTCAATCAAGGGGTTGTACATCAAAAAGTGGAATTTTGGATGTATCAACCAACTTCAATATTCAGACCATCTTGCCAAGTCAAGATTGGGTCACCAATATAGTGGGTCACCGATGGTACACTCAAAAGTCATCAAAAGTACTAAGGACATCAAATAAGATGAGATCATCAAGTTTGATGTCATGGTCACCGACACTATGATCTTGGTCACCGAAATTGCAGGTATATTTTCTAAGGCTGTGATATCAACTCACAAGGGTATACACTTTTGTCACTTAGTGAAAGAAGAAGTTATCAAGCAAAGTGTACACTTATCAACTCCAGCCTTATAAGGTATCCACCGATGTGATACATAGTGAGATGTATCACTTAGCAATTTCAAAGAGATAAGTTCTTGACTCACATCAATTGCAAGACACGTGAGCCAGCAAGAACTTGGGCACCAAGCCTTAATTAAAGACATTCTCTTTTATTCTTATAAAAGGAATATTTGTCTTTTAGCTAAAAGGCTTGATGGGACTTCACAGAGCATGAAGAAAAGAAGATAAAGTTATCTGACATTACGTGCTACAAGGAATGGTTCATCCATTATTCTAGTACAAAGGAAGTGGTCTCTTCCTTTGTCCATCAGATAATCTTCCAGCTAATGAAACCTTGACAGCTGTCCACTTGCATCCCATGCATGGACACTATAAAAGGAGATGAAGTCCTTCCCAGAAATCTCACGCTTTCAACAAATCTTCAGAGTGATTATTTGTTTGACTGTGGCAAAGCTGTGTGCTATAACAGTATTGTTTTAACTTGCTTAGTGTAATAGTTAATTATCGTTATCCGTGTGTTTAGTTTGATAGAATAGTCTGCCTGTTCTTTTCCGCATCAAACTATCTGTGTGTAAATTTTTAATATTTATATTAAAAAATTTAAAAAGAGTATATTCTGTGTGTTTTATATTCAACCCCCCCTTCTACAAAACCCTCTCTTAGTTAGCCATCTCTCTTTGGGGACTAACAATTGGTATCAGAGCAGTTGGTTTAATCTCATAAACCAGATCTGTGATGGCTACTACCTCAAATGTTGATGGTACCTTGCAGACCTCTTCCAGTAATACATATGATTTAGGATCTTTGGCTAAACCCCCAAGATTCAACCCAAACAACTTTGGGTTATGGAAAAATCGCATGTTATTATTCTTGGAAGGGATCGATTGCAGGTATCCCAACATTCTCAGTGAGGGACCTTTTGTTCCTAAAATATGGGCTCGCTTTGGCCCTCAAAAGAACGCTGAAGGAAAGGACATAGAGTCAGATGACGAAAGAAGTGAGAAAACTGGTAGATATATCATCAAACCTTCTAACAAATTTAGTGAAGATGATAAACGCCTAGTCGCTTTAGATACTAAAGTCAAATCTGCTCTTGCTGTTTCCCTTCCTGATGATGTGTATCATTCTCTTCTTAACCTTCCCACTGCTAAAGAGATGTGGGATACTTTGAGTGTCTTATATGAAGGCACCAAAGAAGTAAAGAAATCTAACAGGATCTGTCTTGTTAGAAAGTATGAACTCTTCTCCCATGAAAAGGGAGAATCTCTTTCTACCTACTTTAATCGTTTTAACTGTCTTCTCAACGATCTCAAAGTTCTTGGCCGAGTTTATGATAATGAAGAAGTTCTCTCGCAAGTTCATGGATTGTCTTCCAGATTTCTGGGAAACTATCTGTACTTGCATCAAGCAAACCAAGGACTTAGAAATAATGCCTTTAACTGCTCTCTATGGAACTCTTCTTCACTATGAACAAACTAAGAACCAGAGAAAGTCTCTTATAAAGGATATCAAATCCTCCTCTATTGCTTTGATAGGTGATTCAAAACCTTCTTCTTGTATTCCTAGAATCACCTATCCTTCTTCTAATTCTGAAAAAGATATTAAGGAAGACTCTTCTCATCTGTCAGATGCATACTATAGTGCTGCTGATGATGAAGAAGAAGAATCAGCCATTGACATACTTTCTGATAGTATGGCAATGCTTGCTGGAAACCTTAAGAACAAAAGATTTTCTTCAAACCGCTCCAAATTTAATAGAAAACCTTTTTCTCAAAAATCCTCTTCTGATAAAGCAAATGAAGAATGCTTCAATTGTGGAAAGAAAGGTCATTTTGCTTCTGAATGCAGATCAAAAGCTTCTTCTTCTAAACCTTCTTCTTCTTATGGCCATGACTTCTCAAAATCAGCTTCTAGGAAGCATGAAGAGAGAAATAGCCAATCCTCTAAAGAAAATTCTGAATCAAAAGAAACCTCAAGGTACAAGAAATACAAAGCCAAATACAAGAGAGAAAAGGAGAGAAACCAAGGTAAAAATAAAACCTTAGTTGCTGAGGCTCATTGCTGGGAAGATGAGCAAACCTCTGAGAGTGAGAGTGAGTATGTCACTAAGTGCCTCATGGCCAAAATTGATAAGATAGAAGACATGGAGAAATCACTCTACACCACTCTTGTATCTGCTGAGGGATCCACTTCAGGGACAAAACCTCAGGTACATCCTTTTACCTTTCTCTCTGATGATCAAAAGGCTGATGCCTTTGATTCTTTAACTGTTGACTTCTGTGACTTAAAGATTCAAAAGAAAAAGGCTGATATGCACATAAAATGTCTAAATGATCAACTCCTCTCTTGCTTTTCAAAACTAAAAGATTTTGACAAAATGAAAGCTGATCTGGAAAACCTTCGGTACTTAAACGACAGTCTTTCTGAGGAAAAATCAAAGATTTCTTCCACTCTTGAAAAAGAACAAGAGGTTCTGTCTAAATGGACTAAATCCTCTAAGAATCTAGAAAGGATCCTTCAAGATCAAATCACCTGCAAGGATAAGTCTGGCCTTGGTTATGGAAAAGATGTTCCTCAACCTCTTGACCTTCCACTCCCTTCCTCTTCTGAGTGTCAAGGTTTTCCTGCTGGATTCTTTTCCGATGACGATGATGATCTCTTCGGTTACTCATCTGAGGATTCTACCTCCGTTCACTCTATAGATCTACTTGACATGCTCAAAGTAGAATCTGGTTCCAAAAAGTTTGGAGTCTTTGTTAAAGCTAAAGAAATCTCTTCTGAGTCTTCAATGGTTTCAACTCTTCCAAGCTCTTCTTCTTCTCCCAAACCTATCCAAAGACTTTTAAATTCTTTAAGTCTTCATGAGTCAAGGTACTCCCAGGAGCAGCCTTCTGAAGTTGCTGAGTATTCTTCTTCAAAAAGATTTTCTCCTCAAAAGAAAAATTTTTCTAAATCAAATTTTTCATCTAAAAGGAAATCTCAAATAGCTACTGACTTTATTCCTCGGTCAGTAAACTTGAAGAAATCAAGAAATCCTGGTAAAGGTATTCTTGGACCAAGACCAGGTGTTGGACACCCCTCTTCTTCTCATTCCTCAACCTCTGTCCAAAGTTTAGATGATAGGGATTTTAAAAAGGTCTTTCCTTTAAAGAAGTGCTATAACTGTGGCAACACTCTTCATCTTGCTAAAAATTGCCCAAAAGACTTGGCTCCTTGCAAATCTAAAATGCCTTCTAATCCCAAAGGACCCACCTCAAAATGGGTACCAAAAGTCTAAATTTGTTTCTGGGTGCAGGTACCAAATAAAGATCACATATGGTACATGGATAGTGGGTGTTCAAGACACATGACCGGAAACAAACTTCTTCTCTCTAACTTCTCAAAAGAAAAGGGACCCACTGTTTCCTTTGGAGGAAATGGAAAAGGGGTCACCAAAGGATATGGTACCATTTCAAATGGAACCATCACTTTCTCCAGAGTTGCTCATGTTGAAGGGCTAATGTACAATCTTCTAAGCATCAGCCAAATATGTGATTTGGGCTATAAGGTCATGTTCCAGCTGTGTGTGTGCTTGGTCTTTGATGTACAGAACAAGATTGTACTAGCAGGAACCCGACTGAATGACGTGTACATAATCAACATGAAGGAAAGTGCAATAGGAGAAGCTGTGTGTCTCCTCTCTCAAGAACTAGCCAAACAAAGTTGGCTGTGGCATAAAAGGTTCTCTCATCTAAACTTTAAAACCTTGAACAAACTCTCCAACAAGGAGCTGGTTGTTGGAATGCCAAAAATAGCTTTTGAAAAAGAAAAGCTGTGTGGGGCATGTGAAAAAGGAAAACTCACCAGAACTTCCTTTAAAACAAAACAATGCTCTTCTATCTCTCAACCTCTTCAAATGCTTCACATGGATCTATGCGGTCCAGTAAGCACACCCAGTCTGGGTGGTAAAAAGTATATGCTAGTAATCGTCGATGAATTCTCTAGATATACTTGGGTGTTCTTTCTGAAACACAAGAGTGATGCTGCTGAAGAAATCATCAGGTTTACAAGAAAAATTGAAAATTTGAATGGTAAACTGGTGAAGTCCTTCAGAAGTGATAATGGCACAGAATTCAAGAATGCTGTTCTGGAAGATTTCTTTGACCTAAAAGGAATTTCTCAGAACTTCTCTGCCGTACGCACTCCTCAGCAAAATGGTGTTGTTGAAAGAAAGAATAGAACACTATGTGAAGCTGCAAGGTCCATGCTGAGTGAATCCAAGTTGCCAACCTATTTTTGGGCAGAAGCAGTTAACACTGCATGCTTTACTCAAAATAGGTCTATCATAGTCAAAAGGCATGACAAGACTCCGTATGAAGTTTTCCATGGTAGAAAACCCGGTTGACTTCTTCCATGTGTTTGTCGTGCATGTCACATGCTAAATGACAGGGAACAACTTGGAAAGTTTGATCCGAAGTCAGATGATGGAATTTTCATGGGCTACTCTCTCTCCTCAAGAGCCTTCAGAATTTTCAACCTAAGAAGACAATGCATAAATGAATCCATGTATGTAAAGTTTGATGAGTTTGAAACTTCTTCATTATCTTGTGATGAAGAAGAATTAAACCTATGGATAAATTCATGTGTTAGTGAAATTCCATCCTCCTCTCAAACCAATCCTCCAGATAGCAACCCTTCTCAGCCTCCCATAAACACCACCTTACCTTCAAAACCTTCTCTTTCTTCTCCACCTTCTGAAACTAACTCTTCAGAAGACCTTACCCACCAAAACACCATATCTCCCTTAAACCCTTCTTCATCTCAAATTCCTACCTCATCCTCTTCTCTACCTCCCTCCTTACCTCCTGCACTAAAGTGGACCATGGATCATCCAATAGATCAAATCATAGGTGATCCACAAGTTGGTGTAAAAACCAGAAGAGGCATAAGCAATCTGTGCTTATATGTCAACTTTGTTTCCCTTATTGAGCCTAAGCTGATAAATGAAGCCCTAGCTGATCCAAGCTGGGTAATTGCCATGCAAGAAGAGCTCTCACAATTTGAGAGAAACAAAGTCTGGAAGTTAGTTCCTCGTCCATCCAACAAAACAATTATTGGAACAAAATGGGTGTTTCGAAACAAGATGGACGAAGAAGGAACTGTCATAAGGAACAAGGCAAGGTTAGTTGCTCAAGGATATCGGCAAGAGGAAGGAATTGATTATGATGAAACCTTTGCTCCTGTTGCCAGATTGGAAGCCATCCGAATATTTCTTGCCCATGCAGCTTACAAGAATTTTCGGGTATTCCAAATGGATGTCAAAAGTGCCTTCCTGAATGGTGAATTAGCTGAAGAAGTGTATGTGAAGCAACCTCCTGGGTTTGAAGATCCAGTCCATCCATATCATGTATATAGGCTGGATAAAGCTCTATATGGACTGAAGCAAGCTCCACGTGCCTGGTATGACACTCTATCAGAATATCTACTTAGAAATAAGTACATACGAGGCAAGGTTGACAACACTCTCTTCTTCAAGAAATCACAAGGTAATATCATTCTTGTTCAAATCTATGTAGATGATATTATTTTTGGAGCCACCGATGAATCCTTGTGTGATGAGTTTAGCTCCCTCATGCAAAAAGAATATGAAATGAGCATGATGGGGGAGTTAACTTTGTTTCTTGGTTTGCAAGTAAAACAGTTTCCAGAAGGTATCTTCATAAATCAAAGTAAATACATTAAAGACCTTCTGAAAAAGTTTCAATTTGATACTTGCTCTACCATGAAAACTCCTATGGCTCCTCCTCTTAAACTCTCTTCTGATCCTGATGGCATTTCTGTAAATATTACAAATTATAGAGCCATGATAGGATCCCTTCTTTATCTGACTGCAAGTAGACCTGACATTATGTTTGCTACTTGTCTATGTGCCCGATACCAAGCAAATCCTAAAGAATCACACCTAGCTGCTGTGAAAAGGATTTTCAGGTATCTGAAAGGTACCATAAATCTGGGTCTTTGGTATCCCAAAGACTCGAGTTTCGATCTCATCGGGTACCTACGATTCGATTTTGCGAGGTTCAAAAATAGACGAAAGAGTACAACCGGAAGTTGTCGATTACTTGGTGGAAAGCTTGTGAGCCGGTCAAGTAAGAAACAACATTCGGTGTCTACCTCTACCGCCGAAGCGAGAATATGTGGTCTTGGAAGTTGTTGTGCACAAATATTGTGGATGAAAAATCATTTGTGTGATTACAATCAGATTTTCTCAAAGATCCCAATAATGTGTGACAACTCAAGTGCAATAGCCATTGCCAACAACCCTGTGCTTCATTCAAGATCCAAGCACATTGATATTAGGTATCACTTTATAAGAGATCATGTCTCTAAAGGTGATGTGGAACTTCATTTCATCCCCACCGATTATCAACTAGCTGATCTGTTCACAAAGCCCCTTGATGAAGCAAGGTTCAAGTTTCTCATCTGTGAGTTAGGTACGATAAACATAGACTAATATATTTTATATTTATATATAATGTATGTTATTATATACATTTATATATTTATAACTTATATATGTTATATGTTTTATATATATATTATATGTATACTTTATAGATATATTATATATTATATTATATTAATATATTTATATAAAAACAAAAATAAAAAGAAAATAAAAATATATTATATTATATATTATATTATATTAATATATTTATATAAAAATAAAAATAAAAAGAAAATAAAAATAATATATATATATAGTGTCGGTGACTAAGTCACCGACGAAACTTCTCTCTCTCTCTTTCTATTTTTCTCTCTCCAAACCCTAACCCTAAAAAACCACCACACCATATCATCCACCACAAGCCAAGCCACCGACGAGCCGCCGACGAACCACCACCAAAACCACCAACCACCGACGGAACCACCATCGAACCACCTAAGAACCGCCGACGGTGACTGTGTGCCCACCGATGAGCCGCCGACGGCGACCACCCACCGAGCCACCGACGAGAACCAAAACAGCCACCGACGTTTGGTCTCGACGCCGACGTCATCACGTGACGTCAGCTTTCCGACGTCCTGAGCCACCGATGCCATACCTCGCAGCCATCCACCGACGTTTACCCTATTTCTAGCCACCGACGTCTCTCTCTCTCTCACTAGCCACCGACGTCTCTCTCTCTCTCACTAGCCACCGACGTCTCTCTCTCTTATACAAGCCACCGACGTCTCTCTCGCATACAAGCCACCGACGTTGTCCACTCACCAAGGTAACCTTTTCAAACCTTTCACCTTCTTAACCCTTAAAAGATAACTCTTGACTTACCATTCTTGATAAGCAAGATTATTTGTTCTTATCCCTAATGGCATCATCAATGTCAGACCATGCGCCGAATTCAACTCTAAAACCCTTAGAATTCTGACCTTTCAATCACCAAAAATAATCATTATTTTTGAAAG
This sequence comes from Silybum marianum, assembly GCA_036898165.1. Taxonomy (NCBI): domain Eukaryota; kingdom Viridiplantae; phylum Streptophyta; class Magnoliopsida; order Asterales; family Asteraceae; genus Silybum; species Silybum marianum. Next base: position 15,167,321 of record CM072537.1, on the reverse strand, counting down.
TTGAAATTTCCCTCTCATATATAACCTCTTCCCCCACTACTTCACCACCTTTCTCGCACCCATCTTCTTCTCACCTTCAAAAGCAAAAAACCTGCAACCTGCAACTTCATTTTTTTCTTCAATGGCTTCTCCTTCAAGAATTGGTGAAGAACAAACAATCACTTTTGGATCCCTCTCCTTCCCTGCATGCAACTACTTTGGAAGAATAGGAGTTGACAATGCTCATCCAGAGTACAATGATGTTTGCTGGTTTCTTCAGAGATGCCCTCTACAATATGCTCTGACAGCAAAACCCAAAATGAGTAAGTTTCTTCTTGGAAACTTTTGGTTAACTTGCACATTTGATGCCTCATCGGATCAAATTATTGCATCTGTTCTAAGCAATGATGAACATGATGTGATCTTCAATGTGGAAGATGTTAGAAGCATTCTCAAGCTTCCTGTTTATGATTCTTATGAACCATTCCCTCTTGGTAATGAACATCAAATGGTGGTTGATGTGTTAAACTATATGGAAGAGAAGAAGGGCTCAAAGTCAAAGGGTCCAGGTACTTTATTGCGCAAAAACATGGGAAGTATTTGGAACTTCTTCTTTGCTCATCTGATTCTGTGTCTGAGCAAGAAGACAGGTGGTCCGGATCAGTCACCTTCTCAAGTAACTGAGCTGGCACATGCTCTTATTTTTCAGAGAAAAATAGATTATGCCAGCTATTTCTTTAATGAAATGATCTCCTCGTTCTCCACCCTCCGACGTCCTCGGTACTCCTTCCAACGACTTTTCTCTCTTATTATTCATGCAAAGTTGGCGGATAAATTAGAGAAAAGAGATGATATCATATATGATCTCCCTCTCCACCAAGTGGGTAACCAGATCATGAAAAAGGTCGTCTTAGCATCGACAACCCTCTCGTACCTTCTATGGTTGAGTTTGCAAGGAATGCAACTCTTACTGGGAGAGAATGAACCGCGTCTTCAGAGAACTTCAGGTATGTCTTCTACCCCCTCTGTACCTAGAGTCACTGGTGTGCCCAAATCTCTTAAGAGATCCAAAGCGTCGGGCACATCTACCTCCGCACCCACCGATGCTACGAAGCCAAAAGAGCCTTTGGCTTCCACCCAAGCATCCAAACCCCATAAGCGGAGAAACTCTAAAAGCCCCCCAAAGACTTCCTCAAAGAAGTCTAAGGGAACCCAAAGGGTTAAAGCACATGATCCATCTACTGGCTCCCAAAAGCCAGTAGGTGTTGAAAATATCCTTACAAAACCCAAGGAACACTTAGCTATTCCCAGCTCCTCCATGCCCTCTCAAAAGGACTTGGTTGTAAAAAGGGACACCCTTACTATTCCTTCATCAACTTTCTCACTAGTTGATGAAGATGACTTGGAGTATCCCATCCAAGGTACCTCTTCTTCACCCCTAGAGCTCTCTCAGCTCCGTGTCCACACTCCACGTGAGAATGCACCACAACCAGGTGCATTTGATGGAGCAACCCTCTTTACTGATTTTCTGATGTCCGACACTACTCCTTGGATAGGTACGTCTCCCGTACATGACAAGGGTGTGGAGGAACCCATTACTGAGGAATCCCCTCAAAGACACTCTCCTAAGAGTGTCTCCCCCTCATCTCCTAAATCCCCCCCAAGAAAATCTACAGGTTTGGTGGATTATTCTTCCAGTGATGATGATGATACTGATCAACCACCAAAGCCTCATCCTACTGCTCCCATGTCTTCAAAGCAAGGGAATGACCTTCTACAGGCTTTCACCACCTTTACCAGTGATACTATCAGAAGGGTGGAGGTCTTAGAAGAACATGCAACTAAGGAAAAGGAAAGAATGGATTCCCTTTCCTCATCTCTCAGATCTAACATAGAGGAGTTGTCGGTGAGTCACCCAACTCTAATGACATGTTTAGATCTTCTACATTTGGATATCCTTGATCTTCAGCAAGGATTCTCTTCAAGCCAAGCTTCTATGCTTTCATCCATTCAGGATCTTCGAAGCACCTCTTCTAAGCAAGCCACCGATATTTCTACTCTTATTGCAAACCAACAGGCAATAATGGAGTCTCTCTCAAGTCTACACACCAAGATTGATAAAGTTCCAACCTCTTCTCCAACGGTTGAACTTGATATTGGTGATTCTTTCTTCCAAGATACTGACAGGTTTGTCCTTCAAAGGGTAGAAAAGAAACTTGGGGGTCTCTGCTCTGATGTGGAAAGGATTAAGGAGTTTCTCTCTTCAGTGGGTTTCAAGGGTTCAACCACTGAGGGGGAGAAAAATGTGAAGACCTCCACAACAGCAGCCAAAGCCGCCGACACAGCAGCCAAAGCCGCCAAAGCAGCCGCCGACGTCAGCATGCCAGCCGCCGACGTCAGCCATCCAGCCACCGATGGTGGTGTGGTTGTGGTCCCTGTTCCTTTGGTACCCGAAGCAGCTGTTGAGGGGGAGAGTGTCAGTGCTCAACCCCTTGAAACTGAAGAAGAGAAGAAAAGAAAAGAAAAAGCCAAAGGAAAGAAGCCTCTCTCTTTTGAAGAACAGGAAGAAGAAAGAAAGAGAAAGAAAAGGATGAGAGATCCTCATGCAGACACTCTCAGACTTCAGCCTGCCCCAGCACTCACCGATCCTCTTGGGGTAATTCTCTCTGAGGCTGAAAGAGAGGAAGCTATAAGGGCTCAGCTTGAGTATGATCGGACTAATGTACTCAAGCTAGCTCATGATGAAGTCGTTCATGCCAAAGTCACCGATGCAATTCAAGCTCGAAAAAGATGAGCTTGAAAATATAAAGAAGAAATCGGAAAATTTGCAAAATTGGTTGATGAGGCCAAGAAGGCAAAGGAAGTAGAGTGGTTCAAAAGGAGGTTGAAGAATAGAAAGGATGATTCAAAGATCATCGGTGCTACCATCCATCCCCCAACTAAGAATTCTCCCAAACTTCTTATCACTCTTAAAAGAGCTGATTCTCTTATGAAAGTTTGTGAGGTTGATTGGCTTGAAGCTCTTGGGATCTCTGAATGGATAGAGGTTGGAAATTGCATTGACAAGAGCAAAAGCAAACACAAGGAATTGATACTGAATACCATCAGAAAGCTCTTTGTCAAAATGGTGAAGATTCAAAAGGAGCATAATATTCTTGTCACCTTTCTTGAAGGTCAACAGATGTACCTTATTCAAAAGGGTCTCTCTGGAGAGTTGGTCAAACCTCCAAAGAACAAAAAGAAAGGACACTTTTCCATGCTTCATGAAAGGGGCATAAAGATTGACGCATCAGGTATTAATCTCTCTATTCCCACTCCTATTGCTTATCCTGAGCAAACCATGATCACAGAGCCTGAACTTGGAGTATTCTTTGAGGACATCTATGGCAACATAGGTTTCTTCAGAGCCTCTGACATTCCAAGGGCTCACAGCTCCTTCCTCTCTGCTATTCTTGGAGTGCCTCCCATTGAAGATCATGGCATCACAAGAATGATCCTGGATGAACTTAAAAGAAGAGAACCCTCCTCAGATCCTTGATCCTGCAGACGTGTAGTGCAGTATGAACTTTATTAATCATGTACTCTGATCAATCCTATGTGTTGATTAATAAAAGTTCATACTTTTCTTCCATCCCATCTCTTGTTAATATTTTTACAAGCTTTGCACATATTTAAACTTATACTTATTCTTTTATTCAGTTTATACTGTATACTGTACATACTCAGTTAAAAAAAAATTCAAAAAAAAAAATTAAAAAAAAAATGAAAAAAAAAATCTGAGTCAAAAGAACCCAAAAGAAAAATAGAAAGGGTCAAAAAGAATTCTTTTCTAACCTACAGGTATCATCATCAAATAGGGGGAGATTGTTGGGTCACCGATGATTTGGTGATGAACCACCTTCCTTTATATGAATGCATTTTTACAGGTTCTTTTGAAGGTCTGAAATATGCTTCAAGTATTGAAGAGTCAAAGACTATTCAATCAAGGGGTTGTACATCAAAAAGTGGAATTTTGGATGTATCAACCAACTTCAATATTCAGACCATCTTGCCAAGTCAAGATTGGGTCACCAATATAGTGGGTCACCGATGGTACACTCAAAAGTCATCAAAAGTACTAAGGACATCAAATAAGATGAGATCATCAAGTTTGATGTCATGGTCACCGACACTATGATCTTGGTCACCGAAATTGCAGGTATATTTTCTAAGGCTTGTGATATCAACTCACAAGGGTATACACTTTTGTCACTTAGTGAAAGAAGAAGTTATCAAGCAAAGTGTACACTTATCAACTCCAGCCTTATAAGGTATCCACCGATGTGATACATAGTGAGATGTATCACTTAGCAATTTCAAAGAGATAAGTTCTTGACTCACATCAATTGCAAGACACGTGAGCCAGCAAGAACTTGGGCACCAAGCCTTAATTAAAGACATTCTCTTTTATTCTTATAAACGGAATATTTGTCTTTTAGCTAAAAGGCTTGATGGGACTTCACAGAGCATGAAGAAAAGAAGATAAAGTTATCTGACATTACGTGCTACAAGGAATGGTTCATCCATTATTCTAGTACAAAGGAAGTGGTCTCTTCCTTTGTCCATCAGATAATCTTCCAGCTAATGAAACCTTGACAGCTGTCCACTTGCATCCCATGCATGGACACTATAAAAGGAGATGAAGTCCTTCCCAGAAATCTCACGCTTTCAACAAATCTTCAGAGTGATTATTTGTTTGACTGTGGCAAAGCTGTGTGCTATAACAGTATTGTTTTAACTTGCTTAGTGTAATAGTTAATTACTGTTATCTGTGTGTTTAGTTTGATAGAATAGTCTGCCTGTTCTTTTCCGCATCAAACTATCTGTGTGTAAATTTTTAATATTTATATTAAAAAATTTAAAAAGAGTATATTCTGTGTGTTTTATATTCAACCCCCCCTTCTACAAAACCCTCTCTTAGTTAGCCATCTCTCTTTGGGGACTAACAAGTTATATTGTATGAAATTCCTTACGTGTAAATTAAAAGAAATTAGATTAATGTGGTTAATCGTCATCTTCATCTTCATTTTAATTATATATATTAATTATAATCATTTTTTATTATATTCAATTGTTACGTAAATGAAAACATACATATTATTAAGTTCAAGTCTCATTGTAAATAAAAGAATTAGTAAAATTAAAATATAGGAAAATATAGAAGACGACAAAAAAAAAGAACTCTAAATCCATACAAAAGCCAAAAGAGAACTATACCATGATTAATCTTCTTAAAGTAAATATGAGGAAAAAGAATAACAATTAGAAAATAGCATATTCAAGTTTGTGGAGCTAATATCATAGATTTAAATACATACTTTAAAAACGTAATTATCGAACTGTTATTACCATCAAAACTTTAAAAACTGTTGCAAAAAACAAACGCTCAATTCCATTCTAAAAACTTGAGAAAACTATAGAAAACAAAAATGAAAAAATAAACTCTAAATCCCCAACAAAAGTTAAGAATAATACCTAAATCATAGTAAATGTGAAAAAACGTTCATGCTGAATAATAGTAGTTTATAAAATGAATAAACAAATCAAGTGATGGAAAAAGAAAAAAAATACCTAAATTTTTTTTGTTGAATAATAAAAGTTTAAGAAGAAAAATACCTAAGTTTTGTTCTCATTTTTTTTGAAGTATATAATTTTTATATACGACAATTGGAATAAACAAACAAACTCACAAACTCTCCTCACCTATGGTGAGGTTTGAACCCCCGACCTCCTAGAAGACAAAGGACTCACATACCGCTAGGCCAAAGACCCTTTGGTGTTGTATTCTCATATTGAACCCGAAAACAATCTTATTAAATAACAACAATTTAAAGAACTCGAAAGAAACAAATCAAGTGATAGAAGGATAGAAAAATATTTACCTGAACAAAGATTTTGTTGAATAAACTCTAAATTCCCAACAAAAATTAAGAATAATACCTAAATCATAGTAAATGTGAAAAAACGTTATTGATGAATAATATTAGTTTATAAAATGAATAAACAATCAAGTGATAGAAAAAGAAAAAAATTACCTGAAAAAGATTTTGTTGAATAATAAAAGTTCAAGAAGAAAAATACCTAAGTTGTATTCTCATATTGAACCCGAAAACGATCTTATTAAATAACAACAAATTAAAGAAAACTCGAAAGAAACAAATCAAGTGATAGAAGGAGAGAAAAAATTTTACTTTAACAAAGTTTTTTGTTGAATAAAAATGGTTTATAAAATGAAGATTTCACCAATTTATAGGGAGATCATTGATGGACAATCATGGAGGAACATATGAAAGGTTTGGAGGTTTCAAAAAGATGAAAATGTTGGAGGATAAAAAATTTAAAATTGCAAAAATAACCCTATCATAGTGAATTTCATGTTTTAAGTATAGGGACATAATAGTCTTTTACATATCAAACATTTCAAAAATCAAAAATCTAAGAAAAAAGAAAAATATGCTTATAAGGCTTAGAAGAAGACACCTCATTATACTTGGTTACTCTTTTAATATATATATATATATATATATATATAGATATAGATATAGATTTTGAAGATAGTTTTGAGGAAACTATTAGAACACAATATTAATTTAAAATCCTAATTTTTTATATTTTTCCTATTTTAAAGAAGTTATTAAAGATGCTTTAAACCATCCATAAAGAGCTTGCAAACCAATTGCAAGTTACATTAGTCCCCACCATTTTTTTTAATTAATAATGTTAATTTTTTTAATTAAATTAATTATTCTTATTTAAAAAATATTCTATGTATGCATATATATTTTAGAGTAAATTGCAAATTTGGTCCCTATGGTTTTTGGTTTTTTGTGGTTTTGGTCCCTAGAAAATTTTTATTGCACCAAAACCACTGTAGTATGTATTTCGTTGTGGATTTGGTCCATGGCACTAACTCCGTTAGTTTTTTTCCCGTTAAATCCCTGCATGTGCCTTGTACATGAGGGCATTTTGGTCATTTATTCTTTTTCACTAAAAACAAAAATCAGAGGGACCAACATTGCAAATCACTGTTTACTATAAAATTATTTCCTTGAATACTCATATTCTTCATCAAGAACATACCAAGAACATCAAGAACACCAAACCCACTTAAAAAAACCAAAATCAAACTCATATGTAAAAACCAAAACCAAAATCAAACCCACTTAAAAAAACCCAAAATCAAACTCATATCTAAAACCAAAATCCAACACATCTAGTAACCATCATTTTTTTATCAATAAAACAAAAATTATTCATGATTTTTTTACCAAGAACACAAAAATTATTTTCTTGAATACTCATCTTCTTCACCAAGAACACACCAAGAACACCAAACCCACTTAAAAAAACCAAAATCAAAATCAAACACATCTAATAACTAAAATCAAACCCACTCAAAAAACCCAAAATCAAACACATCCAACAACCAAAATCAAACCCACTTAAAAAACCCAAAATCAAACTCATTAAAAAACGAGATCGAGATCTGAAAGAGAGAGAAAAGATGAAGTCATCGGAAAAACTCGTCGGAGAGGACGAAGTCGTCGGAAAAACTCGCCGGAGAAGACGAAGTCACCGGAAAAACTCTTCTTTCAGGTCTCTCTCTCTCTCTGATCTCGATCTCTCTCTCTCTCTCTCTCTCTCTCTCTCTCTTTCAAATCTCGAACTCGATCTCGTTTTTTTAATGAGTTTGATTTTGGGTTTTTTAAGTGCGTTCGATTTTGATTATTGGATGTGTTTGATTTTGGGTTTTTTAAGTGGGTTTGATTTTAGTTATTGATGTGTTTGATTTTGGTTTTGGTTTTTAGATATGAGTTTGATTTTGGTTTTTTTAAGTGGGTTTGGTGTTCTTGGTGTGTTCTTGGTGAAGAAGATAAGTATTTAAGAAAATAATTTTTGTGTTCTTGGTAAAAAAAATCATGAATAATTTTTCTGTTTTGGTAAAAAAATCATTGTTATTGGACTTGTTTGATTTTGGTTTTGGTTTTTAGATATGAGTTTGATTTTGGGTTTTATTAAGTGGGTTTGATTTTGGTTTTGGTTTTTAGATATGAGTTTGATTTTGGTTTTTTTAAGTGGGTTTGGTGTTTTTGGTGAAGAATATGAGTATTCAAGGAAATAAATTTATAGTAAACAGTGATTTGCAATTTTGGTCCCTCTGATTTTTGTTTTTAGTGAAAAAGAATTAAATGACCAAAATGCCCTCATGTGCAAGGCGCATGCAGGGACTTAACGAAAGGAAAGCTGACGGAGTTAGTGTCAGAGACCAAATCCACAACGAAATGCATACTACAGTGGTTTTGGTGCAATAAAAATTTTCTGGGGACCAAAACCACAAAAAAGCAGAACCATGGGGACCAAATTTGCAATTTACTCTATATTTTATTTTTAAAAAAATATATAAATATAATATAACTAAATTAATTTAAACATCAAATTTTATAATTACGTAAAATTACAATTAATTTGGTTACTTAATCATATTCTATTTTATTATAACTATAGTTTACTTTATCAATGTTTTATTTTTACAATAATTATCTAGTTATATATTATTTTTAATTACATTATTTTACCCTATTATTTTCATTTTACTGCCATTTTCATCCCTCTCATCAAATTAAAAACAACTGTTAAAAATCCAATCTTTTTATGAAATTACGTATTTAGTCCTTGTAATATACAAGAACTAGTCTTTGGCTTCGCACGTTACGCAACGTTCACGATCAAATTAATTTGATGTTTAATAGTTGTTGAATAGTTTTGAGATACATATAATAATGAAAAAAATAAGTTTCGTATCCACTATAATTATCAATACTAAATGAATAAAATTATCAGGCGAATATACAAAGTAATGAACCGTTCAATGCTCAAATGAAGTTCAAATACATTCAAAAATGTTTTTTTTAGAACAAAAGAATTCACATAATGTATCAAGAATGTGCACTCTTATTGAAATCAACATTCTCAATCATAATTTTGATAACAATTTGTAAAACTTGCAACAACTTCCTTTTTCCACATTGCTTCAACAAACGCTTGAATGTGGACACTATATTCCACGTGGATTGTTGTAGTCATTAAGGTTCTTGAAAAAAAGTGAAGAAATGAAGTAAGTCAGAATAAACCCATTATATATGTAATATTGTAATTTAAACTTTTAATTGCATATTCATCGATGTTACAAACGCAAACATATCTTAACACCTAATAATCTTTTACGTCTCTCAAATATTTTAATTTTACGTAATCATTAGCAAAAACATTAATTACAAACAATAAAAAAAACCTCCCTATTTCTCTTAAAATGCACTACCCTACTCTTATGCATATAAATAAACATATGCTTAAACACACAAAGGGATATCAATTATAATAATTGGTGATATCAATTGTAATAAATGGTGTATATGAATGTAAGTTAATTAATAAAAGAAAACCCCAAGTGAAAATATATAACGAAAGAAAGTGTTTCAATATCATCACTTGCCTATATAATGTAAATAGACATAACTTCAACAAAATTAATTCACACACTAATCATAAATATGAGTAAAATATACATGATTATATAACTTGTAGTTTGTCTAAACAAAACATCCTCAAAAATGTCAATTTAAGTTTAAAAACATTGGCAATCTTATGGTTAGCAAAGCCTTTAATATACAACTTTTTTTTGTTAACTTCAAACCAACAAAATAGACCCAACTCATCAATGATAAATCGTAATGCATGCTTCATGAGGCAATTAAAACACAAAATCAATAGGAAAAAACAATTTCAATGTTCATCAAATGAAACGAAACTTACATCATGATTAATCAAAAAAACAAAATACAGGTTATAATTTGTCAAATGAACAAAACCCAATTCTTGAAATCAATATATATATATATAGGGGAGGGATCATACGAAAACCACCCATCTTTAAAGGAACAAAAGAACAATTTGTGAACCACATATGATGTGGGTCCTACATAATATTAAATCATTTCTGATTTAAAATTTAATCATATTAAATCAGAAATGATTTAATATTATGTGGAATTCACATCATATGTGATCCACAAGTGTCCTTTTGTTCCTTTATAAATCCAAAGTTCTCACTTGAACCTTCCACTATATAAATATTAAATCAGAAATGATTTAATATTAAATCATATTATATGTGGGTCCCATATAATATTAAATAATTTATGATTTAATATGATTTAATATTAAATCATAAATGATTTAATATTATGTGGGACCTACATCATATGTGGTCCACAAATTGCTTCTTTATTCTAGAGGTGATCATTTGCGGGTTTGGACTGGCCCGGCCGGTCCTAAGTTATTTTTCTTGTCCAATGGGCTTAATATAGCAAACCCAAGCCTTTTTTACGGTCTTGAAAACTTTCCCTTACCCGCCCAATAAACGGGCCAGGCTTGTCCACGGGCTAACGGGCCTAAAAATCTTTTTATACTTCTAAGAAAACAAACTTACATAACATCACAAGTTAATGTAAAATATGGATTACTGGTAAATAAATTACTAAATGAGATAATAAGGAATTGATCAATTAACTATTGAGGTAATTATGTTTTTACTTTTTAGATTTTTAAAGAGTTTTATTAACATGAGTCATAATTAAGTGATAATTGATAAATATCAAAAATTCTCAATTTTATTGGTAAATTTTAATTATAAAAGTTAACTATTATAAATATATTAACGGGCCGGGCGGGCCTGCCCATATATTTTTTTGCATCGCCCGTGCCCGCCCATTAATTTCGAGAAGTCAGTCCGGGTCCGCCCATTTTTTCGATAATGGTCGTCCAAGCCCGCTTTTCTAGTGGGCTGGACAGGGTGGGCCTAACGGGCCGTCCCGCCCATGAACAACTCTACTTTGTTCCTTTAAGGAGGGGTGGTTCTCATTTGATCCCTCCCCTATATATATAATCAAAATTATATGGTACATTTGTTGTTAAGTAATGTTGTTGAAGTCTAACATGTACTTTTGAAAGTCATCAAAGCCTTTAGTAAGCAAAAAAATTTAGTTGCTAATTCCAAAAAAACAAAAACATTCAACTCGTCATATTATCAAAAGTCATAATACCCATGATCAAACTAAAAACACAAAAATCAATAGAAAACCATTTCAAATTTCATCATGGAAAAGTAAAAATCATATTCCTGAAGATTGTGCTTATTTTGTAAAAAGGTTTATGATCTTACACGTAGTTAAAGTAGCAACACAAAGTGATGGTCTGCAAAGAAAGCTCCATTTCTCAGTATTGTTGTTAAGATTTTAGTCCTCTTTTCTTGTTTCTTTGTCTTCAATCTTGCTTCATGAAGATGCTGATGGATTGAGATTGAGAGATGCAAAAGAATATAAAGGGTGTATAGATTGAGAGATGCAAAAGGAAAAAAAGGGTGTACAGGGAGGATGATGGCGTTACAAAAGATGAAGGATTTTGAATTAAATGTAAATAAATGACTAATATATTGATTGATGGAAAATTAGAAAAAATAGTCTAAATAAAAAACTAAAAACAAGGAGGTGCCATGTGGACGATTCATGTGTTGTGGACGTGCCATCTGAACGACTCATGATTCTGCTTTATATATATATATATAGATAGGGTTAGGTTCAAATGTGAACTCATTTTTGGTTGTGAACGTGAGGACGAATCTCAGCCACACATCTTCGGTTATGGTGGACGCGATCACGGAGGATTGACGCGATTCATGGAAGGGTGGAGATTACTAAAGGAGGGGAACCAGGTCAAAGCCGCATTTATTGACCGGATAAGTGGCTAAGATTCGTCCTCACGTCCACAACCAGAAATGAGTTCACATTTGAACTTTCCTCTCTCTCTATATATATATATAGATTTTAAATATTTATCCTTAAATTCATTTATTAGTTTTTCATTTTTATTATATTTTAATACTATATATATATATATATTATTTTAGTACTAAATATTTTGATTTTAGTTATAAATTATTCATAGTATTAATTATTAGTTATTTAAAATTATTATTAGTTTTATCAATTATCTTAATATAATTATTATTCAGTATATTTAATATTAAAAACAAATACAATAATTTAAAAAATATTTTTGTAAAGTACATAAAACTTACGTTATATTTATTTTGTTTTATAAATAATATCTTTAATAACTATTTTAATAAAATATTTAATTTAGTTTTAAATTTTTTGGAAAATTATTAGCTAATGAAGGTATATGCAAGGTTGACCAAAATCTTTTATTGATATTATCAGTTAAATATGTGGTTTTGATACATAAAAATCCATGTATTATAATCACGTTTTATGTGATCCAAACTAAACTATATATACACACTCAACAGACTAAAATAAAAACATTATTTAATTCTGTTTTGTCGTTTCTTTCCCAAACAACGACATATTTGAATATAATACTTTTGGTCATCATAATAACTACATATAAAGTTTGTTTTCACATTAATTACATTATGTAAAATAGCAATCACAAATTCATCAAACGTAATCAACTTGTTCTTTATCATCAACATAAACATGTTAGCCATCACTGAAGGTAGATGTAAATTAGAACACGACTTGTTAATTAGAATACACCCCCTAAACCCCAAATTTCAGATTATATACTATATCAGAACAAATAATATGCTAATTAATCAACTTAAGGATATAGATAACCAAAAAAAATCTCAAAATAACTATTAATTTAAGTTAAAGAAAATAGAATTATATTTCTTTATATATATAATTTGTTTAATTTAAAATTTGTTCTGTCAAATATTTTAGATTGAAAAATATAAAATACTCTATTTTAGTTTTAAAAATGAAGTTTTATTTAATTGTATTGCGTGGAATTTATGAACGGTCAATAATAGGGGTGACAATTCTCGACACTACACCAAACACAACATGAACCCGACACGAAAATAAACGGGTAACGGGTTGACCCGCTAACCCGCCAAAAAATAACCTTTTTAAAAATATATTTTTTATTTTACTTAAAAGTCTCAAATAGTCAAAATGAATTTGTTTGAATTTAGTTGTGTTTGGACTTTTTATTTGTTTGAATTTGGTCGTGTTTGAACTTTTTATTTGTTTGAGACTTTGATGTTTGAATTTGGTTGTATTATTAGGTGAATTTGGTTGTGTTTGGACTTTTTGTTTAAATTTGAATGTTTGAATTTGGTTGTATTATTAGGTGACCCGCCAACCCGTTTATGACCCGTCAACCCGTTTACAACCCGCCAACCCGAGCGTGTGCGGATTAGGGTTGCATATCTCGACACGATTATCTAAACGGGTCGTGTTCGGGTTGACCCTTCTTGACCCGCCAACCCTAATACGACCCGATTGCCACCCCTAGTCAATAACACCCATATGATTGAGTGTCATATCTTTTAGAGTATATTACGGTCAATTGTTTCTACATAAAATTTATATACAGTCATTTATAGGGTCATGTTCGGATGGAAAACCTTAACAAAATAAAAAATTGAGAAACATTCTGGTAGTCTTTTATCTGAACGGTATGTATTTGTGGATACAAGTAATTTGTAACATGCACACCTGCATAATGCACACGTTTAGAAAAACCAAAAAACAACTTGATTACTTGTAAGGTTCAAAATGGCGTGGGGCATTGCATGGTGGCAAGGTCAAATCTTAAGCCTTGGGAGCCACAGAAGACCATGGCAATTTCAAGGCATAACTTATAACGGCAAATCTTTATATCACATAAACTATTATACATGTAAACATATACTTTCTACTATTACCGAACGAGTTAATAATATTAAGTGATTTAAATTAGGGTATACATTAGAAACTAACAAATACGACATTAAAAAGAGTAAGAAGAAAATCAAATATTTCGTCGTAAAAACCGTTAGGTCATGACGTACCACAAGCATAACGTCGCATGAACCACAACCTTAAGTCATAGCACGCTATGACGACTGTTGCGACGAGCTTTTTTGAACATTGATTACTTGTATGCACAAGCGCAGATTAGACAGTCCAGATGAAGGGCTACTAAGGTATTTCTCAGTTTTCTATTTTTTTGAGGTTTTCCCCTAATCCTCCCTCATCATTTATATGTGTAATAACCCTCATCCATTTTAATTAATAAGGTTTTAAGCTTGCGGACTTGGACGAAAATTCGTTACTCTTCAGCGACTACCTTGCAATTATGGGAATAAAAGGAGCAAACCCTTATTTTCTTCTCATTTGTTATAATGGTTGGCGTTTCTTGAGACAAGTATTAGAGAGAAAATGTAACTTGGAGAAAAACAAGAATCAACAAACTTGGGTGGAGATAGAAGAAGAAATCGAAAAATCACTATCCTCAAGGTATGAACCTTGTTCTTCTAAGCTTATAGCCTCCATCAATGGAGTTTTGATAACAATTTAGAATTTGGGATTCTTCATTAGAATGCTAGAATGGAATTCATGGTTGGATTTTGGTTATAAAATGTTCTAGATGGTTTCAATCAATGATTCTTATCTAGAAATTCACCATTGTTAGTGTTTTCAAGTGTTAATCAAGGGTTTCTTATATTGGTTCATTACCTTGGTTTTTTTAGTTAAAATGTGGTGGATTAACCCATTTGGTGTGGGCGAAATTGATGTTATTTATCGATTAGATAATTGATTTCAACAATTCTATGGTTTTTTGGATCTTAAAATCAGTGTATAAGAAGTTTGGATTGGTTTGTCTTTGAGAAATTCAAGTGCAAAACTTGTACAATTGAAACAAACACGAGCGTGGGTTACATGCTAGTTCAAACCCGCCAACAACCCGTTTTCCCCTCTGTTTGGAAATTTTCGATTTTGTTTCGTTCATCGTTAAGGGCTAGATGTGAGACATGGTTGGAGGGTTTGTCTTAAGGATTATAAAGGATGGTTTAAGGTGGTTTTAACACCATTATGACGTTCAATTCAGGTGTTCGGTTTGGATTAAGTAGCCGTTTGAGCATATAAAGCGACATTGCAGGTGAGTTCCCTTGACTTTATAAAGTTTATACTTGTCATTGGATTTTGAAAATACTCTGATTATGGTATTTAAAACATGAAAGGATGCTATACTTCATATTCACATGTTTTATGAAATGTTTGGTTGAGTTGTTGGATAATATCATGATACATGTGGTTGATTGGACATGTATAATAGTAGTAGTGTACCTTGAGATCTTGCAAATCTTTTTGTAGTTATATTCCGTGTACCTCGAATTTGTTTCGAGTGCATATTGGATAGATGCCTTCTTGGGTCATCTATTGTAGCACATGGGGAATTGTGCGTTACACTTGTCATATGTTTTGTATAGGGAATTGTGCAAAACACAAAGCTTAGTCGCATGGGGAATTGTGCGACAAGTGTTGGTTTTTATGAATATTGTGCATGATCCATTGGTGGTTTACTTGGTTTCCGTTTTAATGAATTTCTTTATTCATGATGCGAGTTTTATAATTGTGGCTTTGTTGGGAATTCACTAGACCTTATGGTCTAACCCTCGCTTTTCAAAAACTAAAATTATTTTCAGGTAAGGCTTTTGTAGAGAGCTCTTCCATGGGCAAGGGAATGACTTGAGTTGGATTCTAGAGAAGTGCGGATAGTAGGTGAGTTTTATTGCTTTTAGGTAGAAAATTCTTAGTTGTAATTGTGATTTTCCGCTGCAAATCTTCGAGATGTAATAGATTATTGACTTTATACTTTGCTACGTGGTTTTTATTTAAGTATATTTGTCTTTGATGACTTTGAGTCTTTACAAGTGGTATTAGAGCCATATTTTAAGTGAACTAGGTGACTAATTGTTGTTTAGTCTTAGACTGTAGGCTAGAGGTCACACCTGAGAATTTTGGGGACCATTAAGAAAGATCACAACAGGGAAGAGTATGATACGGAAATGAAGGCTAACATGTAAGGTAAATTTGGGATTACATGTGGCTAGTGCAATTCCTAAAGCGGAAACACGAGGCATAATAGTTCAAGATTTCATAGCGATAGGGCAAAAACAACACCAATCATCCATTCAAATACATAACAATTTAAAACCGAAATTACATCATACAAGTCCAAAGATTTAACAAAATAAAACAAACAAAGTGTATAAACGTAACGATTTCAAATTTAAAACGTGATTGATGTCGTCGTGCCCATAAAACAAGCATTTCAGTTAACCTTTCTTACCCCTGAAAAGCATGATAAAAACAAGGTCAACTACAAAGAGTTGGTGAGTTCACAGGTTTTCAATATTATAAACATCTTTTGCATAAATGAATATTGAGCAAAATAACTTTTATGGCACTTAGTAAATCTTTACATCTTAAAACGTTCAAGGCATTTTGTATCTTAATTAATAGTAAGTAATGAGCCACCACTAAACCTTTCGACCATAAAATTCTTTTTAATTCTACCTTAGCGGTGGGACTAAAACCGTATGTAGAATCTTTATTTTAAGTATAGTGCACCCCTACCTGTAGTTTTCAGGTGTGATTGCTATCCACACCCCTACTTGTCGGTTTTTAGATGGGATTGTCCGTCCAATAGCGCTATCCACATATACCCTCGGCTCCTCACTTGAATTAATAGTAGTGTACAAACTTTTATAGGACATTTTACTCAATACAAACTATTAGTGTACATGCCTTAGTGCCCATAACATAAATTTCATAATATTTCACATTCGATAATGCAAATAGCTCAAATATTTCATTTAATCATGCTTTTCACCCCAAAATGTATAAAACACTTTAAAAGAGGGGATGCGAATACTCACCTTATAACAAAAGCTTCCAAATAGATACACGAGACATCCGCTAGATGGCCTAACGCTTTCCAAACAAAGCAAAGTACCCAAATGATCACTTATACGTCTAACGTTTACTATGCGAGTGCTTATAAGTCCTTATATGTCCAACTTGGTCTACTATTGTCCCGTTATACATAATGCACATATGCTCTTTAATGAAATAAATTGTACCGAAAATGTAACGTTATAGTCCTTCAAGTGATCAAAATTCATGAAATCAAACAATTTCAAAGTTTCACTTTCTGACAGAAACTCTAAGTCCTAAAAATGATCAAATTAACGTAACATCCAAAATGACAAAATTTTCCATCTTTTTATATGTGATACATTGCTGAGTTAAGGTCCTTGTGACCAAATTTCATGCATTTTGGACATATAAAATGGGTTCAAATAATCTATACAAAAGAGTGTGTCACAGCAAGTATGGCAGATTACACCCTGTTAGTAAAACATTCATTTAAGGAGTCATACTAAGTATTTTTTCAGAAATTCTAGTTGTATTATAAGAATAACACATAAAGAAAACTTTTAAGAGAAGAATCACTCATTTTGAATGAGTTATGAGGAAGATATGGCACCACAACTTTGCATGCACACATCTGTCATTAGTTGACAGATTGCACACTTAACTTTAATAAATTGGTTAATGCCTCAAAACTTCATATTTTTGAATGAAACTGGATTCATATGAACCCTAACTCATTTAAGAAAACTCCAGAAGAAGAATTTTGCATTATGGACAATTAATCAAAGAGATATTATCACACAAAGTAGGGTTTACCTTCTGGTGGATTCAAAGTTTGCATACCTAAAATGTTTTAGGTGTTTGGAGGGTCAAAACTCCATATTTTCATGTGATTCCACTTGAAAACAGAAGATAACTCATAAAATTGACTCTCAAAAGAAAAATCATCCTTTTTCATTGAGTTTTGAAGGAGATATGACCATTTGAACATGCATGCATAAATTTGTCAGCTTTGGACAGATTGCACACTCATTTTTTTTTGAATAGTTGAACCCCCAAATCACCATATCTTTGAGTGAAACCCGTAGCATTTGAAAGGTAACTCATTAAAATAAATTTCAGAAGAAAAATAAAGTAATTTGGATGATTATTTTGAGCATTTGGGGGGTCAAAACTCGATGTTTTTGAGTGAGACTACTTGGATTAGAACCCCAACTCATAAAATAAACGTTTTGAAGAAGATTCATACCATTTGGACGTGTTATTTGCAAGAAATGGATGACACAAACACAAGTACATATTCTGTCAGCACCAAAAATAACCATTTTCATGAACCAAACCTACATGCAATAGGTTTTTACCTACTTTCTTGAGTTCAAATGTTTGGGTCATAAATTACCACCACTATATGAACATTTTTACATGTTTTTGGTGTATAATCTCTCCATAAACTCCGAAAATTTCAGAGGTTAGAAGAAGAAGACTTAAAATGCAAGAACAAGTGGGTTTTTCACCAAAAAATGGTAAGAACATGAAGATGATGATGTTATTACTTACTTGGATGATGAAGGAGACTCAAAATCTTCAAAAATCTTGTTAAAATGTTGGATTTGTTGGTGAATGTTGGCTGGAACTTAAAGGAGAAAAGAGGGTTTTTGAAGAAAACCATTGAGTTTTAGAGAGAGAGAAGAGAGAAATTCAAATTTTCAATCATGCAAATGAGGAGGAAATGAAAAAAATATATATTTATATGGGGGATTGGGGGGGCCAGCCATGTACATGGGCCCCACTCCAACCCAATTTTTTTTTAATTAAACTCAAGCCCAAAAATGAAATTAAAATGTCATTTTCTCCATTTTGGCATTTTTCCTTAAAATGTAAGTCCAAAAGTGATTAAATTCTATAAAAATAGAAGTTTTATATTTTAAATACTAAAACTATATATTTTATATAAATTAGAGCATTTGACACTATATAGGATGTTTCAGATAGTTACGAGTCGGAACCGGACTTTCTATGCAATTACCGGTAACTCTAGAAATTTTTCGGCCAATCTAATCTAACTAACTACCAATCTTATAACTTATCTAAAATGACACTAATATAAACTTAATAAGAGCTAACCTGGAAGCTCAAATTTGACAGTTGTCACATTATGTATCCACCTTGTGTTAGAATGCCAAGGGTAGTATGACTATTAGTTTATGTGACATTGTGGTTCTACTCTGCTGGCAAGGGGGAAGATTTAAAATCATTATGTGATGTGATGGGATTCGTAAATGTGAAACCTTTTTGGTAAGTGTCCTTATGACACTGTATGGTCGGTGAGATATCAGTATGTGCCTGATTGTTGGTTTTATAGTTAGAGATTGGTTAGTATGATTGTTGTTGATTCCGTTAAATGGTTGCATGAAGCCTAAAATTAAGAAATAACCCCGGTGTGGTTATTTTGTTGAGGCTATTCAAGGATAAATGTATGTTCGAGAAAGAGATAGACTTAACATTTGAATAAACCATTGGGTGTGTGTGAATAGAAGTAATATAATAAGTATATTTGGGGGAAGTGACCTTTTTTGGAGGATGGTGCATTATACACGAATTAATATTGCATATTCGCATGTGGAATTGTGCGAAATACAAAGCTTTATATCGCATGTGGAATTGTGCGACAAAGTTGTATAATCGTATGGTTATTTGAATCATTTGTATCGATTTATGTTCTAACTCAAATACAATGGGTGTATTTGTGTTTGTGGCCTGCATGAGAGAGTGATTTTCTTGGGACTACTTGAACTTGTTTCACGTAGTTACAACAATTTGACTAAGATTAGGATTTTTGTCGGGACAATCGTACGTGCGTAGTGGAGTGACTGTCGTGTGTAGCCAACCATGGAAAATATGTAGGGTTATAAGACTTCTTAAATCCTCATATGTATTTGTTAAAAATGATGTAATCATAGAAAAGTTTTGCCGATGGATATATGTAAATTATTAAGTTGAAGAATGCGTATTATTGCTTGTGCGAGCTCATTGAGATGAGTGTAATTTTGTTGGATGAACTGGTGAGGATTGTGGAGTAGTGATAGAGGTGTATTCGACATAATGTCTTGGAAAGAAACTGGTTTAAGATAGATTTTGTATTGATGCGAAATGTCGAGTTGAATGTATAATTTTAGTTTCATTTGGAATAAAAACATATGATTGTGATTTGGTGTTTTGAAAAGTTTGAATTTGTCAAATTAGTGTCGGTACGTGCGATAAAGGGTGGTTCAAATGAGGATAATGGGTTATAATTTAGTAAATGGTGTAGGTAGTCATCGTGTAGACCAGTTTGCGACGGTTTATCTACCAAACTAGGCGTTGCTCTCGATTTGAATGTGATCAATGAACCTCTTTGCTTAGGTCGAGTTAGTTGGAGCGAAAGATGATCATGTGTGAAGTTCCAAGAATTTAGTCTTAACGACCAGTTTGCGACGGTTTATCTGCCAAACTAGGCGTTGCTCTCGATTTGAATGTGATCAATGAACCTCTTTGCTTAGGTCGAGTTAGTTGGAGCGAAAGATGATTATGTGTGAAGTTCCAAGAATTTAGTCTTAACTCTGAAGAGTTGTTGTCTGAAGGGAGTGCTCATTATTAGAGGGATGATGTGGATCCGATTTATATCGAGAATAATTGTTAAATTATCATGGTGAAATTTTTTGATTGTTGGAAGGGATTGGTTATGGATCAAAGCGTAGAGATATTCATGATATGAGGTTTGGTGTATGTAAGAACGCCAATATCATACTTTGTTAGAAATCATCGCAGGTATGGAGACCCTTGTCAATGTTATTCGACATCTGAGAATTGAGAAGGACATTTGATAGTATGTTGATTAGTGTTTGGTTTGTTGATATGTGAGTAGCAATATCGGTAATTATATGGGAATCCTACAATCTTGTGGTATCTTTATATAGGAACATAATCATGTTATGATGAACTTTGTAGAGAAGTTTTCAAGATCTCCAAAGATTTTCACCGTTAATGTGGTGATCATGGGTTGAAAGTAGATTGACCCAATTTCGTTAAATCAAGAGATGCTGGCAGTTGAGAGGTTAGTAGTATTTTCGAGAAGTTATAGTCCTTAATCAATCAAACAGTATATCACTCCTATTTATTAAGTAAGAGTTACACTTTTGATTTCAGTGGATTGTAGAAATGTCAGCTATGGTTGATATAGTCATTTATAGCAATTCCAGCAAAGTAGTACATAAGTGATGTTGTACGAGGATTTACGACCGAGTTGGTGGAATGTCGTTCATAAGAATTGAGGAAAAGGTGGTTGGTAAGATCAGACTCGTTCAGTTAATTAAATACATTAAAGCTAGTTTAGATTCGAGAACGGTTGAAGGTATCTTAAGTTAGACAAAAGAGTTACGCAAATGAAAATCATAAATCTATCGAATTTCAAATTCGAACGATTCTGACTTTGAACATGAATCTCCATGGAGGGAAATGGCGCGTTATGGAAAGAAGGGAAAATATAACCCATGTTATATTGAGTCAATTGCAGTCATAGGACGAGATGGAGAGGTTGTGTACAATATTGAGTGTGCCGGTTATTTGTGGGTGATTCATACAGATGCTTCCCGAACTTTACAAAGTGTTTGTCGGAAATTGACATGTTTATACCATGACAAGGAACGCGAATAGTTGAGAACTGAATCTAGTTGTAGGATCAGAGAAGGTCGACGACCGTAAAGTCAGTAGGTGGAGAAACACATAATTTAGCATTGTAGAGACACAATGGCAACATCATCCAAATCATGAGGTAAATTGAGAATTGGAGTCGTTGATGGGGGTCCAAATCTCCGTATTTGTTCGCAGATGGAATTCCGGGATGAAATTCATTTAAGGGGGAGGTATTGTAATAACCCTCATCCATTTTAATTAATAAAGTTTTAATTTTGGGGAATTGGATGAAAATTCCTCACTCTTCAGGGACTACCTTGCATTTATGGGAATAAAAAGAGTAAACCCTTATTTTCTCCTCAATTGTTAAAATGGATGGTTTTTCTTGAGATAAGTATTAGAGAGCAAATGTAACTCGGAGAAGAAGAAGAATCAACAAACTTTGGTGGAGATAAAAGAAGAAATTAAAGAATCACTATCCTCAAGGTATGAACCTTCTTCTTCTAAGCTTGTAGCCTCCATCAATAGAGTTTTGATTGTAATTTGGGATTTTGGGATTCTTCATTAGAATGCTAGAATGGAATCCTTGGTTGGATTTTGGTTATAAAATGTCCTAGATGGTTTTAATCAATGATTCTTATCTAGAAATTCGCCATTGTTAGTGTTTTCAAGTGTTAATCAAGCGCTTCTTGTGTTGGTTCATTACCTTGGTTTTTCTTAGTTAAAATGTGATGGATTAACTCATTTGGTGTTGGGGAAATTGATGTTATTTATGGATTAAATAATTAATTTCAACAATTCTAGAGCTTTTGAACCTTAAGATCAGTGCATAAGAAGTTCGGATGGGTTTGACTTTGAGAAATTCGAGTGCAAAACTTGTACAACTGAAACGAACATGAATGTGGGTTACATGCTAGTTTAAACCCGCCAACAACCCGCTTGTTCCTTTGTTTGGGAAATTTTCGATTTTTGTTTCATTCGTCGTTAAAGGCTAGATGCAAGGCATTGTTTGGGGGTTTCTTTTAAGGATTACAAGGGAAGGTTTTGGGGATGTTTAAGTTGGTTTTAACACCATTTTTATGATGCCCAATTTTGGTGTTCGGTTTGGATTAAATAGTTGTTTTAGCATAGAAAGCGGCATGTTGTATTGCATGTGAGTTCCTTGACTTTATAAACTTTTGTCATTGGATTTCGAAGCTACTCTGATTATGGTACTTTGGACATGAAAGCATTCTATATTTCATATTCACATGTTTTATAAAATGTTTGGTTGAGTTGTTGGATAATCATAATATCATGATATATGTGGTTGATTGGACATGCACAATGGTAGTAGTGTACTTTGAGACCTTGCAAATATCTTCCAAATCTCTTTGATAATTTTGGGTCTCTACAATATACGTGTACATAACTTTTATATAATAAAAAAAATCGAATGTCTTAAGTAATGTTTGGTAAAATAAGTTAACTTGTTTTTGAACTTATTTTAAAAGTTACGTTTGGATGAGTAAAAATAGATTGTAAGCTACCTTATAATTTGTGTTTCCATTAGTTCGAGGAGCTTTTTGTCACATTCTTATATCTCCAATTAACATTATTTTTTATTATTAAATATTATAGTTGTAAATTATTCATTACTATTATTTTTTGGTTATTTAGATTTATTATTACTTTTATCAATTATCTTAATATTATTATTATTTGATGTAATATCTTAGGCCAAATGTACGACATATTGTCAGCTTTGTCCATGCATCTGGGTTCACGGTTTTAAATCGAGTCTGATACAAGAGGTTTTAAGTCACTTATAAGGTAATATTTGTTTCCTTCCCCCGTCAATGTGGGATATTATATTCCACCCCCCTTGGGAGCCCAACGTCTTCATTGGTACACTAGCTCGGTTCCCGGTTCCCAGTTCTAATACCATTTGTAACCTCTCAGACAAATCATATCTGTCCGTTTTCCAAATGCAATGTAGAACAAAATGTGATTTACACAACAACTACATTCGTGGATGCGACGCTCCATTGGTAGGAGATCGAGTATGCAATCATTGGTGAAGAGGGTATGACCACCATGACATAGGAAAAGATGAAAAAGTTACTTATGGACAAATATTGAACCAAGTTTGAAGTAAAGAAATTAGAGTAAGTTTTTCTTTGACTAGAGCAAGGGACGTCATCAGTTCAAGAACATGTCAACAAGTTTATGAAAAAATCAAGGTTTGTCAGCTACCAGATGGCAAAAGAGCAGAGAAAAAGATTGATCGTTTTATGGATGGGCTGAGAGTGGAGATTACGCAATATGTGGACATGACTTTTTCTCCATTAACATTTCTTCAAGTTGTAGAAATGTCAACAGTGGCTAAAAAGAATAATATAAAGGCAAGGGGTCATCTTAGACATTTTAAATTTGTATTGTTTTAATAAATTTACTTATAATTTAAACTTTTAGACGTATCTGTATTTCTAACCTAATTCGGTATGGGACAACTAAGGTAGGGATGTTAATGTTTTATTGCAAGTTTTCCGCTATGGTTTGGAGTTTACTTATTTAATTGTTTTATTTTTACGTAAGATGTTATTATGAGAGCTTATGGGTGGATTTGAGTGTGAAAGATCTAGTTATAAAAAAATAACAATACTAAAACTATTTTTTTAAATTAAATCAAAGTTAAATTATATTTGTTTTTTATTAATAATAAAAATTTGACAAAATTTTTAATAAAATATTTAGTTTAATTTATTATTCTTATAAGAAATTATTAGTTAATTAAGATACATGTAAGATTGACTAATTTTTTTATTCATATCACCAATAATGGTTTTAAAATCATCATTTACTATATACTTTTTGAAATTCATATTTATTTGTACAAATTCAAAATATATAATGTTTTTTATTTACTATGAATATATAATGATTTTTATTCAAAATTTGATTTTTCAAAGATTAACTGTTTAATTGACTAACAATTTATTTTTTCTTTTAATCTGAGACTTTTTGTAGCAATATAAAATGAATATGAATACTAGAGATGCTCTTGCTATCTGATCTGCCACTAAACCTGCAGTTCTTTATCGAGGTGAATACGACCAATGGAGAGACTGATTCATGGATTTTGTAAACATGCATGAAAATGGAGAAAATATTATGGAATCCATAAACAATGGATTAATGGAACCACCCACCATGGCTGCGCCAGATGGTCAAATGAATTTGAAACCCAGAGGCAGTATGTCTCCAGATGAACTAAGTAGACTCAAAGCTGACAAACAAGCAAAGTCATTTCTTTTTTAGAGCTTACCTAATGATATATACACGAGTATGGATTCGTTCAAATCAAGTGGTAAGTTGATGTGGGACCAGTTAGATAAGATGATGATGAAAATCAACTGAAGGTAACCAACTTCATCGTCAGCTACGAACAGTTTAAAATGAAAGAAGGAGAATCCTTAGAAGATGTGTATATGCGTTTTATTTGCCTTCTGAATGAAATGTCAAAGAACAAGATAGAGAAGTAATTGAAAACAATGTGAAATTCTTCAAAAATCTGCTGTCTGAATGGAGGAAATATGCAAAGGTGATTATACAACAGAAGATGCTAGAGTCCATTGGACTACATGAAGTGTTTGAGATATTGAAGCAAGATGAGTCTGATGTACTGCGAAAAATGGGATCAAAGAAAAAGATTGAGGAAGAAAAGAAAGCAAGTGATCCTTTAGCATTAGTAGTTGAACAGAAATTCCGACAGCCCTCAAGCAGCAGAAAACTACTAGAGCAGCTTGAACAACTCACCAAAGAGTCTCAAGTAGTTGAAGATGGTAATGAGTCTGATAATGGAGAAGTGCTAGCTCAAGATATGATCTTGTTAACAAAAGCTTTTCAAAAGAATTTTTACAAGAATGCATCTTCCAACAACCAAAGATATTCATCTTCAAGTCAAAAAACTTTGCGCATAGAGACAAAGTTGAAGGAACCAATCAAGCTGGTGAGCAAAGGAATGAGAAGAATAAAAATGTTAAAAAGACTGAAGTTGAAGATGAGGCAATCAAATGCTATAATTGTGGCAAACCTGGACACTTTGCCAAAGATTGTCGTATGAAAGTAGTCAAAAATGCAGCGTACTACCTCAATAAAATGTTTATGGTTGAATAACAAGAAGCGAGAGAATTACTAATGGCAGAACTACTGGTTAAATCATGGAGACGATGAATCAAAGAGTTACAGGAGGTGAAAGCGATGAGGAAGAAAAATATGGATCAATGGCTTCTGGTTCTAGATATGAGGTAACTGATCTTTCATACACTGACTTCATGACTCAAATGAGCTCCATGATGTCTAAACTTTCTGATTTACAGTTCAAACTGACAAAGGAAAAAGCAGTTGCATCTTCTCTGCAAACACAAGTCGATAAAAATCAAAAGAAATATATAATCTCAAAATCGACTGTGTATTGCAAATGAAGATCTGATTGCTTCTTTGAGGAAAGAAAAAGAAAAGTTTGAAACTGAAAAACATGTTTTAATATTTGATTAGACGTCTAAATTATCTGATTCATTTGTGAAACTTGAATTATTAGAGATTGAGAGGAGTGGGCTATCATGTCTTTATAATTCTATTCTCAAAGAAAAGAATGGCTTGACTGATAAAATAAATTTTTTAGAAGAAAAGTTATACAAACAAGAACAAACTGAACAAACAATTCATCTAAATAAGCCTAATTAGGAGATGATAATCCTAAGCAATTACAGAAAGCACTTTCTAAGATTCTAACTTTGTATGAATTTGATTTCATAAATCTCGGTGCTACTTATATATCCCCAGCATAAAACAAGATGGATTAAATCAGATAAAACTGTTGAGCGTCAGGACGACTGGAGTCGGAAAAATAAACGTAAAATGCAACTTCCTTTTAGCTATGAATTGTTAAACTATATTTATTGTACAAACAATTCTTTTTTTCTTTCAAATGATTATTTTACAAGCTACTCAACTGCTGAGCTACAAGTTGTACCAGTTGAAGGCAAGCATTACGTTCCATCACGTCTGTTGGAAAGTAAAATTGTCGAGCTTGAACAATCCTTTTCTGATGAAAGAAAATTATTTGAGGAAGAAACGATTGCACTGTTAAATAAAATTTCCGATTTTGAAAATCGATTTCCTATTAAGCTGGAGGACATACCAGAATCCGATTAGACAATGAGCGAAAGCAATGCTACTGATTCTGATGCGTCTTCATGTAAAGCTTTCATGGGAAATTGTTTATTTCAAAGCGATTAGAGTGATTTAAATGAATCGAAAATTGTTGAAGAATCTAATTATATTACATTTGATTTTCCGCCTTCACAATTTTCAAATTCATTAGAAAACTTTCCAACTAATCATCAAAATTTTACTGTATCTGATCGTGACAAACAACTACCGATAGAATTTGATGAATTTCTGTATCCCGGTCGGGCCGAATGCATAATGAAAGAACAAAAACTTGATTTATATAATGATAATTCACCTGAGGTTGATTTTTCAAAAATAATGAATTCTGATGATTGTTTAGATGATGAAATTGCAAAGTTTGACTTTGAACCAAAACTTTCAAGTCATTTGGATTTTCTGGTAAAAGAGTCTCCGAGAGAGACACCAGTTTGCTTTGAAAAGGGTGAATGTTCTAACTCTAAACCCGTTATTGAGAATACCAAGCTTTCTAAATCAAAAACCAAAACCAAAACCAAAGACCAAACAATCTTCTCAAAAGCGGAAGATAACCTGTATATTAAAAAGACGACGAGCTACTATTTCTCATTTTACTAACCATCAATTTTATGGTATTTCAGACAACTCTTCATTAAAGAAAGGAGTAAAGAGAAAATGGAAAGTCAAGCAGTCTACTACTAATGTAGACAAAACAAAATCATTTGTCCATGTACCGAATGTAACGAAAGACAATATTATTCATGATGTTCAGAATAATTGTAGTGATAAACAATCTTGTTTTGTTTTTGCAAAAATAATATACCTAGTACATCAATTGCTTTCATTTGCTCATGATAATATTTGGTGTTCTGTATATGGTATGAATGATTTTGTTGCTTCTCATTTGAATTATGATGTTGACCCCCATATATTTGTCTCAAACAGTTCTCAACATTATTATTCTAAGCAAACAGCGCCCAATTTCAAATAGGTACCAAAATCTGAGCTTATCAAGAAAATAAAGGGACCTAAATTTCGTTGGGTACCCAAGTCTAAGGTTTTGTCTCATAAATCACAAATATTGACAAAATCATGGAACCAAATTCCAAGTGGGTTCCTAATGTCAAAGTGTCTGCTAACCCCATAGGACCCATATTTATATGGGTACTTAAATCTGATTAGTTATGTTTTGTAGACCGCTCATGTGTGGTTAATGGACTCTGGATGCTCCAAATACATGACTGGAAGAAAGGAGATTCTCGTTAATTAGATAGAAAAAGTGTAGATCCCAGATTATCAGAAAACGGTGTATGAATCAACAAGAACTATATGAATATATCGAATAACTTCATTTTGTCATATATCTAACTTGTATAAATATGTGTTTACAACGAATATCTCACTTATGCTCTCTAGAATGATATGAATGAATGATCTCTATGAAAGCTCTCTCTCTAAGTTCTAACTCTCTAATGCATACCCTAACCCTCTATTTATATGAATAAAGAATACACAATAACGAAACAAAGAGATAAGGCAATATTTACTTGCCTTATTTACAAAGTGATATTTTCCTTATAATTAATTAATCCTAATAATTAAACTTTCCATATTGATGACTTTGCACTTTAGCCCTTCACGTCTTCAATATTTATGATCTCGGATACAATATTTTTAGACCTAACAATCTATCCCTTTGTATTCGAGATTACAATTTATCAAATCAGCACTTTTGAAGATGATGAAATTTTGTCAACAAATCACTATCTTGAATTCTTTTGCTCCCCCTACGAATATGATCACTTGATAAGCTTTGTAGCTCCCCCTTAAAATTAGCATAAAGTTCACAAAAAGAAAGTTGAAGAAGCTGTGATGTCGTAGGGTAAATCTTTCTTCGTATCGCATGATGAAAAACACAAAAGATTGTCGGATCTATGTTTTAATCAATTCTTTGAAGTTCGATAACAAATTTTCTTGTTTCTTCCTTTTGATATTTTTGCATGTCTCTGATATACTATCTCTCCCCCTTAGAATGATAAGGAGAATCCGAATCATTATGAACAATCAAAGACATAAAGTGGAAGTAATGAAGCGTGAATAGTGGGTAAGAGGCTAACATAGAAACACGAAGAACAACTATTATCAGTCAAATCAAAACAACATTCAATTGAGTGGCCTATTTTCAGTATTGGCAGTGGGTTAGCACTGATAGGATTTCCAGTTTTCACAAAAGTAAGTTACAAAATTAACTTCTCAAACTGATCCGACATAAACAAAAAGATATGCTTGTGGAATCAAAAACACTCGTGCAAGTGTAAAAAAATATTTGTATATATTATGGCTCAAAAGACTCAATGTGCACAAAAATATGAAGTTTGAAGACCGGAGGTGTGTCTTCTTGTTTCAATATCTAAATCTTCCGAGTGAAGAATAGATAAATGATATGTTAAATCTCCGTGATATATGAAACAAGCACCTTTTGTGAGATACTTGAGTAGTTAGGTGGGGTTACACAAGTTATCGACATTGGGTCCATGTCTAGTTCAATATTCATCTCCAAAGAATCGAGAATGAATATTATAAGGAAATAGAAAATTTCGATTGGTTCTAGTAACATTTGAGAAATTAAATTTGTCTTTATTGTGGGATGAGGAGTGTGGATTGCATTTGCCTTTTTCGACCCAAACTTGCTTTTTCTTTAGAGGATGTAACGCTGAAACACGAAACGGACGTTTATTAGCGTTTTCAGTTTGAGAGTTTTTAGTCTTTTCTAAAAAAATGAGTTTGTTCTTTTTGTTGAGATGAGAAGGATTTTGAAAAACTAGTGGAGCAATCATTCTCATCATGACTATCAACAAATTCCACATGACTTGGAAGAGTAGGATTAAAATCAAAGTTAGCATTCAATTCATTTAAATACCCCGTGGAGTTATGTGAAGAAAGATTTGTGTTTTCTTCGAGAGAATCCATTTCTTCAAGTTCGTCCAACTCCTTTTCTATTTGATCGGGGGTGAGGGAAGTTTTGTATTTAGGAGGACAATAATTTGGATCAATCACAAATGTGGGAAAGTCGGAATCATCCAAATATGAGCTAACAAATGCGTTACAAGAAGAAATGTTGGAAGTTGTTTCAACTTCGGGGTTTTGAGATTGTAAAGCTTTGTTTTCTAATGTTTGGATTTTGGAGATTAATGCCTCTTTTTCCTTTTTCGAAGAAGAACGTTCGAATTCCAACACTGTTTCTAGTTGAATGATTTTCTTTTCCAAAAATAAAGTGGGAATGTAAGGTTTAAAACTTGGTGGCTCAGTGTGAAGTTCTTCGTCAATATAGGAAATAAAATAATCATTTGGGAGTGATCCTTTTGAAGAGTCATTTTCTACTGCCGTTAGGTAGGAGAAAGGGATTTGATGATATTTATTGTTCTTCCTATTCCAATCTTCTCGTCTCTCAACTTTAATAGATGACTTTATAAATTGAATTTTATAATTTTGAGTAAGGTCTAGATATTCAAATTTATAAAGTGTCAGAGTATTGTATATCCTTAGCTAAACATTTGGGATTTTCAAAACTTAGGCCCGCTTTCGAACATAACTCTTTTGGTGCATTTAAATGAATCGTTTGCTCCGTTTGACCTAATTTGTAAAGTTTGAGTTCCAAGTTTTTGAGTTTTTTCTAAAAGATCGTTTCTTTGAATACTGGCAAAGTTATATTTTGAAGACAAATCTTCAGCCTCACATTCAGATTTGTTAAGTCTGTTGTGAGATCTGAAATTTGTCGTTTAAGATCTAAATTCTCAGTTTTAAAAATACTGTTTTTCGTTTGCAAGTTTAGAACATCTCTCTTATAGTTGGCAATTTCGGACGATGTAATGAGAAGTTGGTTATGAGTATTTTCTAGACGTGCTTCTAGATTGGAAATTGAGGGTTTCTCGGTTTTCAACTTAGAATTAAATTCGTGCAATTGTATCTTTAAATCATTCATTTGCGCAAAAAAATTATCATAGTCAGAATGACTTGCCTCCCTCGGATGTGTAGTCGGAAGCGTAAGAGGTTGAATCTTCACTAGAGGGATCAGAGTATGCCATCAGACTGAAGTGAGCTTGGATTTCCTCATCTGGTTCGTTGTCATCATGATGCAGCCAATGTTCATCTTCAGCCATAAGAACTTTGCCTGCTTCTTCTTGTTTAGCAATCATTAGTTTGTACGTGAAATAGTTAGCATATTTGACAACGAGCTTCCTACATTCGCGTGCATAATGACCAATTTTGCCACAGTTGTAGCACAGACTCTTTTCTCCTTTAAACTTATCTTCTGGTTTGCCCGGTGGGCGATTTTCATCCTTTGTTGGTTTTTGTTCGAAGATTGCTTTTCGCTCAAAGTTCTTTGGTCCCGAAGCATATCTTTGTTGATTCGGGTTGGAACAATGAGATAACTTGCGTTGGAAGGATTGAATGAGAATAGCCAATTGTTGTTGAAATTGGGCTATCTCGGGATCGTCAAATTCTTCGCCTTCTATCTCCATAAAGTTATCTTGCGGGATGCTTCGAGATGAGCTTACTTCTTCTTTGGCAACAAGAGCAATTGGATCGGAAGGCTTTTTAACTTTGTTCTTAGCCTTCATCACTTCTAGAACTTCATCTTCATCTTGTTTCAAACTCTCATATACTTCGTGAAGATTGAGTTCAGCGAGAAATTTGCTATGTTTTATTTGATTGGCAAATTGGCGCCGTTAGGGTTGAAGATTATTAACAAATTTTACGTTGTTCTCGATATTTGACTTATGTATTTCGTTTTTGCTTAGTTCGTTTATCAAGTAAACAAAACAAGTGTGAGTATCCGTAAGACTTTCATCTTCTTTGGCTTTGAATTCTTCGTACTGACTGATGCAGTTTGTGATCTTCATTTGAGTTCCATTCTTCGTGCCAAGCATGAACTTCTCGATTTGCTCCCACATCCTTTTTGCCGTTCTTTTATGACTATCAATACTCATGTAAATATTATTAGGGATACTGAGTAGTAGGTATGAACGTGCAAGTTGATCATCTTTAGCTCTTCTAGCTTCTTCATAAGTGTACTTCGACTTCGGCTTGATTTCTTGTCTAGCCGGAAGAGGTGGTTCTTTGTTTGGCATTGCGGGAAGTTCATGATAGAGGACAGGAGGTGGTCCTTTAGTGATGGAAAGCATAAATTCTTCCGCGTAGTCATTTCTTTCGACAAAGTCGAGAAAACGGTCTTTCCATTGAGGATATTCTCCTCGAAAGAGAATTGGGGGCTTTGTGTCTGAACCAATAGCCATGGCTTCGCGAGTAGTCATTGTACTTGATTGATTTGATCTCGATCAATGAGTTTTGGAAAAATTCTAAGATTGCAATGGACGTAGGTAAAAATTTATCTCGGGTATAGCTGACTTGATAAGATGATATGTCGACTGAATGAGAATCGACAAGAATTGTGTATCGGGTAACTGTGACGCGAGAAAAATTGATTGATTTTCTTGTTGGGTTATGATAGGCTCGACAAGTATTTTTGTTGGGTAATACGGACTCGAGAAAAACAGAGTGAAATAGACGATAAAAATAGAACTCAAAGATGTCGCGAAAAGGGATTCGATAAGAAAAAAATATTTCTAATTCTGTTTCTTTAATCGATAGATCAGATAGCAAAAACGTTCCGCATATATTCAGTGTTAGCAGCGGGTTGACACTGATAGGACTTCCAGTTATCACATAAGTAAGTTATAAAACTAACTTATCTAACTGTTCCGGCATAAACACAAAGATATGCTTGTGGAATCACAAAGACTCGTGCATGTGTCAAAGAAATATATTTCTATGTATTTTGGCTCAAAAATAGGCTCATTGTGCACATAATATGAAGTTCGAAGACCAGAGGTGTGTCTTCTTGTTTCAATATCTAAATCTTCCGAGTGAAGAATAAATAGATGATATGTTTATTCTCCGTGATATATGAAACAAACACCTTTTGTGAGATACTTGAGTAGCTGGGTGGGGTGACATAAGTTATCGACATTGGGTCCATGTCTAGTTCAATATTCATCTCCAAATATTCGAGAATGAGTAGATTGTGTGCCTACCCGTGTTAGGTCTGAAATTATTGTATCCGAGATGACAACTATTGAAGACATGAAAGACCAAAAGTGCAAAGTCAACAAAGTCAATAATTAGGAAGGTTTAATATAAGGAAACGTTGCTTTATTGTAAATAAGGCAAGTGTATAATGGTGTATCTCATAGTTTCCTTATTACGATAATTGTTCTACATATAAATAGAGGGTTAGGGTCATTATTTAGGTGTGTGCGAGATTATTTATTAAGAAGAGATTAGAGTGAATATTAGTCGATTACTAGAAAGCCTAAATACTGTCAAATCATATTGTAACCGTACTAGTGAGATATCCGACTGCGAAAATTCCTCAATCACTTTGTTCTTATTGCTTTAATCGATATAATCATTGTGCTTGCATATACTGGGATCTACAAGTGTATCAGAGCCTAAGATCAAGAGTTTTTAAAAAAATTCTGAGCAAACCACGAAACAGAAGGTATTTTCTTCGATTTATGTAAATTCTGCTGTTCATTGATTTTTTGTCGAGTTCCACTGTTTCATGTTTTACCCGATAAAACTTCATACTGAATATTGTCGACTACCTCATATCTGCTCAATTAAATTTTCTCGATCATTATATAAGTTTCTGTGTGTTCTTATCGATTGAGTTTATTTGTGTTTTTCTCGATTTAAAGTTTATTCTGCTTGTTGAATTTTTCTCGAATCTATCTTGTGTTGATTAATTTTTTATCGATTCAACTGTTTAAATCTTTTTTTTTTTATCTGTTAGGTCTGAAAATATTGTATCCAAGATGACAACTATTGAATACATGAAGGACCAAAAGCGTAAAGTCAACAAAGTCATAAATATGGAAATGTTTAACAATTAGAGTTAGGATTGAATTAGAATTGTGTTAAATAAGGAAAAGATAATTATCTTGTAATTATGGCAATTATATAATGCCTCAAACTCTTATAGTTTCCTTATCTCATTATAACTCTTAACAATATAAATAGAGGGTTAGGGCTAGCATTAGATATAGAACAAGTCGATTCATATTAACTTAGAGAGAGAGCTGAAACCGTGAATCTGATTGTAATCGATACACATACGTTCAAGAGATATATGACTACGTAAGTTATTTAACATCTTTATTGTCATATTACCTTTGCTATTAACATCTACTTGTCATTGTGCTTGTTTATCTGGGATCTACATTATCGAATCCTATATAAAATATTTAAATATGTTTAATTAAAATTACTTTAGTTTATTTTCTTTACTTTTGAGCTTCTTTACATAAGAAAACTCAGGAACTTGTGACTCCTGCAACTTTTCTTACTAAAGATTTCCTTAGTAAAATCATAAACTCTCGTAATCTTGATATTTTTTGTAATTGAACGAATAAGAAACTCGAAAACCCAGACAATCTTGTCCATAAAAAGACTAGTTATTTTTAGTCAAGAACCCTGTGTTTTTGTTTTCTGGTTTTTCAGTAATAGAAAACTCAGAATTAAAGTATTTGATTTTTAGTCGAGTCCTATTGAATCGAGAAGAAGTTTGATCGAGTGGTCAGTATTCGATAAATTTATTAATTGAAATCTTTATCTGATCGAGTTATATAAAGTTATTATCGAGCCAATTTCATTCGACAATAATTTTTATCGAACCTCTCTCACTCGATAATACTTTATATCGAGCCAAGTTCATTCAACAAAACATTTATTATCGAGCCTCGTTCACTCGATAACAATTTATATCGAGCCTAATTCATTCGACAACATTTTTTTTGAGCCTCTTTCACTCGATAACAATTTATATCGAGTCTCTCACACCCGCCAAAAGTCCTTATCTTTCAGACCCATATCGATAATTTTATTGTCGATCCTTTGTCTATCGATAAAAACCTACTGTTTCACGAGGCTACTCAGAAATTTTTAAAAACTCATCGATCGAGGTCAACTAGTAAGTACAATGACTACCCGTGAAGCCATGGAAATTGGTTCAGACACAAAACTACACGAGGTAAGTCTTTTAGACTATGATCAATTTATGAACCAAATGAAAGACATGATGATAAAATTGCAAGAACTTCAATCTAAATTGAAAACCGAGAAACTCTTGGTTTCCAACTTAGAAGCACGCTTAGAAAATAATCATAATCAATAGCTTCTTATGCAAACCGAACTTGTCAATTCTCAAAGTATAGCGCACAATCTCGAAACGGAGAAAATGGTTTTAAAAGAAGAAAATGATCTTTTAAGACAACAAATATCTAATCTCACACTTCGACTTCACACATCTAGGAGTGAGACTGCCGAATTTTCATCAAAGTTTGACTTTGTCAGTTTTCAAAGACAAGATCTATTATATAAACTCAAAGATTTGGAACTAAAGCTGTACAAACTTGGTCAAACTAAGCACACAATTCATTTAAACGCTCCACAAGATTTATGTTCTAAAGCTGGATTAGGATTTGATAATCCAAAACATTTAGAAAAAGCCATCTACAATACTCCGACTATCTATAAATTTGAATATCTGAACCTCGGTCCGGATTACAAAATTCAGTTTATGAAGTCGGATTCCAACGTCGAAGAAAGGGGAGATTTGAATAGGAAAAACAAATATTTTCATCAAGTTCCTTTCTGTTACCCTCATATAGTAGAAAAGGAATCTTCAGAAGCAACTCTTCCAAATGATTATTTTCCTTCTTATACTGACGAAGAACTTCAAACTAAAATTCCTGAAAATAAACCCTACATTTCCACTTTATTCTTAGAAAAGAAAATTATTCAACTTGAAAAAGTGTTGGAACATGGACGTTCTTCGTCAGAACAGGAAAAAGAGGCATTTATTTTAAAAATTCAGAAATTGGAAAACGAGGCTTTACATTTAAACAACAATCACGAAAATGATTCTATTTCCAATATTTCTTCGTGTAAAGCTTTCGTTAGCAATTACTTAGATGATTGCGAGGAATTGTTTAAAGTAGATCCAAACTATATTCCTCCTAAACAAAAATGTTCCCATTCTTCCGACCAAATTGATGATGACTTAGACTTTCTTGAGGAAATGCCTCGTTTTGACGAGTACGCTGATTCCTCATCAGTCCTTAAATCCACGGAACAGTTAGATGACATAAATGCCGATTTTGACTTCAATCCTACACTTCCAAATCATACAGAGTTTTTGGACAAAGGCAAAAAGCCAATCGAATCAGTTTTACTTCCAACGGATCCGAATGAGTGTTCCACAAGTCAAATGCATTACACTCATTCTAACCAAAAGGATCAAACTCACTTTTCCAAACCCATCAATTCTCATTATGTGAAAAATGCTAAACGTGGTTCAACTTTTCCAACTTTAAAGCAAGTTTGGGTCGAAAAAGGCAAAAGTGCTCCGAAGTCATCATCTCGCAAAAACGACAACTCTTATTATTCAAAATTTCCTAATGTTAAAAGAACCAATCGAAATTTTCAATTTCCCTGCACGATTCGTTCTGTTAAACATTTAATTCATTTTTCTCGGAATAAAATTTGTTGCTCGAATTGTGGTGTCAATGACTTTATGCAATTAAATTCTTTCTCTTATGATTATGGTTGTTTTCCTAACATGCATTCTTCTTACAACTCTCATTATGTCAATCAAAGGTTTGATCATAAATGGTATGGTACATACAGTATCCCCACTTCCCCATTTGTTGCATCAAAAGCTAACCTCCGAGGACCCAACAAAGCTTGGGTACCAAAATCTTTTTAATCTGTTTTGTAGGTATGTCATGTGTGTGCTAAATTCCAAATATTCACATCACATGAAAATCTTTCCAAAGGTTATGCTACAATTTGAGGGGAAGTACCACATTCTTACAATTTTTTATTTATTGTTTAGCTTCATAGTATCTCAGCTATGGACCTGCTCTTAACCCGTTTTACATTGCATTATGACTTCTGAATACATTACTTCAGAACTCGGACTTTAATGTTTTAACTCTTTGTGTGTTAGGAATTAGAAGTTTCTATGGTCAATCCAAAGCCGGAAGGACCTACCCATGAAACACATTCCTAGGTTAGATATCCTGAAATGGAATGATTAAAATAAAATTGAGTGCTTGTGAGATAAAAGAAAAATGTGAGGGTGTGACAAGACTTCAAAGAAAATTGGTCTTCACCAAATCTAAACAGTTATCCGGGTAGCCACACAATCTATTCATTCTCGATTCCTTGGAGATGAATATTGAACTAGACATGGAACCAATGTCGATAACTTGTGTCACCCTACCCAACTACTCAAGTATCTCACAAAAGATATTTGTTTCATATATCACGGAGAATGAGCATATCTGCTATCTTTTCTTCAATCGGAATATTAAGATATTGAAAAAGGAAGACACACTTCCGGTCTCCGAACTTCACATTCAATGCACATTGAGTCTGTGAAATATATTTTCACATTTTGAGCCTTAAAATTAGCATTTAATGCATAAATTCTTTCTACACATTGCACGAGTCTTTGTGATTCACATTGCATATCTTCGTGTTTATGACGTAACAGTTTGAGAAGTTAGTTTTATAACTTATTTCTATGATAACTGGAAGTCCTATCAGTGCCAATCCGCTGCCAACACTGAATATAGGCCACTCAATTAAATTTAATTTTTGATTAAGTGATAATAGTTGCTATTTGTGCTTCTATGTTATACTTTTTACCCATTTTTTCACATCCACTTATTGTCTTTGATCGTTCATAATGCTTCGGATTCTCCTTATCATTCTGAGGGGGAGAAAAAGTATCAAAGACAAATGCCCATTATGAGGGAGAAAAGGTATATCAAAGACCCGACAAAACAAAAATTTCTTAGCCCGACAACATGTTTTATCGGCTCAGCTTGACCCGACAATCGGCTCAGCTTGGCCCGACATAAATTTCAAACGTTTGAAGATGAAGATGAAGACTTGTCAACTTCCTTTGAACCGACATATTAATTTCTTGGCCCGACAACATGTTTTATCGGCTCAGCTTGACCCGACAATCGGCTCAGCTTGGCCCGACATAAATTTCAAATGTTTGAAGATGAAGATGAAGACTTGTCAACTTCCTTTGAACCGACATATTTTCTTGTCGCATCCCAAAGAGCCGACATCTATACCTAAGTGTTTATGTCGACTCATGTTCAACAAGTTCAAGTCATCATAAGACAAGATCAAAGTTATCGCATCTGCCTAACCTGACAACCTCAATGCCTAACCCGACCATATCAAGATATCACAACCATCTTTTGCCTCTTTCATCAAAAGAAAAATTTTCATCAAACAACATCAAGATACCCTGCAACATCACGGCTCCTTCAACTTTCTTTTCGTGAACTTTATGCTAAAGTTAAGGGGGATCTACGAAGCTTATCAAGTGATCATATTCGTAGGGGAGAAAAAGATTGAAAAGAAAGATTTGTTGACAAAAGTTTCATGATCTTCAAAAGAAGAGTGCTGATTTGTTGAATTGTAATCTCAAATACAAAGGGGGAGATTGTTAGGTCTGAAATTATTGTATCCGAGATGACAACTATTGAAGACATGAAGGACCAAAAGTGCAAAGTCAACAAAGTCAATAATTAGGAAGGTTTAATATAAGGAAACGTTGCTTTATTGTAAATAAGGCAAGTGTATAATGTCGTATCTCATAGTTTCCTTATTACGATAAATGTTCTACATATAAATAGAGGGTTAGGGTCATTCTTTAGGTGTGCGCGAGATTATTTATTAAGAAGAGATTAGAGTGAATATTAGTCGATTACTAGAAAGCCTAAATACTGTCAAATCATATTGTAACCTATAAGTGAGATATCCGACTGCGAAAATTCCATAATCACTTTGTTCTTATTGCTTTAATCGATATAATCATTGTGCTTGCGTATACTCGGATTTACAACCCGGATAACTGTTTAGGTTTGGTAAAGAACAAATATTTTCTTTTAAGTCTTGTCACACTCTCACATTTTTCTTTTATCTCACAAGCACTCAATTTTATTTTAATCATACCCTTTCAAGATATCTAATCTAGGGATGTTTTTCATGGGTAGGTCCTTCCCGCTTTGAATTGACCATTGAAACTTTTAATTCCTAACACATAAAAGAGTTGAGACATTGTAGTCCGAGTTCTGAACTAATGTATTCAGAAGTCAGTGTTAAGAACAGGTTCATAGCTGATGTACTATCAAACTAATCAATAAAGTAAGTAAAATATGGTACTCCCCCTTAAAAGCAGCATAACCTTTTGAATGATCATGTCATGTGATGTGAATATTCTAAATCAGAACACACATGACATTCCTGCAAAATAGATTAAAAAGATTTTGGTACCCAAACTTTGTTGGGTCTTTGGAGGTTGGCTTTAGAAACAATAAATGGGGAATTGGGGATACTATAAGTACCATACCATTTATGAACGAATCTTTGATTGACAAAATCATTTGTTCCGTAAGTAGAACAACAAAGATTTGTGGCGCTTAGACCGATTAGCTAATTCATAGACTTAACAGAATAAGGCAAATCAGACTTGGAAACAAATGATTTTGCATCAACTACAGGAGATGGATGTGGCATGTTTTCAACACTATCATCTGTAGTTGACTTCTCTTTCCATATCATTTTAAACTTATTAAAATTCCTGGATTTAGCAACAAAATCATTGTGAGATAAATTAGAATAATGAGTCCGAGAAGTTGAAGAACTATATGATCTGGAACTGTTAGAATAATTGTTTGTTTTGACACTTGAAGACGAGTTATTCTTACAGACATTTATTGTAGAAAGAGAATTCATCTTAAAAATTGAACTTGAAGCAGTTGTAAAACCTTCAAGTTTTCTATTTTTTCACAATAGATGATGTCTTTCTTCCATAATCACATCAAATTTTGTTTAAGATTCAGATCTCATTTTTCGTTCATTCACAAGATTTGTTTCTAAAACAAATAATTTGTTTGAAAGTTTGCCAAGTTTCTCTTCAAAAACTTGTTTATCTTTTTCAAAATCTTTTTCCAAATTTTTGCTTTTAGCAACAATCAATATACTTTTCTTGATTAAATTTGAGTTATCAGTCTCAAACACATTTCTTTCGTCTTTTAAAGGTTTCTCAAGTTCAGAAAGTTGTTTTGAAGACTCCAAACCTTTTCTTTCGGAAGATTTTCGCTCTAAAATTACAACTTGCTCAAAATCTGACACTTGTTTTGAGAGTTTTCTAATTTTGCTTTCAAAAGTTTTTCGCTCAGTTTCAAACTTGTGTTTGTCATCAGAGATTAATTTTCTTTCTTTCTCAAGTTCTATTTCTAAATCGGATATTTTGTTTTTAGAATTAAATTTCAAATCCGACTTGGAAATATGTTGTTTCAAATCTTGATTTTCCTTCTCTAAAATTGCATATTTCCCCTTTAAATTAGTGAGTTGAATATCTGTCTCTCTCCAACTCATATAGTATTGATATTCATAGGAGTGTGGGTTGAGTTCCAATGGGTTGGAAGTCATTTTGATTTAAGCCTTTAAACTTAAACGTACAAAAAAGATAGTTCTTAAAAAATTTGTACGCACTAGTTACCTGATGAAGTGATCGTCGATCGGTGAGTTTTGAAAATTTCCTAAGATTTCTTTGAAAGTGGGTAAATTTATCTCGAATGAACAAGGACTCGAGATTTAATGATGTCGAGTCAAAAGAGCTCGAGAAGAATTTATGTCGAATCACAGGGGCTCGAGAAGAAAACAATGTCGACACAAGATGACTCGACAAGAATTTATGTCGGGTCAGAGAGGTGCAATAAGTACTTGAATGTGACCTGAGAAGAGATTAGAACAGAGGAATCGAGTTCTTAATTTTTCTTTAATCGATAAACGAGAAAGCAAGAACGAAGGATTCTTGACTAAAAAGATCTAGAGTAACACAAGTTATCTAGTCTTTTTATGGACAAGAAGGGCTAAGTTCTCGGGTTTCCAATTCTATCAATTAAGAAGAAAGCAAAAATTACTAAGATTTATGATGTTTAGTTGAGAATTCTTTAACCAGAAAAGCTGCAGGAGTCACTAGTTCCTGAGTTTTCTATTGTTAAAGAAAAGCAAAAGTACCCAAAATAAACGAAAGTAAAGAGTTTTTGGAAAAATTTGGGATTCGATA
Source organism: Silybum marianum (assembly GCA_036898165.1). Classification (NCBI taxonomy): domain Eukaryota; kingdom Viridiplantae; phylum Streptophyta; class Magnoliopsida; order Asterales; family Asteraceae; genus Silybum; species Silybum marianum. The sequence goes on along the minus strand of CM072537.1, from coordinate 15,126,419 downwards.
AAAAAATTACTATTCACCCGACAAGAATCACTATTCACCCGGAAAAACACTATTCGACCGACAAGCACTATTCACCCGACAAAACACAATTCACCCGACAAGCACTATTCACCCGACAAAACACTATTCACCCGAGAACTTTGAGATTTGTTTTTTCAAAAATTGTCCAAATTTAATGAACTTTTAGTATGTTTTTCGCAAAACAAATACAAACAACGTTAAAGCTTGGAGTTTTGGCAAAATACATCAAAATCGATGGGATACGGAGTGAAACAATAACAGTTTTCGGTGAAGAAAAATCTTGTAAAAAAAAATCGAAACTTTTTGACAAAGTCGATTTAATCACAAAAAATCACACATATATAAATCAAGATCAAGATCGAATATAAACAATCACGTAAATTGAAAAAAAATACGTTAAATCTCTAAAATCGCAAAGCAAACCGTGTGTACCTTTTTCTTCAAGAAATCTTTATGAATTAATCCAAACTCTGATCGTTCGGCTTTGATACCAATTGTGGATCCCAGATTTATATCAAGTATCAATATAATATAGTAAACACACGAAGAACATGATGAATATGAATAACAAAATAACATATGCCGAATATCTCACTTGTGTATTTGATTACAATGTAGGCTCACAATAATAACGATACTCTCTCTATGTTATAACTCTCTAATGCATACCCTAACCCTCTATTTATATGAATAGAAAAATACACAATAAGGAAACAAAGAGATAAGGCAATATTCACTTGCCTTATTTACAAAGTGATCTTACCTTGTAATTAATTATTCCTAATAATTAACTTTCCATATTGATGACTTTGCACTTTAGCCCTTCACGTCTTCAATATTTGTGATCTCGGATATAATATTTTCAGACCTAACAAAAAGATTGTGGGAAAGTTCGCTTTGGCAATGATCATTTTTCTCCTATGTAATCAAGGACAACATCACAATCAAGAAGATATATTATGTGAAAGGATTGGGACACAACCTATTTAGTATCCGGCAGTTTTGCGACAAAGATTTAGAAGTTAATTTCAAGGCTAAGAGATGATGTGTTCGAAAAGAAGATGGTACTAAATTACTAGCCGGTACTCAAAACTTCAATCTCTACTCAATCGATTTGTCCGATCTGAAGTCTGAAAAAGCAATATGTTTACTGCCTAAAGCCTCTATGCAACAGAATTGGTTATGGCATAGATGACTCTCCCATCTGAACATTAAAAATATCAATGAACTCGTAAAGGGAGGGTTGGTATCGGGCTTACCTGATTTAAAGTTTGAAAAAGAACATCTGTGTGCTACGTGTGAGATGGGCAAAATGATGAAAGTCGGTCATAAGTCAAAGGTTGAGTTTAATACCGAGCGTCCACTTCAAGTTCTACATATGGATCCATGTGGACCGATGCGTGTTCAAACCATCAATGGTAGGAAATATGTTATTTTCATTGTTGATGACTATTCCCGGTACACATGGATAAAGTTTTTGCGATCAAAGGATGAATCCCCGGAAATTATCATAGACTTCATCAAGGGTATTCAAAACAACTTGCAGCTGTCAGTTCAAACTCTCAAAACTGATAATGACACGAAATTCAAGAATAAAAAGCTGGGAGATTTTCTGACTTCGATTGGGATTACTCGGACATTTTTCGCAGCTCGAACTCCTCAACAGAATGGAGTGGTAGAAAGACGTAACCGAATGTTAATCGAAACAGCACGAACGATGCAGGTTCAGTCAAAACAGTCTTTCTTTCTGTGGGCCAATGCTATTGCCACTACATGTTTCACATAAAATCGCTCCATCATTAATAAGCGGTTTGGCAAAACTCCATATGAACTACTTATTAAACGCATTCCTAACCTTAATTTTCTACATATTTTTCGATGTCGTTGCTTTATTATGAATGACAGGGAAGGTCGTGGAAAATTAGACTCTAAGGCTGATAATGTTTTCTTCATTGGTTATTCTCCCACATCAGCAGCATACCGTGTTTACAACAAAAGGACAAGAGTAGTCAATGAGAGCGTAAATGTAACATTTGATGAGAAAGCTGAATGGGTTTCTGATCAACACTGTTCAGAAACAGTACTGACTCGTGTTCGAGCTTCAAAGCATATCCGTCCAAATCCATCAAACATTATTGTTAATCTGAATCACGCATCTACATCGACTTCCCATATTTCAGATTTGGATATGTTATTTGAACATTTTTATGATGATCTATATAACTCTAATCATGTTTTGTCTTTTGTGTCTTGCAGCTCAAATGTTGTTCAACCAAGAGAATTAGTCTCAATTTCGAGTCTGCCTAGTTTATCAACTACTTCTTCAGACACCGTTCCAATAACCCGGTCTGAAGCTATACTAACAAATCCAACTTCTGAAGTTGTTCCTTTAACTCCTATACATACACATATTCCAACTGATAGTGCAGATTCTGTTACATCTAGACAATCAGAGGACCCTATATCTACTATTCCTATTGTAGTTACACAAAACAGAATTCAAACAGATGAGGCCTCTGCATCAGTGTCTACACCACCAGTTGCTCAAGAAGACAACCCCATAGTCTCCCCGACTAACTTTGTTGACCCCGGAAATGCTCAATTGATCCACAATCTATTGCCTCATTCAACTAAGTGGACAAATGCACATCCGATTCACCAGATAATTGGAGATCCATTCAAGCAGATTCAGACCAGATCTGCTATGGTGAATGAGTGCATGTTTGCATCATTTTTTTAGTAAAGTTGAGACAACCAAAGTATCAGAAACATTAGCTGATCCAGACTGAATTTTAGCAATGCAAGAAAGCTTAATCAGTTCAAAGCTCTGAAGGTTTGGCATCTAGTTCCTCGTCCAAAGGAAAATTCCATCATTGTTACGAAATGGATATTTAAGAATAAAAAAGACGAAGTTGGAATCATTGTACGAAACAAAGCAAGACTGGTTGCAAAAGGATATCGGCATCAAAATAGTATTGATTATGACGAGATATATGCATCGGTGGCTCGGATAGAAGCTATTCGTATGACTTTAGCCTACGCAACTCACAAGAACTTCCAAGTATTTCAAATGGATGTGAAAACTGCATTTTTATACGGTGTATTGAAAGAAGAAGTTTTCGTGTCTCAACTGGAGGGTTTTGTCGATCCCGAACATCCAAATCATATATATATATATATAGCTATACTCGACAAGGCTTTCTACGGTCTAAAACAAGCCCTCGAGCATGGTACGACCATGTCACTGATTTCATAATCAAGTCCATATTTACAAGAGGTACAAGCGATCATACTTTCTTTATCAAACGAGAAGGTGAGCATATTATTCTTATACGGATACATGTAGATGATATTATTTTTGGTTCGACAAATCCAAAATTTTCTAAGAATTTTGCAGGCTTGATGACAACAAAATTTAGCATGACTATGATGGGGGGAAATGAGATTTTTCCTCGGATTACAAGTGAAACAACTTTCCACCGGGATTTTTATAAATCAATCAAAGTATATTTTAGACTTATTGAAGAAATTCAATATGGATAAATGTACTTCTATTGATACCCCGATGGCAACAAGTTCTAAGATTGTAGTTGATCCGACTGGAAAAACTGTAGATCCGACGAACTATCGAGCTATGATTGGTTCTTTAATCTATTTAACTTGTAGTCGGACGGATATAATGTTTGTTACATGTGTTTGTGCAAGATACCAGGCTATGCCTAAGGAATCTCATCTTTCTATTGTAAAACGCATTCTTAGATATCCAAAAGGTACACCTGGTCGTGGTCTTTGGAACCCTAAAGGGTGTTTGGTTCGCAGAATGTTTTTGGATGGAATGGAATCTATCAAAGGAATTTGACTTTGAAGGAATTGGAATGGAATGTTATCAGGTTTGACCTCTTGTTTGGTTGACAGGCAATAAGTTTAAGTTTTAGTTTGGGACCTTTTGGTTTGTAATTGCTACTTTCAGAGCAATATTATGTTTTACCGCTATTCTAGAATCGGGGTCGTTACAAGTGGTATCAGAGCTCATAGTTTAAGAGATTTAGGTGTTCAAGGAGCATCTAGACTTAAACTGAGGAGTGAGAGGGGAACTGAGATTTAAGTAGAATGGTTAGAGTGTGGTTTAACTAGTGAGAGTAATGATAAGGTATAAAGGACTAACGTGTAAGGTAAATTCAGAATCACATCTGGCCAATGTCATTTTGAATTTACAGGTACATGAAGGTGCTTGCATACCTTGTTATGATCTGATTGGTTGTTGTTTAGTGGTTCGTATAATTTCATAAATGTAAAGATTGGTCTTATTGGGCAGTGAGGATCGTATCTGTGATGTTTGAAGGAGAAAATTCTTTTGTTGGAGTTGTACCAACATATAAAGTGAAAATTGGGATTTTTGCTAACACTCGTGATCGAGGAAATGGAAGAGTAGTGAACTCGATGGAACTGCGGTGTCATTTAGGGCCCATGGGTTAAGAACTTAGTGTTGATAAAAGGTCGAGAGGGTAAAAAGTTGAATTTTCTAGCGTATGTGAGTATGCTTGATTGCTATTGTTGAGGCAACCGTTGGAGGTGGTAGTCTGAATAAAGACTAGTGGACAAAGACTGATCAAGAATTTTGATGTGTTATATGGGGATGTATAGAGAATAGTTGTTTGGACCTTCAAGATGAAGTTCGTCCGAAAGAGTTGGTGATTCTTCAAGATAGGATTCTTGAGAGCTGAACGAGAATGATATTGTCTAAGTGTGTATTGCTGAGTATTGGGTAAATTCCCAATTCTAGACTTGATCACATCAATCGGGTGTTATAGATTAGACAAGTGTGTTTGGATTTTGAAAGCTTCCGTGGGAAGCGGATAGTATTAATGAATCCCTTGACTCATAGTCATCGGTGTTTGGGACAAGTGTTGAAAGGATAGAGTTGCTTATACGAAAATGAAGGCAAATTGTGGAATAAATGAAGGGATCAATGGATGACCTAAGAAAGCCGAAGTGGCTGAAATTAGGTACTTGATAAACAGTGATGAGATGGACATGGTGTGGTCCGAGAAATTGAGTATGTGGAGAAAGTTTGTTTAAGGAATTTGCTACGAGTATAGAAGACTCGTTCTTCGACCAATGAACGTAAGCGATTGAGAAGTTGTTGCCAAGTTGGGAGGCAGTTGGAGTTAGTTGCCATAAATTCTAAGACGATTTGCACACATTACGTTGTTTATGTTTTAAAGGGGGTTATGAGTTGGTGTGAGTGTGTTGAGTTATCATCACCATACTCGTGATGTTGTAGTATGGCAATGGTTGGAACAAGAAATTCTTGATACTTCGGTGTAGTAAAAACGTGAGATCGTTAGTAATCCAAATAAAGAAACGAGTTCATTGCAAGCATTATATTTATTGTTGGCATCAGTTTGGATTGATAGATCCGAGTTATATACTTGGTCACGTGGCGTGAGCAAGCATGCTCGCGGGTGTCGGCATGCTTGATGTTATGAACTCCTAGGTATTTTGTGTTTAGCTTTTCCTTTGGAAGGATGATGAGTAAAAGGAAAGAGAGGTTGTCAGAATATGTGGGTTGGTCAATTGAGGTTGATTATTGATCGTGACATGCTAGTATGTGGATGGTTGGTGCATGATAGTAATTCAAGGAGGTAAAGTAAGTATTGATTGATGTGGTAGGAATTTAAATTCTTGTCTCGATGAGGTTGATGAGATGGTTGGCAACGAATGTTGATATTCGAAATATCTTAATCCAAAGTGTAGTAAAAAGGTAATGGTATGATTTTTGAGGAAGTACTACCTGTAAGGGAGTAAAAGAGAATTATGAACTGGAGTGTTCATAGAGTGTTAAGGTAGACATGTAGTTGGGTTATGAGGTGAAGAGGTCGTACCTTATTATCAAGGGTGGATTGTGAATAGTGGTTAATCGTTGTGGTGCGACTAAGTTATAAGTTTGGGAATTAACTGTAATGTGGTTAATTGGTGGTGAATGGATTACAACGTGATTGATAGTGTGAGCAAGAGGCATTCTTGGTTTTAAGCTAATCTTCAAGTGCGATTGTTATGAAGACTAGAGGTCGTTAATTTGGATTGGTGGCTTAATATGAGAATAAAGTAACCACCATGAGAGGGAGTGGGTGTACGTGGGACTAATGGTCCGGGTAAGAGGGTGTTCCTCTTTGATCTAGTTGAACGTGTATATGATAGTTGGCAATGGACTAGAGTGGAATGCTGGTTGCCTTGGTGTTATGGCGCGAGATGATGTAAAGTGTGTGTTTAGTTAGTGGATTGGCATGTGTGTAGCCGATGAGTGCAGTCACAAGGGTGCGTGACTAGAGATAGATGGATGTCGCTTAACGTTACCCGAGAGGAAATGAAGTCTTTTACGACTATAATGTGTGACGTTATACGAAAATCCAAAAAGTCATGGAGTAAATTATGTATTTTTATTTATTATGTAAGTAAACTATAAATTTGGTTGGATTTATCGAAAATAACACTTATATATATATAGTTTTCTCTTTCTACTTTTTCTTTCTTTAACGTCAACCAAATTTGTAGTTACTCATGTAATAAATGAAAATTTAAGTATATAATGTATCTGTTAAATATCTAATTTACTCCATAATGTTTTGGATCTTCAAGCAGGAGGGCACATGAGTTGACACCTTATTTTTTAATGAAAAATGAAGCAAAATGAAAATGGCATCAATGAAAATCAAACCATAGAGACGAAAATCATAATTTACTCCTCAAACTGTTAATTATTTTTATTCTCATAATTGTTTTGTCTCATATTAATAATTAACATACTTAAACTAGTTAAATTATAATCATATAAACATAATTTAGTTAATATGATTATGAAATATATAAGCATTTAATTGATAGATCTCTTTCGTAGAAATTATAATTTTAAAAGAGACACTACATATTTATATATATTTTTGAAGCAAAATACTTATATAGTTGCATGTTGGATTGCCGTTTACTCTATTTTTAGTATAGTTTCTTGGTAACTAAGGTGTTCATGCGCGCACGGTTCACCCTATTACAATTACTAGGAAAATCCAAACCACATAAGGTGGATATCCATCTATCCAAACAAATACTTAACTGTAGGTTGAAACCAACCGCACCAAACGGAATCAAATTAAGTTAGTTACTTGCGGTTTAATTCATGGTTATCGAAGTTTTAAAAAAAATATCATTACAACATAAAAATGGTGTCGAATCTAAGTTTTAAAACAATTACAAAACAAATTAAATAAAAAAAATTCAAAAACAATAGATTAAATAAGATGACTTTTCATGACTTCTTACCAAATAATTTAAACATCCATAGTAATATTTAACACAAAAAGGTAAAAAGCTTTTACTCATTTAATTTTGAATTAATAAGTAAATAAATAATTATATAAATACAATATATCCGGTTCAGTCTGGATACTCGCATGTATACTTATCATTAAAAATCAAAATTGACCTGTGAATACTGGTTTTTTCGGTTTTTGTTTTTTTTTTATTCTCAGATATTCCAGTTATCGGTTTTTTCTGTTTCAAATCAACAATTTAATACGGGTTATCAGGTTTTCGATTTTTTGAACACCCCTATTGCTAATTTATCATCCCAATTAGCAAATATGTCTTTTCAAGAATATGATGGCAATGATTGCTTCGTCTTTTCAAAAATGGACCAATGCCTTGCTTTGAACAACTTCGTGAATGTCGTTTAAAATATCCACAAAGCGACGGGTGCAATGAATGGTTAAACCAAAGTTATGGGCAAATTCAGTATTATGAACGTGCGTTTTATCTTTTTAGCAATTGTAATTATTCATGTTTTTGGATTTTAGTATAGTGCTAATTTCTTGATCGTAAACCCTCTTATGAATAAATTCAAGGATTTCAACTTAAATATTGAATTTGATTAGTGAGCTCCATTTATAGAAGATGAGATATTTGACTAGGGTGGTATATATAATTGTTTTGTGGGATCTCATGCAACTACTAAATTGTTTTATTGTTACGAAGAAAATATCATCACTATTGTATTTCTTTGTGTTACAACACAAAGAAATATGTGTGTATATATATAGAGAGGAAAGTTCAAATGTGAACTCATTTCTGGTTGTGAATGTGAGTACGAATCTCAGCCACTTATCCGGTCAATAAAGGCGGCTTTGACTTGGTTCCCCTCCTTTAATAATCTCCACCCTCCCATGAATCGCGTCAATCCTCCGTGATCGCGTCCACCATAACCGAAGATGTGTGGCTGAGATTTGTCCTCACGTTTACAGCCAAAATTGAGTTTACGTTTGAGCCTAACCCTATATATATATATATATAGAGAGAGAGAGAGAGAGAGGAAGGTTCAAATGAGAGTTTTGCATTTTTAAAGGAACAAATGGACACTTGTGGATCACAATTTGTTCCTTTGTTTCTTTAAGGAGGGGTGGTTCTCATTTGATCCCTCCCCTATATATATATATATATATATATATATATATATATATATGCAGGGGCGGAACATGACCGTTATAGCCTAGGGGGTCGAAATGTAATATTGTAAAAAATTCATATATTTAAATGGCATAACTTTTTTTGCTATGATCTATTATTAAAATTTAGAAAAAACGGATTGGCTAATGTAAGAATAAAATTTAGAACTTTTAAACTGTTAACCAAAAATATAGTAATATACACTACAACAAAAGCAGGCTTATAGGACGTCAAAAAAATTTGGTTTTATAAACTAAATCTTATTAAATAGTCTATTAAGACGCTTAAAATTGGTGATATAAAGCTATTTTTTGGGTCCTATAAACCAAGTCTTATGAAATATTCTATTAAATCGTCTAGGAATTGATGATATTCTATAAACTCAATTTGTTTTTTATGTTTTTTGGACTATTATAAATTAATATAAAAATTTAAATTAGGAATAAATACTATATACTAATTTAAACATTAGTTCTATATATTAGTTTTTTTTTAAGTATTTGCTGTATATTAGGTAAAAGTTAATTTTTAATTGTATTAATAATATAATATATATAGTAGTATAACATTTACATACAATTAATATTTACTAATTTAATATATAGGGTGGGAAGAGAAAAAACACTGCAGAGTGTGAGATTCCATCTCTGGACCTTGGTGTAAGGGCCGCAAGGTGATAACCACTCTAGCTACACAATTACATGTGTACTTATATCTTATTATATGCTAATTATGTAAAAAAGCGGGATAGTCATGGCCCCCCTAGACCACCATTGCTTTCTGTCTTTGTATATATGTTTCGTGTTTATTTTATAATATAGATCTTTTTTATGTTTACTTTTTGTTTCATAACTTGTAAAAAAGTTTCACATGTGAAAAAAGTAAATGCATAATCAATACCATACACTTCACATTAAATGAAATAAAAATTATGCGATATATATGACATATGATGTACCATTCTCATGGTTTGTAATATTTTTATGGTTGTCATTTATTTTGATTAGTAATATATATTATAATTTATTTAACAAAAAATTTTACAAACAACTTATTGAATTTAGGTATCATTTATTAAAATAAAATCCTAAAAATATTTCCGTTGGTTGATTTTTGTGGATTTGGTTTTCACATATATTGTTTCATAAAACAATATCACATGAAACTGGTTTTACGCTTCAAATATTGTGCATGCTTGGAAATAATCGAAATATTTATGGGCAATAACCATTATTCATTCATATAGAGATATTTATGAAATATGATAAGTTTATTTATTATGATCATGAGTATAGATCAGGAAACAAAAATCGATATACTTATGGAACCAGGTGTTTATTATACTCACTACTAAAAGGAAGAGTTTGCATGACCTACGGACTTTTTCTTGAGAATTCCATCGCTAAAGGGTGATTCGTCACAAAATTCGATCAGTACGTAAAATATTGGTCGGTAATTCAAATTAATGACAGATTACCAAGGGATTCTTAAAACTGGGTGATACGTTGATATTTTCTGGTAAAACATTGGATTCTACCGAATCATTGATTTTTTTTTGGTGATCCGTCTGTAATTACTAACGAAAATTTCGGTAGGTGATTTTGATGGGTAAAATATATTTATTTTGTTGTGACTAAATAGACTAGTAAGATTAGTTTTATACGGTTTGTATTTTGAAGTCATACGAGGCGACCCACGTTTTTGGTAGGATCCACAATACCAATTTGATGATGTTAGATGACGGGACTTGACTATTTATGTTATGTTGTGACTATAAGTAGTACACACCTAAATGTCAACATCGTCGCGAATTTAAAATACTTGAAGGTTATGGTGTGTTTAATTTATTTGTGGCTATAAATACATTGGATCTTAGTACAAAACTGAATCAATATCTCTATTTCTCTACCAACTTATCTTTCTGGTTATGGAGGTGAACAACCGTAATACCCAAAAAGACTACCAGGCATCCTCAGCCTCATTGAAAGAGGATTTTATGCCAAATGACTTAAACAATAAGGTCTTTTTTCTGTACTATTCACTTTGGATCATGCAACTATTAATTCACTTTTTTTTTTATATTCCTTCAATTCTCATATAAAGCACTCGGTGAATTGCAGAAAGAATTGTCCATCAAACAGTCAAAACTTTTAGAGGAAGTTAGGAATCTTCTTAAAGAAGATCATTTCCAAACTTTGGACATGATTGATTGTCTCCAAAAGCTTTGCATCGGTCATCACTTTCGAGAGGAGATTGACTCTATCTTGAAGATGCTTTACACTAGAATTTCCAACGGCAGTGTCCATAAGCATGATGATCAAAGTCTATTTGAGGTTTCTCGCTATTTTCGAATCCTTCGACAAGAAGGGTACTATGTTCCTGCTGGTTAGTACAGTTTCTTGTAGTACTTTTGATTCAGAAAATGTCAATTATACTAAATGATTAAGATTATTTTGGTAAATAATTGTGTTCATGCAATTCAGATGTTTTTTCATTCGTCAAGCAAAAGGATGGGAGGTTTAAGGGAGAAGTCGCACAAGATGTTAAGGGATTAATGGCATTATATGAAGCATCACAGCTAAGCATAGGAGAAAGTATATTTGAGGAGGCTGTGGAGTTTTGCAGCAATCGTCTTAAAGAAATGATGCCGTTTCTTGATCAAGATGAAATTCTAATGGTGAAAAATACACTAGAACATCCTTATCAAAGAACCTCATCATCATTCATGGTCAAGAATTTCATCAATCATTACGCAGGGACGACCATGTCTCAACTAGCCGAGTTGGAGTTGGCTAATGTGCAGTCCATACATCGGACCGAAGTAGAGAAAATCTCCAGGTAAATTTGTATTGTATTCGGCATCATATAGTAACTCTTGTTGTAGATGGTAATTATATTCAGAGATACTTGTAGAAATAGACACACACACACACATATATATATATATAGACTTGGGATTATATGAGACCAAACTGTTTTCGTGAGACCGCTTTTTTACTCTTGAAACTTCACAGCAAAATACTGTGAAGGTTAAGTGTTCTTCTGTGAAGGTTCGGATTTGTTTTACCTACACAATGTTTTTTTGTTGTTGTGATGTTTTAAGCGTAATAATTTGGTCTCATGAGAACAATAGGTTGGTCTTACGTGAAACCAACTTTATATATACACACACCAGACCGAGACCCATGTGCTTCTAATTAAATAGAAACACGTGTAATTAAGAAAAGGGATGACATATCTATCAAAGGAAAGTAACTTTACATTGGTTTGAATCCAATTCCTGAGATGACCATCTTTGTCTTGTAATAGGTTCCTCACAATTCTCCCTTTTAATACCAACGATAGATAGGAACAGACCGTTATTTATTTATTTATGTTGTTCATTAGTTCTATGTTCTAAAAATGGAATTTTCATATTTTTGATAAAATAGTTGGTGGAAGGACTTGGGTTTGGCTCAAGAGTTAAAGCTTGCAAGGAACCAACCATTGAACTGGTACTTATGGCCCATGGCTAGCCTCACGGATCCCAGCTTGTCAGAACAGAGAGTTGAGCTCACAAAGCCCATTGCTTTAATCTTTATAATCGATGATATTTATGATGTTTATGGAACTCTAGACGAACTCATCGTCTTTACGGAAGCAGTGAATAGGTATAATTAAATAAATATCTTGAAATATGTAAGAAAAATAAATTTTTAACCTCCAATAACATATACAAAACTTATATTCTTACTATGTATATTGTATGTGATATTGATTAATTACAAGTTTGCTACTTACATTACTTGCAGATGGGATTATGACTCTCTTGATCGACTTCCATATCACCAAAGGATTTGTATTCAGGCTCTATTTGATGTAACATATGACATCAGTGACAAGATCTACAAGAAATATGGATTCAATCCCATTGAGTACTTAAAAAAGACGGTACGTAGATAAAGAAATATTATTTACCTACATATCGACATATCTTCGCAAAAGATCTATAAAAAAATTGACTTTTTAGCGAGTTGTTGCTACGAGATCATCAAAATCCCATTGAGTACTAGTAGGTTGTCACAACAACTCTTTTAATCAAAACCGAAAAGATTCTACGATGGTGCTTCAATCCAATAAATGAATTTTGGAGGTTAGAAACAGAAAAGTGAATTTACTTCTAATAATGATTGAATTGATGCAGTGGATAACTCTTTGTGAAGCATTTCTAGTGGAGGCAAGATGGTTTGCATCTGGAAACTTGCCGATGGCAGAGGATTACTTGAAGAATGGGATTGTAAGTTCTGGTGCACAAGTAGTTATTGTGCACATGTTCTTCCTACTCGGCGGTGGTACTAGCAAAGAAACCGCTAGTATAATTAACGACAACCAAGGGATTACTACATTTGTGGCAAAAATTCTTCGTCTTTGGGACGACTTAGGAAGTGCCAAGGTAAAAATTAATAAAACGATACTTCATTAATACACACCATAAACACTACTAAACGAAAGACCTTTAGCTAGGATTTTTCTCTGGAAAATCCGTCGTAAAAGGGTTATTCGTCATAAACCGTCACAAAAGTTGGTGAAGAATTCAAAACAGTAAAGGTTATCCAGACATTTAATTATGGGTGATCCGTTTGTATTTTTTTGTAAAACATCATATTCTATCAAACCACTGAAGTTATTTCGAGATTTTCCTTAAATGATATTTGTGGGTAAAAGTCATTTGTTTATAGTGAAATATATAACTTTGAACCTTCGCTTGTTATGTTTTTGCAAATAAATGTTTATATTGATCATATATATGTCGTATAATATAAACATTTAATTGTTCATTACAATCTAACAGGATGAGAATCAAGATGGTCATGATGGATCATATGTGACGTATTACATGAAAGAAAATGAAGGTTGTTCGATTCAAAATGCACGTGAACATGTCATGGCAATGATATCAGATACATGGAAGCAACTAAATAAGGAGTGTCTCTTCCAAAATCAATTTTCAGCAACATTCACTAAGGCTTGTGTGAATCTTGCAAGGATGGTTCCAATTATGTATAACTATGATGAGAATCATTCCCTTCCTCTCCTTAAAGACTATATAAACTGCATGTTTTAGGGGAAAAATAGTTATTTCCCTCACAACAACCACATAAGGGTTAAGTTTCATGTTTGCACCTTCAAAAGCTCATGTGGAAATTTGTTTTTTAGCTTTATGGCGTAGGTTTTGAGCTTAAGTTCCATCGTTTTCACTTCTTAAGAGTTCTTTATGTAATAGATTTTTGTTTCAAATAATACATTTCTATGTCAAGTTTTTAGTTATTGAACTATTCACACATTTACCGTCTTTTTTCCTTATTAGTAAGTGAATTATGGGCATGGACGGGACCAAGTCCTATATTTACGGTAGCAGATGTCATCGTTTCATTTCTCGTAGCGTAAAAATATTTTAGGTGTGTAAAATGTATAACAGTATCGATTTGTTGCGTGCCACCATATTTATATTGAAACTACAATAAGGACACATGTTTTTCTTGGTAGAGTTTGTTTCCAAAACTTTTTTCCACACCAAACCTAAGGATGTGGATGATGTGGTCCTGTGGATGCTAGTAAACAACTATATATATCCAACAATACACATGCTTTTTGTTTCTAGAAAAAAGACAACAAAACATTTCGTCGTAGTGGCGGACCCGCGACTTTTGCCTAGCGAGTGCATCTTTAAGGTGGATCAGGAGACCCAAAAAATGGCAAATGTGTTTATAGCCGAAGTCCACCATGTTTCGAGGTATTTTTTTTAATTTTTTTGGTTGATTTCAATGAATATTTAAGTGCTTTAGTCGATTTAAGGAAAAATTCGGTTTTTTTTGTTGATTTAGAGTGATATTTTTTAAATTTTCGGTTGATTTGAAGTCACTTATTCAAGTTTTTGGTTGATATTCCTTATACTTTTCTAATATTACAAACCACCACTTAAAGTCTTGCGAGTTATCTTTATTACCTAAAAGAATCATAGTTTTGAGAATAAGTTGACTACGTGTAGAGGAGTCCTCCCCAACTTAGTTGCCACATGATGACTAATCAATTTTGGAAAGAGTATGAATAAAATATAAATAAATTTTACACCACAAGAAAATCGTCAACTAATTAACAATTAAGAGTCCAAATTAAACCAGCAATCATAAATATTCTTTCAAATCGCATTCCAACTTTTACTTTATCACTGGTATGGAAGTCATTGTTATTGAAGACTAAAGTAAGTACAAAGAAAAATGTTTTCAAAATACTGCAATTGTGTGCAGAAAAAGCGCCCCCAAATTTAAACTATTTGAAAAGATGAAAAATGATAATAGCAGCCAATGAAAACCCACATACATAATCCCCAAATATCCAAATATATTATGTTACAACAAATTATACGACCCCAAACCAATTAATTAATCAAAACAAATGGAGTTAGACATTAGCACTTGGCGGAACATGTTTTTCTTCATATCGGATATTCATTTTTAAGGGTTAAGTTCCGGTGAGAAGGAAAGTTAAGGTGAAAAACGTAAGAAAAGATATCTATCATTGATCCTAACTGAATGTCAACACTAATTAGGTACACCGATATGCATCAGATCAATTTTCTTCTAAACTGCAATTTATGGGTGGACATGGGATTAAAAATATCAAGGGTTCGGGTCTTTTCTTACGCTTCTCACGTTAACTCTTTTTCTCAAACGATCCCAAGTCTTATCATGTTAAACATAAAAGCATAATAGCAAAGCCCCATTAATTAAAAGAGAGTTCAGAACAATGCAAAAGGGAAGAAGTCGAGAAATTACTTTATTTTAATATCTTAAATCACCACTTAAATTAGAGCAAAAATGACTTCAAAATCTTGTTAAAAGAACCCGGAAATAACATCATTATGAATTGAATGTCGAGAAAAGTTCAAATGAAAATTGGATTTTTATTGTGTACGTGAGAACGAATCTCAGTCCGTCCATCTCTATTGATCCAACAATTCATATTAAATAGAGTTTTGAATTAAAACTATTAATTATACAAAAAAAAATTAATTAAAATGATTAGGGGTATAAATGGAAGATAATTTAAACTCATGTCTATCGTATTTGACTTTATATTTTCTTTTTTAATTAAACACTTTTACCCACTTAAAGTTTAAAATAAATTATCTTAAAAATTACTAATATTTTAATCAAACAAATTCCATCGAAAAAACGAGAAGTTCGTGTTTTTCGATATGACATTCATCTCGATATAGTTTTTTTTGTTTTAACCGTTTTTCACGTAAATTTTTATATATGTGTTATATTTATTATGAATATTTATGGACGTTCAAGTGTGTACAACACCTTGACACCGCACGTCCGTAATTCGACATCGCGTTCTTTATCACTGTAACCCAACACCCATCGAGAAGAATCGAGAACCTATCGAGTTTCGGTTGTAAATCAGGGAGCAAAAGAGAGCGTGTCACGTCTCCACACTTGCACAAGTCATTTAGGTATTATTCATCATGAATAATGTTTCATTCAGGATGAATAATACAACATTCATGATGGATAATACATGATTCATGAATTCGTGTAATATTCATCTTGAATGTTCTATAGGTCATCCTGAATATTGAATTACTCATCATGAATAATGAATGTACGTTCATATTTGTTATTCATACTGAATATGGACACCTGGGTATGATTATACATATTCACAATGAATTAAACCAAATTTCGGATGTGAATCGGGAAACAAAAGAGAGTACGTTATGTGTTCACACCTGCACGCGTCATCATGTATTATTCATTATGAATATTGTATCATTCAGAATGAATAATACAACATTCAGGATGAATAATACGCAATTCATAAATTCGTGTATTATTCATCTGAATATTGTGTTATTCATCATACTAAATATCACATAAGGTGCCCAAAAAATGTAAAAAATTATAAAGATGATTTTTTTAATAAAGAAATAGAGTTAGTGATTGTTAATTTATGCCAAAAAATTTTAGAGTAAATTACATGTTCAGTTGAATTGGTTAGTTGATTTCTTTTTGAAAATTCAACAGATCAGGTCATTGTGGTTGTTTTTCCATAACAAATCGAGTCCCTCTCATCAATTTCTGTTATCTTTGACCGTTAAGTGTCTCATCTAATTATGATGTCAAGGGTGTTTGTCTTTTTATCTTTAACTGTTTTCTTTTAGAAAATTAATTAATATATGAACCGATCAATAACACAAACCCATAACACATTTATCATCAAGAACACAATCCCAAAACATATATCTATCAAGAAAAAAAACCCAGAATACAAATCTATCAAGAACACAAACCGAGAACAAATATATCATCAAGAACACAAGAACGAATCATCAATTATCAAGAACATAAGCTAGACATTTGTTAATTTATTCAAGAATGTGTAATATAAAAACCCGAAAATACTAAATCTGAATCAAAAAAATATATAAATCCTAAATCTTAAAAAACAAATAAAACTCCCAAAATGGAAAACCATAATTCAAGATCCTGCTTTTGATATAGAAAACCAAATGTGTGATCAGAATCACAATTGGATTCTAACAACCAAAACCCTCTAATCGATTATATCAACAGATTTAAAAAAAAAGCAAAAACCTTAATCTATTTAAAACAACAAAACCAAAACCTAACTTTATTTGTATGGGAGGTAGGAGGGGAGTAGGGTGGTGGAGATTGGTGCGTCGAGAGATGAAGGTCAATAGGAGGGTAAGAGCCATTGGTGGTAGTATGATAAACACTCACCTCTTATAGACTTCGCAGAAAAAATTGAAGATGAAAACAGGTGGTGGTGCGACTGAGAACAGATGGTTTGATAGTGAGTGTTAAGGAATGGTGCAACGTTGGCCGATGGGCAATGGTTGTAGAAGGAGGAGGTGGTTGCCGGTGCAGTGGCATTGCATACCTTGATCCCAACCTCCTAGACATGTCTTCATCTTCTCCAGGAAGTTCTTTGGTTTCTTATGATTTTCATTTTAGGTTTACTTTTCTTGTTTTGATCTAAATTTAGATTTTAGGATTCTTTTATGGTAATATATTAACAAAATATTTAGAGTTTACTTTTTAATTAAAAAATGAAACAATAACTTAAAAAGACCAAAATGCCCTTGACATCACGCTCAAAGGAGTCAACCTTAACAGTCAAATATAACAAAAGTTTATGAGAGGGACTCAATTTTGGCATTGACTATAATGACATTTTCTCACCGGTGGTGAAACATACCTCTATACGTGCATTGCTCGGGATGGTCGCGTCTAATGATTTTGAACTTGAGCAATTAGACGTAACGGCCGCTTTTTTCTTAATGGTGAACTTGAGGAAGAGATTTATATGCAACAACCGGAAGGTTTTGAGATTCCGGGTAAAGAAGGTCACTTGTGCAAGCTTATTAAATCTCTTTATGGCCTCAGACAGTCTCCTATGCAATGGTACAAGAGATTCGACGCCTTTGTGATCACACACGGCTTAACTAATTCATCGTACGACAGTTGCATTTATTTCAAGAAGTGTGAAGATGGGTCGGTGTTATATTTTCTCTTGTACATGGATGACATGCTCTTAGCAGCTAAAGATATGGGAGAAGTTCAGAAAGTGAAAGATCAGTTAAATTCAGAATTTGATATGAAGGATTTGGAAGCCGCAAAGAAAATTCTTGGTATGGAGATTATTCGTGACAGAAAGGCAAGAAAATTATACCTTGGTCAAAAGGGGTATGTTGAGAAAGTTCTTCGCCGGTTCTACATGTCTGAAGCAAAGTCTGTCAATACTCCATTTGCGCCTCATTTCAAGTTATCATCCGCTTTAAGTCCTTCAACTCAACCCAATGTTGCCTATATGGCAAGAGTTCCTTATTCTAGTGTGGTGGGATCTTTGATGTATGCCATGATTTGTACCCGTCCTGACCTTGCCTATGCAGTTTCTATGGTGAGAAGATATATGTCCAACTCGGGTAAAGAACATTGGAGGGTCGTTCAATGGATCTTCCATTACTTGAGGGGCACGACAGATCTGTGTTTGCATTTTGGGAAGAATTCTTCGGGGGTGCTTGGCTATTCAGATTCCGATCATGCCAAGGATCTTGATAATAGAAGATCCATCACCGGATATGTTTTTACTCTTAATGGGTGCACATTTGCAACCTACCGTCGCTTTGTCTACAACAAAAGCGGATTATATGGCCGTCAATGAAGTTGTGAAAGAAGCTATCTGGCTCAAGGGATTTTTTGGTGAATTGAGTGATCATCTGAAGGTCGAAGAGGTTCTTTGTGATAATCAAGGTGCAGTCCTCTTGACCAAAGATCGAATGTTTCATGATAGGACGAAAAACATCCATATTCGTCATCACTATGTCCGTGGGGTGGTAGCTAAAGGTGATGTTAAAGTGGTCAAGGTTAGCACTCACGACAACGCAGTGGATATGTTGACTAAGTCGCTTCCGGTAGCCAAGTTCAACTTGTGTTTGGACTTGGTTGGTATTGCAAGACGGGGTTGATGCCCTTAGGGGCGACTTGGCGGAGGATATTTCTTTTTCGGGAACTTTGAATACTTTGGTATTGCATTGTTTATGGGTGATTGTTTTTGTCTTGAGATGAAGATCGGTGGAGTTGTATTCTTGACGTGGTGTTTCTTGGTTTGAAGACAAGGTGGAACTTTGTTCCTTTTATGGTTGCCTACAATCCCCTTTTTCTTCTTATATGGGCTCCAGCCCTTTTTTATTCATATAAATAGAAAAGTCAAGTCTTTGAGAAATCAGATTTTAGGTTATTATTCATTTAGGTCTTTCTCTCATTTTTCTTTCTACACTTGTTCTCCAAGTTTCACTCAAGAAACTTCAAGATTTTGATTTCTCCATTGTAAAGTTGTAATCTCTCAAGTGTATCATCATCAAAGTGATAGTGGATCAGTTCTCGGCGTCCTTCGCCCGTGGTTTTTTCCCTTTCCGGGTTTCCACGTAAAAATCTCGGTGTCTCTCTTACTTATGCTTTATTTTACATATTGTTGGGTTTGATTATTGCTACATTTCTTAGTGGTTGATTATCTTACTTTGTCAATCGTTATTTCCGCCTAGAATCTCGATATATATCGAATTTAGTTCATTTGTTCTTAGGGTATTTGTGTTTTTATCGGGAACCAACTAAAGGGATTTTGCTATTTGGGTCTTGGTATTTTCACAACATATTACTTCGAAGAATGGGATTGTAAGTTCTGGTGCTATAGTAGTTATTGTGCACATGTTCTTCCTACTCGGTGGTGGTACTAGCAAAGAAACCGCTAGTATAATTAACGGCAACCAAGGGATTATTACATTTGTGACAAAAATTCTTCGTCTTTGGGACGACATAGGAAGTGCCATGGTAAAAATTAAGAAAACAATACTTCATTAATACACACCATAAACACTACTAAACGAAAGACCTTTATCTAGGATTTTCCTTTGGAAAATCCGTCGTTAAAGGGTTATTCGTCACAAACCGTCACAAAAGTTGGTGAGTAATTTAAAACAGTAAAGGTTACCTAGACGTTTAATTATGGATGATCCGTTTGTATTTTCTTTTTTTGTAAAACATCAGATTCTACCAAACCACTAAAGTTATTTCGGAAATGTCCTTAAATGATATTTGTGGGTAAAAGTCATTTGTTTATAGTGAAATGTGACTATATTCTATATATATATATATATATATAACTTTGAACCTTGGCTTGTTATGTTTTTGCAAATAAATATTATATTGATCATATATATGTCGTATAATAATAAACATTTAATTGTTCGTTACAATCTAACAGGATGAGAATCAAGATGGTCATGATGGATCATACGTGATGTATTACATGAAAGAAAATGAAGGTTGTTCGATTCAAAATGCACTTGAACATGTTATGGCAATGATATTAGATACACGGAAGCAACTGAATAAGGAGTGTCTCTTCCAAAATCAATTTTCAGCAACATTCACTAAGGCTTGTGTGAATCTTGCAAGGATGGTTCCAATTATGTATAACTATGATGAAAATCATTCCCTTCCTCTCCTTAAAGACTATATAAACTCCATGTTTTAGGGGGAAAATAGTTGTTTCCCACACAACAACCACATAAGGGTTAAGTTTCATGTTTGCACCTTCAAAAACTCATGTGGAAATTTGTTTTTTAGTTTTATGGCGTCGGTTTTGAGTTTAAATTCCATCGTTTTCACTTCTTATAGTTCCTTGTGTAATAGATTTTTGTTTCAAATTAATAATACATTTCTATGTCAAGTTTTTAGTTATTGAACTATTCGCACATTTATCGTCTTTTTTCCTTATTAGTAAGTGAATTATGGGCATGGACGGGACCTAGTCCTATAGTTACGATAGCACATGTCATCGTTTCATTTCTCGTAGTGTAAAAGTATTTTAGGTTTGTGAAATGTGCAACAATATCTATTTGTTGTGTGCCACCATATTTATTTTGAAATTAAAATAAGGACACACGTTTTCCTTTGTAGAGTTTGTTTGCAAAGCTTTTTTTCCACACCAAACTTGAGAAGGATGTGGATGATTAGTAAACAACTATATCCAACAGCTATACACCTGTTTTTTATTTCTAGAAAAAAAAAAAGACAACAAAACACTTGGTCATAGTGGCGGACCCACGACTTTTGCCTAGCGAGTGCATCTTTAAGGTGGATAAGGAGGCCCAAAAAATGGCAAATGTATTTTTAGCCGAAGTCTACCATGTTCCAAGGTATTTTTTTAATGTTTTTTGGTTGATTTCAAGAAATTTTTAAGTGTTTTAGTCGATTTTAAGAAAATATCGGATTTTTTTTGTTAATTTCGAGTGATTTTTTTTGGATTTTTAGTTGATTTGAAGGCCCCTTTTCAAGATTTTGGTTAATATTCCTTATACTTTTCTAACATTACAAAGCACCATTTAAAATCTTGTGAGTGTATCGTAAATACTGTATAAAATTATGAAAAAAAATGATAAGTTTAAAAATATGTACAATTAAAAATAAAAATTGGGTCATCGAGAAATCTATAAAAATATATGAAAAAAAATAATAGTAAAAATAAAAAGTGATTAAAATATACGTAAAGTTTGTATAAAAATCTCAAATTTGAGACATTTTATTTAAATATATAAAATATATGATTAATTTAATATTTTTATTATTATGTAATAAAATTTAAATATAAAAAATAAAATTGATTAATACGAGACTTTTATAAAATTTAATAAAATTAAAACTGATTAAATGCGAAAAACCTCTAAAAAAGCAGGTCGTATAGTTACGGCCTATAACCAAAAATCTCACCAAAAACCTTTTATGAAAAACCTGTACAGAATATAAAAAACCTCAAAATGAGGTTTTTGCTTTTTGAAAAACCTCCTAAAAAGCTGTCAAAACCCTCTTAAAAACTATATATTGTAGATGCTCTTAGTTGCCACATGATGACTAATCAATTTTGGAAAGAGTATGAATAAAATATAAATAAATTTTACACCACAAGAAAATCGTCAACTAATTAACAATTAAGAGTCCAAATTAAACCAGCAATCATAAATATTCTTTCAAATCGCATTCCAACTTTTACTTTATCACTGGTATGGAAGTCATTGTTATTGAAGACTAAAGTAAGTACAAACAAAAATGTTTTCAAAATACTGCAATTGTGTGCAGAAAAAGCGCCCCCAAATTTAAACTATTTGAAAAGATGAAAAATGATAATAGCAGCCAATGAAAACCCACATACATAATCCCCAAATATCCAAATATATTATGTTACAACAAATTATACGACCCCAAACCAATTAATTAATCAAAACAAATGGAGTTAGACATTAGCACTTGGCGGAACATGGTTCTTTTTTCATATCGGATATTCATCATTAAGGGTTAAGACGTTAAGTTTCGGTGAGAAGGAAAGTTATAGTGAAAAACGTAAGAAAAGATATCTAACCTTGATCCTAATTGAATGTCAACACTAATTAGGTACATCAAGATGCATGGGATAAATTTTCTTCTAAACTACAATTTATGGGTGGACATGGGATTAAAAACGATCAAAGGTTCAGATCTCTTCTTACACTTCTCACATCAACTCTTTTTCTCACACGATCCCAAGCCTTAGCATGTTAAACATAAAAGCGTAACAACAAAGCCTCATTAATTAAAAGAGAGTTCAGAACAATGAAAAAGGGAAGAAGTCGAGAAATTACTTTATTTTAGTATCTTAAATCACCACTCAAATTAGAGCAAAAATGACTTCAAAATCTTGTTAAAAGAACCCGAAAATAATATTGTTGATGCCAAAAATTGATTTAATAAAATCAACTTATGGTCAGTGTAGAGCTTATCCGACTAAAGAAAGAATCAAACGATAAATGCAATGAAAAGGTAAATAAGCGAAAGACAAAGATGTTTGGTGACACGGAAAAACCTTTGGTCGAGGGGAAAAACCGCAGACGATAGTAGAGATCGTCGATGCACTAGTAAGAAATGACGTCAATAAGGGACGTTGTCCTTGTAATACAATGATCGTGCATAAATTAAAGAAAAACAGTGAGGGAAGCTTGAATATGCTCTGTATCGTGAGTATCGTGTGATCGATGTCTTTCTTCGCATCTTCGTGCTCTCTTATTTATACTGGATGAATCTATAACGGTCAGGACAGTAATGGAGGTCATAATTACGGTCGTTATATCCGTTATCTTCAATGGTAACGACCCTGCAATAAATAACACAGTAAAGACACACGTTATTTTGTTAGTTTAGCGAATGATTAAAGATTCATTCGATGGTCGAAAAGATAGATGCGACGATGCAGGATCACGTAGTTAGTCGTCCCTTCGTATCTTCCGTCGTATGATTGGAGCTTGGTCGCACGACGCAACCACCAATACATTCCACATTTCTTCTCCATGCCATGAGTCGTTGGTTCTATGTATCTTAGTATCGTCGGTCGTATGATCCCATCCAATGGTTGTAGGTCAGAGATTTTGGTCCAAACAGTTTACCCCCAAATTTGAAAGAAAAAGCGGCAAAGTCTTGAATTTTAAATTTAAATGTCAAGAAAGGAAACCGAATCGTCAGAGTGGTAACTAAACCGGTTGGGATTTGATCGAGATCAGGTGCGCATGGTCTTGACATCATACACGACGTGGGCGCATGTGTCAGGTACGCCAGTTGTAGAGGACAGGTGTTGCCATCTTGGCGGTTGCATGCGAAAGGTTTTTAGACAGGTGTCATCAAGGGGTTCGACGAGGGTTTCAAACGGTATTTTGGAAACCGTATAAATACCGATCAATTTTCAGACTTACTTTTTTACGCTTTACCCATTTCTTGAAAGAGATTTCTAAAAATCTTTTCCAAATATTCGAAACACTTCTTGCTAGAAAACCACTCCTTTATTTCGTCAGTCGAACGCACAAAGATGGCAAACCCTCAATGTTCAATCGCCACCGTAAACGATTTGCAGGTTTTTAGGGACTTAGCCGGTGTTCTAGACGACGTTTACTTAGAGATCCCTGGCGAGTTTAGGCCGAGTGAATGCCCTGAGGGATATTTTGTCTTGTACGAATATCCTTTTAAGATTGGCTTAAATGGCCTTTTCCTCGCTTAGTTAGGGAATTCTTGGGGAGATTCGGTATCTCTCCGGGGCAAATGATGCCTCAGTTCTGGAGGATCGTGATAAGGATCGACCGACTGATGTATGACTGGGAGTCCCCCTTCACCGTTCACGAGCTCCTACTGGCTTACGCGGTGAAGGTTGATGTAAACAATCGATATAGCCCCTACACCCGTCTTCGGCGGGAACAAGCGTTGATTCAGGGGACGGGGGTGAATGATTGTGCTGGAAGGAGCGCTATGTTTTTGGTCATATGCTAGTCCCGGTTGAAGACGATCAATGGCTCGCCTGCGGTTGGCCTGTTCGGGGTAAGTGCTATTCTCGAGGAATTTATATTTTGCTATTCTTTGTAAATCCTTGTTTTTGATCGTATCTTTCGTATAGCGACGAAATGTGACGAAGTCCGACCGCTTTCGGATTCGGCGGCCAAGATCGAACATTTCCTACAAATCTGTGATCAAACGTTTAGGGTTTACGTTCATGTGGATGAAAGTTGTTCGATTCAAAGTGCACGTGAACATGTTATGGCAATGATATCAGATACATGGAAGCAACTGATAAGGAGTGTCTCTTCCAAAATCAATTCAACAACATTCACTAAGGCTTGTGTGAATCCTGCAAGGATGGTTAGAATTATGTATAACTATGACGAGAATCATTCCCTTCCTCTCCTTAAAGACTATATAAACTCCATGTTTTAGGGGAAAATAGGTGTTTCCCTCACAACAACCACATAAGGGTTAAGTTTCACGTTTGCACCTTCAAAAGCTCATGTGGAAATTTGTTTTTCAGTTTTATGGTGTAGGTTTTGAGCTTAAATTCCATCGTTTTCACTTCTTAAGAGTTCCTTATGTAATAGATTTTTGTTTCAAATAATATATTTCTATGTCAAGTTTTTAGTTATTGAACTATTCACACATTTATCGTCTTTTTTCCTTATTAGTTATAAGTGAATTATGGGCATGGACGGGACCTAGTTCTATAGTTACGGTAGTAGATGTCGTCATTTCATTTCTCGTAGCGTAAAAATATTTTAGGTTTGTGAAATCTGCAAGAGTATTGATTTGTTATGTGCCACCATATTTATTTTGTAACTACAATAAGGACACGCATTTTCCTTGGTAGAGTTTGTTTGCAAAGCTTCTCTTCCACACCATACCTAAGAAGGATGTGGATGATTGTGGATGCTCAGTAAATAACTATATCCAACAGCTATACACCTGCTTTCTATTTCTAGAAAAAAAAAACACCAAAACACTTGGTCGTAGTGGTAGACCCACGACTTTTGCCGAGCGGCTGCATTTTTAAGGTGGATCAGAGGGGCCAAAAAATGGCAAATGTGTTTATAGCCGAAGTCCACCACGTTTCAAGGTAATTTTTAGTGTTTTTTGGTTTATTTTAAAAGATTTTTAAGTGTTTTAGTCGATTTCAGAAAAAAAAAATCGGGTTTTTGGTTGATTTCGAGATATTTTTCTTTAATTTTTTTTGTTGATTTTAAGGAACTTTTTCAACTTTTTGGTTAATGTTGTTATATTTTTCTAATATTTGTTTGGTTAACGTTTCTTATATTTTTCTAATATTACATAACACCATTCAAAGTTTTGCAGCCGTATCTTTAACGCCTTTCAAAGTTTTGCAGCCGTATCTTTAACGCCTGAAAAAAATCATACTTTCAAAAATAAGTTGTATGTAGAGGAGCCCACTCAGAAATAGGTCCAACCCAACTTAGTCGTCATGATGACTAATCAACTTTGGAAAGAGTATGAATAGAATTTAAATAAACTTTACAACATAAGAAAATCATCAACTAATTAACAAGTGTCCAAGTTAAAATAGCAATCATAAATTCTTCAAATCCTATTCCAACTTTTTCTTTATCACTAGTATGGAAGTCATTGTTATTGAACACTGAAGTAAGTACAAACCAAAATATTTTAAAAATAATTGCAATTGTGTAAGAAAAAGCGCCCCAAAATTCAAGCTATTTGAAAAGATAAAAAATGAAAATACCAGCCAATAAAGACCCACATAAGCCCTAACTATCCAAATATATTATGTTACGACAAATTATATATACCCCAAACCAATTAATTAATCAAAACTTGGCGGAACATGCTTTTTTTCATACCTGATATTCATCATTTGGGGTTGAGTTCCGGTGAAAAAAAAAAGTTATGCTGAGAAGCGTAAGAAAAGATCGATTTATACACTTGAATCAATACGAATTAAATGTCAACACTAATTAGCGGATCAATTTTCTTCTAAAGCGCAATCCATGGATGGTAGTAAGACTAAAAGTGATCAAGAGTTCAGATCTCTTCTGACGATTCTCACGTTAACTCTTCTTCTTATACGATCCCAAACCCCATCATTAAAATATACGGGTTGAGCGTAAAAGCATAACTACAAAGCCTTATTAATTAAAAGAGAGTTCAGAACAACGAGAAATGGAAGAAGTCGTGAAATTACTTTATTTTAGTATCTTAAATCACCACTTGAATTAGAGCAAAATGATTTTAAAATCCGGTTAAATTACAAATAAAGTTGTCTTTTATATAATTTGTTCAATACAAACAAAGTTATATTTAATGGTAAGTTGGAAAAGATGGTTCAAATTACATCGATATCTTTTTTCAATTAAAAAACACTTATAGAAGCATAATTAAATATTACATACAAGGGTAAGTTTAAAAGATAACTCAAATTTGGTTGTGAACGTGAGGATAAATGAGAGTGTGAAACGTGTCATATTCAGACTGAATAATCAAAGAAATATTCAGACCGAATAAAACTGAATATAGTATTTATTCAGACTGAATAAATACTATATTCAGTCTAAATAATTATTTGATTATTCAGTCTGAATAATTTACATTCAGACACGTGTCGCGCTCTCATTTGTCCTCACATTCACAATCAAATTTAAGTTCTCATTTGAACTTTCCCTCTCTCTCTCTCTCTCTCTCTATATATATATATATATATAAAGAGGTTCATGTGAGAACGGTAACAATTTACGAGAATGCGAAAACAATCTCTCAGCCAATCATTTTGTACATGAAGTTTTTCTTGTACAAAATTACATATCGTTCATGTACAAAATCATATATAATTAGGCGAAAATTTTCCCGCAGCAAAAATTGCACGTGTCATTTTTGATGCTAGTAATCACATATGATTTTGTACATGAAAAAAATTCATGTACAAAATAATTTGTTGAGGATTGTCCTCGGCTAGGGACGGATCCAGAATTTTTTTTATATGGTGGCCCCATAACATAGACAAAAAATAAAAATACGATTTTTATCGACGTGTCTTTACGTTTTTACTAACGGTCAATATATTTCGATATGTTTTTAACCTAATTCTACCGTTTGGGGATTTTTAAAGTTTTTTACTTGATTTGGAGGGATTTTTACGTTTTTTAATCGACTTTGAGGATTCCATGCACTCTCGTAAATTATTATCGTCCCTACATGGACCTGCTTCTCTCTCTCTCTCTATGCATATATATATATATAGGAAGGTTCAAATGAGAACTTTGCATTTTTAAAGGAACAAATGAGCACTTGTGGATCACATATGATGTGGGTCCCACAATATTAAAGCATAAATGATTTAATATTATGTGGGACCCACATTATATGTGGTCCACAATTTGTTAATTTGTTCTTTTAAGAATGGATGGTTCTCATTTGATCCGTTCTCTATATCTATATATATATATATATATATATATATGTAATGCAAATTAAATCCAATGATGTTGCAACCGAACCAATACAGCCCTTCTACTTTTAACCTCAATTCTTGATCTCTACTTTTTCTAAAATATTTTTAATTAAAAGGCCAACTTTGTCATTTACATTTTCTTTTCTCTCTTTTAATTAAAAAAATAAAGTCCCTTAATTAAGGGATTGGTTTTACTCTTTTTTGTTTTTTCTATGAATTTGGCAATGATTTTAGTGATAGTTATCTAAAACAGTTGTGGATGTATTCATATATTCAAAGTATTGATTATATTGAATTCTTTATAATTCGGCCTAATTTGATTTGGGAGGGTTTATTATATAATGGATGATGAATTTCATCATTCTGATATGGTCAATGAGACATTCGTGAATGATATTTTTAGTGATTCTAATTCATTATATATTAAAAAACACAGTTTGATTTATGATGTTGAATTCGATGTAGTTTCATGTGATGGGGTTGAATCGGTTTCCAAAGTTTGTGGTTAGTTTTTATTAGATTTTTCTAGTATTCATGTTTCGATTAATTACTTTTTTGTATTATGAAGACGAAGAAGACTGTTGTTGTTAGATTCTTGTAAAATATTCAACGATCTTTGTTTATATATCTTTGTTACCATTTTTGGGTTGTATAATCTAGAAGAGTTGCATTTGAATTCCTGAGACAAAGAGAGAGAAAAGTTCAAATATGAACTCAAATTTGGTTGCGAACATGTAAACAAAGAAGAGCGTCACATGTGTCTCATTCACTCTAAATAATGAATGGCATTCGGTATAAATAAGAAAGGTGAAATTCATACATTATTCAGTATGAATAACACACATTCAGACTGAATGGGAAACATGTCGCGCTCCACTTTGTTCTCATGTTCACAACCAAATTTGAGTTTTCATTTGAACATGCCCCTATATATATATATAGGGTCAGGTTTAAGGGAAAACTGAAGAATACCTAGGAGTCCTCAATCTGGACGGTATACACAAATTCAAAATGATAGTTTGTAACATGCATTCGTGCATATGCACTTGTGCATAGAGAAAAAAAAACAGTTACAATTGCTTGTATGCATTTTGTGTATGCTGTCTATGTACAAATGCATACTATCCATATGAAGGGTTCCAAGGTGTTTCTTCAGTTTTTTTTAGGTTTTCTATGAAACCTCTGTCCCCCTCTCTCTCTCTCTCTCTCTCTCTCTATATATATATATATATATATATATGTATATAAGTTCATATTTCAATTACATGTAAACGTTGGTTTAAATCATGTGTTAAAAGATATGGTTTATATATATATATATAAGTCCATGTCGTTGATCACGTTTGATGTGATCGAAATCAAAGTCTATACATGTACTCAATAAACTAAAATAAAAATATTATTCAATTCTATTTTATCTTTTTTCAAAACAAAGACATATTTCAATACTAGTACTTTGGTAATTATAATAATTACATATATAGTTTTTTTTTTACTTTAATTAAGTCATGTAAAATAGCAATAAAAAATCTATCAAATCGTAATCAACTTGTTCTTTATCATCTACATAGATGTCGTTAGCCATCACTAAAGATAGAGGTAAATCATAACACAATTTTAATGAGCATTGGGGGACACTTGTCCGGTATTAAATTGTTCTATGTCAAGTTTTTGAAGTTATATGGATTTACGACATATTAATATATAAATTACATACTTTGAGTTCGCTAGTCATTTAGTTAGAGTCGTGTAATTTTGTGGTTAGGATGCAATTGATTCATAGGCATAGAATTCGGTATTATTTGATATGATTGTGATTATATTCTCTATTTGTAACTTTAAATAGGCATTGGGTGCTAATAGGCGATAACATGTATAACTTTGGAAGTTGGGTATCTATCGGTCAATGATCATGTAGTATAATTTGTAAGTGAATTAACTTAACTCGGATGATGGAGGTCTCAAGGTTAAGACTCGAGGAGGGGCGACCCTTATTGAAAAGGCCCTTTACTAAAAACATAGAAGGTAAGGCCGGAACTTGGTGGTTGCACAAGCAAAAGACTCAAGGACTTGAGCTTGCTAAATTTGGTTATTCGTAAATGACGTTTATATAACATTAAAATTAATGTGGTTTACTTACGTATCCCGTCACAATCAGTGGTAAATCGTGTCTCCTCGGTCATCTTATGATGTTTTTACGCCCTTCCAGAGCTAATTGTGAATTAATTGTTTACAAGACGTGATTAAAGATATATTTCTCATTTTTAATGTTTTATAATTTTATTCACTACAACAAAATTGAGTTTATAGAACACTATCAATAGAAAAAGTGTCCTAATAGACCATTTTATAGGACACAAATTATAGGACCAAAAAAAATAAAGTGTCCTATCTAAAGGCGTTGTAATAGATTTATATGACGCTTTTAGGCGTCGTAACAAGGCTTTTAGGATATTTTTTTATACAAAGCATCCTATTAGTTTTTTATAGGACACTATTTCAAAAAGTGTCCTATAAACACAAGTGTCCTATAAAAGATGGGTTCATAGGACACTTTCTCAAAAGTATCCTACAAACTAGCTAATGCGACGCGTTTGATTAAAAGTGTCCTACGACCCCCAAAAGGGTTATATAAACTTATTACAACTTTAGATAGGATACTTTATTTTTTGGTCCTATAACATGTGTCCTATAAAGTGGTCTATTAGGACATTTTTTTATTGGTGGTGTCCTATAAACCCAATTTTGTTGTAGTGATTCTTGATAGTGTGAGTATTGAGTTTTGGTTGCATATAATTGGGTAATTTTTGATTAATGATTTTTCATCAAGAATATGGTGGGATTGGAAAGATGTTTTTACAATAAATATATTTCCTATGAAAAATTATGATTTTAATATCCAGTCTTTCAGTTTTACCATTTTATAATTATGACGAAAACTGCTTGAACTCACTAGGCGTTAGTCTAACCTTTTTATTTGTCGGCATGTGTACCAGGTCCTTGTTGGGGTTGATACTAACGACAATATGATGATTTGAGTGTTAGAGAGAAGGATCTAATTATTCAGTGACAACTTCCGCATTCGAAGATAGCGACTGTTATTGAGTCATAGTAACACCCGACTTTGATTTAATTAGTCTTGATGTAAGAATTGGTTTATCGATTGTCGATGTTAAACCTAGTTTGGCTATTCGAGGTAATTCAAATATTGATCTTTATAGGAAGGGATTTATCCTTTGTTTGATGTATTACTGAAAATTTTAAATTAGTCACTTTTTCAGATTTAAGTGTGTTACAAAACCACATGTTAGTAAGAGATTGATGAAAACCAAAATCTAACCCTTTAAAAATTTATCAATATAAGATCGATGAAACTTCCTCCAAATGAAGAAAATAGTAGAGAATTGAAGCCTTAACTCTCTATATCACCACCAGTTGAAGCTTTAACCCACCAAATGAAGAGCTGATTAACTCTGAATATCAATATCCACCACATCCTAGTCGCCTCTCTCTATCCCACCATTGACAAAAACTCGCACTAAACCATAAGTCAAAAATCAAAATCCAAACTAATGTTAAAATAAAAACCAAAATCATAATGAAGAAATTGATGAAACTTCCCTAAATGAAAACCAAAATTCGTATGAGATCGATGAAACTTTCCCAAATGAAAAAATTACTAGAAACATTGAAGCCTTAACCCTCTAGCTCACCACCAAGCGAAGAAACCCACCAAATGAAAAACCAGTGAGCTCTTGCTATAGATATTCACCAAATCCTGGCCAACAGAGAAAACCGTTTCTTTGAAATCAACAGAGACAACCAAGAAGAGACCGACTTGGGTTGTGGTTCATCAAAACAGAAAGATATCGAAGATGAAGGTGTCGTAGACTCGTAGGGTGAGAAAAGTAAGCATCGAATTTGCAGGAGGGTGATCAACGCCGGAGAAGAGAGGCCAACGAGAAAACGAAAACTCTAGAGTTACGTCATGTCTCAATGTTTATATTAGAGTGAGTTACATTTTTGGTCCCTGTAGTTTACATATTTATTTACTTAATAAAGAAAAATGAGATAACGTATAAAAAGACTAAAATACTCTTGACTTAAAGGTTTCTTTTAACGGCCTTTCGAGGGGAAATTTGGTCTTTTTTGCAAACCACGATTGCTAAACTGTAATTTCAAAACTGCAAGGATGAAAAATGTTATTTTCGAGAAACAACAAGAACCAAATTTGTAATTTACCCTATAACTTTGATTTCTAAAATAATTGTCTTAATCTTGAAAAAATAAAAATGTAATTATTTAATTGATATTACTTACGTTTATGGTGTCTTATTTGTAGGTTGAAGTTTCAGAACCCCAGGTTGAAGAGTTAAAGAAGTTGGACGAAAAAAGTGTGGAAGAAAGAGGGAGTTGGAAAAGATACAAGAGATGATCGTCAAGTTCATGAAGTCGTAGTTTTTGTTGCCCAAGTCCATAGTATGATTAGTTTGTTGGACATGATATATTGAACAATTTTTTTAATTTGTAATTTGTATTTTTAACCGGAACAACTTATATATCATTTTAAAGTTGAATGTATGATGATTACGTTTTTGTTTGTGTATGTCAGCTAGAGTTTGTAAAAATGTTTTTAATTTATAGGTAAAATGAATTTTTAAGACAAAAAAAATATATTTTTAGATACAGGACAATTACTGGCGAATCAGTGGGTGAAAATCCGCTTGTAAAACTATTTGACATTTTTAAATTAAAAAGAAGAAGGATATAAATTGTCTATCACAGGTTCTATAAATACCAGTGGATCAACGACGGACAAATCCGTTGGCAGGTCGCTTACTACTAGGTTGCATCGCATGTCAGCCTGTAGAGGCACCATAGGTAATTAAATTAATTATTCACGATGGATTATTAGCAATTTATTTTGTCGTTGATTTAATTCATCAAAATAATTAAGCCTTCATTCGGACCAAATCCATACCAATATGCACGAGGTGATGGCTGTAGGAAGAATAGACCTGGTGTATAAGATACGATGGCATGGGCCACAACTTCGTTTCTTTTTTGAAAGGTAAAAAAGTTATTGGTTGTGAAATGTGCCACCGTATTATAAAGTTGGTGTCATCATATACACATTTTGAAATTACAATAATAACATAAGTTTGGAAGAAGTGGTGCCCGATTGCTTTGAGTTTGAGATCCAAAGGTCAAAAACATCTGGACACCCTATGTTCAAATCCAAGGAGAAATAAAAATGCCATATTTATAGTTTTATATCATTAGCACCTAAAAGTTTAAGATATGAAATCAACCACATCTAGAAGACTTAAAATTATACCATCGTTATAGTTGATATAAAAATGTCAATGTTCAGATTGCAACAATTCATACGCGTTACGACAACAAACTCTAAAACGATCAATGTCCCCCAACGTTATTTATTCTCCAAACTCGGCGCACTACAAAATTTGTTTCATTTCTATCGACATTTTACCAAACAATAAACACTCTTAAATCTTACATTCTCATCATGCATACACTACAACTCATTACATTATTCGCAATATTACCACATATACATTATGGTGTCACGCCAACTTTGGATTTAAATCAATTATTTAGCTCAGTAAAATGGGGATCGACTAACGGTTAGATTGGAAAGAAAAAAGATGATTGATGGTGTTAAGTGACTTTGACTCCACTAGGCCGTTTTCCTTCCATGGCATCTTTCTTATTACGACAATCGGCACAAAGGAAAGGTCCTTGCCATGGCTTAGAGCTTGTGGAAAAGATTGAACCAGCATGAACCGATATGCCTTCACTTGCGGCTAGGTCAACTTGACAAACGGCACACATGAAAAGACCGGATGTCGTTGAACCACCGGTCATGTCGTCATTCCCTAATCTACATTATATCAAAATAAAAAAAAATATCACCAAATGAAAATGTAACCTTTAAACATGACATATGCTACAGATAAGAAGTTACTCCTACATCAGCTAGACACAAACCATCAAATTTGTGTATATGTACGAACCGCTTTTTTTCTCTATATAAGGGCTCTTTTAGAGAAAGATTCGAAGGCGTTTAACATGCCCTAACATGGTATCATAGCCCGTATCTAGCACCGCCTAGGGTGTGTTTGGTAGGTGTATATATATATATATATATATAGGGTCAGGTTCAAGGGAAAACTTGAAAAAAAAAACTGAAGAACACCCTAGGAGCCCTCCACTGGACGATATGCACAAATGTATACTGATAATTTGTAGCATGCATTGGTGCATAACATGCACTAATGCATTGAAAAAGAACAGTTTCAATCAC
Source organism: Silybum marianum (assembly GCA_036898165.1). Taxonomy (NCBI): domain Eukaryota; kingdom Viridiplantae; phylum Streptophyta; class Magnoliopsida; order Asterales; family Asteraceae; genus Silybum; species Silybum marianum. The sequence continues at coordinate 15,092,188 of CM072537.1, read as the reverse complement.
TTGTATGCATTTGTGCAAACCGTTCGGATGGAGGGCTCTCAGGGTGTTCTTCAGGTTTTTTTTTGTTGAGGTTTTCACCTGAACCTCCTCCCTCTCTCTCTCTCTATATATATATATACACACACACATATATAGAGAAACGTTTAGGAACCTTTCTTCTCTCAATAAGGGCTCTTTTAAAAAGAGATGCAAAGTGGTTGCACACATTTTACCAGAAATGTTGGTTTTTGATGGAAGAAGCAAATGTTAAAGCTCATATGACAAGCAAGATAAATTAACTAACCTTTCCGCAAGCATGGCTGAACCTTCTTCGAAAAGTTCCTCAACGATACCAACAGCAGATAGTTTCTTTGACAGTTTACTAGCGGAACTGCATGATTTCGATCTGAACAACAAAGATCTGAGCCTGCTTTGCTTTTTACGTGGCGGTGATGGTGGCGGCATTGCAGTGTCTGGAGGAATTATATCCACAACTATGCAGGTTGTATCATCTCTCAATCCTCTTGGTCTCAATGCTTCCTGAATTTATACAGTTTGACTTTTTTTAGTCAAATGGACTAAAGTTTTCGCTTCAAAAAATTGGTGCGAACCCTTAAAATTTTTAAGAAAATATTGATCACCCGTTTGAACCACGTGTGAAATGTATGAAACGGTTAGCAGTTATGTTAAGACTGTGATGAAATTCATGATTATCATAAGAAGTTAAATTACTAGCTTTGACCTCAAAAGTCAAACATGTATATTCTTTGGTTTTCTTTCTGCAATGAAAATAGACAAACTACCTTCACTACTTGCCTAGCGGCAAGTTCAGCAGGCAAACCACGACAAGATTTCGCAGCCATCTCTGAGGTCACGGCATCCCAAATGCCATCAGAAGCGATTATAAGCCTTCCACCAGCATCCGATAACTTTTTACACCAAAAAACCGATTCAAATTTATAGATTTAGGAGATATCTAACATCCAGAAATAGGGAAAATGGAGACTAAAAATAAATGACTTAAAAGTGTAAACAAAATAGATACACAAAAAAGTAATGGTTACCTTCACTTGCTTTACATATGGTATCGGAACTATAAATTCTCCAACATCCATATCTCCAATCGATCTAGAAAGACATAACCCTCCTGGCCAACAACGAAGGGGACCAATCTGTCAAAATTACAATAAAAAAAACATCAACTAATGAATTTTTTTTCATGGGTTCAAATCACCCTTTGTTGTGTTCCTTAAAAGAACATTGAACATAAAATGAATTTTGTCTTCTTTGATTTAGTAAAACTCTCACCTCAGCACCACCAAAGATACTTAGCCGCCCTACTTCCCCTCCACTAGCCGTTACGCGATCCCTTCTGAGATAACATCATACCACAATCAACATCGTTCATCTAGTACACAGAAAAAGTTCAGGATGATATATAGATATATATATATATATATATACTTCTGCTTACCATTTACTGGTATTGGTTCATTTTTCTTTTTGCTCGTACTTTTTCACAAGTCAATGGTTTCACAAAAATAGCCAATCTACACAGGGGTGTCAAAATTGTATCATGACAACCCAACCAAGTCCAATACCAGCCGTACCAATTCAATTGGTACCGACTAAGTTGGTACCAATTAAATTGGTTGGTACTACCGTACCAACTTCATAAACTTGGTTGGTACGTGGTATTGAAAATCATATACCACGGTAATACCGTCCTGTACCGACTTTTATATTTATTTTTATATATAATTATTTATTATATAAGAAATCAATTAAATGAATTATATTTAACTATTAATGTATTATGTAATATTTAACGGTTTGTATTTTTAGTTTTTAAAATTTTGAGTTTTACACTTTTAGTCTTTTATATAGCTTACTCCTTAGGACACTTACATTATTTATTATTGTCTTACAGTGTTACTTACGCATTTACATTCTTGCATTCTTATTGAAAATCCTATATTCTATTAGTTATGTTTCTTGAATGTGAATGTAGTTTATTTTTAGTTCATTTTTAGTTCATTTTAGCATTACTGATTTAGTTTAGATTTGTGTTTGAAAGTGGATCTAGTTTAGTTTTATGATGGTTAAACTTCTTGAAAGTGGATTTAGTTTAATTTAGTTCGATTTAACATTACCGATTTTATTAAGTTTCTTGTTACTATATCATTTTTTCCAAGATTTATGATACTATAAACTTTTATATTAAACTTTGTAAATTTTACACAACATGTTTGTATTAAACTTTGTAAATTTTACACAACATGTTTGTATTAAACTTTGTAATCTTTTGAGATGTTGGTACAAATACCGTACCAACATGTACCAACCGAAAAAAGTTGGTACCAATTAAGTTGGTACTAATCATAGTTGGTTGGTACACGGTATAAAATTTTGAATACCAATTATAATTGGTTGGTACACGGTATTGAGAAAAAAAACATGGTACCGTACCATGTTCACCCCTAAATCTATCTACATACATCCCCATGAACCTGATTTCGAGTAGGGTATACTGGATTTGTTTGGTTTGATTTATCCAAGGTTGCTCAAACCATTTTCTTTTTTGCAAGAACGACTATAAAAAAATTATTTGCAACGAAAAGAGAAGTTTAGAGGATTCGAAAAAAATTCGATTTCTAGTAGATTTACTCACTCCTCTTGGTTCTCTTCAAGTCTATGATCAACGGTCAAAACAGAGACAGCACCACCTTGTGTATCCAGAATGCAACGTGAATCTCCAACCGAAGCAACTGTCACCGTCCATCTATCAACAATTACAAAAGTAGCAGTCGTTCCTGAAGTTTGGCCTGCAAAAAGTCAACCACTGGTTACACTAAAATAACTAAGCTACTAGTTAGCAGTAGAGATGCACAAAAAAGCCCATGCCTTAGGCTCGGCCCGGCCTCAAAGCCCGATCAGGCCCAGCCCAAAAGAGGCTGAGTGGGCCATATTTCAACTCCAAAGCCCATCCTAGGCCCGAAGAAGCCCAGGTTTTTTTGGTTATAAACGGGCCTGGGCCCAAAGAGTGCGGGCCTCGTGTATCTCTAGTTAGGAGCAGGGGACAATCATCATGCCTTTGCTCTGGAACTCCTTATCGGTCTTGACGAAACCGGCAACCAATGCTCGAGGTAACACCTGAAGCCACTCGTCACGGCCAAGACCACGAGGAATTGCACTCAAAACATGGTTTAACAGATGATCCCTCGAGTACACTGCTGCTGCATTCCCATTGTGACCATCGAATATCTATATAAATTCATAAAGATTTCTTTAGAAAAAAACTAGCAAATGAAAATGGGATCAACTTTTTAAATTTGAGTTATAGATTTAAAATATTTTAAAAACTCATGAATCTTGACACCCTCTATGATAATTACTAATCCCATGGACCCGTAAAGTTAACAGTCAGGAAAAACTCCAGAGGCCTTAATGGAACTCGAACTTAGTGGTTCTAGATATGGATTCTAGTGAATTTAGATTGGCAAATTAACTTCAAGAAACAATAGTAAAGATCTATTGACTACATATATATATATATATATAGATGAAAAATCAAGAGTTATATACCGCAAAAACTGAAAAACTCGAAGATTGATGACCAGAAACTCTGTGGCAATCTGTTTTCATCATGAAGTAATCTTCGCCTTTTCTCGATTGAGCAGCATGCCCGTATCGAATAGTTGGTTTCTCCATCTTTTCACTTCTCATCTCTCTACTGATCAATGCAGCTAATGGTACAAGATCATCATGTTGTTGATGCCTCTCTACCCTTGATCCCATCTTTTATCAATTCCACAAATCTTTGTTTCCAAATTTTCAATTTTGAAACATCAGTCTAAAAATCAAACAAATTCCCCCAAATGCACTTTTGAAATTGAGAATTAAGGGTTTTTGAATGTTCAATCTGCAATAAATAAACCCACATGAAGAAACATATAAAAAGGGGAAATTGTAATCAAATTGAAAGAATTTAAGTAATTGTAACAGATCTTGAACTCACCCATAATAAGAATTCGACTGTGAATCAAGAAATCAGATCTGATTATAACTAGGAAGCCGACAATCGTCCTAGGTGAAATAACAAGAACAAGAACAAGAACATAGAAGATCCTGACTGCCAGCTATTAACTTGTAATCAATTCCATTTTTCTCCAATTATTTAAGAACTGTAACTACAGAGAGAGGAGCACAAGAGTATATATGCATTGTAAGTATATGTATAAATGAAGTAAATTTATTTAAAAAAACAAAGAAAAAGAAAGAAACCCAGGTCCAATAAACATCTACATCTAGCAGAGAAGAAACAAAGATATTGCAGACATTTGCAGTGAGTTAATTAATTAATGGGAATTTATTTATAAAGGGGAACAAAAGAGATTAAAGAGAGAGAGAAATTACATTAAAAGTGATTCTTTCTATCTGGATCCCAAAAAGAGACCTTTTTTATTAGCTGACTTTCTTGAAAAGGATTCTTGTTAATAACCCACCAAAGGAATAATTAAATCAATGAGATTCATGATTTTAACTGCTTTGGAGGAAAATAAAATAGGGTTTTTTTCTTTGGAATTTAATTATTTTGACCATTCCTCAAAATACGTTTACCAAAATGATCAAATATTTTCTGATTTGACCAAAATGACCAAAATCTCTACGAAATACATATTGATACACACATCAGATCGACTGGAAGTCAAAAACACCAAAACGACGTCGTTTTGGCCAAAAGGCTCCGCAAATACTGAATACCTCCGCCACATGGCGAAGGGGCCCAAAACGACGTCGTTTTGGGCCGTTTTTCGCGTATCCCTGGACCGTATACGAATACCTCCGCCACACCGTATGAATACCTCCGCCTCATGGCGGAGGGGACCCAAAACGACGTCGTTTTGGGCCTTTTTTTTTGCCTGGAAGCTTTTTTGAAAAAATATTTAATTTATTTAACTTAAACCTGGAAGGTTTTTTTGAAAAATCTGGAAGATTTTTTGTGATTTTTGTGTTTTTAGTGGTGGATTGGAGATGGTCTAAGGGACGAGAGGCTATTTGCTCAAAAAGTTAAATAATATTTTAATTTTTTCTATCAATAAAAAGCTTCCGGGCAAAAAAAGGGCCAAAACGACGTCGTTTTGGGTCCCCTCCGCCATGTAGCGGAGGTATTCATACGGTGTGGCGGAGGTATTCGTATACGGTCCAGGGATACGCGAAAAACGGCCCAAAACGACCGCCATATGGCGGAGGTGTTCAGTATTTGGCGGAGGCCTTTTGGCCAAAACGACGTCGTTTTGGCCGTTTTTCACTTCCACTCGATCTGATGTGTGTATCGATATGTATTTCGAAGGAATTCTAGTCATTTTGGTAAACTGAAAAAAGATTTTGGTTATTTTGGTAAACCCATTTTATAAATGGGTCAAAATAATTAAATTCCTTTTTTTTTTTTACAGTTTTGTAGCGTTGTGAAGAAGGAATCTTGCATCAATGGTGGTTTGTTTTCAGGGTTGAAGTTACAGTGAAGATGAAAGGAGTGTGAAATGGTTGACACGTGTCGCATCAATTTCTGAAATATTTTAAGTGAAACATAGGACAAAAAGAGTCATTGATTGCAGTGCCTTCTGCAATTTCTAGGATTTATTACAAGAGCATCTCCAACCGTATTTACAAAGTGTGAAAAATAGGAATTTTGAATAATTTTTTTATTCTAACAGTATATTTGAAAAAAAGTTTAAACTAGAGAAACTATGAGAAAAGTTATAAGAAACTTTCAAATTTAGAAAAATATCTAAAAATAATTATAATGAGAGAAAATATTTTTTTATTGGATTTTTTAAAATACATCCTAGTCTATGGTATATATTAGGGGTGGCAATTCTCGACACGACACGAACCCGACACGAAAATAAACGGGTTAGGGTTGAACTTTTTGACACGCCAACCCGTCAACCCGCCAAATAAACGGGTCAGGTTCGGGTTGACACGAATGGGTCGCGGGTTGACACGCCAACCCGCCTAAATTTATTAAAAATAATAATATATATATATATTTTATGTTTTATTTTAAAATCTAAAAGTCTAATCAATAGAGTTTCTTTCGTTTTGTTGTGTAAATTGTAATCCCGTCCGTCAAAACTCAAACGTAGAAATGTGAAACACGAACACCTTAACCCTAACTCAGAATACTCAACAGTAGCTACGACGGCGCTCTACCTAGAAACAAGAGATTTCATGACCCCTCAACCCGCGAACGACCTGCCAACCCGCCAACCCGACAACACGCAAGTTGACTCGCCAACCTGCCACCCCGCGACCATCCCGCCAACACGCGGTTGACCCGCCAACCCGCCAACACGAACGTGTGCGGGTTAGGGTTGCGTATCTCGACACGATTAGCTAAACGGATTGGGTTAGGGTTGAGCATCCATGACACGCCAACCCGCCAACCCGCAACACGCCAACCCGAACACGATACGATTGCCACCCCTAGTATATATGATAATATTAAAGAAAATAGTTGACATGTACACCTAATCCAATTGATTATGGAGAGAATTTTTTTTTCTAAAAATGATTACGATGATAGAGAACCATTTTTATTGGGTTTTTTCAAATAGATCCTAGTCTATAGTATATATGATAACACCAAAAAAAAAATTACGCATGTACACCTAATCCATTGAAGACATAATATAGACTAGGGTGTATATGATAACACCATTTTTATTATATTCCAATAATAAAAAAATTGAAATTAGATATTCAGGTGAGATAAATAATGAATATAGTAATATTTAAAATAATATGTTATTAGAGTTAAATATATATTATTTTAAAAAAAAATTGAATTTTATTCTTCATTTTAAAGAAATTATGGGGAAGGTCTTGAAGATGATCTAATAAGAGTGAATTTCGGTTTTGGTCTAGTGGTGTACAGTTGAAAATTATTGTTAAAATCTTTAAATTTTACTATGGTTTGATAATTGATGGTTGGCAATCTTTTTACGACTATGAATTTATGATATATTTGGTAAATAGTACAAAAGGAAAAAGAATTTCATGCTATTTTAGTTAGTGATGGATTTAGAATTTGTGTCTGTTGCGGTCATTTTTAAGGTAGATTAAAGATGTCCAAATTTGATCGACGTCTTTAGTCTAATTACATCATTTAAAGAGATTTTTAAAGTTTTATTGGTTGATTTCGAGACATTTTTTAGTGTTTTTGTCGATCGATTTCGAACCACTTTTGGATTTCTTAATTGGTTTCAAAAGACTTTTTTGGTTGAATTCAAGATATTTTTTTTTGGTTGATTTCAAGAGATTTTTTTTTTGAGTCGACAATATTCAGCTAGGATTGTGCAGTCCCTTGCAAAAACCTACCTGGCGGAATTAAGTGAGAAGCTAAAAAAATTAAGAATTTAACCCTTGTAAAATTTATTTATTTTTTTGGGAAGATTCTAGAAAACTCAATAAACTATCTGATTTTAAAAATTAAGTCCTTAAGGGTGCATTTAGTTAGCGAAACCTGTTTTCATTTTCCTGGAAAACTTTTTAAAAAATGGAGTTTAGTTTTCATTCCCAGTTTTCTATGAAAATTTTAGAAAACGCGTTTAGTTGAAATGTGGAGTTTTCATTTTCATTTTTAGAAAATCAGAAAACGCGTTTGATTGTACATTTTATACCACTTTTCATTTTTTATTTTCCATTTTTTTAAAATTAGAAAGCGTGTGTGTGTCTTTGTGTGTCTGTGTGAAAGTGAAAGTGAAAGTGCGTGTGTGTGTGAAAATGAAAGTGTGTGTGTATCTGTGAAATGAAAGTGTGTTTGTGAGTGTTTATGGTGAAAGTGAAAGTGTGTGTGTGTGTGTCTGTGAAAGTATGTGTATGTTTGTGTGTGAAAATGAAAGTGTGTGTGTGTGTGTGTCTGTAAAAGTGTGGGTACATGTGTTTGTTTGTATGTGAATGTGTGTGTGAAAATGAAAGTTTGTCTGTGCGTGTCTGTGAAAGTGTGTGCGTGTGTGTGTGTGAATGTGGAAAAGTCTTTATAAAACAAAAAATTGGAAAAGTGATAAAAGTAGTTTTCTAAATTCAATGTAATTTTAGAAAATGAGAATTTTCGTTTTCTTGGAATTTTTTTGAAAACTGAACGAACTAAACGCGTTTTCCAAATTTTCGTTTTCTCTAAAAAAATTTCATAGAAAACTGGAAAATTTTCTATAACTAAACGCACTATAAACTATTTTTTCGAATGATAAAACTCTTAAAATTTTTAAAATCGATTAAATACATCATTATTATCTGTAAAAACAGCTTATTGTAATAAAATTTTGGAAAAATCTAAAAAAATAATAAACTATCTGATTTTGAATGATTAAGTCCCTAATTTTTTAACAAATAAATCCTTAACTTTTTTTCTAAATCTTTTTACCAAAATAAACTCTTGAACTTTTTTTAACAAATAAATCTCAAACTTTTTTTTATGAAAACAAAAAATCATGAACTTAATTTTAAACAAAAAATATATACGATTCTTGTCACTGACAACAAAGTACAATTAGATAGGAAAAAAAATATACCATTTTTAGAACTAATTCCAAAACATATAAAATTTTCGCTTAAAGCATAAATTAAGTCGTTAACTTAATTTTTTATGTATAAATATTTTTGTATGTATTTACATATGCATTAGGTAGAACTTTTGCATGTCTCACCATTAGTGATGAAAATAGTATATTTTCTCTCTCGTTCAATTGGTTCATTGTATTTTATTGTGGATGAGAGAAAATGTAAGTACTTTTTTTGTTCATGATTTTGTTCCAAAAGAGTATCGGATCTTTTGTTTCTTCAAAAAACGTTTTGGATTTATTTGTTAAAAAAAAGTTCAAAAATTTATTTGGTAAAAAGATTTAGAGATTTATTTGTTAAAAAAATAAAAACTTAATCATTTAAAATCAGTTTGTTATTTTTGTAAACTTTTGCCAAATTTTTTATCATATTAACATGTTTTTACAGGTTACAATGATGTATTTAATCAGTTTTAGAAAGCTTAAGAATTTTATCATTAAAAAAAATAGTTTAAAAATTTAATCATTTAAAATCAATAATTTGTTAAATTTTTCTTAGACCTTTTTCTTTTAAGGTTTTTTTTTTTAGTGCTACTGACACCCCTTTCGTAGGGGTGTGTATGGAAATTTTAGTACCATCATAAGGTTTGATGTAGATCATTCACTTATATGATGTCATAAACAATATATAATGGTACAATTAGCCTACCTTTTTTTTCTCTCATTGCTTCTAACCTAAATCTGCTAAAGTCTACATATGAAATAATATAAAAAGATATTCATTGGAGATATTCTGAATTGTTTATTGATACTTGATACAACAAAGTAAGTGCCTTAAAAGATTTTGTTATCTCGATCAACGTGGAGGGCATTTTGTATTCTTATTTATTTGTGCTGAATTTTTTTATTACAAATATAAAATGATAGTTATGTTATATATGTGTACATGGAAGTGTAAATATAAACTCAAATTTAGTTATGAACGTGAAGACAAATAAAAACGCGACATGTATTATATTCAGACTGAATAATAAAGAAAAATATTCAGACTGAATGTAGTATTATTCAAACTGAATAATACTACATTCAGTCTGAATATTTTTCTTCGTTATTCAATCTGAATATATATGACACATGTCGTGCTCTCATTTATTTTCCTCTTTACAATTAAATTTGAGTTGTCATTTAAATCTACCCTATATGTATATATACATATGTTATATATTTTTATATTTTTAATAAGAAAAAGACATAAAAAAGAACGATTTGGTCCTTTTACACCTAAGATAATTGAGTTGATGAATTATTTTAAACTCTCTTGGTAAAACGGAATATAGTCATAAAAAGATGAGAACCACGAAACCGTATTTATAATTAACGAAGCATCTTACAATCGTGTATAAATTATCATCGGGACCAATAGCATAATTGAGTCTTGCAAAAATGTTATATTATAACAATGTTTGAAGATAAATACATCTTTAGATTTTATGCACACTCTGGTGAAAGTTTTTGGTTGATTAAAACACTTTTAAAAAAAATATTAAGATACTTATATAGCAATGTCAATATTTTTGTAACGTTTATTACATACAAAATGGTATGTTTTGAATTTTGATTCAAATTTTCATTAAAGAATCATATTATTTTATTTATACATTTGTTTTTTTTTTGTCTTAATAAGTTTGTCTTGCATTTCAAAAAAGAAAAAAAAAACATTATTTAGATTGCATTGCGTATTTGGTCCCCATGCATGATTTGCTGGTTGCTGCCAAATTGATATTTTGTGTTGGATCTGGTTCCTCACTTAAACGATCATCCATTATTTTGTTGTGAATGAGGACTAATAACTCTTTTACCCTTTTCTATAACGTAACATTTTTTTAATTACTTATTAAATTATATTTATATATTACACAAACATCACCAACTTCGTTGTAACTTCACTGAAGGTCCTTACGATGATAGGAGGTGGACATGGTGGTTACGGTAAGAAGAAGGTGGTTATTGTGGTGGCTACGATTGTGCAATGTATAGATACAACACTCATTTTTGGTGTTAGCCACATCCATGGTCGTGGTAGGAGACCACAACCACGTATACGTCCAGGGAAGCTTTTCAAGTAGGATTCGAACCTACGCCCGACTAGTCAGTTACCAGCCGATCGCTTTACCATTGAGCTTGAAATAAAAAAATGAGATGGGCACCTAATTCCAATACAATAGGGGTCTATCAGTGCAAGTCAGCTGACCGTTCAACTGGGCCCCTGACATGATAGGTGAGGAATCACTCTTGATCTTTTTTATTGGGGCCTACAACTTCTCCGAGCCGACTAGCATCCCTTTCCACTGGGCATTTCTCGAACAAAGAAGACGACTATAGGATCGAATTTGCTTTCCATGGTGAACTGGTCGTCATTCATATAAAGGGTAGAATTATAGTAGAGAGAGTTTAGGTGGAGGTGGGATATGATGGAGGAGGTGCGTTTTCACTGCGAAAAGAGGCAAGAAAGGGGGGTCGAAGTGAGATGGAGGTTTGTACATATGGGGAGGAGGGTTAAAGTAAAGGGAAGGGGGGCATCGACAGGTCTGTGGAGATCCAGTTTGGGAGAGGGACAAGGAGGAGAGATTGAACAAAGATTGAGGCGAGTGAGATGGTGATTCCGGAGTTACAGAGTTTAGGAGGCACGGGTATAGTGAAAGCACTATGGTGATGGTGAAGTGGGGAGGGTTATGAGAGAAGAGGAGAGGTAATATGGTATAGGATCTTTTTTTTTTTATATCATAAAATATTTATTTTTAAATGGTTAATATTTAGGAAAAAAAATACCTAATTAAAAGACGTTGAAATATGAAAAGGGGTAAAAGAGTCATTTCGTTCTCATACTTAACGAAATAATAGATGTCCAATAGAATGAGCGACTAAAACCAACACATAATGCAAATTTAAAGTGAAAATCTCTAATAAAGAAAGTTTATGGGTCAATTTGGTAACAACAATGGGAACCACACCCGCAATTCACTCTTTTTATATATTTTCGTACAATATAAAAAGAGTATTGTTGCATTTTACTTTGCACCTTGAAGTATCATTTGCATACAAGCAATTGGAACCAATTTTGAAGTATGATAATTTATACTTTATGATATTTACCAAGTCTATAGTTGTATATGGATCCGCTCCATTGTCTTGTTATAGAGGCATAAATAAGTAGGATGAATTTCAAAGCATGGTCCTTGATTTGAAATTTATGTATGATATGGATTTGATAGGATTAATCGGTCTTGTTAGGAATCAATTTTTTGATATATTTATATATAGGAATATACATATAGACTTAGGATCACATGAGTAATTTTTTCATGAGAAAAGCTTGAAGTCTTTGGATGCTTTCCTTTTGTCATACGGTTGTTATGAATATGGTGGCATTTTTGTAGAGAACTTCAGTGTAATGGTTGTAAAGAAGATCGACCTGCACATACCTTCACATAGAATACACACTAAACATTCATACAACTTTACATGAAAAACATTGAACCTGAACATACATTCACATAAAGAAAATACAATTAACCTTCATATGCATGCCTTCACATGAGAAACACAATAAACCTTTACATATCTTCACAAACCATCACGTGAAAAACATTGAACATACATATATATCTTTGCCATAAAATTATTGCATATTCCTAGGAAAAAAAACATTAGCTTCACTTATCATCACAAAAATCGATCAGATTGTGTTCAAATACAAAAAAACAAAAAAACGGATGTACCCCACTTTTACAAAAATGTGTGTGATTACCTCGTTTAGATAAAATAGATCAATGGCTTCGAAAGTCTTCTCACATACTTCTTATGAAAAGAAAGATTTCTCACTGGAACCCGATCTTTTACACACGCACACATATACCAAATATCACATACGATACTATAGTCGATCACATGTGACTAAGGAAGTGTTTTTAAATTTAAAACTAGTGGTGTACACGCGAGTTGGTTGACTACCTAGGTCGCGGCCAAGGTTGCCCAACTCTCTGATATAGTATCACATTTGATTGACTATAGTATACAAGTATTATCACGTTTTCATTCGTTAATATTTTTCTCTTCCGAAACCACTTATATATACAATTCAAGAGATTTTGGAAATTAGTCATTAGTCAAGGACTAGTAAGATCAGACCACTTTACCCAAATGTGGGCTTGAATTAAGTCTATGTTGAATCGGTCCTTAACTAATTAACCTTTCAGCATATTTGGATACGCACACTTAAATCAAACTCATAACTAAGCCTTTAAAGACCTGTCCTTTTGTAACCAATTACCACTACTAGAAAATTGAGTATTTTCAACGGAAAATGTCGTTGAAAATTTTCTACGAATTTCAGAGGATTATTGACAGAACATAATTTTTCTATGAATTTTTCAACGAATTTCCGTTGAAAATCTCTCACAAACATATATGCATTTTTAACCAAAAAAATTTCAACGGAATGTCTGGTCAAAAAGTTTTTGGTTGAAAATACATTTTGTGAGAGATTTTCAATTGAAATTTGTTGAAAATTCGTAGAAAATTTATGTTTTGTCAATAATCTTTTTAAAATTCATAGAAAATTTTCAACGACATTTTCTGTTGAAAATACTCAATTTTCTAGTAGTGTACAAGTTGATCCTATAATCAATCATCGGCCTCGGGCCTATGTGCAACTCTAACTCGGTTGCTCGCTTTTCTACTCATTGATATTGATTTTTGTTTAAGAAAAAACCATCATCATTTTGTAAAATATATATAAATAAAATACTATATTTTTAGTATTTTAAATAAAATGAATATATTTCTTATATGAAAGTTTCCGTTAACCTTACAAAATTATTTGAAACTTTCAATTTTTTTTTACCAATAGTTATGGTTAAACGAGGGGTTATAAAATGATAAAAATAGAAAGAAATTAAATAGAGGGTAATTTTAAAACAAACTGTTTTTATTTTTGGATGATAATCAAACACTATATTAAAAAAAAATTGTTTTTATTTTTATATACATATGTTGGAACATCCATTCACTCCTCAAGAGCTATTTTCGAAAGTAATGTAATGGGATTCGACACTATGAGACAATCTATACTCGTCTGGCCTCTTTAACCGTCTAACTCCTACTTGGCTAGACTTGGATCATTTATCCTCTATATATGATGGAACCTTCTATCTCTCCTCAATGACTCTCATGATGAGTAATCTAATAGGGTTCCATATATTCTGACACTCTAAGTTTTTCATGGACTCAAAGGAGTGTGGGAACACACAAAAAACCGACCACTCTACCACTGAGCTAACAAACAAATAAACGGATGACTAAATATTGAATGTTTGACATTTTATAATCAAACAACCTATCTTGAATTATATATGTACAACATTTTATTTTATTTTTCAGATAGCCAAGGTATTTCTTTTTTATATTTAACAAGTTGGTTTTTCTGAAATCATTTTCATTGTAAAAACAAAATTATTATATTTATTTTGTATTTATTTTGAAATTAATGTATATAAAAAGGTAACGACAAACATGAAGTCAATTTTAAGGTTAAAAGTCAATAAAATAGAGCAAAATGGGAAGGATCAATCACCATCACCCCATGAATACTTTGAAAAGAAGATAAAGTTAATGGTGTGATCCTGGTTGTCTTCTAACCAAAACCAGCCTGTTGGATAGCTATAGCCCCTTTTGGGTCCTACAACAACAGAATTTCAATATTAGGGGAGTTACAAGTTATTCGAGTTCGATTTGAAAGAATATTAACATACTTGAATTCGATTAATTTTTTTATAATAGCGTTTGAGCTTGAATGTTTTTTCAATGTTTGAGTTCAAGCTCAATATTCGTTTATGGGATCGAACTCGAGATCATTAGCTTGCTTCAATTATTGGCTCAACCTCAATAGTTTTAATTGTGTATACAAGATCGACTAATTAAGCTCGACAATTATTAAACTCGAACTTGAGATAAACAAAGTTGACTCGTTAACACCCCTAGGGCCAATGACCCTTTCGTATAAGTTTTAGGTTGGAGGATATTAATAAGTCCAATTATGGTTAATTGGTTATTAGCTGATTTAAAAGTTATTGGATCATCTACGATTATATTAGTGTTTTTCAGTTATTTATTAATTATTCAAAGTACATACTTTTAAAACGAAATAGGCGGATATTGAAGGATTCGATTAAAATCAATGAACGAAAATGGAAATACAAATAAGATTATATGAATGAGGTTCATCCCCACATATTAAGGGGAAATGAATGATTACTTAATATACGATAAAACAGGGGCGGAACTATAAAGGCCCAAGCGGGATTTCATGTACTTGTTTAATTGATTTCTCAACTAGATATTTTTTTGGGGGTATGAAAGGCACACCTGCAAAATTTTGAGGGGTGCTCTTGGAAATCACAAAATACAAGGGACTGAAAAACCGAAAAAGTTCCTCGAAATCAATTGAAAAAGCCTTAAAAGTCTCTCAAAATCAACAAAAAATCTTTTGAAATCAACAAAAAACTTAATAAATCTCTCGAAGTCAACCAAAAATCTTTAAAAATACCTCAAAACAGTAGAATTACGTTAAAAACACATTTAAGGACTTTGTGGACCTTTGATCCACTTTAAATATGCACATGCTCGACAAAAATCCTAAAATGTAGTTCTAGACTTCTAGTATACATAATCCATTATCTTTATTTATTTCAATTATATCTTTAGCATGCCCAACCCTCAACAAATGACTCCTCCAAGTTCAATGTTATTAGAGCTTCTACAGCAATGTAACTTTCAAAAACCCCACTACATATTTTATTTTCACTACTAGAAAATTGAGTATTTTTAACGGAAAATTTTCGTTGAAAATTTTCTACGAATTTTAGATAGATTATTGATAGAACATAATTTTTCTACGAATTTTCAACGAATTTCCATTCAAAATCTCTCGCAAAATGCATTTTCAACCAAAATTTCCAACCAAAATTTTTTCAACGGAATGTCTCCTCAAAGGTTTTTTGGTTGAAAATGCATTTTGTGATAGATTTTCAACAGAAATTCGTTGAAAATTTGTAGAAAATTTATTTCTGTCAATAATCCCTCTAAAATTCGTAGAAAATTTTCAACGACAATTTTTCGTTGAAAATACTCAATTTTCTAATAGTGTTTCCTGTTACATCATTGTCACATTAATAAAATAAAAATATTAATAAACTCTAGAACAGGGTCTTACAAAAACCTTAATTTTCGTTCTTTGAATTTATAAAATGTAATTTATTTTGTCAAAGAAATTGTAAATTTATTTATAGATTATTATATAAATTTAATATATATATATATATATATAATAAAATTATAGAAAATTTCAAATACATTTCAAATTATATTTATAAAACATAAATATAATTTATATAACAATTAAAAAAAGTGTAAAATTAAACCAATTTTAATCTTTATAAAAGGTAAGAATAAATAATACATAATAATATGATAATCAAAAAATACAACTTTTAACACAAAAACTTGTATAAAAATAACAAGAAACAAAAAATTAAAAACAACTTAAAAACTTTATTTTGCAACGATTAATTAATATTTTTGTGTATCAATTTTAATTTACATGTTTTATTGATCTATTAAAAGAAAATGAAATGGTTAAAAATAATAAAATAAGAACAAAAAAGTATACAAGAACCCGAGTTCTTGTTTAAACTACTAAGTTTTAATAAAAATATGTGTCTAGAAATAATATATGTCCCACAGTAAAAGTCTTTATAAACACTCCAATAAAACCCTTGATAAAAACCTCCATTGTAGATGTTAATGGCCAAAAATGACTTAACGGTAGACTAAAGATTCGGATCTTTATCAACTAAAGAAAGAAAACCAATTCGAAAAACAAACAAACAAAATGTAAACGACCAAAGAATTGTTGACGCGGAAAACTCCCTTCCGAGAGAAAAACCGCGGACGACCGTAAGGGGAATCGTCGATGCACTAAAGGAAAAGGACGTCAAACAGGGACGCCGACCTTAAGAACAATAAATAAATTTACAAAAACAGTATGAATGATCGGTCGTGAGTCTGCGACTGTGGTCGAGACTCGTAGTGCTGTTGTCGTGAGTTTGGATTGTGATGTCGCAAATTCGTCAAGGTTTACTCGGGGCTCTTCTCAGTATTTCGCTGTGTTTCAATGTGTCCTTCCTGTTCATTTGAGTTCTCCTTTTATACTTGAGCTTGGACGAGGGTCTTGGTAACGGCCAAACGGTCATAACGGATGAATCTTTATGATTTGTCTTTAATATCGCCACAAAGCCATTGACTCATAACTGAAAATGATATGAATATAAAGATAACGGTATAACGGATATATCATTAACGTCGTTAGGTCGCACGATTAATATCTCGTTAGCCAAGTTATAACATTTTCTAACGGAGTTAACGACAGAATCATAACGAAGTTTAACGGAGTTAATTTTGGGTATAACAGTTTACCCCTAAATTTTTTAAATTTTTTGCGGGAAATTATTTCAAGAATTTATTCTGTCACACGACCAAATTTTTGGCAACTATGTTGATTAATGCGGCAGTCGATTTTAATTTGGAATAGCAATCGATATAGTCCGGGTTGGATTTTTCCTTTTTTTGGATAACGATGACAATGACGTCATTCGCATGATACGCGGATGACATAGGCGGAAGACAGGAGTCGAGAATCCAGCGATTGCATGTGAGACCTTGATCGACAACTATCGATCTGGGAAAAATCGATCGTTTTCCTTCCGCATAAAAGGAGACGATTAGATTTCTTTTCCTTTCTTCTCCGGCTCCTCAATTTAAGAACCTGCAAAAACCAAGAGAATTAAGGTACGTCTCCCAGAGAACTCAACTTCTTTATGCGTTATAAGACTTTAGCGAAAAAGCCTAGAAAGCGTTAAGAGGAACTTTTATATTCAGAGGCGAGCGAAGTCGATAACCTAGATATTGAAATGGATCCTTTCAGTAAGATTGAGAGTGATGATGACTTAACGACTTTTAGGATTTATCGGGTACGCCGGATAATATAACCCTTATTATTCCGGTGAACCGTAAATCGCACGAATGTCCATTAGGGCATTTTGTTTTGTATGAATATCCTTTCAAGATAGGAATATCATGGCCGCTGTTGGGCTTGGCGAAAGAGTTCATGACCACTTTTGCATTGTCCCCGGGGAAATTGATGCCCCAATTTTGGTAAATCGTTTACACGATTGAGCGTTTGACGGCCACCTGGTCGTCTAAATTTAATGTTCAAGATCTCCTCACAGCGTATTCCGTGAAGAATGACAATAATGTGAGGTACACCCTCTTTAGTCGATTCAAAGGGGTTAGGACGTTAGTTCAGGGGACCTCCGTTAACGACCGTAAGTGGAAGACGCGTTTTGTCTTTGGTCGCTTATTGAACCCGACAGATGATAACCAGTGGATGGTATCGGGGTGGAATACCGTTAGTGAGTATTTTGTCTTTTCTTTTGGTGAAAACTTCTTCTTTTAGTTTTTCTTCCTTTTGTCATAATTTGATCATTGCTTGTTTGCAGAAATAGATTTCACCCACTTTACTGTCGGCGACACAACCAAAAAAATTGACAAATTTTTGGCGGATTTCTCAGCCAAAGAAAGGTCTTTCTACGTTCGTCCGAGTATCGAGGACGACGACGTCGCGATCGCGGACGTTCCTCAAGCGTCGGGGTCGGCCTGGGAGATTAGGAGACAAGGAGGAAGAAGAGAGAGAAGAAGAGGAAGAGATGGTAGGTAAGGATGATGATACGTTCATTGTTATTGTCCGTAGTGTCCTTTGTCTCTTACCTCTTTTTTCATTTCGCCAGGTGTAGTTCCTCTTTGTAAGACGTCTAAAAGAGAGAAAGAGACACTTCTGGCCCGTAGAGGAAGGAAACTGGCCCTTGAGGATTCGTCTTCTAGTTCGTTGACTAGGAAGGCTAAGGTGGGACAATCTGGTGTCTCCACTTTAAGAATCGGTAATGGCCAAGCTGGCGTCGCTACTTTCGCGAGGGTGCCTATGGGCGTTATCGATGCCGAGCCTATTCGCTTTGCTTCTCCCGTAACAGGGGCAGATTTTGCGTCAACGCAAAAGGTTGCATCGTTGACGCCGGAAGATCCGAAGACGACATTACCGTCAGAACCCTTAGAAAGGGATCTGGGGAAGAAACCTATCTCCATCGAGGAGAACGTGGAGGATGATTCATCAGACTTTGAGATGATGAACATCAAAATCCCTAAGGATTTCTTGCTTCACGACATTCTGTCGCGGGAGAAGTTATTCCCTCACTTGAAGCAGTTCATGCTTCCCAACCACCATAGTCGCTATGAGAAGTCAACTATTGAGGACTTGGACACCCATACCATAGGCATGACGTTTCTGGTAAGCCTTTTCTTTTTTCCTTTGTTTTTTCTATTCGTATGTTCTGTGTTAACATTTTGGTTTTTCCATACTTTCCAGTCGTCCCTCTTCTTGCATTCTCATATGAGCAGGGTGAAATCCCTAGTTCCGAAGGCATTGGCCAGGGAACAGACGGCTTTGGCGCGGGAGGCGGAGGCTCTGAAAAGGGTCGAGGATTATTCCTGTCGCCTGGATAATGCTCAGGATGAGTGTGAGAATGAGATCTCTATGCGAAAGGCGACTGAGGGGAAATTGAGGGAAGCCCAATTCCAAGTCTCATCATTGGAGGCAGAGATGGCCACAACTAGGGCGACTTTGGTTGAGAATGAGAAGGTTGGCCGAGTTTTGCGGTTCAAGGTTGAGGAGATATCGACTCAGGCCGAGACTGCAGAGGGGAGGTTGGCTTCTTTCGAGATGAGATCGAGAGAGCTTCAGGTGGAGGTTACCCAACTGAAAGAGAAGATGAAGGCTCTTGAAACATTCACTCGCTGGAAGACTAAAGCAGCCATTTTCCGTCGTCACTTGTCCGGAAAAGATGTCCTTGCATCGGCCAAAGGGAGATGTCGAATTTTTCCTTCAGAAGATCGGGACTTCGGCTGATTTGGATATGGAGGATCGGGAAGAGAGTGACGAAGATGACATGGTTGCTATCGAACCCTCTCTTCGCCAGCCACAATCTTAGGCTCTTTTGATTTTCTTTTTTTTTTTGTATTTTTTACCGCCGTCGACACTTTTGGCCGGGCCGTGTTTTTGTAAGAAAATTCAGTTTATCTTACACTCGCTTTTCTTATTTTGCTATAACTTAGGCTTTGGATTCATTATTCTTGGTTGCTTTATGGGTCTTTGCGACTTCTGGCGCTCCTGTGATTGAAATAAAAACATTAGGGGTGGTCGTTGGTTTGACCAACGACCCTCCGATGCTCAAGTTAGTAATCGTATAGAGAAATAAAAATAAATAAACATGAGGTAAAAACTTGCGAATTTAAAAGAAATACTTCTTGAGATGTGGCGTGTTCCAACTTCGTCCCGGCCACTCATATTACCTTTTACGATCTCATAATAGTTTGTCATTCGTATGTCTTTTAATCACGAATTCTCCTACCATTATGCCCCCCTGTGGTGATTTTAGGACAAGTCACAAGCCGGTTCTACGTATGTTCGACGATCCGTCAACGTAGATCGTCCATTGGTTGTCGTCTAAATCCACCACAGATGAAATCTCTGCGATGACTTCCTTCTCTAGGTCGAGTGTAAGATCCGCGATAAAGTCAACAATTGCTTGCGATTTATTGCTGTTCGTGGAATAAAGGAGATGTTATAACCACTTAGATAAATACTCCACTTCGCAAGTCTGCTAGTTAATTCTGGCTTCCTCAAGACGAACTTGAGCGAGTAGTTGGTGACAACAGCAACCGGATGAGTTTCGAAGTAATGTTGTAACTTTTTTATAGAAGTTACTAATGATAGGAGTAGCTTTTCCATCGACGAATATCTTGTTTCTGCATCGACGAGGGATTTACTTACGTAATATATTGGTCTTTGTTGGTTTTCGTCTTCTCGAACCAGGACCGAACTTACGGAAGTGTCACTTACCGATAAGTATAGGTACAAGATTTCATGGTCTTTTGGTTTCGACAGAAGAGGTGGGGACATCATGTAATCCTTAAGCTTACCCAACGCTTTTTCGTGATTATCAGTCCAGTCGAAACCTTTATTTTTTCTGAGGACGTTGTAGAATAAATGACATCTGTCCGATGATTTTGAAATAAAACGGTTTAAAGCCGTGACTTTCTCAGTCAAGCATTGCACTTCTTTTAGGTTCCTTGGTGATCGTAAGTCGAGGATTGCTTTGATTTGATCTAGACTAGCTTCAATGCCTCGGCGCGTCACCATGTGTCCCAAGAATCTTCCCGCGCGAACTCCAAAGGAGCATTTAGTCGAATTCAGCTTCATATCGTATTTTCTTAGAATTTCAAAGGATTTTTTGAGATGCTCAATATGATCGATCTTGCGTTTTGACTTCACGAGCATATCGTCGATGTACACTTCCATAAGGTTGACGAGTCGTTGGTACGTTGATTCAATGTTCTTTAGACCAAACGACATTACTTTGTAGCAATAAACGCCTTTGTCTGTCATGAAGGCTGTTTTTTTCTTGGTCGTCCGGATGCATGAGTATTTGGTTGTATCAGGAATATGCGTCCATAAATGTTAAGAGTTCATGTCCAGCTGTGGCGTCGACCATGGCATCGATGTGTGGAAGAGGGAAAGGATCTTTGGGACACACCTTGTTCAAGTCGGTGAATCAATACAAACTTGCTACTTTCCGTTCTTTTTCTTGACCACGACAACGTTGGCCAACCAGTTTGGATACTTGACCTCTCTAATCTTTCCAAATTTCAGCAAGTTGTCAACCTCTTCATTGATATTCTTGTTCCTTTCAGGTGCAAACTTCCTTCGCCTTTGCTTGATCGGGGGGAAGCTTGCGTCCACGTCCAATTTATGTGATATGATACTCGGGTCTATGCCGACCATATTTTCGTGCGTCCAAGCGAAACAATCGGAGTGGTCCCTTAGGAATCGTATGAGATCATTTTTTATTTCTTCGTCCAAGGATGCCCCCAGGAATACTTCACATTCTGGTCTGGCTGGATCCAAGGCGATTTTCTGGAGTTCGTAATTGTCAGGGGATTTGTCGTCCTCCTGGCTCTGTAATTGCTAGATGCTCTGTTTTCGAGGTCTCATGGTGACTTTGTAGCATTCTCTCGCGTGTTTTCATCCACTTCTGTAGATCCCAGAATATGCAAGCACAATGATAATAATGAATAAAGCGATAAGAACACGAAGATTAAAGAAGTTTCGTAGTCGGATATCTCACTTGTACGGTTACAATATGATTTGACAGTATTTAGGTTTTCTAGTAATCGGCTTCTATATGACAATAAACCCTAGACTCCTATTTATATTGATAGGACTGATCTAATTAAGGAATGAAAGAGTTTAAGGAATTATAAACTTCCTTTTACATTTAAGCATATCCTTTCCTTATTTTGACACAACACAATAAGTCCTAACAATCTCCCCCTTTGTGGCAAAATGCATCTTCATCTTTTTAGCTCGAAATGCCTTCAAATCTTCTAAGAGTCTGACGAAATATTATCCTTTCGTCAATGATCTTGATAGCATCCAAAATTGAATTTTTCTAGTTGAGCTCATCCTTGTAGTACTCTTTTTATCAGCACTAATTTCCGCAGCAAGTCTATTGCGAATCCCCCACAACGTTCCATCTGAATAAGCAGCAACCTCATCAAAGCGTAGGAACCTTTTCTCACCTTTCACATGCATCCATACTACTCCGTGAGCTGGATGTGTGAGTACAGTTGTAACGTAGTGTTTATCTAAATCAGGAATTCTTTGATTTGGATTGGCAATATGAATCTTCTTTTGTTCACTTTCAATGCCTCGTTGTAGATCATGAAGGTAACTATATCAGAGTTCCTTTTGAATGTGCCGCACAACCGCTCTTAAAGCTCTTTGTTCGTCCTCGTTTCTTTTCTTCTTGTCTCTTAACTCGGTATATAAAGTTTCAAAATCCAAAATTTCAAGATTAAAGAAATCAGCTTCAGAGAAAGTATATACTTTTCCATCTTCTCTTCGAACTTTGAAAGCTGGATACTCGATTTAAAAAACTCTGTCAGAACCAATCTGCATAATTCCTATAATCTTGTGTTGTGAAATCACTTCGGATGGCTTTTGAGCTCTCATCTTCAGGATGTGAACATATTCTTTAACTTGAGCTTTATCCATCTCCATTACCAAGTGAATGTGCGCAAAGTCTTTGGATTTCATATTCTTTCTGAATATCCGTTCCATGGTTTCTTCAAGATAAGGTACACGGATTTTTTGATTTACCCACTTTGACTTGCTTTCCTTTAGCATCCTTTGCAACCGAATTTGATGAGGCAGTAGTTTCGGTTCATTTGTATCTCTCGAAACATAATTCTTTTCTGTGTGCTTCAAATTCAGATAATCTTGTTCTTCGAGAACTGGTTCATATGGGTCTTTAAACCAATTTTTCACGGAGTTTCTTAGACTTTGTACATCTACTGTCTCTTCATTAGACTCCGTTTCAACAGCTTCAGATGTGCTCTCAAAGTTGATATCTACTGCAGGCTTTTCAACCGTAGGCGTATTAACCGCCTTGAGTCATACTGGGACGTTGTCTTTGGCGGGATGATGGCGCATATGGACCAGTAGAAGTTGGGGCAGATGGTTGAGACTGAGTTCTTGAGACTCGGCGTGTCTCCCCCTCAGGGCGATTAGGAGCAGAGCCCGAATCGTCCTGATCATGACGAGGGGCAGGAACGGAAACAGCCGGTCTACAAGAATCCTGAAGTTCAGTGCAAAGAGCGATGATAGCACCAAGAAGCTCATCATGATTCCTTTGCTGAGACGTATGCTTATCAGATAACTTCTGTTCCATGCCGGCTTTGAAGAGTTAAATTCATACCGAGTGACTGTGGGAATTTCTAGATTGCGCCTTAGAAGACCCATGAAAGCATCTTCAGGTTGACCCCGAGTAGTGGCTTCGACAAGAAGATTTGCATACGACATGGACATGAGTTCATCATTGTTGTATTCATAACTATGTGGTGAGGGAGGTCGATTTCGGGGATGCGGGGTCGGATCAGGATGCTGAGGTTGCGGAGGTGGAGTACGACTACTGCTTGGGCGGGAAGAGCTGGCTTGATTCGGATCAGGCTGCCGGGAGCGTGAAGCTTCAAGTACTTCCTGAACAAAAACATGTCGTTCAGCAGTCATGCGAGTCGCATGAGCATCCAAAGACGCTTTAGCCCGTTGAAATTGAGCATCCATAAGAGCTTGTGCCACAGAAGGAATTGTGAACAGAGGAGTAGTGGTACCTGAAAGGGAAACACCCGGATCACATAGATTACCCGTTGACATCATAGTTGAGTAAACTGGAGGACCTACGTTCAGTAATGGCATTGATGTGGCACTGGTAGGATTTCCTTCCAATCCTCGTGGAATGTCCGGAAGGGAGATCACTATGGAAGTTCCTACTGGGCCACTCTCGCAGTGTGTGAAGACTCGTGTTCCCTAATTGGATCTAGACTCGAAGTGCACTCAACTGAAGTCGAAGCAGGTGAGCTACTGCCTCTTGATTCAATAGTTGTGCCTCCCGAATGGAGGGGAGCTAGATAAGGAGCTAAACTCACAAGTATATTTGAAACTGTCGGCTGTTGGGAGCCTTCAGAGTGGCTAGGAGGGGCATGCAATTGCGCTGCTAGGTCCACAGTGTCTTGTCCACTAGACATACCCAACGAATGAGTAGTACTAGTAGATGCAGTTACCTGGATGGGGGTGTCTGGTATCGCGCTCACAATAGTATTTCTCTTCCCATCACTCACGCTTACATTTTCTTTTTCAACTGAATCTCCCTCCTCTCTCCTTATCTCTCCAAAGTTAGGCTCGGTGAATATGTCGGACATGGATCCAGATAACTGGTCTATTTCAAAATCAAAGGGTTCATTTGGCTCATCATTGTCAGAAGTAGAATCTGATAGAGAGGGTTGATGGCCAATTCGGCGGATAGCATTTTCTTCGACGGTTGTGGTTCGTCGACGACGGGTAAGCGGTTGATCAGCTGATTTCTCCTCATCAGACGATGAAGGTCGGGGGCGAACGCGGGTACGACTGACGAGTATTTTGAAGCGAGGAGTAGGTCGGGAAGAAGAAGCAACCCGTGGGTTAGTGGGCGGCGGAATCGGGATAGCTGTGGCAGCTGATGTTGGTATAGGCTGATCAGGTGCACCGCCCTCGTCATCTCCCCTTACAATTCGCTCAACACCCTGTTCAGGATCCCCATGATCCTGAACCTGCTCATCTATCCTAGGACCCTCTCCTTGCTCATGATGTTCCTCGTGATTTGGCTCTTGGGCAGGCACAACCGAAGGTGGTTGAGCCATTAAGTCGTTCCTCTCCCTATATGTTATAACAATCAGTACATTCTGACCAGCATAGGCAAGCAAGGCCTCAGGGATAGGCATGATGAAGTCAAACTGTCGGTCATTAAGTTTGAGGAACTTCAGCGAGTTGGTTAGCCTCAACAGGTCGGGACGTCATCATGGCATGAATGAATAGCTGAAGGAACCGTTAAAAGGGTACGAAAACATGATCGCGAAAGTTGGATTTGTCTTCAACAAGTTCAACGAAGTCCGTCCAAATGAGCATCGCATAATCGTAATGACGGTTGAACACGATCACATGAAACATCCGTAAGGCCGTAGTACTGGCTTTGTCCATTCCGGTATGTTTGCTAGTGAGACAGCGATTAACGATGGTGAACAATGAGAACCAAATCTGTGGCAGGTACATTGTTTGAACTGTCCGGGGTTCGTTAGAGGTTCGGGGGAGTTATATCCTAGGGCCCGGATATCATTGCAGAGTTCCTCTTCGGTCACAAGGGCATCAAATGGTCTGGCTTTGGTTGCGACAGGCAGACGGAGGATTCGACGAATCCTAGAAGGTGTCAGTCGGGTGACATAGTCATCGATTTTGGCAGTGAAGTGGTGGTCGCCTTCAATCGGATGGTACGTTAAGGTATACCAGAACTGCTGAAGATAAAACAAGGGAACTCGATGATCTAGGGCAAAAGCAAAGCGAAGGGGGTGGCGTTGAAGGATGTCGAGGATGACTTGGTGTTCAATTGTGATGCTAAAATCGAGACGGTAGTTGTTCGGTTTGAGTTGTCTAAGTTTGGCTCTAGGCATTAAGAGGTCCTCTCGGTTGACCGCGTTAATACTTGGTTCTATGGATCGTTCAGAGGGCATGAAAAATCTATTATCTTGTTTGGTTGTCTACATAGTGCTATAGTAGACCTTATAACAATAAAGGACGTGTACACCTAGCGATGGTGATTTTCCCCACCTCGTCAGGGAACCCGGTTCACCCGTCCCGTTCAGAGCCAGGGATTCCCTGTAAAAACGAGTATCGGGGCCGGGTAATGTATTCACCAACCCGACCCATCCCCGTAAGTATATATTAACCAAAACAATGTACTTTTAACGAATTTTTACACTTTTTTTTAACAATTTATTGTTTAATCAAGGATTGACCAGAGATAAACAAAAAAAACCAGGAATAAGATTGGATTCCCCATACCCCCGGGGGCTGGGCCCGAGGATGAGATAGTAAAACCGGGGTCGGGGACGGGGATTGTAATCCCCGTCCTATCATTGTCTCGTTTCCATCCTTAGGTACACCTACCAACCGTGATTACGGGTACCAAATATTAACAACTAGTGTTGGGTCCGTGCGTTGCACTGTGTGACGATAATTTTTTTATTGGAGTATTAAACCGAGTTAAAATGAAGCGTAGTTTCTCATCTAACAACTAATGAAATACAATGTGAAAAATGAACATATTTTCATAAGTCGTTAACTTGCATATACAATTAATTATTTGTTATTACGATGAATTTATGATATGCGAGTAATAGTTTTGCATTATATTATTTAAAACTCAAATGATATGTTCCATAAACATATTACTATTATTGAAAACAATATAATGCAAATTAATAGTAAGCTATTATACTAATTATTTTCTAAAACTATAGGATTAATATCAACTTTATAATTTGTCACAATTGCATCACTCATCTTAGGCTATTGTAGTAACTTTTACCACATAAAAATATGATTATTATCAACTCTATAAGTTATAAAAAATGCATCATTTTCTCTTATCCATATATACTCACACCTTTCTTTCAATTTAACATCTTCTTACCAACGTGGGATTGTAAAATGAAATAACATGATTAACATTAACGATAGACTCATATATAACCTATCATTGCTTGTATAATTGATGACGTTGTATATTTTTTTTATTTTTGGAAAAACAATAGTACATTTAACAATTTTATTAAGAAAGAAACAAAAGTACAACTAAATGACATGACAACTATCACCCAAATGTTTGTATACTCCCCAAATTTTTGCTATAAATCGTAACCAAAATTATAAGAAAATAGATAAATAAAAATGAAGATTTCTCACTGATTTGATGGATGTTATTTTATTTAAAAAAGAAAAGAAAAACATAACAATAAACAAAAGTTCTAAACTACAAAAATAATCCCCGGCTCTATCATTGAAAAAAACTTAAGAAAAAAAAAAGCTTGGAGATAAAAAAACAATATAATCTCAACAAAAGTAAAAAACGAATGCATATACTCGGATTAGTTTTATTGAAATACATTTGAAAAAAAATGTAACCATTAAAGAAAGATTATTGAGGTTCTTGACGTTACATCATTTTTCATTTGTTTGTAGTACTTTCAAGTACCTATTATCGAATCATTATTAAAGATTCTTGAGGTTCTTAATGCTACATCATTGTTTCTAGTACTCTCAAGATTCCATTATCGAATCATTGTGTTGCCATCGAAATCTAAAAGCGATACCAAGCACAAACTCTCGGTTTCATGAGAAAATATATAGGAACTATTGATACCAAAAATTAAATTAACAAAAGTCAACTTGAGGTGCTTGTGGACTTGATCGATTAAAGGAAGAATTCTCCCGACAAACGTAAATAAAACGAAGAAAATAGGCAAAGACAAGAGATTTGGTGACGCGGAAAAACCCTTGGTAGAGGGAAAAACCGCGGACGATAGGTTAGTATTGTCGATGCACTATGGAAAAGTGACGCCAAGCAGGGGCATCGTCCTTTAGAGCTATGGTCGTACAATTACAAGTGAAAAATGAATGTAAAAGCTAAACTAGCGTATGAAATCTAGAAAGCTATAGTGTGTTCTTAGATTCAAGAGTGTGGATGTGGTTCTTCCGCCTCTGCTTGACACCTCGAGTGTTTCTTTTATATTCGTAGTTATTGTAACGGTTGATCGACATTGATTTCCTCCATAAATGCTCTTGATGACGCTGTTTGTAACCGTCCAACGGCCCTGCAAAATAGATAACGGTCTAGATAGTAATGATCCGGCCGTTAAAGGCCGGGCTTAAGGTGCTTCGCGGGTCCATCGTACGTCGGAGATTTTGCCTGAGAGTTTCATTCGACTGTCATTTTATGATGCTTCGGTCGATATTCGTAGGTCATAAAATATCTTTGGTCGCATGTTTTATCCTACTGTCGAGAGTTATGCTCGACCATCGCTTTCTTAAGTTTTGGACGATATTTCAGAGTCGTGAAGTATTCTGGGTCGAGTGTCTTTATCTGTCGTCGAGCGTTTTACTCAACCATTGTTACTTGGAGCTTTGGCCAATATCCGGGGGTCATGGAAAGCCATTGGTCGAACATTTTAGTCAAGGGTCGAAGGTTTGAGATTTTTGCCCAAACAGAAACTATGAAAGAAAACTTAAAAATAAAACTCTAAAACTCCAACAAAAATTAAAAGGAATATATATCTGGATCAGTCTTCTCGAACTAAACTTGAAAATGGATTTGTTGAAAAATAAAGGTTTATGAAATGAAGAACATATTAAATGATGGAGATGGAGATGAAGAAAAAGAGATTGAACAATGAACAATTAATAAGAAAAAAAAATGAAACAATTGGTATATGGAGAGGTGTTAGGGAAAACGAAAATGATGATCTTAAATACAAACATAAATGAATAATGAATGTTCATGAGTAATTAACATTGGAAATTAAAAAAAATTAAAAGGAGGATGAAGGAGAGAATAGATAAATCCGATTATAGTCTTGAGAGGATGTCACGTAAGATTGCCCGGTTGTTGCTTTATTATATATATATATATATATATATATATATTTAGATTTTTGCAATGAATAATAATTAAAATATTGATTAAACTCGTTGATTATGTGAATAGCGGAGAACAATCTCTTTTGATGTTCATTGATTTTACAAATATCATACGCAGGCTCAAATTCAAAATCACATTGAACTCGATATTTGGATGGAAAATGGAAGTCTCTGTATCCATCCATATTACAGCAGAAACATATAAATAAGAGAATCAAATAAAATTGATTCCGAAAAAGATGGCGTACCTATCATATAAAGCTCAAAAGAAAAATTAAAAACATACCAAAAAGCATGAAAGTGTCAGAAACATGTTCAAACGACGTTCCTAACAGTGACATTCCAATCTTTTAGAAGGCCCTGTTATAGTACTAGAAGTCTAAAACTATAGATCATGTGAAATCAGTAATAAACAATATAAAATCTAATAACATATTACATCTTATTCCATCTTTAGAGGAGCATCTTTGCATGAATCAATACTAAGTCCTCAGCCCGTATGAAGTCCTTCGATTTCGGAGATTAGAGCAGAGTAACTCCGTAACGGCGGGGAAGGCTTTCGTCTCGAATCTAACTTCTCGTCTTTTCTTAAGAGATTTCTAGTTAGGACTTGATCGAGGGATCAATTTTCTCTGGAACATAAAGTAACAAGACCAGAACCCGTGTGGACTATGAACCAATAAAAAAAAGCGTCAGCTCCAAAAAAGGATTGTTTGCATTACTAAAATGTACAATTTTTTTTTACTCTGAGTAGTCGTGTATGGGAATCGAAGTGATTAGAACAGAATAGAGCTTGTTGCCAGTCAGGAATGAAGAAGCAAGGGACAAATAGAGGTAGCTCGAGCGTTCTACTTCTCGATGGGGGCAGGGAAGGGATAGAACTCAGCGGTAGAGTATCACCTTGACGTGGTGGAAGTCATCAGTTCGAGCCTGATTTTCCTCGCTTCTGTCTTTGTTTTATAGATCAGTTCATTCTGTAAACAAGCAGGTGATTTTTAGCCAGCAAACTGTAACTTTTGAAAGCAAGCTCACCCGCTCTCCCCTAGTGGTCAAACTCTAGGAGGTGAAACAAATCTTCAAACAAAGAGGTTGGGATGTTAACTTCATTTATTTGACTTCACTTTACTAAAGATTAAAGATAGGGGGTGAAGAAAGAGTGGATGTTTTGAACGAGTGTTGAGCGAGTGAAGTGCCCCATAAGCTATAAGGGCGAGCTATATGTATCAATTCCGTGAGCAACGATTGAACTGAACATAAAAACTGCATCTGGTAGGAATCAAACCTACGAATTTGCCCGGTTGGGCGCTTTAACCAAAGATGGAGGAAGTGTTACCCAGCGTCAACGTGAAGTTCCTTGTCTCAGCGTCCTCCTTCCAATTATAAGGGCCTATTACTTTGTCAAAGAAGGTCTTACCTTAGACATTTAATCAACCGGTTTGGACAAAAAGTAGGGCAAGTCATCACGTATCGAACTAGGGCATTGTCTCTTGGGCTTTTGAATGGCTACCGCCTAATGTGTCATTTGACCTCAGTCATTCCAGGCAAAAGGATTCGTTCCTGGACTTAGGTTAAGGCAAGAAGGCTCAGACGAATCTCAAGCGGTTCCATTCCTTCTTACTGTACTTCTGGGTTAACCCAACCGAATGGGAAGAAGGGGGCCAGCCAAACAGCGGTCCACTTTGTGCGTTTGCTGATTATTGTAACATCCAAAGTTTCCAAATTCAACATTAGATATAAATCAAAGTTTAACCAACAAGAGATTAATCAACGAAATATTAATTCATTACAAAACTCAACCAATAAATAAAGTAAGCAGCGGAAAGTCTATAGCCAAGAACTGAATTCTCCAATGAAATAAATAAGCTATGCCCTTCGATCTCTCTCTATATCATGCCCTTTCCTTTATCTCCCTTCCCAGCAATGTAGCTGCCTGAAAATATTTTGTTTTGAAAAGGGAGGGTTAGACCAGAAGATCTAGTGAATTCCCCATAAAAGCAGTTAACATTTCAACAATTTATTAATTAGAAAAGTATGCAATGATTTACCAAATAAATTGACCCATTCCCATATTGGGAACAAATTACGTATTGGAGGAATATGGCAAAGGTAAAACACCATTGCAAACTCTTAGCGACACACTAGTCCATAAGGACCAAACCTATATGACCACACTCCCTTAGTGGTAATAGGATTTAAATATATAAAAGACCTTGCTACATACATCCAAATAAGCAAATAGTGCACATGTTCGACCCCCAGAGCTTGTAAAAGTAATCTTAAGAATGACAAATTTAAAACCATAATCAACATATAAGCATTTGAAACATATCACATTGCATTTTTAAGGATAGGAAACTCACCTGGATTGGACACACCTTGTCCAAAGCTCAATCGGTTAAAACTCGCAAACCAAAAGCCTAAATTCACCAATATAAAATAAAGGTTAACCCAATGTAATACCCCCAAAGGTCTTTAATTATGATCTTAAGATAAACCCCTGACTCAAAGGTCCGAGCCCTGCCCTTAAACGAAAAATCAAAACGGACGAAGTCGCACCAAATAGTGGGTTGCGCAACTTTCGCCACGAGTCCACGACTTAACCCGCAGGAGCCACTGTTTGGGCTTCTTCGTCCCTGCAGCTCAAAACTACCAAAAATCCCAAACAATACATCAAATTTATTGATTCCTACCTTCCAAAAATTATATATAATGATGGAATAAACCTGTAAATCAAATCCAACTAAATGCCATCATCACAAGAAGATTTACCCATCAATTATCAAATCCATTCTTGAAATTTCATCAATGGAATTAAAAATAAAGACCCAATCCCATAAAAAGAATTCTCGATTGATGAACACAAGTGTTTCATTACTAAATGGGTAAGAGTTAAATGATCAATTCCTAAATCAAACAACTCTTTTCACCATTAAACAAATACAAGGGATAAGAGAACCTTAGAACCACTACCATAACACCCAAGTAGAGAAGATAGAGGATTCTAGTAGAGAAGATGGTTCCATACCTGATAATGGTGATTTCTTCCTATGCTTTCTTTCCAAAACTTGATGATTTCTTCCCAACCTTCTTTCCCACGCTTCTTTTCTTCACACTAACACACCACACACACACTGATTGCAAAATATGAGGAGTAATGAGAAACTTTCCTTCATCAAAACAATATATATACCATGGGCTTCCTCTACCAAAGCCCTAGCTCATCAGCAATTATTTAAAACCCATCAAAAAATGTAGGATGAAATTTTGGGTTATTACATATATATTACAATTTAAAACAACAAAAATGTTAAAATGACAAAGTGAGAAAATATCCAAGAGTCATTTTTTTATTGACTAATTCTTATATTAAATAACCACTTGTGAGTTAGAAAAAAAAATAGATATATCTGTCTTGAGGTGAAATAGAGTCTTGTAGTAACAGTTATGTATGTTTAAGCACTGCACTCCGTATTTGCCCAATCACGAACCTCGAGAAACAATAGAGTTTGGTCCTCCATGTCATGACCCGCATCAGTAAACCTTATACATTCAGCCAAATAAGGTACTATCATGGATGCATCATGCATATATAAATATACCTATGAGTTTTGGGTACCGATTAGAGTATTTTTGACAATTTTTCAAATTTTCTTGTACAAGTAATTAATGCATTTCCTTGTCTTCCGGTATTTTATTTTTGAAGGTTTTTTCAAATTTAAAGATTTTTCGTTCTCTCGTCTATTGTTTCCATTTTGGAAGAAGTTTTAAAGAAATTAGAAAAACTAATAATTAAAGCTCCAAAAAATTTATTTTCTCCAATTTAAATTTTTTTATTGAAAATGTTTTCAGTATATTAACTTTGTTGCCTTAATTTTTTAGTACCTTGATTGGAAGATTGATGAATTTTGGTAGCCTCATTTCTAACGCTCAAATTTCAAATCTCTAATGTACAATGTTATGCATAATATACGAATTTTAATGAGCAACTTACAACAACTTATATAAGGACTGTATCATACCTTAATGGAAAAAAAAAATCATTTAACCTCCATAACTTTGATTAACTTATAGGAGTGCACACTCCATACCTTATTATTTGTATTATTGCTTAATTGACAACCTTTTTATTTTCTTGTAAATCTAATTACGCAGAATATATAGCTTGATGTTTCACTAAAATCACCAGCTGGGACCCGTTCAATAATCCATCGGGTTGCCATTCTACAAAACCCAAGTCCTCGAATCCAAACCCGACAAATTATACTATATACATACTAATCTATATCTTATCATAGGATCAAAGAACGTTTAACCTTCAATATTTAAAAGACTTGCAATCATTTAAAACCGTATAATTTTATACAGATTGAAAAGGCGATTGTTATGGTTTTAAAACCGCACAATCTTGTATAGATTGAAAGTTTTTTGATGGTTTGTAAAGTGAATTTATGCATTTAATTGAAACCTATTGGAATTGTTTTTAAAACTCGAATAATTAAATCGGAAATGGAACTGTGGCACAGCCGTATTACAAAGAAAGCGAAAGCAACATGTCCGACTTCAATTCATAACAAGTTTCATCATTCTCTATCTTCTCGATTTTAATTTCATTTAGAACGAGGGTTTTGTATTTCGTTTGATTTTAGTTACTATATGCAACAAATCAAGAAGCTTAGCATTACAAGTTTAACATCAATTTCAGCATTCTTGAACCAATTTCATATATGCATTGTTATCCCTGATATAATGTAGGTTTTTCAAGAAGAGTTTTGAATGTTTACAATAATGTATTGGATAATAATTATGACACAAATAAGATATACAGAAATTTAGGATTGTTTAAAAAACCTAACATGGTTGCTGGATGGAATCAAATCCAATGTCAATTGACTCAATTCCAAAGTCAACCTATGTCACGTGATCTGAAAACTTATGTATATATATTTTTTCACCACAATATAATCATAAAACTTATGGTGTCTGCTAATTAATTAAATACATACATGATACAATACAAATTAATGACTTATTTCTCAATATATGAATCTGCATAATAGTTTTATGTACTTATATGATTCTTCTTTGGCAATCTATCTCCATTGCTGCTTGGTGTAGTTGTTCCACTGCTACCACTCTGCCATTCACCGGCAATAGAAACCGGAGACAGTGATGGTTCTTTTAACAAACCCACCGTGTCATTGATGGTTTCTGATGAAGCTGGAGGAGGTTCCGATTTTTTCGACTCTATGATGCCATCATAACGGTCGGTTCTTCCTGCACCTCGAATATCCTCCAACACATCCAACACCTCCCTCATCGTAGGCCTCATTTCCGAATCATACTGTAAACACCGAAATGCCAATTCCGCTACTGATGTGGTCATCCTCATGATTTCAGAATCTGAATTGGATCCCAGAACCGGGTCGATCAACTGATCGACCACACGTCTTTGGATCCGCTTTATAGCCAGGTTGGCTAAACTAATCTCGTCTGGAGGCCTACTCAAATCGATAGCCACCATTGACGATATTAGTTCAACCAACACAACTCCAAAACTATAAACATCACTCTTATCTGTTAGTTGGTATATTTGGTGATACTGGGGGTCCACGTATCCTGGGGTTCCCTGAGGAGTGGTCGACACGTGGCTGACGTCATTCGGTAGGAGCCTCGAGAGCCCGAAATCAGCTACTTTGACGCAGAAATTGTGATCGAGGAGAATGTTATTGGTCTTTACGTCTCGGTGTATGATTTCGGTGGCATGAAGGTAGGCTAGTGCACTGGCGGTTTCTATGGCGATTTTCATCCGTATTGGCCATGTTAGCAAGCTTGGATTTGGTTTGGGACCGTGGAGGTGATCGCCAACGGTGCCATTGCGAATATACTCGTAAACAAGGAGAAGTTCTTGGCTTTGTTTAGAGGTGCAACCATAGAGCAAAACTAGGTGTGGATGCCGTAGTTTGGCAAGGATTTCGACCTCATTTATGAATTGTTGGACTCGCTTGTAGTTGTGCCTATAAAGTCGTTTCACTGCAACTTCTCGCCCATCTTGCAGTTTACCTTTGTTTAGAAAGATCGGATGTTAATAATCGTAGTGACACGCTACAATAGAACCAGATTTATATAACACCACCAATAAATAAGCGTCCTAATAAACCACTTTATATGACCAAAAAATAAAACGTTCTATCTAAAGACGTTGTAATAAGTTTATATGGCGATTTTAGGCATCGTAACAAGTTTATTATATAAAGAAATTGTATATTAGCTATTTTATAGGACATTATTTGAATAATGTCATATAAACACAAATGTCTTATAAAAAAGTACATTAATTATATGACACTTTCTCAAAAATGTCTTATAACCGGCTAATGCGACACTTTCTATTAAAAGTGTTCTACAAAATTTGTTACGACAGCCCAAATCCTGTTAACTTATTACAAAGACTTTAGATAAGACGTTTTTTTTTTGTTCCTATAAAGTGGTCTACTAGAACGCTTATTTATTGGTGGTGCTATAAAACCAATTTTGTTGTAGCAACAATATTCTTATTTGGGGTGTGAGATGCATGAAACCCCATCAAATTATCCTCCAAAAGAGCTAATCAAGAGAGGCTAGTTTCAACATATATCGAAGAAAAAAGAAGTCCAAAGTTTAACTGATGTAAGATTGTGAAAAAGTAAGAAATTTATAACCATGTGAAATTCTCACCATAGTAGACAGCTCCAAAACCTCCATCGCCTAGTAGTCGAGAAGGATCGAAATTTTGGGTGGCTTCTTTAAGCTCGTCGTAGGAGAAAACAGAGACACCAAAGAAGTGACTCGCATCTTCAACATCTGGAGATTTTTCCTTTGATGAAACATACGAAAAAGGCCTGCTTTTATGGTAACGCCAGATTACGAGGATAGCACAAGACAGCATCAGGATGAGGGTAGATCCAGCAACAAGTACTGGGAGCAAGAAAAATTCAACACCTTCAGATACAGATTAATTCCTACATGTATATGGTAAATAATTAATGCATAGACTCAAAGAGATATATTACCTAGGATCAGTACTCTCCCTTTTC
Source organism: Silybum marianum (assembly GCA_036898165.1). Classification (NCBI taxonomy): domain Eukaryota; kingdom Viridiplantae; phylum Streptophyta; class Magnoliopsida; order Asterales; family Asteraceae; genus Silybum; species Silybum marianum. The sequence goes on along the minus strand of CM072537.1, from coordinate 15,056,282 downwards.
CGCCATGGTTTCCTTCAGCATGTAAACAACAAAGGTAAGTTAGACATATATTACTATATATAGGATAGTAAATAATTTCAGGATTTTTGTGTATCGAGAAGGCGTAAATACCCTTTTTGGCGTCTAATATACACTCGACTCCATTGTGAGTATGACACTGGCCTTCTTTTCTGTGACACTCTTCACAGGAATTTGACAAGTTAAAGAAAACAGAGAATTCATGGGTGAGAAGAAAAAATATATCGGTTTCATCATAATATCCACTGCGGTCTGCCAATTGCTTCTTCACTGGCAACCGTATTACTTCACATGTATCTGGGAGATCACATGGAACTGTTGTGTTGCTAATGGGATTATGGTTATAGTAGAATTTGTGATCTTTGCAACCGTCGTAGCTATTATAATCAGATGGGCTAAAATGAGCATCAATTTGTGGATCTTTGTTGCATTTGAAGAGAACCATGCTGTATTGGATTGAAATGGAAAACAAAAGAGGAGTTGGAGAAGTGAAATTTTTCTCAAGTGCATCAGAACTTTGGTTTTTTAAAAGTTGTTGAAATGTTGTGTTATGGACCACCACACGCATTTGATCAGGGCAAGGCCACAACTTTCCGGCAATCTCATATGATGAACCTTTTCCGAATTGAATATTTTCATGATTCAGAGTACAGTTGAGCTTCATCAACCCACAGCATGTGTCACTGGGATTGGCATCGTGAAAAGCGGTTGGGCAAATGAATCTTTCATGGCAGTTAGGCATAGAAATGGTATCATCATATATAGCAGAGCAAAGGAGAGGTAAACAAGAGTGAAGAACGAACGTAAAAAAGAAGAAGAAAACCATTTGAAATGTTCAACAGAAAAGATTACACAGCTAGCTACCAACATGTGTTCTTCAAACTCCATTATATATACATGACTCTTTATATATGTATATGTGTGTGTATATATATATATATATATATATCTTCTAATGATTGGAGTAAAAGAGGGGACTTAGAATTCTTACGTGATGAATGCTCTACAATTTGGGAATTTTATAAGAAAGGTTCTTGTTTACCAAGCTTTTATAAGAATATTGTTTTTTTTATCATTTTATTTTATTTTAATAAGTTTATAAAATGTATTTATAAATCATATAATTTAAAATTGATATAAAAAATATAAATTAATAATTATAAAATACATTTATTGATATTGTTTCATTTTTCACTACTTGGTATTTTTTTTTGAATTTTGTTTCAGTAAGTTTTTATTTTAAATAAGCAAATATGTTTATCTAATTATACACAAAATAATCAAATTGTATAACCATCTTGTTATACTAGTAAAGTTTTCATTTTAATTTTTGTCTATATCGATATTCTAATGGTTTTAAGAAAACGATTTTAATGTTTCATTTAAAAGTTCCATTTTTTTATGTAATTTCTTTAATTCAATTTTTTTATCATACTTATTTTGAGTTTAATAACGAAGTAATTTATTTTTGTTTTGATAATATAACTTTTGATAAAGACAATAGTTAAACTTGATAATTATCTTAATTATATTTTAAATTTTTTATTTTTAAAATTAGATGTTTATCCTGTATTTGATCATAATTATCTGTAGTTAGTTACACGAATTCAGAAATGCAGTTTTAATAAGTTGTATCTACTTGTAATATTGAAAATTAAGTAATTAGCATTAATTAGCAATACCTAACGCTTAAAAAGTTGTTTTTAAGAGTTTTTGCCCAAATGCTTTATAATATAATATAGATTATTACATTTAGATTATTTTTGAAATACTTTGATGAAATATAAATTGATATTAATTTATAAATGTATAGCTGAACATTAATAACTTTTCCAAATTTTTTCTATTTTCCATAATATTCTCAAATTTTTCCAAATATGGCTGAATCTTCGATTCTATATTATTTATCATTTCGTGCTATTTGTTTTATTATAAGATGAATATCTGTATTATATTGTATATTTTTTTTATTGTAGTATAAAATTATATTTGTGTTGTTTTTTAAATATGTTGACAAAATACATAAATTAACATGAACAAATGAAAAAAATGAGAATTATTAAATATATTTTAAAATTTGTTTTAATAATTTTAGAATATATATATATATATACATACATATACACTCAATTTATATAATAATATACAAACAAGTTAAATTTTATAAAAAGAAATAGATATCTATTGTGGAATTATATTTAATTAATATAGATGATAGATATTATGATAAGAAAATAGATGGAAAGTGGGGTTATTGTAGGTTCTTTCGGATGCTCTTACCTGAACAAGCTTTTCACATTTACAAACCCAAGTTGTATGCCAAAAACATAGAAATTGTGACATTTTTTGTAAATTTTTTCACATCGACCAAGACCATAAAGACTTTGACTCTTCTCCACTATCCATCCTTAACCCTTTCAAACGCCAAAACCACACGATTAATTGGAATGTTTCTTGTGGTTATCCCATATAACACGTCTCAACTTAAACATAAATGCAAAGATAATTAAATAAAAAGATATCTTTAGACACTATTTTCTTATATTTCCAATATATCACAATCATTCTAGAATTGAAAAATAATATCTTACGTAAAAACAATAGACTTTTGGACCAAAATAGAGCTATAAAATCAAGATACTTGCGATTTATGATTTATGAACGGGCCTTGGACCAGCCCGTAAGGTACGAATCAAATCAAGAATATGGACCAAGAAATTAAACCATGATGGGAATTAACTAGCCACAAGAAACTGTTGATCCAAAGTGACGGTTACCCAGATAAACGCAAACTAAACTAAATACAAAAATAAGTAAAAATAAAACAATAAAACAAATCTAAGAAAGTCGTAAAGATCGATCCATGGAGTATCACTCTTCAAGAATCGTTTTTAGCCTAAGAAAACAATAATTAAATTTAACAACGATGCAATAAATTAAAAGGCTTGGGAAGAGAAATAAGGAGAGGAACATCAACAAAAGATTAAACATAAAAATAACAAAGTATGAAGAAAATGAAATGTTACAACGGGTGTCGAATGTTGGACGAGAATCTGTCACATTACGTCTTCATCTTTGTTCCATCAAAAACGTCGCATCTTTTTCACATCTTCATTGACTCAAAGAAAAAGCAATTAAAAATCTAAACTCAAACTTAAACCTAATTAATCTAAACTACAAAAGATTAAAGAACAAATAAAAAAAATCAATTAAAACTAAAAACTAAAAAAACTAAAAAAAACTAAGAAAAATAAAAACAGAAACGGCGCAAGTGCCGTGGGGGAGAGGAAGAAGAGGTTCAAAGCCTAAAACCAACCATATTTAAATAAGAAAAGTTCCAATTCAACCCCTCAACTTTGCAACACTTTTTAAAATCCACCCTTTAGATTTCTTTTCCTTCCAAATTTACTTTGGTGAATTTTATTTCTTTAAATTTGGTCCAACCTTGTCATTTTTCTTGAATTGCCCCATCACATAAAGGTTGATCAAATGCTCCAAGATGTATTCTCGTCCATGTTCATGATTTCGATATAAAATACCTGTCAAAACCGATGAAAACACAAAAATGCCAATGTAATATCCCCAACAATGATTATACGAAAATTAACTAAAAATAAAATAAAAACTATATGCAAACAATTAAATATGATGCAAAATGCAATTATAAACTAATATGAATGCATGTAAAAATGCACTTAACAGAAACTATCATCAATATATAAATTTAGATGTTTTATAAATTAACCCACCAGGTGACTTGAAGTTTCTAAAGTCTTTGATTGGAACTCATATTATCCAAGGCACACATATATTGTTCGATTTTTATTTGCATGCAAGACAGGATGATATAAAAACTTGTTGTAACACGTTTGACGAGAAATTAGACTTGGAAATGACAATACTAGGTTGGATTATACTTTTGAATAGGCTTTAAAAATAAGACATAAGGTTGGATTATACTTATGAATGCGTTGGGTTGGATTTATATTTTTCAAAACCGTCATAATTGGGTTGGGTTGTAAAAATGTTAAAAGTCCAACCCAACCCACGTACACCCGACATCTCATTGTACACGTCCACGTGTAACATGTTACTGACGTGTTATTTTCTTTTCTTTTTCGGACCGCAAGAAAACAATTTGTTGAAACAAACTAGCGAGGAGACAGAGGAATACAAGAAGAAACATTATCCAAATGATTACAAAGCCAACTCTAAACTTACCAACTTTTGATCTACATCTAATCCACTCCAAAACTAAGAATTGAATGTCATTATAAATCTCATTTTCCTTTTTCATACCTTCGTGTCATTTCTTATTACATTATTGTTTTTTCAAAATTATCTTATTATAACATAATTCCTTTCTATTTTCTAGCTATTAGAACATTGCACTTTTAATTTTGTTATTAATTTAAGACATTGGACGTTGAATCAACATGTTTACCAAAAATTATCATTTAAGAAATTGTGCATGCTTACACTATTTCAAAATCCTAAATTTTTCGTTTACGCAAATCCATGATGGGGATAGAAGCTATGACCAAATCACCTATATTAACACAGTGATTTGTATCATCATAGCATCATGATGCTATGGTGATACACCTATGCTAATACACAGTGATTTGTATCACCATAGCATATCATGATGCTATGGTGATACAAATCACTGTGTATTGTGACTAATAAAAGAAGCGTCTACTGCTCCCAATAGATTTCATTGTCACCAAGTAAATTAAATTATAGGCACTAAATTTATTTGTAGGGCAGAATAGGATACACACCATATTAATAAGACGATAATGGAAGATACCACTGATAAGAGGAAAAGATAGATTTTTCTATTAACATACCACTCTACCATTCATCGATCATATTATACAATAATTAATAACCTCTTTTTTCTCAATATATGAATTTGCATAATGATTCTATATACTCATATGATTCTTCATTGGCAATCCATCTCCACTGCTGCTTACTGTACTCTGCCATTCACCGGCCATAGACACCGGTGAAGGTAATGGTTCTTTCAACAAGACCACCGTATCTTTGATGGTTTCCAATGAAGGTTCTTTCAACAAGACCGCCGTATCTTTGATGATTTCCAATGATGGTGGAGGATCTAACTCTTTTATGCCATCATAACCATACCTTCTCCCTGCCTTCAATATCTTCCAACACTTCCAACACCTCGCTCATCGTCGGCCTCATTTCCGAATCATATTGTAAACACCGGAAAGCCAACTCTGCTACCAATGTCATCATCCTCATTATTTCAGCATCTGAATTGGATCTCAGAACCGGGTCGATCAATTCATCAACTACACATCTTTGGATCCGGTTTATAGCTAGGTTGGCCAAACTAATGTCGTCTGAAGACCTACTTAAATCGACAGCTACCAATGACGATATTAGCTCAACCAAAACTACTCCAAAACTGTATACATCACTCTTATCTGTTAATTGGTACCGCTAGTGATATTGTGGGTCCAGATATCCCGGGGTTCCTTGAGGAGCGGTCGACACGTGGGTGACGTCATTTGGTAGGAGTCTTGAGAGCCCGAAATCGGCTACTTTGACACAGAAATTGTGATCAAGGAGTATGTTGTTGGTCTTTACATCTCGGTGTATGATTTCTGTGGCATGAAGGTAGGCTAGTGCACTGGCGGTTTCTATAGCAATGTTCATCCGTATCGGCCAAGTTAGCAAGCTTGGATTTGCTTGGGAACCGTGGAGGTGATCAGCAACAGTGCCATTGGGAATGTACTCATAAACAAGTAGAAGTTCGTGGCTTTGTTTAGAAGTGCAACCATAGAGCAAAACGAGGTTTGGGTGTCGTAGTTTGGCGAGGATTTCGACCTCGTTTATGAATTGTTAGACTCGCTTGTAGTTGTGCCTATAAAGTCGCTTCACTGCTATTTCTCGCCCATCTTGGAGCTTACCTTTTTTAAGAAAAATTGGGTGAGAATAATTTAAGTGAAAATAATTAAAGAAGTAACTATGTATTCTCATTTGGTGTGTGAGATATGTGGAAGCCAATCAGATTACTCTAAAAATAGTCTTTAAAGAGAGAAGGGAAATTCTAATATATATATATATAGGAGAAATGGTCCAACTCTACTTGAGTATGTAGTCCCTTTCTAGGAGTAGAGTTTGGCTCGAATACCATACGTGAAAACTTGTCAGTGTACTCTCCAAAAGAGCTTTTAAGATGACATAAGGGTGTTTATGTTAAAATTAAGCTAGACATGTTATTAGTATTTATTAAATATTAAATATTAATTAGTAATTAATATTTAGTGGTGTGCAGTTAAGTTTGAAAGGGTGTCTAGGAAAGTCGTTGTGTTGTTTGGGTGAAGGGTTGAATCCCATCGTATATGTATAAATATGTATGTATGTGCTGTGCATTTGTAATTTGGTCCTGTTGTTATAATAAAACACAAGTTTGTTGTATAGTCATATCACAGCGATCCCATATATCTTCCTATGTTCAGTATTGTTTTCTGTTTTGATCCAACAGTTTCAACAATCCAAATCTAGTGATATAGGACGTCTCAATGGCAAGAGAGTAGTAAATATTTACAGCAAGTGGTAATTAAGAAGGATGTCAAATTCTAACCATAGTAGACAGCTCCAAAACCTCCATCCCCTAGCTCCTGAGAAGGGTCGAAATTTTGGGTGGCATCTTTAAGCTCTTCGTAGGAGAAAACGGAGACACCAAAGAAGTGACTCCCATCTTCGACGTCTGGAGATTTGTCCTTTGATGAAACATATGCAAAAGGGCTGCTTTTATAGTAATTCCAGATTAAGTAGATAAGAGAAGATATGATGATGATGAAGCCAGATCCAGCAAGAACTTGATCAAGAAAATGCAACATATTCAGGTACAGATCAACAATTCTACATGTATTTGTATGTATGTATATATATATATAGTAATAATTCATATATAGGATCAAAGAGGTATATTACCTAAGATCAGTTTCAGATTTCTGTGTGGCTTTTCTGCAACAACCAAGCAACAAATGTAAGTTATATGTATTTTAGGATGGTATAATGTTTGGAGGAATATGTTAGACATATTGATTATGGTGTATATGGAGAAAAGAAAAAGAAGTCGTGGATACCCTTTCTGGCGTGTAAACACTCAAACTGTCCTTTCCGGACATCACACTGGCCGTCTTTATTGTGACACCCGTCACAGGAAGGTGACAACTGAAATGAAATAGAAGATAAAGAAGAAAGAAGAGAAAATATGTTAGTTTCATTATGTTGTTCGCCACCTGCTGGTCGCAATTTTGTTGGCAATTGTTGTTAGCATAAATGTAATTGGGCCTTATTAAGCCCGATATGCAAGCCCGGTCCAATGTTTTCCTTTATATATTTCCCTTCTATTCTTTGTATAAACACACTGATAAATTCTCATATATGAAAAGCTAGTATCTCTCTTTCTCTTTCAATTATGTTTGTTATCATGGTATCAGAGCTAGGTTGATCAGTTAGGGGTTAGTCGCAGTAGGCACGACGTTGCGCGAATCGAAATTTTCGAGGGTTTTTTGGTATGTTTTCTGGTTCGCCTCTCTATCCTGTCTGATCGATTTTCTGGTCTGATCGATTTTCTGGTATGCTTTCTGGTATGTTTTCGAGGACTTTTGGTATGGTTTTTGGTTCGATTTTCTAGGGTTTCACGCTGGTTCGTTTTTTGGTATTTTTTCTAGTTCGTTTTTTTCTGATTGTTGGTGGATGATTGTTGGTGGACTGATTGTCGCTGTTGGGTTATTGTTCAGTTTGGTTTTTTTTTTTTTTTTTGGTTAGTGGTTTTATCTACCAAGTTTCATTTATATTGACAATATGGCTCCAAGAGATGATTCTCTTCAGTCCATTAGTACCCAACTTGACGGTAAGAACTATGCCTATTGGAGTTATGTTATGAAGAACTTCTTGCGGGGAAAGGGTATGTGGGGGATTGTTACGGGTGACAAAAAAGAACCATTCGATGCCAAGGCTGCAGATTATGCAACCGCAATTGATTCATGGTGGACTGATAATTCCAAGATTATTACTTGGATTAACAATTCTGTAATTCAGTCAATTGGCACTTAGTTGGCAAAATATGAAACAGCCAAGGAAGTTTGGGATCACTTGGCCATGCTGTACACTCAGTCTAACTTTGCAAAACAGTATCAGTTAGAACTTGATATTCGAGCCCTCCAACAGAACAGTCAGAGTATTCAGGATTTTTATAGTTCTATGTCTGATTTGTGGGATCAGTTAGCTCTTACAGAAACCACTGAACTAAAGGCTTTCATGCCTTACATTGCTAGAAGGGAAGAGCAACGTTTGGTTCAGTTTTTGATGGCATTACGCTCAGATTTTGAAGGGTTACGTGGAACAATTCTTCATCGCACTTCGTTTCCCACGGTAGAAGCGGTTGTTCATGAATTGATTGCTGAAGAAACTCGTATAAAGTCTCAAACTGACAAAGGGACTAATACAGTCTCTACTCCTGCTGTTTTTGCTGTTCCATCACGACCTCATATGTCAACTCAGTCTCGGCCAAAGGTTGCATTTGATGAGTGTGCTTTCTGTAAGAAGAAAAATCATTGGAAGTCTCAGTGCCCATTGTTGTTGGGCAAGAGAAATCAACAACAACAGACCAGACCACCTGGACAGTTTCAACCACGCCCCCCTTTTTCACCATTCCGTCCACCACAGTTCACTGCTGCTGCTGTTACACCACCTTCAGCTTTGGATCCTCAGGTTTTTGAACAGTTCAGACAGTTCATTGCCTCCAATCCAACTGCCATGTCTGCATCCATGTCTCACTCCGGTCAGTCTTCATCTAGTACTTCAGGTATTCATTCATCCCTGTGGATATTGGATTCTGGTGCGTCTCACCATATGTAACCACATTTGTCATATTTTTCCTCTTTATCACATAGTTCTCCTGTTTCTGTTATGTCTGCTAGTGCTACACCTATGACAGTAGAGGGTATTGGTTCGATCGTTACCCCTCATATCTCTCTCACTGATGTCTATTATATTCCCACACTTGCCTTGAATCTTGCTTCAGTCAGTCAGTTGTGTAAAACTGGTTATTGGGTCTTCTTCTCTGATTCACTTTGTTGTGTACAGGACCCACATTCTCGGAAGGTGATTGAGATCGGCCGTAAACTTGGAGAGCTTTATGTTTTGGAGCAGCTCCAAGTTGCTGAAGTTGCTGCTTCGAGTCTTGAGTTGTCGTCCTTTCGTTTAAATCATTTGTCTTCTGATTTTTATCTTTGGCATTCTCGTTTAGGACATGTGTCCTCATCCCGTTTACAGTTTTTGTCTTCTACTGGTGTGTTAGGTTCCTTGAATTGTCATGATATTTCTGATTGTTGTGGTTGTAAACTGGGAAAATTTTCTGCCTTACCGTTTAATAAAAGTATCACTCGTTCTGTTACTCCATTTGACTTGGTACATTCTGATGTGTGGGGGCCATCTCCAGTATCCTCTAAAGGAAGCTCGAGATATTATGTTTCATTCATAGATGATTACACTCGTTTTACATGGGTATATCTTATGAAACGCAGGTCTAATTTTTTCACTATATATAGTAATTTTCGAGCTCTGGTCAAGACCCAGCACTCGGCTGTCATAAAATGTTTCCGCTGCGATTTAGGAGGGGAATATACCTCTACTGATTTTACCCAGTTACTGGCATCTGATGGAACCGTGCATCAATCATCATGTACGGATACACCTCAGCAAAATGGTGTAGCCGAAAGGAAACATCGACATATTGTTGAAACTGCACGATCCTTGTTACTGTCTTCTGTTGTCCCTAGTATCTTTTGGGGAGAAGCTGTTTTGACCGCTACATATGTGATCAATTGTATCCCCACTGCACACAATTTCGGGATGACTCCGTATGAAAAATTGTATGGGAAATTACCTGATTATTCCTCTTTACGAGTCTTTGGGTGTGCGTGCTTTGTTTTACGGCCTCACGCCGAGCGAAACAAGTTGTCTCCAAATCGGCTCTATGTGTATTCTTGGGATAAGGTATTGGTTAGAAAGGATATCGGTGCTATGACCCGGTGACTCAGAAATTATATGTCTCTCGCCATGTCACCTTTTTGGAACATATACCATTTTACACTATTCCAACTCAGTCTCACGAGATGACTCGGTCAGAACTTCGGACTATTGATCCTTTTAGTACTGCTGATGATGACACTCCATCTGCTCCTGATATTTCTACAGCTAGCGACAGTCCTTCTGATGCTTCTACAGCTAGCGACAGTCCTCATGATGCTCCTACAGATAGCAACAGTCCCGCTGTTGCTCCCACAGTTAGTGACAGTCCTACAGTTGCTCCCACAGCTAGCGACAGTCCTCTTGATGCTCCTACTTCTGATAGTACCGCAGGTAGTGGCAGCCCTCCTGCAACCACTCCGACACATGTTCCTGCACCACCACGGAGATCCACTCGTACATGTAAGTCCACAAAGCTCCCAGATTTTGCATATTCCTCTTACTCGCCAGCATTTGCAGCCTTTATTGCAAATATACTTCGTCTCTCTGAACCAGCTACGTACAAAGAGGCTGTCTCTGATCCTCTTTGGCAGGATGCTATAGCTGAGGAGCTTACAGCTCTTTATCAGACTCATACGTGGGATCTCGTCCCGCTCCCACCTGGAAAACATACGATTGGCTGTCGATGGGTATACAAGATCAAAACCAAGTCTGATGGCTCCATTGAACGTTATAAGGCCAGACTTGTTGCAAAAGGATACTCACAACAGTATGGAATGGACTATGAGGAGACTTTTGCTCCCGTTGCAAAAATGACTACTGTTCGCACTCTGATTGTTGTTTCTTCTATTCGTCAGTGGATGATATTTCAGATGGATGTCAAGAATGCATTCTTGAATGGAGATCTTCATGAGGAAGTGTACATGTCCCCTCCCCCTGGTATTGCTCACCATCCGGGTGAAGTTTGTCGGCTTCGGAAAGCTTTGTATGGTCTCAAACAAGCCCCTCGTGCTTGGTTTGAGAAATTCTCTACTGTGATTACTTCACTTGGTTTCAGTCCTAGTCATCATGACTCAGCTCTGTTTATTAGATGTACGAGTGCTGGACGGATTCTGCTATCCTTATATGTTGATGATATGATTATTACTGGTGATGATCATGATGGTATAGAATCTTTAAAACGTGATTTGGCTTATCGCTTTGCTATGAAAGACCTGGGCTTACTACGTTACTTCTTGGGATTGAGGTTGCTCAATCTTCAAAAGGTTATCTTTTGTCCTAGGCAAAATATATCTCTGACTTGTTTGAACGTGCCGGTCTCTCTGATAACAAGACAGTTGATACACCCCTGGAAACTAATGCACGGTATTCTCCAACTGACGGTGTCCCATTGTCAGATCCGAGCCTGTATCGAACCATTGTGGGGAGTCTGGTTTATCTTACTGTCACTCGACCGGACGTAGCTCACGCGGTTCATGTGGTTAGCCAGTTTGTCACTGCCCCTTCTACCGTTCATTGGGGAGCTGTTCTTCGTATATTGAGATATCTCAGGGGCACTCAGTTTCGAAGCCTTATGTTTCCTTCCACGTCTTCTCTTGAGTTACGTGCCTATAGCGATGCTGATTGGGCTGGCGATCGTCATGATCGCAAATCCACCACTGGCTTTTGCATATTTCTTGGAGATTCACTGATTTCATGGAAGAGTAAGAAACAGGATGTTGTCTCTCGGTCCTCTACCGAAGCTGAGTATCGAGCTATGGCTGTCACCACGTGTGAGATTATTTGGCTACGTTGGCTTCTTGCTGAAATGGGAGTTTATACTTCTCACCCTACTCCCTTGCACTGTGACAACAAGAGTGCAATACAGATTGCTAAGAATTCAGTTTTTCATGAGCGAACGAAGCATTGAGAGATTGAGGGGGGGATGTTAGCATAAATGTAATTGGGCCTTATTAAGCCCGATATGCAAGTCCGGTCCAATGTTTTCCTTTATATATTTCCATTCTATTCTTTGTATAAACACACTGATAAATTCTCATAGTCGCATTGTGAGTTTGAGGGGGGATGTTAGCATAAATGTAATTGGGCCTTATTAAGCCCGATATGCAAGCCCGGTCCAATGTTTTCCTTTATATATTTCCCTTCTATTCTTTGTATAAACACACTGATAAATTCTCATATATGAAAAGCTAGTATCTCTCTTTCTCTTTCAATTATGTTTTTTATCAATTGTATCACTTCACATGTATGAGGGAGATCACTTGGAACTGTTGCGTTGTCGATGCGATGCTTATAGTAGAATTTGTGATCTTTCCTACAGTCATAACTACTATAATCAGGTTGGATAAAATAAGCATCCATTTATGCAGCATACTTGGGATCGTGTTTGCATTTGTAGAGGGTCATGTTGGGTGCAAATGAAATGGAAAACAAAAGAGGATTTGGAGAAGTGAAATTGGTCTCAAGTGCCTCACAGCTTTGGTTTTCTATCAGTTTTTGAAATGTTGTATTACGGACCACGATGCTATGACCAGGCCCAAGCTTTGCAGCAATCTCATATGAGGCTCCTCCAAATTGAATATTCTCATGATTCGAAGTACAGTTGATCTTGATCAACCCACATTGTGTGTCACTGGCAGTGGCATCGTAAAAAGGGTACTTGAACGGCCCAAAAGCTGGCAACTGAAGCTTTTCGGGCAGGTAGGCATAGAAATGTTATCATATGTAGCTGAGGAAATGAGAGGCAAACACGAGTGAATAACATACACAAAAAGGAGGATGGGAATCATTTCAAATGCCAAATAGAACAGATTACACAATTGTGTTCTTCTACAGACTCCATTATTTATATACATGAGTGTGTTTTGACCGGAAGTCTATGGAAAGGTTGGGCTAAAATACGAGACTTGAATTCTTATGTTTAATAAGCTTTCACATTCAAAAACTAATTAAACTTAGTATAGAAATTCTATTACTTTTTCTAAATATTGACCAACAATCAAGACTTTGACTTGCCGACACCATTTATCTTTAACCCCTTTTAAATGCCAAAAATACATACTTGGAAATTTCATGTGGTCATCCCCATATAATACGTCTCGACTTACCATAATTGCAAAGTTAATTAAAGAAAAACAAATCTTTAGACTTTTGACACCATTTTCTTGAATTACCAATATCACAATCACACTAGAAAGAAAATATCGACATAACAGCTAGTAGTACGTGTGGACATGTTACATATGTAGGATACCATATGGATACTTCTGCAAAGATAAGGTTGTTTCTTAATTTGTGAGCTTAAGGTACTCAGCCGAGCAAAGATATGGATGAAAGCAATCCTGACTAAGAAACAATTAATAAACATTAATGGAAACAACCCATTTGAAGAAAATTATCAAGGTTTATGGAGCATGAAAATATAAGGGGCCGTTTACCAACACTTATCCGGGTAAGCGCTTACCAAGTTGTATTACCTTACCGGAGGAATATGATAAGTACTAAAAATCTTACCTGGTAAGAGCAAAGACATGGAAAGCAAGGACCAAGAATCTTACCCGGGTAAGTGATTGCGGTGACTCTTACCATGGTAAGCGCTTATCGGGTAAATTGTTGCATACGATGCTGTTTTGGTAGACTAAAATCTTACCCAATAAGTAAGTGATAGTGTTGAATTTTGTCGGCAAGCGCTCACCCGGCTAAGATTTGGCAAACGGCCCCTAAGTTTAGACGGTAGTTGACTTGAAGTACTTTCCATATAAAGATGGAAGCCTTGAAAAGTGAAAACAATTTACAAGAACTCCGGTCTACTAACAAAAATGATTTTATACTACGCCTAAAATAAAAAGACCTCCTAAAATAATACTTTATAGGACCAAATTAAAAAATGACATGTCTAAAAATATTACAATAGGTTTATATCTTTTAAAAATAACTAATATGACACTTTATTTTAAAAGCGTCGTAAATTTTTTAGTTAAAACGCTTAAAAGCGTTCTATAAACCTATTGTAATGCTTTTAGATAGGATATTTTTTAGTTTGGTTCTATAAACTCGTGTCCTATAAAATATTATTGTATGACGCCTTTTCATTTTAGGCGTCTTATAAAATCATTTTTGTTGTAGTGCTATATGCCAAAATATAGATATTTCGTTCATATTCTCCTTAATGCATAATGGACATCGACAGTATAGACGTTTGAGCAGCATTAGACTAGGACATGACACGACTAGTTGGGACAAAAATGTTTTTTTCCATCCCACCACGGAACCATAATAAGGGAGAAAAATCAAGACGGATAAATTACCAAAATATTCATATCAAATTAAAGGTCTAAAATCTTTAAGAATTTTTTCAATCACCTACCTCACTTTTCGGCCGTTTAGTCCTTTTCAGTCTATAGTCCAATCCGTGTACCAGGTTTCAAAAAAGCTTGCTGCAACAGCTGATGTGGCGTGTCGTCGCTTAAGGCTTGTGTCTCACGCCATGTTATGTCTATGGCACGCTATAACTTAATATGCGGTTTTTGTAACGTAATATTTGATTTTTCTTACTGTTTTTAATGTTTTATGTAACACCCCGCCTTACCACGACACAATATTGTCCGCTTTGGTCTAAGCCGCACGGATTTGTTTCTGGCGACCTGGCGAGGACTTCCCAAGGGGTCACCCATCCTGGTACTACTCCTACCCAAGAACGCTTAACAACAGAGTTCCAAGGACCTGCCTTGCGTGTGGCCCTAAAACGCGTTGTGTTTAGGAAGGCCAAGGTTTACAAACCCAACATCACTCCTGTACACGGCCGATATGGGATCTGCCTAAGGTGTTACAAACACCCCCCCCCTTATGGACTCATCGTCCTCGATAAGGTTTGCCCCATATCCCGAACGGCACAGGAGCGGCTCTAATACAATTCGTAACACCCCGCCTTACCACGACACAATATTGTCTGCTTTGGCCTAAGCCGCACGGATTTGTTTCTGGCGACCTGATGAGGACTTCCCAGGGTCACCCATCCTGGTATTACTCCCACCCAAGCACGCTTAACCACAAAGTTCCAAGAACCTGCCTTGTGTATGGCCCCAAAACGCGTTATGCTTAGAAAGGCCAAGGTTTACTTATGAACCCAGCATCACTCCTGTCCATGGCCGATATGGGATCTGCCTAAGGTGTTACATTTTATTTGTTAGTTTCTAATGTATAACTTAAATTAAATTATTTAATATCATTAACACATTGGGTAATAGTAGAAAAAAAAATATTTTTATGTGTATAATAATTTATATGATATAAAGATTTGCCGCCATCACGCCTTGAAAAACGTCGTGGATCCTAAGGCTTGAGGCATGACCCCGCCGCCTCGTCATGCCTCACGCCATTTTGAACCTTGCCGCATACTAAACACAACCTTTTTGATCAAGATAAGCTACCAAGAAGTGCATGCTGACTTCCCCTGGGCGAGTATCCTATTCTCTTATCGTGTCCTTTCCAGTTTAATTTTATCTTGTCCAGTCTTGTCAAATATGTTTATATCTTATTTAACGATTGTTCCAAGACACGGGTTTTTTTAAGATCCCAATGACCCTTCTAAGGATTGTTGGAGGTCATGCGGAGTTATTTCTTATTTATTGATTGCTCCAATTCATTTCAACGTGTAAGTTAGGTATCATCTGTTTTCCCGATAATATGATATAAGTCGAACCAAACCAAATGGGGCCACTATACTTCATTCAGAAGTTAGATATACGAAGATATGTGCTATACATCAAGGGGTAGAGCTACTCTTTTCAACAAAACATCTAATATGTAACACTAATTGTGAGCGTTTCTCAAACGAACTCATATGTTTACTTAATAAGGGCATCTTTAATTAGTAATACCAAACCCTACACCATTTCTTATCCAACTGAAGTAAATTTTGGAGATAATTAAATTTTCTTTTTACACTAAAATAATTTTAAATTGTTTTTTGTAAGAACATTGTACTACAAAACAAATGACTTTC
The DNA here is from genome assembly GCA_036898165.1 of Silybum marianum. Lineage (NCBI taxonomy): Eukaryota > Viridiplantae > Streptophyta > Magnoliopsida > Asterales > Asteraceae > Silybum > Silybum marianum. The sequence goes on along the minus strand of CM072537.1, from coordinate 15,040,237 downwards.
ATCCACATAAATTACCCAGGGAAATTTCCGTTGATGATTACCCATGGATCACCCAGAAAATACCATGGTCCAGTAAAATCGAAGTTTTTCGAGAAAATACAAACGGATCACCCAAATAATCCCTGGGTAATTTGTCACTAATTTGAATTACCCACCAGCAATTTATGCACCAAATTTTGTGGCGGTTTTATAATCACCCTTTAGCAACAGATTTCACAGGGAAAAGTCCATAGGCAAAAGTCTTTCGTTAGTAGTGTTGTACTTTGAAAATTTTATCCATTATAGTAACGAGTAAACATATGCATAGTATAAGTTACTAGGTTTTAATGTCATCTCATTGTCCACGTGAGATGTAGTCTAGGGGTGAGCATAACCGGGTACCCAGCCAATTTCATGGAACCGCAACCGTGGTTCTGGGAATTCCGGAACCGGAACCGCTAACACCGGTTCCTTATATTTTGGAACCGGAACCGGTTCCGGTACCCGGTTTCATTTTTTTTATATTGCATACGATAAAAATGTAATTACAAACTACAAAACTAATCCGCTAAAATTTTACCGACTTAAAGTAATAAATACAACAAATAGTCAAAACTATTCCGATAAAAAATTATTATTACATATATAAACTAGAAAGTTTGAGTCTTGATAGCAATAAAACGACTTCCATAATACTTCACGTCAAATCGTGAACACCTAACAAAAACATAAAAATCTAACCTAAAAGGAAATGTAGTTTTATTAATTAATGTATATAAATTATTTTTTATTTAAAGTCAGCGGGTACTTGTCAGTTCCGGTCCTAGGTACCCAGCGGGACCGGGTACCTGGTCTTGGAATCGGTCCCGGCTGGTACCCAACGGGTAACAGTTCCAAAAATATGAGAACCGGAACCGGAACTAGTCTTGATCGGTTCCGTATTTTAGGAACCGGAACCAATCACGTCGGTTCTGGTTCCGGAACCGGCAGTTTCGGAGTGGTTCCGGTTCCAAAGACGGGTACCCGGTTTGGATGCTCACCCCTAGATGTACATGTGTAACATGTTCCTTGTTAGAAATTTAGGAATATTACATAAACAGGGTTAATGGTATCGGAATCTGAATTACTTAATGATCATGTAAGTTCACTTTCAGAATTTGATATTTCGACCTTATGCATGAGTATCACGAAATTCAATCTGGGATGATCCTTAAGGACACTTTCGAATTTAGGCACGAAAACAAAAGACAAAGTAACCTATCTCGTATATATTCCGCAACAGCAACCTAGAAGCAGTGCTCTTTAAACTTATTTACATGTCCTTTTAAGGTTAAAGGAACAAGTAATTAAATTTTATTCCGCAAAAATTAAAGGGAGCAAAGGGTTCCATTTTAAGCCAAATGTTGGGTTGAAAGTGAGAAATGAAGTTATCGTAAGAAGAGTACTCTACCTTTGGATGTATATTAGGATGAGATGCATTAAAATTAGATACACCGAATCATTTTTAATCTCAAATCTACCATATAATTATGGGATAAAAATCACCTGTCCAACTGTAAATTGGTATGAATACGTACGGTGATCAATGGAATAAATTTACTAAAAAAAACTAAGAATAGGATAGACACCAAATTTACTATAAAAAAAAGTTGTGTTCATTTGAATAAATTGGTATGAATACGTACGGTGACCGATGGAAGATACCATTAATAAGAGGAAAAGAGGAGGGTCTTATCATGAATATTGGCCTGCTTTCCTTTATCCTGTTGCAGGAGACTATAGTCTTACCACTATAATAGATTTTTCTATTAACATACCACTCTGCCATTCATAGATGATACTATACAGTAATTAATAACCTCTTTTTTTCTCAATATATGAATTTTCATAATGACTCTATATACTCATATGATTCTTCATTGGCAATCCATCTCCACTGCTGCTTACTGTACTCTGCCATTCACCGGCCACAGAGACCGGCGACGGTGATGGTCCTTTCAACAAGACCACCGTATCTTTGATGGTTTCCAATGAAGGTGGAGGATATAACTCTTTTATGCTATCATAACCATACGGCCTTCTTCCACTGCCTTCAATATCTTCCAACACTTCCAACACCTCGCTCATCGTCGGCCTCATTTCCGAATCATACTGTAAACACCGAAAAGCCAACTCTGCTACCAATGTTATCATCCTCATTATTTCAGCATCTGAATTGGATCTCAAAACCGGGTCGATCAATTCATCAACTACACATCTTTGGATCCGGTTTATGGCCAAGTTGGCCAAACTAATGTCGTCCGAAGACCTACTTAAATCGACCGCTACCAATGACGATATTAGTTCAACCAAAACTACTCCAAAGCTGTAAACATCACTCTTATCTGTTAATTGGTAGCGCTGGTGATATTGTGGGTCCACGTATCCAGGGGTTCCTTGAGGAGCGGTCGACACGTGGGTGACGTCATTTGGTAGGAGTCTTGAGAGCCCGAAATCGGCTACTTTGACACAGAAGTTGTGATCAAGGAGAATGTTGTTGGTCTTTACATCTCGGTGTATGATTTCGGTGGCATGAAGGTAGGCTAGTGCACTGGCGGTTTCTATGGCGATGTTCATCCTTATCGGCCATGTTAGCAAGCTTGGATTTGCTCGGGGACCGTGGAGGTGATCGGCAACAGTGCCATTTGGAATGTACTCGTAAACAAGGAGAAGATCGTGGCTTTGTTTAGAGGTGCAACCATAGAGCAAAACGAGGTTTGGGTGGCGTAGTTTGGTGAGGATTTCAACCTCGTTTATGAATTGTTGGACTAGCTTGTAGTTGTGCCTATAAAGTCGCTTCACTGCTATTTCTCGCCCGTCTTGAAGTTTACCTTTTTTAGAAAGATCGAGTGTGAATAATTGAAACGAGAATGAACAAGCAGCAATATTCTATTTTGGGGTTTGAGGTAGATTTTGGCTCTGATACCATATAAGATATTTGGAACCAAGTTAGGTTGCTCTTTTAATTTACTAGCAAGTAGTAGGATGTATGTGAAATTCTTACCATAGTAAACAGCTCCATAGCCTCCATCCCCTAGTTCTTGAGAAGGGTCGAAATTTTGTGTGGCATCTTTAAGCTCAGCGTAGGAGAAAACAGAGACGCCAACGAAGTCACTGCCATCTTCAAGGTCTGGAGATTTGTCCTTTGATGAGACATACGAAAAAGGCCTATTTTTACGGCACCGCCAGATTGCAAGCATAACAGCTGACAGCATGAGGATTATGACAGGTCCAGCAACAACTGGAGCAAAAATATTCAACACCTTCAGTTACAAATTTGTACATATATGTGTGTGTATGTAGAGTAAGAAGGCATAAGATCAAAAGGGTATATTACATAGGATCAGTCTCATATTTATGTGTTTTTTTCCTGCAGCAACCAAACAAAAAAGGTAAGTTATATATTATAGAACGATAAAATAATAAAATATGCAAGACAAAGAGATTCTGGTACATCCAAAATAAGGAGGAAAGGAAAGGAAAAAAGAAGGTGTTAATACCCTTTTTGGCGTATAAACACCGAAACTGTCGGTTTTGAGTAGTACACCTGCCGCCTTTAATGATTTTACAGTCGGTACAGGAAGGTGACAACTGAAATGAAAGAGAGAATTCCGAAGAGAGAAGAGAAAATATGTTTGTGTTATCTAAGTTCTTTTCCAGTTTCACGGGCAGCTGTATTACTTGACATGTATATTGTAGGAGATCACTTGGAACTTCTTTATATTTAAGCGAATAGCTATAGTAGAAATTGTAATCTTTGCATCTATTGTAGCTGTTGTAATTGTGTTGCTCAAAAAAGATACGAGCATAACTGGAATCGTTTCTGCATTTGTAGACATTCATGCTGCCTATTGAAATGGAAAACAAAAGAGGAGATGGAGAAGTGATACTGTACTCAAGTGCCTCACAGCTTTTGTTTTGTATAAGTTTTTCAAATGGTTTGCTACTGATGATGACAGAATCAGGCTTTAACCTGCCGATGATCTGATATGAGTGATTTCCAAGTTGAATTTGGTTAACATTGGAAGAACAGTGGACCTTGATAAGTCCACATTGAGAACTATCAGTGGCATTGTAAAAAGGGTAGTTGAATGGGGGTAAATCTGGGCAGCTGAAACTATCTGGGCAGATAGGCATAGAAGTAGTGTTCTGGTTGTATGTAGCAGAGCAAATGAGAGGTAAACAAGACAAAAGAACCAACACAAAAAAGAAGATGAGCATCATTTCAAATGTTCAACACAACTATATACCTACCTTTGTTCTTCAGACTCCATTATGTACATGAGTATGTATATATATATCTTCTACCGGCCTCTATGTGTTCTTGACAAGAGATTAATCGTGGGGTAAAAGAGGGGACCTGCATCCTTATTATGTGACTAACATTTTACAAGCTTTCACGTTCACAAAATCAATAGAAACATAGAAATTCTATCACTTTTGTGTAATTATTGACAAATACCATCAAGAAGTTGACTTGCCGACTCTTTGCCTCCATTCATCCGTAACCCTTTTCAAACGCCAAAAGTACAACTTTGAAAGTTTCTTCTGGTTATCCCCATATAACACGTCTCAACTTAAACATAATTCCAAAGTTAATTAATTATATAACATGTACATCTTTAAACACCATTTAATATAAATTTCCAATATCACAATATATCACTCTAGAATCAATCATCAATATATATATATATATATAAAAAGAAAGATAGAGTAAAGAGAATTAAGGAGAACCAAATATTAGTATCTATCTTTTTTGTTGAAATTTTGATTTATTTTTTATTTGTAATGAATCATTTAATAAGCAACTCTTCATTTTCTTACGATTTTTTATTTTTATTTATTCACATAATTATCAATATAATCAAAAAATATATATTTATCCATATTTTTAATTTCTTATGTAGACAATAATTAACATAATTTAATACTTTTATTTTATTTAACATATAAAAATTTAAAGGTAACAATTATTATAAATTAAATATTTTATTATATTTGTATGATTATAAATTTTTATTATTTAATTAGTAAGGTAATTTTATATATTTGTTTTTCTTATGTTAACAATGTTGTTTATAAATCAAAACTTTTGCTTTTATAATTTATTTATTTTTACTTAAATTACTTTTATTAAATAAGTTTATATATTGTTTATTTAATTATTTTATAAGATAACATCAAAATATATATATATATATATATATATATATATATATATATATATATATATATATAAAGGAAGATAGAGTAAAGAGAATCAAGGAGAATCAAATATTAGTATTTATCTTTTTTGTTGAAATTTTGATTTATTTTTTATTTGTAATGAATCATTTAATTAGCAACTCTTCATCAATGTTTATAAATCAAAACTTTATAACGTTACAATTTTTAATTTATGCATTAATAAGGTAAAATGTTTATAAATCAAAACATATATTAAAAAGGTTTATTTGTTTTTTATTTATTTATTTTAGAAAGGAAAAAAATACTAAATTAAAACTTTTAATTTTGTTACTAAGATAATAATGTTTATAGATAAAATTTTAGTTAAATGTATCCAACACTTTTTAAGTAAATTAATAACGATAAATATTTTATTTTATTTATTCGTAAGGTAACAATATTTATAAATCAAACTTATATTAAAAATGTCTATCTTTTGTTTTTTGTTTTTTAGTAACCTAATAATACTAAATTAAATTTTTTAGTAAATGGTTATTTTTTTATAACATATATTTTTATTTTAATATGTTTTGACTTATTTACTTATTTTAATTTTTTTTTACATGATTCTATTTCATTTACATAGTAAATTATTGTTATTATTAGTTACTCTTAATATTTATACATTTTCGTTTATATATTTATGTATAGATATGATTTTATTTAATATAACCTACATTGATGAGAATTAATCGTATCAATTTAATAATATTTAATTGATTATAAATTTTTTCATTAATTCTAAAACCTTTCATTTTCTTTTTAGTAATAAATAATTAATACATATAAATGAATATTTATTACTTTCAATCAATATATATAGGGGTACAAGAAGTTATAATGACATTTTAAGATGTTCTTGTTTTGTGAAATTCCGCATTCACATTATCTCTTTGGAACAATAATGACGTCAATTACAAGGTATATATATTTATTGGTTTTTTTTTATTTTTGTTACTTATATTAAATTGTTAGCAATACTTTATAACATACTTTTTTTTAATTCTCCTTATCGGATTTGAACCGAGGGCTTACGCCTTACAATAACATTACTCTACCACTGAGTTTAAATGGCTTGGCTGAGTAAATTTTTGAACGGGGCACTGTACTACATAGGTAAAATATATTTTGTTATATAAGAAGAAATATATATCTACTTCTTATATAATAACTCGATCTACACTTATACACAAGTGACTCGATAAAAGGTCTATATATATAATAAATGCTTTGTAGCGGATATAATTTAGTGGTAAAAGTGTGATTCGTTCTATCTAACCCCATAAATAGTTAAGGGGTCTTTCAATTTGATCATATTCCGATCAAAAACTTTATTTTATTAAAAGAATTATTAGTTTTAAAAGAACGACTTTGGAGAGGAGATGAAAAATTAACGGTGTATATGTTATCTGACATTGACGAGAATATGAAAAATTGGATGATGAAAGTGCATATATAAATGGGATGATTGATACTAGGATTTTCTATTCTTTGGCTAAAACTAAAACCGAAGTTCAATGATAAAGTTTATTTCATACTAGAATTTTTTATTCTTTTTTCATTTATTTTAAATTGATATCAACAATCAATATATAACAACAATTATATTTAAAAACTCTGTTTGTTAAATATACACAACAATATTTAAAAGAATACTATACATAAGAAAAAAACAATATTTAAAATAATACTAAAAGGAGAACTAAAAAAAAGTCTACAAACGTGATAAATAAACACTTAAAACCAAATTAAAAATACGAGGCCTTATAAATAATAAAAATAATTATAATATTATAAATATTAAAATTGGAAATTAGAAATACGAATACAAGAATCATTATAAATAAAATAAAGTTATAACCATCGATACAAATGATAATAACAACAAAGTTATTAGATCATTGATACTTCAATTATAATATTCTCTAAATATTATTTATTTTAATTTCAACATTATTATTATTATTGTTATATTAATATTTTGTATTCACCGCGCATAGCACGGTGTTATTTCCTAGTTAAAGAAAATATCGACATAAAAACCAGTATTGTGCATATGTAGGATACAGATAGAACTTTGAACCAAAATAGAAATATTCTATCATGATACTAAGATAGGATTTATGATTTATGAGCCAGCCGTTAAGGTTTTTTTTGTGACCGTTAATTAAGGTACGAATCGAGCCAAGATTATGGACCAAGAAACAAAGATGGAAATTAAGAAGCCACTTGAAGAAATTTGGATCAAGATATAAATTTAGATGTTTAAGAAATTAACCCACCAAGTTGACTTGAAGCTTCTAAAGTCTTTGATTAGAACTCCCATATGCCAAAACACATATATTTTGTTCAAATTTTCTTTATTGATAAAGACAAACTACCAAGACTTGACTTGTCGACTTTCCATGGCCTAATTTGCTCCATTTATCAATTATCATCCTTGCCTTTGTTTAAAACACCAAAATAACACACATACTTCCCCTATGTAGGAATCAAATGCATCTTGGTCTTCAAGTTGGATCAGTAGATCTGGTTGTCGTAATTGTAGATCTTTGTTAAATATGAATTTATTTTTCGCCTTTTAGCTAGGTACATAATGCTGCGGATCTGAATATTGCAGAAGTAATGACATTTAGATCAACCGAGGAAAGAAATGAAAGAAATAATTAGAACACCAATTTGGATGTCTATTAATCGTTTGAGCCAATTTCATCTTCTTGAAGATCACAATTCACAAACACCTTTCTAAAAATAGTTGCAGATCCTGTGGAGTTACTTCATATTCCACAAACATGTTTTACACGGTTTCATTTCTTCAAAACGCCTTTTGAGTTTTGACCACTAGCATTCAAGTAGCACCCTTTTCCTGCCCTATTTTTAATATTATATGTTTTCCTATTTTAATTGGAAAAATTGCATCAAAATAAATCAAGTTTGCCTTGATTTTTATTTTGAGGGTCTAGATCAAATTTTTAGTTTATATAATAAGGGTTTGGTTGACATGTTTATGATAAAATGCCTCAAATATTTTTTTCAACTAAGATTTGCATGTCATTATTAAGTTTATAAAAATTAATCTAAAATAATTACATGTTATGTCATTTTCAAACATAACATACTTCATTTCATCTTCATATGTTTGAATATACACAAAGTTTTGGCTCCTCCGAGAAGAAGGAAAACAACGGTGAGGGAGGAACAGATTAATCTTGAAAATAAGATCGAGATTAGAACAAAAGAATTGAAGGTCAAAGCAAGAAACTCGAGGAGATGATGCAATTGATGCGAGAAATTAGATCGTTTTCTTCAACGGGGTCAACAAGAAGTAACAACAACGACAAAAGAAATTCAGTTCGATCATTATGGTACGTACAGAAACTCGAATTTCCCAAATTTGATGGATCAAACCCTAGAATTTGGATAAAGAAATGTTGCAAATACTTTTCATTGTGTAAAGTATCAGAGTCAAAGAGGTTATTTAGCTTCTTTGTATATGGTGGACAAGACTGAAAGCTGGATTTCTAGTTATATATATGTAAGAAAGATTGTGGAGTGTAATGATTTTGGTATTGACCTACTGCTAGATTTATAGATGAAAATGGGTCAATTTGCTGGAACAATTCAATAATCTACAACAACTTGATTCACTTGAAGTTTATGTAGATGAGCTTGAAAATCTGAGATCCATTATGATGCAAAACAATCATGTTATACCTGAATCCTGTGTCCTTGATAGTTTCATTGTGGGGTTGAAACCAGTTGTTCAGCCATTTATGAAGGCATTCAAACCCATTTCGATAACAAGTGTTGTAGAATTTTCAAGACTGGAAGAAGAGTCTCTCCATTTTTATTAGTTCATACATAAAACCAAACAAATCTATTTCATTTTTACCAAAAACCCTTCAAGAAGTACCTATAATTGATAACATTCAACCATCTCTATTACCAACTCCTCTAACTAAAACAATACCATTTCTTTTGGTAAAGCTTAACTCAATATATACCCACTAAGAATTTCAGGCATATTCTAGCAAATATAAAAGTAGAAAAATTTGCAAAATATTTATGTTAGTATTGTGATATGCCTTATGGCAAACAACATAAGTGCCAATTCACGGAGCCCCGGTTGTTTACGGTAAAAATTCCAGGGGAGATAACAGACGGGGTAAGGGATTGACTTAGACTTTAAGGGAAAGATTTTGGAGGGAGGAATGTATGTTATAGAACTTAGCTTGGTCAATTGAATGAAAAGTAGGATTTAGTTGGAAATGACTATAAATAGAGCCTCTTACACTCTTGTAACAGAATCATTCCAGAAATAAACAAAGAACTTTCTCTCTCTATCTTTCTCCCTTTTCTCTAATCGATATAAGCTCATATTTTGGAATTAGAGGAGTTCATCTCCTTATCAAAAAATATATATTTTTAGATTATGATTTATTTTTTTGCAAATTTTGTTTACATGTAATTTTTTTTCTTGAAATATGATGGATGGTTTTCAAGAATTTTGGTAGTTTTCCTTTATTTAAAGAATTGTATTTATGTTAATGAATATGCAAATGGTGAAATGTACCAATATTCATCAAAAGATGTCTGTTTTTTAATAATGGTTATCAATCGTTAGATGAAAGTTAATCAATGTTTAGCAAGGTGTTCTTCGGCTTTTCTTTTAGTTGTGATTTTCCACTCAACCTGACCCATATATATGTATGTATGTATGTAGAGGGAGGATCAAACAGGAACATAAACATTCTAAAGGAATACAGGGACAAATAAGCCACTAATTAATCAGATCAACGGTTGAGATTAAAAAAGGAAATTATTTTCTTTTTGATTTAAAAAATTACGATTTTCCATCCGTGAGTTACAGACTTAGGGGCAAAATAGGAAAAACGTTTAACAAAATCAGATGATAGCTTCATTTGGGCGTGCAAATAATGTGGTATGATTATCCCTATTCTAAGCTAAATAATCATTTCCTATTTTATCTCTCCAAATAACCGATATATTTGATATTTTGAATAAAATGAAATTATATCAAGAATCATAATCATTCTTCTTCCAGAGGTTTGTAAAGAAGAGAGTAGAGAAAAAGGTTTCTTATTCAGTGCTTTGATTACGATCCTTGCTGAGAAAAACGAAAACTATTGAAGCCGAAATACGTGGATTCGCAAGGTAATTTTAATTCTTTCCATCAATATTTTGTATGATTTTGAAGTTACATGTTCGATCGAAGATGCAAAAAAGCCCTAATAGTGTTTATCGACGATGATATACTAATGGTAGGTGTTCGCCGAAGCAAACGCATAGAAAAGAAAACTAAACCCAGAAATCGATCAAGAAAGTCCGAGAATGCAGATGGTCAAGTTGAAAAGAAGTCAAATGCTGATTTTCGTTTGATAAGAGTCAATACAAAGACTCCTACGAGGGCAGATATGATAACTAAAACATTCGACAAACTACAAGTTGCATATTGGAGCTTTTGCATGGTTTAGTATACGTTATTTGACATTAAAAAACTTGTTGTTTTCATGGATGATCGTAGAAATCTCATATGGGTTGGAAATAGTTTCTTCCAATGGGGTTCATGAATGATTATAGAAATCTCATATGGGTTGGAAATAGTTTCTTCCAATGGGGTTCATGGATGATTATAGAAATCTCATATGGGTTTCATGTACAATCACTATTTAGTATCATAAAAGTTTCATGTACAATCACTGTTTAGCATAAGCGTATTTGATTACGGCTATTTTGTACTATTAAACTAATATTTGGTTTGTGAATATAAGTTTGTATGCATATATGATTATATAGACTTATATGGTTGTTGTTAATGTATTCATAATAATGTAGGGTATTATAAAATCAGTGATGTATCCCAACTGTTTAGTATCATATAAGTTTTTGTATGACCTTCATGTTTTCATTGGATCTGTTGTGTATGTAATCACTAACATTTGGTTTGTTATGGTTATTAAACATTCATATATGATTTTGTTTAAATTAATACATGTTTGTTTACAATCATTGATACATGTATCATAATCGAAGATGTACTTGGAGCACCTCGTGGACCACTAAGTTTTGATACGTGCTCAAGGGAAGATTTTGGTATCAGTGTGAAAGCAGAATGGATGAACCAGTTCAACAAGGAAATACTGCGTTTATAAATTTTGTTGAAGCAGTTCAACAACCAGAATGGGTTCATTTTGGTTGTTTATAATTGTAATTTGTTATAAGCAACTGTTGATATAACTTTTGTTGTTGGTTTTTAATAGACAACAACAATATTTAATTATCATAATTGATAAAGTAGCATGATTGTTGAATGACCATATATGATATTGTAATTTAGTTATTATACTATTGGAATATCATCAATGATAAATTATTTAACATATACAAACATCTACGGCATTGGAATTTGTGAAAACAGATTATCATAATTGATTAAGTTCTACGTTGAGTTGGATCGTATTCGATTTATCATATATTGCAAAAGATAATAGACAACAACAATATATGATGATCATACTTGATAAATTATCATACTTATTTACGACTTAAAGATTTTGACGAATTATGGGTATTATGTTTATTGAATAATCATCAATGAAACGTATTTACTATATAGCAACAACAATCGTATTGGTATTTATGAATAAATTAAATCATATTTGCTTTAAGTAACCGTTTAGTTGGATCGTATACAATTGATTATATAGTGCAAATGCTAATAAACAACAACATATAAAAATCATAATCGATAGCTTTTGTATCATACTTAATTAATACTTAAAAAATGATATGGAATTATGGTTATTATTTTTAATGAATATTCATCAATGAAAACGTATTGAAAATGAAACACATGAAAGTAGTGAATTTGTTTAAGAAATTGAGAATATTTATTTTGGAAATATTGATATGATAAGATTGTTTATTTTTAGGGATTCAATCATTTCCTTAAATATTGCTAAGTACAAATGACAGTTATGCTCTTATTAATATAAATGAATTAATTGTAATTGACAGATTTTTGATTGGTTCACATGTGTCCTCGTATTCCTTTAGAATGTTTGTGTTCCTGTTTGATCCTCCCCCTCTCTCTCTCTCTCTCTCTATATATATATATATATATATAAATATATTTTTTACATTTTTTACAGGCTAGGATTTAGGATATTGTTTCATAATTTTTCACATGTATATGTTTCATCATGTAAAACTTTTTCCGTGAATTTTTCTGAATGTTGTGTTATTCACTTTGAATGCGTGTTATTCACTCTGAATAATGTATGAACTTCACCTTCGTTATTTATATTGAATACCCTTCATTATTCAGACTGAATGAACACGTGTCGCGCACTCTTTTTGTCCTCATGTTCACAGCCAAATATTCATTGATTTAAATGGTTGAGGATGGTGGTCATGTTTTTATCTTTTGATGTTTCATTATTTTGTTGATTTGTTAGAGCTAATTCAGTTTAGACATTGTAGGAGAAATTGTCATCAACGTTTTGACCATGTCCAAATTTTACATTACCATTGAGGAGGTACATTACCTCATGCGGGTTACAAGGTAGTAATGTATTGGTTCATTATCTACTATATGAAAGGATTACCCGAGTTATTGCATTGTATCATATGCTTGAATCTGTTCAAGGCAAAACAAAAGTAATGCATGTGTTACTTAGTTATAGCATTTGATAAGGTTTAGACATATCAACATCCATATCGACACCAGCCTATTAAACAATGTGGATATTATGTAACGTGTACTAATAAGAAGAATGTTTCTCTATTCTAAAATAGTCTTCACAATTAATTTTCTCGTATATTTGCAAGCATGATTACACAAAATACTACATATTTTTTATCAAATTCTTATTATTTACCAATTTATTTAGTTTTTTAAAAAAATCCTCTTCATTTTTGTTTTTTAGACACAAATACATAAAAACACATACATTCACTGGCGGAGGTAGCTAAGAAAAGGGATCATGATAGATGCCTAGATGATGAATGAGCAAGATATTACCTCTATAGTAGTCTAGTGACTAAGGAGAATCACAAGAACCGGATATCCGTACCTTAGATGGTAATCGTTGTAATATGCATGAAACTTCCATCCCGTTGTTAATGTCACCTTTTTATTCTAAGATTGATCCTGAATAAGTTTACCATGATTTAGACTGATTGGTAAAAGATCTACGGGTGTTACAAGTCATTAAAGCACCAAAGTACAAGCAAATAATGCTACTAAATCCTCTGCACCTGACAGCTTTGACCCAACTTGGTTTTGATCATTATTATCATACTTAGAGATGCATTCAGGTGTTAATGTCTAAACAAAAGTTATAGACCTACTCCTTAGGGTTTCGATCGTTTTGAATTCATCTCATTTCTAGAAAAGACCGATTTTATATGAATTTTCTAAAACCAATATTTAAATCTTGTTTTTGCGCAAGACCAATTATGGAAACTCACTGTTTTGACCCTTTTGGAGTTAAAATCAGCTCTGGACATAAACTACAAAGTTGTAGAAGACTCGGAGACATTTCCAAAGATATATCGAACACCTCAATCGGATCAACGAGTGATTTTCAATAAATTTTTAAACAACCAACAGTACTATGTTTTCTCTACACAACTTAAAACAAATTCTTTTGAATATATTTGCAAGTAAAACTATGATAAATAAACTATATATCATATCCATACCACAAACAAAAGTTTGAATATTAGTTCCCCATTTCTTTAACCAACAAAAACATAGAAACTAACATCATCTGAAAAATGTTTGTCTTATACATCTAAAGATTATGAATCCTAACATGATTCATACCCAAATCATTAATTTAGCATACAAACCTTGAAATTGATGGAAGCATATCTTGAGTCTTTGTTATCTCTTCAATAGTTTAGCTTCAATTCCTCAAAGTATCATCATCTTTTATTTTTGAAGTATATACTATTTATATACGGTAAATGCAACAAATAAACTCACACACCCTCCTCACATTTGGTGGGGTTTGAACCACTGACCTTTTAGAAGGGCAACCTTGACCTTCTAGGAGGGCAAGGATTATGATACCGCTAGGCCAAAGGCCTATTGGTGTATCATCATCTTCTTAGTTGCATGAGAAGGTATCAATCAAACCCTAGGTTTGGATGATGAGATAAATTCATTCTATATATATATATATATATATATATATAGAGAGAGAGAGAGAGATAATTTGCAAATGAAAGGTTTCTGGATGAAAATTAGAGTTTAAATACTTGCCAAAAAATATCCAATTTGTTCAATCTTGACCCCTCATCTATGGCCTAACTCAACATTGATCCATACGTGGACTTTTCTTAACATTTGTAGTCTTAAACTCAAGTTTTCTTTGTACATAATTGAACCCTACATAAAACTTTGACTTATATTACTAATTCAAAATACAACTAATTTAAGCATAACTAGTAGATAATGCATCCAATTTCCATATAAATAAACATACAAAGATTTGTTGATAATGAAATCTAAGGTGTTATAATTAATTTATTCAAGAAGAATAATCCTTTCAAAGAACTTAAAGATTATGGCTATTTTTTGGGGGGGCAAAATAGTTGAAGACCGATTAAAAAATCATGTTTGGTAAAAATTAGTTGATAAACGTGTAAAATGACCAAAAATGATATCATAAAAAATTAGTCAATTACAATATTTCATAATATAATTAAAACAAATCTCTAATAATATAATATTTTAAGTAATACAAACAAGATAGTAAAGAAAAACTAAATAATACAATATGTTAATTAGAAACATTTCAAATTAATTATTATACATATTATTATAAACTTTGGATTTGTTAAAACAAATTTTAGAAAAAAGTTCTACATTAATCTATGATTTTAGATAATCATCACGTATAATATGAATAAAAAAAGATCAACATTGTATATCATAATTAATTAATATTTTTTTTCAAACCACAAGAGTGTGTGATTTGAGCTTGAACTCCAAATGTCAAAAGTGTGTGGAGGTACAAGGTTCGAATTCAAATAGTAATAAAAATATCTTTATGACCACGCAGGTTCAAATACGGTGACTTCGTGCTACCCGCAAAACGGGTGGTTGCCCTAAAATTAGTCAGTTCGCATAGCGGATTGGATATCCAGGTTAACAAAAATAAAATAAAACAATTTTTCAAATACGTAACTAATAACTAAATTAAATAATTTATTAAAATCATCTAATAACGTTTTATTATGCATGAAATAAAATATGTATAGCTTCAATTTTTATGTAACTTACATAAACATTTTTAAAATTATTAATTTACTTTTTGATAACTAAATATATTGAATAATAATTATCCTTAATAATTAATATTAACGTATAATTTGTTAAAGGAAAAACGAAAGAGAACAACAAGAAAGAGAGAGAAGAGATCTGTTATTCTCATTAATTATAAGCCCTTTAAATAGGGATGAGATACAAGTAGATAACTACAATAGATAATAGTTCTAACCTATCTCTAATATGTTTATCCCTATCAATATCGTCATATCCATTAGACGATGGCACATTTATCCTACAACACTCCCCATTGTGCCGAGTCAAATGAGTGATGGTGCACAACTGTTGCCTCGTTAAAACCTTACGCCAAAATAAAAACCCAGTGGGAAAAATAAAAATATGACGAAGGAAAGAGTACAACGCACCAGTTTCTTTGCAATAGATAGACTTTTCCTTTAGTCTAATATTCTTTCAGATTCGTACATTAATCATGAGAGTTGGAAGAGAAGGATGGTATATAAACCGTTGCCTCACTAAAACCTTACACCAAGGAACAAAACCCAATGGGAAAAATAAAACCTTAGGTGAAGGAAAGAGCACAACATACCAATATTACATATATAGTAGACTCCCCCTTTTGTCTACTACTCCCCCTGATTCGTGCATTAATCAAGGGAGTTTGGAAGGTCTTAGCATTCTCATACTTTTTATGTCACATTCTCCTTATATCTTACTTGATTCACTTGAATCTTGAGGTGAGTTTTCTACTGCTCATTTTATATAAACTAAAAGCATAATTTACTTTGAGGTATCACCCTTGATATATCTTACTTTCATTTCTTCGATACAATGCATTATTTACATATATGCGAGTAGGATATTTGTTGAACTCAAAACACTAACCCCTCTAATATGTGTAATGGTAGTCTTTAACCATGTACACAATTGAATAGTCTCATGTAGAGTAATATTCTTGGAATAGTTTGAAGAGGTAGCTAAAAGGGTTTGCCTAGTTTACTTCCAAGCAATCGGCATGTTTCCTATGGTAATTCCTTATTCAAGTTGGGAATGAGCTTTGTATGAGTCAGGTAGATATTTAATATCAGCAAATACATACCAAGACAATATTTTATGTTTTTCTATTAGGGCCGGTACTTTTGCCTCTCATATTCAAAGTAGGTATTGAAATTTCATTATCAATCCTATGTTTCTTTTTGTAAGGGAAGTAGAAGCCCACATCAATGGTTCCAAAAGATTAATTTGATATCATTCTAATGATGTTGCGTTGACGCTGAGCTAAATCTAGCTAACGAGTTCATTGAGAGATACAAAATACGGTCAAGTGTATTGTTCTAAGTACAATAATGCGCCTATTGCACTCAAATAGGGAATTCCAGCTCCCAAAGCCTCTTCGTCATCATCCTTCAGAATAATGGATCTTTCCTTTTATCCAACACTTCGACCGATCATGGGAGTGCTAGCCAGATGCGCTTTGTCTATATTAAATCGCCTGATTATTTTCTAGACATATGCGATCGGTGAATTAATATCACAAACTCGGTGTCCTACGTAAAACCAAGTTTTCCCAAGATCTTTCATCTCAAAGTTAGATTTTGAATAGAATAAAGTTTCTCTAATTTCATCAAGAGTATTTGTGATGTTCATTACATCGACATATAGAGTTATGATTGAACATTTGGAACTCGTTTTCTTTATAAATACGCATGGGCACAGTTCATCGTTCTTATATCCCTTCCCAATGAAGTATTCACTTAGGCAGGTATCCATATCCGCCTATGAGCGTTTCAATTTCATGGAAAACGCATTTTGTGGTTTCTACTAATATAATGTCATCAAACACTTTTATATATCTCTTAATCTAGATCCACATAGAGATATGTAGTAACCACATTCATGAGCTGCATTTCCCGTCCTTCGGAAATTACTAGGCTAATTAATTAGCAGAACGTTATAACATCCATCACGAGAGAACAAGTCTTCTCGTCATCAATCCAGGGCGTCGTGAGAAACCTTGCGCCAAAGGAGAGTCTTATACATCATGACTTAATTATTCTCATTACGCTTTTATGACAAATGAATTATCTATGTCTTACGGGCTTTACACTTGGTGGGTTAGCACTACCGGATCAAATACCCGTGTATTTGTCAAATATAATTATCCTGGATTGCTTCTATTAGGTCAATTTGCTCTTTGTTGACATTTTTCAACTGAGCATGGTTCGATGTCATAGTTCTCTATCATCTCACGAGCAACAATATAAGTGAATATCATCAATGAGTATGTACGATCTGTCCATCGACTCGTATGCACTTTCATAATTCATTTGAGATTTATTTGATCTCTGGAATCAAATATTAACTTCGGAGCGTCCTCCAGTAATGATTCATAGACATAGTTTTAGTCAGAGATAATCTCATGAGAGGTTTATGTATTGATGATTAATGGTTTTGCCTTACTCACCTTTTCCTTTAGATGAGTATTTATCGAACCAAGTAGCCTCCCCCATTTCCTTTTGGGAGCCACGACCTCAACCACACCTCCACCATGTGTGATTGCAACGCACTTTCCAATGGCGTTGTGCCCTTGTTTAGGAACTTTTAACCTTGCGGGTATATTTGCAGCTGGTATATGTGATCTCGTCACTTCATTAAACGTATCAGGTATCGAGTCTGATTCGTTTGACTTCAACTTTATATTGTGAAGTTTGGGGATCAAAATGAGACATATTGGGAATATTTTATGACACTTCCAGTCGTTCCCATGGAAAATCCTTTTTCCTATCTCCCCCTAACGACGGGAAGACTGTCTCATCAAAGTGACAACTCGCTAACTTAGCGGTAAAGAGATCACCCGTCAAGGATTCTAATTAGCGGAAAATTGTTGGGGATTCATATCCAACATATATTGAATTTTTTTAAGGACCCATTTGGGTGCGCTGTGGGGGCGCAATTGGCACATATACTACACAACCAAACATGCATAAATGAAAAATATCAGGCTTATATCCAGTTACCAACTGGTACGCATGATACTGGTTGGCTAGTAGTGGGTCTAAATACAAATGAGTAAGGTTGCATGTAATATTTGCATAACCCCATGCAAATGCGGGTAAATTGGTGCGCATAACCAATGCCCTATATATCATCTATATTCTTTTGATGACAACTTTTATGAGACCATTTTATATATACACAGGGGTATAGGAAACTCTACATTGATCCGAATGTATATATCTATACACAATAATTATCAATTCCTTGAGATGTAAATTCTCTAGCATTGCAAGTCATGTAGACTTGATGAGATAGTTAGGGTGGTGAGCCCTTGAATGTGTAATAGTGCTAGAGTGCAGCACCTTATGTGGACAATAATACGATGTGCGTTCATCGTGTCGAAACCAGAACCATAAAATACTTCAATGGCCCGCACTCTGGTTGTTTATGTCCATTACCTTGTATTCGTTGTAAGAATGGAATATGTTTGTATTACCTTTAGGGTGGTCTCATTCTTGTCTTAGCTACGAATTAGGGTATACAAAAGTTTTAGGTATGACATATTATGATAGTGGTGTTGCTTCTTGTGCTGCAGAAGTCAACAATTGTAATTTGGTTAATTGCTTTATTTTGCCTTTCACTCGAAAGATAGTGTGTTTATATGTATTTTTCAATACATGGATCATTATGTCATAACCATGTGTCCCACAAGGTCATTTTGCAACGTATATGTGTAATTGTCCCAAAGTTCTTTATTGGTGACATAATATGATTTGATGACCTAAGTAATTCACTAATGTGACACATTTATTTCTCTAATATACGTTCCTTTCATATCATTAGAGTTGATGTACATATATACCCATTTCCATTCTTATAATACGATTTCCAATTAATATGAATATTTTAACAAGGTTCTCATTAATATAGTCTTTAATGACTATTAATCTTGTACTAACAAGAAAATGACAGTTCATCGTCTAAGTATTATGGCTGGAGGAGTAAATATTAGTCTATCTTCTAAGATTGTGTGAGATTTCTCACAAAAACACTCAAGTTCTCCTCGATACATTCCTACACAGAACGGAGAATATTGAGAGTTTCGTATTTGTAATTTGGATGTATTTCTTTACATCTATAATGGTTAATATTTGGTTTTTCATCAGCAAATGAAATTAATTTAATACTTAAAATAATTTTTAAATAAACTTATGCTCAATCATTCTTAAATTAATCTGATATAGTTCATTTCAACTTGTTCCTTTTTTTTTGTGAACAATTATTATTGCATTTTTCTTCTTATATTGTCCATTATCTTTTGGGCAGTAGTTGTATTTCTACTCCAAAAATTGTAAAATCCTTTTCGACTCTTGTCATGACCTTTACCATTTCCATAGTTTTGTCCATGGGGTTATAGATGTCACCTATGTGGAATTGTCTTTAACTCACTGTCCTTTAGAGTTATTCCACCTCTACACTTTCATTATTGACCATGAGAATTTTCTTTGTCCCAACATATTTAGTGATCTGAAATGACCTTGTTATATCTCTCAACCACTTACAGTAGGTTGATGAATTTGTCTAAAGGTTATACTCTAGCTCACATTGGTTCATTAATATGATTACTGTTATATGAAAGGTGAAAATCTTCTATGAGTTCCTTGTCATGAAGATTGAGATGTATTTTGAGCACAACATTTCTTTGTTGAAATCAGTCATTTTCTTGTAATCGAGTGGGTTTCATTCCACTGTTTGATTAGTTTGGAAAGTACATGGTACTAGATACTCCTGATTTTTCTTTTCAGGGTGTCCCACTGTTCTTAGGGGATTCTAGTTAATGGTATTCCATATGAAGGTTGTGACTAATGTATCGTCTCAAAAAAATCTCAAGATATTTACATGTATTTTAACAGGGTGACTTTTAGGGTCAATATGTTTTGATGGGTTTTGTCTATCTTATGGTACTCAAGTTCTTTCGAGTCCAGGTGGTTGTAAATAATGGAGAATATATGATTTTTCAAAATCATGTTCTATAATTATGTTATGCATGAGATTTCATTATCATAATATTATTGGATTTTTGTATTTTTAAATTTTTAAAGTTTTGTTGATAGTACTTCATCAATATTTCAATATTCGAAAATAGATCGCAAAGACACTTTTAGATTTCCGGGTAGGAGGGGAATCACGTGGTTAAGTCCCTTCAACCTTAGGGTTATTTACACCCGTTTGACAAAACCTTTCGGTGTTATGCAATTATTTCGTTTCATGAAATACATGAATAACATTAATATTTTGAGAGATTTTGCCATTAAGAAAAATAAATATTGGTTTTGACATAAAATTGAATTTTGATTTTTAACATCTTAATAGTATTTTGGACCTTTTGGTAGAAGATCAGAATACACGGGGGTTGGAAGTGTAACTTCCATTTATTAATTAAGATTGAAAATAATGAGTAGGAACTCATAATCAAGATAAGTATTTGAATAATAATTTTAACATTTTCATGCAATTTTTTTTTAGGAGTTTTCTGCAAAAGCCAATATTTATGGAGTTGGAATTGTAACTTCCAAAAATTAATTATACGACTGAAAATTATGAGTAGAAACTCATAATATTGATAAACACATTTCAAGAAGATAAGTATTTAAAGTGATAAACATTTAAATTTCAACATATAAAAATAATTAATAAACAAATAATTGATATTGTAAACTAGTTGGATAAGCATCTAAATATGCAAATACCTAGATGAACATTTAAATTGATCATCTAAATATATAAATATTATAAATTAATTGAGGATGCCTAAATAAGTAATGATATGTCAAAAAGAATAGACTAAATCTACTTAAATAAAACTATTTAAGCATAGTTAATCTAAACAAATGAATAAAGAAATCATATACTAAATTAATTGGTCTAATTTAGAGATAATGACATAAAATAAATAATCACTAATTGATAATTCGGTGTAAATAATAACTTATTAAAGAAAAGATCTTCAAAATTCAATTTACTATAAAAAAAAATTGATCATTGGAAAAATATTTTTCTTAAGACAAACGTGATCCACCAAAACAAATTAATTTGAGTTTTTCTTTATGTATATATTTTCTTTTTAGGCTAAAAATACAAAATAAAAATTCTATATTATGCAATTTATAATTACATTGGAATAAATAACAATAAAATCATACATTAACTTAAATAATATATTATTTGATTATATCCATAAAAACAGATAATTGTGAATTCATTTAATTCATGATGTTTTTTTTTCAATTCACCTAAAATTTACTTGCTTTTTCTTCGATTAAAATTATTATAGGTTAAATCATGAATAATAGATTAGCTATGCAAACAACAAGCAATATATTCCCTTCATAAATATATAAATCAAGACATAGAGATGCTTACTTGAATTGATCTAGTGGGAAGCAAGCCATCCAACGTCGTCGGGGAATGGACTACATAATTGATTACCGACGAACGATAATAACAATAACAATGAAATCTGAGCATAAAAACTTACCTTGAATCGACATGATGTCGTATAACTCGTAGCTTCACGTCATGACCAAATCAGCAAACTTTATTTTAGCGGAGCAACGTGCTGATAACGTGTTAAAGGAAAAACGAAAGAGAACAACAAGAAAGAGAGAGAAGAGATCTGTTATTCTCATTAATTATAAGCCTTTTAAATAGGGATGAGATACAAGTAGATAACTACAAGAGATAATAGTTCTAACCTATCTCTAATATGTTTATCCCTATCTATATCGTCATATCCATTAGACGATGGCACATTTATCCTACAACATAATTAAAATTAATTAGTAATTTTCAATTAATATTAATCACTATTATTATTAATTAATTTTTTAATTAATAGAAATAAAATTAATTAATAATAATAATGATTATTATTAATATTAATAATAGTTATTTTATATTAGTTCTTATTAATTATTAATTTTTGTAATATTTACTATTTGATATTTAATGTTTATTAATATTTTTTATAATAAATAGTAATAATTAATATTAAAGAAAATTATAATTGAAAAGGTGACAGTGCGTTTGGTTCGCAAAATGATTTTTGATAAAATAAAATTTGTCAAAGGAATTGTAATCTGGAAGGAATTGGAATGGAATGTTATCAGGTTTGACCAAGTGTTTGGTTGACAGGAATGGAATATAATCTGTTTAATGAATTGGAATCTGTCTGTTTGGTTTGTAAAGGAATTGGAATGGAATAATAAAAATTGACAAAAATGCCCTTCATTTGATATATATATATATATACATATAGAGGCGGGTTCATGCGAGAATGATACCAATATACGAGAATGCGAGGATAATCCTCAGCCAATCATTTTGTACATTAAATTATTTTCATATACAAAATCATATGTGATTTTGTACTAGCATAAAAATGACACGCACGACTTTTCCTATGGGCTAAGTCGCGGTTAATCATATGTGATTTTGTACGTGAATCATATGTGATTTTGTACATAAATCATAATGTGATTTAATACATGAAAATTTTAATGTACAAATTGATTGGCTGAGGATTGTCCTCGCATTCTCGTAAATTGTTATCGTCCTCGCATGAACCTCCTTTTATACATATATATACATATATATATATATATATATATATTTTCAAATATAAGTTATAATAAAATTAACATTTTATCTTAATTCTTTTTATGTAAACTACTTTGGGAGCAGCATCGTCCTCATCTTCATCTTGATCATCATATTTTATCCTTTTCCTTTTTTTAACCTAGCCCCTGTCCTCTTCCAACGTCCTCTTCGTCTTCATTTTTTTTCCAAGAACCCAAAACTCTGTGAAAAACCGACCGAAAACAGATCTGTGAGAAAATATCGTCAATCAAATCGTACTCCAGAAATCGTAGCTCAAGATCGTGATGCAGAAGAAGAAAGAGATGAAGTTAGTTGCAGATCGATGTGGTTTTAAGAATCCAAATCGTAACTCGATCGAACAAAGGAGCGTCTCAGGTGAAACAATTGACAATCGATGAAGAACTCTGTGTGATGAACTTTTGTAGAACCACAAATCAAGCATCTGGACGACCTCCCTCAAACATGGGTTTTCAATAAAAAAGAATATGCATTTAGATTTTTATTTTGTAGTGGTTATTTTTGTTGGCGATGATGAACCAGTCTATAGAGAGAAACGAGAGAAACAGTCGACTGGTTGAGAAGAGGTTAGGGTTTTATTTTCAATGAGGGGATTTTTGTCATTCTTTAGATGTTGGAAGAAGGAATGAATTTCAATTCCATCACTTTCAGGAAGGAATGATCAAATCTGTATTTGATGGAATCTTTGGATTTCAATTCCATTCCATGGGTGACCAAACACACCTCTGGAATTCGATCAACGGAATTGACCATTCCAATTCCATCAGATTTCGCCGGAATCCGACAAACCAAACGCCCCCTAAGCTTCTAAAGCATTAATTTAACTAAAGTTTCAATAAGTTAGCTTATATCCATCGAAATATGTACTAATTAAAAGGATAAATTAGTTAATGTTGGTTAAACAATGCTAAATGTTTTGATGAAAAAAAATATCAATCAATCCCTTAAGGCTTTTTCATGTAGATATTATTAATATGTATTTAGGATATCGGCAAATAATCATATAAAACACTATGGGGGCGTTTGGTTCGCAGAATGGAATTGGATGGAATGGAATCTGTCATAGGAATTTGACTTTGAATGAATTGGAATTGGAATGTTGTCGAGTTTGACCGAAAATTTGTTTGGTTAGCGAAATTGGAATAGAATCTGTTGAAAGAATTGGAATCTGTCTGTTTGGTTCACAGAATGTAGCTTTGGAATTGGAATGAAATTCCAGTAAATGACTAAAATACCATTTTTATTAAGTTTAATTTTTTAAACTAAAATTAGTTTAATAAAATAATTATTAATTACTTCAATTTTTTTAATACTAAAAATAATTTGAGCTTTTTTACAGCTAAAAACTGCATAAAACAGCCAAAAACTACAGAAACTGCTAAAACAGCAAAAATCATATTTTTTTACAGCAAAAATAGCTAAAAACTGCAGAAAAAAGCAAAAAACTACAGCAAGAGAACATCTGTTAGGGCAAGAAATATTTTAGTTGTTGCAGTAGACGATAGAGAACCTAACTGCTAGGGGTGAGGAAAAACCGAACCGAAATTGGAAAAAAAAACCGAGAAACCGGAAAGCCGAAAACTAAAAAACCCCCCGAAATACAGAACCGAAATCGAAAACCCGAAAATTGGAAAAAAAAACCTCGAAAAAACTGAACCGAACCAAAATCGAAAAACCGAAAAACCCCCCGAAAAAGCCGAACCGAAAATCCAAGTGAATTGGTGTCGGCTTCAATTTTAAGAGATTAGGGTTTAGTTATTTTTTTAGGATGAGGGTATTTTAGGTATTAGGAATATATCAAATTCAATTCCATAGAAATCACATGGATAACCCAAGGAATCTCAAATGCCCATTTTTTGGAATTCTTTGGAATTTAACAAATTCCAATTCTTGAAAATAGTGAACCAAACAAATGAATTGGAATCTGGTCAACGAAATCAGATTCCAATTCCACCAGATTCCATTCCATTCCGGCGAACCAAACGCCTCCTATAAGTTTTCATAAATACAACATTCAGTATGATACATAATTAAATTAAAATATCTAACTATTAATTAGATGTTCAAAATGTCTTCAAACAAAAAGAAAATAAATTATTTCTACAAAACAAACTGTAAAGTTATTAATTTTTAATTGGCAAACCTATAAAAAGGAATATTATTTTTAAGAGAAATTATATAAAAAAACCCAACAAACTATCCTTTTTTGATTGGTTAAGTTCCTAAACTATTTTTTTGAATGAAAAAACCATTAAATTTTCTCATTTTAAATGATTAATTCCTAAACTATTTTTTTGGATGAAAAAACCATTAAACTTTGTCATTTTGAATGGAAAAACCATTAAATTTTCTTATTTTGAATGATTAAGGTCCTGAATTTTTTTTCAAAAAATTAAATCATCGAATTTTTAAAAATTGGTTACTTACATCTTTTTAACCTAAACAAACTACCTTTAACCGATTATCTTTTGATTCCCCTCTTATGATGGATAAAAAAATAGATCAAAAAGAGAAATATCGATGGCAGAGACCAACAACGTGTTAGACGAAATGGAGATCGGACATCGTTGGGGTAATGGGAGAGTGACGAGGGGAAGCGATACTGTTGTTTTGCTAGGAGTTTTAATTGCGTAGGGTTTTTGGAACGGTAAAACTGATTTAAGTTTATTTTTACTTTAAAGCTTTTTATTGAGTTACAGGTAACTTATTTAAAAAAAATATGTAGGTAGCTAATTTTTTAAAGATCGATGGTTTATTTATTAAAAAAAATGGGACTTAATCATTCAAAATGAGAAAGTGTAATAATTTTTTCATTCAAATCAATAGTTCAAGATTCAAAATGAGAAAGTTTAGTGGTTTTTTCAATCAAAAAAATAGTTTAAGAACTTAATCATTCAAAACGGGATAGTGTATTGGGTTTTTTTGAACTTTTCCCTATATTTAACTTGACAGTTTTAAAAAAGTTGCATTTTTACGTTGGAAGAAAATAAAATCAATAAAAATCATGCCAATTTTTATATGATTAATAATGTGCATTATAATTTAATTAATTAAAAAAAAAATTGAAAGAAATTTAATTAAAAACTAATTAAAAACATCCCTATCTTCTCCTTAAGTTTAGGCCTCCACTTTTGAATCTTCCATTTAATTTGGAATAAAAAGGCTTTATTAAATTTAATAAAATGAAATGATTTTGATTTAATGATTGAGATCAGAAAGTTGGAAAGTAGGGACTACATGCAATCTTTATATGTTACATTATTAGTCTCAATGATTCATTGTTGGGATAGTGGTGTTTTCTTTTCTCCTTCTCAAAATAAGGTGGAAAAGAAGAGAAAACCGAAAACAAATTATGTCGAATCAAAAGAATTCGAACCGGTAATTAACATTATTGAACCAACATGTACACTTTCATTATATTATTCTAAAATTGTTTACTTAATTAAATTTTATCATCGTATAATAAATTAGTTTATTGATTTACAGTTATAATTAGATAATTTTATATCATTTTTGTGTAGATTGAAATTTATATTTAATTTTGTAAAAAATACAAATCTGAAGTTAACAAATCTTGATAAAAGCTTATAATAATAGTATATAGATGCATAAATGGTCATTTTTAAAGCAATTTCGATGTTAAAAAATGGGTCGTAAGTAAAATATTGGTGGCCAGTTTGTTTCAAAATAAAGATTTTGAAATGAAACATACTTCAATTAAATGATAAAAATACCCTAAGTTGAAAAGCCAAAAAAATGTGTTCATCTTGTTAGAGGAAAAACGAAAGAGAACAACAAGAAAATAGAGAGAAGGAATATGTGATTCTCATTAATCATAAGCCTTTTAAATAGGGATGAGATACAAATAGATAACTACAAGAGATAATAGTTCTAATCTATCTCTAATATGTTTATCTCTATCTATATCGTCATATCCATTAGACGATGGCACATTTATCCTACAACACTCCCCCTTGTGCCGAGTCAAAGAAGTGATGGTGCACAACTGTTGCCTCGTTAAAACCTTACGCCAAAATAAAAATATGACGAAGGAAAGAGTATAACGCACTGGTTTCTTTGCAATAGATAGACTTTTCCTTTAGTCTAATATTATTTCAGATTCGTACATTAATCATGAGAGTTGGAAGAGTAGGATGGTATATAAACCGTTGCCTCACTAAAACCTTAAACCAAGGAACAAAACCCAATGGGAAAAATAAAACCTTAGGTGAAGGAAAGAGCACAACATACAAATATTACATATATAGTAGACTCCCTCTTTTGTCTACTACTCCCCCTGATTCGTGCATTAATCAAGGGAGTTTGGAAGGTCTTAGCATTCTCATACTTTTTATGTCACATTCTCCTTATATCTTACTTGATTCACCTGAATCTTGAGGTGAGTTTTCTACTGCTCATTTTATATAAACTAAAAGCATAATTTACTTTGAGGTATCACCCTTGATATATCTTACTTTCATTTCTTCGATACAATTCATTGTTTACATATATGTGAGTAGGATATTTGTTGAACTCAAAACACTAACCCCTCTAATATTGTAACACCCGTAATTTTGGACTCCTTTTTAGGTCGGTCCTTTTCTGAGAACAAATAAGTTTCTTGGTGTGTGTTTTCCGTATAGAAACCATTAAGTTTGGGATAGCCTCGGTGATTGTCGAGGGGTGGAGGGGTGCTAGTTGTTGCTTCAGTGAAGAAAGTGGGTTTTAGACGGCTTTAACCCACTTAAAACCCACCTGAGATCCTTTTTGGTTGGCCAAACAGTGGAGAAAGTGGCTTCTACGCGACTTAAACCCACTTGAAAACTCACCCGAAACCCACTTAAGCGGCTGCTTGGTCTTGGTTCTTCATAAAAACGGGATTTTCACCCCATTTCTCATATCTTCTTCTTCCTCACTCGTTTTTCTCCCATCTCTTCTCCATAGCTCCGATTTTTGGAGCCATACTTCATCTTCCCCATCCAATCCAATGTGTTGGTTCATCTTCAAGATTCAAGATTCATGATTCAAGCTTCCTTTGGAGTGTTCTTCAAGTGTTCTTCTCCATTTCCACCATTTTAGGAGATTTTCTAGGGTTTACCTAAACCTAACTACATGATGAAATGAGCATCATGAATCTAGAGGTCTAACTTGTGGATTTGAAGTCCTCACCTAATGAAGCTCGGTATTGGGATAAAACCTAGATTTAGCCTAAATCTAGCTTTTGAGTTCATTCTTACCTTTAAAACTTTATACATGTCAAAATGAAGTATTTTACCTTAATATGATATTTAAATAGAGTATTTCTATACTTAGAAGATTTTGATAAAAGTAGGTCAAAATGTATCATTTAGGGTTTTTCTTTGAAATGATGAAATGGAAGTCAAGAACGGTTTTGGAATACTCTTATGAGTTTTAAATGCAAGAAAAATGATGTATAAACCTAAATGATTATTTGACCTAATTTTTTTGAAAGGAAGGTTTTGGGAAGCAAGATGTTATACTTCACAGGTTTTGTGAATAGAAGTAATACATTGGAAACAATTGTATTAAGATGTTAGACTAGTGTAATGGATCCATAGGCACATATAGTCAGAAGTACTTGGGGAAGGCACTTGCAAGAGATCCCGGTTTGGGGTTGAGCTTGTGTGGTCGAGTAATCGACCAGATGACGGGCCATTCCCGTAGAAGTTCCCCCCAAGAGAAGTAAAGCGTATCTTTCAGGTGTAAATCACAGAAGTAAAGAAAAAGAGATGTTTGGGGAAAGGCTTTCGGTTATATGGTTATTTACCGCTTTCGAAGTTTAAATGGCTTTTCTGTATTTTTGAACTGTTTGTTCTCACTAGGCTTTAAGCCTAACACTTTTTCTTAAAATGTCATGTATATCAGGTGATCAAGCGGATGGGGCTTGATGGGATGAGAGAAGCTAGGTGCCGGTAGTGGCATTCTTTTTGAAGTGCACCTCGTGTGTATAGATGGAGTTGCATAGAAGATTATTTTGAGGATCTTAGTGACACCCGTACTTAATCTGTATTGTGAATTATATAGATTACTAGGTTGTCATTTAACATTCTTACAGATGTTGTAAACTCGCTCTAACTTTCTCTCCATCTTTATGGGTGATGTTTTATGAAGTAGAAGTTATTCCGCATTTTATTTTGGTTTAAATTAACTCCCATTTTTAGGGGTGTTACAAATATGTGTAATGGTAGTCCTTAACCATGTACACAATTGAATAGTCTCATGTAGAGTAATATTCTTGGAATAGTTTGAAGAGGTAGCTACAAGGGTTTGCCTAGTTTACTTTCAAGCAATCGGCATGTTTCCTATGGTAATTCCTTATCCAAGTTGGGAATGAGCTTTGAATGAGTCAGGTAGATATTTAATATCAGCAAAGACATACCAAGACAATATTTAATGTTTTTCTATTAGGGTCGGTACTTTTGCCTCTCATATTCAAAGTAGGTATTGAAATTTCATTATCAATCCTATGTTTCTCTTTGTAAGGGAAGTAGAAGCCCACATCAATAGTTCCAAAAGATTAATTTGATATCATTCTAATGATGTTGCGTTGGCGCTGAGCTAAATCTAGCTAACGAGCTCATTGAGAGATACAAAATACAGTCAAGTGTATTATTCTAAGTACAATAATGCGCCTATTGCACTCAAATAGGGAATTCCGGCTCCCAAAGCCTCTTCGTCATCATCCTTCAGACGAAATAAATCTTTCTTTTTATCCAACACTTCGACCGATCATGGGAGTGCTAGCCGGATGCGTTTTGTCCATATTAAATCGCCTGATTATTTTCTAGACATATGCGATCGGTGAATTAATATCACAAACTCGGTGTCCTAGATTAAATAGATACATAAAACCAAGTTTTTCCAAGATCTTTCATCTCAAATTCAGATTTTGAATAGAATAAAGTTTCTCTTATTTCATCAAGAGTATTTATTATGTTCATTACATCGACATATAGAGTTATGATTGAACATCTGGAACTCGTTTATAAATACGCACGGGCACAGTTCATCGTTCTTATATCCCTTCCCAATGAAGTATTCACTTAGGCAGGTATCCATATCCGCCTATGAGCGTTTCAATTTCATGGAGAACGCATTTCGTGGTTTCTACTAATATAATGTCATCAAACACTTTTATATATCTCTTAATCTAGATCCCCATAGAGATATGTAGTAACCACATTCCTGAGCTGCATTTCCCATCCTTCGGAAATTACTAGGCTAATTAATTAGCAGAACGTTATAACGTCCATCACGAGAGAGCAAGTCTTCTCGTCATCAATCCAGGGCGCTGTGAGAAACCTTGAGCCAAAAGAGAGTCTTATACATCATGACTTAATTATTCTCATTACGCTTTTCTGACAAATGAATTATCTATGTCCTACGGGCTTTACACTTGGTGGGTTAGCAATACCAGACCAAATACCCGTGTATTTGTCAAATGTAATTATCCTGGATTGCTTCTATTAGGTCAATTTGCTCTTTGTTGACATTTTTCAACTGAGCATGGTTCGATGTCATAGTGCTCTATCATCTCACGGGCAACAATATATGTGAATATTATCAATGAGTATGTACGATCTATCCATCGACTCGTATGCACTTTCATAATTTATTTGAGATTTATTTGATCTCTGGAATCAAATATTAACTTCGGAGCGTCCTCCAGTAATGATTCATAGACATAGTTTTAGTCAGAGATAATCTCATGAGAGGTTTATGTATTGATGATAAATGGTTGTGTCTTACTCTTCTTTTCCTTTAGATGAGTATCTATCGAACCAAGTAGCTTCCCCATTTCCTTTTGGGAGCCACGACCTCAACCACACTTCCACCATGTGTGATTGCAACGCGCTTTCCAGTGGCTTTGTGCCCTTGTTTGGGGACTTTTATCCTTACGAATATATTTGCAGCTGGTATATGTGATCTTGTCACTTGTAGAATAACATTAAACGTATCAAGTATCGAGTCTGATTCGTTTGACTTCAATTTTACTTTGTGAAGTTTGGGGATCAAATTGAGACATGAAGGAAATATTCTATGACACTTCCAGTCGTTCCCATGGAAAATCTTTTTTTCTATCTCCCCCTAACGACGGGAAGACTGCCTCATCAAAGTGACAACTCGCTAATCTAGCAATAAAGAGATCATCCGTCAAGGATTCTAATTAGCGGATAATTGTTGTGGATTCGTATCCAACTTATACTAAATCGTTTTTAAGGACCCATTTGGGTGCGCTGTGGGGGCGCAATTGGCACATGTACTACACAACCAAACATGCGTAAATGTAAAATATCAGGCTTATATCCAGTTACCAACTGGTACGCATGATACTGGTTGGCTAGTAGTGGGTCTAAAAACAAATAAGTAAGACTGCATGTAATATTTGCATAACCCCAGGAAAATGCGGGTTAATTGGTGCGCATAACCAATTCCCTATATACCATCTATATTCTTATGATGATAACTTCTATGAGACCATTTTATACATACATACGGGGTATAGAAAACTCTACATTGATTGTAATAATTATCGAATCCTTATGATGTAAATTCTCCAGCATTACAAGTCATATAGACTTAATGAGATAAAAAGGGAGGTGAGCCCTTAAACGTATAACTAGTGCTTGGAGTGCAGCATTTCATGTGGACAATAATGCGACATGCGTTCATTGTGTCGAAACCAGAACCATAAAATACTTTAATGGCCCGCATTCTGGTTGTTTATGTCCATAAATATTACCTTGTTATTCATCGTAAGAATGGAATATTTTTGTATTATGTCCTTAGCTTTAGGATGGTCTCATTCCTGTCTTGGCTAAGGATCAGGGTTTATTAAAATTCTAGGTATTCGAGAGGGCTTATTTTGATGTTGGTGTTACTTCTTGTGCTGTAGAAGTCAACAATTGCAATTTAGTTAATTAACTCATTTTGCCTTTCACTCGAAAAAGAATGTGTCAATGTGTATTTTTAAGTACATAGATCATTATGTCATGACCATGGTGTCTCACGTGGTCATATCGAAACATATATGCATCATTGTCCCAAAGTTCTGTATTGGTGACAAAATGTGATTTAATGACCTAGATAATCTACTAGTTTGACACATTTATTTCTCTAATATATGCTCCTTTCATATCATTAGAGTTGATGTACATATATACACATTTCCATTCTTATATTATGATTTCCAATTTATACGAATATCTCAACAAGGTTCTATTAACATATTGCTTTTTTGACTATTAATTCTATGTCATTAGGCATTAAGGATGTGACAGTTCATCGTCTAAGTATTTTGGTTGGAGGAGTTATAAAGTAAAATAAATATTAGTTTATCTCTTTAGATTGTGTGGGATTCCCACAAAAACACTCAAGTTCTCCTCGATACATTCCTACATGGAACGGAGAATATTGAGAGTTTCGTATTTGTAATTCTTATGTATTTCTTTACATCAATAATGGTTATATATCCGGTTTAACATCAGCAGATGAAATTAATTTAATACTTAAATTTCAAATAAACTTATGCTCAATCAATCTTAAGGTTAATCTGATATAGTTCATTTCAACTTGTTCTTTTCTTTTTATTTGAGCAATTATTATTGCAGTTTTATTCTTATATTGTCCATTATCTTTTAGACAGTAGTTGCATTTCTACTCCAAAAATTGTAAAACCCTTTTCGACTCTTGTCATGACCTTTACTGTTTCCATGGTTTTGTCCATGGGGTGTATAGATGTCACCTATGTGGAATTGTCTTTAACTCATTGTTCTTTAGAGTTGTTCCACCTCTAACACTTTCATTATTGACCACGAGAATTTTCTTTGTCCCAACATATTTAGTGATCTGAAATAACCTTGTTATATCTCACAACCACTTACAGTAGGTTGATGAATTTGTCTAAAGGTTATACTCTAGCTCACATTGGTTCATTAATATGATTACTGCTATATGAAAGGTGAAAATCTTCTATGAGTTCCTTGTCATGAAGATTGAGATGTATTTTGAGCACAACATTTCTTTGTTGAAATAAGTCATTTTCTTGTAATCGAGTGGGTTTCATTCCACTGTTTGATTAGTTTGGAAAGTACATGGTACTAGATACTCCTGATTTTTCTTTTCAGGGTGTCCCACTGTTCTAAGGGGATTCTAGTTAATGGTATTCCATATGAAGGTTGTGACTAATGTATCGTCGCAAAAAAATCTCAAGATATTTACATGTATTTTAACAGGTGACTTTTAGGGTCAATATGTTTTGATGGGTTTTACATATTTGTCTATCTTATGGTACTCAAGTTATTTCGAGTCCATGTGGTTGTAAATAATGGAGAATATATGATTTTCAAAATCATGTTCTATAATTATGTTATGCATGAGATTTCATTATCATAATATTATTGGATTTTTGTATTTCTAAATTTTTAAATTTTTAAATTTTTGTTGATAGTACTTCATCAATATTTCAATATTCGAAAATAGATTGCAAAGACACTTTTAGATTTCCAGGTAGGAGGGGAATCACGTGGATTATTTAAGTCCCTTCAACCTTAGGGTTATTTACACCCATTTGACAAAAAAATTCGGTGTTATGCAATTATTTCGTTTCATGAAATACATGAATAACATTAACATTATGAGAGATTTTGCCATTAAGCAAAATAAATATTGGTTTTGACATAAAATTGAATTTTAATTTTTAACATCTTAATAGTATTTTTGGAGCATTTGATAAAAGACCAAAATATATGGGGGTTGGAAATGTAACTTCCAAATATTAATTAAGATTAAAGATAATGAGTAGGAACTCATCATCAATATTAGTATTTGTATAATATTTTAACATTTCATGTTTTTTTTTCTTTTGGAGCTTTTGGTAAAATATCAAAATATATATAGGGGTTAGAAGTATAACTTTAAAAAGTTATTATAAAAATTATAAGTAGAAACTTATAATTAGGATAAACATTTGAATAGAATGCACCATTACATTAAATATGATTTAAAATAAATATTTCAATATTAACTTAAACAAATAAATAATATTAATCAATTAAATACAGTAATTAGGCAACCTAATACTTATGCATTCAACAATAAACTAAGATAAGTTATAACTAAAGATATACTCATAAAATATGATATTGTTGTTATGGAAATAAAATCAATTTTATAAAAACAAGCAACTATAGTTTAATAAACAATTAGATATATATTAAATTTATAACAAACCAATAAAATATAAGATAAATATTAATATTAAGTAGATATTCAATTGGTAACTAGAATATATAATTAATTAATATTCAAATCCAATACTTAATTTATCTAAAACCACATATAATCTTAACAAGCCTAATAATAATAATAATAATAATAATAATAACTATTTTTTTTAAAGTAATACATAAGCAGAAAAAAAATAGGAAAATAAAACCCCCCTTTTTGTTTTGTATTCACCACCGCAAGAAAAAAAACCCCTCAATATGATTTATTATTATATTTATAGACAAAGAAAACTGCAATCCGTGTAAGATTTTTAACTATGATCTTAAAAAAAATTATAGACAGGTAAATCAATGGATATGATTGAGTTTTGATATTCCTAATTTTTTTAATGTTTTTTAATAAACAAAAAAACAGCCAATCAAGTCATGTAAAACACAGGCAACAAACAAAGGTACATTGAATTATCATGGCTAAAATAATTAATCACTATTAATGATAAATCGTAGACAAAATAAATTTGTAAGTTTATGTAGAGATACTTACTTGAATTGCAATACTATAAAGCAAACCTCTTAAAGGTGGCAATTGCGGATTGAACAACTGTTAGTAGCGGTAGAAACGACCCGAGCTTACGTGCTGATAACGTGTTAAAGGAAAAACGAAAGAGAACAACAAGAAAATAGAGAGAAGGAATATGTTATTCTCATTAATCATAAGCCCTTTAAATAGGGATGAGATACAAGTAGATAACTACAAGAGATAATAGTTCTAACCTATCTCTAATATGTTTATCTCTATCTATATCGTCATATCCATTAGACGATGGCACATTTATCCTACAACACATCTTTATTTTTTCAACTTTAATAGCATAAACAAAAGAAAACTTCTTCATCATCTTTCATTTTCATCTTCAAAGGAAAAAAAACACTGAACTCTAAATTAAATTATATTATAAGAGAAGGGTTAGGTATGGATGATAATAGAAGTTATGATGAGAAAGATAAGAAAAGATTTATATTTCATGAGGTGAGTTTTATGGTCGAGAATCGAGATCCCTTTTTACGTTTCTCAACTTGACTCTTATTACACAAGCCTTCGTTTATAAGATGATTAGCCCAACGACAATTATTAAATTATTTATTATTTTATGAAATAAGATGTCTAGTGGCATTAGTTTACAGAGGAGAGATCTTTTACAAACTCAACTATTAGTACAAACTATATAAACCAGTTAATTAATATATTTATAGAAATTAATTTATATCGTAGGTCACACCCTTCACAAAAAAAAGGTAGAAGTTCCCATGAATCTAACAAATTTTCGAGTTATCAAATGATTAAGCCCCTCATGAGATCATGTTATAATTAATATCATAGGTCACACCATTTTTATAAATCACGACAAACTATGACTACAATGCATCAATCTTGATAAACTCAGTGGCCATAATTATTGTGTACGTTTGGATTCGAACCCTGGGAAGATGAATATTCCACCACATCCCCCAGGGCCTCAACCAGTACGCCACAACCCCTGTGGTTACGGGAACTTCTACCTTAGGGATTCATTTAACATGATTTATTTTCATCTGTGTATTATTTAATATATTGATTAATAACATATAATTGTTTCACAATGTGATTGTTTATATGTATTCATTTCACAATGTGAAACTTTTTTACGTGTATTTTTTGTTTCACAAACATACCAAAATCGTTCACATTGTGAACCAAGTACATATGAAACAAACACGTTGTGAAACAAGTATATGTTAATCGATATTCTAAATCATAACCTTAGATGGAAAAAAAATCATATGGAAAAATACGAGATGCACTAGTTCTTAAGATTATCACAATTTTATGGGTTCTTAAAAGAAAGTCTTCCAATCTGATGATATGTTATTTTATCTTAAATTTATTTTCAGAAAATTTACTTTATTTTTTAAATATTTGTTATGTTTTTAGCATTGTTTGTCTGACTTGTTTTGTTTTGATCATTATTTTTAAGTATATTATTTCAATAAAATACATATCATGCAATAATAAGTTAGATTAATATATAAGTTATAAGGAATATTGTTTGCAATTAAGAATTGAAAACATTGTTGAATCCAAACATTTTGACTTTGACCAACTACTACAATAAAATAAATTCTGTATCAAAACCACTTAATTTTCCTAATAAATATTTAAAATATTTGTTATTGTTACATTTTTCATGCTTAAATTGCAATTTAAATTTATAACCAACCCAAACCATTTTATTTTGAAAAATTGACCAAAATAACGAATCTTTTCAACCAAATATATTTTTTAGATATTTTTGGAATTAAATTTCTATTTTAGTCAGAGTTTACGTAAACGTCTTAAGCATTTGTGTAGTACCTATTTTCATATTGGAAAAAAAAAATCTTTATGCAAATTACACAAAAAGATTAATCTAAGATCGAGTTTATGCAAATACACAAGAAATTTATGTAAACTCTGTCTAAAATAAGAATTTGAATGATAAAATATATAGTTAAAAATGAATTTGGTTGAAGAGATAAACTATTTTAGTCAATTTCCCGCTATTTATCAATGAAATGGTAGTATATTTGTATATGTCAGTTACTCTACGTGTGACATCTAACGTTGAAGGTAATTAAATTAATTAGGATGAGGTTGGGTTTTAATAAAATTCTCACCAAGAATAATCTCGTAAAAAGGGGAATTGATATGCACTCTGCTCACTGTCCAATTTGTGAAAAGAAGATTGAATCCGTGGATCATTTTTTTTGAATGTCAGTTGGCAAAGAATATCTGGAGGAATGTAGGTCGCTGGTGGAACATTGACATACTTGGCTTTCAAAATATCTCGAGCTGGAAAGATTGGATGGAATCCTTACATTGAAGAAAGGGGAAGTTGAATGCCTAGAAGCGGTCATGTACACAACTCTATGGTCGATATAGAATTTTTGTAATGGGACGCTTTTTGGAGCAATGAAACCAAAAAAGGCATTGTTGTGGGATAATATAGTCACACATTGGTTCCCGTGGGCACAAAATAGTAAGAAGTGGAATATTAATTAGGTAGGGTGGTTGCAAAACCCTTTACAGGCTATTTCTGCAATGTAAATGTTCTCTAACACCTTGTTAGTTTTAATAAAACCGTTGTCGTTCAAAAAAAATAGAGCAACTCAAACTCTCAATTAGTTGAAAGTGTTATTTAAGGTCAATATGTAAAACAAGTTATAAAAACAAAAATTCAAAATCTTAAAAAATATTTTTACGAAAATTATAACATTAATTATATTATTAAAATATAGAGTAAATTACTTATTTAGTTTTATGGCCTAGTTTGTGTTGGATCCCCCCCCCCCCCAAACAACAATAGTTCTTTTTCATTTTGATATAGCCCTTAAATTTTATTTTTTCGTAACGTTTTTGTAATAATCCAATTTAAAAATTTTGGGAGAGTTATTATAATTGGAAAATGAAGTTGGAACATGGATATTCTTCAAGGATTAGAGTGTAAATAGTAAATAAAAAAATGAAACCTTCATTTCCTCATGGAGCCCAAAGAGTGGGTGGGTGTGTGTATGTGTGTGCGATTTTGGAGAAAGAAGGGTGCAAAGGATAAATAATTGAAGCTTGCGGGTCAAGTAGAAGAAGCTCAATCTCGGGTATGGAAACTCTACTACTTCCTATGTGTCTATGTGGTTAAGACTTGCATTTTGGGATTAGGGTTTTAAACTTAAGGTTGAGAATGGGATTTTGAAAGAAATGGATTATCTTATATGGTTTTCAAAAGGGAATCGTTGGATTGTTTTTGGTTTTCCTTTTCTATCATCTTTAATGGTGTTGGGAGCCATGTTAACCTAGGAACACCATTTTGTGGGGGATTTCAAGCCTAAAAGCTGTTATTACATGAAATCGATGTATTGGTTTAGTCAAGAATGTTTGTGGATTGTTTAATATTGAATATATAGTGTCTCAATGTATACTCTGGGGTGGAAATTAAGTAGGATTTGGATTTGGAGCTTTAAGCTTTGAGCAGGAACTACACGGGGGAAACAAGAATTCCGCGGGAATTCCCCCGGTCTAAGCCGCATGGTAAGCCACACAATTCACTAAGATGACGATTTTTGTTTTATGTTAAGGGCAAAGTGGGATTTGGTTTGAGGAGTCTTTTCTGTAAGAGATTGTTAGAGGATTTTATGGGATTATAATTGGGTTAATAACACGTCATTTAACTGGTCCAATTAAGGTGTTTGGTTCATGTGATCATAGCCTTATAATGTGCATCTAGGCTCGGGTTCAGGTGAGTTCCCTTCATAATCTTTTCAATCAAATGCTTATCTTATGCATTGAGACCATATTTTATTACTTCTTAGTGTGCGTCGAACTTTTGAAATCATTGTTGGGTAAATTTAGTGTTGCTGTGAGTGTGGATATCAAATGGTTAGTTTACAAAATAAAAGAGTGTTGTATTTTGACACGGTATTGAAATATTATTTATAAACCGGATCCCAAACATATGTCTTTATGCAACTGTGAGTTTGGGAATGTTTAAATTATGGGAAGTGTGTACCCGATCAAGGTATATGAATTTGTTTCATATAACCATATATTAAGGGTAAGTGTGAGCCTGAACAACTTGTCATAAATGTGAGCGGCCATATAAATGTGTTCTATTGTTGCAACATGTACTTGTATTCATTGGTGCAAAGTGTGTGGGTTGTCATTTCTTATCAATTATTTTTATTGTCGATATAATTATTGTACTTTATAATTGTGTGTTAGAGGGAATTCACTAGACCTTTGCTCTAACTCTCGCTTTTATAAAACTGAAAACCTTTTCAGGTTCAAAAGGACAAGGGGAAAGTGTGAGCTTGGGGGAGTGAAATGAGGATGCTACTCTAGCTAGATAGTTGTCTAGTTTTTTTCTCTTGCTGTAATGAATCATAGTGGTATACTTTTCCGCTGCAACTCTTGAGATTTCG
The DNA here is from genome assembly GCA_036898165.1 of Silybum marianum. Taxonomy (NCBI): domain Eukaryota; kingdom Viridiplantae; phylum Streptophyta; class Magnoliopsida; order Asterales; family Asteraceae; genus Silybum; species Silybum marianum. The sequence continues at coordinate 15,000,757 of CM072537.1, read as the reverse complement.
TCGAAGTTGGGACAAAAAGTAGCATTTGTGTTGCCATTTTTGGGCAAAGTTGGGACAACTCTTGAGATTCCGTCCCTGGTTATGCATCAATTAAACTTAGTTAATTCCACTTTTATGCATGTTGGAACTTATCTTTTTATCTTAAGAGTTTTTTTAAAGAATAATCTAATAATTTTTACATATTCTTACATGGTAATATAGTATCAAAAACAATGTCTGCATTTTAGGGATTCAACAACATATGGTAATTTGTACTCGTCTAATGCTCTCATCTGTCTAGACCTCTCTCTACACCTTGGGACCGTTTTTGCTCATCAGGCTTCCGTTAAAGGAGACGTGTTAGGGCCCCACATCAGCTATACCGAAACTATTTTACCTAATACATATTGGAACCTTAGGGGGTGTTTGGTTAGATGTTTAAGCAATAATCAATGAGAATAAAAATAAAGGAAACTGTTTTGTGGTTTTATATAATATAATAGGATCACTCCTCAAGAAACCCAAATTTTCATTCCAGATTAAATTAAAGGAATGAAAAGTCATTTTCATTTTTATTTCTTGTTATTTTCATTTTCACTTATATTTTCATTTCCTAACCTGAACCAAATAGCTGAGCCACTTAATTCTTGTATATACTATGTTATAAAGCATTTAGATAAAACTCTTAAAAACAAGTTACTAAGCATTAAGTACCATCAATTAATGCTTTATTACTTAAATTATAAGTTACAAGTTACTAATGCACCAATACAATTTATTAAAGCACCTAACAGACTCTCCTAAATCTTATACGTATATCTCCTAAACCCTAAATCATATTTGGTAATCCTAATCCTAATCCCCATCAGAGATATTTAAATGGACCAATTCATTCATTTTTTGCAAATTGTGGTTTGACTCTATTCATCTTGGGTTCGTTTTTATTGCTCTCTCTTCATGTGTGTCAATGTTTATTTACCTCTCCATTTTCTATTTCCCATAATTGTCACTGTGAGTTAGATTTTCAAAAATATTTTAATTCGATTACCATATTTGTTTTGTAATTTCTTTTTTTAGGGTATTGGGAATGTTTATCCCAATTAATGAGAACAATAGACGGGGCCAAGTCTCCAACTTAGAGGAACTCAAAGCATCACAAATCACGGCGTCTTACATAAAGTATATAAACCAAGTTCAATTTTTGGTTTATATAAAAATGTAGGTATCGACTCATCTCGCTTTGTGTTGTTGATTTTTAAGTAACTTATTAGATTTTTTGAATTTTCAATATGAATTTTTTAATCGAATTCAAACTTTCAGAACCGTTACATTACACGGGTACGCTTTTAGGGGGCGTTTAGGCGTTTACCAAATCTTAACGGGGTAAGATTTTAGTTTACCAAAACGGGCATCGTATGCAACAATTTACCCGGTAAGCGCTTACCGTGGTAAGAGTTGTCGCACTTGCTTATCCGGGTAAGAGTCTTGGTCATTGTTTTCCTTGTCTTTGCTCTTACCAGGTAAGATTTTTGGTACTTGTTATAATCCTTCTGTAAGATAAAATTATTTGGTAAGTACTTATCCAAGTAAACGTTTGATAAACGATCCCTTCCTTAGTCTCAAGATGTTTCACATATGTAAGGAATAATTTTTATTAATTAATTAATATGAATTTTACCCCCCATAAAATAATAGTAGTGGGAGAGATGCTTCCGAACATTTTCCGTTTAGAGGCGTATCTTGCACGTGCGGGTTCCGTCAAGGAGGGCTACGACTTTTCCCCACATCACAACTGCACACGAGTTTGCAGGAACACATGGTCGCCACCTCCTGATGATCATGTGAACCTCCCCATGTGTCCTCCATTTAATTTAATACATCTTAAAACATCACATAAAATCACACTGATTTTTTTCAATATTATTAAAATAATTATTAACTTTTTAAACGTAGCTTGTGTATCTCATTACTTGATTTAGTTAATGTAAATTATTATTAATATACATTTACTACAATCAAATCATTTATTTTCTAAGTGAAGATGAGGCCTTGTCCCTTTAAAAAAAAAACTCTTATCAATCTTTTATATCTGATTTAATAAAAGTTCGGTCATTTAGACAGTCTTTTTTCTTCGTTCCACGATCTCAATCTATGTTAATTGATCACATCTCTCTACCATCATTCTACCCAAGTGTTTGTAGATTGAAGTAAAGCAAATATCATTGTTCTTGTAAGGTTTGATAAAATTCACCACACCTTGTGGAGGCTATATTATTGAGTATTTATACTACAAAGATACACAAAATTAGGAAAAGATATTTACAATTAATGACTATCCTAATTTATGGCCTAGATAATATCTCTAGCTTTTATTATGAGATATATCCTTAATACCCCCCCCCCCTCTCAAGCGAATTGGCGGAGGTCCAACTCGTAACTTTGTACGAAAATGCTCGAAAATTGGGCGAGAAAGACTTTTGGTGAAGATATCCGCTGGTTGAAGCTTGGTTGGAACAAAACGAGTATATAATTTCCCGGACAAGACAAGCTCTCGAACAAAGTGGTAATCAAGATCAATATGCTTTGCCGTTTATGAGATATAGGATTCTGACTGAGAAATATAGCACTCTTATTATCACAAAGGAGAGTAGGTCGGTCTGGAGGTAAAACATGAAGCTCACGAAGCAGATGAGTGACCCAAACAATTTCTGCAGCAGTGTTAGCCATTGCACGATATTCAGATTCACAGCTGGAGTGAGAGACAGTGGGTTGTTTCTTGGCACTCCAAGAGATAAAATTACCACCAAGAAAGATGGAATATCCATAAGTAGACCGTGGAGTCTCAAGACAACGAGCCCAATCCGCGTCCGAGTAACCAAGAATAGAGGGTGTTGGAGAATGGGAAAACGTGAGTCCGAAGGAAATCGTACCTTTGACATAACGTAGTATTCGTTTGACAGCATTAAAGTGATTAAGTGTAGGAGCATGTAGGAATTGACTCACTTGGTTGACAGCATAGGATAAATCAGGACGCGTAATGGTAAGGTATTGGAGTGCACCAACAAGGAATCGGTAAGTGGTAGGGTCCGTGAAAGGCGTACCAGAGCTCGTAAGGTAATCGGTGGTGGAGAGGATAGTAGCCACGGGTTTTGAATCCAGCAAACCAGCCCGAACAAGAACCTCATGGGCATATTTGGCTTGGCTTAAAAATAAACCACCACTATTATAAGTAACTTCAAGACCAAGGAAGTAACTGAGAGGCCCTAAATCTTTAATTGCAAACTCTTGGTTGAGGCGGGCGATGAAGCGTTTTATCATAGAAGGATGATTGCCGGTAAGAATGATATCATCGACGTAGACCAAGAGATACAAAGTACACAAGCCCAAATGATATACAAAAAGAGAGGGATCGACACGACTACAAAAAAACCCAATTTAGTGAGAAAGGAGTTGAGGCGTTGAAACCAGGCTCGCGGGGCTTGCTTGAGACCATATAGTGCCTTTTTGAGTTGACAAACGTGGCTGGGAAAGTGTGGGTTAATAAAACCCGGTGGTTGCTCCATAAACACGGTCTCAGTGAGTTGACCATTAAGGAAGGCGTTCTTGACATCTAGCTGATGGAAAGGCCATTTATGAAGGACAGCTAGTGAAAGAACAATTCGAACAGTGGAAGCCTTTACAATGGGACTAAAGGTGAGAGAGTAATCTAAACCCGGGATTTGAGTAAACCCTTGAGCAACTAAACGAGCCTTCAGTAGTTCGATAGAGCCATCAGAATGGTACTTTATGCGAAAGACCCATTTAGAACCAACAACATTGGATGACCGCGGTCGGGGAACGAGAGTCCAAGTGTTGTTGTTCTGAAGAGTTGTCATTTATTCTTTCATAGTAGCAAACCATCCTCGGTCTTTAGCAGCTGTTTTAAAGCCACGGGGTTCTTTGGCAGCAAACAACGAGAAGTGAAGTGAACTATGTTTAAGTTGAGCGAGATCGGCGATATATCGTTTTTTAACAATACCGGCACGGGACCGAGTGGTCATATGATGTGTGGAGGTGGTTGGCGTCGTAGATGGGGCCACGAACACGGGTACGGTGTCGGCAGTAGTGGGCAGCTGGTTGGTGTCGGCTGTGGTTGAGGGTGGCGACACAGAGGCAGCCGTGGCATCAGACGATTGTGGAGTGGATTGGACAACCGGTTCCTTGTCCGTGGGTTCAGAGCAAAGCGGACAATGGTCCGGAGCAGCAGGTGGGGGCTGCGATGCTTAAGGAGACAAATCGTTGGTAGGAGACGGGTGACTTTGTTCAGCCAGAGTCGGACCGGAAGGTGAGAGATCAGTGAAGCTAGAAAATACCAATAAGGCAAGATCAATCGTCGGTAACTTTCCAGCAAAGGGAAAATTAATCTCGTTGAATTGAGCATGTCGAGATGTGTAAATCCGTGAGGTGGTCAAGTCTAAACACCGATATCCCTTGTATTATGTATTGTATCCAATGAAGACACATGATAAGCTTCGCGGGGCTAACTTGTATGGAGCGTAATCACGCAGGTATGGGAATACCCAACAACCAAACACACGAAGAGTGTCATAATTCGGTTCTGAACCAAATAGTAACTCAAACGGACTTTTCTGTTGGAGGACTTTGGATGGTAACCTGTTAATGATGTATGTGGCAGATGCAAAGGCATCCACCCACAGAGATGCGGGAGCATGAGCATTAAAGAGCATGGCAAGCCCGGTTTCCGTAATATGACGATGCTTGCGTCGGCACGCCCATTTTGTTGGGGTATGTAAGGGCAGGATATTTGATGATGTGTGCCATTTGAAAGAAAAAGGTTTCGAACCCGCTGATTTAGGAATTCTATACCACCATCACTCCGAAAGTTTTTTAGTTTACAACCAAACTGAGTTTGAACAAAACTTAAGAAGGCCGAGATAACTTCAAACACATCAGATTTTGAACATAAGGGATAAAACCACGTGAAGCGCGAAAAATCATCAATAAAGATAATATAGTAAAGATAACCGTTTGTGGAGTGAACGGGAGAGGGACCCCATAAGTCACAATGAATTAAGTCTAAAACATGCAAAGAGCGTTTTAAATTAATATCAAATGGTAGACGTTTACTCTTAGATAGTTGACAAGAAGAACAAAGTTGTGGCTTAGGTAATAAGGAAGTAACAGACAAACGACCAGATTTTACTAAAAAAGAAATAACATCAAAAGAAACATGTCCCAAACGATTGTGCCAAACTTCAAAAGAGGCCTTCAGTGAATTTGAAGAAAATGTCACTAAAAATGCTTGTTGACATGCTCAAGAATGTAAAGACCACGATCAACTCGTCCCCGAGCCAGAATTTCCTTGGAGAGACGATGCTGAATAAGAAAGAAAGTGTCGGAAAAGAAAACATCAACAGGTTGATCGTATGTTAATTTACTAATAGAGAGTAATTTTTTCGTAAGATGAGGAACGACAAGCACATCAAAAAGATTGATATTTTTACGAAGACACGAATTACCGGTGTGAGAGATAGGAAGAGTATTACCATTTCCAAAGGTGACATGATCCTTGCCGGAATAGGGTTTGTAAGTGTCAAGAGTGGTTGGAGACGGCGTCATGTGGGCTGTTGCTCCTGTATCAATATACCAATCCGGAGAGTTGTCAGTGACATGACACTGAGAATGGAAGGCAGTAGCAAGGTTGGCGTCGATGGAAGGAGATCGTGCAGCAAAGGAGGAAAGATCAGGACACTGAGTTACGTAGGGACCACCTTGCGACATAACTGACAGTGGGGTGGCCGACGACCACGACCATGTCCTCCAGAATAACCGCCACGGCTGTTTGAGGTACTAGAATAGCCGCCACGACTGTTTGAGGAGCGACCACGACCAATGGTATGACAACCGCGATAGGTAGATGGTCGACTTTGATCGGCAGTAAAGGCAGCTTGAGGTATAGCGGGACCATGCATGGATTAGAGAAAAAGATCGTGTGCTTCTGCTTGAGAGAGTAAGTCACGGAAGGAGGGACGTGGCTTAATTGCACGCTGAGCCGTGGAGAAGGTCTCAAAAGAGGGGCCAAGACCACATAAGAACCAGTGAGTTTTATCGAGGTCTTCAACCAGATGACCAATCGCAGCAAGTTGATCACAGAAGAATTTAAACTTGCGGCCATAGTCAGAGACGGATAGGTTACCTTTTTTAAGATGACGCAAGGAGTCACGTAGGGTCTGCATGCGTTCAACATAGTCGTGACTGTAGGCGTTTTCAAGAGCAAGCCAAACATCACGAGCGGTCTTGAGACCGAGAGTTTCGACCATGGCTTCTTCTTCGAGAGAGGATTGAAGAATTATAAGTGCTCGCTGATCGTTGTCATACCAAGAGAGGTAAACGGGATTCGGGACGGCCTTTGCGTCGACTTCAATGGTAGAGGGCGACAATAAGGAGGTACCGTCAATGTGTCTGGTAAGCTTTTGGTAGGAAAGAAGCGGCAAGACCTGATTTCGCCATAAGAGGTAATTGGAAGATGAAAGTTTAATGATTAACATGTGTAAAAGAGTAGAGAGAGGGAGGGAGAGATCATCGCCAGCAGGCATAGGAAGAGGAGGAAGACAGCGAGATTAGGGTTTTAGGATCGAATTAGGCTGATACCATGTAACGTTTGATAAAATTCACCACACCTTGTGGAGGCTATATTATTGAGTATTTATAATACAAAGATACACAAAATTAGGAAAAGATATTTAAAATTAATGACTATCCTAATTTATGGCCTAGATAATATCTCTAGCTTTTATTATGAGATATATCGTTAATAGTTCTTTACCTGCTAAGCATTTGTTTCTACTATGTTATATGTTGTCACTAATTTCATGCATGATTGTGATGAATTTTTAGAAACCTTGTTTCACTAATTTTGGAGATAGAGTTGCTGCAATCAAATCCCAAACTGAATGGTTTTACGCTTCTAATATCATTAATGAAGATTGATTTTAGTTGTTATTACGTTTCGTTCATATGTATTATATTTACCACTAATTGTTTTTATAATTTTAAATATGAAATTATTTGAATACATTAATAAATTATAAATTTAATAGTAAACTATAATTTTAATCTCTAAAATTTAGTGAAAAATCTGAAAATGATACCTGAACTTTGATAAGTCTAGAAGGCATCCATTTGGTTCTTATTTTGCTTTGAAAGTGATTTATGGTCACTAGCTCTGTTTATTTTCTAAAATCAAAACAAAACATTATATTTATATCGATTATGTATAACACTATATATTACTATATATACACACATATTGTTCCTTAAAACCCAAGCCCCCAAACTCCCATGAAGCCCGGTCCTTGTTGGCCTTCATCTCCTCCACCCCCACATTGCAAACTAAACTCTGATACTTTCATAGACTCTGAACTCCTATCTCTTAATTGATTTCATTTTTGGGTTTCATTTGGATTCAACTGGATCAAAGGTGCATGTGATTTGGGTTTCTAGGGTTTTCTTTGTATAAAAAGCTCTTTGTTCATAAATGGTTCCTGTGATTTGGTCCCTAGAACAAACCATTCGATTTGAAGTCCATGTAATCGTCTAGAAATGGAGGAAACCCCCTAGGTCTTGATTAAGTTGAACCAAATTGCATCATGTTTGTTTTATTGTTTAAACCATACAACCTCTGTGTTAAGTTATCCATACTACAGTTAGTTTAAAAAGGTAAAAGAAAATTGACCAATTAATGATTTGTGTCCTACAACCAAGGTAAATTGAGAAAAAAAATGAAAGGTTTATCTCAATTAGGCATTGTTTGACAAAAATAAGTTAGCTATTAAGCTAGCTTATTTTCAGTGTACATGTTTGGATGCACATAAGCTGACTTATAAGCTAACTTATAAGCTAGCTTATTGATAAGCTACTTTGAGTAGCTTATGAGGAGCTTTTTGTCATCTTTTCCAATTATACCCTCATTAATATTAATTATTATTTTTTCAAGATGTCATTTTTAGTCATTTAAATGGTTATCAGCTACTTTTTGCCAAACATAATTTGTTCATCAGCTAGCTTATCAGCTAGTTTGCCAAACATAGCCTTAATGTCTCTTGATGCTCTCAATAAATTTAGCTTTATCAACATCATTTAGTTCAGGAAGAAAAGCACAAACACATTTTGCCTTCGATTGTCCAAGACTCAACTCTCTAATTGTGAATATGACATTTTAAGATTGAAGAGATTAACGTTAAAACCTAAGAAAATGACATTCCCTTAAAACGAAAACACAAAACAAAACCCATAACCAAAAACCTGTGACTCTTTGAGACTCCGACTGGGAAGGAGGTGACTAGGCATGGGAATGGGGCGGGATCCCAATCTCCATTCACGTCCATGTCCCCATACCCATCGGGGAATATGGTCACATCCTGTACGGGGAGCCCCCCCGTCCCCCCCCCCCCGCGCGCGCGCTGGGAATTGATGATTTCTTCCTCATTTGTGAAATATATTAACCCTTGATCGATAATGGTCCATATTTAAATCTCGTATATTTCCAAAATGCTTTTATGGACTGTCAAATATGCATATGTAAACAAAATCACAACCTCATACGTAATTGTTTGATCAAACTTTTTGTGATCTCAACGTTTTTTTATCTAATAAAGTAAGACAATTAAAAAAATATATGAGAAGAAATGTCAAAATATTATATATTTTAAATCTAAAATATATTAAATCTACTTCTTTATAAATAATATATTTAATAATAGATATATAATATATTTAATATACGAAGACGGGGCATCTCGGGGACCATGCCACCCGACCTTATCCCTATCCATGTTTTTTTAACTTTCAGGGATCCCTGTCCTCATCTCATGCCCCCATGAGATTCAATAGGAGAAGGTGACTAGTTTTGAGGATTAGGGAGAAAGTGAACGGTAGTGCAAATGGTTCATGGTTTCATTCGGGCAGAGGCGAACCTATAATTTTTTTCAAGTTGTAACACAATTTAACTAAAAAAAATATCTAGTTTTTTTCCACAATATTTAGTATAGATTTGTTAGTTCATCATCCTTACATAGAAGAAACCCATGTTCGAGTCGGGTCTACATATACTTTTTACATACAAGAAACCCATGAGATTCGAACCCAAACCTTTTGTACAAAACCAGAAGCATTTACCATCTCAACAATTAAATTATTGTGTTAACATTTCAATTTCAAAAGCTATCTGATGGCACCCGACAAAACATACCATGACACTTTTCGAAACCTAATTTTTTCATTTACAAAGCAAACATGAAGCAATGACCCATATCACCATATCATTCCATGTGGGTGCGTCCCTGCCTGTGAGAATTCGATGGGAAGAAAATTTAGTGATTGCAGACCATTTTCAGAAGAAAATATAAACCATAAAGATGTTTTTTAAAATTATTAAAGTTTAGATCCTACTTTTAGGGTGCGTTTGGTACATGGGACAGGACGGGACAGAACTCTCTGTCCACGTTTGGTGTCACATGGGACAGGACAGGAATTCACTATCCCACGTTTGGCGCGACATGGGACATAGACAAGGCTAGGACAATGTGGGACAGAATGGGACAAAAAAAGCTTTTTCTTGTTCCAGCAAAATAGGTGGAACAAGATGGACAAGAATGTGACAGAAAATCAAATATCACTAATCTACCATCATTTGATATATAACCTTAATATGATATTTGTTTTAATGGTCAACACCACTAGTCACAACCGTCGGTAGCCATAGCTGGCCACCGTGTACCATCATCCATTGCCACTACCACAACCACCGTTGGCCACCTCCACCTTCTCCTATAGAACAACAACCTCCTCCACTACCTCTACAACCACAGTCGACCACCAACCACCACCGTTCATCGCTACCACCTCCACCATAACCATTACCACTGCTGACCACCACCATCATTGTTATCTACCATCTTCACCTCCTTCACAACCACCATCCGTCGCCACCACCACTACCACCGCTGGCCACCTCCACCTCCTCCTCTACTACACCAACCTTCTCTTCCACCTCCACAACCACCGTTGGCCACCGACCATCACCGTCCATCTCCACCATCACCACTGTCGGCCACCTTACCTCACCTCCACCATAACCTCCACCGCCGACCAGCACCACCACAACCACCGTGGGCCATCTCATCTCCACCATAACCACCACCACCACCGTCGACCACCACCACCACTACCATCTTAAGTCACCTATAAACAACATCGGCCACTGATCACCACCACCCATCGCCGCCACCAATACTACCATGACAATAAAGCATAATTTCTTATTTGTGTGAATCGGGTTTTTTCAAACTATCATCAATTATAACAAAACTCTCATTCAAATTTTATACTAATATGTATGTATTTATATATATATATATATATATATATGAAACTTGAGTAAAAATGCTTATAAATTAAATTATTTAATTTTTTGTTTTTTTGTTTAATTATAACTATTATATAATATATAAAATCATCAAATAACTTATCTGACAACTTGTCTAGCTCTGTCATGTCCTGTCCAGTCATAGGTGTACTAAACATATACTTGTTCTATCCTGTCTAGTCCAGTCCTGTCCCACCCTCCTGTCCTGTCTAGTCCTGTCATGTCCAGTTCTGTCTCGTCCTGTCATATATTCGTACCAAACATTTCCTTTCTCTCATTTCAAGAACATGAATTTTTTTTTTCATTTTCTTTCCTTCCTTTTACTTCACTTTCTACAACATAAATAAAATTTTTATTTTCCTTTTCTTTCTTTTCGGTCCATTTTTTTTTGGCTATTTTTTCCCTTCAAATTAGAACACCATAGGCAAATGAAATAAAATTATTTATAATAAAGTTTTTTTTAATGGTAGTATATACAAAAAAGACAGAAAGTGGAATGGATGCGACGCAAGGTTGAGCCAATGATATCTTATATAATTCATTTCAGTGTTTTTGGTGTTGAATTGATTTTCCATCTTAGCCTGCCTTGTCCCCCCATCCATTCCCCTCACACACTGCTTTTCGTCTCTCTCATCAAACCTCAACACTTCAATTCAATCAATTTCTATTCGCCTTTCGATCATCACAAACCACAACATCAATCGTTGTTGATGTTTTTGGTTCGCTGACCTTTGATTTGATTTCAATTTTAGGGTTTTTCTCTATCAATCGACCCTCCAATCGGCTGATTCCCTCTTGTTTACAAGAAAATCCAATAGCCAACGCGTTTTTGGGTTAGATTTATCTATAAAAGAAAAGGAATCAACATCAATCTGGATTGACTCTCTAATTTGTCGAAAAATCGTTGCATTCTTGATTCGGTTTTATTGTTTCTTTTTTGTGAGATCGGAGGATTTGTAATTTAGGGTTTTAGTGGAGATGTTGGGCGCTGGATTGCAGTTTGGACGGAGTCGTGGTGGAGAGGATAGGTTTTACAATCCGGCGAAAGCGAGAAGGAATCGTCAGAATCAAGAGAATATCCGTAGAGCTCAAAGTGACGTTACTCCGACCCAATCTACGACGTCTTCTGGTAGGGAAGAGCCGGAGAATCGAGTCATACAGCCATCGAAGCCGGTAGCGTTGGAACCCTCGGTGGTCGTGGCGGCGGCGGCGGCTGTGCCGGCTTCTTCACCGTTGTGTAATCTAGAACGGTTTTTGGATTCTGTTATGCCTTCCGTTCCTGCTCAACATCCATCTAAGGTCTGTGCCGATTTTAATTTATTTCATTGAACCCACTTCATTTGATTCAACTACGTCTTTTCCATTGATACTTGTATTGTTGTATCATGGGATAAAGTAGCTGTTAGTAACATTTGGAATCTAAATTGACTATGATATGGTTAGCTGATCAGTATTTTTAATATCGTAGCCAACCTTGCTATTTATTTTTAATTGTAGCTTTCTATTTCGTGATTGGTAATACTTTGTGAGATTCATATTTGAACACTAATGAAGTCAGCTCGACTTCATTCATCTCTGGACCCTGTCCTGTTTTTATGAGGTTTTAAAGACAGAGGGGAGTTGGGAATATTTTAAAATTCTCATGAAAATCTATTGATGGTGAACAAATTTTGCTATTGGTGTTGTATTTCTATTGTTTAATTGGAAATTGAATACTTTCATATTGTTAGTCTAAGAATAATAAGCGTTACAGTAAAATTAGGGATCTCATTTATCAACATTAAAATGTTTATTTGTTCCCCAAATGTGAAAGTGTGTATTTGGATGTGGTGTTATGTACATTTGAATTTGGCAAAGTACTATTTTGCCGGAAAGAATGGAAGTACAATAAATTGATTAATGTTACAACATTAGTTCTAATTAGGTACAAAGGGGTATTGGAGGTGTTTATTTGGACTAAATGCTGATTTTGATTAATATTGTGGCAGCAGAGAACTATGAGAGGGTGGAGGACTAGTGATGTTGAATATCAGCCATACTTCGTGCTTGGTGATTTATGGGAATCTTTCAAGGAGTGGAGTGCTTATGGTGCTGGAGTTCCGTTGGTATTGAATGACACTGATGGTGTGATCCAGTATTATGTGCCTTATTTGTCTGGAATTCAAATCTATGGAGACCCTTTGAAGTCTTCAGTGAAATCGAGGTACTATAACAAGACATTCTGTTGTAAATTTGTCATCTTTGTTTGATATTATTTTGTTCTCATTAGTAGCATCTATTATTTATTGAATACTAGACATTTACGAGAAGTAACATAGTGATTTTCTTGAAGTGTCTCTATCTTCCATTTCATGTGGATGTATTCCTTGTTTTTTTAATCTAAATATCATTGATCAACATGGCTTTGAATGTTTAGCATGTTCTTCTTTGGGGATCTTTATTACTTTATTAATATTAGTTGGTCAGTTGCTTGAGTTATACTAGAAATGAAGAATGTTACTTGATTAGGAAAACACATAAGGTATTGAGACCCCACATTGTTTAACGTTCGTCATATATCTGGTTCATAGTTTGAGGGTCCATGCAAAGACGGGGTTTGTTGAATGCATGGAGATCTAGGGGTTGACTTTTTTTTAGTATATTGTGATTTACTTATGGTATTTATCTTTTATTTTTTCCTATAGTATCAAACTTATCTAATGCTGCAGAAGGGGATGTATTCTCATGGCTCTAGTTCTACTATTGAACGTTATTATCTACAATATATGAGTAAAATAGAGTTCAATGCATACTATATTGGTTTAATGATCCATTTCCTTTATAAAGTGTGAGTTCTTTGGTTCCTCTTCTTTATGACAGCATAGTGATCTCTGGTCTCTTTTGGCGTTGTGATGCTTCGAAACTGTAGGCTCTTTTTTATTGTTCTCCCATAATCTTCTCTTTCCAATAGTTCCACATTATTACTTATGGGCTAAATGTTTTGATTGATTATGTATGTTTTTATGATGCAGTGTTGAGTGATGAGTGATGAGACTATGTAGTGTGTGAATGCAAAGCTAGAGGTTTAAACTTAAAGAATACATTGCAATATAAAGGTTTTGTATAAGGCTAGAATAACTTAGAGCATATGAACTGCAACTTTTGAGAAATTCACTTTATTCCTGGCTAAATTTCAGCTGTTTGAAACCAGATAATTGATGAGTTCTTAAAATGCTTGTCTTCAATGAAAATCTTATTATTTTATTGGTCTGCAGACAACCAGATGAGGACAGCGATGACTCCTTTAGGGATTCAAGTAGTGAGGCAAGTAGCGATTATGAACATGAAAGGAATAATCACCATCCAAAGAGTGTAATATCTCGGCAAATGGATCAGTTGTCACTGAATGATCAGCATCATGTACTTCAAGAAGGCTTTTCTAGTGATGACAGTGATTCCGTAAGCAATCAAGGTTGCCTGTTATTTGAGTATCTGGAACGAAATCAGCCTTGGGGCAGAGAACCTTTAACTGATAAGGTTAGTTCTAATACCATCTTTAGTTGGAAGCAACATTAACTTTTATGCTGATTTAAGTAAGCAACCAGAATATAAATTATTTCATTTATATATTTTATTGTTGCAACAGATACTTGATCTTGCCCGCTCTTTTCCTGAATTGAAAAGTCTAAGAAGTTGTGACTTGCTATCATCTAGTTGGTTATCGGTGGCTTGGTATGATTACTAAAACCTTTAATCCGGTTTTGGTACTTGCTCATTCTTACATATGCACATATGCATATGATTTGATGGGCCTTTGTGGTGCTTTTAATAGGTACCCAATATACAGGATTCCTATGGGACCAACCTTGAAAGATCTTGATGCTTGCTTTCTTACTTTTCATTCTCTTCACACTCCCATGACAGGTTAGTTGTAGATTCTGCTTCCAAACATGCATTTGAAAGCGGTATAATATTTGCTATCTTTTAATTTCTTTGAATGGTTTTCGATTAGTATGTATAAAAAGTTAAAAACATGCTACAACAAAATCGGGTTTATAGGACGCAAAAGTTGTCCAAGTGTCCAATAGACTATTTTCTAAGACCAAACACTTGTGCGTCATATATAAAAGTGTTAGCAATAAGTTTGTGGACTATTTTTGGGCGTTTTAACAGGTTGTTTACTTGTTTAGGGTAAGTTTGAAATAAAGCGTATATTTAACTTTTCTTTATGATATTATTTGAAAAATGTTTTATAAAAACAAGAAAAAATGTTTTAATAGGACACTTAGGGTGCGTTTGGTACGCAGTCAGGACAAGACAGAACAGCTGTTACACGTTTGGTAAAACATGATATGACGGGATGGGACGGGACAGAACAGAATGACCAATTTACCCCTAGTAAGTTGTTTAGTGTTTTTTTACCAAATAACCCCTACACACATATATACATATATATATATATAGAGAGAGAGAGAGTTTGTCTGTGTGTTAGGTTAGAGGGTAAAATGGTCATAAAACCCTTTGTTCTACTTAGTTCTAGGGGGGTAGGATAGAACACCCTTGTTCCACTTAGTCCAACATTTTATCACACCAAACATGGGACAAGCTCTGTTCACCGTACCAAATGCACCCTTAAGGTGTCCTATAAAAAAGTTAATAAGACATTTTATTTCAGAAGTGTCTTAAAAACATTGTAAGTCGCCCAAAAGCGTCATATAAATAAGAGGCAGCCTCTGAATCGGTAAGAGGTGAATCATGTTTGGCAAAAAATAAGTCTGCTTCTTAATGCTTCCAAAACCCTTTGAATCATTTTGTATCATGGACCTCCCTTCAACCATTAAGAACCCTAATTACATCCTGAACAATTACCAAACAATTATATTTCATTTTGCACTATATCATAAGAGGTTCTTAATCATTCTGACCACTTAATCATTCAGCACCAAACCATTCAGCAACTGTCAAACAACCATGTAACACTTTCACATAGGATGTACAATTCTGTGGTCCAATAAACCTACATCTGATCCTGATGACATTTGTACATTTTTGGTGTCTTATAAAGCCTACGATTTTTTGTTGTAATGATATATGCTCATGGCTTGAGTTTAACGGTCTTTATGGGGTTGCATTGTTTTTTTCAGGCAATCAATGTGAGCATCCACCTGTTGTAAGCTATCCTAATGGGATGGATGGTATCCCAATGGTCTCTTTACCAGTGTTTGGTCTTGCTTCATACAAGTTTAAGCCACCACTATGGGTCCACGATGAACGGCCATTGGTGATGAGCTCTTTGTTGCAGGCTGCTGACGATTGGCTGACAATGCTTCAGGTCAATCATCCAGATTATCTTTTCTTTTCTCGTAGATGATGATACGATACGACATTTAAACTTTTAGTATTTTCATCGTCTGTAAGAAAAAACCCAAATCATATCCATTTGGTGTACATTGGTCAATGAGGTGGGACCGTTGGTTTTTTTTTGTTAGTTCTGACATATTGACCAAAAAAAAAAGAAGGTGAATTAAGAGGGAAAAAGAAGATAAAAGATAAAAGATAAAAGATAAATGGGTGGTGCTAGAACAAGAGAAATAAGAAAAGAAAAAAGGAGAAAAGGGGAAGTATTAGGATTGATGATATATATAAATAGAGAAAAGATAGAGTAGAGAGATGCAGGAGGTGTGAGGTGAAGTCTGCTTTTGTTATAGAAAAGTAAAAGTAAAAAGTAAAAAGTAAATTTCCCTATCTTGCATGCATGCTTCTTTTCTTAATCTTTAATGAAAAGTTTGAGATAAACAGGCTGTTTTTGTTTGTTTATTTCCTGGTGATCTGTTTGAAGAAGTTTGTAATGTTACTTACTACTTATGAGATATTTGATAGAAGGGTATTTGTGAGGTTCCTTTGTGATATCTAATGATCAACTGTTGCCAAGTATTTTTCTTGTTTCGGAATCTTTGGTATGTTAATGGTAGGCGTTGTATTGGGTGGTATGTTATTTTGATTGGTTGGATGGCTCATAATTTTAAATTGGTTGAGCTCCAATAGCTAATTCTAAACTTTAGGGTTTTTGATGTTTGGAATTGGAAATGAAGTTGCATTTCCCCCTGTACTTGATTGTTGTAGAAGGACATTAGCATTAGTGATGAAATCGTATTTCCCCTGTGGCAATGGGGTTCACATGGGTCTATAACATGTAGAAGTTGTGGCTGGAGGGTGCATCTTCCCTGGATATCCAACCTGCTATGCGAGTCGACTAATCACAGGGCGACCACTTGCTTCGCAAGTAACCTGGAGTCACTGCATTTGAACCTATGTGGACTCGAACCTGTGACCTCCAGGTATTTTTTGACCTTTGGAGCACAAACTCAAGCCATTGAGGTACCATCCTTAGGTACCACCCTTGCGGTTGGGAGGGTTGTTTTTAGTCAAAAATATGTGGTTTTGCCAAACACAAACCTATGCTGCTGACAAGGGGGGTGCTTGTTGTTCTTTGATCATCACTCTGCTCTTTCACGAAGAGGCCACACTATGGAGATCCACCAAACAAGCTTGAGAAAACATTTACGATCTTATGGACACCTCAAGTGAATGTCGTAATTTTTCCACATCAAGCATTTTATTCAGCAAAGAAAGATGAGAGACAAGGAGGATGATAAAATATAATCCAAATTCAAATCCTGCCATCCACATATGCGTTTGTGGCCACTGCTAGATTTATCTTAAGGATATGAGGAAGCCTATAGTTGTGATTAGTCTATATGAAGCCTGTTATCACTCGTTTCCAAATAAAGCGAGAGACGGTTATTCCAACAATTCGGATGTCTTCAAAATAGCAGGATTTATGAAAGTCAAAAGCACTTGTTAGACGACATGGAGAAGCTAACAAGATAATGCTATCTTGTTATCATCTGATTTAGTTGTAGAAACCACCATTAAAAAGGGGAAGCTACAACCACAAGGCTTGTGGCGTACTGATTAAGTCTTGTGGGGGATGAGGCTAGATAATCCATCCAGACGCAAACAACTTGTGGCTACTGGGGAATTATCTCAGGGCTGCATGCTTTAGCAGTCTTAAAATTGCCAGGTATTAGTCTAGGCAAATGCCTAGGACACCCTTTCCAAAAAAAAAGGGGGGGAAGCTACGTCTGAACTTGCCTACCAAGAAAAATCGCCAAAAATCCACAATCATACAACATTCAAGCTCAGGGTAGGTTAAATGTAGCGAAATTCCTTGTCGGGTAAGTTCCGACCCGCATGAAAGGCGTAACGATCTGGCACTGTCTCGGAGAGAGGCTCGGTAAAATAGGCATGTCTGAATTTTAAATTTAAATATCTATGATATTACACATGTCGGTGGCCCGCCTAATCTTATTTGTGCCACATATACAATATAAATAGAGATGAAAGATTTAACAAATAGCCGGTTATCTATTTTTTTTCTTTGAAATATATAATATTTATATACGGCAAATGCAACAAATAAACTCATACATTCTTCTCATATTTGATGAAGTTTGAACCCCTGACCTTCCATGAAGGCAAAAACTAGGATACCGCTAGGCCAAAAGCTCTTTTATCGATTATCTATTGTTATAATTGATAGATTTTTTAACGCATAATGTATAAATTAAAAATAATTTAATTAAAAAAATGAAAGTGTAATATTATAATAAAGAAATTTTGTAAAATACATTTTCTTTTATTTTACTTGACCCTCAAAAAGTAAAAGACAAAAATCCGAGAAAGAAAAGATAAAAAATAATAAAAATACCAAAAAAAGCCCTCAACTTATTCTTTTAAGAGAGTTAACTAGATGTCTAAGTAGACCAAATCCAAAACAAAGTGACAACCATAATGATGAAAAATGTAATTATTTTCAATTGGGATGAGACATGCTAACGAGTGACATTCAAAGGGACCAAAATTGTAATTTACTCTAAAACTTAGCTAATAAAACTATACAAGGTGAAGTGAGCTAAGAAACATGTTGAAAAATTAATTGAAAGAAATACAAGGGGGAAAATATAATTCTATTTTACAAGTTATAGATAATACTTTACAGTGACGGATCTATAAACTTTTTTAAATGGTGGTACCTTTTGACTATAAGAAATAAATATTTTTAACAACATCATAATTAATTGGTCTGTTAATTAGTTCGTTACTTTTGAGGTCTTGTGTTCAAGTCTTCTATTACAAATATTTTCTAAAAACATAATAAATATAAAATTAAAAGCTAAAGCTAAAGCTAAAGAAATTTGACACTAACGAGATTCAAACTTGGGTCTGGTAGTCTTGCAAACCAATTCTACCTAAGAAAATTTATGTTTTTATTGTAGTTTCAAAATATATATGGTGACACACAATACATATCCATACGGACCCACGACTCGTTAACTAGGTACATCCCTATGTTTGTCCTATAAGTTTGAAAATCCTATTGAACATTTTACTATGATGATAGTGGGTGTGGTTTTAACGAGTCAGGTGGGTTTGGTAGCTTAAACAACCTGGACCCACGACTCGTTAACACCTTTACCCAAAACCGTCATAGTAAATTTCAAAGAAAAAAAGAACTGGTTATTTAAGCTTGGATCGAGAAAGTAGGAGCATGTTCGAGCTCGAATGATTTTTTTTTCTAATAGTTTTCTAGCTCGATTTTAACAAATCCGAGTTACGCATTATTACCTAAAATTCAATCTTTGGAAACTCGTTTATGGACTCAAACTTGAGATCAATTCGCTTTGAGCTTAGCGATGGTAACAACCTTTTTATTTTATTTTTATATATTGATATTTTGATTGTAATCATAAGGAACATATAAATATATTTGTCTCAAAAAAGATGTGTGCTTGTATGGCTCCCGACTTGAAAAAAAATTAATCAAGCTTCTGCACACGCCAAGTCGAATATTAATTGGTGTTGCAAAGCTTGACTTTTTGAGCTAAACAATTTTATTTTCTGTTCAGCTGATTTTTTATAAATAGTGCTTGAGCTCGAACTCGAATGTGTTTTCAATATGCGGGATTGAGTTTGATGGCTGTTTAACAAATTCGACACATACATTATGACTTCAACTTCAAGCTTAATTTGTTTGTTTATTCCCTCAAACTCAAGATCAATTAACTTATTTATCAGCTCGAGTTAATTAAACAGTGACAACAACTTTATGTAAGTTCCAAATTTTGCTTGTAATGATTTATGGACATTGTGTTCGGCTTGAAAAAAAGTGTTTGTATGGTCGCCTCAACATAATTTTTTTTAATCAAGCTTCTAAAACATTCGAGTCAATCGTTTCTGCAGTTTAAGTTGATCGATGTCCAACTTTGGGCATTCAATTTCATTTGGATGAGAGTTCTCTTTCTTGAAACACTTTGGTTTTTTTCTTCTAAAGCATTGTTTGTTTTTTCTTTTTCAGCTCTTAATTACCTCTTATGTCTGAATCAATCAGACATTCTCACATTCAAATTGTTTGTTTTTCTTTTATTTACAGATTTCAGACTTCAACGTCTTTTAAAAAACAAACGCCACCTAAATCATTGAATTGAACAAGTGCAAATTACATACTACCATATGGACCTTAAAAACATTACCATTGATCCCTTACATATATAGTACCATCCCAAATACTAAAAATTAATGATATAACCTTAAAAACACACACACACACACACACACTAAACACACACAAGTGTGTGAAAGTTTCTTGATTAATTAACAAATGGGGAAAGGGGTGCCACAAGTAGCAGCAACCTTTCTAGCATTTGGAGTGTTGATGAACTTCTGCAACCTTGGGTTGTTGATGTAGTTGCAAAGGCAAGACCTCTGCTCCTTGATCTTCCCACAACAAGTTTCTGATGGTGTGGTTGACGATAAGATTGCGGTTGCACATGGGCTCAGTTGGATCGGGTTACAGTCTGTGGCGGCTACGGTTGACCACCGAGCTCCGATGCTGAGCACCACCAGCACAATGCAAACTACTAACTTAACCATTTTCATTGTTATGAGTTATGAGTAACCAAAGTAAAAGGAAGAAGAGAAGGTATGTGATGTTAGATGTGTGGATATGGGTTCAATTTATAACAAGGGATTTTTTTTTGTTGGGAGGGGGGGGGAGTGGATGAGTGGGGGAAGTAGGGGGAAAATGGAGGTGTTTAAAATCAGATTATATCTATATCTATATCTATGTATCTAATATATGTATATCTACTTGAAGTTCCAAATACGAATGAAAAAAAGAGTTGGAGGAAGTGAAAATTAGAAAATAGATCTCAATCGTTAGATTAAATGATCCAACAGTTTTTCTTAAACAAAAAAGATTTCCGTACTATTTCTTGAAATATGGACAAATGGAAGTTTAACTCCTAAAAGAAGCACCTTGCGGAGCCTCCCGGAACTTGATTGATTTAGTGATTCCCAATTTTGTTTTTGAAATAGGCGAAACGTAACCAAATTTGGAGGCAAAGACGTTATACAAAAAATAACAATTTATTATTTATAACTGTTTTCATGTTTCTTGTTGTCATTTTTAACCTTCTTTTGTCATTCTCATTTATAAATATATACCCCTCTATGTATATAGAAATAGGTTCCTATGAGAATGAAACTTATTTAAGAAAATAAAAAATGACCAAATTATTAATGATTTTATACTAATATCACGAACAAAATCATTAATGATTTCCCGCTACTTGCTCCGCAGGTTCAAAGTCGTATGCATCCCTTCCATGTCCCGTTGACTACCGTTAATGTAAAATCATTAATGACTTTGACTATTCTCTCACTACTAGAAAATTTAGTATTTTCAACGGAAAAATGTCGTTGAAAAATTTCTACGAATTTTAGAGGAATTATTGACAGAACATAAATTTTCAACGAATTTCCGTTGAAAATCTCTCAAAAACATGCATTTTCAACCAAAAAAATTTCAACGGAATGTTTCGTCAAAATCTTTTTGGTTGAAAATGCATGTTTGTGAGAGATTTTTAACAGAAATTCGTTTACTTCAGTTGAAAATTCATAGAAAATTTATGTTCTGTCAATAATCCCTCTAAAATTCGTCGAAAATTTTCAACGACATTTTTCCGTTGAAATTTTCCGTTGAAAATACTCAATTTTTTAGTAGTGTTTTATTTTCTTAAATATGTATCATTCTCATATGAACATGCTCCTATATATGTATGTGTGTGTAAATATATATAGATATACACACACACACATATGTTTGTAACAGTCCATTAGTACAAATAAAATTAAAATAAAAGTGATGTAGGGAGAGTTGCGATGAAGATCGAAGAGCAAATCGATAAGAGTAAGCAAGGACGAAAGCCCTTTCCCAAGCGGGTTGAGCCGCTTAAAGATCCGCCTAATTTCTGCTTGTTTTCATCTGTGCGGGTTAGAAAGCGGGTTAGGTCGCCCATGAACCCGCTTAGCCTACTGTTTTGTCATCTATGCGGGTATAAAGGCGGGTTAGGCCGCCCAGCTACCCGCCCAAGCTGCTGTTGCTGATTTGCTTCCTTCACCACGTTGCCATACATACATATCCATTGTTATTATTTATTTCCTTTTTTTTGAAGTCTTAATTATCTATTTTGGTTAGGATATTATTCTTAGATAATTATTTGGTTTCCTAATTAGATTATAATTAATTGGTAATTATCTTTTCTAGTTTAGTGGTAATCTTTTCTTATTTCTAGATCATAAATAGGGTTTAATGTTTTCTTGTTATTCACGTTTTGATTAATTAATAATATTTCTTTTCTCTTTTGAGAATTATTTCGAGTTTTATCTCGTTGTTATTTACTTCTTATGCTTGTAAGATCTATTATCTTTTGGATTTGACGTTTGTCGATTCGTTCCGCGTTTCCTACTGCGTCAAAAAGAAATATCAATGTATTATTAATATTAATTACATAGTGAAAGATGAACATAAAATAACAATGGTTTGGGATCTGTCAAAAGGTTTGTATAATGAGCTATTAATTAGTATTAATAACAAGTATATAATGGTACTTATGTTCGTGTTAACATAATCTCCAACGATGTAACAAAAGTCACTGTGTAATTATAAACGATGGTTTATTATATCTTAAGAACTGATGTTGTTTCTACGTTTTAGTATTTCATGTTGTTTATGTGACATTGTATTGATGGAGCTTTATATGCCATTTCTATCTCATTTTTTGGTAGGTTTAACAGTGAAAAAGGATGATTAAAAATACTATATTATATATGTAATGTTTTAGGGTATGTTTTCTTTTTATTAAAATACGTATGAAATAACAGGGTTATATGTGAACTATAACTTACGTGATGACTTATTTAATCATTGTCGGCTATTGTTTATAAAATAAAGTAAATAACAAACACTCCTGAAAAGTTAAACATATTATCAGTTAAACTAATTAAATAAAAAAGAACCAGGTCCCTTGTATTTTAATTAAAAGATAGTATTATATTGTTAAATCCTAAAAGAATATCAAAATATACCAAAACGATTTTGAATTTTTTTCAATAACATATATTTTTGTAACAAATTTACAATTATAGTGATATTTTTTATATTCTAACATTTGCAACCGCTTAAAATGAGATTATAAATGAAATAAATACATTAATACAAACTTAATTTAATTTAATACATCTTTACTCGAAAAAGAGGAATAAGGTAAAATGACTCAACTGCCGCATATGATGATTTAGAGGGAGGGCTTATGTCGAATTGAATTATCATGTTCACTTTTATTTTGAACCAAAAGATCAAACTTCATATATATAATTAATATAAGAAAAATAAAAGGAATTGTCGATGATAGGAACAGTTATATTTAACTTTGTAAAAAAAATTGGAATCCGAAAATTAATACAGGTTCCTCTCTCTCTCTCTCTCTCTCTCTCTCTCTCTCTCTCTCTCTCTCTCTCTCTCTCTCTCACTCAAACAATATAAAAATTCTATAATTAAAAACTCTATGAAACATTATCAACCATATATATTTAACTTTCATAACTATTATAAATATTTTTACTATTTTATCAATCGTTTCCTAAAAGAACTTACTTTTTGTTTTGTTTTTGAAATAACAATAATATTTTTTTACCAAATAGAACAACGAACTTACTTTTTGTTTTGTTTTTGAAATAACAATAATATTTTTTTACCAAATAGAACAACAATAATATTTTTTCACCAAATGAAACAACAAATCGGTTGATTTATATTGTTCTACTTTACTAATGTAATTTTTTTACCACTAAAACAAGACATGAGTTAATATGTATTTATCCATTTAGAGAGTATTATTTTACCAATAAAAGAGCATATGATCAAATTGGTTTGTTTTGAATACAATGTTATTTCAACAACGAAATAATATATTAATAGAGTAATTTCAAATGGTGCAAAATGATTTTTTTAAAGAAACGGTTGGTTAAATAACTAAGGAAGTTATATATCTGGTTTATATTGTTTCATAGAGATCCTATCGTACATAGGGTTTCATTTTATTTGTCCTTCTATATGTAGGGGAATTCCTTTAAAATTTTGTTAATTCGTGAGATCCAAGTTAAATCATAAAAAATTAGTTAAAAAAAATCTAATATAAATTAAAACCCTATCTCCCCTCTCTCATATTTTTTTCTCCTATCTCTCCTGTGTTATGTCTCATATTTTCTTTCCTCTCTCCATTACATACATGCACACAAATAATTTAATAAGAACTAGAAGGGTATTCACGTAATGCAGCGAAATATGTCTCGATTTTAATGTTTCATTTTATTTTTTTTATCTCTAATGGTTTTGTGTGGTTTTGAAAACGATTTTTAATGTTCCATTTAAAAATTCTAGAATTTTATGTAATTTCTCTAATTCAGTTTTTTAATTATATTTTAATTAAGATTTAATAACAAACCGGTTTATTTTTGGGTTGATAATACAACTTTTTATAACAATAATAATTAAGTTTTTTTTGCTATAATTCAATGATTATCTTAATTATATTCTAGATTTTCTATATTTAAATGTGATGTTTATTTTTGTATTTGATTATGTGTATCCGTAGTAAGTTCCAAGAATTCTGAAATAAAACTTTAATAACTTGTACTTAAGCATAATTACTTGTAATCTTGAATTTTAAGTAATATGCATAAATAAACAGTAATTCATGCATAAAAAGTAGTTTTTAAGAGTTTTTGTCAAATTCTTTATAATATAGTATAGATTCATGGTGAATACATTGTGAACACTTTATTAGGAATATTACTATAACTTGTAAACGCATTCTAAATTTATGAGATTTTGTATAGATTGTGAAAATATTATGAATTTAAACATACCACTTTTGAACACAACGTAAACATTGTGAATACCCTAGTAAAGAATTTATTAATATTGTTTACATTGTGTTCACAACATGTTCACCTGTATAAGATGTATATGTTAATATGGAGATAAGAGAGAAAATAAGAGTGTGAAAGAAAGAAGTATGAAATTTCCTATAAAATGCATTAATTTTAATTTAATAAATAGTGATAATTATTTTTTTGTTTATCTCATTAATTAATAATATTAATTATCCTTAATTAGTGGATTAAGATGGATCATAAATCTCAAATAACTTGCAGTGTTCAAATGATTAAGCCTTATATATATTTATTAAAAGAAGTTTCTATATATATATAAACGAAGGGTCGTGTGTAAATAAGAGTTTAATGTCAAAAACATAAGAAGAGATCTGGACCCTTATCACTTATAATCTCATCCTCACCCTATGAATTACACTTGATATGGGAATAGAATCGGTTGCATCTCATTATTGTTGATCTTCAATTAGGAAAGATCCAAGGATTGATGTCATTTCTCACCATTCTCACAATAACTTCCATTATCACCGGAACCCAACTTTATATATATAACACGTTTCAAATACAACCCGTCATATTGTTACAACCGATGCAAGTGAATCTCGTCTGTCCATTTTTTCAATTCAGTAAGGGCAGTTTCCATTTTTAATGAAGAGGATAATTACTAATTTTTATTTATTTAGTTTTCTTCATAATATTATCCCGATTTATAGGGATTTTTTTGTTGTAGTTGTAACCGTTTTGGCAATGATTGGATGAATACCTTTTTCTTCAACGCAACTTTATATGTTTTTTAGGGTTTTTTATTCATCGTTTTTTGTATATGTCAGAGTGTTGAAATATATTAGATATTTTATCAATCTTGACCGGACAAGTTCTAACTTGTATTTTGTTGTTTTGGACTAAGGTGAAAGGTTTTGGGCTTACAAGGGATTTTTTCTGCAATATTCAAAAGCTGAAGGTGCTGTTTGGTAAAGTTGTAAGACTAGAGGAAGTGAACGTTGAAGAGATATAAATTTGGAGAGTTTATACACAGGGGCGGATCCACATATACCAAAGTGGTTGCCCATGCAACCATGAATTTTGAGGGTTTAACTGTAAATTTTTTAAGGTTATAACATGTGAAACCATAAGATTCTTGGGGTGAAACCATAAATTTTTTGGGATTAAACCATAAACTTTAAAAGAATTAGGGGTTTTATATGAAAATTTATCAAATATAACTCTACCATTTCTGCAAGTGGGATAGTGGTTGATTATAAATTACAGTTTACATCCTTCAAGGACTTTAACATTTTAAATTTACTTCCTTTCCTTTTTCATTTTTCGTTTCACACCCATCTTATATTAATTAGTTAGTTAATTATTAGTCAAAATACATTGAAAGAATACGTTTTTTCTTTTTGCAAATTACACCGTTGGAAAGGTCTTGTCGATACCTTTGAAATGAGTCTAATATTGAGTATTTTTAATGTTGACACAAATAATAAATTTAATTTGTTTATAATGATATAATAGTGTTAATATAATAATTTGTTAACTATGCAGGATTATTTTGTGTATAGTTGACCCTCTATATAGAATTTAGAGTTATTTGCTTAGAGTTAGCCACTTACTAAACTCTTATCTGGTAAGTGGTTACCGGATAATTTTCTTCACCAGATGAACATGATAAGGGCCAATAATCTTACCCCTTAAAGTTAGCCATTTACTAAACTCTTACCGATAAACTAAATTATACTGTTGATTCCACCGATAAGCGCTTACAGGTAATCATTTAGATAAACTCCCCTTAATTTGAGTTAATTTTTAGAGACTAGATTTTTTTTGTTAATTATCAACCAACTCTGTAGGTTAATTCGTTTATATTTGAGGTTAACTCTTTTGACTTTAAGGTTAATTTGTTTATATTTTAGGTTAATATGTTGTATATCGAGCCGATTATCTAGATCAACAAGTGGAAAACAGAAAATCCACCAACAGTCGATTGGTTTTAAAGTTTTATGAGATAATTTTTTGAAAATAAATTAGCACAACAATTTTTTAATGATTTAAATACTTAATGTATATTTAGTGGCCACAAAATAGCCAAAAATATAGTCTGTACAATGTTTTTTAATTAATTTTCAAATATTTTATATTACGGTAATTATTTTGTGCAACCACTGGCAAAAGTTCCTGGATCCGCCTCTGTTTATACATGATGTTCATTTTTCCTTTTGACCTTGAAAATATTCTCTATCTAGATTTTGAATCTTTTAGAATAGCTTAAATATTTCTTTTATAATTGTCTTAGGGTTTCGTTGTAATTTTGGGTTGTATTTTCGTCAAATAAACCTGTTTGTAAATTTGTACAAAGAGCAATGGACAATGACGAAACCATATTCCACAATCAAATGCATCATATTCATCCTTTTTTAACAATGATGAAATTATACTCAATAGTGAAATTTTTAGCAGGTCCAACAATGAGATGTGGTGCATCAGGTATATAAAAGTATATTCAGAAATCCATCAAGTCTATGAAACCAAATTAACAATAATTAAACCATATTCAATAATCAAATAGTTCTTATTCATCAGCTTTAACCAAATTCATGAATCAAAAATGCACTAGTATGTTGCATAAGTATTAGTTGTCATCGTTTGATTATCTTTCCCTATTTCTTCCTGTAACAGTAAGCGATTAGCACAAAAAGTTTATGATAAAAGAGAGGATTTCCGACGAGATATCTCTAAAATATATTAATCAATTGGAGTATCTAGATTCAATGTATTATTTATTTTTAATTTATCCTTAATTGCCCTTAATTATTTAAAAATAAAATTCAATAAATCATTAATCACCTTTTTTGCATTGATCAGATCGTGGTCATAGATGAAATCACTAATAATTAGGATTGGGTTGTAATGGTTGTGACAATTGGTGGGTTTGCATAATAAATCATCTCTCTCTCTCTCTCTCTCTCTCTCTCTCTCTCTCTCTCTCTCTCTCTCTCTCTCTCTCTCTCTCTCTCTCTCTCTCTCTCTATATATATATATATATATATATATATATATATATAAAAGTTCAAACGAGAAGAAGATCAACTTACGAGAAATGCTAGTAATCAAATCACACGTGACACAAACACGTCTTGTTGACTACCCATTATGCAAACGAGTTTTTATGCACACCTAATCGCATTTGCCAAGTCGTTCGTATCCTTTTGAAAGTATTGTATTACATGTGATGTTACTTTAGAATCACATGTTTCTTTTGAAAGGCAAACACATTTCATTAGAACACGGAGAAAAAGAAACAAAGTACAATTTTGAGGGTCCACGAGACTTGGATTCTGCAAGGTACAGAAACCAACCTAGACAAATGAAACCAATGAAAGAAGAGAAAAGAAAGACATAAACTAAGAAACACCATAATCAAAAGATGATTAGAACACCTGTGACCTCGATGTTAATCTATTCATATCCATCACAACCAAAAATCCTCGATAACCATGAAGTCTAGGAGATATTAAGTCATTTTGATTGTAACGAAGGCCAGAAAACGGGAGCATTTGAGTGTCAAAACTATGTTCGAATGATTATGACTACGGTTACCAATAGAAAAGACCATATCGTTTTGATTTCTCCAAATTATGTAAAGAGCAATCCAGACTGTAGATTGTGCCACTCTATATAATAAACACGAGGTTACTCAAATAGGAAAATCCAAAATGTTATTAAGAATCAAAAAGGTCAAGGAAGGCATTCCCCACCATCTCTGAAAGCCTTCCCATACCTGCAAAATATTAGGACATGATGTGATATAATGATCCAATGATTTAACCTCCAATCTGCATCTTGGGTATAATAACGAATGAAGGTCAAAACCTAGATGGTCAAGGTACTCCCAACTCGGAGTTTACATAGGATTCTTACCTTCCACTCAAATAGGAAAACCTAAGTTGTAACACCCTGAAACTTTGGTGTTCCAAAATTCAAGGGATATTATGATATTCATCAATGAAATGATTTGGCTAAGTAATAGGGGTTTTGGTCCCCAGTCAGATGTCGAAAATAAGCAAGAAAAGCCCAAAATACGCGAAAAATGGTGAATTGCGACCCTAGAATCGTGACCCTTGCACTCTGGGCTAGGGTCGCACTTTATGTACTGAAAGGAGGTGTTTTCGGGAAATTGCGATCCTTGAATTGCGACCTTGGGTGGCAGGGTCGCATGTCAGGGTCCCACTTTTCATGCCGAGGTTAAAAGTCGGGATTTCCTTCATTTGGTCATAACTCTCTCATTTCTTGTCCGATTTGGGCGATTTAAAGTGCTACCGTTTCGTATTTGGAAGCTCTTCAACATGAAAACAAAGATAGCTAGAGGTTATTTGATAATTTTGGAGCTCATAAGAGTGGAAGGTAAGATGGTCTCTCTGAAATCTTGAATCTATGGTTTGGGTTTTGCACCAAAAACTCTCATTCTCTCTTGGGTTCTATTTTGTGTATGTTTTGGATCATATGGAGGTGTTCTCGAAGGACTTACATCATGGATCTAGAGGTTTATCTTGAGAATCTAAAGTCTTCACCAAATGGAGCTCAATATTGGGGTAAAAACTAGATTTAGCCTAAATCTAGCAAGGTGAGTTCAAGTTACTCGATGAAAACTATGTACATGCCAAAAACGTTCATTTTGAAGTATTAATATGTTTACTTACTATTTATCAAATTTGTTGAGTATTTGATGAAATTTACATACATGGTGTTCTTAGGTTAATACATCTTGAAAATGCATATATTTGGGGTCTTTGCATATTTTGTCAAATAAATCACAAGTGTGAGTTGTTTTTAATGCCTTATATCATAAATGAGGATCTTTTGGTGTTAAGTGCATCTTTAGAAGTTTTGATCTTATAAACCGTTTGGAAAATACACGTACTTGCACTATGAGGCATTTTGAGAATAATAGAGTTTGACATTATTTGGAAAATGGTTTGTCTCAACCAAAGATGTTTGATTTGTGTAATTACACAAGTGTTGAGTTATAGAGATTTTGCTCAATTTTGACTAAAATGTGTCTCATGGACATTTGTCCGATTTAAATGGCTATATGTTGGGCTTTTTGAGTCATATGCATATAAGACATATTTATTTGATATATTACACGTTTTGGGTGCGTTAGTCATTCATGTAATGTTGTGTAATTTTATGAATTCGTAACTTTGAAAAATAATTAATTATCGGGAAATATTATTTGAGCAAAGTATTGGTGTTGGAAAATTGTTAATACGTCTTGGTTGAGGTATTAAGCTTTATGACTAGAATGTAATGAATCAATAGGCATATAAGTCGGTCTTAAATTGGGATTGTTGTCCCTTTTCGGTAAACATATAGGATCATCGGGGGCCTTACATTGTTGTATTATTGGTCGTTGCCAATAGCCATTGATCCTTGCAGTGCTAACTAGGATCATCAAGGGCTATAAATTGTTGTATTATTGGTCGTTGCCAATAGCCATTGATCTTTAGCACGAGCTCTTGACTGGAATCATCGGGGGCCGTACATTGTTGTATTATTGGTCGTTGCCAATATTCATTGATTCCTAGCATAAGCTCTTAACATTGAAAAATGGCTCACTTATGTGTTCCGTCATTATAAATGGTAAATCGGGTCTCCTCCGTTATCTTCGGATGTTTTCCCCTTTTGAAGGGTAAGCGTGAGTTAATGGTGTATAAAATTTGGTTAAAGCTATGGTTTCTATTTTTATGTTTATAGCTTTATTTATGGTCGTGTGTGTATTGGGTTTGGTATCACGTTAAACGAGTATTTCTATCTAAAGTTTTCATTACTAACGACATTTTGGTCTAAAACTTTTATTATGGAAATAATGAATTTGGGAAAGATGTTGCTTTTGTAATGAAGTCATTTTATTTGAGAACTTACCATTTCATCAAGTAATCTTTCGATTTCAAGCGATTATAAATATGTTATAACTTCTTGCGTTCACTAGGCATTAAGCCTAACCCTTTTTCTTTGCCGGCATGCGCATCAGGTTCTAGTTGGGGTTGGTACTAGCGGCACATGTGGTCTTGAGTGCTAGGAAGTGGCACGATAAAGATTAGGCTATTGGTGACGTTTTCCGCATTCGGAGATAGCGGCTCTTTTGGGTTAAGTAACACCCGACCGTAATGATATCTTAGTATAAGACTAGACATCTCTTTTGTAGATGTTTTTATAGAATTGTTATTTTGAGGAATTTAGAGTATTTAAAATTTTAAATTAGTCGCTCTTTCCAAATTTGAGGGTGTTAGATAAGTCTGCAAATAAAGATGAACACATTTCAGGGAACAATATTATACATTGGGGTTACGACCCCGCTGTCCGAAATACCTAGAATTGTTTCTTCGATAAGTCCTCTTAATTTGCTAACTGTGAAGGAACCGTCTTCGACTACGAATTACCACCACTTGTCTTCACCCTCATCCCATGAATTTAAAAGGTACCCAAGATTCATAAGTTCTTCAAGATCACCCCTAGCCATGCCCTTGGTTCCCCGTATCAATCCCAAGCCTAAAGAAGCGAACCCTCCTCTCAAACTAATATGTTCCTAATTGAAACAACCCTTCCATTTTCTAGTCTAAACAACCTTGGAAACCTATCACGAAGCTTGGAGTTACCCATCCAGTTGTCTTCCCAAAAAGTGGTAGTTAACTCATTCCTCACTTTCTTAGCAAAAGATTGGACAAGTCTACAATAAAAAACAAATGACTATTACCCACAAAAATTACCCAGAGAAATTTTCGTAGGTGATTACTGACGGATCACTAAGAAAATACTAATGGTTTGGTAGAATCTGATATTTTTCAAGAAAATACCAATATATCATCTAGATAATTTTGGGTAATCTGTTACTTATTTGAATTACCCAACGACAATTTGCCCACCAACTTTCGTGACGGTTTTATGATGAATCACCCTTTAACGACATATTTCCCAAGAAAAAGTCGATAGACAAAAGTCTTTAATTTAGTAATGCTATACCTAAGCGATATATCTTAAACCCCATCTTAATGATTCCCCCAATGCCCCAAAACAATGGGAAAACCTCCATAGATCACCTACATGAACACCGCCATCTACCGCAAAACCCCCTATATATAATAATAGTAACCCACAACGCTTCACCCTTATTGAAAACCTCCACCATCATTTACCTACAGGACCACAGCTAGAGCTTTTAAGCTCCCACAGTATGAGATCCCATTTAACTGAAGCTCCAGAAGAAGAAACCTTGCCTACCCCGACCATTTATCCACATGTGATATGACCTTCTTACACTTCTCGTAAGTTGACTGATTTCTCGGATGATACTTATATATGTAATTACATATTTTAATTATTCTATATTGTTAACTAATTACCCGAGTTAAAAATATAAAATTAAAATAGAGAAGATATCATTATTTTTTTTAATGTATTTAGGAGGTACTAAAGTTGAGACTCTTTAATAAAACGGTGGGAGTAATTATAAAATATTATTTTCTTCTTCCATTATTAAGCCAACAAAGTACCTATTTATCTTTCTGGTCAAGGTGTCATGTCTTTGTTACCCACTCCTAAAGCTAATTATATTCTTAACAAATATACCAAAATAGCCACTATACTTTTGAGATATTTTATATGCAAACCCCTTAGAATCACCAATTTTATTTAACCAATATAAGATAAAGTGAAGAAATGTCATTTTTATTTATTTTTAATTGAATATAGTATGGAATCACAGTGATCACTTCACGTATTTGCATGAATATATTGAATTTAGTTTGTAATGACTAATGTACAATGAATATTCAAATTAAATGTCTTCACTTTACACGAATCTATAAAACCCATCCGTTTGTAAAATTACGCAAATCTATAGAACCCATCTGTTCATAAAAACAGAGAGAAGAATATCCACATACTAGTAGAAAATAAGAAAAAATTGTGATCTTTAATAGCTGATCAAACTATCTTAAATAACAATCCCCTGTTTATTAAATGTTTTGTACTAAAAATACATTAAATAAATCATATAAACAGTTATAAAACAACCGGGTTTACCCTTCTAAATTATGATCTTGAAGGGGATATTTAGAAATAATCTAAAATCAAAGGACTTATTATGTTTACATGGGAAGTAAAAGTGTAGCAAATGATTATAAATAGATCATGCCGATAATAATAATAACTTGCATTATTAGAGAGAGATGGAATTGATCTTTAATTAATTCATGCTTAAGTTCTTTTTATATTTCTCTTTTAAGTTAAAATTTATTTATTTTACGCCATGTTTTCCCAAAGAGTAACCATACATTATTGGCAAATTACGTTTAAAAGAAAAATACTTTTATTTAATATCTATTTCAGAAATATTCCAAAAATATATATTTAAGGGTCTATGGTTATAAAAATCAAACTAATTTAATATATCTCAAAGTTTAAAAAACATGTGATGTATACAAATATGATCTTATCCAAAATGGTACAACAATAATTTATGTAAAAACCATCGACTTGTAAAAAGATGTGTGCAAAAAGGTTTTAGCGTAGGTTGTCAAAAACCTCTCAACAAACACATTCACCTCTATATCTATTTTGCTACTCGCAAACACAGTGTTTTTTCTTTGTTCGGAGTAGTTTGTTTACTTATTTCGATTGGGTTGTATTGGTATTTTATGATTTTGGTGGGTAATAAAAATTATGTTTGCTGTTCGAAAAAAAAAATCTCTCAATGAACTTTTGGGATTTTTTTTTGAAATATGCTGAATCAACGATTTCTAAAAGGACAAAACTAAGACTAAATAAATTTATGCAACATATAACATATATAGTACGCTGTTTTTTCTCAAAGATTTACTTTTAGAATTATCTTTGTCATTAACAAACATGAGAAAATATGGTGAAAATGATTCTAGCATACGAATGTTCTTACTTATCTATTAACAATCATGACACACAGTGGCGGATCCAGAATTTTTCTCGAACGGGTGCACTCTTAAATTTGATCAAATGTCCGCAAAGCCGTTTGATGTATTTTCGATTGATTTTGAGGTATTCTTTAGCCGAACTCCCCGTTCTGGGATTATTTAAGTTTTTCGGTTGATTTAGAAGGATTTTTAAGGTTTTTGATTGATTTCGAGAGATTTTTTTTATGGTTTTTGGTTGATCTTGAGGGATTTTTTTAGAGTTTTGGTTGATTTTGAGGGATTTTTTTAGGGTTTGGTTGATTTTGAGGGATTTCTTTAGGGTTTGAAATAAAGTAGATGATTAATTCTTTTTATAAAAATGATTTAAGAGAAGGAAGTTTGATGGTTTAGGTATTAAAAATCAATTAAAGTGGTGTCAAATTACCAAAGTAGCCTCTTTGCAATGAACAATCCATTTTTCATAGAGCGGCGTTAAAGTCTTTAAAATATTAACATTTTATAATTTCAAAAAAACCACAAAAATTCTAGCTAACAATCCTAGTGTAAGAAGGTGCCACATCAAACTCTTAGGATCTTCCTTTTATATATACATAGATTTCGTTTAAAAAAATATTACTCATAAATAGACATAAATATAAATCGAATGACAAACATAATTTATAAATATAAATCATAAGAGAAAAAATATCACACACCAACATACCATATAGAAATATCTCATAAAAATAAATCTTTCACCTTCATACATGGATAGAGTGAGGTTTAGGAGAAGATATAAAAAAAACCGAAGAACACACTGGACCCCTTCATCTAGACGGTGTGCATGTTTTTTTCAATGCATGAGTGCATGTTATGCACAAGTGCATATGCACGAGTGCAGTTATGCCCAAGTGCATGTTATAGATTAGCAGTATGCATTTGTGCATATCGTCTAGATGGAGGGCTCACAGGATGTTATTTACTGTTAGAAAGCGAGAGTAGCTGTCTTTAGGGTGCTAGTTCCCTTTCTAACAAGCTGACCGGAATGGCAGTCCTGGCTTCTAGTTTTTTCCCTTAACCTGACCCTACATGGAGGTATATATATACATATATATATATATATATAGAAAGAGGTTCATGCGAGGACGGTAACAATTTACGAGAATACGAAACAATTCTCAGCCAATCATTTTGCAAATGAAACCTTTCATGTACAAAATCACATATGATTCATGTACAGAATCACATATGATTCACATACAAAATCATATATGATTAGCCGCGACTTTTCCCGTGACTTGCCCACGAAAAAAGTCACGCGCGTCCTTTTTTATGCTTACAAAATCACATATGATTTTGTACATGAAATCATATATGATTTTGTACATAAAAAATTTCATTTACAAAATGATTGACCTAGGATTGTCCTCGTATTCTCGTAAATTGGTATCGTCCTCGTATGAACCCGCCTCTATATATATATATAGAGAGAGAGAGAGGAAAGTTCAAATGTGAACTCAAATTTGGTTGTGAACATGAGGACAAATGAGAGCGCGCCACGTGTCTGAATATACAAAGAAATATTCAGACTGAATAAATACTATATTCAGTCTGAATATTTCTTTGAATGGGACACGTATCGCACTCTCATTTGTCCTCACGTTGACAACCAAATTTGAGTTCTCATTTGAACCCGCCCCTATATATATATATATATAACACCCCCATTGTAACGACCACATTTCTAAAATAATGATAACCCATGCCATTGCTCTAAAAGTAGCAATTACAAAGCAAATAGGTCCCAATAACTTAATCTTAATCTCATAAGTTTGCGGCAGAATAAAATAACTACTGAGATTTATTACATTCCAACTATAAAACTAGACAACTATCTAATGAAATAGCGCCTCACTTCTTACTCCCAAGCTCACAGCTTCCCTTCACCCTTACTCGAGCTCTCAATCATGTGTTTCCCTGAAAATGTTTTCAGTTTTATAAAAGAGAGGGTTAGACCATAAGGCCTAGTGAATTCCCTCAAACGCTACCGTTCAATATGCATGACATTTATAAAATAAAAAGGTTAGTCATGAATATTAACTCACATACGCACACTTTAAAATGTACCTGTTGCAATGGTAATTCACACTGATTGTCACCCGCACTTGTGACTATTAAACGAGCCCACACTTATCCAAAAGGTTGGGTACACACTTCCGTAAATGAATGATTTAAATATTATGCGTAATAAAACATCCATTTAAAATTTAAGCATGCGAAGGGAACTCACCTGAATTACCAAACCACTAAGCACACTTTTGTCCTATTGATCCCTCAACCGAACACCTGAATTGAGGTTACCAAATCATGAGTTTACTAACCCAAAGTAACCCCAAAAGACTCATTTACAAACCCCTCAAACAAGAACCCACACTACGACCCCTAACCAGACTTAAACGAAAAATTGAAAATTCACAACAGCCGACAAAGCGGGTCCTGGGCGAGTTTAAACTCGCCCCAAACCCGCTTTCCTGACTGGATTATCTACAAAAACCCATCTCGTGAAGAAAACCCCAAAACCAATACCCAAATCGATTTCCTTCAATATTATGATTTAAAGTTCACCCAAAACACTTATAAACAATCCTCAAACATCAATCAATCCAACTTAGCAATGCAAGAAGATGAAGAAGAGGAAGTTTCATACCTGAAATTAGTTGTTAAACCATTGTTTCTTCAAGAATTTCTTCTCCTCCCTTTAATGCTCTCCAAAATCGCACACACCGAGAACACACACTTAATTTCAGCCGACTGATTCGAAAAAAGGGTTTCTAACTCTTATTTGACCCACTTTTCACTGATTACAACTTCTGCCCCTGAAATTTAGAAAGTATGGCTCCAACCATCCAAATTTCAAATATTATTACAATTTACTTAATTCCGGGTTATTACATCCGTCCCGTGTGGTCGAAGAACGGTGTGCCACAATGGAAAACATAACAGCATATATAGATTACGTATACGCGAAAAACCAGAGCTACTATGAATATCATTTAAAAGAGTGTGATAGACGAAAGTTCAGACGACATGGATATAATTACAACATTTACAGAAACAAATATTATACTTTTAAAGGGTCGTTTTCAAAATAGTTAGATTCCATAACTCTCGGCCCCGTGATGATCCCACCTACGGTCCTGTACCTGCCGAGGACAAAACAAACCTCGACTAAGCCAATTGCTCAGTGAATGGATAATTACTATAACAAGATCGCAAGTATAATCGTGTTATTAAAAAGTTTGAGTAAAATATCATTTACGACTGAAAGCGGAAACATAAGTGATCAAACTTCAATTTAGATGAAATACCTCAACTAAATGAACTAAAGTAATATCATCAAATCAAGAATTGAGTATAAATAAGCAAATCAATTGAGTTCGAGGTTTGTACGGACCACTTGAACAATGGAGTGAGTGTTAGGCAATACACTCAAATTCTTTTCGATAATCGGCTCCAGAAAATGGTTCTCGAATATGGCTCCCAACAACGGTTCTTAGGATCGATCCATTCACCCTCAAATTGGTCGATACCAGGCTAGACCCACTTATTGACATTGGGGTGTAATAACGAGGACGCCATAACAATTTATAGCCGCCATGGAGGCGTCACGAAATTGTTACCTTCGATGTCGTGCATTAAAGCACAAAATGCTCAAATCATTAAAAATATGTTAATTCAATGTGAAAAAGGTAATCTCACAAATTATGTGACTTTCAATCAAAATAGAATTCCAAAGATGGTTCAATCACTGAAAAGGATCAATTCCAAAAGTGGTTCAATTCAAAGTCAAGTAACCAATAATGAATACATCAAAGCCAAAACTATGATAATAGCTTCAAATAAGAATGATCATAGACATATTGAACACCAATTAGTAAAGAAGTTATCAAACTCACAATGTGCCGATATGATTTCGTGATTTAAAATAAGAGATCGTGATAGACTCCTAGATGGTGAATGGGTAAGATATTACCTCTATAGTAGTCTAGTGACTTAGGAGGGTCACAAGAACAGGATATCCATACCTTAGATGATACTCGATGTAGTAAGCACGTAGCCCCAATCTCTTGTTAATGCTTATTTCTTATTCTAAGATTCGTCATGTGTAAGTTAACACATGCGGGAGATTGACTGGTACAAGATCTACGGATGTTACATATCTTTAAAGCACAAAGTGCAAGCAAATAATGCTACTAAATCTTTGGCATCTTACAACTTTGTACTAACTTCATTTTGATCATTTTTACCATACTTAGAGCTATATTCAACTGATAGTATCTAAACAAAAGTTGTAGCTCTACTTTTTATTCTTCAAATCGGTTTAGACTCATCCAATTTGGATCAAATATCAATTTTATACGAATTTTCTAAAAACAGTGTGCAAATCCCGTTTTTGCACAGGACCAGATATATAAATTCACTGTTTTGAGTAACATGGAGCTAAAATCAGGTCTGGGAATAAACTACAAAGTTGTAGAGTACTCAAAGGCCTTTCCAACGGTATATCGCACACCTCGACCGGATCAAACGAGCTATTTTTTTATGAAATTTTGAATAAACAACAACTATTATAACGTATATGGACAACTCAAAACAACCCCATTTTTATAATTTTGCTACTAAAACCATGAGGAATCGAGTATGAAACTTTCTTAAACCACAAACAAACTATGTAAACTTAATTCCACACTTCTTTAACCAATAAAAACATGAAACTAACATCATTTGAACAAAGAATAAGTATATTAACTAAAACCTTATAAATCTAAACATGATGATAACACACTTTGACATCAAACAAAAACTTAGTGTATATATATACCTTGAAAGTCATGGAACCGCACCTTGAGTCTTGACATTCTACTCACTTATAAAGCTTCAATTTTTTCATATATCATCAATCTCCTAGATGCATGAATAGTTAGGAAACAAGATTAGGGTTTAGGAGATGAGAGGATTTTCATTTTAGAGAGAGAGAGAGAGAGAGAGAGAGAGAGAGATTGCAAATGAGCCTTTTTTGGCTGAAAACCGGTAACATAAATAAAATATAAGGTGTTGAGAAAGGCAACATAGAAATGTTTTTTGTTTAGACTTTGCACCCTTACATTACGTTTCTTAGAATCAAAAGTCCATGTTGGTTATTGCTTGAGATCTTATGAGTAGAAACATTGCTATAAGTATGATTGGTTAGAAAGGGGGCAACTTGTAGTGGTCAGAATTAGAATCACTGCACCTGCAACATTCATCGTTAGGTTTATATAGTTAGTAGAAGAATTCCCACTTGTCAAATATTGACCCTCATCAATTGCCTAATTCATGTCTAGTCCTAAGATCAAGTTTACTTTCTACATGTCTAGTCCTAAGATCAAGTTTACTTTCTACATAATTGTCCCCTTACATAAAACTTGGACTTACATTATTAGTCCAAAATACAACTACTTTAAGCAATGTACAAGTACATAAAACATCCAATCCCCATATAAATCAATATACCAAGATTAGTCGGTAACGAAACTGAGGGTGTTATAATATATATATATATATATCTATATATATAGAGGCAGGTTTAAATGAAAACTCACTGTTCATTGTACACGTGAGGACAAAGGAGACATGTGTCGACCGTGCCCAAGGGTCATTCATACTGAATGTATCATGGTCGTGTATTATTCATATTAATTTGTGATATTCATACTGAATATTGTATCATTCATTCTGAATAGTGTATGCACCTCACATTCGTTATTCATACTGAATGCGACACTCTCTCGCTTGTCCTCGCGTGCACAATGAAAATTGAGTTTTTATTTGAACTCCCCCCTCTCTCTGTATCTCTCTATTTCTCTCTCTCTCTCTCTCTATATATATATATATATATATAGGGGCGGGTTCAAATGAGAACTCAAATTTGGTTGTGAACACGAGAACAAAGGAGAGTGTGACACGTGCCATATTTAAACTGAATAATGAAGGGAAATATTCAGACTGAATGTAGTGTTTTTTCAGACTAAATGTAGTGTTATTCAGTCTGAATGTAGTGTCATTCAGTCTGAATAACACTATATTCAATCTGAATAATTTTCTTCATTATTCAGTCTGAATACGACATGTGTCACGCTCTCCTTATCCTAATGTTCACAACCAAATTTGAGTTCTCATTTGAACTTCCCCTCTCTCTCCTTCCTTCTCTCTCTCTCTCTCTCTCTCTATATATATATATATATATACACACACACACATACATATTAATTGGATTGGACAAAATAGGTTCGACCATCCAATTTGGATAATGAAAATTTAATCCGACCCAATCTAATAGCAATTGAATATCTACTTTGCTCGATCCATAATAATCAATTCAATTGGTTCATTGTAATTGGATCGAATAGTTTTATTCACAACTTTAACTTTAAATTGACATAATATAACTGTAAGAATATAATATATTGATTATAAGAATATAATATAGGATTAATATTTTTTAGAATATATTTATTAAAAGAATTACCATTGAATATCAAATTTTAGTCAATCTGTAGTAATTGGATCAGTTGATTGACTTTGAGACTGCATTTTCATAATTTAATCAAGAATACCATATATGATTAATACTCTTTACAATGTATTTATTAAAAAAATATATGTAATTTTTTTTATATCGGCTAAGCCTTGTGTATTCAACCAAACGTCTTCTTTTAGGTTTTTCAAACAACCATGCAATAACTAGCCTTTATCTTGTATGTTTGGTAGCGAATAAACAAGTAATAACATAAAACAAATATATAAACCAGTTCGTGTTAAAAGTTTGGTTTTTTGCCATGACGTCGCTGACGACGTTGTGAAACCGAAGCCTGAATTCATGAATTAATCTAACGGTATTCACCCAGACACTTAGATCACAAGCTACCTGATATGGTGTTGCCTTCAATAAATAGGAGAAAATGAGTAGGATTTCAAAGGATATGAAAACCCCAATTCTTAACTTGGGCAAGATCCTTTAGGGAAAAAATTGGTTTATATAAAACTTTGTATATATAATTTATATGGGTTGAGATAGAAAATAAAAGATGATGAATAGATTGGAAATGATTTCTTGTGTATTCAATCAATACGTAGCTGCCCTATATATACATAGTTGCCTAACAACCTATAACAGAAAAGGTACAATACAAGAGCACAAGAAACAAACTATGTACAACTCACTACAACAGAGAGAATAGTACAAGTGGTAGCAACATAGGTACAACTGAGGACTGCACTTGTTCATGAATCTTCCTTTTCTCTTTAATTGTCTTAACATTCCCCCGCAAGCTCATCGGTCGTGGAAGAACGGTGAGCTTGGTACGTAATGAAAC
The DNA here is from genome assembly GCA_036898165.1 of Silybum marianum. Taxonomy (NCBI): domain Eukaryota; kingdom Viridiplantae; phylum Streptophyta; class Magnoliopsida; order Asterales; family Asteraceae; genus Silybum; species Silybum marianum. The sequence goes on along the minus strand of CM072537.1, from coordinate 14,959,670 downwards.
GAACTGATTGGTAGAAAGAGGTTTAGTCAGACAATCGGCAAGTTGTTCGTTAGCCGGAATATATCGAATAGTCAGATCACCGGCAACAACACGTTCTCGTACGAAATGATAGTCAATCTCGACATGTTTTGTGCGAGAATGCATAACTGGATTAGAGCTCAAATAGGTTGCCCCGATGTTATCACACAACAGTAGAGGAGACCGAGACAAGGGTAGATGCAAATCTCGAAGAATATATTGCACCCACATGATTTCAGCAGTGCCATTGGCAAGGCTACGATACTCGGATTCGGTGCTTGAACGAGAAACAACTCGTTGTTTGGAAGAGGACCACGAGATGAGATTGTAACCCAGAAATATGCAATAATCACTAGTACTCCGGCGATCGTCTGGACAGGAGGCCCAGTCAGCATCGGTATAGCATAATAAGGAGGAATCCGACACTGCATGATAGAATAATCCATGTTGGCTGGTCCTGGCTAAGTACCTTAAGATTCGTTTAACCAATTGCCAATGATAATCTGATGGAGCATGCATAAATTGGCACACTTTATTGACACTAAAAGCAATATCAGGCCTAGTGAGAGTGCAATATTGCAAAGCTCCCACGATCGAACGATACTCAGAACCATCGGGTAGTGGCATACCATCATTAATAGAAAGAGAAGCAGTAGCAGCCATGGGAGTTGCCTGATACTTTGGGTTTACCAACGAAGCTTTTTGCAAGAGATCTGCAATGTATTTGGTTTGACTGAGATGTAATCCATGAGGGGTACGATGAGCTTCAACCCCCAAGAAATAATGTAAGTCTCCAAGATCTTTGACAGCAAACTCAGAACTGAGGTCACTAATAAGAGACTGAATTGGTTCCAATTGAGGACCTGCAATCAGGATGTCATCGACATAAACAAGTACCATAATGTATACATCATTAGTGGAAAGAACAAACATAGAGTGGTCAGCTCGAGAACCAATGAAACCACGTTTGAGTAGCGAAGAGCTCAACTTCTAAAACCACGCCCGTGGAGATTGCTTGAGGCCATATAACGACTTGTTTAGTCGACACATGAGATTAGGATTGGAAGAATCAACAAAACCGGGAGGTTGGCTCATGTACACCTGTTCAGACAAGTCGCCATGTAAGAAGGCGTTTTGAACATCAAGTTGGAGAATGAACCAGTTATGAGCTGTTGCAAGAGACAGAACAATACGAATGGTCGCTGGTTTCACAACTGGACTGAAGGTTTCAAAATAGTCTAACCCCTCAGTTTGACTATAGCCTTTTGCCACTAAACGGGCCTTATACCTCTCAATATCCCCATTTGGTTTCAACTTTAGTTTGTAAATCCATTTACAACCCACTATATTAGCATTTTGAGGCTTAGGAACCAGTGTCCATGTGTTGTTCTGATGAAGAGCAGAAATTTCATGTTCCAATGCTGTTGTCCAGTTGGGATCGCTTAAGGCCTGTTTAAAAGTAGACGGAACCGTTTGGATTGGAATGGTCGTGAGGAGTCTTTTTGGTTTGAAAATCCCGTCCTTAGCTCTTGTAACCATGGGGTGAGAATTACTAGGTGGTGGATGATTAGCAACATCAGTAGAGTGTGAAGGGAGTGAAGAAGTGGGTGAAACCAAATGTTGGTTCACTGGTGAAGATGAAGGTGGATTTAATGGTGAATCAGAGGAGGGGTTCACTAGTGAACCCGGTGAAATAGAGGGAGAGTTCACTGGTGAACCAACAGGTTGTTGAGAAGGCAGATCAGTGGGATTAGGATTGAACTCATGAATGGACAAAGATATTGGTACAGGGATAGATGGAAGAGAAGAGGAACTAGAAAGAGAAGGAGTAGATGTAGATATAGGAGTACGAGCGAAAGGAAACGAGTGTTCATTAAAAATGACATGTCTGGAATATAAATTCGACCAGTAGCCTTATTAAGACATAGATATCCTTTGTGTATAGAACTTGGGCCGAGATAGACACATTCCATCGATCGAAAAAGAAGCTTATGATTATTATAGGGACGGAGAAGGGGGAAACAAGCACAACCAAACACCCGTAGATGATTATAGTCAGGATACTTGTCGTAGAGCACTGAGAAAGGAGAATTATTGTTTAACACAGTAGTGGGAAGTCTATTTATTATGTGGACGGCAGTACGGAAAGCATAAGACCAATAAGAAAGAGGCATAGACGATTGAGCTAAAAGAGCAAGGCCAACTTCAACAACATGTTTATGCTTTCGCTCAACTCTGCCGTTTTGAGCAGAGGTGTAAGGACAGGAAAAACGATGTATGGTTCCTTGGGATTTGAGAATAGGAGATAAGGGTTTAAATTCTCCCCACCCCCCCATTAGTTTGGACAACTTTAATTGTAGAATTATATTGAGTACGCACCAAGGATTGAAAGTATAGAAAATTAGGAAGAACTTCATCTTTAGATTTTAAACAATAGAGCCAAGAAAAACGAGAATAATCATCCATAATAAGTAAGAAGTAACGAAAACCATCAATAGAAAAGGCAGGGGAGGGACCCCATACATCCATATAAACTAAATCAAAAGGAGCAGCAGCTCTAGACAAAGAAACAGAGAAAGGTAACTTATGAGCTTTAGCTAATCGACAAGGATTGCAAAAATAAGAACTACTAGATTTTTGTGCTGGTATGTTGCAAACACGCATGACATGATTGACAACTGGTACAGCAGAATGGCCTAAGCGTTGATGCCAGATTATTGGATCAGAAGTGCGAGCAAAATAAGCATGTGGAGAGGAAGAGCGCGGAGATGAGACTGTGGTTGAGGCAACAGACGGTGAGACAACCTTTTATAAGCCACGATCAAGGAGCCCTTGGAGAAGGATCCTTTTGGTGAGTAAGTCCTTGACAAGAAAAGAGTCATGATAGAATTCAACAAATGAGTTATTATCACGACATAATTTTGTAACAGAAATCAGATTATGAGATAAGGAAGGAGAGTGAAGAATATTATTTAAGTAAATAGAAGAAGAATTGGTGGATAAACATTTCCTACCAATACTGGAGATTGTGTGTTGCTTACAATCACCAACAGTAACTTTTTCACACCCATGATATGGAGAAGCTAAATCCATGGCATTGAAGTCAGGGGTAAAATGATGTGTAGCACTAGAGTCCATAAACCATTCAGATCCAGAACCAGTGGGGTAAAATTCTTGTAAAATACCTTGGTTCATAGGTGAAACAGTATAGGTATTCAGATTTTTTGGGGTAAAATTAGGTTGGTAGTTAAAGTTTGCACGGTGATAACAATTGACTGCTGTGTGACCTGATTTGTTGCAAATCTGGCATTGAGGTTTAGAGTTGAAAGAAGGTTTCCATGGTTGAATGTTTGGACGATGTTGAGGTTTTCCGAGTACACTAGGTACCGGAGATTGAGGACGATAAGGAGTAGGAGATCTCACTTGAAATTGTGAGTTTGGTTTGAAGGGTTTTTTAAACATTGACGCGTGAGGAGCGTGAGTCAGATTCGCTTGTGCCATATCAATATGATCAATAGCATTATGGGTTTCAAGACGAAAATCAAAACTCATAAGAAGACTGTGTACCTCTTCGACAGTGGGTTTGTCTGATCTATTATGAACAGAAGCAACAAATGCATTGTATTCACGACCAAGTCCACCCAGAAGATAGATAAGATGATCTTCGCGTGTGACAGGTTCTCCAATGGCTGCAAGGTTATTGCAAATACCTTTTAATTACTGGATGTTTGTGGCAATCGAGAGTCCCTGTTTTTTTAGGGTTTGAAGTGAGGTACGTAGCTCTGTGACGCGAGCCAGTGAAGATGCTGAGTAAATCTGGGCAAGAGAACTCCAGATTTCACGAGCAGTGGTGTAGGCAACGATCTGTGTAAGCATCGATTCTGAGAGAGAAGAATAAATCCAACTCATGATGAGTCGGTTGTATCGATCCCAGAGGGTATACTCCTGACTGATTTGAGACGTATTAGAGGAGAGAAATTTTGGGGGTTGGGGCTTGGATCCATCGAGATAACCTTCCAAGCCTTGAGAGATAACCACATTGAGCAATTGATTTTTCCAGATGAGGTAATTATTGGAGTCAAGTTTCACAGAAAAAACTTGATTCAGATTCAGGGATGGGAATGAGATGGATTGACTGGCAGAATCAGTAGAGGAGGAGGCAGATGATGGTTGAGACGCTATTAGGGCTCTGATACCAAGATAGAAAATAAAAGATGATGAATAGATTGGAAATGATTTATTCTGTATTCAATCAATACGTAGCTGCCCTATATATACATAGTTGCCTAACAACCTATAACAGAAAAGGTACAATACAAGAGAACAAGAAACAAACTATGTACAACTCACTACAGCAGAGAGAATAGTACAAGTGGTAGCAACATAGGTACAACTGAGGACTGCACTTGTTCATGAATCTTCCTTTTCTTTAATTGTCTTAACAGGTTGGGTTTCGATGAAAATGAAAGTTACGTGAAAAGGGTAAGAAGGGATCTCTATCTTTGGATCAATCATAAATTGAAAATCAATGCTAATGCATTGCACCGAGATGCACCAGATCAATTATTTTCCATGATAAGCGTAATTCATAAGGTGGAGGTGAGATAAAAAATGATTAATGGTCCAAAACTCTTCTTAATACTTTTCATTTTAACTCACATTGTCACATGATTTTCCTCTAATTTACGTTTAGGTAGAATTTCAACTTTTTATTGCATGGTCTATTTCCATTGAGCTTCCACTTTGGGCCTTTGGCCCGTTACGATTTCGTTCTTGGGCTCTTTTGACCATTTTCTTCGTTTAAAATACTTTTTGTTTTTGAGCTTCAATTCCATGAATTGATTAATTAATCAAACTAATTAACTGATATACTTTTTGTTTTTGACCTTTCATTCCATGAACTGATTAACTAATCAAACTAATTAACTGATTAATTAAACCATCCACCACGTACGTTAGTTTTTAATGTGTTTGTTAAACTACCCCATAGGCAAAATACGATACTTTCTAAGGCCTTTGCTAGACTACTACGTGGCAAAAAAAAATGTTATGGTGACAAACTTTTGAAATAAAATATAGAAATTATGTTTGTTGTGAGTGTGTGTGTATATATATATATATGGGCAGGTTTAAATGAGAACTTAAATTTGGTTGTTAACGTGAGAACAAATGAGATTGCGACACATGTCATATTTAAAGAAATATTATAGTATATATTCAGTCTGAATATACAAAGGAATATTCAGTCTGAATATTCCTTTGTATATTCGGACCGAATATATATACTAAACTGAATATTCTTTTGTATATTCAGTCTGAATATTTATTTGTATATTCAGTCTGAATATTACTTATTTTGACACGTGTCACGCTCTCATTTGTTCTCACGTTCACAACCAAATTTGAGTTCACATTTGAACTTTCCCCTCTCTCTCTATCTCTCTCTCTCTCTCTCTATATATATATATATATAGGCGGGTTCATACGAGGACGGTAACAATTTACGAGAATACGAGGACAATCCCCGACCAATCATTTTGTACATGAAATTTTAATGTACAAAATCATATATGATTTCATGTACAAAATCATATGTGATTTTGTAAGCATCAAAAAGGACACGCGCGACTTTTCCTCGTGAGCAACTTGCGGGAAAAGTCGCGGCTAATCATATATAATTTTGTACGTCAATCATATGTGATTTTGTACATGAAAAGTTTCATGTACAAAATGATTGGCTGAGGATCGTCCTCGCATTCTCGTAAATTGTTACCGTTCTCGCATGAACCTATTTATATATATATATATATATATATATATATAGGGTTGGGATCACGTGAGACACGCCTGTTTCCGTGAGACAACCTTTTTACTCTTGAAACTTCATAGCAAAAACACTGTGAATTTAAAAAAATCTGATGGGTTCATGTGAGACCAGCCTCTTTCTGTGAGACCCGTCGAAGATCCGTGAAACCACCTTTTTACTCTTGAAACTTCACAGCAAAACACTGTGAAGGCAAAAAAAATCTGAACCTTTACAGCAAAAACACTGTGAAAGTTACCTTCACAGCAAAATTACTATGTGGGTTACCTTCATAGCAAAAATACTGTAAAGATTCATATTTTTTTTACTTTCATAGTGTTTTTGCTGTGAAGTTTCAAATGTAAAAAGGTTGTCTCACGTGTCTCACGGAAACAGGCGTGTCTCACGTGATCCCAAGTATATATATATATATATATATATATAGAGAGAGAGAGAGAGAGAGAGAGAGAGAGGAAAGTTCAAATGCGAACTCAAATTTGGTTGTGAACATGAGAACAAATGAGAGTCCGACACGTGTTTGAGTTTGTATTATTCAGACTGAATATTAAAGGAAATATTCAGACTGAGCGTTTGAATTTGTATTATTCAATCTGAATAATTTCTTCATTATTCAGTCTGAATATGACATGTGTCGCGTTCTCATTTGTCTTCACGTTCACAAACAAATTTGAGTTCTCATTTAAACCCGTCCGTATATATATATATATATATAAATAAAGGTTCACGTGATCCCTAAGTTTATTAAAAAAATAATTGCTAATTTCACAACCTTTTGATTTTGTTAACGCATATGACAGATATTTGTACAAGAAATTGTGAGTATAAAGCATCCTGGGTTTTGAGAGTTTTTTCAAAAGTGAAAAACCTCGTTTTAAGGTTTTTTATGTGAGGGTTTTGGTTATAGGACCTAACTGTACGATATGTTTTTTCAAATGTTTTTTATGTTGAATTAATTTTAACTTTATAGAATTTTATAAAAACTTTATATTTAATCAGTTTGATTTATTAATATAGTGAACGTAAATATATTTAAATTAAACTAGAAGGGTACTCGCGCAATGCAGCGAGATCCATCTTAATTTTAATGTTTTATTTTATTTTTTTATCTCTACCAATGTTATAATACGATTTTATTTGTGTACTTTTTTTAATTCCGTTTTTTAAATTATAATTTAGGTTTAATAATGAAATAATATATTTTGGTTTAATAATATAATTTTTTTATAAATATAACAAATTAAGCATTTTGAGTGGAATGATTATCCTTATTATATGTTAGATTTTTTATATTCAAAATTAAATGTTTATCTATATAGTTAGTTGTATAGTTAGTTACACGAATTCAAACATGAAGCTTTAATAAGTTGTACCAATGCATGTATAACTTGTATTATTGAATTTTAAGTAATTATGCTTTAATCAATTGTACCTATTGCATAATAATATGTTTTTAAGAGTTTTTGGCCAAATGCTTTATAATATAGTATAGATTAACAAATATATAATGTGAAATAAAAATATATAATAAAAGTGTATATATATATACAATTTAAATTAATAATTGTATATATTTTTACACAATTTTTACGAATTCTTTGAAACCGAATTTTTATAAGTTCATTTTTTAATTTTATTTATGGTATATATGAAATTTTTATAACTCAAGTTTTATACAATTTTAGGATTTTTAAGAAAATTTTATGTTTAATATATGTTTAATATATTTTAAATAAAAAACTAATGTAAAATAAGTACATATTTACAGTAATAATATTTTTCGATAAAAACTAGTATGTGTTTGTTTGCATAAATTTTAAATATGCTGATTTTTATAGATAAGAATGTAAATGAAATAAAATTAAACCGTGAAGGATGAAAACTTTTTAAAAGCTATGAAATATTTTGAGAAAGACATTTGTCATACAATGAAGATATGTTAAGGTTTCAAATTGTTGAGTTAACGATGACATAAATAACCTGTAATAAAGCTGAGGCTTTTGGTAATTCCTAATATCACATCATTCATTTTGATATCTTATCAAGTGTGTTTGTTAAAAAATTATGAATAATTTATTGAATAAAACTTTGATTCTAAAAAATAAAAATGGTTTGATCATTAATTAATATTTATTTCTTAAATTATTAATTTAATATTAGTATTTTAACAAGAAATTAAAAATACAAAAAGTAATTAATAATACATCATAAATAGAACATATTACATAATTAAAATACAAAGTCAATCTATACGGTGTTAATTTTTACTATAACCATTTCTCAAAGTGTTCTTCTTGAATACATAAATCATTTTCAAAATCACATATAAACACGTATTTTAGTAGGTCATTGAATTATCATTGATAAAATAGCTAATGACTGATAAACTAGCTGGTAGCTTATAAGTTAGCTGATGACTTATAAGCATCTAGCTGATTAACAAATTATATTTGGCAAAAACTAACTAAACATGTAAAATGATCAAAAAAAACATATTAAAAAATAGTCTATTATATTATTTTATAATATAATTAAAACAAATACTTAATAATATAATAAATTAATACAAACAAGATAGTAAAAAAAATTAAAATAACATATTAATTAAAAGAATTTAAGTCGATTCTTTTTTATATATATATATATTTATATATAATAAATTTTGAATTTTTTAAAATAATTTTTTTATATTGGTATGAATTAAAATAAAATTAGTCAAATCTTACATATCCTAATTAATTAATAATTTTAAAAAATAATAACTAATAATTAAATCATATATTTTATTAAAATCATTTAAAACCATTTTATTATCTATAAAATAAAACATGTATAATTTATATTTTTATGTTACTTACATAAATATTGTTAGAATTATTATACTTGTTTTCTGATAACTAAATATATTAAATAATAATTAAAAAATAACAATATAAAAATAATTGATATGATTAATAATATATCTAAATAATTAATATTAATATTAATATATAACTAAAATTAAAATTAATTAATAATTTTAAACTAATATTAATAATTATTAATATTAGTAATATATAATAATTAATATTAATGAGAATATAATCGAAAAATGTGATAAAAAAATTCTTCATATGCTACTCCAAGTAGTTTATCAATAAGTTAGTTTATAAGTCAGCTTATGCACATCCAAACATTTATACTGAAAATAAGTTAGCTTGTAAGTTAACTTAATTTTATCAAACAATGCCTTAACATAACAATTTTTAGCGTTGTATTTTTCATTAATAATGCTTTAACATAATATAAATGTTGTGATTACTTTAAATTTTCTGCTTTTATGAATAATCTAAATACATACAAATACAATAAAATTGTACAAAACATTAAATATTACTTTAAATATTTTTTAGTGTGTATATAAACATTTAATTATTATTATTAGATATAATAAAAAATTACATTATACAAATTGAAACAAAGTGGTTAATTAATTTTTTTACTTTATAATAACTTTTTAAGTTTATTAATAAGTTTTTTTAGTATTAAGTTACAGTAAAAAATTTTGTTTGTATTTTTATTGTTATCTGATAAATAATTTAATAGAACGTAATTAATTTGTGAATGATTTTAAAAATGGCCTGGCATTTTAGAGTGGATGATCTTTGCCAAATTAATTAATGACATGCATGAGCGTGGTCATAATTAGTGTTTGATTGTAGTTTATATCAAGAATTTTCGTTATTTACGAATTATCGTATACTTTAATTGATGTCATGGCTTGACACAAATTAGTAGTCATTAATAAAAAAAATTCTTTTACCACACCCTGTAGATTAATTAACGACGGAAAGAATCAATATTGGTTAAATGGTGTTGAATTATTTAGTTTTAGTCAACATTTTATTTGTTACTTCTAAATTTAAATAAATCTTAACTCATATATAGGCGATCATTGAAAAACAAATATTTACCAACTTTAATTAATTATTGCTGGTTCTACTTAGAACCTCCGAGAGATCTTCATCCTTCTGCAATTTGTTATTTTAATTTTTTCATGTTTTTATCATATTATAGACAACGATTGACTGGATTTATAATCTTTTCATGCGAGTTTGTAAGATTCCCTTTTTTCAGTAGAAGTTAAATAAACAACATGTATGCATGCAATTACAAAATCAGAAGATTTATGGTTAAACATGCAAAAGGCCAATTCAATGCTGTCAACAAAAATTTATTCGACAGAGATGGAGTTCACATGCTTTGTCAATAAGCTTCTAGGCAATAAATGAAATGAAACTCAACCTTTTTTTTTTTTTTCAAACGGTGACAATCATTTAACTAAAAGAAATAAATATAGGGAAAAAATTTCAAACGGTTACATCATTTAACTACAAGAAACAAATATACAATATTTTTTTCACACAATGACACAAGTTGACTAAGAAAACGACACTATAGAGTTCGAACTTGGGTTTGAGGTGGAATTAATTAAAGCCTTGCAAACCAATTCTACCAAAAAGAAAACTTGTTTTCATTGTAGTTTCGGAATACATACAGTAGCACACAACAATTTAATACGGTTGTACCTTTCACGAACAGAATTTTTTTACACCTCACTACAAAAAAAAAATTGGGTTTATAGGACATCATCTATAAATAAGCATCTTAATAGACCACTTTGTATGCCACAAATTATATAGCTACAAAATATTAAATGTTCTATCTAAAGTCGTTATAATAAGTTTATAAAACGTTTTTAGAAGTTGTAATAAATTTATTATGACACTTTTATAAAAAAATGTTGTATTAGCTATTTTATAGAACATTATTTGTAAAAGATGTCCTATTAAAAGATGGGTTTACATGACACTTTCTAAAAAAATGTCTTATAAAAAAGCTTTTGTGATTTTTTTAATTAAAGGTGTTTTAAAAATTTGTTACAACTTTCGAAAACATTTTATAAACTTATTACAACGTCTTTAAATAAAACACTTTGTTTTTTGTTGTTGTAAAACGTTTATAAATTCAATTGTGTTGTAATGTTTTAATAAAGGAAAAATTATTGTTTTAACCATTTTAGAAAATTGTATAACCAAAATAACCAAATCTCTCCCAACTTACCAAAATAACCAATTTTCATGAATCCATTTAGTATCATACGAAATGCAATTGCATTTCGTACACACACACACACAAAAAATAAATCATTTTGTATAAAATTACAACACAAAGACACAAAAGATAAATCATTTGGTATAAAATTAAAACACACACACATGTATTTTGTAACATACGAAATCCTTCTAATAAACAAAGACCCTTTATAAATTTCCCCTATTATCACTTAGTTTATTTACTTTAGGTTCTTTACTTTTTAACTTTTCGTTTTAAACCCTTATTACATTAACATACATAATCGTATATCAATTAAAATACGTTTAAAAAATACGTTTTTATTTTAACAAGTTACACCATTATAATCGTCTCGTTAATACCTTCGAAATGAGCCCAATATTGAATATTTTTTGATTTAATTATATTATTATCTATTATATATACTACGAAAATTTTAATATTTATACTTTATACCCTTATGGTTATTTATTTAATTTCTGGTACATTCTTTGCTTTGTCAATTTTCGTGTTATACTCTTATTACATTAAAATACATAATTCTATATTAACCAAAATATGTTAAAAATACGTTAAATGATATAAATATGGGTATGCATCAAACGTTTTAACATTTTAACATGTGTACCATTTACATAATTCTATAAATAATTTGATTTGAAATAAAGTAAAGTTATTATTATAAATTAAAGTTAATATATGATTATTTATTTTAATGTGATAAAGGTATAAGTATAACACGACAATTAAAAAATCAAAAAATGTACAACAAGTTAAATAAATAAATGTAAGAATATAAATTGTACTGCATATAACATATAATAATATAATTAAATAAAAAATATTCAATATTAGGCTCATTTCGAAGGTATTAACGAGACGATTATAATGGTGTAATTTGTTAACATAAAAACGTATTTTAATTGATATACGATTATGTATGTTAATGTAATAAGGGTGTAAAACTAAAAGTTAAAAAGTAAATGACTTAAAGTAAAAACTAAGTAACAATAGGAGATTAAACTGTAAATTTACAAATGGGTCTTTGTTTGGATTTCATATGTTACGAAATACATGTGTGTGTTGTAATTTCATACGAAATGATTTATTTTTTATGTGTGTACACGAAATGCAATTGCATTTCGTATGATACTAAATTGACTCATAAAAATTTTGGTTATTTTGATAAGTTAAAAGAGATTTTGGTTATTTTAGGTATACAATTTTCTGAAATTATTAAAACAATAATTTTTCCTTTAATAAAAGAATAATACAATAACACTTGTCAACTTCACCGATGTAGGTCTGTCCATGCACAATGCGTGGTGTGAGTACATAAAAGAAACAAAATGCGACAAAATTGGGAGGGTGTTTTACTGAAAATTGTCAGCGTTGGAAATTGGAAATGATGAAAAGAAATACAAAGGACAAGTAAATTTAAAATGGGTTGGATTGTCATGCCTTTAGTTATATCATCAACTTATTTTAGAGAGAATGAAAAAAATAAATTAGATTAATCTTACATTAATTAATAAAATAATAAGAAGACTTTATTACATGATTAGTATGATAGGAAATTTGGAGAACAATTTTTTCGCTACTGCAGGCCACTAGGAAGCATCGATATGTTATTTTGGTAACATCATTACAACAAAAGACACTTATTAGGACGTCTATTATCATCCTTAAAAGTACTTAATAGGACACTTATTTTATAAGACTAAAATAATAGACGTCCTAACTAAAGGCGTTACAAAAAGTTTTAAAAATAAAATTAAGCGACCTAAAAAGTTATATGATTTTGAAACATTTTCAAGTGCCCTATAAAATGTTTTATGTGATGTAAAAAGTGTCCTAATAGAGTATATGATAGGACCCTTATAGGCGTCCTAAGAAGTGGTTTTATAGGACAATATTAAGTGTCATAAAAAGTCTTGTATTAGTACCATAATGTGTGTCGTAACAAAATATAGTGTCCTATTAGTTACTTTTATATGACGTTTTTGAAAAAAACGTTCTATTAAATTTTATAATTACAGGACGTTTTCGAGAAATGTCTTATTAGACAGGATAATAATAGGACGCTATATTAAGTTAAGAAGACTCATAAGTTAAATGTTGTATCTTATTCTATCAATAAGGACACCTAAAATAAAACGTCCTAAAAAGTGGTTTTATAGGACATTGCAAATAAAGTGTCCTAAAAAGGATCTTATTAACCTCTTTTTGTTGTAGTGAATTATATGTACTTAAGAATTAGATATTACTAGTTACAGTGGCGGATCCAAGATTTTTGTCTAGTGGGGTCCCGATTAATGTAGACTAAAGGCGCGTAAGGTCACCCGACGTGTTTTTATCCTAATTACACCGTTTCGAAGGTTCTTTAAAGTTTTTCAGTTGATTTCGAGGGATTTACTTAGTGTTTTTGTCGATTTCGAATGATTTTTTTGGTTTTTTTTATTGATTTCAAGAGATCTTTTTAGTGATCGCCGGCAAGATGGGGTCCTTGAAATTTTTTACTGGAGGGAACCAAACATATATATAAGATTAAAAAATACATATATTTACCGACAAAATTTTTAAAAATTTATATTTGACTGGGAGGCTTTCCCCACCTTTAAACAACTACATCCGCCCCTGATTAGTTACATCGTTATTGGTGAATAAATACTTAATTTACAACCCTAATTTTCACTTAACTAAAATAAAATTGATTATTACTCTTGTGCTTTACTGCAATATTGTAACACATTGTCTATGATCATGGGGGACTCGGTTACTAAAAAATAAAAAGTCTTTTGAAAAATTACTAAAAAATTAGGGGGTTGGGATCCCATTAAAAATAAAAAATAATTTTTTAACAAGGATTAAAAATTAAATTTTTATAACCTTTTTACTTTTATTATCACAGTAAACTTTTATAAGGGACTCCACATAGAAAATAATCAAAAAAACAAAAAAAAAAACTTTTGAAATCAACCAAAAAACTGAAAAAGTATTTTGAAATTGATAAAAAAAAACAAAAAAGTCTTTCGAAATCAACAAGAACACTAAAAAACTTCTCAAAATCAACAAAAAACATTTAAAAATCTCTCTAAAAGGTGTAAATAACGTGAGGCGACTTTACAGACCTTTGGTCTACCTTTCAGATGATCCCTGGATACATTGAGTATGATATTTCTTACAAAGAAGAACCTGAATGGATAATCGGACAAATGTCGAAGAAAATACGAAATTGATCGATCCCATACATCAAAATCCTTTGGAAGAATCAGGATTATCATGAAGCGACATGGGAACAAGAGATGTCGTTCAAAAACGAGTATCCGAATTTCTACAAAAATTGTAAGTTGTCGTATCCTATCTTAGATTTCAAAGACAATCTTATTTTAAGGCGGAGGAATATAAAACAGAATTTTAATAACGACCTTTAAGTGAAAACTTAGTGTTTTGAGTTAATCTTTCCTATATATGCTTGTACATATCGCATATGGACTTTAGCCTGAACTAACTTTGTCAATTATAGCCATTAGAGGGACTAAATATGGACAAATGAAATTATAGTCATTAAACCTAATTGTAAAAGAATTCAATAAACATTGTAAGGACGCAATTTCTGAAACTTGAGGGACTAATAATGAAGAAATGAAAAATATAAAAGGAATTCTGAAATTAAATAAAGTCATTTTCATATTTCTCATCTTCTTTTTTCTTCTCCATCGATCCTAAAACCCTAGAACTAAAATCCTCCATGCAATTAGAGGTAAAATCTTGATGAAATCAGGAGATTTTGAAGAATTGAAGTTAGATATTGAAGATAAACAATTGTGTAAGGTTACAATCTTAAAATTTAGGTTATTTGATGTAAACGCACACAGAGTGTTGTGTATTTTGTTGATTAGGTGCTGGAATTTGGAAGGGATTGAAGAAATCTACATCTTGAAGATGATGTAATCATCCCAAAGGTAAGAACTTGGAAAATCTTAGAAGTTTATGTTTGGTAACCTAACTTTCATGTAGGAGTTGGTCAATAGGATGTTATGGGCTGTTAAACCAAAACCATATACTCTAATTGATCAATAGGTGTTTTAGAATGGTTACCAAATCAAGTAGTAGTGATGGTATCTTCAAATAGAAATATTTTGGTGTTATCGAAAAGCTTAGGGTGTCTACTACAACTGTTATGTAGATTCTGAAAGTTAATTGTGAGCTTAAGTATGTCAAAATATTGAATTACAGTAGGTGGTCTGATGGTACTCAGGATATGCACATTGTTGGCATAAAAATCGTATTTTTTGATCTTTTCTTCAAATGACACGAATCTTGTGCGGTTGAAATCCTAAGAAACATTTATACAACTTTTATTTAGAAAGTATAATGAAATTCAGCTCTTATGTATGAGATATATGTTCAAAACAGTGATGGACAAAAACTGAAATATGTATTGGGGATGAAATTTCCTGTACAATGTCATGTTTAATTGTTAATACATATCATCCCCTCACCAACATTGATGTAAATAAAGCTTAATTAAGTTAAAATAAGGGTACACATAGGATAAGTGGATTAGACAAACATAGGTGATCGTGGTACAATTCTAAATATACATTACATGTGATAGATAAACGACTAGCAAGGATTGAAAACATTGGCATAAGGGCATCGTTTTTTGAATATCTCGTCTTTATAAATGTACGAATCTCTTATTATCTTGACACGGGAGTGACTTACTTTTAAGGGCCGTTCTATTCAAAATTGATTTACCTAATGGTAAACTTGAGGTATAAAAAGACCACAATGATGTTGTTTCTTGAACTTTCATCGCGTCTTTCCTTTGTTGATTTCCATTTGGTATTCCACTAGTTGAGCATAATTTAGAAGTGTTCCAAGGTATGTTTCCTCTAATAGGGACCATTGGCCCAATTCTTGAGTTTACTAAGAATGTTGAGGTGCAAATTGAATGTGATGTAAATGATGTATTGACTCAGTCCAAGGATCGAAAGATAATCAAATTGAGAATGGTAGGACTAGATAAAGTTAAGCCACATTGACTTGTTCATTGATCATTGATCTATTATTGTGATTCGGTTGGATCACATTTGTTGTGATTCTTTACCCAGACACTTGGTTGGGGGCAGGGGTGTTATTTGAACGGTTACATCGATTTTCTGTTTATTCGGTTCGTGTTAGTCGGGTTTTTAACATTTTAAAACTAACCGATAACCAAACAAAATAAGGTTCAGTTTAATCGATTTCGGGTTATTCGGTTCGGTAATTGGTTAAATCGGATAAGAATTCATATTTTTCGTTGGACGCTTGGTCAAATAACTTTTGCAAATTCAATGTCCTTGCTTCTAATATACAATTGTATCATACATCCATTTTTAACAATTGACTTGTATTAATTAAAAAACATCATTAATATACTAAAAGATTAGCAAATATACTGAAATATGTAAATATTAAGTATGATATGTTATTCGGTTTAACCAAATTATAAAAAAATAATCGAAAACGAACCGAATAAGGATTCTTATTCGGTTAATCGATCCATTTAACTCGAAAACCAAATAACCCGAAACCGTTTAAAGCAAATCGCATTCGGTTCGGTTGGATTATTTCGTTTCGGTTATTTTTCACACCCCAAGTTGGGGGCACTGACCTTGGATGTTTCCATGGTGGCTATAATCACCGTGGCGTCCTCGTGTATGTGTGGAGAGTGTGTTGGACTTGATTCGACCATGGGGGCGGATGGATATCCTAGGAACCGAAAAGAACTAGGATTGCTTTTATAGTAGTCGAAGGCTAGTGGGTGTCGTTCCTACACTGCTAGTTCTCACCTACGCCCATAAGATCGTACATCCTTTGGGAACAATATGTTAATGTATGCGGGTGATTTATATCAATGTGAATAACATGAAACATGGAATTGGGTGATTAGAAGAACCTACTTGTTATATATATATTGATTTCTATAATATCAGTGTTTATCTTGTATTGAGTATTATATTGTTGATATGTTCATTGAGTTATAGCTGAGCCACGTTTGTTATTCCGTGGCCGGTTCTAAAGACAGACATGGGAACTATCCAAGTTGAGTGACCAGGAGTGGATTTTTGGAGTTTAACCTAACATCCGGTTGTCTATAACCGTGATTCTTTTATTATGTAATTAACTTAATTGCTCTATATACTTTTAACCCAGTGTGGTTACTATGGGATGATACATAATATAATATCAAATATAAGTTTGACCGATAAAAATTGAGTGGACTTAGGATGGGAATATAGATAGTCTATTATGTATTATTTAACTAATTTTCTTTTAGATGAATTTACTAATCGTGATGATTTTTGTGGTGTTAGCAGAATGCCACTAAGAAGGAATGCTCGCAGAAGGTAAATATAGGAGGTATATAGTGATGATAACCCCTCCCAATCCTTCGAATCCAGAAATTTCTGAGGCAGTTCAACAAGTATTGAGCTTAATGATGCATGGTCTAATAACGCAAGTCGTTGAAGCTATGCATCAAGCCGTTGGGACTACCGTTACGAATACTGTCGGAGGTACTAGTCTTACAAGTACCACTACTGGTAGTACAGTTGGGACTCAACTAACCCTACACTAGTGGTTAGAAATGTTTCATAAATAGAAGCCACAATCTTTCTAATCTGCTGCGAATCCGATAGAGGCCCAACACTTGCTTAAACATCTAGAGAAGATATTTGAAATATTGGAGTGTCCTGATAATATTCAAGTTAGATTGGCATCATAATAACTAGAAGGTGACACCAATCAAATAGCCAGGTTGGAAGCAGGCTCGAGGAGGTAATACAACTATAGAAAATCTTATGCGTAGTCAGTTTAAAGATGCAATTCTATAACAATACTTTACTAAAGCCGATCAAGAATCATTTATTCGGGACTTTGCTACAATAAAAGAGCATGAGGAAGAGTCTGTGACAGATTTTGTGTCTCTCTTTCTTCGATTAGTCGTTTTTGCCATTTTTGTGGCTAATTAAATTCAAAAGTTTAAATGGACCTTACAAAACAAATATCGTTCGAGGTTGATGGTGCAAGGATTCACAGAGTTGTCTCATATTATTAACACAACTAGAGACATCGAGTTTGAACCGATTGAATTTCTAGCCACTAAAGGTGATTCTAAGAAGATGTGCCGAAATTCATCATCTGGAAGTCATAGTGGACAAATAGCTACCCGTCAAAAAAATACCTTTGCAGGGAAACACAACCAGGCAGTTCAAAACCCTTCTTATCTTCAGAAGCAATATCGAATGCAAGAAGCTTCACTCCCCTACCCAATGTCTTGCGGTAATATATCCACCAGCCGTGCCCATGTCTTCAAGTGACGGGTGCTTGTTATAGTAACCTAACATCCGATTATCTATAACCGTGATTTTTTTGTTAAGCAATTAACTTAGTTGCTCTATATACTTTTAACCCAGTGTCGTTACTATGGGGTGTTACATATGAGATTCATCATGGCATAGTTATAATTAATTACACACTTAAATTGAATAACATAGGTGAACATTAGTACCATGGGGGTATTTACGGAAAATAAAACTAATATTTCTTTTACAACGATTACTGCCATAGTTTATTCTCTTTGTGAACATCAAGATAGCTTCACCAACATTTATTTTGTGCTCCTTGTAAACATTGAGATAGGTTCACGAATATTAATTTCTCCTCATTGTGAACATCAAGATAGGTTCACCATTATTTCTTTTATAACCAAATAATATTTCATGAACACTATTTTTGTATAGGTTCACCAATATAGTTTAGTCACAAGCACTATTTTTTCACCCTAATTTCGTGTTCATGAACACACAGTTGACCATAAGAACATCAGATGAACACAATATTATGTGTTCATTTTTGTGAACATTATATGAACACAATAGTTTATACGAAGAACAATAGTTTAGTTTATTTATGAAGGATATTTTTGTGGACTTCATATAAAAACTGTAACACCCCCATCTTCTTGGTCCTAAGGTGGGACAAGTCACAACCAAAAGTGGATCAAAAACATACAATCCAAAGCACATAGCTCTAACAAAACTCGCAAAGACCAAACTACATCCTTGATTACTCATACATTTAACATGTGTATATGACTTATATAATAAAAACACTCATTAAACAATAATTTTGTTCGCCTCCTAAGCCATCTCAACTATTCATCCCACTCCTTGTTTAGATCCTGAACCTACCGAGATAAACAAAAGAAAACCTCGGCTGAGCAAAACTTGCCTAGTGAACGAATAATAATGTAAGAAATATAAGATAAGAAATACATAACTGAAAGGAAACTTTACAATAAAAGCTCAATTCGCATTAAATGTAACTTCCAAAAATGAATTCATACAAATAAAAGTCAAGGACAGAAAGCCATCCGTATGATTAGAATATATTGCTCCCAATCGATGATCAGTTCAATCAGACATCATAATGGAATGGAAGTGTCGGGCACTACACCATCTCATTCCCCGGTAACCATATGGTATCTGGTATTCGGCTCTATCCAGTAACCAGGGGGTATATAATATTCTGCTCTATCCGGTAACAAGAGGGTATCTGGTATTCTGCTCTATCCAATAACCAATGTAATACTGATACTCAACTATATCTGGTAACCAATGTTAGTGGTATTCGGTTCAAAGGATGCATGCAACATTTTTTATTCGCCTTGACCTTAACCCTTACGATAACGCCATGACTATTTTAGCCATCATGGAGGCGTCTCAACACCCGTGCCCCGAGTATCGAGCCAATTCATTGTTAATTCAATAAACTCAAATTCAAATAATCTAATCAATAATGAAACATTTT
This sequence comes from Silybum marianum, assembly GCA_036898165.1. NCBI lineage: Eukaryota > Viridiplantae > Streptophyta > Magnoliopsida > Asterales > Asteraceae > Silybum > Silybum marianum. Next base: position 14,939,854 of record CM072537.1, on the reverse strand, counting down.
ATAACAAGTCTAATAAAACCATTAGGTATTCCAAATCACATAATCGGCCATGAATCATGAACCATATCGGTAATGGTTTTAATTTTTCAAGTACACAAAATCTTTAAACAAGACACCATATAAAGCAATAAAAGAATCTCGGATACCAATTTGATCTCCACTTTTATGGGTGTATGTCATGATCAATATTTAAGGGAATGGATAATCACCATAGATGATTACCAATTATTGAAAGAAAGTAGATATTCGACCTTGAAAGTGTTTTATAAATGATCACAAAAAACTTGAGGATTAAGAATGATTCCCTACTTCCGGATTACCTACACTTATTAGCAAAAGGTTTTTAGACCATTTTCAAAACACTTCTTATCAATTTGAAGTTCCTACAATTCCTTACATTTTAATAGAATTTATGGACCTTCAAACATGCTTAATATACTATTATAACACTTAGTAATCATATAACACAATGCTTAAGACCATAAACAACATTTGTTAAAATCCAAATTTTACAATTCTAAACAATATCTAACAGCTTCTGTACACCTAAGGTTTAATACATTTTATCATGCTTAGAGGATGAACCAAACTTTCTTGAAAACATGAAAGTTGTAGATATACCTCTTAGGATTTCATATCAACTGCATTCACATAATTGTAAGCTTTAGTCTATGTTCTATAGCATTTATACAAACATAGTGAAAATTTTGAATGGTTGCAGACAGGGTCTGGACACTCAATATTTTTGACCCACTGAAATTCAAATTTAGATTTTGGTGTACACTACAGACTTGTAGTAAACTCATAGGGATTTCTATCGATGTATAGAGTGCATCAATTGGACAAACGGTTGGGTTTATATGAATTTTATGACTTACTACAATGAATCTGCCACTTTTATCAACACCAAACTTGAGGAAATTCCCCTCAAATCATCAACCTTCTACCTATGTTCATAAATATACTTAGGGTTTAACCCATTTATCCCAAAATTGAAGAAATCACATAAACTTAACCATAAACATACCTTATTTTGAGCTTCTAATTCAATTTCTAACATCCAATCTTCAAATACATAAGGATTTGAAGAGAAATTTAAGGTTTTGAGGAGAGGTTGAGGGTATTCTAGAGAGTGGGAGGAGAAATCGTGAGAGTTAGAGAGAGAGAGAGAGAGAGAGAGAGAGAGAATACAATTTTCGTGGTTAACAAATGATTTTAGCTCTCTCTCTCTCTATGTGTGTGTATATATAGATGGACATCCAATTTTGTGATAATTCCGACGAACCTTATTTCGGCAATCACATGTTGCACGTTGTGATACTCTTTATAAAATAACGAAAAAACGACATAAAACAACAAAAATACATTGTGATACAAAAATACACTATCTCATATATTGTGTTACACCTCGTAAAACAACAAAAATACATTAATGTAATGCATTTCATAAAACAACAAAACGCTCTGTCATACAAAAATACTTTGTGATACACTTCTTAAAACAACTAAAACACCACTGTCAAAGGTGATACCAACTATAGTACCACTATGATACCTTATGGGTACGATACTGTCAAATAAATTAGGTAACTATTGAATAAATAATTAATGATTTGATTTTTGTAAACAAAAAACAAATTGTCAAATTACCAGTTTACCCTTTATTTTATTTTAGTAAACAATATTAATTATCTTAAATGATTGGCTCACACTGGATCTCACGGTTATCACAAACTATATAGTTCTCATTTGACTAGGTCATATATATATATATATACATAGGTTCATTTGAGAAGTATGAAGCACCGAATAATTTGTTCGCATGGTATGTGGAAGATAAAGGGGGTAGTTTTGTAACTTTTACAAATAGACGGTAAACGAGTTCATATGTGAACTTGTGTGATTCACATATGAACTATCTGTGCATATATGAATCTTTGTGATTCACATATGAACTATTTAACTGGTGCACATACAAACTATAACACCCTAGAATTTGTTACAGACTAATATCAGAATATGGATTTATATGGGAAATTGAATGCATTACCCAGCTTGTACCTCAGACTAAAGTGTGATGTAATATTATTGGAGGGGTCACATATGTACAAGTTGAAACTAAACTTAACTTAAAATGTTAAGTTTTTACGTAATAGGGCATAAAGTTTAAAATTTGGACTTAAGGGGTCAAAGTAGAAATATTGGAAAATATAAATACTACCCAAATTTCATGAAAATCATTTTAACCTATCTTATTCTTCTTCTTCATACGGTTTCTTCCATCACCAAACCTAAATCAAGTGAAGGAATTAGCAAATTAGTTGAAGGTTTAGACGATTAAAGAATAGAAACTCAAAGGTATGTGTATAATATTCTCTACCACATTCCAACTTCAAATTCTTGTTTAGGTCCAAGTTTCATTCTTGGGTCTAAATTTCTGTTTTAGGTTTGATATTAGGAGAAGATGAAGATAAATAAGTTTGTTTGAAGTTGGAATCACCAGTAAAATCAAGGTATGTAACCCTTTTGTATGAATATGCATCATTTTGAAGTTTACCTAATTTTAGGGCTCACATGGTGAATTTCATATAAGAGGTTAAAGTACCTTGATTTTATACTTACAAGGTCATTTGGAATGAATATAAACATTGGTGTTGATTGCATATTGAATGGATGGAAATTCATGTATTTTGGGTAAAAAAACGTAGCTGTTGTATAGGGGATGATCACTGCGTACAACTTGTTTGAAAAATTCGTATAAAATCATTCGTTTGTCCAAATTAGATGTGTAATATATCGTTGGAAAGATTAGAGTTTCTACTACATCTTTGTAGTTTACACCAAGAGGTGATTCTGAGGATAAGTAACTCAAAATCTTGAGTTTCCAAAACTGGTCATATGGAACTCTGGAATTGCATTATGTTTTTGTAAAACTCATAGTAAATTGGTCCTTGATCCAAATAAGGTGAATCCTATGCGATTAATTTCCTAAGAGAGATTCTACAACTTTCATTTAGAAGTTAAATCCTAAGTAAGCCTCTAAGTATGTGTAAAACATAAAGAGATTAGAGGTAAAAAAGATGAAATGTGTAGTAACATCAACTGCAGTTTTTGTTTGTATGCAGTTTTTGTTTATATCTTGTGCATGTCCAGCTTGTACCTTATGATAAGCATATATGTTGGTACAAGTTTTCCGCATCTCTATAATTGTTTTAACGATTGCAAACAAACCGTATTATATTGTTTCTCTAACCCATTTTAGTTGACGTGCATATATATAGTCACAAACGTAAATGCTATCGTATCACGAATCATGTCAACTTCAAATTAATGATCACTTCCGAGAAGTCGCAACGAAACGTAAATATTCAAGCGACATGTGGAATTACGAATGTTTAATGTTAGGTATTCCGACTCTGATCGGTTTTATCAATCATTTTTATAAAACTTATTTTTATAAAAATTGAGAGTGATTTTTTTCTATAAAATGATAAAGTTTATAAAAATGTTTTTTATCGTAACTAGATTGGATAAGTAAACCAAAGTTATTTAATTAAATTAAAATTTAATTTAAAAAAGTACTAAAAATGAAAATAAAAATAATTTCTTTCAATCTGTTGGATTCTAAAGTTGAAAGAAAAAAACATTTCTTATAAACACGAAAAAAACACTCTCACCATTATAACACATCTTATCAATTTAAAGTTCTTACAAGTCCTTACATTTTAATAAAACCTATGGACCTTCAAACATGCTTAACATACTATTAGAACACTTAGTAAACATATAACACAGTCCTTAAGACCATAAGAACATTTGCTAAAATCCAAATTTTACAATTATTAACGGTAGCTAACAACTTTTGTACACCTAAAGTTTAAGACTTTTTATCATGCTTAGAGGCTGAACCAAAACTTTCTTGTAAACATGAAAGTTGTAGATGTACCTCTTAGGATTTCATATCAACTGCATTCACATAATTGTAAGCTTTAGTCTATGTTCTATAGCATTTATACAAACATAGTGAAAATTTCGAATGGTTGCAAATAGGGTCTGGAAACTCAATGTTTTCGACCCACTTAAATTAAGAATTAGATTTTGGTATAAACTATAAACTTGTATTAACTCATAAGGATTTCTATCGATGTAAAGAGCGTATCAATTGGACAAACAGTTGGGTTTATATGAAGTTTATGACTTACTATAATGAATCCGCCGTTTTTATCATGATCAAACTTGAAGAAATTCCCCTCAAATCATCAAACCTTCCACCTATGTTAATGGATATACTTTAGGGTTAACCCATTTATCCCAAAATTGAAGAAATCATATAAATTTAACCACAAACATACCTTATGTATGCTTTCATAAGGTATGTTTATGGTAAAGTGCTTTTTATAAATTTGAAATACTTGAAGACTAAGGTACGAAAGACTAAAGAACGCTTTCATACTTGAATACAAATTAGTTTTCTGTAACGAGCTTAGATTTACCAAATACAAAATTTGATTTACCAATCATATGAACACAACACTATGTGAACATCATATGAACACAATATTATGTTTTCATTTTTCTGAACATCATATGAACAATAGTTTATATGAACACATTATAGTTTATGAACATCATATGAATAGTAGTTTATATGAACACATTATAGTTTATGAACATCATATGAATAGTAGTTAATTTGAACATAATATAGTTTATGAACATCGTATAAACAATAGTTTCTGAACATCATTAATTAATTTGGCTAAGATCATCCACTCTAAAATGCTAAACCACTTTTAAAACTCTTCCTCATGCTCTTTTATTGTAGCAAAGTCCCGAATAAATGATTCCCGATCAGCTTCAGTAAAATATTGTTATAGAATTGCATCTCTAAACTGACTCCGCATAAGATTTTCCACAACTGTATTACCTCCTCGAGCCTGCTTCCAAGATTGCCATTTGATTGGTGTCACCGTCTAGTTTTTGTGATAATATTATCGGGACACTCCAATATTTCAAATATCTTCTCTAGATGTTTAATCAAGTTCTGGGCCTCAAAGGATTCGCAGCAGATTATAAAGATTGTGGTATCTATTTATGAAACATTTCTAACCACTAGTGTAGGGTTAGTTGAATCCCAGGGTTAGTTGAGTCCCAACTGTACCAGTAGTGGTACCTGTAAGACTAGTATATCCGACAATATTAGGAACGGTACCCACCGGCTTGTTGCATAGCTTCAACGACTTGCGTTATTAGACCAAGCATCCTTGAGCTCAAAGCTTGTTGAACTGCCTCAAAAATTTCCGGATTCGACGGATTGAGAGGGGTTATCATCACTATATACCTCCTCTATTCACCTTCTTGCGAGCATTCCTTCTTGGTGGCATTCTGATTACACCACAAAAATCATCACGATTAGTAAATTTATCTAAAATAAAATTAGTTAAATAGTACATAATATATTATCACATAATAGACTATTTATATTCCCATCCTAAGTCCACTCATTTCTCACAGGTCAAACTTAGATTTGATATTATATTATGGAACATCCCATAGTAACCACACCGGGTTAACAGTATATAGAGTAATTAAGTTAATTACATAACAAAAGAATCACGGTTCTAGACAACCGGATGTTAGGCTAAACTCCAAAAATCCACTCCTGGTCTCTGAACTTGGATAGTTCCCCAACCTGTCTTAAGAACCGGCCACGGAATAACAAACGTGGCTTAGCTATAACTCAGTGAACCTATCAACAATATAATAAGTAAAACAAAATAAATAATGATATTATAGAAATCAATTGAATATCACATATATAAAACTAGTGGGTTCATGTAATCACCCAATTCTGTGTTTCGTGTTATTCACGTTCACATAAATCACCGCATACACTAACATATTGAACCCGAAGAATGTACGATCTTATGGGCGTAGGTGAGAACTAGCAGTGTGGCACGAATAGCACATCATACTTAATATTTACATATTTCATCTTTATCAAAATAAAACAACATACACATTATGCTATTATTATTTTACATACTTTATTGTTATATAATGTCTTTTGCTTCTTTATAAATATTGTTTTTTGTTATATTATGTCTTTTAGTTAATATATAAACGATACATGGAGAAAAAATTGTCTTTTAGTATATTTGTTTTTTTGGTAAATGATGTTTTTTAATTAATACAAGTCAATTGGTATGATACAATTATATATTAGAAGCAAGGATATTAAACTTGCAAAAGTTATTTGACCAAGTGTCCAATGAAAAATATGAATTCTTATCCAGTTTAACCAATTACTGAACCGAATAACCCGAAAGTGATTAAACTGAACCTTATTTTGTTTGGTTATCAGTTAGTTTTAGGAATGTTAAAAACCCGATTAACCCGAACCGAATAAACATAAAACCAATGTAACCGTCCGGATAACACCCCTGCCCCCAACCAAGTGTTTGGGTAAAGAATCACAACAAATGTGATCTGCAAATCACAAGAATAGATCAATGATCAATGAACAAGTCAATATGGCTTAACTCTATCTAGTCCAACCATTCTCAATTCGATTATCTTTTGGTCCTTGGACTGAGTCAATACATCATTTACATCACATTCAATTCGCGCCTCAACATTCTTAGTAAATCTCAAGAATTGGGACAATGGTCCCTATTAGAGAAAACATACCTTGGAACACTTCTAAGTTATGCTAAGTTATGCTACCAAATGAAATTCAACAAAGGAAAGACACGATGAAAGTTCAAGAAACAACATCATTGAGGTCTTTTTATACCTCAAGTTTACCATTAGGTAAATCAATTTTGAATGGAATGACCCTCAGAAATAGGTCACTCCCGTGTCAAGATAATAAGAGATTCTACATTTATATAGGCGAGATATTCAAAACACGATGCTCTTATGCCAATGTTTCAGTCCTTTCTAGTCGGATATCTATCACATGTAATGTATATTTAGAATTGTACCATGATCACCTATGTTTGTCTAATCCATTTATCCTATATGTACCTCTTATTTTAACTTAATTAAGCTTTATTTACATCAATGTTGGTGAGGGGATGATATATATTAACAATTAAACATCACATTGTAGAGGAAATTTCATCCCCAGCACACATTTCAGTTTTTGTCCATCACTGTTTTGAACATTTATCTCATACATAGGAGCTGAATTTCATGATACTTTCTAAATAAAAGTTGTATAAATGTTTCTTAGGATTTCAATCGCACAAGATTCATGTCATTTGAAGCTAAGATCAACAAAATACGGTTTTTAAGCCAATAATGTGCATATCCCGAGTACCATGAGACCACCTACTGTAATTCAATGTTTTGACACACTTAAGCTCACAATTAACTTTCAGACTCTACATGCACATTTGTAGTGGACACCCTAAGCTTTTTGATAACATATTGTACACCTTAATTGGATCAACGGTTAATTTTATACACGTTTTTAAACAACCTGCCGATTTTTGTTTCCTACCAACAACACCAAAATATCTCTATTTGAAGATACCATCAATACTACTTGATTTGGTAACCATTCTAAAATACCTATTGATCAATCAGAGTTTTTGGTTTTTGTTTAACCGCTCATAACGTCCTATTGACCAAATCCTACATGAAAGTTAGGTTACCAAACATAAACTTCTAAGATTTTCCAAGTTCTTACCATTGGGATAATTACATCATCTTCAAGATGTAGATTTCTTCAATCCCTTCCAAATTCCAGCACCTAACCGATAAAATACACAACACTCAGTGTGCGTTTACATCAAATAACCTAGATTTTAAGATTGTAAGCTTACACAATTGTTTATCTTCAATATCTAACTTCAATTCTTTAAAATCTCCTGATTTCATCAAGATTTTACCTCTAATTGCATAGTGGATTTTGGTTCTAGGGTTTTAGGATCGATGGAGAAGAAAGAAGAAGAATGAGGAATTTGAATATGACTTTATTTAATTTCAGAATTCTTTTTATATCTTTCATTTCTTCATTATTAGTCCCTCAAGTTTCAGGAATTGTGTCCTTACTATGATTATTCAATTCTTTTACAATTAGGTTTAATGGCTATAATTTCATTTGTCCATATTTAATCCCTCTAATGGATATAATTGACAAAGTTAGTTCAGGTTAAAGCCCATACGCGATATGTACAAGCATATATATGGAGAAGATTAACTCCAAACACTAAGTTTTCACTTAAAGGTTGTAACTAAAATCTTGTTATTATATTCCTCCCCCTTAAAATAAGATTGCCTTCGAAATCTTAGATAGGATACGGGGACTTATAATTTTTGTAGAAATTCATATACTCGTTTTTGAATGATGTCTCTTGTTCCCATGTCGCTTCATGATAATTCCGATTCTTTCAAAGGATTTTGATGTATGGAATCGATCGATTTCGTATTTTCTTTGATATTTGTCCGATTATCCGTTCAGGTTCTTTTTTGTAAGAAATATCATACTCAATGTATCCAGGATCTTTACATAGTGGGATCATCTTTAAGGTAGACCAAAGGCCGTAAAGTCCCTCACGTTATTTACACCGTTTAGAGAGATTTTTAAATGTTTTTTGTTGATTCCAAGAGATTTTTAGTGTTCTTGTCGATTTTGAAAGACTTTTTTGGTTTTTTTAACAATTTCAAAGTACCTTTTTTTCAGCTATTTGGTTGATTTCAAGAGATTTTTTTTCCTTTTTTTGATTGATTTCTAAGATTGTGGAGTCCCTTATAAGACAACTTTTTCAAATAGGACAACTTTTTCAAATAGCTAATATGACAATTTTTTATAGAAATGTCATAAAACTTAATTATTACAACTTTAAAAAGTCTTATAAACTTATTATAACGACTTTAGATAGGACGCTTTATATTTTGTAACTATAATTTATGTAATATAAAGTAGTCTATTAGGATGTTTATTTATATGTGACGTCTTATAAATCCAATTTTGTTGTAGTGAAGGGTAAAAAACTTAGGTTCGTGAAAGGTGCAACCGTATTAATTTGTTGTGTGCCACCGTATATATTCCAAAACTACAATGAGGACAAGTTTTCTTGTTAGAATTGGTTTGCAAGACTTTAATTAATTCCACCTCAGACCCGATTTCGAACTCTATAAACTGTCATTTTCTTAGTCAAATTGTGTCACTCGGTGAAAAAAATTGTATATTCTTTCTTTACTTAAATGGTGTCACCATTTGAAAAATTTCCCTATATCTATATCTTCTAGTTAAATGGTACCACCTTTTAATAAAAACCAGTGGGTTTCATTTCATTTGTTGCCCAAACGCTTATTGTCAAAGCATGTGAATTCCATCTCTGGCCAACAGTTTTTTGTTGACAGCATTGAATTGACCTTTGGAAGTTTTAATCACAAGTCTTGTGATTTTATTGCATGAGCCACGTTGGTACGAGAAGGGGCAGGCGTACCTCCTCAAAATTTTATAAAATAGCTTGATATAGTAATATAAGACATGGAAGAGACGAAAGAAAGAAAAAACATACAAAATGCATGTGAATTAAAAAGTTGGGCGGTAGTCAACGGGGGAGTAATCAGCAGGTAAAAAGTAGGAGTGGTATTTAGGTCGTGTTTAGGTTGGCGGGTCATGGATTGGCGGATTAGGAAGGCTCATTCCGGACACGATCCGTTTAGTTAATCGTGTCAACATATTCAATCCTAACCCGTACAAACTCGGGTTGGCGGGTCATAAATGGGTTGACGAGTCACCCATTAATACAATCAAATTCAAACATCCAAATTTTAATAAAATATCCAAACACAAGTTACAAACAAGTAAAAAGTCAAAAAACAAGCAAATTCACCTAATAATACAAACAAATTCAAACATCCAAGTTTCAAACAAATAAAAAGTCCAAACACAACAAAATTCAAACAAATCCAAGTTTCAAACATATTATTTATGTTTGAAAAATATTAATTAATTAGGATATAAAATTAGAAATATGAAATTACAATAAAAATTATTTTTAAAAAATAAATTATTTATTATTATATTTATGTTAAACGGGTTGGCGGGTCTACTCACGACCCGTTAGAGTCAACCCGGACACGACCCCTTTATTTAGCGGGTTGATGGGTTGGCGGGTCAAAGAATTCAACCCTAATCCATTTATTTTTATGTCGGTATCGTGTCGTGTCGAGATGATAAAACTAAACTAGTAAGTTTGAGTCAAATTTACATTTAACCCCTTGTACTTTGATCTAATTTTTTTTAATGACTCTCAAATTTTTCAAGCAAATTTTTCAATTTAACCCAAAAGATATATATACGAGTGTTTATTCCATCCAATTTTTTATTATATACTAAAATATATGATTATACTAACAACATAAGGATAACATTTATTGAAACATTTATTATTTATTTTATCACGATTATTTATAATAATACCTTCTATATATATATTGACCTTTAAAATTATTATCATATATTTTATTTTTTTCATGATAATCTTTTTATCTTACTAATTGAATCAAATTAAATTATCTATACTATATTATAAAGCATTTGACAAAAACTTTTAAAAACATATTATTATGCAATAGATACAATTTATTAAAGCATAATTACTTAAAATTCAAGTGTAACTAACTATACAACTAATTATATAGATAAACATCTAATTTTGAATATAAAAAATCTAACATAGAATAAGGATAATCATTCAACTCTACAAAATGCTTAATTTATTATATTTATAAAAAAATTATATTATTAAACCAAAATTATAATTTAAAAAACGAAATTAAAAAAAGTACACAAATAAAATCGTATTATAACATTGGTAGAGACAAAAAAAACATTAAAATTAAGATGGATCTCGCTGCATTGCGCGAGTACCCTTCTAGTTTAATATAAAATATGTACTAGTAGTATTTTAATTAAACCTGTTATTTGAAATGAGATAAAATAAAAATATAAAAGTTAGAAATGAAAGATCATTTTGTAAATATCAAAACTTAACAAAAACGTGGTAGTGCTACATCAAATTTAGGTTTTACTATTCAAAAATATATAATAAAAAAAAACAACTGAGTTTTCGTTATCTATGTTGGATAAAAATAATCCTAATAGTCGTAAATGCACGTCGTATGGAATTCATTGTTATATCTGTGAAGGTTAATATTTGATCAATATAATATTGTTGTTTTGCTATGTTCAAAAATTTAATTTTTAATTTTCAATTATTTTATTTAGTTCTCCTCCTTGTGATATTTTATGCCCGTCCCTAATTACATGCATGCATGTTGTTTATTAATCTTCTCTATAAAAGTATATACGATTGAATATCCAATGAAGGAATCAAATTTCTACCGAAAAGAGAATCTTACAAGCACCCATGTAAAAATGTAGACTTTTTGATAACTCAAAGGTTAATGTAGTCAATTGTTGTCCAAAATAATGACAAAAACAAGAACACATAATAATTTTTTTTATAAAGGGTATTTTAGACTATGCTTGGACAAATTCCGGTAATTTATGACTCCAATATATCAGCCCTGATAAACTCAATGGTCATAATTGTTGTATACGTATGGATTCGAACCTGTCCAGATGGATATTCCACCATATCAGCCCTGATAATCTTACAAAAACTGAAATGAGGACTGATATATTGCAGTCATAAATTGTCGGAATTAGTTCAAACATAGTTTGAAATACCCCTTATTAAAAAATTATTACGTGTTCTTGTTTTTGTCATTATTTTGGAAGACTAGATTTATAATCTTTGAGTTATCAAAAAGTCTGCATCTTTACATGGGACTTTGTAAGATTCCCTTTCAGTAGAAATTTGATTCCTTCATAGGATATTCCATCGTATATACTTTTATAGAGAAGATTAATAAACAACATGTATGCATGTAATCAGGGACGGGCAGAAAATATTTCAAGGAGGAGAATTAAAATAAATAATTGAAAATTAAAAACTAAATTTTTAAAAATAGCAAAACAATAATATTATTTGATCAAATACCAACCGTCACATATATAACAATGAATTCCATATAACATGCATTTACGACTATTAAAATTATTTTTAACTAACATAGATAACGAAAACTAAGTTGTTTTTTTATTATATATTTTTGTATAGTAAAACCTAAATTTGATGTAGCACCGTACACCAATACTACTTAATTTTTTGTTAAGTTTTGATATTTACAAAATAATCTTTCATCTCTAACTTTTATATTTTTGCCTTATCTCATTTCAAATAACAGATTTAATTAAAATACTACTAATACATATTTTATATTAGACAATTTAATTTGGTTCAATTAGTAAGATAAAAAGATTATTATGAAAAAAATAAAATATATGATAATAATTTTAAAGGTCAACACATATATAGGAGGTATTATTATAAATATTCGTAATAAAATAAATAATAAATATTTTAATAAATATTGTCCTTATGTTGTTAGTATAATCATATATATTTTTATATATAATAAATTTTTTTGATGGAATCAACACTCGATAATTTCGGTTAAATTGTTAAAATTGCTTGAAAATTTTGTAGGGTCATTAAAAAATTTAGATCAAAGTACAAGGAGTTAAATGTAAATTTGACTCAAACTTACTAGTTTACTTTTACCTAGGAGTAACAATCTCGACACAGCACGAGACGGACATGAAAATAAACGGGTTAGGTTTAAACTTTTCGATCCGACGACCCATCAACCCGCTAAATAAAGAGGTCGTGTCCGGGTTGACTCTAACGGGTCATGTGTTGACCCACCAACCCGTTTAACATAAATATAATAATAAGTAACTTGTTTTTTAAAAATAATTTTTATTGTAATTTCATATTTCTAATTTCATATCTTAATTAATTAATATTTTTCAAAAATAAATAATATGTTTGAAATTTGGATTTGTTTGAATTTTGTTGTGTTTGGACTTTTTATTTGTTTGAAACTTGGATGTTTGAATTTGGTTGTATTATTAAGTGAATTTGCTTATGTTTGGACTTTTTATTTGTTTTAAACTTGTGTTTGATATTTTATTAAAATTTGGGTGTTTGAATTTGATTTTATTAAAAAGTGACCCGTCAACCCGTTTATGACCCGTCAACCCGAGTTTGTACGGGTTAAGATTGAATATCTTGACACGATTAACTACACAGATCGTTTCCGGATTGAGCCTTCCAAATCTGCCTATCCACAACCCGCCAACCTAAACACGACCCAAATGCCACTCCTACCTTTTACCTGCTGATTACTCCCCCATCCACCACCGCCCTCACTTTTTAGTTCACATGCATTTTGTATGTTTTTTTCTTTCTTTTGGGTCTTCCATTTCTTATATTACTATATCAAGCTATTTTTTAAATTTTTGAGGAGGTACACCTACCCCTTCTATTACCAACGTGACTCATGCAATGAAAAAATTACAAGGCTTGTGATTAAACCTGCAAAAGGCCAATTCAATGCCGTCAACAAAAAACTGGTCGCTAGAAATGGAATTCACATGCTTTGTCAATAAGCTTTTGGGCAACACATGAAATGAAACCCACTGTTTTTATTAAAAGGCAGTACCATTTAACTAGAAAAAATAGATATAGGGGAAAATTTTCAAATGGTGACACCATTTAACTAAAGAAACAAATATACAAATTTTTTTCACCGAGTGACACAATTTGACTAAGAAAATGACAGTATAGAGTTTGAACGTTTGAGGTGGATTAATTAAAGTCTTGCAAACCAATTCTATCAATGAAAACTTGTCCTCGTTGTAGTTTTGGAATGCATACGGTAGCACACAACAAACTATTATGGTTACATCTTTCACGAACCTAACTTTTTTACCCTTCACTACAACAAAATTATGATTTATAGGACGTCACCTATAAATAAACATCCTAATAGACTACTTTATATGACGTAAATTATAGTACAAAATATAAAGCTTCATATCTAAAGTCGTTATAACAAGTTTATAGGGCGTTTTAAAAGTTGTAATAATTAAGTTTTATGACACTTCTATAAAAAATGTCATATTAGTTATTTTATATGACACTATTTGAAAAAGTTGTCCTGTAAGGGACTCCACAATCTTAGAAATAAAGAAAAACACTAAAAAATCTCTTGAAAATCAACCAAAAAGCTGAAAAAAATGTACTTTGAAATTGATAAAAAAACCAAAAAAGTCTTTCAAAATCGACAAGAATACTAAAATCACTCGGAATCAAGAAAAAACCTTTAAAAATCTCTCTAAACGGAGTAAATAACGTGAGGCGACTTTACGACCTTTGGTCTACCTTAAAAATGATCCCACTATGTAAAAATCATGGATACATTGAGTGTGATCTTTCTTACAAAGAAGAACCTGAACGGATAATCGGACGAATGTCGAAGAAACTACAAAATCGATCGATTTCATACAACAAAATCCTTTGGAAGAATCTGGATTATCATGAAGCTACATGGGAACAAGAGATATCGTTCAAAAACGAGTATATGAATTTCTACAAAAATTGTAAGTCCTCGTATCTTATCTAAGATTTCGAAGACAGTCTTATTTTAAGGGGGAGGAGTATAATAACAGGATTTTAATTACGACCTTTAAGTGAAAACTTAGTGTTTTGAGTTAAACTTACCTTATATATGCTTGTACATGTCGCATATGGGCTTTAAACTGAACTAACTTTGTCAATTATAGCCATTAGAGGGATTAAATATGGACAAATGAAATTATAGCCATTAAACCTAATTGTAAAATAATTCAATAATCATAGTAAGGACGCAATTCCTGAAACTTGAGAGATTCCTCATTCTCCTTCTTTCTTCTCCATCGATCCTAAAAACCTAGAACCAAATCCTCCATCCAATCAGAGGTAAATTCTTGATGAAATCAGAAGATTTTAAAGAATTGAAGTTAGATATTGAAGATCAACAATTGTGTAAGTTTACAATATTAAAATCTAGGTTATTTGATGTAAACGCACACTAAGTGTTGTGTATTTTGTTGATTAGGTGCTGGAATTTGGGAGGGATTGGAGAAATCTAGAAGATGATGTAATCATCCCAAAGGTAAGAACTTGGAAAATCTTAGAAGTTTATGTTTGGTAACCTAACTTTCATGTAGGATTTGGTCAATAGGATGTTATGGGCGGTTAAACCAAAACCAAATACTCCAATTGATCAATAGGTATTTTAGAATGGTTACCAAATCACGTAGTAGTGATGGTATATTCAAATAGAAATATTTTGGTGTTGTTGGTAGGAAACAAAAATCGGCAGGTTGTTTAAAAATGTGTTTAAAATTAACCATTGATCCAATTGAGGTGTACAATTTGTTATCGAAAAGCTTAGGGTGTCTACTACAAATGTTATGTAGAGTCTGAAAGTTAATTGTGAGCTTAAGTGAGTTAAAACATTGAATTACAGTAGGTGGTCTGATGGTACTTGGGATATGCACATTGTTGGCATAAAAATCGTATTTTATTGATCTTAGCTTCAAATGACATGAATCTTGTGCGATTGAAATCCTAAGAAACATATATACAACTTTTATTTAGAAAGTATCATGAAATTCAGCTCCTATGTATGAGATATATGTTCAAAAAAGTGATGGACAAAAACTGAAATGTGTATTGGGGATGAAATTTCCTCTACAATGTCATGTTTAATTGTTAATACATATCATCCCCTCACCAACATTGATGTAAAGAAAGCTTAACTAAGTTAAAATAAGAGTACACATAGGATAAATGGATTAGACAAACATAGGTGATCGTGGTACAATTCTAAATATACATTACATGTGATAGATACACGACGAGCAAGGATTGAAAACATTGGCATAAGAGCATCGTGTTTTGAATATCTCGTCTTTATAAATGTATGGATCTCTTATTATTTTGACACGGGAGTGACCTATTTCTAAGGGTCATTCCATTCAAAATTGGTTTACCTAATGGTAAAATTGAGGTATAAAAAGACCTCAATGATGTTGTTTCTTGAACTCTCATCGTGTCTTTCCTTTGTTGAATTCCATTTGGTAGCATAACTTAGAAGTGTTCCAAGGTATGTTTTCTTTAATAGGGACCATTGGCCCAATTCTTGAGTTTTACTAAGAATGTTGAGGCGCGAATTGAGTGTGATGTAAATGATGTATTGACTCAGTTCAAGGACCAAAAGATAATCGAATTGAGAATGGTAGAACTAGATAGAGTTAAGCCATATTGACTTGTTCATTGATCATTGATCTATTCTTGTGATTCGCTTGGATCACATTTGTTGTGATTCTTTACCTAGACACTTGGTTGGGGGCAGGGGTGTTATTCGCACGGTTACATCGATTTTTGGTTTATTCGGTTCGGGTTAATTGTGTTTGTAACATTCTTAAAACTAACCGATAATCAAACCAAATAAGGTTCAGTTTAATCCGTTTCGAGTTATTCGGTCCGGTAATTGGTTAAACCGGATAACTCATATTTTTCATTGGACACTTAGTCAAATGATTTTTGCAAATTCAATGTCCTTTGCTTCTAATATACAATTGTATCATACATCCATTTTTAACAATTGAATTGTATTAATTAAAAAACATCATTTACCAAAAAACAAATATACTAAAAGACATTTCTTCTCCATATATCGATTATATATTAACTAAAAAACATAATATAACAAAAAAACAATATCTATAAAGAAGCAAAAGACATTATATAACAATAAAGTATGTAAAATAATAATAGCATAATGTGTATGTCGTTTTATTTTTATAAAAATGAAATATGTAAATATTAAGTATGATGTGTTATTCGGTTTAACCGAATTATAAAAAATTAACCGAATAAGGATTCTTATTCGGTTAATCGAACAGTTTAACTCGAAAACCAAATAACCCGAAACTGTTTAAAGCAAATCGCATTCGGTTCGGTTGGATTATTCCGTTTCGGTTATTTTTCACACTCCTAGTTGGGGGCACTGAATTTGTGATGTTTCCATGGTGGCTATAATCATTGTGGCATCCTCGTGTATGCGTGGAGAGTGTGTTGGACTTGATCCAACCATGGGGGCGGATGGATTTCCTAGGAACCAAAAACAACTAGTATTGCTTTTATTGTAGTCGAAGGCTAGTAGGTGTCGTGCCCACGCTGCTAGTTCTCATGCGGGTGATTTATGTGAACGTGAATAACACGAAACACGGAATTGAGTGATTACATGAACCCACTTGTTATATATTTTGTAATAGTCAATTGATTTCAATAATATCAGTGTTTATCTTGTATTGCTTTTTGCTTATTATATTGTTGATATGTTCCTTGAGTTATAGCTGAGCCACGTTTGTTATTTTGTGGCCGGTTCGAAAGACAGGCTGTGGAACTATCCGAGTTGAGAGACTAGGAGTGGATTTTTGGAGTTTAACCTAACATCCGGTTGTCTATAACCGTGATTTTTTTGTTATGTAATTAACTTAATTGCTCTATATACTTTTAACCCGGTGTGGAGTTCAACAGCCTTGAGCTCAATGATGTCTAGTCTAATAACGCAAGTCGTTGAAGCTATGCATCAAGCCGGTGGGACTACCGTTCCTAATATTGTCGGAGGTTCTGTTCTTACAGAACAGTCGGGACTCAACTAACCCTGGGACTCAACTAACCCTAGACTAGTGGTTAGAAATGTTTTATAAATAGAAGCCACAATCTTTCTAATTTGCGGCGAATCCTATTGAGGCCCAACACTAGATTAAACATCTAGAGAAGATATTTGAAATATTGGAGTGTCTAGATAAAATTCAAGTTAGATTGGCATCATAAAAACTAGATGGTGACACCATTCAAATGGCAATCTTGGAAGCAGGCTCGAGGAGGTAATACAACTACGGAAAATCTTACGCGGAGTCAGTTTAGAGATGCAATTCTATAACAATATTTTACTGAAGCCGATCGAGAATCATTTATTCGGGACTTTGCTACACTAAAAGAGCATGAGGAAGAGTCCGTGACATATTTTGTGGTTCTCTTTCTTCGATTAGTCGTTTTTGCCGTTTTTATGGCTAATTAAATTCAAAAGTTTAAATGGACCTTACAAAACAAATATCGTTCGAGGTTGATGGTGCAAGGATTCACAGAGTTGTCTCATATTATTAACACAACTAGAAACATCGAGTTTGAACGGATTGAATTTCTAGCTACTAGAGGTGATTCTAAGAAGAAGTGCCGAAATGCATCATCTGGAAGTCATAGTGGACAAATAGCCACTCGACAAAAAAATACCTTTGCAAGGAAACACAACCAGGCAATTGAAAACCCTCCTTATCTTTAGAAGCAATATCAAATGCAAGAAGCTTCACTCCCCTACCCAATGTCTTGCGGTAATATATCCACAGGCCATGCCCATGTCTTCAAGTGATGGGTGCTTGTTATAGTAACCTAACATCCGATTGTCTATAACCGTGATTCTTTTGTTAAGCAATTAACTTAGTTGTTCTATATACTTTTAACCAGTGTCGTTACTATTGGGTGTTACAGATGAGATTCATCATGGCATAGTTATAATTAATTACACACTTAAATTGAATAGCATAGGTGAACATTAGTACCATGGGGGTATTTACGGAAAATAAAACTAATATTTCTTTTACAACGATTACTGCCATAGTTTATTCTCTTTGTGAACATTAAGATAGGTTCACCAACATTTATTTTGTGCTCCTTGTAAACATCAAGATAGGTTCACGAATATTAATTTCTCCTCCTTGTGAACATCAAGATAGGTTCACCATTATTTCTTTTATAACCAAATAATATTTCATGAACACTATTTTGTATAGGTTCACCAATATAGTTTATTCATAAGCACTATTTTTCACCCTAATTTCGTGTTCATAAACTATAGTTGACCATAAGAACATCAGATGAACACAATAGTATGTGTTCATTTTTGTGAACATCATATGAACACAATAGTTTATACGAAGAACAATAGTTTAGTTTATTATGAAGGATATTTTTGTGAACATATAAAAACTATAACACCCCCATCTTACTAGTCCAAAGATGGGACATGTCACAACCAAAAGTGGATCAAAAACAAACAATCCATAGCACATAGCTCTAACAAAACTCGCAAAGACCAAACTACATCCTTGATTACTCATACATTTAAGATGTTTATATGACTTATATAATTAAAGCACTCATTAAACAAAAATTTTGATCGCCTCCTAAACCATCTCAACTACTCATCCCACCCCTTGTTTAGATCCTGAATCTACCGAGATAAACAAAAGAAAACCTCGGCTGAGCAAAACTTGCCTATTGAACGAATAATAATGTAAGAAATACAAGATAAGGAATACATAACTGAAAGGAAACATTATAATAAAAGCTCAATTCGCATTAAGTGTAACTTCCAAAAATGAATTCATACAAATAAAAGTCAAGGACAGAAAGCCATCCGTATGATTAGAATATGTTGCTCCCAATTGATGATTAGTTCAATCAGGCGTCATAATGGAATGGAAGTGCCAGGCACTACGCCATGTCATTCCCCGGTAACCATATGGTATCTGGTATTCGGCTCTATCCTGTAACCAGAGGGTATATGGTATTCTACTCTATTCGGTAACAAGAGGGTATCTGGTATTCGGCTCTATCCGATAACCAATGTTATTGGTATTCGGTTTAAAGGATGCATGTAACATTTTTTATTCGGCTTGACCTTAACCCTTACGATAATGCCATGACTATTTTAGCCATCATGGAGGCGTTTCAACACCCGTGGCCCGAGTATCGAGCCAATTCATTGTTAATTCAATAAACTCAAATTCAAATAATCTAATCAATAATGAAACATTATATAACAACTCTAATAAAACCTTTAGGTATTCCAAATCACATAATCAACCATGAATCATAAACCATATCGGTAATGGTTTGAATTTTTCAAGTGCACAAATTCTTTAAACAAGACACCATATAAAGAAATAAAGAATCTTAGATACCAATTTGATAATCTCCACTTTTATGGGTGTATGTCATGATCAAGATTTAACGGAATGGATAATCACCAGAGATGGTTACCCACGTATTGAAACAAAGTAGATATTCATACCTTGAAAGTGTTTTATAAATGATCACAAAAAACTTGAGGCTTAAGAATGATTCGCTACTTCCGGATTACCTACACTTATTAGCAAAAGGTTTTAAGACCATTTTCAATAACACTTCTTATCAACTTGAAGTGTCTTCTAGTCCTTACATTTTAATAGAACCTATGGACCTTCAAACATGCTTAAGATAGTATTAGAACACTTAGTAAACATATAACACAATGCTTAAGACCATAAACAACATTTGCTAAAATCCAATTTTTAAAATTCTAAATAGTAGCTAACAGCTTCTGTGCACCTAAAATTTAAGACTTTTTATCATGCTTAGAGGTTGAACCAAACTTTCTTGTAAACATGAAAGTTGTAGATGTACCTCTTAGGATTTCATATCAACTGCATTCACATAATTGTTTATATAGCTTTTATACAAACAAAGTGAACATTTCGAATGGTTGCAGACAGGGTCTAGAAACTCATTGTTTTCAACCCACTTAAATTCAGAATTAGATTTTGGTGTAAAATACAAAATTGTAGTAAACTAATTGGGATTTCTATTGATGTAAAGAGAGCATCAATTGGACAAACGGTTAGGTTTATATGAATTTTATGACTTACTATAATGAACCGGCCACTTTTAACAGCACCAAAGTTGAAGAAATTCCCTCAAATCATCAACCTTCCACCTATGTTCATGAATACACTTAGGGTTTAATCCATTTATCCAAGAATTGTAGAAATAACATAAATTTAACCATAAACATACCTTATTTTGAGTTTCTAATTCAATTTCTAACATCCAATCTTCAAATACATAAGGATTTGAAGAGAAATTTGAGGTTTTGAGGAGAGTTTGAGGGTGTTCTAGACAGCGGGAGGAGAAATCGAGAGAGTTAGAGAGAGAGAGAGAGAGAGAGAGATCTGATTTTTGGTTTAAAAAAATTAATAATCTCATATATATATATTTACAATATTTACCATTTAACCCTTAGGGGCGTTTGGTTCGCAGAATGGAATTGGATGGAATGGAATCTGTCAAAGGAATTTGACTTTGAATAAATTGGAATTGGAATGTTGTCAGGTTTGACCAGCTGTTTGGTTGGCAGAATATGAATAGAATCAGTTGAAAGAATTGGAATCTGTCTGTTTGGTTCACAGAATGTAGCTTTGGAATTGGAATGAAATTCCAGTAAATGACTAAAACACCCTTTTTATTAAGTTTAATTTTTTAAACTAAAATTAGTTTAATAAAATAATTATTAATTACTTCAATTTTTTAACACTTAAAATAATTTGAGCTTTTTTACAGCTAAAAACTACATAAAATAGCCAATAACTACAGAAACTGCTAAAACAACAAAAATCATATTTTTTACAGCAAAAATAGCTAAAAACTGCAGAAAAAAGCAAAAAATTACAGCAAGAGAACATCTGTTAAAGCAAGACATATTTTAGTAGTTGCAGGAGACGATGGAGAACTTAACTGCTAGGAGTGAGGAAAAACCGAACCGAAACTGAAAAAAAAACCGAGAAACCGAAAACTAAAAAACCCCCCGAAATAACGAACCGAAATCGAAAACCCGAAAATTGAAAAAAAACCTCGAAAAAACTGAACCAAACCGAAATCGAAAAACCGAAAACTGAAAAAAAAACCCCCAAAAAAGCCGAACCAAAAATCCAAGTGAATGGGTGTCGGCTTCAATTTCAAGAGATTAGGGTTTAGTTATTTTGTTAGGATGAGGGTATTTTAGGTATTAGGAATATATCAAATTCAATTCCATAGAAAACCCATGGATAAACCAAGGAATCTCAAATGCCCCTTTTTTGGAATTATTTGGAATTAAACAAATTTCAATTTTTGAAAATAGTGAACCAAACAAAGGAATTGGAATCTGATCAATGGAATCAGATTCCAATTCCACCAGATTTCATTCCATTCCGGCGAACCAAACACCCCCTTAATCTTATGCTTATTTGCAATATAATACTACCTTGACAATTTTTCTATACAATTTTAGCCCTGACCAACATTGTTTCAAACAACATTGGAACTTAAACAAAATTTATAATGATCGATTCTTGAAAACTAAGGTACGATACACTAAAGCACGCATTCATATTTGAATACAAATTGGTTTTCGGTCTCGGGCATAGATTTACCAAATACGAGATAAGATTTACCAATCATATGAACACAATATTATGTGAACAATAGTTTATGAACATCATATAAACACAATATTATGTTTTCATTTTTCTAAACATCATATGAACAATAGTTTATATGAACACATTATAATTTATGAACATCATATGAACAACAGTTAATTTGAACACAATATAGTTTATGACCATTGTATGATCAATAATTTATGAACATCATATGAACAGTAGTAAATATGAACATACTATAGTTTGTGAACATCGTGTGAATACTAGTTTATGAACATCATATGAACACAATATTATGAAGAATGATGTGGATAAAAAAAATCCAGAAAAAAGAAATTAACATATTAGTTTAGCTAGAATCATGGAACTTGATGTTTTTGTAACGGTTCATTAATGAAAATGGAATTAAGACAAAAAAGAAAATTATCAATATATCCTCAATATTAATTTCATGGTCAAAAATGATGACAATGACTTTTGATTAGTCTAAAAAATTTGTGTAGTTAATACATTTTTCGTGGTTAACAAATGATTTTAGCGCTCTCTCTCTCTCTAGGGGGTGACATTCAAGGGAGAACTGGTTAGTCTGTGATAACTGTGAGATCTAATCTCAACCATAAATCAATTGATAAATAAGGAAACTAATAATTTTGATAAGTTGATTTAAAAGTTTAATAATAGGGTATTTTATACATACTATAAATTTTATCTCTTCTCACACCTCTCACCATTATCTTCTCTCCGGGAAAATTTATTCCGACGAATCTTATTTCGGCAAACACATGTTGCACATTGTGATACTCTTCTTAAAATAACGAAAAAATACAACAAAAACACATTGTGATACAAAAATATACTATCTCATACATTGTATTGTTACACCTCGTAAAACAACAAAAATACATTGTGATACACTTCATAAAACAGCAAAATGCACCGTTTATACAAAACTACTTTGTAATACACTTATTAAAACAACAAAAACACCACTGTCATACGTGATACCAACCGTAGTACCACCATGATACCTTATGGGTACGATACTGTCAAACAAATTAGGTAACTATTGAATAAATAATTAATGGTTTGATTTTTATAAACAAAAAACAAATTGTCAAATTACCAGTTTACCCTTTATTTTATTTTAGTAAACATTAATTATCTTAAATGATTGGCTTACACTGACTCTCACGGTTATCACAAACTATATAGTTCTCATTTGACTGGGTGATATATATATATATATATATATATATATATATGTATATGTATATATACATATAGGGGGCAATTCTAGGAAGAACTGATTAGTTTGTAGAAATTGTAAGAACCAATATTAACCACAAATCAATGGTTAAATTAGGAAACCTTAACTTTGATGAAATTTTTAATGGAAGGACATTTTAGGTATTTTAAACTCTTCTCTCTCCTTCCATCGTCCATAGTCCACCACGATACAATTATGTGATACACACTGCGATACCAATTTGATACCTCAGTGTGATGTACAAATACATATGAAATATGAAAGGTATTGTGATAACCACTGTGATACCCATTCTATTACCCACTGTGATCCCAATTTTACCAATTTACCTTTTATGCTATTCTAGTAAATAACATTAATTATTCAAAATGATTGGTTCACATTAGTTTTTACAGTTTCTATAAACTAATCAGTTCTTATTTGATTAGGCCCCTATATATATACATAGGTTCATTTGAGAAGTATGAAGCACCGAATAATTTGTTCGCATGGTATGTGGAAGATAAAGGAGGTAGTTTTGTAACTTTTACAAATAGACGGTAAACGAGTTCATATATGAACTTGTGTGATTCACATATGAACTTTCCTCTCTCTCTCTCTCCCTCTCTCTCTCTCTCTCTATATATATATATATATAGGGGAGGGGAGGAGGTTTCAAATGAGAACTTTGTAAATTTAAAAGAACACAAGAACACCTTGTGGACCACATATGATATGGTCCCACACATTATAAAATCATATATGATTCAATGGTGGTCCCCATTGAATCAGATATGATTTTATAATGTGTGGGACCCACATCATATGTGGTCCACAAAGTGTTCCTTTAAATAGGGGGTGTTCTTGTATGATCCCTTGCGAGAACGTCTTATGTTTAAAGAAACAAAATAATTGTTTCTAAGCCACATATTTTGTAAAATCAGTTGATATTATATTAGATGTCATTGAAGTAATTAATTGATGCTAAAATATACTTTCCACCATGGGTAAATTCTTTTACGGGTAAAATTGGTAGGGCTCAATATTAATAATATATTATTCTTATATATTATGACTTTATAATATATTATGAATATACAAATTTTGTAAAATCAATTGATAATATATTATAATGTTATATTATAGTATAATTATACCCTATATGATTTTACATTTATCTTTGTTCAAAATTAGATATGAATTTACATTAACATTTGTATAAAACATATATGATACTGAAATCATATGTGATTTTGTTCACATAATTGACATTGCAATCATGTATGGTTATTACACGATTTGGGAAAGTAAAATTCAAAATCATTAACACTTCTCGTTTAAAAAATTTACCTCCAATTTTTAAATATATTTTTAAAAATAATAAACTTTTTCAATTTTTAAGTTTTGAAAATAATAAACTTTTCTTTAAAGATATTTCATATTTTAATTTGTAAAAATAATAAACTTTCTATTTTCTAAAATCATATATGATACCGAGTTTGGTTATATTTATCTTAATTTTATATTTGTTTGAATATATTTTATTTTATCTTGATCTTATACTTATTTAGATATATTTAATATCTTAATTGTTAAAAATTGATCAAAATTGTGTATTGTACAATATGATAGAAATCATGAATAGTAACATATATAAAGTAATATTTTGACCATAATATATACTTTTAAAGTAATTAAATTATTATTAATTAATTTTTTAATTCCTTAAAATCTATATGTGACTAGGAAATTGTTTATTTGTTTCTTTAAACCCAAAAAGTTCTCACTAGAACTTCCCTCTCTCTCTCGCCCTATATATATATATATCCCTATATATATAGGGTTTGCAACAATTGGATTGTACAAAATAGGTTCGGTTTATTGGGTTTTCAACAATTGACCGATTCAATTTGAATAATGAAAATTTAATCCGATCCAATCTAATAGCAATTGAATATCTACTTTGCTTGATCCGTAATAATCAAATCAATTGGTCTTTTTTAAGTATATAATATTTATATACGGCAATTGGAACAAACAAACTGACACACCATCCTCATCTATAGTGAGCTTTGAACCCCCAACCTTCTAGGAGACAAGAGGCTCACACTAGGCCAAAGGCCATTTGGTATCAAATCAATTGGTTCATTGTAATTGGATCGAATAGTTTTATTCACAACTTTAACTTTGAATTGGCATAATATAACTTAAGAATATAATATATTATAAGAATATAATATAGGATTAATATTTTTTAGAATATATTTATTAAAAAAATACCATTGAATATCAAACTTTAGTCAATCTGTAGTAATTGGATCAGTTGATTGACTATAAGAATCTAAAGATTTTATGCACAACTTTGAAATTGTATTTTCTAGGGGTGAATAAGGTACGGTACCTTTTTTTCCGTAATACGGTGTATCTATTAATTATAATTGGTATTCAAAAATTTATACCGTGTACGAACAAACTATAATTGATACCAACTTAATTGGTACCAACTTTTTTCAGTTGGTACATGTTGGTATGATGTTTGTACCAATATCTCAAAAGGTTAGAAAGTTTAATACAAATATGTTGTGTAAAGTTTAATACAAAACTTTAAAGTATCATAAATGTTGGAAAAAAACAGTATCGTAACAAGAAACTTAAGTAAATTGGTAATGTTAAATCGAAGTAAATTAAACTAAATCCACTTTCAAGAAATTTAACTATCATAAAACTAAACTAAATACACTTTCAAACATAAACCTAAACTAAATCTTTAATGTTAAAATGAACTAAACTAAACTAAACTACATCCATTTTCAAAAAACATAACTAATATGGTATACGATTTCCAATAGGAATGTAAGAGTGTCAGTAAAACAGTAAGAATGTAAGTGGCTCAAGTTTGAAGTCACCAAGGTGTAAGTTGTATAAAAGACTACAAGTGTAAGACTTAAAAGTTTAAAAACTAAAAATACAAACGGTTAAATATAAATAATACATTAATAATCAAATATAAATCATTTAATTGATTTCTTATATAATAAATAATTAAAAATATATATAAATACAAAAGTCGGTATGGTATGGTATTACCGTGGCATAAGATTTTCAATACCATGTACCAACCAAGTTTTGAAGTTGGTACGGTAGTACCAACCAATTGAATTGGTACCAACCAGGGGCGGACACACGCTTTATGCATGGGGGTCCTTTGACCCCTAAATCCAATGTTGACGAGGAAAAAATTATGGAGGTTGTACATGTTTTCCCTCAACTTGCTCTTCTAAAGGGACCCCAACTAAGTTAATTAAGCCCATCACAGACTCACAGTCATAGCCCTGAGCGGCTGAGCCCAACCCAATCCCAAGTCTGAGGTTTCCGTCTAACGTCTTTATTGAGTTCGAGTGTTCGATTACTGTGAAAAAAGAAAGAACGAGTACCGTGGAAAAAAGAAGAATGTTTAACGATTGAATCAATGAAATCGATTCAAGTAGGAAGCAGCTAAATCAGTGATGAGTGAACCCATCAACGACAACCATTGAAATCAATTCAAGAAGTGAAGCAGATAGCGACGAGAGTCACTGAAATCGATTTTGAATCAAGAAGTGGACTATAACTTCTAGACTTCCACTCTTCCAGCCTACTGTTGATTTTTGAATCGATTTTTGACATTGATTTTAGGTAAAACCCTAAACTTTTTAGTTTTTATTGTTGATTTTGATTTAGAATTGTTGTTACCTGTTAGTTAGCTTAGGCTGCCTGGCAATTGCTTATAGAATTGTTGTTTACTTGTTTTGATTCTATATGTTAATATGTTATTGCTGTTATGTTAGAACAGTTTTGAATTCTGAACTGCTGAACATATTGTTCATTGTTGGGAAAAAGAAAAATTCTATAAATATTTCAGAAGTGTTGTTTGATTCTATATGTTATTGATGTTTCATGTTTGATTCTATATATTAATTTAGTATAGAATTGTTGAGTTTATTTTGTTATTATTATTGTGAGACAAAATCGAAAAATTCTTTAAACGAAAAGCACCAACACCTGAATCTAGTTCGGCTCCTTCGATGCCTAGTGAAATTGATGTGAATGAACTTCCTTGGGATCCGGACGATAAGAAAAAGATTTCAGATTATCGTCCTAATCAGAGAGATGAAATAAGGAGAAAAGTATTTGATTAGAGGACCTTTCCAGCCACGTGGGCATAACTTTCCAAGAAAAATTATAGCTGGTAAGGGAAGGCATTTTTGTCCGTCCTGGTTTGATCAATACGCTAATTGGTTGGAGTATAGTGTACAAGCAGATAAAGCATTTTGCTTGTGTTGTTACTTGTTTAGAGACCATCACGAGGGAAAATATGGGAGTGATGCTTTTGTGACGGAAGGCTTTAATAATTGGAATAAAACTGAATTTGGCCCATTAGGATTTCGTTCTTGGGCTCCTTTGACCATTTTCTTCGTTTAAAATACTTTTTGTCTTTGAGCTTCAATTCCATGAATTGATTAATTAATCAAACTAATTAACGGATATACTTTTTGTTTTTGACCTTTCATTCCATTAACCGATTAATTAATCAAACTAATTAACTGATTAATTAAACCATCCACCACGTACGTTAGTTTTTAATGTGTTTGTTAAACTACCCCATAGGCAAAATACGGTACTTTCTAAGGCGTTTGCTAGACTACTACGTGGCAAGGTGGCAAACTTTTGAATTAAAAAATAAAAATTATGTTTATTGTGAGTACACTTTTTTATTATATTTAGTAATTGTTACTTTCACAACCTTTTGTTTTTGTTAATGCATGTGACAGATATTTGTACAAGAAATTGTGAGTATAAGCATCCATAACGTGGGTTTTGACATGGGCGGACCCAGAAATTTTCATTAGGGGAGCACAAAAATATAAATAATAATGACCTCGTCGAGTTTTCATTTTCTGAAACTTATCTATGATATCTTCATTATCAACCTTGTCAAAAAACGTCTTTTTTATAATCAACCTTAGGAGGTAAATATGATTGGATTCTAATTTTAACGACGTATGGTTAGGGTAAAAATAAGATTTTAGGAGGTAAATATGATATTACAATTAATTGGTTAGTGTGTTGGTGAGTTTTAGACTTTTAGAAGGCCCAATTAAAAATTAAGATTAGATGGGTCCAAAGTAAGAAGATCCAATAATAAATTAAAAAGTATTTTATGTAAAAATGCATTGGAGGGGATTGGAACCCAATACCACATCCCTATGTATAAAGAGCACTAACCAACTGATCCAAGAAACTATTTATGTATTAAATATTTCAATTAAATAATATTATTCGATAATTTATTAAATTATATTTATATCAATACATTTTTTTAAAATTGCAGGGATGCCCAGGCCACTTCTAGCTCTTAACTGGCTCCGTCCCTGGGTTTTGAGAGTTTTTTCATAAGTGAAAAACCTTATTTTAAGGTTTTTTATGTGAGGTTTTTGTTTTAGAATGTAATTGTACGATCTGCTTTTTCAAACGTTTTTTATTGAATCAATTTTAATTTGTAAAACTTTATAAGAACTTTATATTTAATCAGTTTGATTTATTAATATAGTGAATGTAAATATATTTAAATTAAATCAACAAATATGTAATGTGAAATAAAAATACATAATAAAAGTAAATATATTTTTTTTTAAATTAATAATTGTATATATTTTTATACAATTTTTACGAATTTTTTGAAACCGAATTTTTATAAGTTCAATTTTTTTAAAATTTTTATGGTAATATATGAAATTTTTTTAACTCAAATTTTATACAATTATAGGATTTTTTGAGAATAAATTTTATGTTTAATATCTATTGTATATATTTTAAATAAAAAAGTAATGTAAAATAAGTACATAATTAGAGCAATAATATTTTCGGATAAAAATAAGTATGTGTTTGTTTGTATAAATTTTAATATGTTGATTTTTATAGATAAAAATATAAATGATATAAATTTAAACAGTGAAGGGTGAAAACTTTTTTTAAAAGTTATGAAATATCTTGAGAAAATCTTTTGTCATATAGTAAATATATGTTGAGGTTTCAAATTGTTGAGTTAACGATGATATAACATAAAAAACCTGTAAAAAACCTGAGGCCTTTGGTAATTTCTAATATCACATCATATATTTTAATATCTTATCAAGTATGTTCGTTAAAAAATTATGAATAATTTACTGAATAAAACTTTGATTTTAAAAAATAAAAATGGTTTGGTCATTAATTAATATTTATTTCTTAAATTATTATTTTAATATTAGTATTTTAACAAGTATTTAAAATACAAAAAGTAATTAATAATACATCACAAATAGAATATATTACATAATTAAAATACAAAGTCAATCTATACTGTATTTATTTTTACTATAACCATTTCTCAAAGTGTTCTTCTTGAATACAAAAATCATTTTTAAAATCACATATAAATACGTATTTTAATAGGCCATTGAGTTATCATTGGCAAAGATTCGTTGAGGAGAAAAATGACAATTAATGTAACAACTTTTATGTTGTATTTTTCTTTAATAATGCTTTAACATAAAATACACGTTGTGATTACTTTAAGTTTTCTGTTTTATGAATAAATTAAATATATACAAATACAATAAAATTGTACAAAACATTAAATATATAATACTTTAAATATTTTTTAGTGTGTAATATAAACATTTGATTATTATTATATATAATCAAAAACATTATACAAATTAAAACAAAGTGATTAATTATTTTTTACTTTAATAAGTTTTTATGTTTATTATTAAGTTTTTTTTTGGTATTATATTACAGTTATAATTTTTGTTCGTATTTTTATTGGTATCTGATTAAATAATTTAACAGAATGTAATTAATGGGGGCTGATATTTGCACCCCCTCCCTCTATGTAATCATTACCTTTGACCTAGATTTTTTAAATTAACTATACACCAACTTTACATAGTAATCATTTGTTTTATTAAGTAATTATTAGTTTTATTTTTTAATTTTAACATTAAGGGCAAATTGCATCAAAAGGTAACATACTTTGTTTGAATTCCTATTTTGGATAACGTACTTTTAAAACCTTCATTTAGGTACTTGAGACAGAAAGTTTTACACGTTTAAGTACCTGAGTAATTCATTTAACCATTTACCGGTTAACCATGCTGACATAGCAAGTGACACGACATACAACTAGACATTTATTTGCTGACGTGGCTAGTGAGGTGGATTTTATTATATTCAACAATTATATGTATTTTCTTTTTTAATTAATATATATTATTTTAGTATCTATTATCTTATAATATATATATATATATAATTATAATACATAGTACGTCAACTAGATGAAAACGACAACTCCGACGCTCTTCTCCGGACAATATCTCCGACGTTCGTCTCCGGTCAACATCTTCGACGTTCGTCTCCGACCATCATCTCCGGCGGGGTATGGCTGTGGTTTCTATGGTTCTCTATGCAAGCTTTCAATACATCTCCCTCTCATAGAAGGGAAGAAAATTAGTTAGGTCAGAACTGTGAGCAATCCAGATATCATAGAGTCTATGAATGATTAATAGTTCATGGTGGGTTAGTTTTGATTATTTGGTTGTGAATGGTGAGTTGCAGTAGAAATTGGTGTTATTGGGAAGGAAGGCGGCGGCCGGAAGGGACGCATGGGAATTAGGGTTTTCAAGCTTTCTTTTTATTATATTAGTTTTAATTGAAAAAAAAAATATTTTAAAACTTTTTTATATAAAAATAATCCATCTCATTTGCCACATCAGCAAATAAATGTCTAGTTGTATATCGTGTCACTTGCCATGTCAGCATGGTTAACCAGTAAATGGTTAAATGAATTACTCGGGTACTTAAATATGTGAAACTTTCTGTCTCAGGTACCTAAATGAAGGTTTTGAAAGTATGTTACCCAAAATAGGAATTCAAACAAAGTATTTACCTTTTGATGCAATTTGCCCTAACATTAATATAGAAATAACCAACTTAATTAAAAAAATAATAAATATTTATATCTAAGGGAAAATTATATCAAAATGGAATCAACTTTCATCTTATTCCTATTTTAGAGAACCAACTTTTAAAATCGTTATTTTGGGATATAAACTAAATTTTATGTTTATTTAAAGGTCTGGTTTACTGGTTAACCAAGTAACAAGTTACCTTAGATGATCTGGAAAGATAAAAATAAATAATAAAAGCTTACATAACTATTTAAAAAGTCACGTCATTAGATAAAAATTACATGTCATGATAATTTAAAGAAAAAGAAAAACAATAAATTTGAAAGAAACCCTACTTTTTTATCCCTCCTCATCGCCTCCAACAGCAACATTTTTATCAGCAACCCATCATCACCATTCTCTAGCATCACCTTGTAAGCCACCTTCGTCGGCCTCCACCGTCGTCGTCGCCGTCGTCCTCCACCGTCGTCTCCTACGCCGTCGTCCTTCTCCACCATCACCACCTATGCCGTCGTCGTCTTCTACCATCGTTTCTCCGTCGGCGTTGTCCTCCATAGTTTAAAGATCATCTTATTCCAGATCTGTTACTTTAAAGATCTCTCGATGTAGTTTTGCTCCAGAGATCTCCCTACAACACATCACCACCGTCGATTCGTCATCCTCCCCATATACTACAGTTATCATCGACACCTGGGTCAAAGAAGTCATCACAGATCTAGTGTTCGATTTCTTATTTGAATCCCCTTTTTCTGCGGATTGGGTTGTAAATATATAGATTTCCTGAATTAGGAATGCGTTTTACAAATCCTTGTTTATCTTATACTTTGTACAAACTTCGAATTCTAATCTGTATCTATTTCGTTTATATTTGATTTTGTTGGTAAATTAGGTTGTTTTTATGTATAACTGATGATTTTGATTTGTGTTTTTGTATCCCTGATAATAACGTTATAAAATTTTTATTAGTTTTTTGTTATTATTGAGATGGAAAGATGAATTTGAGTTGTTGATATTGAAGAAGATTGAAATGGAAAGATGAGTGAGATTGTTAATACTGGGAAAGGGATTATCATAATTTAAAAATTTTATTCTATATAATGATATCAAATTTTAGTAGTGAAATGAAAGAAAAAAATGGTCAATTTTTATTATGGATGCCATGTCATTATATTACATTATAATTATTTAAATTTTAAATATGACATGGCATATAGTTGTCATTGACATAAGTGATGTCATCGTCAACAAGTTAATAGGTAAACCAGACCCTTAAATAAACATAAAGTTTAGCTTAGACCCCAAAATAACGATTTTAAAAGTTGGTTCCCTAAAATATGAATAAGATGAAAGTTGGTTTCATTTTGATGCAATTTTTTCTTTATTTAACAATAATTATAATAGTTAATAATTTAACTAAATAATTGATATTTTAAATATACATATTTTGTTTCTAGTATAATTTCGGAATTAAAAAAATTTATTAAAATAATTTAATTGAAAAAATAAACAAATAATTTAATTGAAAAAAATCAACAAATAAACTAAACATAGGGGCTGATATTTGTGTGAGAAAATCAACAGACAAACCATATTAAAGCTATATATGTTAGGTTACCTATATATAACTAGCTATATTATGGTATTTAATGTATAGATAAAAGTGATAATTCTTTTATTTCAACTCATATTATAAAAGTAAATATTAATTTTTTTAAATATTAAAAATTACTTTTTTACTTTTCCTAATACGATTTTAGTAGATGTATAATTAAGAAGACAATTTTTTTTATTGAAACTCATAATGCATAAAAATCAAAAGTATTTTTATTTTTCAAAATTTTCAAATTGTTTTTTAATTTTGATGGATGAATCATCTTCTATTTCTTGACGTGTCAACATTTGTCGAGTTTAGTATTTTATTTTTGTAATCTTAAAATTATATTAAAAAGGAAAATATGTATATATAAAATATCAAGCAACATAAAATAATAATTATTTAATTGAATTGTTAATATTATGATTATTGTTAAAATAAAAACATTTATTATTTTTGTATCCAATTGGTTATCTTTATATAGTAATGCTGAAACAAAAAACAAATAATTATTTAAATAAAACAAAGAGTGAATTGTGGATTTGGTCCCTATGGTTTGATAAATTTTTGGGTTATGGTCACTATACTATGTTTATAGTGGATATGGTTCTTGTGGTATTCAATTTACTTTGGTCATGGTCCCTCTAAATAACGACTTACTAACTCTGTTAAATGACGGGGTCATTTTTTGGCATATACTTATTCTTTTGTCTTTTTCATATAAATATAAAAATAATATTTTATACACACATATATATATATATAATATCAAAATAAATAAATTATGATACTGTTGTAGATATTCTTTATTTAATTAGAAAAACATAACTATATTAAATAAAATAAATTATATTGTTTTAAAAATTAGCTATATTAAATTGGATTTAATTATATTAATTTGTTTAAATAATTAATTATATAAATAGGTTTTGGTGCAATTAATATTTAAATTAAACAAATCAAATCATAAAATCATATTCTATTTTAAAAAACTTATGTTAAACACGATTCAATTTTTTTTTTATCATTGCAATAAACAAGTTTATTATCGATATTTTAACACCAAAAATTATTTAAAACCACTAAAATACAAACTCCAATTTTATCATACTAAAATAAGGTTTTTAATTTTCATGTAATTTTTTATTCAAAGATTCAACGTCAACTATTTAAATTTTCACCAATGAAAAATTTATTTTTACTTTCATGTTTCTAACTTAAAATTAAACAAATTCGTACATAAATTCAACAAGTTTTCATACCGAAATAAACAAAAATATTAAAATGATAAAATTATATTGTATTTAATATAATAACGATATCAAAATAAACACGATATCACATTCATTCTATATATAATGATATAAAAATAACTAAAATAAGATATTGTTTTATCATTTAATTTGTTTAAATTAAAAAATTGAATTCGATATAATTTTATCATTTTAATGTTTTTGTTTATTTCGGTATGAAAACTTGTTGAATTTTTGTAGAAATTTGTTGAATTTTAAGTTAGAAAGATGAAAGTAAATATAAATTTTTCATTGGTGAAAATTTAAATAGTTGACGTTGAATTTTTCCATGAAAACCAAAACCTTATTTTAGTATGATAAAATTGGAGTTTATATTTTTAGTGGTTTTAAATAATTTTTGATGTTAAAATATCGATAATAAACTTGTTTATTGCAATGATAAAAAATAACAATAAAATTAATTCGTGTTTAACATAATTTTTTTAATTTAAATAAATCAATCATAAAATCATATATTATTTATTCTTTCTAAATAAAATAAAATATTTTTTTTATGATTTGATTTGTTTAATTTTAAATATTAATTCCATCAAAATCTATTTATATAATTAATTCTTTAAATAAATTAATATAATTAAATCCAATTTAATATAGTTAATTTTTAAAATAATATAATGTAATCTATTTAATATAGTTAAGTTTTTTTAATTAAACAAATCATATCTACAATACTATCATAATTTATTTATTTTAATATTATATATATATATATATATTGTTTTTATATTTATATAAAAAAGACAAAAGAATAAGTAGATGACAAAAGTGACCCTTTCATTAAACAACATGCATGCATGCAATGACAAAATCACAAGACTTATGGTTAAACCTGCAAAAGGCCAATTCAATGTTGTCAACAAAAAAATGTTCGACAGAGATGGAGTTCACATGCTTTGTCAATAAGCTTCTGGGCAACAAATGAAATGAAACCCATCGTTTTTTTCAAACGGTGGCATCATTTAACTAGAAAAAATAAATACAGGGAAAAAGTTTCAAACGGTGGCACCATTTAACTATAAGAAACAAATATATAGTTCTTTTTTCATACAGTGACACAATTTAACTAAGAAAATGACACTATAGAGTTTGAACTTGGGTTTGAGGTCGAATTAATTAAAGCCTTGCAAACCAATTCTACGTATCAAAGAAACCTTGTTCTCATTGTAGTTTTGGAATACATATGGTAGCACACAACAAATTAATAAGGTTGCACCTTTGATAAACCTAATTTTTTTACCCTTCACTACAACAAAATCAGATTTATAGGACGTCACCTATAAAGAAACTGCTAGGAGTAAGCAATCACATAGTATAAATCGTATATAAAATTAGAAAGAAAGGAGTAGAAATACAGA
The DNA here is from genome assembly GCA_036898165.1 of Silybum marianum. NCBI lineage: Eukaryota > Viridiplantae > Streptophyta > Magnoliopsida > Asterales > Asteraceae > Silybum > Silybum marianum. The sequence continues at coordinate 14,904,061 of CM072537.1, read as the reverse complement.
AATCTTATATATATAATCCATATAATTTACATATCAAACAACAACAATCCAAAATTAAATCGTAACCCTTACTTGATAAGTAGATTCTTGTTGATTTGAGAAATCGATTGAGGCCTGCACGTAAGCAGTGTCCTGTTATACCCAAAATTTACACCGTTATCGTTAAGAATTCCACCGTTATCATCGTTAAAAGAGTATTATAATACAATTAACGGAGCAATGACTGAATAAACCTAACGTCGTTAGTGAAACGACCGTTAGAGGCGTTATGTATACATTCATGTTTACTTCGGTTACAGGTCAAAGGTTTTTATGAAGTCATTAAAACGACATGGAAGACCAGCCGTTAAGCCACGACTGTTACGACTGTTAACTCGTATATCAAAAATGGACGTCCAAGTTCAAGTATAAAAGCATGGTTAAACAAGCAGGATAGTACGACTGATTCACGGCATAAAGAATTCCAAGTGTTCGCAAAGGCTTACGACAAACAACATTGTCACCCACGATAACTGAGATACGATTCACGACGCAAGTCCAAGACTCACAATCGACTATTCATACACTTTCTTTGTAACTTTATTTAATTGTTCTAAAGGTCGACGTCCCTGTTTGACGTCCTTAGTGCACCGACGATCCCCTTTACGATCGTCCGCGGTTTTTTCCTTTCGAGGAGGGTTTTTCCGCGTCAACAATTCTTTGTGTTCTTCACTTTCTCCTTGTTAGTTTTTCGAAGTGATTTTCCTCTCTTTAGTTGATAAATGTCCAAATCATCCGGCTACCGTTAAGTCATTTTTTGGAATTAACAGTTTGGCGCCATCCGTGGGACCCAATTAGAGAAAAAATTTCTTCGAAAAACCCTTTTTTGTTACTAACCTGTTTGAACTCTTTGTAAGCACAGGATGGTAAGAATAGAAGATGCTCAAGGCGGAAATGTGCCTAACGAACTAGAAGTCATGCGCCAACGAATAAATTTCTTGGAAGAACAAAACCGTAAAGCAAACCAAGAAATCCAAGCCTTGAGAAATGCAAATGGCGGTTCGTCGTCGACATCGTTATTTGGGACCAGATCTCAAACTCCTTTGCCGCCACCTCCGCCACGAAGTAGTACACTCGCATCATTTCCAGTTGTACCACCATCTCCTCAATCTGCTCCGCTAACATATACACCGATCTCTCAAGTAACTTCACAAGCATCTGCGTCTATACCAATTCCTCCGTTTCTTTCACATTTATATGCGACCACATCGACCCCTCAAACTACACCACAAACGCTCGCATCGACACCAAACCTTTTTGTTACAGAGCAAGCATATATGCCTCAGCCACCCGATAATTTTTTCTTGGGACAAACATACGTATCCACTCCTGTCCCAACCACCGCAATATACACATACATCAATAACCCGCGTACGACTACTAATGGTGAAAGTCATGATTCCACTTATTGGAGCATACTGTTTGCGACAAACCACACATCGATTCCCATCACAAATATGAATAATCTGGTCAATACTTACGAAACCCCTTGCGACGACTCTGTCGCCAGAAAATTTAAACAACTCGAAGAACAAAACAAAAGAATGTTGTCGATACTTGCAAAACTTCCTGGAGCAGCAGTACCAGTCGATGTAGAACCTCCGACGGGTTTTCAAGCCTCAACATTCGTAGATTCCATTGCCTTGATAGATGTGCCTAAAAAATACAACATCCCTACATTCACAGTTTCACACCAAAATATTCAGGCATCACAGACCCTAATGAGCTCGTCGCACAATACAAGCAACTTATGTGGACATCATTAATACCCCATAACTTCCAAGAAGTATGTATGTGCAATAGCTTTGGGGCGTCACTCACAGGAGCCACACTGCAATGGTTAATTAATCTCAAACCCAAATCGATACGATCATTCGCCGATCTTGTCAATCAGTTTTTCCAACAGTTCTATTATGTAATTCAGAAGGAAGGCGAATCCGTCAGGAATTACTTCAACAGGTTCAACATGGAAATGATCGGACTCCGCAATTGTGACACCAGGACAGCGATCGAAGCTTACAAGCCAGGACTGAATAATGGCTCAGGACTATATCTAGATCTCACCAAATACCCAGCCGATACATTCGAGGACGTGAGAGCTAGGACCCTCGCTCACATGAGAGTCGAAGACGATGCTGCATTCCGACAAAGAACCTCGGCTGACAAAAAGATTCTCGGAGTCAAGAAGCTAGACTTCAAGAATTCTAAAGTCGTTAAGGTAGAACATAAATTCACCACATATCCAAAAATATCTACGTATAGTTTTGTAGGTACCTCCAAGGAATTGGTAGAAACACTAAAAAAAATTCAAACTACAATCCGATGGCTCAAGAAAAGTGATCGACCAAACGACCAGAAGGATATGTCGAAATGGTGTGACTTTCATAGAAATCATGGACATGACACAGATAACTGTTAAGCTCTTAAAAAAGAAGTTGCCTGGCTCTCACAAAAAGGATATCTAAATGATCTGCTCTCGACGCAGACCACAGGTAAGATCCCTAGACCCACATCTCTTGAACATACTAAGGTTGTAAACTGTGTGATAGGAGGCTCTGACGTCTGCGGATTAATATATTCCGCCGTAAAAAGGCACGCGGGGCAAAAGTTCGATGAATCCAGCATTTCTATCGATTACCAGAAAGAAGACGACAGGAAACTTGATTCCATGACGATAACGTTTGATGACGAGGACCTTGGCGACACTAAACGACGACATCATGATGGTCTCGTCATCCAACTCCCCATTGGTAACTGTCTGACCAAAAGAATCCTAATCGACGGAGACAGCTCAGCCGATATTATCTTTCTTAACACTCTCAAAGCCATGGGAATAAGAGAGAAAGAGATCGTACGACGATCAACGGTTCTAGTCGGTTTTAACGGCGACGCATCCACGACAGTAGGGGAGACCACACTCCCAATCTTCGCAAAAGGAATTAATAAATCGACCCGTTTTAATGTGGTCGAATGCTCATCAGCTTACAACGTTATCCTGGGAAGACCTCGGATACACGACATGAAGGCAGTTCCCTCGACGTTTCATCAAACATTGAAATTTCCCACCCCATAGGGAATTCAAGAAATAAGAAGTGAACGAAAGGACGCAAGAGAATGCTACAAAGTCGCGATGAAGCCCCGAAAGCAAAGCATCTAGCAATTACAGAGCCAGGCAGACGTTAAGTCCCTTGACGACTATGGGCTTCAAGAAATCGCCTTGGACCTTGCCAGACCAAAGCTATAGTATTTCTGGGGTCTTTATTGGACGAAGGAATAAAAAGCGACCTCGTAAAATTCTTAAGGGACCACTCCGACTGTTTCGCTTGGACGCACGAAGATATGGTCGGCATAGACCCGAGTGTCATATCGCACAAGTTGGACGTAGACGCAAGCTGTCCCCCGATCAAACAAAAACGAAGAAAGGTTGCCCCTGAAAGGAATAAAATCATCAATGAAGAGGTCGATAATCTGTTGAAGTCTAGAAAAATTCGAGAAGTTAAGTATCCAGAATGGTTGGCCAACGTTGTCGTGGTCAAAAAGAAGAACGGGAAATGGCGAGTCTGTATCGACTTTACAGATTTAAATAAAGTGTGTCCTAAAGATCCTTTTCCTCTTCCCTGTATCGACACGATGGTTGACGCCACAGCTGGACATGAACTTCTAACGTTCATGGACGCATATTCCGGATACAACCAGATACTTATGCATCTCGATGACCAAGAGAAGACAACTTTCATGACAGACAAGGGCATCTACTGCTATAAAGTAATGCCATTTGGCCTAAAAAACGCAGGATCGACGTATCAGCGACTCGTAAATCTAATGTTCAAAGACTTTCTTGGAAAAACGATGGAAGTTTATATTGACGATATGCTCGTAAAGTCGAAGCATGCGACAGATCATATCGGACATCTTGAAGAATCTTTTGAAGTCCTGAGGAAGTACGACATGAAGTTAAACCCGACAAAATGTTCTTTCGGAGTACGTGCCAGAAGATTCCTAGGGCATATGGTCACACGACAAGGTATTGATGCAAGCCCCGATCAGATCAAGGCTATCCTAGACCTGCGGTCGCCAAGAAATTTGAAAGAAGTGCAATGTTTAACTGGACGGGTCGCAGCTTTAAATCGTTTTATTTCAAAATCTTCGGACAAATGCCATTTGTTTTATAATGTTCTAAGAACGAACAGAGGCTTCGACTGGACTGATAGTCACGTACGGACATTGGGAGAACTTAAAGAATACATGATGTCCCCACCCTTGTTATCAAAGCCAGAAGATCATGAAACCTTGTACCTATACTTATCGCTAAGTAAAACTTCCGTAAGTTCGGTACTTGTTCGAGAAGACGAGAATCAGCAGAAGCCGATTTATTATGTAAGCAAATCTCTCGTCGACGCTGAAACACGATATTCGTTGATGGAAAAACTACTCTTATCATTAGTAACTTCTGCAAAAAATTTACGACACTACTTCGAGTCTCATCCAGTCAACGTTGTCACCAATTATCCACTCAAGTCTGTTTTGAGAAAACCAGAATTGACGGGCAGACTCGCGAAATGGAGCATATACCTAAGCGGTTACGACATTTCATTTGTTCCGCAGTCAGCGATAAAGTCGCAAGCCATTGCCGATTTTATCGCAGACTTTACGCCCGACCTGGAACAGGAAGCCATTACAGAGATTTCATCTATGGTGAATTTTAACGACAACCAGTGGACTCTTTACGTTGACGGATCTTCCAATATACGAGGAACCGGCCTGGGTCTCGTCTTAAAATCACCACAGGGGGCACAATGGTATACTCGATATCCTGCGACTTCAAAGCAACGAACAACGAGGCAGAATACGAAGCATTAATCGCCGGACTAGGAATGGCCACGATGTGGGAGCAGAACATCTCTCGATCAAGAGCGATTCACTGCTGATCGTCAATCAGCTGAATGGAGAATTCGCGACCAAAGACACTCGAATGATGAAATATTTTGAAGTCGCAAAAGAAAAAATGAAAAACTTTGAATCTTGTACATACAACAAGTACCAAGAGATCAAAATATGCAAGCAGACGCGCTAGCTAATTTAGGGTCCGCCCTCAGCAAATCCAAGTTTGACAATATACCAATAATTCATCTAGAGTTACCGTCAATCGAAAAGAACGACGCCATGGTCATAACTAGCGACGACGAAGAAGAATGGTTTAAAGAAATCAAAGAATATCTAAAAAATGATCAACTGCCAGAAGATAAATTAAAAGCCAGGAAAATACGGTTTAAATCCTCCAAATATGTTATAATGAACGATCGTCTTTACAGAAGGTCTTCTACCGGACTAAACCTACGATGTGTGGGTAAAAATCAAATGACTGAAATCCTTAGTGAAATGCACGAGGGTGAGTGCGGAAATCACTCTGGAGGACGAAGCCTTGCGAATCGAGTCTCACGACAAGGGTACTCCTGGCCGACATTACGACAAGATGCATCAAGATACGTTCAGAGTTGTGATTCATGCCAAAGGCACGCAGGGACGACGCATAAGCCTTCAGAAAATTTACACTCGACATTAACTCCGTGGCCGTTCATGCGCTGGGAATGGACATAGTTGGAATACTACCTCCGGCCCCAGACAAAAAGTATACTTCTTAGTACTTACAGATTATTTCTCCAAATGGATCGAGGCCGCAGCCTTCTCCCAGATAAGAGACAAGGAAGTAATCGCCTTTATCCAAACGAATATAATCTGTAGATTCGGAATTCCTTCAGAAATAGTATGCGATAACGGATCACGGTTCATTAGTGAAAGAACTAGAAAGTCCTGTGAAGAACGACACATAAAACTCATAACCTCGACGCCCAAGTATCCACAGTCTAATGGGTTGGCTGAATCAAGCAACATAACCATTATCAATAGCATCAAATGTCGCCTCAGCTCGGCAAAAGGAAAATGGGTGGAACAACTCCCAACCGTCTTATGGGCAAATCGAACAACACCCAAAACCGCTACAGGACAAACTCCTTTTTCTTTGGTTTATGGGTGCGAAGCAGTACTCCCAATTGAAGTCAGATTACCTGTTGCACGACATACAATAGTCGAAAAAAACCTGATCGATCTAAGTTATGATATGGATAGTCTGGAAGAATTAAGAGAAGTCGCACTCATCCGAATGGCATCTCAACAACAGACCGTCGCCCGACATTTCAATAAAAACGTGAGAGGCAAAGCTTTCCAAGAGGGAGACTATGTCTTGCGACGAGTCTTTCAAAATACCCAAGAGCTCAATGCAGGAAAGCTATCGATTAAATGGGAAGGACCCTACAGAATCACCCAGGTCATATGAAAAGGGGCTTATCGTCCGCAAGGCATGGATGGTCAAGACATCCCACGAAGCTGGAACGTTATACATCTCAAAAAGTATTTCTTTTAAATTTCGCAAGTCTTTTTCACACGATATATTTATTTTTATTATTTCATAACGATTACTAACTTAAGCATCGAAGGGTCGTTGGTCAAACCAACGACCACCCCTAACGTTTTCTTTTAAAGCGCAGGTACGCCAGAAGTCCCAAGAATGTACGCAATAGAAACAAAGAAAATAATAAAAAGACAAAGTGATATATAAACTAAGATTGTCTTACAAAAAATGGCCCGACCTAAAGTGTCGTCCATAAAAAAAGTACAAAGGAAAAAGAAAGGTAGGTCGCTGGAGGACCGGGCTTTGCCAGTTGACCATTTAGGTCGTCGATCTTTGCCTGAGCCTCACTTAGTTGGGACTTGAGGTCATTGACTTCAATCCCCTTCCCAGTAAGGGCGGCCTCTAACTCAAAGACCTGATCTTTTTCATGGCGTCCTCCAGGCGCTGTCGAAGGTCAGAATTAGCGTCCCGCTCTTGATTAAGGTCCTCTCTGACATCCTTGAAGCAATAAAGAGCCTCTCGGCATCATTCGACGCTCCTTCTCTGGCCGCTAGTAGAGCCTTCTCCCGATCATGGACTCTCTCCTCTAGAACGGAAGCTATCGCCACGACTTGGCCTAAAGACGCCTGAAGGGCCTGAAAAAGACATCGACTGGACACGTCAGAAACGCACGATACGCACGATACAAAGCGTCTGGTTGTACACAATACACAAAAATTACCTGAAAGGAGAGGGGATCGATATCATCACCAAAATTGGATGGACTCCCTTCCCAAGGTACCTTCCCTTTATCCTTGGCTGGATTGGAAGAACCTGCTACGAACGATGATCTTGCAACCATCGACGTATTCGCCCTCTTGGAACTAGAAGTTCCGGAGGACAGTTCATTCAGGATAGGCCCCGAAGCGCCTCGAAGGCCTAAATCCCTACGGGCAGTCAAAATCCTCCGACCATAGGGAAAATCCCCTGAAGGACCTAAAAACGAAAAAGTCAAAAGATAAGAATCGAACAAACCAAATGAAATTAAGAGGAAAATAAGATATATACCTGTTTCTTCTCCTGTTCGATCCAAGATCGGGAAGGATGACTTGATGAAGATAACACCCTTATCCTCCTCGTCCACGGCCACCACACCCTCATTCTCCGCATCCACAGGAGCTTCACTCTCTCCTGTGGGGTCATAAACTCGAAACCCCCGATTGGGGATTTACCGGAAAAGCGCTAGCTTAGCCGGAGAATCCTCTAGTGGCTCGAGTTCACACGACACCTCTGAAAATAAGACGCATAAAAGGATTAAAATAAAATCATAATTGACAGAAGAGAGGGAAGATTCTTACCTTGTGTGGGCCAACCATAGACAATCCAGTCCGTGGCTGGAGAAATGGAGGTCAAGCTACAGAAGACAAAGCGCTTCCGCCAGCCACGATAGTTCACCGCCATACCAGGGACCAAAGCTTGATCCCTACAGCCCTTAGTGCAAGGACTGAAACGGTGGTCGGAGTCGGCTTTGACCTGGTAGGCCAAGAGTAATTCAAAGACGGAGAAACGTGAAACCCAGTCACCTGTTAATCGTTCAATGGCCAGAACGATTCTCCAAAATTGGGGCATCATTTGCCCCGGAGAAATCCTGAATGGACCCAAGAAGTCTCTCACTAAAGCAGAGAACTGCCACGTGAGTCCAATTTTGAATGGATATTCGTAAAGGACAAAACGATCAGTCGGACAATCCTCCGCCTTACAATCGCCTGGACTCTCCAAAAGGATATAATCGGGAATCCAGGCAAGATCCTTGAAGGCCTGAAGATCGTCCGGAGAAGAGACGAAACTAAGGAAGTTTGACATTTTCGACAGAAGAAGATATTACACTTTGGAATAAAAAGTTGCAGGTTCTTAAAGATGAAGAAAGCTTAAAATCGGAAAGGAAATCGTTTCCATTTATATCAGCTATAAAGGACGATTCGTCCGCCCCTAAGTCGACAGCTGTTGAGCCAAGGTTTATCATGCAACCAAGGGATCTTCGACACTCGTCCCACGCCTATGTCATCTGCATATCACGCGGATGACATTATCCGGATCCTTATCCCTTAATTAAAACTAGTTGCGATTCCTAACTAAATCAGTTAATACGTTTAGTTGATACGGTTACTGAAGAATCAATCGTGTGAAAAAATTAAATTCTTGAAAAATCTTCCGCCAGAAAACTTTTTCAAAAATTTAGGGGCAAACTGTTATACCCAAAATTTACATCGTTAACTCCGTTAACATCGTTAAGAATTCCACCGTCATCGTTAAAAGAGTATCACAACACAATTAACGGAGCAATGACTGAATAAACCTAACGTCGTTAGTGAAACGACCGTTAGAGGCATTATGTATACATTCATGTTTACTTCGGTTACAGGTCAAAGGTTTTTATGAAGTCATTAAAACGACATTGAAGACCAGCCGTTAAGCCACGACTGTTACAACCGTTAACTCGTATTCAAAGATGGACGTCCAAGTTCAAGTATAAAAGCATGGTTAAACAAGCAGGATAGTACGACTGATTCACGGCATAAAGAATTCCAAGTGTTCACAGAGGCTTACGACAAACAACATTGTCACCCACGATAACTGAGATACGAGTCACAACGCAAGTACAAGACTCACAACCCGACTATTCATACACCTTCTTTGTAACTTTATTTAATTGTTCTAAAGGCCAGCGTCCCTGTTTGACGTCCTTAGTGGACCGATGATCCCCTTTACGGTCGTCCGCGGTTTTTTTCATTCGAGGAGGGTTTTTCCGCGTCAACAATTCTTTGTGTTCTTTACTTTCTCCATGTTAGTTTTTTGAAGTGATTTTCCTTTCTTTAGTTGATAAAGGTCCGAATCATCCGGCTAGCGTTAAGTCATTTTTTGGCATTAACATGTCCTAAGACAGAAATTGCTACGGTATCGGTCTGTTTTGAGGATACAACAATCATATTCAAGTAGCCTTGAATCTAGCGAATCAAACTCCTGTTGGTGATGAATTTTGATGGAGAGGATATAGAGAATATAAGAATATGTTTTCTGTGAGGCCCTATCTTTGACATTTAATATGTATATTTATGTCAAGAGGAGGCCTAAGGAACAACCACACACCAAGTCAATGTCTTAAATGATTCATTTAAGACTCCATTGTTGGTGTTTATTAAGTGGATTAATTTTCCTCTTGGCTCCTATGCGGAACACTATTCTCTATTCTTAACTAAGGTCCAACACAAACATCCAAAGAGACTACTCTATATGACATAAATTATAGTTACAAAATATAAAGCGTCCTATCTAAAGTCGTTATAATAAGTTTATAAGACGTTTTAAAAGTTATAATAATTAAATTTATTATGACACTTTTATAAAGAAAATGTCATATTAGTTATTTTATATGACACTATTTGAAAAAGGTGTCCTATAAAAAGATGGGTTTATATGAAAATTTCTCAAAAGTGTCATATAAAATAGTTATTACGATGTTTTTTTATTAAAAGTATCCTAAGAAATTTGTTACGACCCCCGAAAGTGTCTTATAAACTTATTACAACGTCTTTAAATAAAATACTGTATTTTTTAGTCTTGTAATTTGTGTCTTATAAAGTAATATATTAAAGTGTTTATAAATTCAATTTTATTGTAATGTTTTAATAAGAGAATAATACAATAACACGTGCCAATGTCACACGCATGGGCGGAACACCATGGTGGTATATGAGGGCCATAGTCTCCCCCTTTTTTTGGCTCAAATACCATTTATTACAATTGAAAATCACATGTCAAGCATAGCTTGGTTGGTTAACATCTCCGGCCCCTGTCCTCTAGGTAATGGGATCGAATCCCATAATGCCCACATTTTCGTTGACTTTTTCCTCCCATTACTATGTATTAAATTTAATTTTTTCCTTCCATTTATTATGTATTAAATTTAAACTTTTCCATTTCCATTAATTTTTTCCTTCCATTTACTATGTATTAAATTTAAACTTTTCCATTTACTATATGTATTAAATTTAAAATTTTCCATTAATTTTTATTTCCATTTACTATATATTAAATTTAAAAAATATTAAAAAAATAATGTTTAAGTTAGTGTATAAGGTTAATTGCTAATCTAAATCTATACTATATTATAAAACATTTGGCAAAAAACTTTTAAAAACAACTTTTTAAGCTTTAGTTACTGTTATTTAATGTTAATTACTTAATTTTCAATATTACAAATAATTTGTGCGTAAATACAACCTATTAAAGTTTCATATCTAAATTCGTGTAACTAACTACAGATAAATATGATCAACTACAAGATAAACATCTAATTTTAACAATAAAAAATCTAAAATATGATTAAGATAATCATTGATTTTTAACAAATAAAATAATTATATTATCTATACTATATTATAAAGCATTTGGCCAAAAACTCTTAAAAACAACTTTTTAAGGTGTAGTTACCACTATTTAATGCTAATTACTTAATTTTCAAGATTACAAGTAAATTGTGGTAGGTACAACCTATTAAAGCTTTATCTCTAAATTCGTGTAAATAACTACAGATAACTATGATCAATTACAGGATAAACATCTAATTTAAATATAAAAAATCTAAAATATGATTAAGATAATCATTGACTTCTAACAAATAAAATAATTATATTATTATACCAAAAATAAAATATTTGATTATTAGACCTAAATTAAATTATGATAAAAAATTGAATTAAAGAAATTAAATAAAAAAAAGAGAACTTTTAATTGAAATACTAAAATCTTTTTCTCAAAACCACATAAAACCATTAGAACATCGATGAAAACAAAAATTAAAATGAAACTTAAAATCGAGATATATATCGTTGCATTGCGCGAGTACCCTTCTAGTTAATCTAAAAAAAGATTGATGTTTAAGTTAGTATACATTGCTAATCTAAAAATTCTTTTTATTAGTTTATAAAAATCTAAAAACATAGTAATAAATTTATCACTATATAAAATTGATTTAGGATCTCATCAATTTCTAAGGATCTTAATAGACTATTTAGAATCTCATCAATTTCTAAGGATCTTAATACACTATTTTATACGACCAAAAAATAAAACCTCCTATTTAAAGATGTAAATAAATTTATAGACCACTCAAAAGTATTATATGAACTTATCTTTTTATATGACATTTTTTAATCTTATAAAATTGCTAAATCCACATTTTTTATATGACATTTTTTATTTAAAATGTCCTAAAAAATTTGTTAAGATGCACAAAATCATCTTATAAACTTATTATAACGTCTTTAAATATAATGCTTTTGTTTTTTGGTCCTATACGTACATTAAATCTTATAAAGTGGTCTTAACAGTTTAAGGTTGTATGTTTTAGTCTATATTAACCAATATTTTTTCTAAAATTTAATAATAGATCATAGCAAAAAAAAAAGTTGCATGCGCATCATTTGATCTTGAATTTTTTTAATATTATATTTCGGCCCCCTAGACTTCAACTGTCGTGTTCCGTCCCTGGTCACCGGTGTAGGTCTATCCATGCACACTGCGTGGTATGATTTACATGAAAGAAACAAAATGCGATAAAATTGGGAGGGTGTTTCTGGACGACTGAAATTGTCAGTGTTGGAAATTGGAGATGATGAAGAGAAATACAAAGCACAAGTAAATTTAAAACGGGGTGGATTATCATGCCTTTTATCATTGGAGGTGGCTCCACCAGAATAAAAATACTTTGTCTTAGTTATATCATCAATTTATTTTAGAGAGAATGAAAAAAATGAATTAGATTAATCTTACATTAATTAATAAAATAATAAGAAGACTTTACTACATGATTAGTATGATAGGAAATTTGGAGAACAATTTTCTCTACTGCAGGCCTCTGGGAAGCATCGATATGTTATGTTGGTAATATGTAATTAAGAATTAGATATTACTAGTTAAATCGTTATTGGTGAATAAATACTTAATTTACAACCCTAATTTTCACTTAACTAAAAATGAAATTGATTATTACTCTTGTGTTTTACTGCAATATTGTAACACATTGTCTATGATCACGGGGGACTCAATTACTAATTAGGGGGATGGGATCCCATTAAAAATAAAAAAAGTGTTGTAGGATAAGTGTGCCATCGTCAAAAGAATATGACGTTAGAGATAGACATATATGTTTAGAGTTATCTATGGAGTATATCTACTTCCATATTTATCATTACCTTAATGTAATCATCCTATTTAAAGGGTTTATTGTTAATAAGAATAGACGAATATTTCTTCTCTCTATTTATTTTTTTGTTGTTCTATATTGTTTTTCCTTCAACACGTTATCAGCACATACGCTCTACGGAAATCATCAAACCCGACACCAAGCCTAAATCATTAGTTTATGTTACTGAAAAACCAAATAATCAAGTATCTTGAGTAGAGTCGGCACACAATCTGGTTGAGGCCTACTGCATAATTGATGGAAGTGCTCATTGATGTTCTTATATGCAGATCTCATAGTCAACATAGTGATGTAAGTTCTTCCTTTCCTTTGGAAATTTTTGTTTATTAATTTTATGGTTCTCGGAGTGAATGGATATCTTATGGATTATGGAAGAAAATAAGTTGATGCAACTTCAAGGTCCAATAAAAGGTATACAAATTCCATTCCTTTTTGTCTCTAACCAAAGTAAACATATACGTGTTCGATTTAAAGTTTTAAGGAAGAAGATGTAAAAAGTCTTATTTGCAATTGCATGTTGAGATCTGGTTTTGTTTTGCTAAAATAAAGTTGAAACCTAATTTTTAATGTGTAAAATTTATTTTTAATGGTTTGTTTCATTGGTAAAATTAAATCTAAATCTTTAAATAAATAAATAAATAAATAAAAAGTTAATAAAGCAAAGCTGAATTATTGTATGGTAGGGATAAGTATAACTTTTTTCCTATGGTGTGTGCAGAAAATATATATATATATATATATATATATTAATATTTAGTTAAATAGTTAAGCAAGCAACTTATTAATTAAGAACGTTTTTTGTTAAAGCCAAATTTGGAAATCTTACAATAATCCATCTTCTGTGCGGAAACTTCTATTGAGCACCATTGTTGTTGTTTAAATATTTTCATTGATGATGTCCATATTTAAGGTGTGTACATACTGCCATTAATTAGGCTACAATTAAGGATAGGATATTGGTGACTAGCTACAATTGTGGGAATTGATTCTAGGATATATATATGGATATTATTTACAACATTAAATGGAGAATATACATAATCATTTAACAAATTTTAGGCTTATGATACAAGTAGAGAAGAATTTACGGATGGTCAAATTTAATATGTTTTGGAATTTATTTTAATTGAGTTTTTGATATGTATGCTCAATTGGATCAATTAATTGTTATATCTTTTAGGTCTTTATTTAAGTTAGACCAATTACATTTTTGTTCTTAATTTATTTCTATTGAGATATCCTAATCAATTATTATTTAAATGTGGTGGTTAACTTATTTAACCATGATTGTCATTTTTGATTTAATTATGTGGACCGATTAATATTTATAAACTTGATTATGCATTTAATATTTAATTGATTTTCTCGTCGTACTATTATAATATTAAAATGTATATCCTAATTATAAGTTCCTACTTATACTTATTATAATAACTTTTTAAAGTTATACTTCTAACTCTCATATATATATTTTGGTATTTCACCAAAAGCTCCACAAAAAAAAAACATTAAAATGTTAAAATATTATACAAATACTTATATTGATGATGAATTTCTACTCATTTTTCAATCTTAATTAATATTTGGAAGTTATACTTTCTACCCAGATATTTTTTGGTCTTCTATCAAAAGCACCCAAAATACTATCAAGGTATTAAAACATTGAAATTGGCTTCATATGCCAAATTTATATTCCTTTTGACCTCTTGCTAAAAGCTCTAAAAACGCAATTTATAAATGATTAATCACAAGATATCGAAAGAATTTTGTCAAACGGGTGTAAATAGCCCTAAGGTTATAGGGACTTAAGAAATCCATGTGATTCCCCTACTACTTGGAAATCCAATAGATTGAATGATTTCTTTTCACAAATTAAAATATTGATGAAGTACTATCAACAAAATTTAAACATACCAAAATTCAATAATATCAAGATAATGAAATTTCATGAATATAACGATTATAGACCCTGATTTTTGAAAAATCATATATTCTTCATTATTTACAACATTAACACTGAAAGATTTTGTCAAACGAGTGTAAATAACCCTAGGGTTGAAGGGACTTAAGTAATCCACGTGATTCCCCTCCTACCTGGAAATCTAAAAGTGTCTTTGTGATCTATTTTCGAATATTGAAATATTGATGAAGTACTATCAACAAAAATTTAAAAAATTTAAAAAATTTAAAAATACAAAAATCCAATATCATTATGATAATGAAATTTCATGCATATAGAACATGATTTTAGAAAATCATATATTCTCCATTATTTACAACTACATGGACTCGAAAGAACTTGAGTACCATAAGATAAGCAAATATGTAAAACCCATCAAAACATATTGACCCTAAAAGTCACCTGTTAAAATACATGTAAATATCTTGAGGTTTTTGAGACGATACATCAGTCACAACCTTCATATATAATACCATTAACTAGAATCCCCTAAGAACAGTGGGACACCCTGAAAAGAAAAATCAGGAGTATCTAGTACCATGTACTTTCCAAACTAATCAAACAGTGGAATGAAACCCACTCGATTACAAGAAAATGACTGTTTCAACAAAGAAATGTTGTGCTCAAAATACATTTCAATCTTCATGACAAGGAACTCATAGAAGATTTTCACCTTTCATATAGCAGTAATCATATTAATGAACCAATGTGAGCTAAAGTATAACCTTTAGACAAATTCATCAACCTACTGTAAGTGGTTGAGAGATATAACAAGGTTATTTCATATCACTAAACATGTTGGGATAAAGAAAGTTCTCGTGGTCAATAATGAAAGTGTTAGAGGTGAAACAACTCTAAAGGACAATGAGTTAAAGACAATTTCACATAGGTGACATCTCTACACACCATGGACAAAACCATTGAAATGGTAAGGGTCATGAAAGAGTCGAAAAGGGTTTTACAATTTTTGGAGTAGAAATACAACTACTGCCCAAAAGCTAATGGACAATATAAGAAAAAAAATGCAATAATAATTGCTCATAAAAAAAGGGAACAAGTTGAAATGAACTATATCAGATTAATTTAAGATTGATTGAGCATAAGTTTATTTGAAATTTATTTTAAGCATTAAAATAATTTCACTTGCTAATGAAAAACCAAATATTTAACTATTATAGATGCAAAAAAAAATACATCACAATCACAAATACAAAACTCTCAATATTCTCCGTTCCATGTTGGAATGTATCGAGGAGAACTTGAGTGTTTTTGTGGGACCTCCCACACAATCATAAAAGATAGACTAATATGAACTCCTCCAACCAAAATACTTAGACAATGGACTGTCATTTTCTTGTTAGCACAAGATTAATAGTCACTAAAGCATTACACTAATGAGAACCTTGTTAAAGTATTCGTATCAATTGGAAATCATAATATAAGAATGGAAATTGGTATATATGTACATCAACTCTAATGATATGAAAGAAAAGTATATTAGAGAAATTAATGTGTCACACTAGTGGATTATCAAGGTCATCAAATCATATTATGTCACCAATAAAGAACTTTGGGACAATTACACATATATGTTGCAAAATGACCTTGTGGGACACATGGTTATGACATAATGATCCATGTATTGAAAAATACATATAAACACACTATCTTTCGAGTGAAAGGCAAAATAAAGCAATTAACCAAATTACAATTGTTGACTTCTGCAGCACAAGAAGCAACACCACTATCATAATATGTCATACCTAAAACTTTTGTATACCCTAATTCGTAAATAAGACAAGAATGAGACCATCCTAAAGGTAATACAAAATTATTCCATTCTTACAACGAATACAAGGTAATGGACATAAACAACAGAGTGCGGGCCATTGAAGTATTTGATGGTTCTGGTTTCGACACGATGAACGCACGTCGTATTATTGTCCACATAAGGTGCTGCACTCTAGCACTAGTTACACATTCAAGGGCTCACCACCCTAACTATCTCATCAAGTCTACATGACTTGGAATGCTAGAGAATTTACATCACAAGGAATTGATAATTATTGTATATATATATATATATATATATATATATTCGGATCAATGTAGAGTTTCCTATACCCCATGTGTATATATAAAATGGTCTCATAAAAGTTGTCATCAAAAGAATATAGATGATATATAGGGCATTGGTTATGCGCACCAATTTACCCGCATTTGCATGGGGTTATGCAAATATTACATACAGCCTTACTCATTTGTTTTTAGACCCACTACTAGGCAACCAGTATCATGCGTACCAGTTGGTAACTGGATATAAGCCTGATATTTTTCATTTATGCATGTTTGGTTGTGTAGTATATGTGCCAATTGCGCCCCCACAGCGCACCCAAATGGGTCCTTAATATATGTTGGATATGAATCCCCAACAATTTTCCGCTAATTAGAATCCTTGACGGGTGATCTCTTTACCGCTAAGTTAGCGAGTTGTCACTTTGATGAGACAGTCTTCCCGTCGTTAGAGGGAGATAGGAAAAAGGATTTTCCATGGGAACGACTGGAAGTGTCATAGAATATTCCCAATATGTCTCATTTTGATCGCCAAACTTCACAATGTAAAGTTGAAGTCAAACGAATCAGACTCGATACCTGATACGTTTAATGAAGTGACGAGATCACATACACCAACTGCAAATATACCCGCAAGGTTAAAAGTCCCTAAACAAGGGCACAACGCCATTGGAAAGTGCGTTGCAATCACACATGGTGGAGGTGTGGTTGAGGTCGTGGCTCCCAAAAGAAAATGGGGGAGGCTACTTGGTTCGATAAATACTCATCTAAAGGAAAAGGTGAGTAAGGCACAACCATTAATCATCAATACATAAACCTCTCATGAGATTATCTCTGACTAAAACTATGTCTATGAATCATTACTGGAGGACGCTTCGAAGTTAATATTTGATTCCAGAGATCAAATAAATCTCAAATGAATTATGAAAGTGCATACGAGTCGATGGACAGATCGTACATACTCATTGATGACATTCACATATATTGTTGCTCGTGAGATGATAGAGCACTATGACATCGAACCATGCTCAGTTGAAAAATGTCAACAAAGAGCAAATTGACCTAATAGAAGCAATCCAGGATAATTACATTTGACAAATACACGGGTATTTGGTCCGGTAGTGCTAACCCACCAAGTGTAAAGCCCGTAAGACATAGATAATTCATTTGTCATAAAAGCGTAATGAGAATAATTAAGTCATGATGTATAAGACTCTCCTTTGGCGCAAGGTTTCTCACAACGCCCTGGATTGATTACGAGAAGACTTGCTCTCTCGTGATGGACGTTATAACGTTCTTCTAATTAATTAGCCTAGTAATTTCCGAAGGACGGGAAATGCATCTCATGAATGTGGTTACTACATATCTCTATGGGGATCTAGATTAAGAGACATATAAAAGTGTTTGATGACGTTATATTAGTAGAAACCACAAAATGCGTTTTCCATGAAATTGAAACGCTCATAGGCGGATATGGATACCTGCCTAAGTGAATACTTCATTGGGAAGGGATATAAGAACGATGAACTGTGCCCGTGCGTATTTATAAAGAAAACGAGTTCCAGATGTTCAATCATAACTTTACATGTCAATGTAATGAACATAATAAATACTCTTGATAAAATAAAAGAAACTTTATTCTATTCAAAATCTGAATTTGAGATGAAAGATCTTGGGAAAACTTGGTTTTATGTATCTATTTAATCTAGGACACCGAGTTTGTGATATTAATTCACCGATCGCATATGTCTAGAAAATAATCAGGCGATTTAATATGAACAAAGTGCATCCGGCTAGCACTCCCATGATCGGTCGAAGTGTTGGATAAAAGGAAAGATTCATTTCGTATAAAGGATGATGACGAAGAGGCTTTGGGAGCTGGAATTCCCTATTTGAGTGCAATAGGCACATTATTGTACTTAGAACAATACATTTGACCGTATATTGTATCTCTCAATGAACTCGTTAGCTAGATTTAGCTCAGCGCCAACGCAACATCATTAGAATGATATCAAATTAATCTTTTGGAACCATTGATGTGGGCTTGGGCTTATACTTCCCTTACAAAGATTAAAATAGGATTGATAATGGAATTTCAATACCTACGTTGAATGTGAAAGGTAAAAGTACCAACCCTTATAGAAAAACATAAAATATTGTCTTGATATGTCTTTGCTGATACTAACTATCTATTTGACTCATACAAAAAGCTCATTCCCAAAATGGATAAGGGTGATAACACAAAGCATATTCTGCTTTAAGTTTATATACAATCAGCAATAACAAACTCTCCTCTATATTCAAGTGAATCAAGTAAGATGTCAGGAGGAAGTGACATGTTTACTTAGCATATCATTACATGAAAACCATGTTTAGAAACATTAGAAAGTATTGGAATATAGAGACTTTCCAAACTCCCTTGATTATTGTACAAATTAGGGGGAGTAGTAGACAAAAGGGGGAGTCTACTATATATCTAATGTTGGTATGTTGTGCTCTTTCCTTCACCCAAGGTTTTATTTTTCCCATTGGGTTTTGTTCCTTGGTGTAAGGTTTTAGTGAGGCAACAGTTTATACCATTTTGTTTTCTTAACTCTCATGATTAATGTAAGAATCTGAGAGATTATTAGACTAAAGGAAAAGTCTATAAACTGGTGCGTTGTACTCTTTCCTTCGTCCTATTTTTATTTTTCCCACTGGGTTTTTATTTTGGCGTAAGGTTTTAACGAGGCAACAGTTGTGCACCATCACTCATTTGACTCGGCACAAGGGGGAGTGTTGTAGAATAAATGTGCCATTGTCTAATGGATATGACGATATAGATAGAGATAAACATATTAGAGATAGATAAAAACTGATATCTTTCGTAGTTATCTACTTGTAACGTATCCCTATTTAAATGGCTTATGATTAATGAGAATAACAGATCTCTTCTCTCTCTTTCTTGTTGTTCTATATTACTTTCTCCTTTAACACGTTATCAGCACGTACGCTCTATGAATATTATCAAAACTGGCACGTACGCTCCTTAGAACGAAGTGATCGTGAAATCAAGCTAAGATTCGATATTTGAGGTAACTCTTATATGTTTAGTTTTAAAATTATCACTATATTATGCTTTTTGAAGATGAACAAATATGATGATTTCATAAGAGCACGTTTCTTTTTAAATGTTTAAACCATAAACATCACTCTATTATGCTTTATGTTATAGATATAATATATGATTTGTCATTCCTATGACTTAATTCACCTATTGTTTATGTCTATAAAATCTGCATAATATGTGTTACCATGATATTATCATTTGTTTTTAAACCCCATAATTGTTATATACATGTTTATAAATTAAAAGGAATTAATTAATAACTCCATTATGTTTTGTTATGATCATACACAAATAATGATTTATGGGTTTGAAGGACATGAATATTACATACATTTATTGAATTTTATTTTTGTTAAATTAATCATTATCGAAAAAGAAAATGTGTAATTCAAATTCAAATTCAAAGATGTTATTGTCTAAGAATAAAATTAATTTTTTTTTTCATATAAATTATGATATTTTGTAGAAAAAAAAATCATCTCCTTTGCATCTATTTTAAGGAAAGGAAATAATATATTTTCTTTTTAAAAGTTATCAAATTATTTTTCTATATCATGGAGACGTGTACATTTAATATATATATATATATATATATATTTGTTGTAATTATCAACTTATTTGGTTGCATGGATATAATCATATTTGATTATTTAAAAAAAAAAATTCATATGCTACATATGGATCATTAATTTATGATTTTATTTTTGTTATTATTATTAAATTTATTAAGATTATCCATTCTAAATTTAGGAGTTATTAATATTTAGTTTGTTATTAATTTAAAATGCATTTATATATTTGAACTCCTTCAACTAATTTTTTTTATTTTATATATTTTAAAATCATATAGTCATTAAAATATTTTATTAATACTTATTTAATTATTTTAAAGGACAATGATTTGTTTATTCTAAGGCTTATTAGTGTTATTTGTTTTAAATGTTTATCTTAATTCACAGTTATTTAAAATTTGAATATTTATCTTATTTAAATGTGGTGGTTAACTTATTTAACCATGCTTGCCATTTTTGATTTAATTATGTGGGCCGATTAATGTTTACAAACTTGATTATGTCTTTAGTATTTAATTGATTTCCTTCCATAATATTATAATATTAATCTTGTCTATCATAGTAATAAGTTCCTACTAATAATTCCTACTAATAATTCCTATAATAACTTTTGGAAGTTACACTTCCAACTTACATAACTTTTGGTTCTTACCAGAAAACTCCTAAAAAAATTGCATGAAAATGTGGGTTCCTACTCATTATTATCTTAATTGTGGGTTCCTACTCATTATTATCTTAACAAGTATTTGGAAGTTACACTTCCAACCCCTATATATTTTGGTCTCTTACCAAATGCTCCAAAAATATTATTAAGATAATAAAAGTTTAAATTTGACTTTATGTCAAAACCAATATTTATTTTGCTTAATGGCAAAATCTCTCAAAATTATTGATGTTATTCATGTATTTCATGAAACGAAATAATTGCATGATACTGAAAGATTTTGTCAAACGGGTGTAAATAACCCTAAGGTTGAAGGGACTTAAGTAATCCACGTGATTCCCCTCCTACCTGGAAATCCAAAAGTGTTTTTGCGATCTATTTTCGAATATTGAAAATATTGATGAAGTACTATCAACAAAAATTTAAAAAATTTAAAAATACAAAAATCCAATATCATTATGATAATGAAATCTCATGCATAACATAATTATAGAACATGATTTTGAAAATCGTATATTCTCCATTATTTACAACCACCTGGACTCGAAAGAACTTGAGTACCATAAGATAGACAAATATGTAAAACCCATCAAAACATATTGACCCTAAAAGTCACCTGTTAAAATACATGTAAATATCTTGAGATTTTTGAGACGATACATCAGTCACAACCTTCATATGGAATACCATTAACTAGAGTTCCCTAAGAACAGTGGGACACCCTGAAAAGAAAAATCAGGAGTATCTAGTACCATGTACTTTCCAAACTAATCAAACAGTGGAATGAAACCCACTCGATTACAAGAAAATGACTGATTTCAACAAAGAAATGTTGTGCTAAAAAAAAAATACATCTCAATCTTCATGACAAGGAACTCATAGAAGATTTTCACCTTTCATATAGCAGTAATCATATTAATGAACCAATGTGAGCTAGAGTATAACCTTTAGATAAGTTCATCAAACTACTGCAAGTGGTTGAGAGATATAACAAGGTTATTTCAGATCACTAAATATGTTGGGACACTGAAAATTCTCATGGTCAATAATGAAAGTGTAGAGGTGGAACAACTCTAAAGGACAGTGAGTTAAAGACAATTCCACATAGGTGACATCTATAACCCCATGGACAAAACTATGAAAACGATAAATGTCATGACAAGAGTCGAAAATGGTTTTACAATTTTTGGAGTAGAAATACAACTACTGCCTAAAAGATAATGGACAATATAAGAAGAAAAATGTGTTAATAATCGCTCATATCAAAAAAGAAAACAAGTTGGAAATGAACTATATTAGATTAATTTAAGATTGATTGAGCATAAGTTTATTTGAAATTTAAGTATTAAATTAATTTCATCTGCTGATGTTAAACCGAATATATAACCATTATAGATGTAAAGAAATACATTAAAATTAAAAATATAAAACTCTCAATATTCTCCGTTCCATGTTGGAATGTATCGAGGAGAACTTGAGTGTTTTTGTGGGAAATCTCACACAATCTTAAAGGATAGACTAATGTTAATTGAATTAATAGTCTATAAAACCTCTAAGCAAGTTCATAAGACGATGAACTGTCACCTCTTTATTGCCTCTGGCATAGAATTAATAGTCACTAAAGTAATATATTAATGAGAACCTTGTTAAGATATTGATATAAATTGGAAATCATAATATAAGAATGGAAATGGGTATATATGTACATCAACTCTAATGATATGAAAGGAACATATATTTGTGTCAAACTATTAGATTATCTAGGTCATTAAATCACATTTTGTCACCAATAAAGAACTTTGGGACAATGATGCATATATGTTTCGATATGACCACGTGAGACACCATGGTCATGACATAATGATCTATGTATTGAAAAATACACATTGACACATTCTTTTTCGAGTGAAAGGAAAAATGAGTTAATTAACTAAATTGCAATTGTTGACTTCTACAGCACAAGAAGTAACACCAACATCATAATAAGCCCTCTCGAATGCCTGGAATTTTAATAAACCCTGATCCTTAGCCAAGACAGGAATGAGACCATCCTAAAGCTAAGGACATAATACAAAAATATTCCATTCTTACAATGAATAACAAGGTAATATTTATGGACATAAACAACCAGAATGCGGGCCATTAAAGTATTTTATGGTTCTGGTTTCGACACGATGAACGCATGTCGTATTCTTGTCCACATAAGATGCTGCACTCTAGCACTAGTTACACATTCAAGGGCTCACCACCCTAACTATCTCATCAAGTCTACATGACTTGGAATGCTAGAGAATTTACATCATAAGGAATTGATATTTATTGCATATATATATATATTCGGATCAATGTAGAGTTTCCTATACCCCATGTATATATATAATGGTCTCATAAAAGTTGTCATCAAAAGAATATAGATGATATATAGGGCATTGGTTATGCGCACCAATTTACCCGCATTGGCATGGGGTTATGCGAATATTACATGCAGCCTTACCCATTTGGTTTTAGACCCACTACTAGCCAACCAGTATCATGCGTACCAGTTGGTAACTGGATATAAGCCTGATATTTTACATTTATGCATGTTTGGTTGTGTAGTATATGTGCCAATTGCGCCCCCACAGCGCACCCAAATGGGTCCTAAAAAAAATTCAATATATGTTGGATATGGATCCCCAACAATTTTCCGCTAATTAGAATCCTTGACGGGTGATATCTTTACCTCTAAGTTAGCGATTTGTCACTTTGATGAGACAGTCTTCCCGTCGTTAGGGGGAGATAGGAAAAAGGATTTTCCATGGAAACAACTGAAAGTGTCATAGAATATTCCCAATATGTCTCATTTTGATCGCCAAACTTCACAATGTAAAGTTGAAGTCAAACGAATCAGACTCGATACCTGATACGTTTAATGAAGTGACGAGATCACATATACCAGCTGCAAATATACCCGCAAGGTTAAAAGTCCCTAAACAAGGGCACAACGCCATTGGAAAGTGCGTTGCAATCACACATGGTGGAGGTGCGGTTGAGGTCGTAGCTCCCAAAAGGAAATGGGGGAGGCTACTTGGTTCGATAAATACTCATCTAAAGGAAAAGGTGAGTAAGGCACAACCATTAATCATCAATACATAAACCTCTCATGAGATTATCTCTGACTAAAACTATGTCTATGAATCATTACTGGAGGACGCTCTGAAGTTAATATTTGACTCCAGAGATCAAATAAATCTCAAATAAATTATGAAAGTGCATACGAGTCGATGGATAGATCGTACATACTCATTGATGACATTCACATATATTGTTGCTCGTGAGATGATAGAGCACTATTACATCGAACCATGCTCAGTTGAAAAATGTCAACAAAGAGCAAATTTACCTAATAGAAGCAATCCAGGATAATTACATTTGACAAATACACGGGTATTTGGTCTGGTAGTGCTAACCCACCAAGTGTAAAGCCCGTAGGACATAGATAATTCATTTGTCAGAAAAGCGCAATGAGAATAATTAAGTCATGGTGTATAAGACTCTCCTTTGGCGCAAGGTTTCTCACAACGCCTTGGATTGATGACGAGAAGACTTGCTCTCTCGTGATGGACGTTATAACATTCTGCTAATTAATTAGCCTAGTAATTTCCGAAGAACGGGAAATGCAGCTCATGAATGTGGTTACTACATATCTCTATGGGGTTCTAGATTAAGAGATATATAAAAGTGTTTGATGACATTATATTAGTAGAAACCACGAAATGTGTTCTCCATGAAATTGAAACGCTCATAGGCGGATATGGATACCTGCCTAAGTGAATACTTCATTGGGAAGAGATATAAGAACGATGAACTGTGCCCGTGCGTATTTATAAAGAAAACGAGTTCCAGATGTTCAATCATAACTCTATATGTCGATGTAATGAACATAATAAATACTCTTGATGAAATAAGAGAAACTTTATTCTATTCAAATCTGAATTTGAGATGAAAGATCTTGGGAAAACTTGGTTTTATGTATCTATTTAATCTAGGACACCGAGTTTGTGATATTAATTCACCGATCGCATATGTCTAGAAAATAATCAGGCGATTTAATATGGACAAAGCCCATTCGGCTAGCACTCCCATGATCGGTCGAAGTGTTGGATAAAAGGAAAGATCCATTTCGTCTGAAGGATGATGACGAAGAGGCTTTGGGAGCTGGAATTCCCTATTTGAGTGCAATAGGCGCATTATTGTACTTAGAACAATACACTTGACCGTATTTTGTATCTCTCAATGAACTCGTTTGCTAGATTTAGCTCAGCGCCAACGCAACACCATTAGAATGATATCAAATTAATCTTTTTGGAACCATTGATGTGGGCTTGGGCTTATACTTCCCTTACAAAGAGAAAAATAGGATTGATAATGGAATTTCAATACCTACGTTGAATGTAAAAGATAAAAGTACCAGCCCTTATAGAAAAACCATCAAATAATGTCTTGGTATGTCTTTGTTGTTATTAACTATCTATCTGACTAATGCAAAGGTCATTCCCAAATTGGATAAGAGATTACCATTGGGAACATGCTGATTGCTTGGAAGTAAACTAGGCAAATCCTTGTAGCTACCTCTTCGAACTGTTCCAAGAATATTGCTCTACATGAGACTATTCAACAGTGTACATGGTTAAGGACTATCATTACACATATTAGAGGAGCTAGTGTTTTGAGTTCACTCAATACACTACCTGCATATATGGAAATAAATGCATCATGTATCAAAGAAATGAAAACGGTGATAATATAAAGCATATTCTGCTTTAAGTTTGTATATAATCAACAATAACCAACTCTCTTCTAGATTCAAATGAATCAAGTAAGATGCAAGAAGAATATGACATCTGCTTATCAAATCATCAACTAAAAACATATTTGGGAAACATTAGAAAGTATCGGAATGTCAAGAGTTCCCAAACTCCTTTGATTAATGCACTAATCAGGGGGAGTAGTAGACAAAATGGGGAGTCTACTATATATGTAATATCGGTATATTGTGCTATTTCCTTCATCCAAGGTTTTATTTTTCCCACTGGGTTTTGGTCCTTGGTGTAAGGTTTTAATGAGGCAACAGTTTATATACCATTTTGTTTTCTTAACTCTCATGATTAATGTATGAATCTGAAAGAATATTTGACTAAAGGAAAAGTCTATGTATTGCAAAGAAACCGGTGCGTTGTACTCTTTCCTTCGTCATGTTTTTATTTTTCCCATTGGGTTTTTAGTTTGGCGAAGGTTTTAACGAGGCAACAGTTGTGCACCATCACTCCCTTGACTCGGCACAAGGGGGAGTGTTGTAGGATAAGTGTGCCATCGTCAAAAGGATATGACGCTAGAGATAGACATATATGTTTAGAGTTATCTATGGAGTATATCTACTTCCATATTTATCATTACCTTAATGTAATCACCCTATTTAAAGGGTTTATTGTTAATGAGAATCGACTAATATTTCTTCTCTCTATTTTCTTGTTGTTCTATATTGTTTTTCCTTCAACAAAAAGGAATTTTTTACAAGGATTAAAAATAAGATTTTTATAAATTTTTACTTCTATCATCACAGTAAATTTTTGTAAGGGACTCCACAATCTTAGAAATCAATCAAAAAAAAAAAAAATCTCTTGAAATCAAACAAAAAATTGAAAAAAGTATTTTGAAATCGAAAAAAAAACCAAAAAAATCTTTCGAAATCGACAATAACACTAAAAATCTCTCAAAATCAATAAAAAAAACTTTAAAAATCTCTATAAACTCTAAATAACGTGAGGCAACTTTACAGGCCTTTGGTCTACCTAAAAGATGATCCCACTATGTAAAAATCTTGGATACATTGAGTATGATCTTTCTTACAAAGAAGAATCTGAACGGATAATCGGACGAATGTCGAAGAAAATACGAAATTGATCGATTCCATACATCAAAATCCTTTGGAAGAATCAGGATTATCATGAAGCGACATGGGAACAAGAGATATCGTTCAAAAACGAGTATCCGAATTTCTACAAAAGTTGTAAGTCCTCGTATCCTATCTTAGATTTCAAAGACAATCTTATTTTAAGGGGAGGAGTATAATAACAAGGTTTTAATAACGAGCTATAGGTGGAAACTTAGTGTTTTGAGTTAATCTTTTCTTATATATGCTTGTACATATCGCATATAGGCTTTAACCTGAACTAACTTTGTCAATTATTGCCATTAGAGGGATTAAATATAGACAAATGAAATTAGAATTAAACCTAATTGTAAAAGAATTCAATTATCATTGTAACGACGCAATTCCTGAAACTTGAGGGACTAATAATGAAGAAATGAAAAATATAAAAAGAACTCTGAAATTAAATAAAGTCATTTTCAGATTTCTCATTCTTCTTCTTTCTTCTCCATCGATCCTAAAACCCTAGAACCAAAATCCTCCATGCAATTAGAGGTAAGTTATTGATGGTAAACAATTGTGTAAGCTTACAATCTTAAAATCTAGGTTATTTGATGTAAACGCACACCTAGTGTTGTGTATTTTGTTGATTAGGTGTTGGAATTTGGAAGGGATTCAAGAAATCTACATCTTGAAGATGATGTAATCATCTCAAAGGTAAGAACTTGGAAAATCTTAGAAGTTTATGTTTGCTAACCTAACTTTCATGTTGGATTTGGTCAATAGGATGTTATGGACGGTTAAACCAAAACCAAATAATCTAATTGATCAATAGGTGTTTTAGAATAGTTACCAAATCAAGTAGTAGTGATGGTATCTCTAAATAGAAATATTTTGGTGTTGTTGGTAGGAAACAAAAATCGGTAGGTTGTTTAAAAATTAACCATTGATCTAATTGAGGTGTAACATATGTTATCGAAAAGCTTAGGGTTTCTACTACAACTGTTATGTATAGTCCGAAATTTAACCGTGAGCTTAAGTGTGTCAAAACATTGAATTACAATAGGTGGTCTAATGGTACTTGGGATATGCACACTGTTGGCATAAAAATCATATTTTATTGATCTTAGCTTCAAGGGACATGAATCTTTTGCGATTGAAATCCTAAGAAACATATATACAACTTTTATTTAGAAAGTATCATCAAATTCAACTCCTATGTATGAGATATATGTTCAAAACAGTGATGGACAAAAACTAAAATGTGTACTGGGGATGAAATTTCCTCTATAATGTCATGTTTAATTGTAAATACATATCATCCCCTCACCAACATTGATGTAAATAAAGCTTAATTAAGTTAAAATAAGGGTACACATAGGATAAATGGATTAGACAAACATAGGTGATCATAGTACAATTCTAAATATACATTACATGTGATAGATATCCGACTAGCAAGGATTGAGAACATTGGCATAAGAGCATCGTGTTTTGAATATCTCGTCCACATAAATTTACGGATTTTTTATTATCCTGACACGGGAGTGACCTATTTCTAAGAGTCATTCCATTCAAAATTGATTTACCTAATGGTAAACTTGAGATATAAAAAGACCTCAATGATATTGTTTCTTGAACTTTCATCGTGTCTTTCCTTTGTTGAATTCCATTCGGTATTCCACTAGTTGAGCATAACTTAGAAGTGTTCCAAGGTATGTTTCCTCTAATAGGGACCATTAGCCTGATTCTTGAGTTTTACTAAGAATGTTGAGGCACGAATTGAATGTAATGCAAATGATGTATTGACTCAGTCCAAGGACCGAAATATAATTGAATTGAGAATGGTAGGACTAGATAGAGTTAAGCCATATTGACTTGTTCATTGATCATTGATCTATTATTGTGATTCGGTTAGATCACTTTTGTTGTGATTCTTTAACCAGACATTTGATTGGGGGAAGGGGTGTTATTCGGACGGTTAAATCGGTTTTCGGTTTATTCGGTTCGGGTTAATCGGGTTTTTAACATTCCTAAAACTAACCGATAACCAACCAAATAAAGTTCAATTTAATCGGCAGGTTATTCGGTTCGGTAATTGGTTAAACCGGATAAAAATTCATCTTTTTCATTGGACATTTGGTCAAATAATTTTTCCATATTCAATGTCCTTTGCTTCTAATATACAATTGTATCATACATCCATTTTTAACAATTGACTTGTATTAATTAAAAACATCATTTACCAAAAAACAAATCTATTAACAGACATATTTCTCTCCATGCATCGAAGTATATTAACTAAAAAACATAATATAACAAAAAACAATACCTATAAAGAAGCAAAAGACATTATATAACAATAAAGTATGTAAAATAATAATAGCATAATGTGTATGTTGTTTTATTTTTATAAAATGAAATATGTAAATATTAAGTATGATGTGTTATTCGGTTTAACCGAATTATAATAAATTAACCAAAAACGAACTGAATAAGGATTCTTATTCGGTTAATCGAACCGTTTAACTCGAAAACCAAATAACCCGAAACCGTTTAAAGCAAATCGCATCCATTTCGGTTGGATTATTCCGGTTATGTTTCACACCCCTAGTTAGGGGCATCGACCTTGTAATGTTTCCATAGTGGCTATAGTCACCGTGGCGTCCTTGTGTATGCGTGGAGAGTGTGTTGGACTTGATCCGACCATGGGGGCGGATGGATATCCTAGGAATCGAAAAGCACTAGTATTGTTCTTATAGTAGTCGAAGGCTAGTAGGTGTTGTGCCCACACTGCTAGTTCTCACATACGTCTATCAGATCGTACATCCTTTAGGAACAATATGTTAGTGTATTCGGGTGATTTATGTGAACATGAATAACACGAAACGCGGAATTAGGTGATTACATGAACCTACTTGTTATATATATATATGTGATATTCAATTGATTTCTATAATATCATTGTTTATCTTGTATTGCTTATTATATTGTTGATCTGTTCACTGAGTTATAGCTGAGTCACGTTTGTTATTCCGTGTCCGGTTTTAAGACAGGTTGGGGGACTATCCGAGTTGAGAGACCAGGAGTGGATTTGGAGTTTAACCTAACATCCAGTTGTCTATATAATTTTAACCCAGTGTGGTTACTATGGGATGTTACATAATATAATATCAAATCTAAGTTTGATCTGTGAGAAATGAGGGGACCTAGTTTGGGAATATAGATAGTCTATTATGTATTATTTAACTAATTTTCTTTTAGATATATTTACTAATTGTGATGATTTTTGTGATGTAATCAGAATGCCACCAAGAAGGAATGCTCGCAGAAGGCGAATAGAGGAGGTATATAGTGATGATAACCCCTCCCAATCCATCGAATCCGGAAATTTTTGAGGTAGTTCAACAAGCCTTGATCTCAATGATGCCTGGTCTTATAACGCAAGTCGTTGAAGCTACGCATCAAAACCGGTGGGACTACCGTTCCTAATTCTGCTGGAGGTACTGGTCTTACAGGTACCACTACTGGTACAGTTGGACTCAACTAACCCTGGGACTCAACTAACCCTACACTAGTGGTTAGTAGAAGCCACAATCTTTCTTATCTGCTGCGAATCCTATTGAGGACCAACACTCTGGATTAAACATCTAGAGAAGATAATTAAAATATTGGAGTATCCCGATAATATTCAAGTTATATTGGCAGCATAAAAACTAGACGGTGGCACCAATCAAATGGCAATCTTAAGCAGGCTCGAGGAGGTAATACAGTTGTGGAAAATCTTATGCGGAGTCAGTTTACAGATGCAATTCTATAACAATATTTTACTGAAGCCAATCGGGAATCATTTATTCGGGACTTTGCTACAATAAAAGAGCACGGGGAAGAGTCAGTGACAGGTTTTGTGGCTCTCTTTCCTCGATTTGTTGTTTTTGCCGTTTTTATTGATGGTTAAATTCAAAAGTTTAAATGATCCTTACAAAACAAATATCGTTCGAGGTTGATGGGGGCAAGGATTCACAGAGTTGTTTGATATTATTAACACAACTAGAGACATCGAGCTTGAACGGATTGAATTTCTAGCTACTAAAGGTGATTCTAAGACTCTAACACCCTAATCCTACTAGTCCTAAGATGGGACATGTCACAACCAAAACCGGCTCAAAAACATACTGTTGATCATAACTCCTCTCGATGATTTGAATATGATTCCTTTTGTATACTTAGTGAAATTCCACTGTATAAGCTTCTGTCAAATTCAGCGATAGCATACGCTGATTACCATCAACGATCGCTGAAGATCAATGAACAACAAGCTTATCTCTGAAGTCCTGAAGATCAGCTATCACACCAGAAGACCATTCAGCGAAAGTCGAAGACCCTAGCTGAAGAAAGAGAAAATCAGCTAAGTGAACTGAAGCGGTTCAGCGATAGCAGCGATTATCTAATCAAAGTATGAAGTCTTGTGAAGCCTCAGCGATACTGAAGATTCCTCTTTGAAGATTCAAAATCAGCGATCAAATGAAGCTTCCTTTACAAGATTAAAGATTGATCTTATCCTCGATGCACAAAAGTCAAACCTAATACCTTGTCAGAAAAGGACGTACGAATTGTCTCTTATGTCCCCATCATATCTGATACGGTACTGTTCATATTCGGCAAAAAACATGGCTGTCTTATTTGCAAGGACAAGCTTCCTATCTAAGCTTGACACCTGGCATGTATCTTTTGTCTTGCATTAAATGCAAACGGGTATAAATAAGATGAAGATATATTCTTCATCTTAATGCATGCTTCCTTCTAAACCTAAACCCTCTATATTTCTTTCTTCCTTCTTCTCGTGCATCAAACTCAGTGTTTCTTAGTTACAATAGAATAGGTTTTAAACTTGTTCTTATTCCACTTGTAACTGTAAATTTGTTTATGTTATATAAACTCATTTAAAAACCAAAATCTGTGTGTTTGTATTCAACCCCCCCCCCCCCCTCTTCTACAAACCGTTTACTATTTATTGAACTCTTGTAGACCCTTATTGGGACCAACAAGTGGTATCAGAGCAGTGTTTGCTTCTTTTATCTTTAAAATATCTTTCTTATAAAACTATTTTAAAATGACAAACCCTAATACGAACTACAATGATAATGGATATTTAGCTAAACCTCCAAGATTTAGCCATGATAATTTTCCATTATGAAAGGAAAGAATGTCTCTGTTTCTAGAATGATCTGACCCAAAGATTCTCTACTATCTAGAAACGGATCATTCGTTCCTACAACTATTGTAGCTGGTGTTCCTGCCACCACTACTACTCCAGCCATCCCTGAAAGGAGTATCGTTAAAACTCCTAACCGATGGACTGAAGAAGATAAGAAAGAGATTACTATTGACTCAAAAGTTAGATCAATAATAGCAATGTCTTTACCAGATGAAGGAACCTCTGAAGTACAAATCACTAGGTGCATAAACCTTGTAATACAATACGAGAGTTTTATGTATCATAAAGATGAAACTCTTACTCAAATTCATCAGCGGTTCAACTGTTTGTTGATTGATCTCAAATCAGTTAACAGAGTGTACTCAAAAGCTGAAATTCTGACCAAATTCATGGAGGCACTACCCGATCAATGGGCAGTGTACACTACATGTCTAAAGCTGTCAAAGAATCTTGAAACTTTGTCCTTAAGTGCTTTATATGGAATGCTCTTAAATGAGGAACAATCTCAACTTCTGAAAAAGAACTTCATAAATGAACTCAAAGGTGCCAAAAGTACTTCTTTGGCATTTGTGACTTCAGAGGCAACTCCTCCTAAAACTGTTTCTTCTTCCACTATCACCTCCATCACTGAATTAGGTCAAACTGATTCAGAAGATCAACTCACTGATGCTGACATCTCTGAGTTTGATAACTCTCTAGCTCTCTTAACAAATAAATTTAAAAGATTCGCTAGAAAGAGCAACTTTCGAAAACCTTCAAATCTCTCTAACTCTGAAAAGCAAAAAACATTGCCCGCTGACAAAGCCTCAGCTATATGCTTCAACTGTTAGCGAAAGGGTCACTTTGCTAGTGAATGTAGATCAAATAAAGTTGCAGTTCCCACCACCTCCCAGACCTCTGATAAAAAGGAGAAGTATTTGAAATTGAAAAACAAATACAATGATCTAAAGAAACATCAGCAAAAAGGCAATGCTTATCGCTGAATAAAGTTGATTGGGACGTTGAAGATGACTGGGCCAAGACCTCTGAAGAGTCTGGTTCAGATGAAGAAGATCTTACCTTCCTCTGTCTAATGGCAAGAATAGAGGACGCTGAAGAAGCAACTAAAACTTCTTCCTCTGAGTCCCCTTCTACTCAGGTAACAACTTCTTCTATCTCTTTACCTTCTGAAAGTGATAACTTGTCAGCTCTCGATGCTATGACTGTTGATTTTTATACTGCTTTAAATGGAAAGATTAAGGCCGAGAAAATTAACACTGATCTATCTGAGCAATTAAAAAATTTCCATATAAGAATCAAAGAACTTTCTAAAATTGAGGAAACTCTCAAGGACCTAGTCTTTGCAAATCAAACCATAAGCATTGAGAAGCAGCAAGTTATCGCTGATAGGGAAAAGGCTATCGCTGATCTCAAGTTTGAAAAGGCAACCATCGAAGGATGGTGTAAGGCTTCTGATAAAGTCAATGAGATCATCAATGCCCAAATACCTATGAAAATAAGAAGTGGGTTAGGCTATAACCCTGAAAATGAAGAATTAGAGAAAAATCGTTCCATGCTCAAATTTGGAATGTTTGTCTCTTCTATCCCTGATCCTTCTTCTTCAAATTCTTCCTCTTCTATTAAAGAAAAGTTGCCTGTGATAAATTCTAAGAAAGTGATCAAGAACGAGTTTCTTGATCAAGTTCCTAAGAATAAGATCGCTCAGAACAGGAACAAGACATCCTTAGAGAAAAATTCTAAATCTGGGAAGAAGGGCTCTGACTTTTCTCAGAGACCAACCCCCCGAATTAAGATCGATCTCACTCCTACCCTTGAAAAGGTTGTAATACCTCCAAGGACTATGGATAAAGGAATTCTTGGTCTTGTCCCTGAAAAAGTTCCTACTTTCTCTCTTAATTCCAAACCCTTTAAATATACGAAGTGCTATCACTGTGGTGAAACTACCCACATTGCAAGTAAATGTCCTAACGCTACTAGAGCTGATAAACTAACTCATGGAAAGAAAGTAGCTCAAGCTGATAAATCAGCGAGAGTGAAATCCACCAAGGTTGCAAAACCACCTAAGGTGAAGATATCCACTGAAGAGAGTTCTTCAGCTAGTAGCTCCTCCGCCAATCCTCTATCTAACCAAGCAGGACCCATAGTAGTATGGGTACCTTTAAACAATTAATCTTTTGTTGTATGCAGAGTGCCAAAAGTATCTGGTATCTTGATAGCAGATGCTCAAGGCATATGACTGGCATAAAATTTCTGTTCTCTGTTTACAAAGAAGAAGCTGGTCCATCAGTGACCTTTGGTGGAAATGGCAAAGGATACACTAAAGGTTATGGAATTCTATCCAACGGAGCCACATCGTTCTCTCGTGTTGCCTACGTTGAGGGACTAAAGCACAATCTTTTGAGCGTTAGTCAGTTATGTGACAAAGACTTCAAAGTTCTATTCTTAAAAAATAGATGTGCTGTCACTGACGGAAATGATAAGCTTGCCTTAACAGGTAAAAGAGTGAAAAATGTGTATGTCATAAATATGAATAGTTCTCTCTCTGAAAACATGTGCTTTATCTCTAAAGCATCCACTGACATAAACTGGTTATGGCATAAAAGACTTTCTCTTCTTAACTTTAAGACAATAAATGAATTGTCTCAAAAAGATCTAGTCAGAGACCTCCCAAATCATACCTTTACAAATGAATCTCTTTGTTCAGCGTGTGAAAAGGGAAAACTGACAAAAGCCTCCTTCAGGTCGAAGCAAATTTCTTCAGTAACCGCTCCTCTTCAGCTACTCCATATGGATCTATTTGGACCTGTCAATGTCCAATCTATTTCTGGAAAGAAATATACTTTGGTGATTGTTGATGAATACTCCAGATACACATGGGTGTTCTTCCTTCGATCCAAAAGTGATACCCCTGAAATGATAATTTCTTTTATCAAAAGGATGGAAGTTTTGAACAATCTAATTGTTCGTTCCATAAGAAGTGATCATGGTACTGAATTCAAAAAACAGTACTCTGGTAAATTTCTTTGAAGAAAAAGGCATATCTCACAACTTTTCCTCAGTAAGAACTCCTCAGCAAAACGGTGTTGCTGAAAGAAGAAATCGAACTATCATTGAAGCGGCTCGCTTAATGCTCAACGAATTGCATCTACCTACTCAGTTCTGGGCTGAAGCAGTCTACACAGCATGCTTCACTCAAAATCGATCCCTGATAGTTAAGCGATTTAAGAAGACCCTCTATGAATTGTTTCATGGAAGAAGACCTACTCTGAAATATTTCCATATTTTTGGATGTAGATGTTACATTCTGAATGACAGAGATCATTTGGATAAATTTGATCCAAAAGCTGACGATGGTATATTTCTTGGATACTCCTCTGTATCTAAGTCCTTCAGAGTCTTCAACAAAAGAAGACAACATGTTGAAGAATCAATGCACGTTAACTTTGATGAATCTCGTCCCATTCATACTTCTCATACTCATGATGATGATGAAGAATTGAATGCCTGGATGAGATCTCATTATGGGGAACCTGAAACATATTTCAGCAATCAACATCCTGCCGAAGCATATGATGACGAAATCCCTGTAAATCACTCAAGTGACAATCATCCATCTTCAGGGATGAATGTTACTCCTCTAAATCAGATTCTTGTTGCTGACTCCTCTCCTGGAAATTCCTCAGTGAATAACCAAACTGTATCTGAAAATCAATCCCCTGAATTGATTCTAAATGAAGTACCTGTTGCTGAAACAACAAATCCTATTCCAGAAACTGAAGAACAAGTCGCTGAATCTGTTGTTGATCTTGGTCTCTCTCCTCAGCCTCCAGCTCAGCGATGGACTGCAAATCACCTAATAAATCAAATTATTGGTGATCCCAATGCAGGTATCAAAGCACATAGAGGAACAGGTAATATCTGTCTTTATGTTAACTTCATTTCTCTCTCTGAACCTAAGAAGATAGATCAAGCTATCTCTGATCCTAGCTGGGTTTCAGCTATGCAAGAAGAACTAACTGAATTTCGTAGAAATAAAGTTTGGAATCTTGTTCCTAGACCCTCTGATAAAACTGTTATAGGAACCAAATGGGTTTTCAAAAATAAGCTAGATGAAAACGGGACTATAATTCACAATAAGGCTAGACTTGTTGCTCAAGGTTATAGACAGGAAGAAGGGATTGACTATGATGAGACCTTTGCACCTGTTGCTCATTTAGAAGCCATAAGACTCTTTTTAGCTTATGCTGCCCATAAGGACTTTAAAGTTTTTCAAATGGATGTTAAAAGTGCTTTTCTAAACGGAAAACTCAGCGAAGAAGTTTATGTTGAACAACCCCCTGGTTTCTCAGACCCTAACCATCCTGGTTATGTTTTTAAACTTGAAAAAGCTCTTTACGGGTTAAAACAAGCTCCTAGAGCTTGGTATGATACCCTTTCTAAATTTCTTCTTAAAGAAAAAAAATTTCGTGGAAAAATTGACCAAACCCAGTTTTTAAGAAAATATAAAGGTCATACCATACTCGCTCAGATATATGTCGATGACATTATCTTTGGTTCCACAAGACCCAAACTGTGTACTCGTTTCGCTGCAAGAATGCAAAAACAATATAAAATGAGTATGATGGGTGAACTAACATACTTTCTAGGTTTGCAGATTAAGCAATCTGACAAAGAAATTTTTATTTGTCAAAGCAAATATGTTAAAGACGTGCTGAATAAATTCGACATGAATCAATGCTCAGCGATGAAGACCCCTATGGCGCCTCCTTTGACTTTGAACAAGGATCCCAATGGGAAACCAGTCAATGTCACTGCCTATCGAGGGATGATTGGATCTCTGCTGTATCTTACAGCGAGTAGACCTGACATCATGTATTCTACATGTCTATGCGCTCGGTATCAAGCTGAACCGAAGGAATCCCATCTAATCGCTGTAAAGCGAATCTTCAGATATCTGAAAGGAACTCCAAATCTAGGTCTTTGGTATCCCAAGGGCTCAGGATTTGATCTAATTGGTTATTCTGACAGTGATTTTGCAGGTTGTAAAATAGATAGAAAGAGCACCACTGGTGGGTGTCAGCTACTAGGTGGAAAGTTAATTAGTTGGACAAGCAAAAAGCAAAACTCAGTGTCCACCTCCACCGCTGAAGCTGAATATGTAGCCGCTGGTAGTTGTTGTGCTCAAATCCTTTGGATGAGAAATCAACTCAGAGACTATGATCTCAAGCTCTCTAAAATTCCTATCTATTGTGATAGTACTAGTGCTATTTCCATTGCTAACAACCCTGTACTTCACTCCAAAACCAAGCACATTGAGATCCGATATCACTTTATCAGAGATCATGTGATGAATGGTGAAGTTGAGCTTCATTTTGTATCCACTGAATATCAGCTCGCTGATCTTTTCACCAAGCCTCTTGATGAAACTAGATTCAATCTACTTATCAGCGAACTTGGTATGTTAAACGTTGAATAAATTTATTATTCAGTGACTTACAACAAGGGATACAAATAAAGCCTTCAAACTTTCCATTCACTGAACTCTGATTCAGCGATATCTGTGCCATCTCCTCAGGTATTATCTTCTAATCTTTATCACTCTTTGATATCTTTTCTCATCAAAGAATGAATCTCTTAAGATTAAAACTCCTCACTGACAATCCTTTATTATCAGTGATGAAGATTTTTTAAAATTAGTAATGATAAACCTTCCTTATGGATAATTATCATTATAATCTTTTAAAAATAAAGAAAAGGACACGTCAGACCTTTTTCTGACACACGACGGACCGCGACGTTTCCATTCCAACTCCTTTCTTAGAATGTGCGCCAGGTCATCATTTCTTTTTCAAAAAGCTAAAACCGTCGTTTAGCACTCCTCTCTTTCTCTCTCCTCTTGCTATTTAAGCAATTCTTTTGCCTTACTTGCTTCCTTCCGCTTCATGACTCTCCAAAGGCAAAAGAACCTTCGAATCTTCAAGTTTTCTCAAGAACACCAAGAACACGCACTTGTGCGTTTTTCCTTCTCGAAATCACCTAAGGTTTGATCTAAACCTTTACTTAACACTGAAACGTCTTGTTTCACAACTTCTTCTCCTTAAATCTTCTAAAATGAAATAAAAACATATTTTAGAAAGAAAATAAAATTAATTTGGATTAAACTCAAAAACTTTTCTATTTTCAAAACCCTGTTCTAAGTTCTCTCCTTAGAACAAAAGACTTTTTCTTAAAAGTTTTATCCATTTTTTTTTTCCATTTTATTGTTTTTATAACAAGCATTTTGATCTTGTTCATCAAAATACTTGTCTCTTTGAATCTTAAATTTGGTATTCTTTATACCAAACTCTGGTTTATACATTCATGTATAAAACCATGATTTGTCTCTTTGGTGTTCCCATTTTTCCTACAGAAATGGCCTTTGCAAGTAAGACCGCTGATACATCTGCTGCTACAACTGCTGACAACACTCTGGTCGCTGCACCAACTTGCCACTTTCCAATGGAGAAAGCTGTCTTCAAGTCATGCAATTACATTGCATTGGTTGACATTCCAGCTGATCGCCCTCACTTCAATGAAGGAGCTACCTTCATCAAAGCGTGCCCGCTGATGTACGCATTTGTCCATAACCCAGTGGACGTCTCCTCTCATCTCCAAGCTCTCTGGTACACGGCTCACTGTACCACACTCACCACTGATAAGGGAAACGTGCTCTCTGCAATATGCTTCAAAATTCCAGACCTGGGCTACTTCTCCTTCAATGCTGGGTTTGTAAGGAAGCCGCTTCGTCTCCCTGTCCGAGCCAAGAATCAACAATGGGGCGCTGAACCAACCAAGTTGCAGAT
Organism: Silybum marianum; assembly: GCA_036898165.1. Lineage (NCBI taxonomy): Eukaryota > Viridiplantae > Streptophyta > Magnoliopsida > Asterales > Asteraceae > Silybum > Silybum marianum. Next base: position 14,865,020 of record CM072537.1, on the reverse strand, counting down.
AGACGCCTTCTTGGACTCAATCGGGTATGCCTGGGAGAATCCATCACTGAAAACAGTGGGCTCCAAGGTAGAAAAGAAAAGATTGCCTGCTCGCTGGCAATATATCTTTACCCAAGTGATCCAATGCCTTGAGTCAAAGATTGGCTCGCATGACCAAACGAGCAAGCACTTTCAGGATCTTGCCTACTCCCTCTGCACCGGCCACAACCTCAACTACGCTGACTATATATTTAGCAATATGGTTAGCCGCATCAACGCTGCCACCAGACACCCTGTCATCCCCTACCCTCGTTTTTCTTCGCAACTATTCTGGAAGTTGCCTTCTGGGAGGAATACCCGAAGGTCGGTGACCACTCCTTCTCCGTAGTGGGTAAGAAGTCTCTAGACATAGAAGAACGTCCAGGTGATGCTCCTTTCATGCCTATATGCAGAAAGTGATTGGAGCCCCTCTCTCGGTGTCTACCTCGCTGCCCATCCCAACAGCGAGCATCCCAGACACTGCTGCTGCTGCTAAGAGGAAACAACCATCCGATGGTCATAAAAAGACCATCGCATCCAAGAAGCCAAAGAAGATGGTCTCTCAAAAGACCACCCTCTCTGATTTTGGTGTACTAACAACACCAACTGCAGCCGCAACCACTTCAACGGTCTTTTCATCCGTTGTTGCTTCATCAACACTACCTCCGTCATCAGCGACTCTGGTCATTGAGGGTGTTTTAGCCAGCTCTGCTGAAGCTGGATCAGGTACTACTTTCATAGCCTTCTTACATCCTTCTATCTCGTCTTCTTTGGTCCTCACATCAGCACATGACTCAGCGATAGTTGTCCTTATCCCTAATAATGCTGAAATAAACGCAGTCCAAACCTCAATATTGTTTAGGCAATCTGAGTTTTGGAAAGCCAATTTAAAAGGACCTCAGAGTGTCTCTCTCAGATACTCTAAGACACTGGTTAGTGATCCTAAAGACACTACCTCTGCAAATGTAGTCCCTGAGAGTAATCCTCATTATACTCTCAAGGAGAAAAATATGATTTTTCATCCATCATCTAATCCAGATGTGTTTTTGGCATCTTTGTCTATGTCATCCTCAGGTGCCGCTCCTCTATTCTCTTCAGCGACAGCGACAACCATCACCAGCGCTCCTCCCATCAGCAAGGATATGGGGAAGTCTCCTCAGGGCCATCCCAGTGCTGCAAAGCTCAGAGAGGTCAAGACAGAGATGGCGGCTCCCAAGCTTCCCGCTCCCATCACTAAACTTCCTCCCATTGTCCTTCCTAGCCCTCATTCCCTGCTGTTGACTATTTAGTCAGGGAATGTGCTCTCACCAGGGCTAGGGTTGACAACCTTCAGACGTCAGCTGAACTGATCTTCAAGCGCATCGTTGGGACACCAGCGATCAAAACCAACGTCAGCAATCTCATCACTGATGTTTTCTCTCTGAATGAAGACAACAGGGCCCTTCATCAGACCCTGTCCAGTTTGGAGCAGAAGGTTACTACTCAAGCGAACGTCCTTGAGTCTATTCAAAAGACTCAATCCGACATGATGCAGATGCTCACCAAGCTCTCTAAGGCTAGTTCCTCCTTCACTGCTGCTGATCGGACTACGCTTCAGGACAATGAAACGAAGCTCAAGGACGTTCAGACCAATGTTCGCACTCTGATGGTGCATTGTCTACCTCTTGATAACATCGAGGGGGTGAGATGTGCTAAAGAGTTTGTAGATGAACTCATCTCGGACCACAACCAGAGGTTCCCTGGAGAAAAGATTTCTCCTTACATCCAGCAGACGGGATCATCCCTCCCTGAAGGGTTGACTGCTGAAGATGATGATGCTGAGGAAGATGATGAAGAAGAAGAAGAAGATGAAGATCCTATCCCTCATTATGGGGGAATGGACGATGATGAAGACGACGATGACATTGGAAGTGCCTTAGAGCACGTCAGAATGTCTAGGCCTGGAGTCGCTCATCAAGAGCCTTTGGGGGACGGACAACATCCCTCTCAGGGACAATCCGGTTCCTCAGGGAAAGGAAAAGAAGTGGTAGATCTGGATGCCACTATCCCAATATCTGAGGGGGAGACCACTAATGAGGTATCTCTTCCTCTTATCCCTTATATTACACCTCTCTCTAAAACCCCCACACCTCCTTAACCTACAAAAACTCTCTCTGACAATTCTTTTTCCTCCTCTCCTTCCCTGAGTGATCCCCATCCCCCAAAGGACTCTACTTCATGGAAGGAACCTTCTTCCGAAGAGCAGTTTATGTACATAATAGAAACTGACTCTGAAGAAGAAGAGGGCCTTATTCCCAAGCGTCGCGTTCAAAAGCCAATTATAAGCGAGCCTGAAGAAGAAGAAAGGCGAATAAAATTCATTAGGGAATTCGAAGCAAGAAGAATAAGGGTGCCTCAAGCTGAACCCATAGACGTTGTACCAATAAGGATGGTAGATGAATTCTACTTTCTGTCAAGTGAAGAGAGAGAACAAGCATTGGAAGCACAACGCATCAGGGATGAGGAAATAAAGCAAACTGAGAATGATCTTGCTTTAGCAAGAAAATTACTCAGGGAGGACTCTGCTAAAGACAAGGCGGCCAAGGAACAATTGAAAAAGAGTGAAAGGGTCGCTGAAGCTCTTGTACAGAGAGAACTTGCACAGGAAAAACTGAATGTAGATCCAATCCTTGCTCAACAGAAGATTCTAAGTGCACTGTCCGCTGAAGCCACAATACAGAAAGACAAAGAGCTTGACTGGTGCACTGATAGACTGAAGTTTCGAAGATCTGAAGCCAAAATCATTCATGCTACTATCCAAGGGCGACACTCCAACAGAGGTGGTCCAAAGGTATATGTAAGATGACAAGGTCAAACAGAACTGAGAGAGAAGAAGCCAAGTTCTTAAGGATTTATGGATACACTGAATGGTTAGAAATCAGAGACGCCATTCAAGGTTCCAAATCCAAATTCAAGGATGTGGTGGAAAGAGTATTGGATCAGTTGCTGCAAGGATGTCACAACACGTGCAAGTTCCCCTCTCCCTGAACCATCAAAGAAGAAAAGATCAGAAGGTGGTTCAAGTTCTAAGAATGAGCATGAAACCAAATTCGATTATCAAAGCATTCTTGGTCACCTTGAACTCCCTGATATTTCAATGATATGTACCTCTTTCCCTCAAGACCGAAGATATGAAGAAGATGAAATCATCTCACTACCTGAACCTGGTATGGTATTCTTGGATAATGATGGATTCTTAGGGCTCTTCAGAAACCAAGAAATTCACAAGGCCCCATCATATCTCATAAAGATCATGCTATGGCGTTGCTGGTCAGATACCCCTATGATGAATCGACAGAAAACGCTTTATGAGAATGAGCTACAAAGAAGAAACGAGAATATCTCTGATTAGTTATAGATTTCTATTTCCTTTGTAATATTCCTTTAGTGTACAAGTACTTCACTTTTGATATTGTAATTTCATTTCCCTGTAATTTCTTCAGATTATACTAAATGAAATACAATCAGAGTACTTTACTCCATCCTAGTACTGAAAAGATCCCTGAAAACAGTAAAAGGGACAATGAACATAAGAGTTCTATTTTGTTTAAACTATTCTTTACTCACTGATTTTTCACTCTGAAAATTCAATCAGTGAATGTAGTTTATGCTTATTTACTTGTAAAAATTGTTCTTTCATATCCTTATAAATGAAACTCAATTCAGATAGTAGACTAGCTGAAAAAAACTTTACAGATTAACACTTAAAAATTTTTACTTTAAATGTTTCCTAAGTCCTTACTAGTCTCTTAAAACAATTTTCCTATGTTGCTTAATCATAATCAAATAGGGGGGAAATTGTTGATCATAACTCCTCTCGATGATTTGAATATGATTCCTTTTGTATACTTAGTGAAATTCCACTGTATAAGCTTCTGTCAAATTCGACGATAGCATACACTGATTACCATCGGTGATCGCTGAAGATCAAGGAACAACAAGCTTATCTCTGAAGTCCTGAAGATCAACTATCACACCAGAAGACCATTCAGCGAAAGTCGAAGACCCTAGCTGAAGAAAGAGAAAATCAGCTAAGTGAACTGAAGCGGTTCAGCGATAGCAGCGATTATCTAATCAAAGTATGAAGTCTTGTGAAGCCTCAGCGATACTGAAGATTCCTCTTTGAAGATTCAAAATCAGCGATCAAATGAAGCTTCCTTTACAAGATTAAAGATTGATGTTATCTTCGATGCACAAAAGTCAAACCTAATACCTTGTCAGAAAAGGACGTACGAATTGTCTCTTATGTCCCCATCATATCTGATACACTACTGTTCATATTCGGCCAAAAACATGGCTGTCTTATTTGCAAGAACGAGCTTCCTATCCAAGCTTGACACGTGGCATGTACCTTTTGTCTTGCATTTAATGCAAACGAGTATAAATAAGATGAAGATATCTTCTTCATCTTAATGCATGCTTCCTTCTAGACCTAAACCCTCTATATTTCTTTGTTCCTTCTTCTTGTGCATCAAACTCAGTGTTTCTTAGTTACAATAGAGTAGGTTTTAAACTTGTTCTTATTCCGCTTATAACTGTAAATTTGTTTATGTTATATAAACTCATTTAAAAACCAAAATCTGTGTGTTTGTATTCAACCCCCCCCTTCTACAAACTGTTTTCTATTTATTGAACTCTTGTAGACCCTTATTGGGACCTACACATACAATTCAAAGTACATAGCTCTAACAAAACTCCCAAAGACCAAACTACATCCTTGATTACTCATACATTTAACATGTTTATATGACTTACATAATTAAAACACTCATTAAGCAACACTTTTGTTCGCCTCCTAAGCCATCTCAACTACTCCTCCCACCCCTTGTTTAGATCCTGAACCTGCCGAGATAAACAAAAGAAAACCTCGGCTGAGCAAAACTTGCCCAATGAACGAATAACAATGTAAGAAATACAAGATAGGAAATACATAACTGAAAGGAAACATTACGATAAAAGCTCAATTCATATGAAGTGTAACTTCCAAAAATGAATTCATACAAATAAAAGTCAAGGACAGAAAGCCATCCGTATGATTAGAATATGTTGCTCCCAATCGATGATTAGTCCAATCAGGTGTCATAATGGAATAGAAGTGTCAGGCACAACACTATCTCATTCCCCGATAACCATAGGGTATATGGTATTCGGCTCTATCCGTTAACCAAAAGGTATATGGTATTCTGCTCTATCCGGTAACAGTGTAATACTGATATTCAGCTATATCTCGTAACCATTGTAAATGGTATTCGGTTCAAAGGATGCATCCAACATTTTGTATTCGGCTTAGCCTTTGCCCTTACGAGAATGCCATGACTATTTTAGCCATCATGGAGGCGTCTCAACACCTGTGCCCCAAGTATTGTGCCTATTCATTGTTAATTCAATAAACACAAAATCAAATAATCTAATAATAATGAAACATTTGATAACAAGTCTAATAAGACCATTGGGTATTCCAAATCACATAATCAACCATGAATCATAAACCATATCGGTAATGGTTTGAACTTTTCAATTACACAAAATCTTTAAACAAGTAATCATATAAAGCAATAAAAGAATCTCATATACCAATTTGATAATCCCAACTTTTATGGGTGTATGTCATGATCAAGATGTAACGGAATGGATAATCACCACAGATGATTACCCATGTATTGAAAGAAATAGATATCTGTACCTTGAAAGTATTTTATAAATGATCAAAAAAAAAACTTGAGGCTTAAGAATAATTCCCTACTTCCGGATTACCTACACTTATTAGCAAAAGGTTTTTAGACTATTTTCAATAACACTTCTTATCAATTTGAAGTTCCTATAAGTCCTTACATTTTAATAGAACCTATGGACCTTCAAACATGCTTAACATACCACTAGAAAACTTAGTAAACATATAACACAATGCTTAAGACCATAAACAACATTTTCTAAAATCCAATTTTTACAATTCTACACCGTAGCTAACAACTTCTGTACATCTAAAGTTTAAGACTTTTTCTCATGCTTAGAGGCTGAACCAAACTTTCTTGTAAATATGAAAGTTGTAGATATACCTTTTAGGATTTCATATCAACTGCATTCACATAATTGTAAGTTCTGGTCTATGTTCTATAGCATTTATACAAATAGACTGAAAATTTCCAATGGTTGTAGATAGCGTCTGTAAACTCAATGTTTTCAACCCACTTAAATTCAGAATTAGATTTAGGGGTAAACTACAAACTTGTAGTAAACTCATAGAGATTACTATCGATGTAAAGAGCGCATCAAATGGACAAACGGTTGGGTTTATATGAATTTTATGACTTACTATAATGAATCTGGCACTTTTATCAGCACCAAACTTGAAGATATTCCCCACAAATGATCAACCTTCCACCTATGTTCATGAATACACTTAGGGTTTAACCCATTTATCCCAAAATTGAAGAAATCACATAAATTTAACCATAAACATGCCTTCTTTTGAGTTTCTAATTCCATTTCTAACATCCAATCTTCAAATACATAAGGATTTGATGATAAATTTGAGGTTTTGAGGAGAGTTTGAGTGTATTCTAGAGCGTGGGAGGAGAAATCGTGAGAGTTAGAGAGAGAGAGAAATCTGATTTTTGGTTTAAAAAAATTAATAATCTCATATATATATATGTATATTTACAACATTTATCATTTAACCCTTAATCTTAAGCTTATTTGCAATATAATACTACCTTGGCAATTTCTATACGATTTTAGCCCAGACCAACATTGGAACTTAAACAAGATTCATAAAAAGAACTGTCTAATGATCGATTCTTAAGACTAAGGTACGAATCACTAAGCACACTTTCATACTTGAATACAAATTGGTTTTCAGTCACGAGCTTAGATTTACCAAATATGAGATTAGGTTTACCAATCATACGAACACAATATTATGTGAACAATAGTTTATGAACATCATACGAACACAATATTATGTTTTCATTTCTTTTAACATCATATGAACAATAGTTTATATGAACACAATATAGTTTATGAACATCATATGAACAGTAGTTAATTTGAACACAATATAATTTATGATCATCGTATGAACTATAGTTTATAAAAACACAATATAGTTTATGAACATCGTGTGAACAGTAATTTATGAACATCAAATGAATACAATATTATGAAGAATGATGTCGATTACATATATATTGAAGACGACCATCTAATTTTCGCATTCTACAAAACAACAAATCAATAAAAACAATCCAGAAAAGGAAAATAACATATTAGTTTAGCTAGAATCATGGAACTTGATGTTTTTTTAACCGTCCATTAATGAAAATTGAATTAAGACAAAAAAAGAAAATTATCAATATATCCTCAATATTAATTGCATGGTGAAAAATGATGACAATGGTTTTTGATTGGTCTAAAAACTTTGTATAGTTAATTCAATTTTCATGGTTAACAAATGATTTTAGTTCTCCCTCTGTCTCTCTCTCTATGTATATATATATATAGGGGGACATTCAAAGGAGAACTGGTTAGTTTGTGATAACTGTGAGATCTAAACTCAACCACAAATCAATTGATAAATTAGGAAACTAATAATTTAGATAATTTGATTTAAATGTTTAATTAAAGGGTATTTTAGGCATTTAAAAAAAATCTTCTCTCACCTCTCCCCATTATCATTTCTCCGGGAAAATTTATTCTGACGAACCTTATTTCGACAAACACATGTTGCACATTGTGATACTCTTCATAAAATAACGAAAAAACACCATAAAACAACAAAAACACAGTGTGATACAAAAATACACTATCTCAGACATCGTGTTACACCTTGTAAAATAACAAAAATACATTGTGATACACTTCATAAAACAACAAAGCGCACTGTGATACAAAAATACATTGTGATACACTTCTTAAAACAACAAAAAACCACTGTGCAACGTGATACCAACCATATTACCACAATGATACCTTATGAGTACGATACTGTCAAATAAACTAGGCAACTATTGAATAAATAATTAACGATTTGATTTTTATAAACAAAAAATAAATTTTCAAATTACCTATTTACCCATTATTTTATTTTAGTAAACAAAATTAATTATCTTAAATAATTGGCTCACACTGGATATCACGGTTATCACAAACTATATAGTTCTCATTTGATTAGCCCCCCCACACCCACATACACACACACACACATACACACACACACATATATATATATATATAAATATATATATATATATATATATATACAGCCATAGGTTCATTTGAGAAGTATGAAGCACCGAATAATTTGTTCTCATGGTATGCGGATCGAAGATAAAGGGGGTAGTATTGTAACTTTTACAAATAGACGGTAAACGAATTCATATCTGAACTTGTGTGATTCACATATGAACTATTAGTGCAAATATGAACCTTTGTGATTCACATATGAACTATTTAACTGGTTCACATATGAACTATAACATCTTAGATTTTGTTACAGACTAATATTAGAATATGGATTTATATGGGAAATTGAATGCATCACGTGACGTGTACCTGAGACTAAATTGTGATGTAATATTATTGGAGGGGTCACACACGTACAAGATGAAACTAATCTAAACTTAAAATGTTAAGTTTTACCAATTAGGGCATAAAGTTTAGAATTTAGACATAAGGGGGTCAAAGTAGAAAAATTAGAAAATATAAATACAACCCAAATTTCATGAAAATCATTTTAACCTATCTTATTCTTCTTCTTCATACGGTTTCTTCCATCACTAAACCTAAATCAAGTGAAGGAATTAACAAATTAGTTGAAGGTTTGGAGGATTAAAACTTAGAAACTGAAAGGTATGTGTATAATCTCTACCCCATTCCAAGTTCAAATTCTTATTTAGGTCCAAGTTTCATTCTTGGGTTTAAATTTCTGTTTTAGGTTTGATATTAGGAGAAGATGAAGATAAATAAATTTGTTTGAAGTTGGAATCATCATTATAACCAAGGTATGTAAGCTCTTGGTATGAATATACATCATTTTGAGGTTTACCTAATTTTAGGGTTCACATGGTGAATTTCATACAAAACGTTAAAAGTACCTTGATTTTATACTTAGAAGGTCAATTAGAATGAATATAAACATTGGTGTTGATTGCATATTGAATGGTTGGAAATTCATGTATTTTGGGTATAAAAATGTACAACAGGGGATGATCACTGTGTACAGCCTGTTTGAAAAATTCGTATAAAATCATTCGTTGGTCCAAATTAGATGTGTAATATATCGTTGGAAAGTTTGAAGTGTCTACTACATCGTTGTAGTTTACACCAAGAGCTGATTCTGAGGCTAAATAACTCAAAATATTGAGTTTCCAAAATTGGTCATATGGAACTTTGGAATTGCATTCTGTTTTTGTAAAATTCATAGTAAATTGATCCTTGATCCAAATAAGGTGAATCCTGTGCGATTGTTTTTCTAAGAGACGATGCTACAACTTTCATTTAGAAGTTAAAGCCTAAGTATGTCTCTAAGTATGTGTAAAACATCAAGACATTAGAGGTAAAAATGCTGAAATGTGCTGTAACATCAGCTGCAGTTTTTGTTTGTATGCAATATTTGTTTGTATCTTGTGCATTTCCAGCTTGTACCTTATGATAATCATATATGTTTGTGCAAGTGTGCCACATCTCTACAATTGTTTTTAATGATTGCAAACAAACCATATTATATTGTTTGTCTAACGTTTTACTTGATGTGCATATATATAAGTCACAAACGTAAATGTTATAGTATCGAGAATCTTACCAACTTCAAATTAATGATCACTTCCGAGAAGAACGTAAATATTCAAGCGACATGTGGAATACAAATGTTTAATGCTTGATATTCCAACTCCGATCGGTTTTACCGATGATTTTCATAAAACATTTTTATATAAAAATTGAGAGTGGTTTTTTTAATAAAATGATAAAATTTATAAAAATGTTTTTTACCAATCTAAGTAAACCAAAGTTATTTGGTTAAACTAAAATTTAATTTAATAAAATATTAAAAATGAAAATAAAAATAATTTCTTTGAATCCGTTGGATTCTAAAGTTGAAACAAAAAAAACGTTTTGTTTAAAATAAATTTATTTTTAACCACACTTTTACTCTATCTCAATCTCACACTCTCAATCTATCTCACTTACACACTCTACTTCTTTTTGAATACTCGTTCAATCTAACGCTCTTTCTCACTCACTCTCAATATATATAGAAGTTCAAGAGTTTTTTCAAGACACAATCTATCATCCAACAGTTTTAAAACACAAGCTTTAGAAAAACATACAACTTAAAATTTTCTCTAACACTTTCATTTTACAATCTTTCTTTATACTTTATATTATCTTGATTTCAAGATCAAAGAAAGGTTAGATACCAAGCATACAACGCAAGTTTTCTCCACACTCTACTAAGTGTGTGAGATAGATCAACTAGCATCCACATTATGGTGTGGATTGATAGCTATAACTTGATTTCATTTTTCAAGTATTCAAATCTTTTTTGGGTGTATGTCCATTTTCAAGATTTAACGGAATGGCTAATTAATCACTACAGATGATAACCCACGTACTAAAAGAAAGTAGATATTCGTATCTTGAAAGTGTTTTATAAATGATCACAAAAAACATGAGGCTTAAGAATGATTCCCTACTTCTGGATTACCTACACTTGTTAGCAAAAGGTTTTTAGATTATTTTCAGTAACACTTCTTATCAATTTGAAGTTCTTACAAGTCCTTACATTTTAATAGAACCTATGGAGCTCAAACAAGATTGACATACTATTAGAATTTAGAACATTTAATAAACGTATAACACAATGCTTAAGATCATAAACAACATTTGCTAAAATCCAATTTTTACAATTCTAAATAGTAGCTAACAACTTCTGTACACCTAAAGTTTGAGACTTTCTCTCATGCTTAGAGGCTAAACCAAACTTTCTTGTAAACATGAAAGTTGTAGAAATACCTCTTAGGATTTAATATCAACTGCATTCACATAATTGTAAGCTCTGGTCTATGTTCTATAGCATTTATACAAACAGAGTGAAAATTTCGAATGGTTGTAGATAGGGTCTAGAAAACTCAATGTTTTCGACCCACTTAAATTTAGAATTAAATTTTGGTGTAAACCACAAACTTGTAGTAAACTCGTAGAGATTTCTATCGATGTAAAGAGCGCATCAATTGGACAAACAGTTGGGTTTATATGAATTTTATGACTTACTATAATGAATCTGCCATTTTTATCAGCACCAAACTTGAAGAAATTCCCCTCAAATCATCAACCTTCCACCTATGTTCATGAATACACTTAGGGTTTAACCTAGTTATCCAAAAATTGAAGAAATCACATAAATTTAACCATAAACATGCCTTATTTGGAGCTTCTAATTCCATTTCTAACATCCAATCTTCAAATACATAAATATTTGATGACAAATTTGAGGTTTTGAGGATAGTTTGAGGGTATTCTAGAGCGTGGGAGGAGAAATCGTGAGAGTTAGAGAGAGAGAAATCTGATTATTGGTTTAAAAAAAATTAATAATCTCATAGATATATTTACAACATTCACCATTTATCCCTTAATCTTAAGCTTATTTGCAATATAATACTACCTTGGCAATTTCTATACGATTTTAGCCCTGACCATCATTGTTTCAACCAACATTGGAACTTAAACAAGATTTATAAAAAGAACTTTGCCTAATGATCGATTCTTGAAGACTAGGGTAGAAATCACTAAAGCTATCTTTCATACTTGAATACAAATTGGTTTTCAGTCATGAGCTTAGATTTACCAAATAAGAGATTAATTTTACCAATCATATGAAAACAATATTACGTGAACAATAGTTTATGAACATCATATGAACACAATATTATGTTTTCATTTTTTTGAACATCATATGAACAATAGTTTATATGAACACAATATAGTTTATGAACATCATATGAACAGTAGTTAATTTGAACACAATATAATTTATGAACATCGTATGAACAATAGTTTATAAAAACACAATATAGTTTATAAACATCGTATGAACAGTAATTTATGAACATCATATGAATACAATATTATGAAGAATGATGTCGATTACATATATTGTTAGTCCCCAAAGAGAGATGGCTAACTAAGAGAGGGTTTTGTAGAAGGGGGGTTGAATATAAAACACACAGAATATACTCTTTTTTAAATTTTTTAATATAAATATTAAAAATTTACACACAGATAGTTTGATGCGGAAAAGAACAGGCAGACTATTCTATCAAACTAAACACACGAGATACGATAATTAACTTATACACTAAGGAAGTTAAAATAATACTGTTATAGCACACAGCTTTGCCACAGTCACACAAATAATCACTCTGAAGATTTGTTGAAAGCGTGAGATTTCTGGGAAGGACTTCATCTCCTTTTATAGTGCCCATGCATGGGATGCAAGTGGACAGCTGTCAAGGTTTCATTAGCTGGAAGATTATCTGCTGGACAAAGGAAGAGACCACTTCCTTTGTACTAGAATAATGGATGAACCATTCCTTGTAGCACGTAATGTCAGATAACTTTATCTTCTTTTCTTCATGCTCTGTGAAGTCCCATCAAACCTTTTAGCTAAAAGACAAATATTCCTTTTATAAGAATAAAAGAGAATGTCTTTATTTAAGGCTTGATGCCCAAGTTCTTGCTGGCTCACGTGTCTTGCAATTGATGTGAGTCAAGAACTTATCTCTTTGAAATTGCTAAGTGATACATCACACTATGTATCACATCGGTGGATACCTTGTAAGGCTGGAGTTGATAAGTGTATACTTTGCTTGATAAACTTCATCTTTCACTAAATGACAAAAGTATACACCCTTGAACTTGTGACTTGAAATCACAGCCTTAGAAAATATACCTGCAATTTCGGTGACCAAGATTATAGTGTCGGTGACCATGACATCAAACTTGATGACCTCATCTTATTTGATGTCCTTGTACTTTTGATGACTTTTGAGTGTACCATAGGTGACCCACTATATTGGTCTTGACTTGGCAAAATGATCTGAATATTGAAGTTGGTTGATACATCCAAAATTCCACTTTTTGATGTACAACCCCTTTATTGAATAGTCTTTGACTCTTCAATACTTGAAGCATATTTCAGACCTTCAAAAGAACCTGTAAAAATTCATTCATATAAAGGAAGGTGGTTCATCACCAAATCATCGGTGACCCAACAATCTCCCCCTATTTGATGATGATACCTGTAGGTTAGAAAAGAATTCTTTTTGCCCCTTTCTATTTTTCTTTTGGGTTCTTTTGACTCAGATTTTTTTTGAATTTTTTTTTTTTTGATTTTTTTTTAACTGAGTATGTACAGTATAAGAGTATAAAATAAATGAAAGAATAAGTATAAGTTTAAATATGTACAAAGCTTGTAAAAATATTAACAAGAGATGGGATGGAAGAAAAGTATGAACTTTTATTAATCAACACATAAGATTGATCAGAGTACATGATTAATAAAGTTCATACTGTACTATACGTCTGCAAGATCATGGATCTGAGGGTTCTCTTCGTTTAAGTTCATCCAAGATCATTCTGGTCATTCCATGGTCTTCAACAGGAGGTACTCCTTGAATAGCAGAGAGGAAGGAGCTGTGAGCCCTTGGGATGTCAGATGCTCTGAAGAAACCGATGTTTCCAAAGATGTCTTCAAAGAAAACCCCAAGCTCTGGAGTAGTCAGCATGGTTTGCTCCAGGTAAGCAATAGAAGTAGGAATGGAAAGATCTATACCCGAAGCATTTATCTGGATGCCCCTTTCATGAAGCATAACAAAATGTCCCTTCTTCTTGTTTTTAGGAGCAGTGATGACCTCTCCTTTAAGACCCTGTTGAATGAAGTACATTTGTTGTGCTTCAAGGTATGTCACAAGAATATTATTTTCCTTTTGGATGTTGACCATCTTGATGAAGAGTTTTCTGATGATATTAAGTACCAGCTCCTTGTACTTGCTTTTGCTCTTGGAGATGCATTTACCAACTTCCATCCACTCAGTCATCCCAAGAACTTCCAACCATTCAACTTCATATACCTTTGATAAAGTATCAGCTCTCTTAAGGGTGACAAGTAACTTGGGAGAATTCTTGGTTGGAGGTTGGATGGTAGCATTGATAATCTTGGAATCATCCTTCCTGTTCTTCAATCTCCTTTTAAACCACTCTACTTCCTTTGCCTTCTTGGCCTCATCAACCAATTTTGCAGCTTCAGATTTCTTCTTTATATTTTCAAGCTCGTCTTTTTGAGCTTGAAGAGCATCCTTTACCATTGCATGAGTGGCTTCATCTTGAGCCAACTTGAGTACATCTGTCTGATCATACTCAAGTTGTGCTCTAATGGCTTCTTCTTTTTCAGCTTCTGTGAGAATTACCCCAAGAGGATCGGTGGGTAATGAAGCAGGTTGAAGTCTAAGAATGTCTGCTTGAGAATCTCTCAACCTTTTCTTTCTCTTTCTTTCTTCTTACTGTTCTTCAAAAGAGAGAGGCTTCTTTCCTTTGGCTTTTTCTTTTCTTTTCTTCTCTTCTTCAGTTTCAAAGGGTTGAGCACTGATACTCTCCCCCTCAACAGCTGCTTCGGGTACCAAAGGAACAGGGACCACCTCTGTGACCATACCACCATCGGTGGCTGTAGGGGCCACGTCGGTGGCTGGATGAAATGGAGAAGCCACATCGGTGGCTGGATTGATGATGTCGGCGGCTGGCATGCTGACGTCGGCGGCTGGCATGCTGACGTCGGCGGCTGCTGAGGTGTTATTGGTGGTCTTCTTATTTTTCTCCCCCTCAGTGGTTGAACCCTTAAAACCCACTGAAGAGAGAAAGTCCTTTACCCTTGCCATATCAGAGCAGAGAGCACCAATTTTCTTCTCAACTCTTTGAAGGACAAATCTATCAGTGTCCTTGAAGAATGAATCACCAATATCTAGTTCAAACGTTGGAGCAGAGGTTGGAACTTTATCAACTTTGGTGTGAAGACTGATAAGAGAGTCCATAATTTCCTGTTGATTGGTAATGAGAGAAGAAATATCTGTGACTTGACTTGAAGATGAACTCCGAAGTTCTTGTATGAAAGAAAGCACAGACGCCTGACTTGAAGAAAACCCTTGCTGAAGATCAAGGATGTCCAGGTGTAGGAGATCTAAACATGTCATTAGAGTTGGGTGACTCACCGACAACTCCTCAATGTTAGATCTAAGAGATGAGGAAAGGGAATCCATTCTTTCCTTTTCTTTAGCAGCATGATCTTCTAGAGCTTCTACCCTGCGTAAAGTAGTACCGGTAAAGTTTGTAAAAGGCTGAGAAGATCATCTCCCCGTTTGGAAGTCATGGGAGCTGAGGCTTTGGTGGTTGATCAGCATCATCATCATCACTGGAAGAATAATCCACCAAACCTGTAGGTTTTCTTGGGGGGGATTTAGGAGATGTGGGGGAGACACGTGGAGGAGAGTGTCTATGAGGGGATTCCTCAGTAATGGGTTCCTCCACAACCTTTTCATGTACGGGAGACGTACCTGATAAAGGTTCAGTGTCGGACACAGTGGGGTCGGTAAAAGGGATGTTCCATCAAATGCACTGGTTGTGATGCACCCTCATGTGGAATGTGGAATAGGAGCCTGTGAGAGCTCGGGGGGTGAGGAGATACCTTGGATGGGATACTCCAAGTCATCTTCATCAACTAGTAAGAAAGTTGATGAAGGAATAGTACGGGTGTCCCTATTTACAACCATGTCCTTTTGAGAGGGCCTGGAGGAGCTGGGTATGGATGAGTGTTCCTTGGGTTTAGTGAGGATCTTTTCAACATCTACTGTCTTTTGGGAGGCAGTAGATGGATTATGCGTTTTAACCCTTTGGGTACCCTTGGACTTCTTTGAGGAAGTCTTTGGGGGGCTTTTAGAGTGTCTCCGCTTATGGGATTTAGATGCTTGGGTGGAAGCCAAAGGTTCTTTTGGCTTCGTAGCATCGGTGGGTGCGGAGGTAGAAGTGCCCGACGCTTTGGATCTCTTAAGAGATTTGGGCACCTCAGTTACTCTAGGAGTAGAAGAGATAGAGGACATACCTGAGGTTCTATGAAGGCGCGGTTCATTCTCTCCCCAAGTAAGAGTTGCATTCCTTGCAAACTCAACCATAGAGGGTCGGAGAGGGTTGTCTGATGCTAAGACAGCCTTTTTCATAACTTGGTTTCCCACTTGATGAAGAGGGAGATCATATATGATGTCATCCCTTTTCTCAAGTTTGTCACCCAATTTAGCATTAATGATAAGAGAGAAGAGGCGTTGAAATGGTACCTGAGGACGTCGGAGAGTAGAGAAGGAGGAGATCATTTCATTAAAAAAATAACTTGCAAAGTCTATTTTCCTTTGAAATATTAGAGCATGTGCCAGCTCAGTTACTTGGGAAGGTAACTGATCTGGGCCACCTGTCTTCTTGCTAAGGCACAGAATCAGATTTGCAAATAGAAAGTTCCAAATACTTCCCATATTCTTTCACAGTAAAGTACCTGGACCCTTTGACTTTGATCCCTTCTTTTCTTCCAAGTAGTTCAAAGCAGCAACCACCATTTGGTGTTCATTTCCCAAAGGAAATGTCTCATATGAATCATAAGCAGGAAGCCTTAGGATTCTTCGAACATCCTCAACATCAAAAACCACATCATGTTCTTCATTGGTGAGAACAGATGCAAGGATTTGATCTGTGGAAGCATCATATGTACAAGAAAGCCAAAAGTTTCCAAGAAGAAACTTACTCATCTTAGGTTTTGCAGTGAGTGCATATTGTAGAGGACACCTCTGAAGAAACCAGCAAATATCATTATACTCAGGATGAGTATTATCAGTTCCAATACGTCCATAGTAGTTGCATGCAGGGAAGGATAAAGATCCAAAGGTGATGGTTTGTTCTTCAGAAATTCTTGATGGAGATGCCATTGAAGAAGAAATGAAGTTGCAGGTTTGAAGTTCTTGCAAATGAAGAAGAAGATGGGTGCGAAAAAGGTGGTGAAGAAGTGGGGAAGGAAGTTACATATGGGAGGGAAAATTCAACTTTCAAAGGTAATTATTACTTTTGGTGATTGAAAGGTCAGAATTCTAAGGGTTTTAGAGTTGAATTCGGCGCATGGTCTGACATTGATGATGTCATTAGGGATAAGAACAAAGAATCTTGCTTATCAAAGAGTGGTAAGTCAAAAGTTATCTTTAAGGGGTTAAGAATGTGAAAGGTTTGTAACGGTTCCTTGGTGAGTATAAAACGTCGGTGGCTATGTATGAAAGAGAGAGAGACGTCGTTGACCGAGAGATAAGGGTAGACGTCGGTGGCTATGTATGAGATCGACGTCGGTGGTTCGATCAAAGGTGCAACGTCGGAAGGTGATGACGTCAGCAAGTGAAACGTCGGAAAGCTGACGTCAGCAGGACGTCGGTGGATGACGTCGGTGGGTGGCTCAATTGAACAACGTCGGTGAGGTCGGTGATTCGAGAGACGATGTCGGTGGGTGGTGGCGTCGGAAAGTGACGTTAATGGCTGGTGGTCGCCGTCGGTGGGTAGACGGACGGTGTCGGTGGTTGTTGTCGGAGACGTCGGTGGCTATGGTGGCAGGGTCCGCCGTCGGTGGCTGGGGCGCCGATGATGGGTGATTATGGTGGTGGCTCTCGGTGGCTGTCGGAAAGAGTAACGATGGTGGATGGTATGGTTTTTAGTGTTTAGGGTTTTATGAGAGCTTTTTAGAGGAGAGAGAAAGAGAACTCGTCGGTGACACAGTCACCGACATTAGGTATATATATTATTATTATTATTATTATTATTATTATATGACTTATATAAAAATATAGTATATATAAATATATAATATTCATAAATGAATATAATATATGTACATATAATATATAAATATATATAAACATGTAAGTATATAAATATATATCATATATATATATAACATACATAAATGTATATCATATATACATACACATAATATATAAATATATATGTATATGTTAGTCTATATTTATCATACCTAATTCGCCAATGAGGAACTTGAACCTTGCTTCATCAAGGGGCTTTGTGAACAGATCAGCTAGTTGATAGTCGGTGGGAATGAAATGTAACTCCACATCACCTTTAGAGACATGATCTCTTATAAAGTGATACCTAATATCAATGTGCTTGGATCTTGAATGAAGCACAGGGTTGTTGGCAATGGCTATTGCACTTGAGTTGTCACACATTATTGGGATCTTTGAGAAAATCTGATTGTAATCACACAAATGATTTTTCATCCACAATATTTGTGCACAACAACTTCCAATGAGCCTACATATTCTCGCTTCAAGGTAGATGTAGACACCGAATGTTGTTCTTACTTGACCAGCTCACAAGCTTTCCACCAAGTAACTGACAACTTCCAGTTGTACTCTTTCTGTCTATTTTTGAACCTGCAAAATCAGAATCAGAGTACCCGATGAGATCGAAACCTGAGTCTTTGGGATACCAAAGACCCAGATTTATGGTAACATTCAGATACCTAAAAATCCTTTTCACAGCAGCCAGGTGTGATTCTTTAGGATTTGCTTGGTATCGGGCACACAGACAAATAGCAAACATAATGTCAGGTCTACTTGCAGTTAGATAAAGAAGGGATCCTATCATGGCTCTATAATTTGTAATATTAACATAAATGCCATCAGGATCAGAAAAGAGTTTAAGAGGAGGAGCCATAGGAGTTTTCATGGTAGAGCAAGTATCAAATTGAAACTTTTTCAGAAGATCCTTAATGTATTTACTTTGATTTATGAAAATACCTTCTGAAGACTGTTTTACTTGCAAACCAAGAAAGAAAGTTAACTCCCCCATCATGCTCATTTCATATTCTTTTTGCATAAGGGAGCTAAACTCATCACACAGGGATTCATCGGTGGCTCCAAAAATAATATCATCAACATAGATTTGAACAAGAATGATATTCCCTTGTGATTTCTTGAAGAAGAGAGTGTTGTGAACCTTGCCTCGCATATACTTATTTCTAAGTAGATATTCTGAGAGAGTGTCATACCAGGCACGAGGAGCTTGCTTTAGTCCATATAGAGCTTTATCCAGCCTATATACATGATATGGATGGACTGGATCTTCAAACCCAGGAGGTTGCTTCACATACACTTCTTCAGCTAATTCACCATTCATGAAGGCACTTTTGACATCCATTTGGAATACTCGAAAATTCTTGTAAGCTGCATGGGCAAGAAATATTCGGATAGCTTCCAATCTGGCAACAGGAGCAAAGGTTTCATCATAATCAATTCCTTCCTCTTGCCGATATCCTTGAGCAACCAACCTTGCCTTGTTCCTTATGACAGTTCCTTCTTCGTCCATCTTGTTTCGAAACACCCATTTTGTTCCAATAATTGTTTTGTTGGATGGACGAGGAACTAACTCCCAGACTTTGTTTCTCTCAAATTGTGAGAGCTCTTCTTGCATGGCAATTACCCAGCTAGGATCAGCTAGGGCTTCATTTATCAGTTTAGGCTCAATAATGGAAACAAAGTTGACATATAAGCACAGATTGCTTATGCCTCTTCTGGTTTTTACCAACTTGTGGATCACCTATGATTTGATCTATTGGATGATCCATGGTCCACTTTAGTGCAGGAGGTAAGGAGGGAGGTAGAGAAGAGGATGAGGTAGGAATTTGAGATGGTGAAGAAAGGTTTAAGGGAGATATGGTGTTTTGGTGGGTAAGGTCTTCTGAAGAGTTAGTTTCAGGAGGTGGAGTAGAAAGAGAAGGTTCTGAAAGTAAGGTGGTGTTTATGGGAGACTGAGAAGGGTTGCTATCTGGAGGATTGGTTTGAGAGGAGGATGGAATTTCACCAACACATGAATTTATCCATAGGTTTAATTCTTCTTCATCACAAAATAATGAAGAAGTTTCAAACTCATCAAACTTCACATGCATGGATTCATCTATGCATTGTCTTCTTAGGTTGAAAATTCTGAAGGCTCTTGAGGAGAGAGAATAGCCCATGAAGATTCCATCATCAGACTTCGGATCAAACTTTCCAAGTTGTTCCCTGTCATTTAGCATGTGACATGCACAGCCAAACACATGGAAGAAGTCAACTGCAGGTTTTCTACCATGGAAAACTTCATACGAGGTCTTGTCATGCCTTTTGACTAAGATAGACCTATTTTGAGTAAAGCATGCAGTGTTAACTGCTTCTGCCCAAAAATAGGTTGGCAACTTGGATTCACTCAGCATAGACCTTGCAGCTTCACATAGTGTTCTATTCTTTTTCTCAACAACACCATTTTGCTGAGGAGTGCGTACGGCAGAGAAGTTCTGAGAGATTCCTTTTAGGTCAAAGAAATCTTCCAGAGCAGCATTCTTGAATTCCGTGCCATTATCACTTCTGAAGGACTTTACCAGTTTACCATTCAAATTTTCAATCTTTCTTGTAAACCTGATGATTTCTTCAGCAGCATCACTCTTGTGTTTCAGAAAGAACACCCAAGTATATCTAGAGAATTCATCGACGATCACTAGCATATACTTTTTACCACCCAGACTGGGTGTGCTTACTGGACCGCATAGATCCATGTGAAGCATTTGAAGAGGTTGAGAGATAGAAGAACGTTGTTTTGTTTTAAAGGAAGTTCTGGTGAGTTTTCCTTTTTCACATGCTCCACACAGCTTTTCTTTTTCAAAAGCTATTTTTGGCATTCCAACAACCAGTTCCTTGTTGGAGAGTTTGTTCAAGGTTTTAAAGTTTAGATGAGAGAACCTTTTATGCCAGCACCAACTTTGTTTGGCTAGTTCTTGAGAGGAGACACACAGCTTCTCCTATTGCACTTTCCTTCATGTTGATTATGTACACGTCATTCAGTCGGGTTCCTGCTAGTACAATCTTGTTCCGTACATCAAAGACCAAGCACACACACAGCTGGAACATGACCTTATAGCCCAAATCACATATTTGGCTGATGCTTAGAAGATTGTACATTAACCCTTCAACATGAGCAACTCTGGAGAAAGTGATGGTTCCATTTGAAATGGTACCATATCCTTTGGTGACCCCTTTTCCATTTCTTCCAAAGGAAACAGTGGGTCCCTTTTCTTTTGAGAAGTTAGAGAGAAGAAGTTTGTTTCCGGTCATGTGTCTTGAACACCCACTATCCATGTACCATATGTGATCTTTATTTGGTACCTGCACCCAGAAACAAATTTAGACTTTTGGTACCCATTTTGAGGTGGGTCCTTTGGGATTAGAAGGCATTTTAGATTTGCAAGGAGCCAAGTCTTTTGGGCAATTTTTAGCAAGATAAAGAGTGTTGCCACAGTTATAGCACTTCTTTAAAGGAAAGGCCTTTTTAAAATCCCTATCATCAAAACTTTGGACAGAGGTTGACGATTGAGAAGAAGAGGGGTGTCCAACACCTGGTCTTGGTCCAAGAATACCTTTACCAGGATTTCTTGATTTCTTCATGTTTACTGACCGAGGAATAAAGTCAGTAACTATTTGAGATTTCCTTTTAGATGAAAAATTTGATTTAGAAAAACTTTTCTTTTGAGGAGAAAATCTTTTTGAAGAAGGATATTCAGCAACGTCAGAAGGCTGCTCCTGGGAGTACCTTGACTCATGCAGACTTAAGGAGTTTAAAAGTCTTTGGATAGGTTTGCGAGAAGAAGAAGAGTTTGGAAGAGTTGAAACTTTTGAAGACTCAGAAGAGATTTCTTTAGCTTTAACAAAGACTCCAAACTTTTTAGAACCAGATTCTACTTTGAGCATGTCAAGTAGATCTATAGAGTGAACGGAGGTAGAATCCTCAGATGAGTAACCGAAGAGATCATCATCGTCATCGGAAAGGAAACCAGCAGGAAAACCTTGACACTCAGAAGAAGGGAGTGGAAGATCAAAAGGTTGAGGAACATCTTTTCCATAACCAAGGCCACACTTATCCTTGCTGGTGATTTGATCTTGAAGGATTCTTTCAAGATTCTTAGAGGATTTAGTCCATTTAGACAGAACCTCTTGTTCCTTTTCAAGAGTGGAAGAGATCTTTGATTTTTCCTCAGAAAGACTGTCGTTTAAGTACCGAAGGTTTTCCAGATCAGCTTTCATTTTGTCAAAATCTTTTAGTTTTGAAAAGCAAGAGAGGAGTTGATCATTTAGACATTTTATGTGCATATCAGTTTTTTTTCTTTTGAATCTTTAAGTCACAGAAGTCAACAGTTAAAGAATCAAAGGCATCAGCCTTTTGATCATCAGAGAGAAAGGTAAAAGGATGTACCTGAGGTTTTGTCCCTGAAGTGGATCCTCGGCGGATACAAGAGTGGTGTAGAGTGACTTCTCCATGTCTTCTATCTCATCGATTTTGGCCATAAGGCATTTAGTGACATACTCACTCTCACTCTCAGAGGTTTGCTCATCTTCCCAGCAATGAGCCTCAGCAACCAAGGTTTTATTACCTTGGTTTCTCTCTTTTTCTCTCTTGTATTTGGCTTTGTATTTCTTATACCTGGAGGTTTCTTTTGATTCAGAATTTTCTTTAGAGGATTGGCTATTTCTCTCTTCATGCTTCCTAGAAGCCGATTTTGAGAAGTCATGGCCATAAGAAGAAGAAGGTTTGACAGAAGAGGAAGCTTTTGATCTGCATTCAGAAGCAAAATGACCTTTCTTTCCACAATTGAAGCATTCTTCATTTGCTTTATCAGAAGAGGATTTTTGAGAAAAAGGTTTTCTATTAAATTTGGAGCGGTTTCAAGAAAATCTTTTATTCTTAAGGTTTCAAAGAAGCATTGCCATACTATCGAAAGTATGTCAATGGTCGATTCTTCTTCTTCATCATCAAGAAGACTATAGTATGCATCTGACAGATGAGAAGAGTCTTCCTTAATATCTTTTTCAGAATCAGAAGAAGGATAGGTGATTCTAGGAATACAAGAAGAAGATTTTGAATCACCTATTAAAGCAATAGAAGAGGATTTGATATCCTTTATAAGAGATTTTCTGCGGTTCTTAGTTTGTTCATAGTGAAGAAGAGTTCCATAGAGAGCGATTAAAGGCATTATTTCTAAGTCCTTGGTTTGCTTGATGCAAGTACGTATAGTTTCCCGTAAACTGGGAGACAGTCCATGAACTTGCAGAGAACTTCTTCATTATCATAAACTCGTCCAAGAACTTTGAGATCATTGAGAAGACAGTTAAAGCGATTATAGTAGGTAGAAAGAGATTCTCCCTTTTCATGGGAGAAGAGTTCATACTTTCTAACAAGACAGATCCTGTTAGATTTCTTTACTTCTTTGGTGCCTTCATATAAGACACTCAAAGTATCCCACATTTCTTTAGCAGTGGGAAGGTTAAGAAGAGAATGATACACATCATCAGGAAGGGATACAGCAAGATCAGACTTGACTTTAGTGTCTAAAGCAACTAGGCGTTTATCATCCTCACTAAATTTGTTAGAAGGTTTGATGATATATCTACCAGTTTTCTCACTTCTTTCGTCATCTGACTCTATGTCCTTTCCTTCAGCGTCCTTTTGAGGGCCAAAGCGAGCCCATATTTTAGGAACAATAGGTCCCTCACTGAGAATGTTGGGATACCTGCAATCGATCCCTTCCAAGAATAATAACATGCGATTTTTCCATAGCACAAAGTTGTTTGGGTTGAATCTTGGGGGTTTAGCCAAAGATCCTAAATCATATGTATTACTGGAAGAGGTCTGCAAGGTACCATCAACATTTGAGGTAGTAGCCATCACAGATCTGGTTTATGAGATTAAACCAACTGCTCTGATACCACTTGTTAGTCCCCAAAGAGAGATGGCTAACTAAGAGAGGGTTTTGTAGAAGGGGGGTTGAAAATAAAACACACAGAATATACTCTTTTTAAATTTTTTTAATATAAATATTAAAAATTTACACACAGATAGTTTGATGCGGAAAAGAAAAGGCAGACTATTCTATCAAACTAAACACACAGATAACAGTAATTAACTTATACACTAAGGAAGTTAAAACAATACTGTTATAGCACACAGCTTTGCCACAGTCACACAAATAATCACTTTGAAGATTTGTTGAAAGCGTGAGATTTCTGGGAAGGACTTCATCTCCTTTTATAGTGCCCATACATGGGATGCAAGTGGACAGCTGTCAAGGTTTCATTAGCTGGAAGATTATCTGCTGGACAAAGGAAGAGACCACTTTCTTTGTACTAGAATAATGGATGAACCATTCCTTGTAGCACGTAATATCAGATAACTTTATCTTCTTTTATTCATGCTCTGTGAAGTCCCATCAAACCTTTTAGCTAAAAGACAAATATTCCTTTTATAAGAATAAAAGAGAATGTCTTTATTTAAGGCTTGATGCCCAAGTTCTTGCTGGCTCACGTGTCTTGCAATTGATGTGAGTCAAGAACTTATCTCTTTGAAATTGCTAAGTGATACATCACACTATGTATCACATCGGTGGATACCTTGTAAGGCTGGAGTTGATAAGTGTATACTTTGCTTGATAAACTTCATCTTTCACTAATGACAAAAGTATACAGCCTTGAACTTGTGACTTGAATTCACAGCCTTAGAAAATATACCTGCAATTTCGGTGACCAAGATTATAGTGTCGGTGACCATGACATCAAACTTGATGACCTCATCTTATTTGATGTCCTTGTACTTTTGATGACTTTTGAGTGTACCATCGGTGACCCACTATATTGGTCTTGACTTGGCAAAATGATCTGAATATTGAAGTTGGTTGATACATCCAAAATTCCACTTTTTGATGTACAACCCCTTTATTGAATAGTCTTTGACTCTTCAATACTTGAAGCATATTTCAGACTTTCAAAAGAACCTGTAAAAATTCATTCATATAAAGGAAGGTGGTTCATCACCAAATCATCGGTGTCCCAACATATATATTGAAGACGATCATCTAATTTTCGCATTCTACAAACAACAAATCAATATAAGAAATCCAGAAAAGGAAAATAACATATTAGTTTAGCTAGAATCACGGAACTTGATGTTTTTGTAACCGTCCATTAATGAAAATGGAATTAAGACAAAAAAGAAAATTATCAATATATCCTCAATATTAATTGCATGGTGAAAAATGATGACAATGGCTTTTGATTGGTCTAAAAACTTTGTATAGTTAATTCAATTTTCATGGTTAACAAATGATTTCAGCGCTCCCTCTCTCTATATGGTTAGTTTGTGATAATTGTGAGATAATCTCAACCACAAATCAATTGATAAATTAGGAAACTAATAATTTTGATAATTTGATTTAAAAGTTTAATTAAAGGGTATTTTATACATTTTAAAATTTTTATCTCTTCTCTCACCTCTACCCAGTATCATCTCTCCGAGAAAATTTATTCCGACAAACCGTATTTCGGCAAACACATGTTGCACATTGTTATACTCTTCATAAAATAACGTAAAAACACCATAAAACAACAAAAACACATTGTGATACAAAAATACACTATCTCATACATTGTGTTACACCTCGTAAAACAACAAAAATACATTGTGATACACTTTATAAAACAACAAAACACACTGTGATACAAAAATACATTATGATACACTTCTTAAAACAACAAAAAACACCACTGTGCAACGTGATACCAACCGTATTACCACAATGATACCTTTTGAGTACGATACTGTCAAATAAACTAGGCAACTATTGAATAAATAATTAACGATTTGATTTTTATAAACAAAAATAAATTGTCAAATTACCTATTTACCCTTTATTTTATTTTAGTAAACAAAATTAATTATCTTAAATAATTGGCTCAAACCGAATATCACGATTATCACAAACTATATAGTTCTCATTTGATTAGCCCCCCCCCCCAACACCCACACACCCAGACACACATATATATACATATATATGTATATATATATATACAACCATAGGTTCATTTGAGAAGTATGAAGCACCGAATAATTTGTTCTCATGGTATGCAGATCGAAGATAAAGGGGGTAGTATTGTAACTTTTACAAATAGACGGTAAACAAATTCATATCTGAACTTGTGTGATTCACATATGAACTATCAGTGCAAATAAGAACCTTTGTGATTCACATATGAACTGTTTAATTGGTTCACATATGAACTATAACACCCTAGATTTTGTTACCGACTAATATCAAAATATGAATTTACATGGGAAATTGAATGCATTAGCTAACTTTATGTTTTAGGTTTGATATTAGGAGAAGATGAAGATAAATAAATTTTTTTGAAGTTGGAATCACCATTAAAACCAAGGTATATAAGGTCTTGGTATGAATACAGATCATTTTGAGGGTTACCTAATTTTCGGGTTCACATGGTGAATTTCATATAAGACGTTAATTAGAATGAATATAAAAATTGGTGTTGATTGCATATTGAATGGATGGAAATTCATGTATTTTGGGTATAAAAACGTAGCTGTTGTACATGGGATGATCACTGTGTACAACCTATTTGAAAAATTCTTATAAATATCTTTGGAAACCTTGAAGTGTCTACTACATCTTTGTAGTTTACACCAAGAGCTGATTCTGAGGATAAATAACTCAAAATATTGAGTTTCCAAAACTGGTCATATGGAACTTTGGAATTGCATTCTGTTTTTGTAAAATTCATAGTAAATCGATCATTAATCCAAATAAGGTGAATCCTGTGCGATTGTTTTCCTAAGAGACGATTATACAACTTTCATTTAGAAGTTAAAGTCTAAGTATGTCTCTAAATATGTGTAAAACATCAAGAGATTAGAGGTACAAATGCTGAAATGTGCAGTAACATCAGCTGCAGTTTTTGTTTGTATGCAATTTTTGTTTGTATCTTGTGCATATCCAGCTTGTACCTTATGATAATCATATATGTTGGTGTAAATGTGCCACATATCTATAATTGTTTTTGATAATTGCAAACAAACCGTACTATATTGTTTGTCTAACGTTTTACTTGATGTGCATATATATAAGTCAGAAACGTAAATGTTCGAGAATCGTGCCAACTTCAAATTAATGATCACTTCCAAGAAGGCGCAACGGAACGTAAATATTCAAGCGACATGTGGAATGCGAATGTTTAATGCTTGGTATTCCAACTCCGATCGGTTTTACCGATCATTTTTATTAAACATTTTTTTATAAAAACTGAGAGTAATTTTTTCAATAAAATGATAAAGTTTATAAAAATTCACTAAACGGGCATTGTAGTTTGGGTCACTTAAATACAACTTAAAAACATGTTTTATTTTAGTTTTATAATTGGTTTTCAAACAAATACACTTAAAAAATACGTTTATTATAGTTTTATAATTAATTTTTAATCAAATACATTTAACAAATTACGTCTTATTATAAATTGTTATTGGTTTTCAATCAAATACTAGAAGTATCTATACAAAAAATACATTTTTTGTAAAAATCGGGCTGGTCCCAATCGGTCCCATAAACGATCCTGGGTTGGGTCGGGCCGGTCCTACGAATCGCTCCAAAAGTGTAACCGGTCCCGGTTTTTGGTCCTGTAACCGGTCCTTACCGGTCCCGGGCCGGGCCGGGCCCATTTGACCATCTCTAGTTTTAAGGAGAGTTTGAGGGTATTGAAGAGCGGGGGAGGAGAAATCGTGAGAGTTACAGAGGGAGAGAAATCTGATTTTTGGTTTAAAAAAATTAATAATATCATATATATATATATATATTATATTTACAACATTTACCATTTAACCCTTAATTTTAAGCTTATTTGTAATACAATACTACCTTGGCAATTTCTATAAGATTTTAGCCCTAACCAACATTGTTTCAATCAACATTAGAACTTAAACAAAATTTATAAAAATAATTTTCCCTAATGATCGATCCTTGAAGACTAAGGTTCGAAACACTAAAGCACGCTTTCATACTTGAATACAAATTCGTTTTCAGTCACGAGCTTAGATTTACCAAATACGAGATTAGATTTACCAATCATATGAACACATTATTATGTGAACAATAGTTATGAACATCATCTGAACACAATATTATGTTTTCATTTTTCTGAACATCATATGAACAATAGTTTATATGAACACAATATAGTTTATGAACATCATATGAACAATAGTTAATTTGAACACAATATAGTTTATGAACATCTTATGAACAATAGTTTATGAACATCATATGAACAATAGTTTATATGAACAAAATATAGTGTATGAACATCGTGTGAACACTAATTTATGAACATCATATGAACACAATATTATGAAGAATGATGTCGATTACATATATATTGAAGATGACCTCTAAGTTTAGCATTTTACAAAACAACAAATCAATAAAAAAATCCAGAAAAAGAAAATAACATATTAGTTTAGCTAGAATTATGGATCTTTTGAAACAAGCCATTAATGAAAATCGAATTAAGATAAAAAAGAAAATTATCAATATATCCTTAAAGTTAACTGCATGGTGAAAAATGATGACGATGACTTTGGATTGGTATAAAAACTTTGTATAGTTAATACGTTTTTCATTGTTAATAAATGATTTTAGCTCTCTCTATGTATACATATATAGGGGCACATTCAAGGGAGAACTGGTTAGTTTGTGATAACTGTGAGATTTAATTTCAACCACAAATCAATTGATAAATTAGGAAATTAATAATTTTGAAATTTTGATTTAAAAGTTTAATTGTAGAGTATTTTATACATTTTAGAAATTTTATCTCTTCTCTCAACTCTCCTCATTATCTTCTCTCCAGGAAAATTTATTCCGACGAACCTGATTTCGGCAAACACATGTTGCACATTGTGATACTCTTCATAAAATAACGAAAAAACACCATAAAACAACAAAAACACATTGTGATACAAAAATACACTATCTCATACATTGTGTTACTCCTCGTAAAACAACAAAAATACATTGTGATACACTTCATAAAACAACAAAGCTCACTGTGATACAAAAATATATTGTGATACACTTCTTAAAACAACAAAAACACCACTGTGATACGTGATACCAACCGTAGTACCACTATGATACTTTATGAATACGATACTGTCAAATAAACTAGGTAACTATTGAATAAATAATTAATGATTTGATTTTTATAAAAAAAAACAAATAGTCAAATAACCAATTTACCCTTTACTTTATTTTAGTAAACAATATTAATTATCTTGAGTAATTGGCTCACGCTTGATCTCATGGTAATCACAAATTATACAGTTCTCATTTGATTAGGCCCCCAAATATATATATAAGGCGATAATCAAATAAAAACCACAAAAAGGTTATAAACTCGTGAAAACCGATATATAAATAATTTTTTATATCTTTTTTTTCATCAAATGCTAGAATTTAAGATATTATTTCACATATATTTGTTTCATAACATGAATACTTCACATTTATTTGTTTCACCATATGAATATTTTTTATGCATATAATTATTTCATAAGGTGAACTCAAACATATGTGAAATACTATCTAAAATATAGATTTTGATAAAAAAGAATTATGTAAAAAATTATTTTTATATCGGTATTCACGAGTTTGTAACATTTCTTTGGTAATTATTTGATAATTGTCCTATATATATATATAGCCATAGGTTCATTTGAGAAGTATGAAGCACCGAATAATTTGTTCGCATGGTATGCAAAAGATAAAAGGGATAGTTTTGTAACTTTTACAAATAAACGCTAAACGAGTTTATATCTGAACTTGTGTCATTCACATATGAACTATCTGTGCAAATATGAACCTTTGTGATTCACATATGAACTATTTACCTGGTTCACATATGAACTATAGCACCCTAGATTTTGTTACAGACTAATATCATAATACGGATTTACATGGGAAATTGAATGCATTAGCTAACTTGTACCTTAGACTACATTGTGATGTAATATTATAGGAGGGGTCACACACGTACAAGATGAAACTAAACTTAACTTAAAATGTTAAGTTTTTACCTAGTAGGGCATAAAGATAAGAATTTAGACTTAAGGGTTCAAAATAGAAAAATTGGAAAATATAAATACAACCCAAATTTCATGAAAATCATTTTTTAACATATCTTATTCTTCTTCTTCATGCGGTTTCTTCCATCACTAAACCTAAATCAAGTGAAGGAATTAACAAATTAGTTGAAGGTTTGGAAGATTAAAGCTTAGAAACTCAAAGGTATGTGTATAATCTCTAACCATTCCAAGTTCAAATTCTTATTTAGGTCCAAGTTTCATTTTTGAGTTTAAATTTATGTTTTAGGTTTGATATTAGGAGAAGATGAAGAGAAATAATTTTTTTTGAAGTTGGAATCACCATTAAAACCAAGGTAAGTAAGCTCTTGGTATGAATATACATCATTTTGAGGTTTACCTAATTTTCGGGTTCACATAGTGAATTTCGTATAAGACGTTAAAAGTAACTTGATTTTATACTTATAAGGTCAATTAGAATGAATATAAAAATTGGTGTTGATTGCATATTGAATGGGTATAAAAACGTAGCTGTTGTACAGGGGATGATCACTGTGTACAGCCTGTTTGAAAAATTCGTATAAAATCATTCGTTGGTCCAAATTAAATGTTTAATATATCGTTGGAAACCTTGAAGTGTCTACTATATCTTTGTAGTTTACACCAAGAGCTGATTCTGAGGTTAAATAACTCGAAATATTTAGTTTCCAAAACTGGTCATATGGAACTTTGGAATTGCATTCTGTTTTTGTAAAATTCATAGTAAATCGATCATCAATCCAAATAATGTGAATCCTGTGCTATTGTTTTCCTAAGAGGCAATTCTACAACTTTAATTTAGAAGTTTAAGTCTAAGTATGTCTCTAAATATGTGTAAAACATCAAGAGATTAGAGGTACAAAAGCTGAAATGTGCAGTAACATCAGCTGCAGTTTTTGTTTGTATGCAATTTTTGTTTGTATCTTGTGCATATCCAGCTTGTACCTTATGATAATCATATATGTTGGTGCAAGTGTGCCACATCTCTATAATTGTTTTTGATGATTGCAAACAAATCATATTATATTGTTTGTCTAACGTTTTACTTGATGTGCATATATATAAGTCACAAACGTAAATGTTCGAGAATCGTGCCAACTTCAAATTAATGATCACTTCCGAGAAGGCGCAACGGAACGTAAATATTCAAGCGACATGTGGAATACGAATGTTTAATGCTTGGTATTCCAACTCCGATCGGTTTTACCGATCATTTCTATAAAACATTTTTTTATAAAAACTGAGAGTAATTTTTTCAATAAAATGATAAAGTTTATAAAAATACACTAAACGGGCATTGTAGTTTGGGTCACTTAAATACAACTTAAAAACATGTTTTATTTTAGTTTTATAATTGGTTTTCAAACAAATACACTTAAAAAATACGTTTATTATGGTTTTATAATTGATTTTTAGTCAAATACATTTAAAAAATTAAGTGTTATTATAAATTGTTATTAGTTTTCAATCAAATACTCTAGAAATATCTATATAAAAAATACATTTTTTGTAAAAATCAGGTTGTACAGGGGATGATCATAAACGATCCCGGGTAGGGCCGGGCCGGTCCTACGAATCGCTCCAAAAGTGTAACCGGTCCCGGTTTTCGGTCCTATAACCGGTCCTTACCGGTCCCGGGCCGGGCCGGGCCCATTTGACCATCTCTAGTTTTAAGGAGAGTTTGAGGGTATTGAAGAGCGGGGGAGGAGAAATCGTGAGAGTTACAGAGGGAGAGAAATCTGATTTTTGGTTTAAAAAAATTAATAATCTCATATATATATATATATATTATATTTACAACATTTACCATTTAACCCTTAATTTTAAGCTTATTTGTAATATAATACTACCTTGGCAATTTCTATAAGATTTTAGCCCTAACCAACATTGTTTCAATCAACATTAGAACTTAAACAAAATTTATAAAAATAATTTTCCCTAATGATCGATCCTTGAAGACTAAGGTACGAAACACTAAAGCACGCTTTCATACTTGAATACAAATTCGTTTTCAGTCACTAGCTTAGAATTACCAAATACGAGATTAGATTTACCAATCATATGAACACATTATTATGTGAATAATAGTTATGAACATCATCTGAACACAATATTATGTTTTCATTTTTCTGAACATCATATGAACAATAGTTTATATGAACACAATATAGTTTATGAACATCATATGAACAATAGTTAATTTGAACACAATATAGTTTATGAACATCTTATGAACAATAGTTTATGAACATCATATGAACAATAGTTTATATGAACAAAATATAGTGTATGAACATCGTGTGAACACTAATTTATGAACATCATATGAACACAATATTATGAAGAATGATGTCGATTACATATATATTGAAGATGACCTCTAAGTTTCGCATTTTACAAAACAACAAATCAATAAAAAAATCCAGAAAAAGAAAATAACATATTAGTTTAGCTAGAATTATGGATCTTTTGAAACAAGCCATTAATGAAAATCGAATTAAGATAAAAAAGAAAATTATCAATATATCCTTAAAGTTAACTGCATGGTGAAAAATGATGACGATGACTTTGGATTGGTATAAAAACTTTGTATAGTTAATACGTTTTTCATTGTTAATAAATGATTTTAGCTCTCTCTATGTATACATATATAGGGGCACATTCAAGGGAGAACTGGTTAGTTTGTGATAACTGTGAGATTTAATTTCAACCACAAATCAATTGATAAATTAGGAAATTAATAATTTTGAAAATTTGATTTAAAAGTTTAATTATAGAGTAGTTTATACATTTTAGAAATTTTATCTCTTCTCTCACCTCTCCTCATTATCTTCTCTCCAGGAAAATTTATTCCGACGAACCTGATTTCGGCAAACACATGTTGCACATTGTGATACTCTTCATAAAATAACGAAAAAACACCATAAAACAACAAAAACACATTGTGATACAAAAATACACTATCTCATACACTGTGTTACACCTCGTAAAACAACAAAAATACATTGTGATACACTTCATAAAACAACAAAGCGCACTGTGTTACAAAAATACATTGTGATACACTTCTTAAAACAACAAAAGTACCACTGTGATACGTGATACCAACCGTAGTACCACTATGATACCTTATGAGTACGATACTGTCAAATAAACTAGGTAACTATTGAATAAATAATTAATGATTTGATTTTTATAAAAAAAAACAAATAGTCAAATAACCAATTTACCCTTTACTTTATTTTAGTAAACAATATTAATTATCTTAAGTAATTGGCTCACACTTGATCTCATGGTAATCACAAATTATGTAGTTCTCATTTGATTAGGCCCCCAAATATATATATATATAAGTCGATAATTAAATAAAAACCACAAAAAGGTTACAAACTCGTGAAAACCGATATATAAATAATCTTTTATATCATTTTTTTCATCAAATGCTAGGATTTAAGATATTATTTCACATATATTTGTTTCATAACATGAATACTTCACATTTATTTGTTTCACCATACGAATATTTTTTATGCATATAATTATTTAATAAGGTGAACTCAAACATATGTGAAATACTATCTTAAATATAGGTTTTGATAAAAAAGAATTATGTAAAAAATTATTTTTATATCGGTATTCACGAGTTTGTAACATTTCTTTGGTAATTATTTGATAATTGTCCTATATATATATATAGCCATAGGTTCATTTGAGAAGTATGAAGCACCGAATAATTTGTTCGCATGGTATGCAGAAGATAAAAGGGATAGTTTTGTAACTTTTACAAATAAACGGTAAACGAGTTTATATTTGAACTTGTGTCATTCACATATGAACTATCTGTGCATATATGAACCTTTGTGATTTACTTATGTACTATTTAACTGGTTCATATATGAACTATAACACCCTAGATTTTGTTACAGACTAATATCAAAATATGGATTTATATGAGAAATTCAATGCATCACCTGACTTGTACTTAGACTAAATTGTGATGTAATATTATTGAAGGAGTGACACAAACTTAAAATGTTAAGTTTTACCAATTAGGGCATAAAGTTTAGAATCTATACATAAGGGGGTCAAAGTAGAAAAATTGGAAAATATAAATACAACCCAAATTTCATGAAAATCATTTTAACCTATCTTATTATTCTTCTACATACGGTTTCTTCCATCACCAAACCTAAATCAAGTGAGGAATTAGCAAATTATTTGAAGGTTTGTAGGATTTAAAGTTTAGAAACTCAAAGGTATGTGTATAATCTCTACCCCATTCCATGTTTGAATTCTTATTTAGGTCCAAGTTTCATTCTTGGGTTTAAATTTATGTTTTAGGTTTGATATTAGGAGAAGATGAAGATAAAGAAGTTTGTTTGAAGTTGGAATCACCATAAAAAACCAAGGTATGCAAGCTTTTGGTAAGAATATACATCATTTAGAGGTTTACCTAATTTTAGGGCTCCCATTATGAATTTCATATAAGAGGTTAAAGTATCTTGATTTTATGCTTAGAAGCTCGATTAGAATGAATATAAACATTGGTGTTGATTGCATATTGAATGGATGGAAATTCATGTATTCTGGGTATAAAAACGTAGTTGTTGTACAGGGGATGATTACTGTATACAGCCTGTTTGAAATATTCGTATAAAATTATTCGTTGGTCCAAATTAGATGTGTAATATATCGTTCGAAAGCTTGAAGTGTCTACTACATCTTTGTAGTTTACACCAAGAGCTGATTCTAAGACTAAATAACTCAAAATCTTGAGCTTCCAAAACTGGTCATATGGAACTTTGGAATTGCATTTTGTTTTTGTAAAATTCATAGTAAAGTGGTCCTTGATCCAAATAAGGTGAATCCTCTGCGATTGTTTTTCCTAAGAGACAATTCTACAGCTTTCATTTAGAAGTTAAAGCCTAAGTATGTGTCTAAGTATGGAAATCTTGAAGTGTCTACTACATATTTGTAGTTTACACCAAGAGCTGATTCTGAGGCTAAATAATTCTAAATCTTGAGTTTCTTAAACTGGTCATATGGAACTTTGGAATTGCAATCTGTTTTTTGTAAAACTCATAGTAAATTGGTCCTTGATCCAAATAAGGTGAATCATGTGCGTTTGTTTTCCTAAGAGATAATCCTACAATTTTCATTTAGAAGTTAAAGCCTAAGTATGTCTCTAAGTATGTGTAAAACATCAAGAGATTAGATGTACAAAAGCTTAAATGTGCAGTAACATCAGCTGTAGTTTTTGTTTGTATCTTGTGGATATCCAGCTTGTACTTTATGATAATCATATATGTTGATGTAAGTGTCCCATATCTCTATAATTGTTTTTGATGATTGCAAACAAACCATATTATATTGTTTGTCTAACGTTTTACTTGATGTGCATATATATATATATATATATATATATATATATATATATATATGTCACGAACGTAAATATTATAGTATCGGGAATCGTGCCAACTTCAAATTAATGATCACTTCCGAGAAGGCGCTACGGAACGGAAATATTCATGCGACATGTGAAAATACGAATGTTTAATGCTTGGTATTCCAACACCGATTTGTTTTACCGATCATTTAAAAAAAAATTAAGAGTGATTTTTTCTATAAAATGATAAAGTTTATAAAATGTTATTTTTATCCTAACTAGATTGGGTTAGTAAACCAACGTTATTTGGTTAAATTAAAATTTAATTTAATAAAATATTAAAAACGAAAATGAAAATGAAAATAAAATTAAAATTAAAATAATTTTTTTTATCTGTTGGATTCTAAAGTTGAAAGAAAAATAATAGTTTTGTTTAAAATAAATTCATTTTTAACCACATTCTCACTCAATCTCAAACTCATATTCTACCTCATTTTTAACCACACTCTCACTTTATCTTACTTTTACACTCTACCTCTTTTTGAATACTCTTTCATTCTATCACTCTCTCACTCACTCTCAATATATATAGATGTTCAAGAGTTTTTTCAAAACACAATCTATCATCCAAGAATTTCAAAACACAAGCTTTAGAAAAACTTTCAACTCTAAATTTTCTCTAACACTTTCATTTTACAATATTTCTCAAAACTTCATCTTATCTTGATTTCAAGTTCAAAGAAAGGTTGTGATACCACGCATGGAACACAAGTATTCTCCACACTCTAGTAAGTGTGTGAGATAGATCCAACTAGCATCCATTATGGTGTGGATTGATAGCTATAACTTGATTTCGTTTTTCAGTTATTCAAATCTTGTGTAATCAAGTGTTTATACGGTGTGTTACTATCTTAAAAGAACATTATAGTGGATCGTTTCGTTGAGTTCACTCAACAAAGAAGATTAGCCCGGATTTGGGTGAACCTCTCTAATTTTGTTTGTATCTCTCTTCCCTATCTCTTCCCTATCTCTTTATTTTTGTTTACTTGTTTGGTTGTGTTGAAAGCTTAAAGGGTAAACAACCTCCCCCCCCCCTCCCCCCAAGGTTGTCCTAATAGTATACCAATCAAACATAAATCTATCTAGGACTAATCTAGATATAAGGAGTAGAAACAATGGTCTAAGTCTTATTTTCTCAAGTATATATATTGGTTATTATATAAGTGTTAATAGGTTAATTGTTTATGTAAAGGTGATTTTGGGAGATTGGAACCAAAAATAAGGGTGTCGTAAACTCGTGGTATTCCATTGATCACGATTCAGGTACAGATATCTTACCTCAGTTGACACCGGGTTAACCATTTGTATAAGGCTCTCTAATTCGAATAACCTATGATACATTCCGAACACATTGGTTCCTAATTCTCATTATGTTTGTCAAATGCTATTGAACTTTTGTTTCCTTTAGAAATATGATGTACATTTTTATTTGAATCATGGATCACTTTGATCACTTGACTTGTGAAATCATATCTTGTGAAATCTCACTATAGACTCAATATCGGGGGCCCTGGTATTGTGATGCTTCCATGGTGGCTAAAACTATCATCGCATCTTCAGTTGTATATAGTCCTTAAAAGAGAACTTGACTTGGTACCAGTCAAAATATAGGGCGTGTGGATCGATCCTAGGAGCCATTATCGGAGAATATTTGTGGTCGTGGTTAAATACACTAGAGGATTTCTGTATTGTGCTTGCACCCCTTTCCTCACTCATGCCCGAACAGACTGAACATCCTTTGGGGACAATGCGTCCTCGTGATGTGGTTTGTCTTCGGACTTTGGCATAGCTTTAAGGCATTTGTTTGACTTGACTTTATTTTTAATTGTCATTTAAAATTAAGAATTCTTTTTGAACATATTATCTCATATTAATTGTTAGTTATTACTATCCGTTCACTAAGCATTAACTCAGCCAAGATTTTTCTTTGTCTTCGGTAGGTACATGATTTAGCAGGGATTTTGGGATGAGAGTTACGAAGATGACAAGACTAAAGATAACCCGTTATAACATACTTTTGTTAAGCTTTTGATGACTTATATAGATGTACTTGTATTAGGAATCGTATCTTGATACATGTTGTTATCTTCGTTTGTGGTTATGTAATTATGTTTGGTAAATTATATTAGTTTCTCTATTTTAACCAATTGTGGCACCTTCCTTCCTTAAGCCACGCGGGACGGGGGTGTTACAAGTTATGGTATCAGAGCTATAGGTTATGTTCCTGTAGTACGACTAAGTTTGATTTGTGAGAAATGAGTAAAACTAAGATAGGACTATCCTAGGCTCTATACATGCAAACTATTTGAAATTTCGTATGCTTCGTTTCTCTTTCAGTG
Organism: Silybum marianum; assembly: GCA_036898165.1. Classification (NCBI taxonomy): domain Eukaryota; kingdom Viridiplantae; phylum Streptophyta; class Magnoliopsida; order Asterales; family Asteraceae; genus Silybum; species Silybum marianum. The sequence goes on along the minus strand of CM072537.1, from coordinate 14,827,049 downwards.
TAGAATTCATGTTTTAGAGGATTGGTTTAAGGATTATAAAAGGTGATTTTTTTAGATAATAAAAGGCAGGTTAACACCTTTCCTAATTTGGTTAATTCAAGTGTTCGGTTTGGGAATATTTTAATCGTTAAGACATAGGGTGAAATATTCGAACCCCACGTATTTATCTTGTTGAGGTTGCTAGCCTGAGAGCAAAAGGATAAGCGGTAAATTATGTTTCCGGATAATAGTTCGAGTGATTATAGATCGGTAATAATTTTGATATCCGGTTGGTTTTATTTGTTTTCGTGATTGAGTTTTTAAAAATGATTTTCGGGGTTGTTTTAAAAGATCTTTGATGGATCGGTTAGAAAATATTTTATTTATTATTGTGATTAGACTTATTCTTTTGGCCGTTGTTTTTGAAGTAATTCTGGGGATATTGTATTATCCGGTTCTTTTTGGATCGTAGTTTTAGTTGGTTTCCAGTCTTTGAGGTTATTTTTGAAACTAGTCCGTTACAGATGATATTATAGCCATGGTGTAAGTGAACTAGGTTGCTAATAGCCTAGATTTAAGCTAAGGGGCAGAATTTGATAATCTTATCTATATGTTATAATAGTTTTAGTGTTTATATATATTAAGTGCATTTTATGCACTTAATTTCGTATATTTTAGTTACTTATTTACGGATTTTAGTACTTAGTTTAGTCATCCCATGCATTTTTATCGTTTCCTTCTCTTTCTCTATGTTGATCCAAACTCCTTTCAGTGATTTGAATATGATTGCCCTTGTACTTAGTGAAAAATCCAATTAAAGGATAGTGTTCACAAATCAGCGATAGCACACACTGACTGTGTTTAGTGATCGTTGATGATCAGGAACAACATTCTATCCCTGAAGATCTGAAGAACAACACTCACACCACAAAGTCATTCAGCGACTATCGAAGACATAGCTGAAAAAAGAGATGGATAACTCATGATCTGAAGCGATTCAGCGATAGCAATGTTCATCTATCTGAAGTGTGAGATCTTGCAAAAGCCTCAGTGATACCGAAGACTTCATCCTTGAAGTTTCTGGTTCAGTGATCAAAGTGGGGCCTACTCAGCAAGATCAATGTTGATCTTATCCTCGATGCACAAAATTCAAACCTCAAATGCCTGTCAGAAAAGGACGTACGAATTGTGTCTTATGTTCCCATCAAATCTGATTTCGTTATTGTTCATATACGGCCAAAGGAATGGTTGTCTTCTGGAAAAAGGACAAGTCTCAAATAGAAACTTGACACGTGGCATATACCTTTTACTTTGCATTAGATGCAACGGGTATAAATAGATGAAGAACCCTTCTTCATCTTTATGTATGCTACTTTCTCTCCTCAAACCTCTGCTGCTTTTCTTACTTATTCTTGTGTATCAAACTTAGTGACTTCTTAGTTGTAATAGAATAGGTTAAATACTTGTTCTTATTCCACTTACAATTGTAAATTTGTTTATTCAATATAAACTCATTTAAGAAACCTTAAAAATATTTTGTTTGTATTCAACCCCCCCCCCCCCCCCCTCCCCTTCTACAAGCTGTTTTTATATCCATTGAACTCTTGTAAACTCCTTTGGGGACCAACAAGTAGTATCAGAGCAGTGTTTTATTGCTTTAAGCTTCTAAAATCTTTAAAACGAACTCATTTTTTGTTTTCATTTTAAAATGGCTAATACAAACTCAAACTATATAGACAATGGATCTTTAGCTAAACCTCCAAGATTTAGCCGTGATAATTTCCTAGTCTGGAAGGAAAGAATGACTCTATTTTCCAAAGATCCCTTACTATCTAGAAAATGGACCTTTCGTTCCAACAGTCCTGGTTCAAGCAGTATCTGCCACAACTACAACCCCTGCTATTCCTAAAAGAAGAATTCCCAAAACTCCACATCAATGGGGTGAGAAAGACTAGAAAGAGCTAGCTGTTGATTCAAAAGCTAGATCTATCATTGCCATGTCTCTAGCGGATGATGTTTTTCATTCAGTAATGAAAATGAGGACATCAAAAGCCATGTGGGACATTTTCTGTGTTTAGTATGAAGGAACAGATGAGGTTCATATTACTCGTCGTATTAACTTGTTGAGACAATATGAAAGTTTCATGTTTCTGAAAAATGGAACACTTTCACAAATCCACCAAAGGTTTAATTGTCTTTTAATAGATATGAAAAATGTTGATAGAGAGTATTCTAACTCCGAAATCCTGACTAAATTCATGGAAGATCTTCCTGAACATTGGGAAACGTTTACTACGTGTCTTAAACTGTCAAAGAACATTGAAACTCTTTCTTTAAGTGCTCTATACCGAATATTGCTCAATCATGAGCAATCTTTAGCCTTAAAAAGAAATCTCATGAAAGAAACTAAGTCGGCCAAAAGTACTTCTTTGGGTTTAGTGACTTCAGAGATGGAACCTTCTAAACTCGTATATTCTTCTATCAGTGAGTTAGATCAATCTAACCCAGAGGATATCACTGATGCAGATATCTCTGAGTTCGATAACTCTCTAGCTCTTCTTACTAATAATTGCAGGAGATTTGGTAGAAAGAGCAACTTCAGAAAGATCCCTGGTATCACTGACTCTGATAAATCAAAGAACGTCTCAGCTGACAAAGCTTCAGCGGTCTGCTTCAACTCTCAACGCAAAGGCCATTTTGCAAGTGAATGCAGATCCAAGAAAGTTGCAGCTCCAACCACTTCTCAGATTGCTGATAAAACTTAAGAACGAAAAATATTCTAAGCTAAAAGAAAAATATCAGAGTCTCAAGAAGAACCAGCAAAAAGGCAAAGGCCTTGTCGCTGAAGAAGTCGACTGGATCAAGAAGAAGTCGACTGGATCAAGAAGAAGACTAGGCTTAAACCACTGATGAATCTGGATCAGATGAAGAAGACATAGCCTTCCTATGTCTTATGGCAAGAATAGAGGAAGCTGAAGAGGCATCTGACACCTCTTCCTCAGAGTCTCTATCGACTCAGAGTGCTAAAGGTATCTGGTATCTCGATAGCGGATGCTCAAGGCACATGACTAGCAGAAAATATTTTCTCTCTGATTACAAGGAGCAAACTGGTCCCTTAGTGACCTTTGGTGCACATGGCAAAGGATACACCAAGGGTCATGGCGTTCTATCCAATGGAGCAACCTCTTTTAGTCGTGTAGCTTATGTTGAAGGACAAAAACATAATCTCTTAAGCATTAGTCAACTCTGTGATAAAGACTTCAAAGTCATGTTCACAAAGACCTGATGTGTGGTCACTGATAAAAATGACAAGCTTGCCTTAAAAGGCAAAAGATCAGAGAACGTATATGTCATCAATACGGATAGTACTCATTCAGAGAATGTTTGCTTTCTATCAAGAGCCTCCTCTGATATTAACTGGCTCTGGCACAAGAGACTCTCTCATCTAAACTTTAAAATGATTAATGATCTGTCTCGAAAAGAACTTGTTAGAGGTCTCTATAAACACTCTTTTACAAAGGAATCTCTTTGTTCAGCGTGTGAAAAAGGAAAGCTCACAAAAGCTTCTTTCAGATCCAAGCAAATTTCCTGAGTGACCACTACTCTTCACTTACTTCATATGGACTTATTTGGATCACTCAATGTCCAGTCCATATCTGGAAAGAAATACACTCTAGTGATTATAGATGAATATTCCAGATATACATGGGTATTCTTTCTTTGATCTAAGAGTGACACACCTGATGAAATTATCTCCTTTACCAAGAGAATGGAAGTCCTGAACAATCTAACTGTTTGCTCCATAAGAAGTGATCATGACACTGAATTTAAAAATAGTACCCTAATTACCATCTTTGAAGAAAAATGAATCACTCATAACTTCTCATCAGTGAGAACCCCTCAGCAATGGTGTTATTAAAAGAAGAAATCGAACGATCATTGAAGTCGCACGCTCAATGCTCAGTGAATCGCATCTACCAACTAAACTCTAGGCTGAAACAGTTAACACTGCATGTTTCACTCAGAATAGATCCCTGATAGTCAAATGATTCAAGAAGACCTCCTATGAATTATTTCATGGAAGAAGACCCACTCTGAAATACTTACATATCTTCGGATGTAGGTGCTATATTCTAAATGACAGAGATCATTTAGGAAAATTAGATCCAAAAGCTGACGATGGAATCTTTCTTGTATACTCCTTTGTATCTAAGGCGTTCAGAGTCTTCAACAAAAGAAAACAACACGTAGAAGAAACCATGCATGTTAATTTTGATGAATCACGCTCATCAAGTCTTATTCCTGTCCCTGAAGACGACGAAGAACTAGATAATTGAATGAAATCTCACTATAGGGAACCTGAATCTTATTTCAATGCACCTCCGGTCGCTAAAAATAATGATGATGAAGGACTAAACTTCATTCCTACTACAAGTAACACTCCATCCTACTCAGGGATAGATGTTACTCCCTTAATTCAGATTCCTCCTTCTGATTCCTCCAACGGTGATGCTTCAGTGAACAACCATGTCCCTCCCTCAACTCAAGAGAATTTGACTCCTTCAGAGTCTCCTCCAGGGATGATAACAAATGTTGAAGAACCTATAGACGATGCTTCTTTTACTCTCCCTGAACAAGTCGCTAAATCTTTTGTTGACCACTCACCTCAACCTCCGGCTCAATGATGGACCGTAAATCACCCTATTGCTCAAATCATTGGTGATCCCTATACAGGTGTAAGAACCCGTCGTGGTCTAGGTAACATCTGTCTTTTTGTAAATTTTATTTCTATAACCGAACCTAAAAAGATCGATGACGCTATCGCTGATCCTAGTTGGGTCAGTGCTATGCAAGAAGAACTAACTAAGTTTCGCAGGAACAAAGTTTGGAATCTTATACCTCGTCCCTCAGACAAGACTATTATTGGAACCAAATGGGTTTTTCGTAACAAGTTAGATGAACATGGAACTGTAACTCGCAACAAGGCTCGACTTGTTGCTCAGGGATACATACAAGAAGAAGGTCTAGATTATGATGAAACCTTCGCTCCTGTAGCCGGGTTAGAAGCCATAACACTTTTCTTAGCTTATGCTGCCCATAAAGACTTCAAAGTTTTTCAAATAGATGTTAAAAGTGCTTTTCTAAATAGCAAACTAAAAGAGGAAGTTTATGTTGAACAACCTCCTTGTTTCTCTGATCCTATATACCTTGGTCATGTTTTCAAACAACAAAAAGTTCTTTACGGGTTAAAACAAGCTCCTCGAGCTTGGTATGATACGCTTTCTAAATACATTCTTAAAGAAAAATTTATACGTGGAAAAATTGATCAAACCCTTTTTCTTCGAAAACACAAAGGTCATACCATTCTAGCTTAGGTATATGTCGATGACATTATATTTGGTTCCACTAATCCCAAACTCTGTACTCGTTTCGCTGAACGCATGAAGAAAGAATATAGAATGAGTATGATGAGTGAACTAACATATTTTCTTGGTCTACAGATTAAGCAATCTGAGAAAGGCATATTTATATGTCAGAGTAAGTATGTTAATGAGATGCTGAAGAAATTTGAGATGACTCAAAGTTCTCCAATTAAAACTCCTATGGCACTCCTCTGACTCTTAACAAGGATCCAAATGGGACACCTGTTAATGTTACTACCTATAGAGAAATAATAGGCTCTCTGCTATATCTTACAGCGAGACGCCCTGATATCATGCATTCCACATGTCCCTATGCTCGATATCAAGTTGAACCCAAGGAATCCCATCTGATCGATGTAAAGCGAATATTCAGATATCTGAAAAGAACTCCGAATATGGGTCATTGGTATCCCAAAGGCTCAGGGTTCGATCTAACTGGCTATTGTGATAGTGATTTTACAGGTTTCAATATTGATAGGAAGAGCACCACCGGTGGCTATCAGCTGCTAGGTGGTAAGTAGGTAAGTTGGACAAGTAAAAAGTAAAACTCAGTGTTCACATCAACCGTTGAAGCTGAATACCTAGCCGCTGGAAGTTGTTGTGCCCAAATTCTACGGATGAGGAACCAACTCAGAGACTACGACCTCAAGCTCTCTTAAATCCCTATCTATTGTGATAGCACAAATGCTATTGCCATCGCTTAACCTTGTACTTCACTCTAAAACCAAGCATATTTAGATCAGATATCACTTTTCAGAGATCACGTTATGAATGGTGAAATTGAACTTCATCTTATACCCACTGAATTTCAGCTCGCTGACCTATTTACTAAGCCTCTTGATGAGACTAGATTTAATATATTAATCAGTGAACTTAGTATGTTGAATGCTGAAGAATGAAAATTTTCAGTGATTAACTCTATTCAGTGAATACCAAAATATTATTCAATATCACCAATCACTCTATGAACTATGACTCAGTGATACATATATCTCGCCAAGGTATGTATTTCTATTCCTTACGCTCTCTGATTTTTTTTTTCAGGGAATGGATCTCAAAAGAGAAAAACCATCACTGACAATCATTTATTGTTAATGATGTAAAATTTAAAGGGATAATGATTAACATTTATGATTTAAATGAAAATCTTATCATTTTTCCAATAGAAAAGGACACGTCAGACCTTTTTTCTGACACACGACGGACCTCAACGTTTCCTATTCTGTCAAACCCTAGGAACGTGCGTTAGATCATCATTACCTTTTTCAAAAACTAAAACCGTCGTTTAGGGTTCTTTCTCTCTCCTCCACCTATATAAAGAAAATCCCTTTTCAATTCATTCTTTACGCGCTCATATTATCTCAAGCAAGAATTTGAAATTCTTTTTGCAATCCTTCAAGAACACTAAGAACACGCACTTGTGCGATTTTCTATCTTCTCTTTTCCAAGGTTTGATCTTACTTTTTATTCAATATACTGTATGAACAACAACTTATATGTTGTTTATAACTTCTACTCATCCTCTATAACATCTTGTTATAGAGATTTTTCTTTAAAACTATTTCTTGAAACATCATAATCTCTTAGAATAGAATATATTTTGGTCTATTTTGATCCAAAATTTCATCGAATCTTTTTCTCAAATTTGTTTATGGTATGTTCATATACCAGAAATAAACACTTTGGTATCTTTTTACTAAAACTTTGTTTGAACGGTTTTTTTAATCTACCAAATAACAAGTATTTTGACTTTGTTCATCGCTTGATAATATTCCATTCCTTGAAAGGCGGTGAATACTAGAGCCAAGAGTTCTGATAATATTTTATTCTTTCCAGCTCGGTACAAAAGACTCATTCCATACTAGAAATAATCGCAGGAAATCCTTTGATTGTTTTCCATTCATACCTGGAGTTGAATACTCCATTCAAGAATTGTTTTGGAGGGTCTCTTAGCGCCTTCATTTTTATTCTCATCGGAGTTATTTCACAAACACTTGTTTTTCTTATCTTTTTGGTATCCTTTGTACCAAAATATCTGGTTTATACTCTTTTGTATTAACCATGATTTTTCATTTTGGTGTTCCTGTCTTTGAAACAACAATGGCATCATCCATCAAGAAAACTTACGCTGAAGACGAAGTCCTCCTTGTCACAACCTTCATTGGGGCTCCTGAATGCACCTTCACCCATGAACAAGCTGTTGTGAAACCGAGCAACTACATCGCTCTGGTAGACATCCCTGCAGACAAATCGCATTTCGCTGATGGTGCAAGATTTATCAAGAAATGCCCCTTGATGTACGCATTTACCCATGTCCCAGTTGGAATCATTGCTGACTTCCAACACTTCTGGTATACTGCACACACCACCACCGTCACCGCTGATAAGGGAGCCAAACACTTTGGTATTGAGTTCACCATCAACATGGGAATGTTTGATTTTACTGATGGCATTGTAAGAGCTGCTCTTCGCCTCCCTACAAGAGGAAAGAATCAGCAATGGCCCTCTACTCCTTCCAGAGAAGAACTCATCTCCTTCCTCGACACTATTGGTTATAAATGGCACTCTGACGTCAAAACCATCACCAAGATGGAGAAGAAACGATTGCCAACGAGATGGCAATATATATTCACTCAAGTGATTCAGTGCTTAGGAACTAAGACTGGCTCTCAAGATCAAGCCAGCCAACACCTTTTGGATATGGGCTACGCTCTCTGTCATAGACACAAGTTGAATTTCGCTGACTACATTTTCAGCGACCTATGTAACATAGTGCAGGCGCAAAAGAGGAAGAAGATTATCCCTTATCCAAGGTTCATCGCAACAATCTTAGAGTTTGTTTTTGAGGGATACCCAAAGGTTGGAAACCAAGGCTTCTCTCATGTAGGAAAGAAATCTCTAGAAATTGATGAACAACTAAGAGATGCCCCTACCTCCCCTACATGCTGAATCTTGTCAGGGAAGTCTCCCCTGCTGGTACCTCCACTCCAACGCCTACATCTCAGGTAGCAACTGTGTTTAAATCATTGACAAACCCATCAATGATTATCCTCGACACCTCCCCCTCCCCTTCTAAACGCAATCAACCGACTGACGGTCACAAGAAGACTATCACTCACAAGCCCCCCCCCCCCACTAAGAAGCAAAAGAAGAGTGTCACTCAAAAGACTACTCTCTCTGATTCTGGCGTACTACCAACGTCTCCTCTATCCACAGCCACGACAACAGTTTTTATCTCCGTTGCCACTTCATCAACTCTACCTACTTCTTCAGCGACCTCGGTCCCTGAGGATGTTATAGGCAGCTATGCTGAAGCTGGCTCGGGTATTACTTGCACAGCCTTCTCTTCTTCTTCTATCTACTCTTCATTGGTCCACACATCAACCCATGATTCAAAGATGGTTGTCCCTATCTCTGAAGAGGTTGAACAAGGTGTTATCCAAGAATGAGTTTTGTTTCAACAATCTGAGTTTTGGAAAGCCACGTGCACAGGACCTGAAAATGTTTCTCCTAGACATGTTCAGAAACAGGTCAGTGATCCTCAGGACACTACCGTAGCATGTACCATCCCTGAGAGTAATCCTTTAGATACTCTCAAGTCACCCTTGGTTATACATACTACTTCCCAACATCTTTCTACTAACCTCGAGCTCTTTTTGGCTCATCTTTCTTTGTTATTAACAGGTGTCGCTGATGCGAGTTTTTCATCAGCAACCATAACTACCACAACCATTGTTGCTCCTTTCAGCGAGCCTACTTCTTCAAAGCAGGCTGCTAATATTATGTAGGTAAAGAAATAGAAGTTCTCTTTCAAGCTACCTTCCATTCCACCGGAAATACCCAAGGTGTCTCTGCCTCCTCCCTCCCTCCTTGCCATGGAATATCTGGTGAATGAATGCACCATGTTAAGGCAGAGGGTAGATGTCTTGCAGGTTGCTTCAGAGATCATCTTTAGCCAAGTCGGCGGCATTCCTGGCATGAAGACAACAGTCAACAACATATACACTGATATTCACACAGTGAAAGATGATAATGCTGCCAACGAAAGGGCTATCAAGGTTCTCGCTGAAAGAGCTGAGACGCAAGAAAAGATTCTTGCTGATATACAAAAGTCTCAAGCTGACATTTTATGCCTTGTTCAAGGCCTATCTGACAAGGCCCCCTCCTTCACAGACGCTAACAGAGGGAACTGAGTTTGATCCCTCAAACTCAGAAGTCACAGGCTGAGACAATCTCCACCATGAACTCCAATGTGCACACTCTTCTAGTGCACACCCTGCCTGTTGGAAACAAAGAGGGGGAGAAATTTGCCCAAGAGCTCGTTGATTATCTTATCAGCAAAGCAAACACGATTCTCCCTGACGAACCCCAACATCTTTATCGGCAACAACCTCCCATCATCACTGAAGAAGTTGATAATGATGAAGATGATGATGATGATAATGATGAAGAAGAAGACATCCCTCATCAATCAATTGGTGGAAATGATGATGATGATGATGACGAAAGCCCCTACAATATCTCCAAATTCTTCAAAGATAACCGTCCTCAAGGGGGAATACTCTTCAGAGAACCTTTGGGGGACAAGCCACCTCCTAATCAGGAGTAGTCTGATCCCTTTGGGAAGAACAAGCAAGTGATGGATCTTGATCCTACTTCAAAAAAATCAGAGGGGTAGCTCTTCACTGATGTATGCCTTCCTCTTGTTTCATACATCCCTCCCTCTAAAACTCAAACACTCTATACCTATCCTCCATAAACTCTCGTCTCTGATGAACCTCTCTTTTCTTCTCCCATTCCCAGTGATCCCTGTTCCCCAAAGGATTCTCCATTTTTTAGGGAACCTTCCACTAAAGATCAGTTCTTGTACATATTCGACAATGAATCAGAAGAGGAAGAAGGCCTTATCTAAAGGCATGTAGATAGGCAAACAATCCCTGAACAAGAAGAAGAACAGAGAACGGCGAACTTCATAAGAGATCTAAAGTCGGCTATAGTAAAAATCCCTTTTCGTACCTCTGAGCCCTAAGCCCCTGTTCCGATATGTGTTTATGACGAGTTCTCCTTTTTGTTCCTTGAAGAGCGAGCTGAAGCCCTAGAAGCTCAGCGACGCAGGGATAAAGATATAAAGCATGCTCATGAAATCCTCAGAGTTGCTCAAAACATGGTCCGAGAAGATACAATAAGAGTTCAATGTCAAAAACACGCTGAAGAAAAAAGTGAGCGAGTATCTGAAAAGCTAGCTGAAAAGGAACTGACCAGAGACAATTTACGAGTAAATCCGATTGTAGCTCAAGAGAAAATTCTGCAAGCCCTGAATAGAGAAAATGAAGAACCTAAGGATGCTGAACTCGAATGGTGTACTAAAAAGGTTAATTTTCGCATTCGCTCTGCAACAAGTACTCGTGAAACTATCTAAGGATGAAAATTAAGAAGAGGTCTAAGGATAACAGTAACTATGTTCAGAGATAGTAGAAGCGAAGAAGAAGAACCCCAATTCCTTAAGTTCTATGAATTCTTTGAATGGCTAGAAATAAGAGATGTCATTCAAAATTCCAAATCTCAATTCAAGGATGTAGTAGAAAGACATCTTGATCAGCTATTGCAAAGGATATCACAACATGTCAGCGTTCCTCCTCTCCCTGAGAAAACCAAGAAGAGAAGATCCATGTCTGATGCTAAAGAAGGTCCATCGTTCAGAAATGAACATGAGACTAAATTTGACCTTGCTAGTCTCTTTGCCCACCTCATTATTCCTGACATTTCAATGCTTAATACATCCCTGCCTGAGGCGAGAAAGTATGAAGAAAACGAGATCACTACTCTCCCTAAAGCAGGAATGACATTTCTAGGAAATGATCGGCAAACAAGGTTTCTCATAAATAAGGAGATTCAAAAAGCTCCATCTAAACTCATAAAGATCATGTACTACAACTGCCTGACCACCTATGGTCCAAAATGCCTTCAGAAGACGATCTATGAAAAAGAATTACGAAGAAGAAAAGAAAAGCTCTCTAACTAGTCTATGTTGTTTTTCTATTCCTTTGTAATTTCCTTCAGTGTTTTGTACTTCACTCAGATTGTAATTTAATTTCACTATTAATTCTTCAACTTATACCTTTAATGAAATTCAACGAAGTATTCTACTTCATCTGTGTACGGAAAAAATCCCTGAAAATAGTAAAAGGGAAAATGAACATAAAAGTTCTATTTTCTTTAAAACCCTCATACACACTGACATTACACTTTGTAATCAATCAGTGAATGTACTTTATAGATTTTATACTTGTAAAATTTTGATTTCATATCCTTATAAATGAAACTCAATTCAGATAGTAGATTAGCTGAAAAAGATCTCACAGATTAGTAATTAGAAATCTTCACTTTAAAATTTCTATGTCCTTACTAATTTCTTCAAGCAATTTTCTTATGTTGCTTAATCATAAACAAATAGGGGGAGATTGTTGATCCAAACTCCTTTCAGTGATTTGAATAAGATTCCCCTTGTACTTAGTGAAAATTCCAATTATAGGATAGTGTTAAGAAATCAGCGATAGCACACACTAACTGTGTTCAGCGATCGCTGATGATCAAGAACAACATCCTATACCTGAAGATTTGAAGAACAACACTCACACCAAAGAGCCATTCGCGACTGTCGAAGGCATACCTGAAGAAAGAGATGGATAGCTCGTGATCTAAAGCGGTTCAGTGATAGCAATGTTCATCTATCTGAAGTGTGAGATCTTGCAAAAGCCTCAGTGATACCCGAAGACTTCATCCTTGAATTTCTGGTTCAGTGATCAAAGCGGGGCCTACTCAGCTAGATCAATGTTGATCTTATCCTCGATGCACAAAAGTAAAACCTCAAATGCCTGTCAGGAAAGGACGTACAGATTGTCTCATATGTCCCCATTAAATCTGATTTGGTTACTGTTCATATATGGCCAAAGGAATGGTTTTCTTCTGGACAAAGGACAAGTCTCAAATAGAAACTTGACACGTGGCATATACCTTTTACTTTGCATTAAATGCGACGGGTATAAATAGATGAAGAACCTTCTTCATCTTTATGCATGCTACTTTCTCTCCTCAAACTTAGTGACTTCTTAGTTGTAGTAGAATAGATTAAATACTTGTTCTTATTCCGCTTACAACTGTAATTTGTTTATTCAATATAAACTCATTTAAAAACCTTAAAAAGCTTGTGTTTGTATTCAACCTCCCCCCTTCTACAAACTGTTTCTATATCCATTGAACTCTTGAAGACTCCTTTGAGACCAACACTTTCTTCATTCACGGTTGGAGTAGTTTTTGGAGTGATTTTTATGCTTTCGGTATATTTTTGTGTAGATTATACGAGGACTTGAAGGTGACACGATAGACGGATTGGGAGGATCGAATGGCATGGCCAAGGAAGCGATGAAAGAAGGGATTCATGTCAATGAAGATGAAGTTTTTGTTGGTGGAAAAAGCCGGATTTTGAAGACCAAAGTTTTTGTCGCACTTTCTCGAGCATGAAGATTTCTTCAGGGTCGTGAAAATGTGTTTCTGCATCAATCTAGACTTTCTGCTGCACTTTCATGGGTGTAAAAAATCTTTCACGACCGTGAAAGTCACCTGGACTTTTTTTATCGGGCTTTTTCTTTTGGGCCTTTTCTTCAGTCTTTTAAATACTTTCTTCTAGGTTTTATTGCGGGCGACTTCTGTTTTTGCAAGAGACGAGAGCTCCGTTTTTTTCTTCTTAGGGTTTTTATTGTTGATCGGTTTCTACAAGGTTTAGGGAGGAAGATTGTACTCGACCTTTAAGCCATTGGAATCCGATTTTCAATCGTTTCTCCATACGATTACTAATATCTTCTTCCTTATTTCCTTGATTTACTTAGTTGCTTTGTGTTTTGTCGAACGATTGATTTTAATCGATTGGTTATTGAATTTTATCTCTTATTCTTTTTCAATTCTTGTTTAATTTACTTAAAGAAATGATTTTTTGCACTTTTTCTATCCCTCCCTTCATACCTTTTTATATTTATGAATCTCTTCTCTCTAGTTTCTACTTTACTCTCTACCCTCCCCTTTTATTTTTTTGCACGTTAGGTTAGATTTATTATTTTTCTGCACATGTTTGCTTTGAAGTTCATTGTTCTTCTTTGGTTTTTGTTGATGTTAGTCGGTATTAGGTCGTGTCTAATGTAGATCTTTTGCTAGGTTTAGCTTTAGTTTATTTATAATATATTGGAGTATAGATAAAATAACCCGTTTCTTGGTGTCGTCTTAGAATTCGCTTTATAGGGCAACCGTCACTTAGGATTGAGGTTTTGGGTATTGATCAATTGGTTTTAAAACGGATGTCGTGTTTTAATCCATTTTAGTTCTAATGAAAGTTGGAATCGATTTAATTGTTTTTTAACAAAATGTTTAGTTAACCTAATTAGTTTTTGACGAAAATGAAAGTTTGGTCTGTTACTTGGATTAAATTGATCAATGGCAACGGTCCTAACATGCAAATAGTTAGGGACGTTGATTGGGAAAAATATTTGTTTTAAACCGTAATATTTCTTCCCAAGTACATGTATTGCGAAAGGAAGTACGTGTCTCGGTTTAGAAAAGTTTTTCCACCTCGAAAGTGGGTTGAAGTAATTTTACATAACGAATTCTCACCATTACCAAAATCTGTAGTTGACATTACCGAATGTCCCTTAGTTGTCGTTTTAATTTATTTTGTTTCGTTTTATATTTAGTTTCTTCTCTCCTTCCTTTTTCCTTTAATCTCGTTTTTTTTATGTCTAATTAGTTTAATAACCAAATCAAATCATATGATTCACATAACTAGTCCATAAGCATTAAGTTGTTAGAGTTAGACCGTCACCTCCCTATGATCGAACCGTATGCTACATAATCCGTTTGCTTGCGGATATTGTAAAAACCCAAATGTTGTTGTGTTAATTGGAGTTTGGGATTTAGGTAATTCTTCATGGGCTAGGGCTTATTTTGGTTCAAGCCCAAAGTATTTAAGGAAGAGATGAGAAGAACACCTTGAAGATTGAAGCTCTTATTGAGGAATCTTCATCTTGGAGGTATAACCCATCTTCTTCTTGCTTGAGAACTCCATTAATGGAGTTTTGATTTGATTTTGGAAACTTGGATTCCTAGTTTGTATTCTTGAATGGATGAAATTATATGAGTTTGTTAATAAAACATCATAGATGGATTCAATCAATGAATCATATCTAGAAAACCTATTCTTATTGATAATTCCAAGTGGTAATAAAGAGTTTCAAGTTATGGTTCACCATTTTTGGGTTCCTTGGTTGATGAATGATAGATTAATCTATGTTTGGATTAAGTTTTAGAGGTGGGATTGTTTATAGATGAATCCTCGAGTCTTGGGGTCGGGTTTGATTAATTTTAGGTGTCTAAAATCGAGTTTTAAATCTTGGAAGTGTTTTGGGGAATGATTTTCGTTGTTGTGCAAGAAAAGGGGCAGACCTGCACCTGGCAGAAACTTACACGACTTACCCCGCGGTTTCAAGCCACAGGACAAGCCACGTAAATCACTGTTGGGTGAGTTTTTTGTTTGGTCCGTTTCTCGTTTCGTGCTAGATGCGAGGCATGACTTAGGGTTTATCTTAGGGATCTTGACGGATGGTTTTAGGATGTTTTAAGGTGGTTTAACACCATTTTTATGACATCCAATTCAGGTGTTCGATTTGTAAAGATTAACCTTTATAGTGTGTTGAGCGGTTTGTCGCATCAAAGATGAGTTCCCTGTCCCTTAAAAATGCAATGTGATATGTTTCAAATGCTTACATGTTGATTGTGGTTTTGAATTGTCTTTCTTAAATGAGAAAACTTACCACGATCACTTTTACAAGCTTTGGGATCGATATGTGCACTATCTATCTATTTAATTGGTGGTTTATGGCAGGGTTTTATACATATTAAATCCTATTACCACTAAGGGTTTGTGGTTATATAGATTTGGTCCTTATGGACTGGTGTGGTCCTTTTGAACTGGGGTCTCGCTAAGGGTTTGCGATGGTGTTTCACCTTCGTCATATTCCTCCAGTACGTAATTTGTTCCCAAAAGTGAATGAGTCAATTTGTTTGGTAAACCATAGCATATTTTTACTGGTTTGTGAACTGCTGAAAATGTTAACTGCTTTTATGGAGAATTCACTAGACCTTTTGGTCTAACCCTCACTTTTCAAAACAAAATATTTTCAGGCAGGTACATTGCGGGGAAAGGCGACAAGGGTAAAGGGAGGATGTGAGAAGTTGCTGAAGATCCTAGCTTAGTAGGCCTTCATCTAGTATTTCCAGCTGTTGACTTTAGCATTTCCGTTGCGCATCTCCTATTGTATTGAATTAATATAAGGTTGGTTTAAATGTAAGACGGTTAAACCTGTGGGTTACTATGTGTAACATCCGTAAAATGGGAGTTACTTTAAACCAAATCAAATCCGGAATTCTACTTCATAAAATAAACATCACCCATAAAGATGGGGAGAAAGTTAAAGAGTTTACAACTTCAAAGGGATACTAGATAACCTATTAATCTACACAATTATAAGATACAAATTAAGTTCGGGTGTCATTAAATCCTCAAAATAATCTTCTATGTAACTCCATCTATACACACGAAGGTGCACTTCAAAAAGGATGCCACTAACGGCATCTAGCTTCACTCATCTCATCAAGCCCCACCTGCTTGATCACCTGTTATACATGTCATTTTAAGAAAAAGTGTTAGGCTTAAAGCCTAGTGACAACAAACAGTTCAAATATAGAAAAGCCATTTAAACTTCGAAAACGGTAAATAAACATTTAACCAAAAGCTTTTTCCAAAATATCTCTTTTTCTTTTCTTCCGCGATTTACACCTAAAAGTTACGCATTTTTTTCCAAAAATCATTTTTCTTTTCTTCCGCGATTTACACCTAAAAGATACGCACTTCCTTTGAGGGAAACATCCATGGGAATGACCCGCCATCGCATCAATTACTCTTTCGAACATGTTCAACCCCAAACCGGGATGTATTACAAGTTCCTTCCTCAAATACTTCTGACTATATGTGCCCATGGATCTATTTACACTAGTCTAACTTCCGAATACAATCGTTTCCGATGTATTAAGTTCCCTTCACAAAATCTTTATGAATACTAACTTCCGATTACAATAACTTCCCTTCACAAAATATTTGTGAAGATTAACTTCCGATTACAATAACTTCCCTTCACAAAATCTTTCTGAAGATTAACTTCCGATTACAATAAATTCCCTTCACAAAATCTTTGTGAAGATTACCTTCCGATTACAATCTTTTCCGATGTATTAACTTCCCTTCACAAAACCATTGTGAAGATTAACGTCCATGTTTCCAAACTTTCCTTCATAAAAACTTCGTATGATAAACTTCGTATTTTCAAAACCTTCCTTCTCAAAATTAGGTCAAAATAACATTTAGGTTTATACATCATATTTCTCGTCAAAAACCCATAAGAGTGTTTTAAAACGATTCTTCGTACTCATTTCATCATTTCAAATAAAAACCACAAATGACACATTTTGACCTAATTTTACCAAAACCTTCCAAGTATAGAAATCATTATTTTGAACATCACATTAAGGTAAAATACTTCATTTTGACATGTATAAAATTTTAAAGGTAAGAATGAACTCACAAGCTAGATTTAGGCTAAATCTAGGTTTTATCCCAATATCGAGCTTCATTAGGTGAGGACTTCAAATCCACAAGTTTACACCTATAAAACCTACATCTAGATCATAAACCAACCCAACATACACCATAATCAAACCCAAATCAGGAATCATAGAACCAAACCCTAGATTCAAGATTTCGGAGAGGTGATTGTACCTTTCAACGTATAGGAACCCCAAATCATCAAGTAAACTTTAATCTTCATTGTTACCATCTTACTGAGCTCTGAAATACGAAACCATAGCAAAAAGAATCGCCTCAATCGGAGCTGTGATGAAGAAGTTATGGCCAAATGAAGAACATCCCGTTTTTAACCACTAGAGGCCGCCCGCGATTGTGACAGGCGATTATGCCATGTCACATTCGCCGGCATACTAGCCCGTGCCCAAAAATCAATCTGATTCAGCCCCTAAGTTATGGTACATTCGGGGCGATTGTGACAGGTGATTGTGTCATGTCACAATCGCCGACACACTAGCCGAGGGGACGTTTTGAGGTGTTTTTTCCCACTTTTCACCTGTTTTGATCCAGCTACTCATCTTGTGAATGATACCCAATATAATTAACTTCAAAAATACTTATCTCGTTGTTTCTAAGAGTGGAATACCAAGAGGACTCGGGATTTCATTTTATCAAAGGCCCGGTTGATACATTGTGACATTGTCAATATAGCATGGCACATTTGTTGGGATCACCAACCACTTTGTACCACCGGTGCTATTGTGACAGATGTCATAACTGTATGGCACAATAGTTAAGACGACCATACTCTTAGTACCATTGGTGCTATGGTGACAGTTGTCACTATCTCACAGCACCATTACTCAAACTCTGAAATTAGCTCCTCTTTAATAGATCACTCGGTTCAACTGGAACGAAAATCAGGGTGTTACACTATGTCTATGTTGGTTTAGATTTTTGGGATGTTATAGTTATAAATTTAAAACACATCAATATATTTTTTTTCTTTCTTGGTTTGGAAATGTGATTTAAGGGAGTTGGGTGTTACCTAGTACTTCCTTAGACTTAAGAATTTAAGCCATGAAATGGCTTTATATTCTAGTGTTGTGATTAGTTGGAGATATTGTCAGCCATGTGAGGAGAGACTGATGTTGATGAACTTCCTCTATGAATTGGTTTAAGTGAATTAAATAATTAAGACTTTATGCTTAGCATTTTTATGCCAAATAGGAAATTGATGTGATAGCGGGTTTGCCGTTATGTTTAGTAATACTCATTCCGCTATGAATTATAGTTGTGATCCCCTTGGGATGAATGAGATATTAAAGATTGTGTTTCATCTAGACTGTTGGCTAGATGAAGAAATATGATCATTTACTTCTCAAATGAACCTTTCCCTATGATACAATGTACAAGAAAACAAATAAAAACTTAATTAATTTAAAAAAAATTACTGACGGATTATTCGTCGGTAGTTTTTGTTTATTTCTTTTAAATGCGTCGATTCGTCGGTAATCCGTTGGGGATATAAATTCGTCGTGGATTCCATTTTTGTGCTCTTTTACCAACAGACTTTCATCGATGTGACGGGTCCGACTTTTTAGCGACGAAATTACTGATGGATTTTTCTATGGGTGAAAGTCCTTTGTCTTTTAGTGATCCACAGGCATATGAGTTGGTAGTATTTTCCATATGAGATGCGTTAGAATCATTTGATCTTCTTGGTCTTTATTGGTATATATTTGCTAAGCTGTATGGTATTCATGTCGTTGGGATGTGATGTTATATATATAAGAGATTAATACTTGTGGAGCTATTTAGCATGTGCAAATAATCTATTGTTGAAAGTGTTGTTACTAGTCGAAGGGAAAACAAAGTGAGGTTATGGTGATATTAAACCCTAAAGAATAGACACTCAGATTGGTGATCCTTGAGGTGAAATCCGGAAGAGGTAGACACCATGGTCAACATTATATTTTTGTCGTGTAATTCTATCTGTGGTCGGTAAGCACTACCATGAAGATCTTGAGGTGCTACTCGAGAACATTTAGACATGACTTACATTGTGCCCGTCATGTTCAATGGAAATAGGTTTTGTCATCGAAAGATGTGTTTGACGTTTGGAGTATCACATAAATCCTGGTTTTTGGAAAAGCGTCATGTATTTTGTAAACCGGTTATTGGTGTTTTTGAACAAGGAATTTTTTTTGTTGCATAATGTGTTTTACAAACAAAAAGAGCCATTATAAGAAAAGCAATAATTTCCCCTCATTGTTGGGAATTGTGGTTTAAAATTTTCGAACTCACTAGGTTTTAAGCCCAACGTCTTTTCGTGTTGACATGTGCATTAGATTTTGATGGGGCAGTAATAACGACACTTGAGATGAGTGGAGTGGTTGATTAGAGGCACGTGAAAAACTTAGATCTTTGAGACATCTTCCGTACCAGGGATATAGAGAATGGCGTCTAGTTTTTAGCAACACCCATCCCTAAACTAGATCTGGTGTGAGGTTTAGTTGCGAAAGTTGTTGACTTTAAACCCCCTAATTACTTTTGTAAGTATTCAATGTTGGCCATTGGGAATAAACACTACTAGAAAATTGAGTATTTTCAACGGATTTTTTTCAACGGAAAATGTCGTTGAAAATTTTCTACGAATTTTAGAGGATTTATTGAGAGAACACAAATTTTCTACAAATTTTCAACGAATTTCCGTTGAAAATATCTTACAAACATGCATTTTCAACCAAAAAAAATTCAGCGGAATGTCTCGTCAAATTTTTTTTGGTTGAAAGTGCATGTTTGTGAGAGATTTTCAACAGAAATTCATTGAAAATTCGTAGAAAATTTATGTTCTGTCAATAATCCCTCTAAAATTCGTATAAAATTTTCAACGACATTTTTCGTTGAAAAAATTCCGTTGAAAATACTCAATTTTCTAGTAGTCAAACTTGTATTGTTTTGATGTTTATCATAGGTTTTAAATAAACCGGTTTTCCTCCGGATTTTAGGGTGTTTTTGTCGGTGATATTATAACCATCATTCGGTATATCGTTTATGATATCCACCATCGATGATCACTGGTGATAGTAGCCTTCGGTGACCAATGGATAACTATTTCAGTGAACCGTCTGTAAAGTCTTTACCTATAAAAGCTTGACTGATGGATCTTCACCCACAGATCAACGATGGATCACCAATGGAAAAATGCTAAAAATTTGCTTTTGTAGTTTAGCCACTAACTATAAAATCATAACTACAAAATAAATTCTTGTCCATACAACAAAATGTTTCGAAACGCCCTAAACACATAATTATAAACATAATTTAGAACAAAATAAAAATTTCCATAATTTATCCATATATATAAATATATGAAAAGTTAACCTCAAACTAAATTCATTGATAATGTGTTACGAGTCTATACATTGCATCTCTTCTCAAGTCCCACTCCTGATAATTTATACAAAATACAAAAGATATTTGAACTATGAAGGATAAAACTTATACATAAAATCAGAAAAGTAAGGAATAATGAATAGTGTATTAAATATTTTCAGTTAATTACTGATAATTTGTGTATGTGCGTATATATATGTATAAAAATATATATATAACAATACGTGGTACGGGGTGTAGTTTGAACCACATTTTGATGATTCTAAAGTGTGTGGTATAGACGTATAGTTTGGTGTACACAATTTGACGGTTTAGTTGAACACCCTTAATTTTGATTGAAGTCAAGTGCACGAATTCAATCGTTAATTGGATCTTTAAGACGATATCTAGAATTACGCTAGTAATATGGAAAATATTTGTCTTAGGAGACTGCATAATGCACGCTTCTTATCTGTTTACATAATGTTCTTCTTGGAAAAAAAACCATCATCATGATTTTTAGTCTAATGGTTTTGGTGATATTGGTTAAATAAATTCAATCGTACCGACACAATCGAAAAGAATTTAGGTCTCTTAAAGGTGCATTCGTATTAAACCGCTATGTGCTCCCCTAATTACACAAAAAGTGGTTGTAACGTACTACTAAAGTGTTGCATGTGATATTATAGGCTGTAAAATTTAAACTTTTTTTGGTGGTTTTTATTTTTTCTGGTAACAACAACAACAACAAAAATTTTAAAATAATACGGAAAAGCCCTCTTGTAAACTTCAAAAAACCATTTGTTTGTCATTTTTTTATTAAACTATATTTTTAATTATTTATGTTTTACTTTATATTATGCTAATTATTTTGATCAAAGAAATAAACACATACCATGTGATCAAGAGGGTCTTTAAGTAACAATGACTTTAAAGAGAATTGATCTCTCCACGTGTCAGGTCACGTACAACAGTAATTTTCATAAAAAAAAGTGTTGAAACTTTGGTGGGATTCATAACTAGATTGTTCAAATTGTAGGTCAGATTAAAGATTTGGAGAAGGAAAAATTACAGCTATACAACTACAATTTATAGCGAATAGTAGGTAAAGTTCACACCTACTTTTAGATTCATGATCATCGATAATTGGAATATTACTATTATGTATATGAGCTTCCATCAATAAAAGATTCAGGTGGGCTTGCTTTGCACTCTTGAACTTGAAACTTATGGTGTCTCCTGTAAAAGAAAGGAACTTTGTAAACGAAGTACTTTTGACATGCATACTGATTAAAGTGAATATAAGTATAAAACATAGTTTTTTTTCCCTAAACAATCTGCATGCATGTGATGAGAGGTATGTTACTCACAATAGATAACTCAAGACAACAAAAAAGACATTAGAAAATATGAACTATGGTCCAATTCATTCTAGGTCTCCAAGTTGAATCAACATTAAGAAACAATAATCAAACTCGTAGTCAAAGTAAATAAAATAAGATACAATGCAAAAAAGATTTACGTGGTTCAAGAATAGTACATCCACACTAGAGCTTGTATTATATTTAAGAAATCTACTTCTCTTGTTATTATTTTAGCAAGCGTATTTTTATGTTATGTTCTTCTATTCTCTACCTTACTGCTCTATCTTTCAACCGAGTTCCATTACAAAGGTATATATTGGGTTATTTAAAACTGGGCCAGATTTGACAAAAACTTCTAAGTCCCCATAACGTATGTCGTTTGATAGACCTCAAAATTTTGGACAATCATGGAAGACAATTTCCCCACCCTTGATATGCATAACTCAACCGATTGCACCGTTATGGGCATGGTTGCTTATGTACTTAGGATCAAGCCTTTGTACTTCATCCCAACCGGATACATCGTTTGATCATGGTTGCTTATGTACCCTTAAGCAAAAATTCATCATAGTTCATCTCCCTAGGTGATATGTCCACCTCAATTGACATGATCCCACAGAGCCAATGCCCATAAGGATAATCAAAACAATTAATATTAAGCAAGTCCAGATGCTTAGAGTTGACATCTAGTACCATCTTGGATAACATCTTTATGGGGTTCTCATCCGTGTGTACCTTCATAAGAGATGTATCTTCTTGTATGAAATCCTGTATAAAGTGTATAAAGTGATATTTGACATTTATATGTTTGGTACGATCATGATAAACTTTGATTCTTAGCTAAATGAAACGGTTTTTAACTATCAAACCATACATATATACATGCTTGCTCAAATGCCAAATCATCTAAAACCCCCCACAACCACAATGATTTCTTCACTCCCTAGATCGTAGCCATGTACTCGATGTTTTACATAGAAAGTAAAGTTATTGCTTGTAACACTCTTTCACTAATTAACTAGACCTCTAGGTATTTTGTACAATTAATAAGTAGAAGAACGACATTTATCCATATCACCCACATGATATAAATCCCCAAAACCTGGTAACTCGAAACATATCTCCACCAAAGAATAAACATGCATAAACCATGCTCTTCAAATATCTCAGGGCTCATTTACCGCATCCTAATGTCCTTTCCCCAAGTTTTCCATGAAAACGTTGACTGGTTGCTATATATATTGATGTGTACACACCATAACATACCTCAAGTTACCGACTGTACTGGGATAAGGTATACACTTGATGTACCACTATTAAAGATATTACTTGAATCCATATAGTGATTTGCTCAAGTGACATACTTGACATTCCTTATCCACAACCATGTATCCCTCAAGTCTATGTATATAGATTTCCTTATTCAAGTCTTCATGCGAAAAAAATGTTTTTACATCGAATGAATAACAATACCTAATAACATCCAAATGGAAGTATGCTACACTGCCGAGAAAATATCTCATTATAGACCATTATTTCTCTTTGTGCAAACCCCTTAGCCACTAGCCTTGCCTCATACCTTGTAACACCGAGCTCGAAATTATGTTTTTTCCCACTTGTTCAACCTTTTACAAAGACTAGATTTCTTCCCTAATGCAATGGGACCACCTTTTATGTTTGGTGCTTTTGAAGAGATTTGATCTGGTTGTCCATCACAACCAACCAACTCTCAATATTGATGTTCTAAATATCTTCCTTGAAGGATGTCGACTCATCTTCCTCTAGCAAGAGTGCATGCTTAACCAAATTCTCTTGCTTGCAGTGCATTAAGGGTTGATCAGACCATAACTTTTGAACTTTCTTATATAGTCGCCTCGACCTAGTGAAAAACGAACTATTATCAAGATCTTCAAGTAATTCGTGTACATTTTCTTAGTAAATCGTCTAATGTTCAATTTTATCATGATTATCCCCTTGATCTTCTTTCGTAATACAATTGGAATCTTGTTGGCTTCTAGGTTCTATCTCAACTACTTGAGACTTGATCGTCTCAATATCATCGCCACCGAGCACCATAACTTTCGAAGAAGCTATTTAGAGTTCTCGTTAAAAGTAACATCTCTGTTGGTTATAAACTTAAAATCTTGTAAACACCATATGCAATAGCCTTTTACACCATATGCATATTCCAAGAAAATTGTCTTCTTGGCTTTTGCTTCAAGTTTTACCTCACTAAGATGATAGTAGGTTGTGCACTCGAAGATTAGCGATGGATCCACAATATTTTAATAAATAAATTAAAAATTAAATTGTTTATCATCCGTCGGCGATCTGTCTGTGATCAGCAACGGATTAACGACAAACTTAATAAAAAATTAAAATATAAATTATTTTAGCATCCGTTGATAATATGCCAATGATGTTTTTATCTACTAACACAATTAGAAATCATCGCTCGATACTTATTTCCCTTAGTAATCAGTCAGACTGACAGAAAGCGGTTGTTAGTGAATTTTGTTGGTGACACTCCCAATTCTATTAGTGGTTGTTGTTCTTGTCTTTGTTCCAAAACACTATCTTTTTAGGACAATATGCTTTATAATGCTTGAGTTTGCCACAATTGAAACACCTTCTTTCCATAAGAGGTCTAGATTTTGACCTAGATTTCCCTTCGTTGCCTTTTCCCTTCTTGTTGATTCTACCTCTTGCAAATAATCCTTGTGTCTATTCTTTATTGCCATTATAGCAGCTTCTATGTCATTACTTGCAATATGAAGATCATTCAATAGAATTGATTCTAGTTCCATTTATCATAAGACTGTCACCCACACACATCAATGTTTCCACAAGCTTCTCATAAGACTTTGACAACTAAAAACCAGCTAGTAAAGTGTTCGATGTTCATCTTATACCTTCACATCATCAACGCCCTTAATTTGACGTACAACTATCAAATTTACTAATGTGTTCCCGAATTGGTGAACCTTCATCCATTTTGCATGTAAACAATTGACTTCAACTAGATCCTATTTGTTAGAGCTTTTTGTCATGATTTTTCCACCAAATTTTGCTTCACCACAACCACTGAATCCCAATTAATTATCATCCAAGAAAGCAACATCACTTTGAAGGCATAAAAAGATCGATGCTCCTACTTCACAATCTAAGTCCTCTCAATCGTTATCGGGCATATCGTTTAGCTTTTTATTTTCCTTACTCGCCAAAGCCTTTTGTAATCTTTTTGAGATCAACAATTTATTAATTTGCATCCTCCAATAAGAAAAATCATACTTCCTATTGAATTTCTCGAACTCATAGTTGCCAACTTTAATTGTTCCGCTCGTAGACACCATATTGTTTTAGAATTTGACTCTCTCAAGACTTTATGATAAACCTTGTATACACTAGACAACATACCATCCAAATAACTCAAATCAGGACTTTAACACCGAAATAGGATATTAGGCTTGGATACCAATTGTTACTCATTTTGGAGTACTCAAGACAAAATAAAGGATTGTGGAAAATACAGATTCTGATTATATTCTGATTATATTCAGTGTAGGTCATCAAGTTAAATCAAAACCAAGAAATCACAATCAAACCAGCACTCACATTTAAAAAATGAGTATAAAAGTAGAGCAATGCAAGAGAGATTTACGTGGTTCAACATCAACTCTTACATCCTCACTAGAAGAGAGATCTTGTATTACTTTCAAAAAATTGGAAGCATATTTTTGTGTTAAGTTCTAGCTTTGTAACTTACTACCCTATCTTCTAACCGAGTTCTATCACAAAGGTATATATGGTCCTAAGTCCTAACTGTTGGGCGAAAGGCTTGGACAATTGGGCTATTAATAACTAGGCCAGACTTGCTGAGATCAACACTTACAAGTTATTATGAAAAATTTGATCCTCATGGATTTGTTCATCGTTGAAAAGCAGAAAATGATAAAAACAATTAGGGTTACCCGGCCTTCTTTCTCAAGGGCCCATGTCATAAATCTAATATGAAATGTTTGGTGACAATATATCGAACAAGAGATTATAGTATGAGGGTGTTGCAAAGGAAACATGAACAAGAAATGCCATAATCACCTGACTCGTCATCGGCATATGATGAGAAGATTGAGAAGAGATCCCAGATCCAACTTCGGATCCAGATGTTGGATTAATAATGGTATGTGAAGATAGTGTCGTAGAATACACTGGTTCAAATGCTTGAGATGGAAGTTGTATCGGAAGCAATCCTAATGATGTTGCGACCACCTCTGTTGCTGGCACTAAAGGATTGAATCTGGTTGGTAAAGGTTGTAACATAGGAAAGCTGGAAGTAAAATAGTTGCCATATTGTCGCATGTTGTAATCCACTACAATCGATGGTCTCATGGTAAAGTAAGGAGAAGGATATGGTCCTTGAAATGTGGGCATATAAAGACCTTGTGACATGGCAGCAGCTCCCATGCATTGCATCATCTGGTTTAACTCGAATCATAACAGTAAGTATAAAGTAAAACGACTTTGTAGTTTTGTTTATATATATGTGAAAGACAGATTATATATATATATATATAGAGAGAGAGAGAGAGATTGAAAAGTGACTTCCATCGACAAATATTTCCGCTGGTAATTAGTGGTGGATTACGATGGATCCAAAAAACATCACTTTTTTTCCTGATTTGTTGACTTCGATCGGAAATCCTCCAGTAATATAAAAAAGAACATTAATTTTTTTATCTTTAAAATCCTCTAAAATGTTAGTAAAAAATTAAATCTCCAGAACCTTTTATATTACCAACAGAATTTAAATACTTAAATATTTACTTAAATTCCATGGTAATCTATTAGTAATTTACATAAGTTTTTTTTATCCAAAATAACCAACCGATTATCCGTGAAATTATTTAAATTCCGTCGGTAAAATAATTAAGATTTAAAAAGAAAAATTAAAATCATCGACGGATTATCAATATCTATACTATATTATAAAGCATTTGGCCAAAAACTCTTAAAAACAATATTTTAAGCGTTAGGTACTGCTATTTAATGCTAATTACTTAATTTTCAAGATTACAACCAGATTATGCGTAAGTATAACTTATTAAAACTTCATTTCTGAATTCGTATAATTAACTGCAGATAATTATGATCAAAGACAGGATAAACATCTAATTTTAAATATAAAAAATTTAAAATATAATTAAGATTATTATTAAGTTTAATTATTATCTTTATAAAAAGTTATATTATCAACACAAAAATAAATTACTTCGTTATTAAACCCAAAATAAAGTATGATAAAAAAATTGAATTAAAGAAATTACATAAAAAATAAAACATTAAAATCGTTTTCTTAAAACCACATAAAACCATTAGAACATCGATAAAAACAAAATTAAAATAAAACTTAAATCCCAAATGTATCTCGGCATCTCGCTGCATTGCGCGAGTACTCTTCTAGTGATTTTAAAACCAGTCAATAATCCGTCAATTTTATTTCTTAAAAGTTATCGATGAATTAGGATTGTTTAATTTTAATCCATTGTATATATCTAGTTTTTCATGTCATTCTTTGAGCAAACATTATGAGGTGTGTTTAATATTAATGCCTCATATATATTTAGTTTAGATTGTTATTTGTTGAGTAGAAATTATTATTTATTTAACTTTAATCGGAACTATATATCTAGTTTCGGTTGCAATTTGTTGGGCAATCATTATGATTTTTTTAACCATCTTATATATCTAATTTAACTTGTTATTTGTTGGACAAATGTTAGATTACATAGCTTTAAGATTGATTCCGATTTACAGCCGTTATATTGACCAAAATTTGAAAATCAATTGCAATATTTTTTGTGACGGCATGATCAATATCAGATGATCTTAGCATGGAGGTACGGGGACTGGGTGGATGTTCGGTACTAAACGAAAGACTTTTTAAGAAATTTGTCACTAAATCGTGATTTCTTACGAAACCGTCACAAAATTTGGTGGGTAAATTGCTGGTGGGTAATTCAAATTAGTGACAGATTACCCAGGAATTTTCTGGGTGATCCATTGGTATTTTCTCGAAAAACATCGGATTTTCCTGGATAATTTTTGTGGGTGAAATTCATTTGTTTTGTAGTGGCTAGTGTTTGTCCCTTGTTGATCCGAAGTTTGTGTTGACCGGGTCAATGATTCTAATGCTAGCTCGTTCGCTGATCTTCGATTTCGTAGTCATTTTTCATGATGATGTCTAATTCTAATTTAATGTTTATGAATTACATTGGTGTTGTATAATAATGTTGAAGCAGTAGAGACCCAAATTGAAGAACTAAGGATGTAGGACGAGGCTCATGAGGAGGCGAAATAGGAAGCGGGTAGCGAAAGAGGCAGGGAAGAAGGGGATAGATGAGACGCGGTCATTGATCGGCAAGTTATCACAGTGACAGTTTCTTTCGAGTGACCCATGGTAGGATTAGTTTGTTTATGAAACCAAACAATTAATTTAATTTATAATTTTTACTTTCAACCGGATACTTGTCATTTTATTTACATTTTCATTTGTGTCATTTTCACTTTTTTAATATTTTTGTACATTACAGAAAAAAAAAATTAAAACCAAAACGCTTCAATTAACACACTTCTAACTAAAGTTAAAAATATTCAGGTGCGGAATACCAACGGAATTGATCGCTAGCAATTGAGAAACTCCTGCGACAGCATGATTCTGTCGCAAAAGCCTGTTGTTTTTTTGTAGTAAGAGAGAGAGAGAGAGAGAGAGAGAGAGAGGGAGAGAGAGAGAGAGAGAGAGAGTGAGTGTGTGTGTACCTGCAGTTGCATTTGCAAACGTTTGACATGCTCAATGACATCCTCTAGAATTGACGCTTGGTCTCTCTGTGATGGTCTGTATGTTTAGTAGAAGAAAAAGTAGAAAGATGGATGAAAATACAAAGGAATACATTTACAAATGACAAAATAAAAGTAACCTTGTTGCAGTGAGGAACAAGTGCCTTGAGAGCTATTATTTTTTCCTGTACTCGGCTCCTGCGCCTCTGCACAAAACGCCTCTGCACAAAAGATATATTGTTAGCTATATATATATATATATATACTTTTACAGTTCAGGGGCAATTTTTGTACTTGGTTCATTTAGTCTTGGTTTATATTGCTCTATTATTTAACTTCTTTTTTGGAAGCTAACTTTTCTATGACTTTCACTCTCTCAATAATTGTATAGAGAAATATAATTAAGCATTAGTTCTACATGATCATCATCTTCATCAAGCGGATATATATAAAGCTCAAAGGGGTAATAAGAAATTTTAGATGACAATTAGAACTGTGAGTTTCGACTTTCAAATGTCATCAACTTATATCTTAGAACTTGGGGGTTGAACCTATAAATCTTTTATACAAATGTATTATGTAATTTTTTTTCTTTGATGTAATTTAGATATAATATATATTTTTTAAAAATCAGAAAAGGCACTAATTCATGAAACTCTAAAGTGGAACTATAGAATTCTACACTCTTTCGGAACTTTGAAATCTTATATAATTTCTTCCAAAGAAGAACCGCTGTGTTTTTTAGAAAACTCATGTGAAATCTTTATACATTGTTCTGACGATCTTTAATTTTCAACATTTAAGTCTTCCACAATTTCCACCAAAGAACTTACATGTTTTATCTTTAAAAAGCCCATAAATAGTAGATTGAATTTTCATTTTGATCTGCATTTCAAACTTGAAGTAACATACAATATGATCTTATTTTTATTTTTGAAGAATAAATGTTACAGAAAATTCACACATGTATATTTGGTAATTATACATTCTAATTTCTAATGGCAATACGGCATCATGATTCATGATTTCAATGTTTCTAAATAATTGATTCATGATGGCATATAATACGATATTATGATTCAACCCTCCTCTTGAGTACCGTCGTGTGTGTATGCCAAAATTTTACCTAAACAACAAATGCATCTTGCAAAAACAATCAATTAAGAAGATGTTTATGACACAATATTGTCCGCTTTGTCCTCCGGTAGAGGTGTGCGCACGGATTTGTTTCTGGCGACCTGACAAGGACTTCCCAGGAGGTCACTCATCCTGGTACTACTCTCACCCAAGCACGCTTAACCACATAGTTGTTAGAACCTGACTTGCGTGTGGCCCCAAAACGCGTTGTATTTAGGAAGGTCAAGGTTTACTTATGAACCCAGCATCACTCCTGTCCACAGCCGATATGGGATCTGCCTAAGGTGTTACAAACACCCCCTAGGGACTCATCGTCCTCGATGAGGTTTGCCCCACATTCCCGAACGGCACAGGAGCGACTCTGATACCATTTGTAACACCCCGTCTTACCACGACACAATATTGTCCGTTTTGTCCTCCCGCAGAGGTGTGCGCACGGATTTGTTTCTGGCGACTTGGCGAGGACTTCCCAGGAGGTCACCCATCCTGGTACTACTCCCACCCAAGCACGCTTAACCACAGGATTTCAAGAACCTGCCTTACGTGTGGCCCCAAAACGCGTTGTGTTTAGGAAGGCCAAGGTTTACTTATGAACCCAGCATCACTTCTGTCCACGGCCGATATGGATCTGCCTATGGTGTTACATAGCCATAAGCAAATTAATTGAAGTTCTGTTTTTGTTAGCCATAAGCAAATTAATTGAAGTTCTGTTTTTGTTAGCCATAAGCCAATTAATTGAAGTTCTGTTTTTGTTAGCTACTTACTAGCTTTTAATGATACGTTGGTTGTTTAAAAAAAATTGAAGTAGTTTTGTTTCGTGTCTGACCCTTGTACTACGTGTTTGAAGAGGCACACGTTGCGTTCCATGTTCTTGACAATCTTCATGCTCATCTTTTAGTTGTTCCCCTTCCTCGTTACCATTTCCCTATAACCAAATAATAGAAAATGTTAGTAATGCTTTCTAGTTTATTAATAAGTCCATCCAACAGTATACCGATGTAACTATACATAGGGTTGGGTTCGATCCGGTAATAAAAGAAGTTATGGTGAGAATCGTAAGTAAGAAGGTAACTGGACCCTTCGATTAATCTTAATCGGAGATCAACACTAATGAGATGCACCAGATCAATTCTCGTAAGGAGCGCAATTAATGGGTGAGTATGAGATTAAAAGTAATCAAAAATTCAAATTCGATTCTCATCTTAAATTTTTTTCTCACACGATCTTGAAAAAAACGACCAATTATTCCCATCTTCAATTCTCCATCCCACTGTACTGTTGTTCAATATAACTGATCGAATGATGCACAACGGGATCTATTCTGCACTGTTCAATCAAAAGAACACAGAAGGGAGGGATTTGAATGATCTTACTTCAATTTCATCAACCTCGTTGTTCTTGGTGCCACTCGGTTGACCTTTGTCGAAAGTAATCAAATTATCTTCCCTGGTTACCGAACACGATGTTGCTAGTACCGGCGATGAAGAAGGAAGATCGACCTGTGATAACACCTTTACGATATCGGTAAAAGTGGGACCCTGATTGTTACTGATTATATTTGGAGAATATTCTGATGTGAGGCTGTGCTGCTGCTCATCATCGTCTTCGTCAACGTTCTGCATGGAAATATTCATGGAATTTAGAATGAGGGTGGAGAGATGATTAATGTCTCTAATAATATATATGTATATATATACTGTTAGGGGCGGTACTTTACAAGTGTCATGTTAAACAGATATAAGTTGCAAAGGTTTCAATCTTGTGTCATAGTTAGCTTGTAGAACTTGTAAACATCATCACTGATGTAAGCGAACATTGCACAAATTATTATAGAAATAGCATCTCCAACAAATTATTCATATTGTTTAAAAATAAATAACTAAAAGGTAAAATTTATAACTAAAAATCATATTTAAGTTCAATGGTTTTTTAGTAAAATTTAGTTTTTAATTATGTTATTAAAATATTAACTATATATTTAATATTTACAAAAAAAACTTTCAATATAGAATTTATATGTATTACAATATTATACTTTTAAAACATCAATTTTATATATTATTTAATAAATATATTAAACTAGTTAAACGAACATAAATTATTTATAAGTATAACAATATTAAAAAAATTTGTAAATCACAATTTACTTTATTAATGTTTAAAACAATGTTTAAAAATATATAATTTTGAATTAAGAAAATAAGAACGGTTACATTTTTTCAAAAATAAAATATTTATTATAAAAATTGAGTTGACATGTCATTTAATAAATGAATTAAATTAATTAGATTATTTCTATAATATTCATTTAAGTATAACAAGAAGATTTATAAAAGATATTTATATTGTTTAATTTTTTAAAAAAATAATACAAAATAAGTATTTTTTAAATTAGAAAAATTAAATAATAAGTGTTATGTTTTTTTACAAATAAAATATTTATTTTAAAAAAAATCATATTTATTAAAAAATGTTATTTTAGAATAATTAATTTGCATACAATTTAGTAATAGCGGATTTTATTTTGAATTTTTTTATAAAAAGAATAATGACGTGAGAAATTACTAAAAAAAATATAAATTAGATGAGATATGAAATTATTAAAAAAAATTGGAAGAGATTTTTTTTTATGTAATGTCATGTAATCCGAATGAAGTGTCATCCAAGTCAAATCAAGTCATTTAAACCATGTAAGTAAAGAAAAGTGTGAGTTAACTTGTTTAAAAGGTAACAAGTTCTCATTGCTATATTTGGTACATTTTTCAAAGTATAATGTATTAATTAAAATAAAAATTGAAATTACATTGTTGTAATAAAAAAAATGGAAACTACAATTATATAATAAAGAAAATTTATGAAGATATGTTGAATTTCAAACACTTTATTAGAGGTGCAAATAGCAACACCCTTATTAATTGTTTTGTCTCCCAAATCCTAAGGTGACGTCTGGTTCGTAGATGACGTCTGGTTTGCAGATTCTAG
Source organism: Silybum marianum (assembly GCA_036898165.1). Classification (NCBI taxonomy): domain Eukaryota; kingdom Viridiplantae; phylum Streptophyta; class Magnoliopsida; order Asterales; family Asteraceae; genus Silybum; species Silybum marianum. Next base: position 14,794,269 of record CM072537.1, on the reverse strand, counting down.
AGAAATCTGATAGAATTGGAATGTTGAATTTCATTTACCAAATTTCTTTCCCTCGTTTGGTTCATTCTTTTTCATGGAATGAATCTTCAAATCCATTGAATTCCACAAATAAATAAATTCAACATTCCTTGGTTATAGGGCGGTATTTTGATGGAATGGAATGTTCTAATTTCATAAATCCCAAATATGTCTCTTAACTCTATTATGATAAACTCGTCACACACCTCCTTCTCTATCTGAACCACCACCGACCATCGTTGATCTAAACCACCACTGACCACCATCGATCTGAACCACCGTTGACCATCACCGATATGAACCACCGCCGATCATCGTTGATCTGAACCACCGCCGATCATAGTTGATCTGAACCACCGTCAATCTGAACAACCCTCGACCACTGCATATCTGAACCGCGCCAACCACTGCCGATTTAAACCACCGTCATTCTGAACCACCATCGATTTGAACGGTCGCCGATCTGAACCGTCGTCGACCACCGCCAATGTCAACCGTAGCCGACCACCGCCGATCTAAACCACCACCGATCTGAACTACCGGCTGCCACCGGCGATCTAACCCACCTCCAATCGAAACCACAATCAATCTGAACAATCGACGACCACCATCGACCTGAACCATCGCCAACCACCTTCGATCTGAACCACTGCCGATCTAATGCACCACCGATATGAACTACCACCGACCACTACCAATCTTAAAAATATTCCATTCCCACTTAAAAAACTATTTAATAATTATATTATTAAAGTATTTGTAGTTTATAAAGATTAAGGTATTTAATGATTATATTATTAAAGTATTTGTAGTTTATAAAGATTAAGGTATTTAATGATTATATTATTAAAGTATTTGTAGTTTAAAAAAATTTAAAGTATTTATTAATTATTTTATTAAAGTATTTTTAGTTTAAAAAATAAAATTATCAAAAGAGTATGGTCATTTACCAGCATTTTATTCCAATGTCAAAGCTACATTCCAAACAGACATATTTCAATTCCTTTAACACATTACATTCTAAATCTGTCAACCAAACAGGTGGACAAACCTGACAACATTTCATTCCAATTTCTTCAAATTCAAATTCATTTGATATATTCCATTCCATCCAAAATCATTCTGCAAACCAAATGCCACCTAAAAGTCTCCTCACTCATCAAATCTATGAATTTAGATATTAGTTTTCATTACTGTTATTATTTAGGGAAATATATAAAACGTCATTTAGGTCTGGTGAATTCATCTCTTAGTCATTTCTCTCCACACATCACTAAAAGGTTACTACTTCCGAAAGTGGCACATTTCTAACTTGTAGAGGTATGTAAACGAAAAAAATAGTGTCCACTTCCTACCCAGGTCCGCAAGTGGCACATCCAAATTGCGAACCCAGTCACATATTAAGAAAACTACATTTTCTACCTAGGTTCGCAAGTGGCACCTTCGCAAGTCAACCTAGGGAGAAACTCTAATATGAAGGTCTCATGTAGAAAAAATGTAGTAGGTGTGAACTAATCGGGCACATTCGTGCAAACTTTCCATCTCCTACACCAGTAAATATGGTTAGGAGCAGAGTTTCTAGTAACCGACAAGACAATCTTAATCATCATTGACTCTAGAAGATTATGGAAGTGTAAGATTTGATACTATTGACCTAAATGTTCGGTTTAACGAGTAAATTGTGTATGTTAATTGGAGCAACTAATTTCAATCAATAGAGCATAAATGTTTGTTTCTTCCATAGTATGTAATGGAAGAAAAATCAAAGCATGATGTTATTAAGACACACATAAAATCTAAATGTACAACATGTTGAAACTATTCCTCTACCGATTTAATGTTGGTAGATGGGTTTCTTCTTGTGCTGGCATCTGGCACCTCCACAAGTTGCAGAGGTGCCATTTGCGGATTTGGGTAGAAAATGTAACTTTTTGAATTTGTGATTGGGTTTGCAATTGTTGATGTGTCATTCGCGGACCCGAGTAAGAAGCGTAAATTGTTTTTGTTGTTTACCTACCTTCGCAAGTCACGGATGTGCCACTTGTAGAGGAGCAATGTTTTGGTGAGGTCTGAAGAGAAAATGGCTGAGAGATCAATTCACCATCATCAAGTGATTTGATAGTTTTATCTAGATCAGATGAATATAATAACAATATAAACACACACACACACTCTCTCTCTCTCTCTCACTCTCTTTCTCTCTCTCTCTCTCTTAATCTATTCAAGATATGGAAGTCTAAGATCTCTTACAATGAATGATCTAACAATGAAATTCTTATTACAAAGTAAAATGCCAAGGAATATTTATACTCTACAAAACAAAGCTTGTGAACTACAAGTAACATATTCATGTTGACAAAGTTGACTTTATGCAATGACTTTCACATCTTCAATATTGTAATCTCAGATACAATATATTTAGACCTAATAATCTCCCCCTTTGTATTCGAGATAACAATTCGACAAATCATCTCTAGCAAACTCTTTCTTCGAAGACGATCAAGTGTTTTCAACAAATATTATCTTTAACTGAGAAACAATCTTTCACTGTATATTCAAGCAAACTGCATCTGAAGGCAAACAAGCTCCCTGGAAATAACTAAATCAAGAAAATATTACACGTGGTAATACAAGAATAGATTTTCAATTAAAAAAAATGAATACAATTAAGTTTCTCGGATCAACTACCACGGTTCTTATTATTTTTAATATGAAATTTTATTTAATAAATAAATAATACATATACGAGCATATATATGTTATTTAAAGATTTATTTTTATTATTTATGTTATTACAATTAATTTTTATTTATTAACTTTAAATTTAGTTTGTTATTATATATTTGGTTATAATAAACAAATAGAGAAATGGTGACTATTTGAACACATATCTAATTGTTGTTCCGACGTCTATCTACGCCTAATTAATACATAATTATTTTATGTTTTTCTTTGATGTAATAATCCAAAACCTAAGTTTGACAAATTTGATTATTAGTGTGAATAGATTGTCAATCGAGTTCCTAGTCATAGGCTATTTTGTGGACTTCCTTACACTCCTGCATGTAAAAACTACGTGTGCCCCGTTAAGAGAAGTAATATACATTAATTAGTGATGATGAAGTGAATCTGGGATCCCTAACCAAAATGTAATATCTATGCAATGTAGCTAATAGTCTCATTTTTTCCAAGTTAGTGACCGTATTGGACAACATATGGTAGTTTTGGGATGTCTGCACGAATGCCATATGAAATAAAAGTTACACACACACACTTATATAAATATATACATATATATATGTCAAAATTAAACAAATGTCATAACACGACCACCTGACTTGTCATAGGCACATGAAATAACGGTTGACCAAGGACGTCCATGGATCCAGAGCTAGTGAGAGAAAGTTGTTGGAATAATCATATCTTAAAAATGTATTGTAGTAGAATACACAAACTGAGATTCCTATGATGGAGACTGTAGCTCGTGAGGATGTATGAGAGGTCTTGTTTGTCCCCATGGCAATGATCTCGTGCCACGTTGATTGGTGGCACTAATGGTGGGATCCAAAAAAAGATAGTGGAAACATTGGAATATTTGTGGGAAAATAGGATCCAAATTGTGGTATGCCATATTGCATACCAATCGACGGTCTCATAAAACGTTAAGGTGCTAGATTTGGTACTTGGAAGCTTGGTTGTCTTGTCGAGGGCATATATAGACCTTGGGACATGGAACCAACTCCCATATCTTGCATCATATGATATATAGAATTCAAATCATATTTAGAAATATATGTATATATATATAAACGATCATGTAACACTTCATTTGCATAAGTAGAAAAACTACTCGTTTTTTTTTGTGAAAATATAGAATTAAATGTCATGTCATGTCATGCGAGTTTTGAGAGGTGAATTGATGCATGTGAGATTTTAGTCAAGTTTTGATGCGTGAAATTATTTTATTGCATATGTTTGCATGCGAGTTTTGTTGGAATTTTGTTCCATGTCCTTTAGTTTTGAGTTCTCCATGAGCATGTTTTGTTTCATGCTATTTTGATGCATGAGTTGTCTAACCTACATTGTTTTTGAGTAAGTGTATGTTGAGAGTATAATGGTCCATTTGAATTGGTTTTGTTGTGTGCAACTTCGTTTGTTATCGTTAGTGTTTTTGGACTGTTAGCTATATGTACATAATGTGTAGTTGAGGGACCAATTTTGTCTCTTTTGAAATAAGCTCAGATATGGCACTATCAAAAGTGGGTAGAGGAAACCTGTGAATCAAGGAGGATCGAACATGCTCAAAACATGAATCTAAAGCCATAAGGAACATGCCATGCTTTTATTGAGACCGGTGGAAATTAGCGTCGTTAGAGGAGTTGGTACATAGAGTACGCATAACAAGATCCATCTAGTCCCAAATCACCTTAACCTCATAATGAAAAGAACTAATTGACTGACTCAGTTGGTTGTTTTATTTTACTATGAAGTGTATCTCGCCTTTAAAAAAATTCAAGATCTCTTTTCCTGTGTCGAGTTGATCAAACAAATGATTAATCTCAGTAGTGGTGGTGTCGTAAAAATAGAAACTCAACTGCCCATTCTTGCAATCCCAAATTTCTTCTCTCTTTGCAAATTCAAGTTCAGATTCACCAGCTATACGAGTTGGTTTAGTCTCGGTTCCAGATATGTATTTCCAAAACATTTTTTCCTTGAGATGACTAGTCATGTGTCTAGCCCATAATACGTAGTTGGAATCATTCAATATACATGAAATGGGTCTGTAATTGCTAGCAAGCTGAATCAGACGTGATAAAAAATAGAAAACAGATGCCTGGACAGAGGGTTTTTCGTTTAGTTTTTAAGCGGAGGGTTTTATGTCTAGGGTTTTACAACAACAATACATTGAGGTTACCGTAGACATCTGATTTTGGAAAAGAAAATTATCACAAAATAATAATGATTAGAGGTTGAGGTGTAGATATTAGTGGTGATATTTGTATAGAGATGAGTATAATATAGGAACTTTACCAGGAAAAGATTTAACCAAAAGATTAAAAGACAGATTGATTGTTGAGAGCAACTTCGATTTCTTCCTTGTGTTATGATACCGTGTTAATTTGATGGATTAAGGGTGAAGAAGGAAGCCATTTGGGAGAGTTCTCTTGTATATTGATGAAGAAGTCACTAGATTATAAAAAGGAAAAGAAGACAAAATATAAACCCACTACAACTAATAGCAAATGACAGCACTAATCCCTCAACTATACATTATGTACATATAACTAACATGGACAACAACAACAAAAATGCATTTTTATTGTTTGATTTTTATGTGGTGGCATGTCTGGCCACTTCACATGAAAACTGTTTGAACTCAGTACTCAGTAGGTGTTAAAACTAATAATTTTTATTTGACGACATATATATCAAATACTTGTTAAGGAATTGTTATGAGCAACACTGTAATAAGAAGAGTGTTAGTTAGAGACACGAGAAGAAGTTAACCATTCGGGGACATCTTTCGTAAGTTGAAGACACCAACCGTTGTTGTGTTTTCAAAAGTTTCCTATAAAATAATTAATAGGACACTTATTTTAAAAGCATCATAAAAAACGTGTTGAAACACCTAAAAGCATCCTATAAACCTATTGTAACGCTTTTAGATAGGATGCTTTATGGTTTGGTCCTATAAAGTTTTTTAATTTTAGGTGTCCTATAAAATCATTTTTGTTGTAGTGTATGAACCATTGCACTTGGTGAAGGGTTGCATTGGGACTTTATAAATATTTGGTGAAGGATTTGCCTTCAATTTTTGGTTAGAAATTCTTTCATCTTCTTCACAAAATCCCTAAATCCATAATCATGAGAAGAATTTGTAGGATCGTTGACTACAGTTCTTAAAACTCGAGGAGGTCTTGGGAGGAATTAATTAGCTTAGATCCATCAACGACGACCTATTAGGGACTAATATTCCTTAAGGATAATGATTCAATCACATCCTCGTATTATTGGAATTGTCAATCTCGATTCTTTCCTTTAGTGTTTTTCTAACATCTTCTTCGTATGTGTATGTTTTGTGTAAAACACAAATACATGTTTGGTTACATCATACTTTTAGTAATTACAAAACTTGACTTCGGGGGTCAACGTTGTATTTTGTGCCTTTGCTTTACATATTTGTTCTTTTATATGAGTGAGCAACTTGTATACAAGAGATGGATCAAACATGCCCCTTTATGCTTGGTTCTCTCTCATGATATTCTTGCTTCCTTCATCTATTCATTTCATTTTGGTTGGATTGAGTTTCTTCTCCTCTTTATGGGATATTTCTTTATAAATACATGTTTAGTGGAATATTATAGCGCTTTAATCGAGATATATATATATATATATATGCAAGATTTCCGTTGCAAACTAATCGATTTTTACAAACTGTGCAAACTCGTAGTGAATGCAATGATAAAGCACCGATTGAATATTCATGAATGTTGAAAGTGTTCACGAATGGTGAAAGTGTATTCACGAATGGCGAAAGTATATTCATGAATGAGAAAACTTGTCGGAAAACTCGGCAGAGAAGACGAAGTCGTCAGAAAGTGTGTTCACAGGAAATTAGTAAATATTAATTAAAAATGGTTAAATTATAAAATGATGATGATACCCTCAATAAATTAATAAATTATTAAAAATATTAATAAAATATTAAAACAATATTATCCATATAACTTATTTCTATTGGATAATGGTGATTTTGCAAGTTTACAAATATTGAATAGTTTGCAACGGATACCACCTATATATATATATATAATAAGATAATTAAGGAGAGTTTTTTTAACCATTTATTTTTTTTCTTCCATATTTAATTCATTTTTAATTCAACTCATCAAATTAAATGCAAGTCTTTTTATATTCTCTTTATTTAAATTAAAATCAACCATCCTCAAAATATTTTTAAAAAAACTAACTTTAATTACACAACATTTTTTTTATTAATAACAATTATCAATATATATATATATACTATATTATAAAGCATTTGACAAAAAAACTCTTAAAAACATATTATTATGTAATAGCTACAATTGATTAAAGCATAATTAGTTAAAATTCAAGAATACAAGTTATACATGCATTGATACAACTTATTAAAACTTCTTGTTTGGATTCGTTTAACTAAGTATACAACTAACTTTATAGATAAACATCTAATTTTGAATATAAAAAATGTAACATATAATAAAGATAATCATTCAACTCTAACAAAATGCTTAATTATTATATTTATAAAATAATTATATTATTAAACCAAAATATATTATTTCATTATTAAAGCTAGATCATAATTAAAAGAACGGAATTAATGAAAGTATACAAAAAATAAAATCATATTATAACATCGATAGAGACAAAAAGTTAAAATAAAACATTAAAATTAAGATGGATCTCGTTGCATTGCGTGAGTACCCTTCTAGTATATATAAAAGAAGGTAATAAGGAGATGATTAAGGAGAGTTTTTTTAACCATTTATCTTTTTTTTCTACCATTTTTGATTTATTTTTAATTAAATCTTTTCATATTCTTTTGATTTAAATTAAAATCAAACATTCTCAAAATATTAAAACAAAATTAAACTCATCAAATTATTCCTTTGTTATTTTATTAAATGAGTTTATTTATTACTTATTTATTCGTTTTGATACGCTACATTTTTTTGAATAATTTAAAACATCCCTAATTAGAGCTAACAATCAATATATATATATATATATAGAGGAAGGTTCAAATGAGAACTTTGTAAATTTAAAGAAATAAAGGAACACTTGTGGACCATATATGATGTGGGTCCCACATAATATTAAATCATTTCTGATTTAATATGATTAATATTAAATCAGAAATGATTTAATATTATGTGGGACCCACATCATATGTGGTCTACAAAGTGTTCATTTATTTCTTTAAAAAGGGGTTGTTCTCGTATGATCTCTCCCCTATATATATATATATAAAGAAGGTAATAAGGAATGGTTAATTATTTTGTTATTTTATTTGAAGCTTCATAGAGTACTCTTTATTAAAAGACTTGAAAAATGATCATGATGATTACGTTATAAAAATTCGGATTTGTAGATTGTGGGAACGTCTAAACACGAAGAAAAGAATATAATTGATTAGTTTAGACATGATTCTAATCGATGAGAAGGTATGTGAAATTGTCTATTTCATTATCAATTTGTTCTAACTTTACTAATTTGTTATCCACGTTTTTTACAAGAAAACTAAATGCATGCATTTGTGCATAAGAACTTGGTCCCAAGGTTTCGTCATCTATCGAGCGAGGGTGTTTTGTACTGTTATAAAAGTTTGAGATTATTGATGACAAGGGAAGTTACCGGCCATTATCAACAAAGTACAAGATATGTTTTTTTACTTTCACTTCCATAAAAAGATTAGAAGAATATATGATTAAAAAAATACTTATCAATGACTTCGAATCTATATCTCAAAATTTATGATGACACAATATTGCCAGGTTTATAAATGATGACACAATATTGTCAGGTTTATAAATCTGAATTTTTTTATTTCTATTCATCTCGATTTATTATCTCTTTGTTTTCTCTTTTGTTTTACTTTTGATATTATCGATATATAGTTATTTTTCCAGTATTGTCGAAATTTTGAGGACTATTCTCAACAATCAAATTTGTCATTGTATTAGCCTAATCGAAGCTGTTAGGATTTTAGGTAATGATCTAATTAAGATAATAATTTTATATATGTTGTTTCATGATTTTGATCGAATTATTTATTTATATATGTTTGTAGTGTGATTTTGATTTAATGATAATTTTATGTATGTTCGTATTGTGATTTTCATTGAATGATAATTTTATGTATATATTCATTTCATGGACTTGATCATATTTTAACTTTATGTATGTTTATAACATTAACATGGATCACATTATGATTTTATGTATGTTCGTATCATGGTTTGGATCACATTACCATTTTTACGTATTAGGTCATGAATATTCGAAGTTTTCAAAAAGTAAGAATTTTATATAGGCTTGATTTTGATTGAATTATAAATTTATGTATATTCGTATTATGATTTGCAAAATTTTGTTTGCATTACAGTGATTTTAATTTTTACTCACGTTGGGCATTTTTTGGTTTGCAAACTCAAAGATTCTTTAGGTTTATGTAACACATGTTATTTATTATATACCTTACATTATATAGTTTCTCATTGTTAGTTGATATTATATTTTGTTCAATTATTAATAAAATACCCTTACTTTATTTTGCATTATATGATTGTATTGTAAATTTAGTTATATGATGTTGTTAATTTTGATGACACATCTAACTATTTAGTACGTGCATGAATTTATAAAAAATAAATAAATAAATAATTTGCATCAAAAAACACAATACATTATTATATTACCTTCTTATTATCAAATTACGTTTAATCTTAACTCATCTACGTATTTCTTAACAAAATAAATTTCGTTATTGCGCATCGCGCGGTGCCAAACTCTAGTGTGTATATATATATATATAAGAAGATAATGGAAAGAGAGTGAACGAGATGCTTCTAAGAAGGTTTTATAATTTTGTGGTAATTTTGATTTTTATAAAAACAAAATTCTTCATCATATTCACCATCACTCCAGTTTAACCAATCTTTGTTTGTGCTCCTTCCAGGGACGACGGATATGCGGATGAAGTCCCCAAACAGTTTACGGAATGAAACTTTAACGATTTTTGTGATGAATTGAAGCCCTAAATTTCCCGCTAACTTTTGGTATTTTGTTCATGTTCATAGCCTTTGGGTAGATGGTATAAATTTATTGATGAACTGAAACCCTAAATTAGAAAAACCATTGAAAAACCAGGTTATTGATTTTTCTATGTTGAAGCGGTATCGAATTGTGATTGGTGGGGAATCAGATTCATGTATTTGGGTATGTGATTGAGGACAGGTTCAATTTTTTATTTTGGTGGTAAGAACGACTTGGGTTCGATGCGGATTAGCCTGTTGTTATCGGCATTTGCGGAGGATCCAGAGGGGGCTTATGGGTCACTGTTGGAGTTGTTGACACTTGCAAGGAAGAAGGTTCCCCGAAAAGAATGGGGGAAGACGGAGGTCTGACTAATGGGGACGACTGGGTTAAGGATGTTGGATTCGGGTGTATGGGAGTTGATTCTGAAGTCTTGCAGGAACTTTTTGAGCGTTCTGGATTTGAGTTTCGTGATGGTTGGGCATCACTTATTTCAGGTATTAGGAAAATTTTATGCGGGATCTGTTATGTGTATAACAAAATTTGCTTCAACAAATTTCTTAATTGACTTTTGTTTTCATATAAATTATAGACTTGAGGTTCTTTTTGGTAAAAACAACTTTAAAAGAGGGAAAATGCTTCTACCTGCTAGAATGTGTGTTCTACGAGTCCAACAAAAACACGGTAATATATCAATGTGTAAGATAATTACATATAGATTTTTAAATAATAATTACAAGTAAGGTTGGTTTTCTTGTGGATGGTTTTGATAACTTGACATTTGATTTCTTGGTATAAAGTGAAAATGTGAAGTTGTGTTTCCATTCTCTCTAGTTAGGCTAACGACGGTTCTTGACTTAAAATCGATACATTTTCAACATGGGTAGCATCATGTTGGGTTTGCATTTTTCTAAAATATTAAGAATTTGAGATATTTATAGTAAGTAGTTGCTAGAATTGGGATATTATTATAATGACTAACAAAGAGGTGAATTTAGCATGAAATTGATGGATGGTTTCTTAAAAGCTTGGTTTAGAAATAAACACATGTATGTAAAATGATAGCTACACAACTTGATGCATATTTTATGATATTTCATTTATTTTTAATAGATTTTTCTTTTCTATGCTGATATATATATATATATATATATATATATATATCTGTGTGTGTGTGTCAATATTTATACATTCAACAACATTTCTTTTTAACTTCATGTTTCAATAAGTGGTGTTTCTTTCACTCAAGTAGAATATGTCAGTGATAAACATGGTTAGCTCACCTTATCTTTTGTAAATCCTATTTAGTTTGTGACTACTAAGCTATTGCCAAAATTGATTATGTAACTAATGTTTATTCAATGTATACTCAAATGCAAGTTTTCTTCATATGGTATCGGCATGCAAGAACCTAATAAATGAATCATGTTTATCAACAAGATTGTGGTATAAAGTTAACCTCAACCTATTGACCAATATTTGATTTGATGGTAATTATTTTCTTCCTACAATAGATAAGACTGACCAACCGCCCCTGTTTTTTGATTTTGATAGCTTTTCATCCCATTTCTATGTGTTTGTTGTAAGGGTAACCTGCCCCACCAACAACTACACACCACCAACTGCAGATGCAATTCTTTTACCCTCTATTTAATTATATTAGTTGATAAATTGTTAAATATGTTTAAAATACAGCTATGCAATTACTATTTGTTATTAATGAAATTGTTTAGTTGGCTTTTATTTTAATTTATTTTTATGTCCCCAGTAAACCCATTAAAATCCAATGTTTTGAAGTATGGGAAGACGTGGAAGATCAACCAGTACCCATGTCCTTAGAAACAACAGAACCTCCAAATGATCTTATGGTATCATCCATCTTTCTTCACGTTTTTCTCCATAATTCCTAATGTTTTTAGATTATCAATTTGAATTTCAATGGTTTGTAGGATGAGGTTGATATAAAGGATATATTTGTAGGAGTTGTTGATATCAACATTTCCAACACCAAAAATCCCCTTGATGTTGTTGAAGTACTGGAAGATGTGGAAGATCACATGTGCCCATGTCTTTAGAAACAATAGGACCTCAAAAGAATCTTATGGTATCCACACATTTTTCTTTATGTTTTTCTCCATAATTCCTTATGCTTTTAGATTATCAATTCGAATTTCATTAGTTTGTGTCAGGAGGTTGAAACTTGAAATGGAGGATACATTTGTAGAATGAATTGTTGATATCAAGATTTCCGACACCAAATCCCCTTGCACATTACAGAAAGTTGGAGGTAAGCAACCATTTTGGTGTTAAAAAGACACATGTGAAAAAGACAAACTAATTTGATGGTTATTTACTAACTCTTTAAAAATGGACACCTACATGAAAAAAGACCATTAATTGGATATTTATATACTAATTTGGTTTTGGGTTTTTCGAATGTCATGGTTTCATCAAACTACATGTTAACACAACAATCTAATATCAAAGATAACCAAAGCTATACTAATTGACTGCCTCATTGTGGTAACTTTGGCCATGTTAAGTTTCAAAATTTGAAATTCCTATCATATCCTTTAAGCATTTTCTTTTAAATTTAATGTGACATTATTTCAAGTTTTTATTGTTTTCTTTTCTATCCCACTACCATCAACTCATCAACAACAAAATGATCCCATCATTCACCAGTATTTACCACCCTCAACACCACCACGGATCCACTGCCAAATACAACCAGAAACATAAGTAAATGCACAAACACAAACAAATCGAACATAAATTCATCTCCTTCTTCCAAGTTATCCATAGATTATGGATGTATTATATGTTTCAACAAAGGCCAATACCACTTAGGCACTTATGCACTCGCTATAATTAATATCTTCAGCCTTTGAATGTTGGAAAGAGGCATATTGATAGGATCAAATATCATAAATTAGAAAAGTTTTATAAAGAAGGAAAGGATTTAAGGTAATATTCTAAATTGTGTTAAATACCTTATGGGCTTGGGCTTACCATGTAATAGACAACTAGTATATAAATGAGTCTAGGGTAGAGATTTCGTTAATGAGAGTCGTGTAGTTACATTCGCGTTTGTAGTTTTTTAATGCTTTCATCAATAAAACATTTGACTCCATTATTTCCATATGATTCCTCTATTGATGTTGTTGAATCGGACCTAAGACATATACATGTGGAACTTAAGAAATACATTTTGATGTTAGATTAATTTTCTCTTTATTTTCCAGATCTATCAACCGAGTGTTGATTTGAACACAATGAATCGAACATGGTGTTGATTTGAACACAATGAATCGAACATGGTAACCTACCAAGAACTACTCTCATGCGAACCATGGTGTGAGTCCCATTTTGATGAAGTTTTGGAGGGTTCTTTGACATAAATCACGTAAATGTGTTAGTCTACTTTTTTTCCAATTTATATCTTTTAAAGTCTTAAAGGGAATAGACTATATTTTTGGAGAGGAAGATGTACGTTTTGTCATGATTTACGGTCATTTTTTTCTATCGTTTCTTGATGTTAGTTTTGTGGTTGACCCTCTTAACATTTTTGTATTTTATCTTCATATGTGTTGCCATTGGTCGACAGATTTGCTAATGTCAGCCCTCGGGGGTGTCTTCTGGTAAGGCAAAGAAAACGGTGGAAGAGGAGACATTCAAGAATGGAATAGATATTCGGCAACTGCTGTTGGCGGAGTGGAGCAACAAACCAGGTAATGCATTAAAATATAGAGAAACAGTTCTTCTATCCTTTTATGTGTTTTGATCTCATAATCTATGATTTTACACCAACATCAGCTTATTTGATGTATGCAAGTTCACATAATAACTATCTTAGGAGTTATTCAGCATATTGAGACACAATATGGATGATTCTATTTAGGTTGTCAAGGATGTTATAGGAAAGTCGATCCTATTGATGGTGTCTACATTATAGGTTCTTGCAATGTTGAGTACAAAAATTCTTTGACATTAGAGGTGCTCCAAACTTTAACGCTTGCTATTGTTTTGAAAATCACATATTTAATCATCAATGCCATTCTGATTAGGTACAAATTACCTTTGTCGGTTAGGGATGATACCGATGTCATGTGTGTTGTGCTTCACAAACTAGCTGAGATTATGGTAGATTCTTTTCCATTGATTCTATTAAACAAATTTGATCCAAACAAGAATGAGTGTGCATTTATGTTATTTGAGATTATATGATGTTTTAGGCAGGTTGTTTTGGTTTATTTTAGTTGTTTCTTTATGTATTAGAATGATTTTATTTTCGTTATTGTTACGTGGTATGAAAATTGTTTCAACCATTTCTATTTAGATGTTTGGATTATTACAATCCATGTTAACATTTGAGGCATGTCACATTTGAAGTGGACATGTATTTGGACAGTAGTTAGTGTGTCATTTAAGTGTACATTTGTTATTTTTTTAATAAAATTAATACATGTAGCGTTCTTTTTAAAAAACACTATATGCAAAATCATCATTTACATAAATCATCCATAGCTCCGTTCCATTGTTAATGTTACTTATTTTATATATTCATTTTTTGCTAATTAATTTCCACTAATATTTTTAAATAGATCATTTGAAAATTTACTGTTTGTTATATTTGACAATTAAAGTTTATTTATATGTACAATTTACATATTAAAACTTAAAGTACTTGCGCTACCGTGTAACACACGGTTCTCATACTAGTGTTAATATATATATATATAGGCCCCTTCAAGTGTTAATCCAATAATTTGTGTTAACCGTGTTAACACATTGTTCACTGGTGAACACACTGGTGAAACACCACTCATCAATGAACGAATGGTTCCATACATGCATGTTCGTTCACTGGTGAACACCATTCGTCAGTATGATGCATGCTCGTTCACTGGTGAACACCATTCGTCGCAGTATACGAGCATGGTGTTCACCAGTGAACGATGAGTTAACACGGTTAACACAAATAATTGAGTTAACACTTGAAGGAGCCTCTATATATATATATATGCATATGAGAAGAATGCCTATGCCATCAAGGCCGGTCACTGGATACGTGATCACTCCTGACCCAATAACCAGAGGCACAGATCCCTCTTTCACTGTTTGTACACATATACAAGTAGGTTTTATGTTCTTAATTAACAACAAAGGTTTGATCTTTTGTATCCTTGATTTGCTTTGCAAGATGCACTACTCGTAATTTTACGTTCGTAATTTTAGGTATTTTTGTTATATTGTTTCGATTTCAAGATTTAAGATGTTAAATAGAGTTATTTTTTGGAACAACTAAATCTGAAATTAAATTATAATTTGTGTACAAATATTATTTGAATCGTACGTACCATGAGTACCACTCCACTAATTGGGATGTTCATTATTGTGCGATTAATTACAATTTACACCGGCTTATATATCATTTTTCAACAGCAGAGAATTTGGTACATTTTCAAGTTTGAATCTTAATCTTGTAAATTGGTTTTTGCAAGTATGAGTTCCATATGCAATATGGGTTGATTGGGTGGTCAATGGCTGCAACACATGGGTATGCACTGGATGCAACCAACAACTGAATGATTGCTTGTTGATGACAGTTTCCATGTATGTTTCATAACAAATATTGATGGATAACATAGTGATGAATTTAAGAATGGCAATGCAGGTTACTATCCAAGATGTATCAGACTGCTACAGTATGAGCAGAACACCATCATCTTCCTCATAAACAATAATGGTTATACCATTGAAGTAGAGATCCATGGAAGGCATTTAGAACACAACGATTTTGTTTTTATGATTAAAGAATTTTATGTTATGCCGATGGAATTAGTACCTTTTAATTATATTGCAATAACAATTATCATAGAAATTAGTGACAATTAATTCTTTTTGCATATGTTTCTTACTTTTTTTTATTATGTTTCTTATTTAGTTGCCATTTTTTTATCACTAACCCATTAATGTCAATGACCACATCTTTTGGTCACTAATGGATGATAAATGACGTTAATGGAGCCGTTATCTTGAACCCAAGTTAGTGACCTACTTGGTGGCGGCCACTAATTAATTTTGGTCAGTAATTGTGAAGTTAGTGACGACTTGCACAGGTTTAGTGACGATGTTTAGTGACTAAATTAGTCGTCACAAACACACTGACCACTTTAATTTCATCACCAACTAGTGATCATTTTCGTATTTGCTCACCAATGCAAATTAACTATATATGGACCCTTAGTGGTGATGAAAAGTGGCCACTCAAATTTTGGTCACTAAACGGCCTTAATGACCATTTTTTGTTGTTAGTGACCAAATTATTTTTGTCACTAATTAGTAATTTTCTTTTTGTGGATCAGTACTCCGCTATCAAGATTTTTGGTCATTTTTGGCTCAGGTTTACGCTGCTTCGTTTCAATCGTTTGGAAGTGGTTGCTAGCATATCGTACATTTTTTCAATTTTTATTTTGGTGGTTTCTTACATGCTAGTCTCTCTTTTGAAAGTTTCTTAAATCTGCGATTGTATCGTAGCGTGACACTTGTACATATGGTTTTTCTTCTTATTTATCATAGCATTCTTTCATGTAAATTGTTAACGCAAATCGGTGTTTTTTTTTTTGGAAACGGCAATGCATTAGAAAGCTAGCTAGAAGCTAGCGGAAGGAATTACATAAATCCACAACAACCGAGAGGAAAGATTCTCCAAATAAAGACGTCTTTCAAAGTCGTCTTATGCCTATACACCATCCATCAAAAAGAGTTATCAACAATCGAGTCAAAAAGGTATTCCCTCTTAGGCGCTGGATTGTCGAAAACGCAAACCAATGTTTGAACCTGAGTATAGACGATAGTGGTGAAGGTGTTGTTTTCTGTAGGTAATACAATTCAAAGAATACCCTATATATAAAAACAATTTCAACTTAAAATCCAGCAATATGTTTATGCAAAAGAAGTTCAAAACATTCTCCAATCTTCATATGGGGTACAGTTCAGCTAGAGCAAAAACATGTAATATACAGGCTATTTGTTGTTTCTTTTTGCATATTAACACTACTATAAAAGTACTAATGGATCTTAGTAGATATATATTCACTCACAAAAATTAAGCTTTGGTATATGTTAGTGATTGAATAGCTTATCAACCGAGTTCCTAATTACAGGCTATTTTGTAGACTTGCTTGCGTTCCTGCATGTAAATCCTACCGTGAGCCCTGTTAAGAGAAGTATACTACTAGTATCATATACACTGATTAGGGTAAAATAATACAATCATTTCTTGCCAACTTAATTAGTGACAGTGTTGTACAAGAGAGATATATAGTAGTTTTGGAGTGCCTGTGAAAATAACATAACAAATGGCATAACTCAATCACCTGATTTGTTCTCATTGGCACATGATAAGGTTGATCAAGGACATCCGTGGATCCAGTTGTTGGAATGATTGTATCTGAAAAAGGTATTGTAGTAGGATACACAAACTGAGATGATGATGCCTGTGATGGAAACTGTAGCTCCTGAGGATGTACTATAGGTCTTAATGTTTGGGCCCATGGCAATGATCCTGTGCCCGGTGGCACCAATGGTGGGAATCCAGGAAAAGATGGCGGGTATATCGGAATATTTGTAGGGAAATAGGATCCAAATTGCGGTATGCCATATTGCATACCAATTGATGGTCTCATAAAACGGTAGTCGGGAGCTAGAGGTGGTACTTGCAAGTTCGGTTGTCTTGCCTGGGACATGTAGAGACCTTGGGGCATGATACCAACTCCCATAGGTTGCATCATCTGATATACAGAACTTATATCATATTTAGCAAAAATTATATATAAGCGGTCATATGATTAAAATTTCATTTGCCTACATACATAGCAAAATTACTAGTTCTTTTTGTGAAAATACAACATCAAATGCCATATCAAGCATAGAATTAATAAGCAATTTTGGAGAAATAACGGAACGTAAAGACATGGAAACCCATTGGACATGTACGTTTGAGTCCAAAATGTACATTTTCACAAGCTAAAATGTTTTTATTTGCATTTTTTCAGGAACAAATAATTTTTACAACAAAAAATTTAAGTAAAATGATTTAAAAATGCATAACTATGTATGATGGCAATTGGGGATACCTGAAGTTGATTTTGCAGAAATTTTATGTACTCTACAGCATCACCTAGAATTGATACTTTGTCTCTCTGTAAATGCATCACATTCAGTACAAGGGAGAAACTAGTGGAAAAGACTAAGGAGATGTTTACCAAATTTTTTGGGCAAGTGCTGAGTGAGGCAAGAGATCGGACTCAATTAAGTGATGATTGAAAATAGTTGTTTACTTTATGTTTTGTATTAAGCACTGACCAAATAAAAAAGACGATTATACCTTGTTTACCAAATATTTTGTAAAATATATTTCTTTTTATTAGGTTGAGCTCTCCCATTTCATCAGTTGGGTGTGTTATCTTCAAATTGGATTTTCCTAAACAAAAGAAGATCGACGTAATTAAGAATCTTCATAGGAACGACGGTGCGGTTCTTTCCACGGATCGAAACTAGGGACTATGGTGCTGGTTAATTTTTCACCATATTAGCCTGAATGCTTCAAGTACATGTTCAATGAATTGGTGATCTGTATATGTTGATAATTTTGAGTTCCTATGGTCGGAGGGTGGTTGCATTCTATAAAAATAGAACAAATTCATCGTATTCGTAAAAATTGGTCAAAATTTGAAGGAAAAGTTGAAAGATGGGTAGATAAGGGGGAAAAAGCTATGAACGTGGTAAGCATAGATCCTAGTTTTGTCTAGAGACAGAGATTTTTTTATTATCCTGAATATCCAACTCGTTATGTGAGCCGACTAATATTTTGAGGGCGACTACCTGCTTTGTGGATAGCCCGAAGTCACCGCATTTGAACGTTTATGGCCACAAGGGAATTTTTATCTCTGTATATGTTGATAATTTTGAGTTCCTATTGTCGGAGGGTGGTTGCATTCTATAAAAATAGAACAAATTCATCGTATTCGTAAAAATTGGTCAAAATTTGAAAGAAAAGTTGAAAGATGGGTAGATAAGGGGAAAAAAAGCTATGAACGTGGTAAGCATAGATCCTAGTTTTGTCTAGAGACAGAGATTTTTTTTATTATCCTGAATATCCAACTCGTTATGCGAGCCAACTAATATTCTGAGGGCGACTACCTGCTTTGTGGGTATCCCGAAGTCACCGCATTTGAACGTTCATGGCCACAAGGGAATTTTTATCTCTCACTGGATTTGAACTTGTGTCAGCGGTAAGACATAAATTTGGGTCAGATATTGGGTTAGTGGTAAGACATAAATTTTGTGTTAGTAAACAACTCACCTCTTAATGAGGTAAGAACCTTTTATTCTTATTCAGTAAGAGGTGGTAAGAAGTTAGTAAACGGGCCTAAGCAGTGGCAGATGCCTCTATGGGCTTACGGATAGGACGTGCCTGGAGGAGTGTGGGCAGGGCGTAGGCCCAGGCCCCAAAAGCATTAGGGGCTGCAATTTTTTAGTACATAATACTAATTCAAAAAATTTAGTAAATAATAGAGGCATGAAACTTTTAGTATCTAACAGGACCAAACAAGAATTTCGTATTACATTACCTATTAAGGGCCTAAACATGTATTAATTAAATACATTGGAGAAAAAATACTAAAAAATGTTGATATTGGTCGTAATTTTATAATATTGCTTAACTTTTCTCTAAAAAAATTTATCTAACATCAACGTCTAAAATTATTTGCCTTGAAAACCTTGATATATTCTTCATAATTCATTTCCGATCAACAATTTTGATTATTTCATTCTCACATATATTATATTTTTGTATTATTATACATAGTAGATTTTCTTGTTATTAGCTAACAAAACCCCTATCTTTTGAAAAAAATTAGCAACCGTATGAGAAGGTACAACTTATATCTATATTTATAATTTAAAAAACTATAATTGTTTTTTTCTATATTCATTGTTTATTATCTAATACTAAGTGCATACATCTAGGCACTCTCCTATCTCTAAATGAAGAAGAAGATCTCAAACTATAACCAACATGTGTTTTTATGTATAAGATTGATGGTTCCGGAAAAGTTTGTTTTAACCGTAACGTTATGTTCTTGGTCTTTTATTACAAAGGAAAGGAAGTAATGGGGAAAGAAAAAGTATTATGTTCTCGAGTTTTTTGTAGGGGAAGGAAAAGAAAAGGAAAAAAGAATTTATATCAAAGTTTATTTTTTTATTTTGTTCTCTTTCCTTCCTCTCTCTTCTCTATCAAAAATATTAGAAGTTCAAACTGATGATAAAAAAACATTAACATTATGTGACATGGAAAACCAACCTATTTATATTGATTTACGAGTGTTACTCGATAAACAAAAGAATTAACATTGTGGTCCCAAATGATGTCATTCTATATTTCTATATAGCAAATGTTATGGTTGGTAATATTAATTTAAAAATAATTATTGATTGATTTTGCGTCTCGGAATACTCGGAAAAAAAGGTTTTATATGAATTCAATATTATTTCTGATTATAAAACAATATATCGAAAAAAAACGTATTTATCGAGGGCCCTTTTTTCACATTTCGTCCAAGGCTTATAAAATGTCAAGAACGGACCTGCTTACAGGACCACCTCTTATTCTTATTCAGTAAGTAAAAGGTAGTAAGAAGTTAGTAAACGGACCTAAGCACTGGCAGATGCCTCTATGGCTCCATTATCTAGGGAATTGTTTGACTTGGGCTCCTCTACCAAAGTTGGCTCCATTATCTAGGTCCATTCTAGTTAAAAATTAGAAAGAAACTAACATTTGGTCTCTTTTGTTTGAGTTATATAATATATATATATATATATATATATATATATATATATATGGACATATTTAAACCGGAGATTGGGACAGAGCGGATGGCAACTAGCTGTGTCTTCCTGTCACTCATACAGATCTGATTGAAGATATTGCATTAGAAAGGGATATAAAGTAATTTCTTAAGGTATTGTTTCACATAATTTTTTTATCTAACGTTAATATTTAATGTATTAAGTTAACATATATATTCATTTCATAATATTGTTTGTTTTATATGTATTCGGTTCATAATGTAATACATTTTTACATGTATATTTTTTTACAAACATGCAAAAGTTTCATGCTATGAAACAAATATATATTAATAATCACCATAAATCCTAGCCTTAGATGAAAAGATCATATAAAATAGAACATGGTTCTCAGAATCCTCACAATTTTGTGGGTTATCAAATGATTAATCTCATTCATATATATATATATATATATAGAGAGAGAGAGAGAGAGAGGCTAAGGATCGTCTGAGAATATGAGTTAAAATGAGAAGTATAAGAAGAGAGTTGAACTCTTGATCACTTTTAATCGCAAAACACCTTGTGAGTTAAGAGCATCTATCTTAACAAACGAATATTAACGAACTTGAACAAGAACATTTTCATAACGAACATGAACGCAAAAAACTGTGTTCGTTTACAACCCCAATTTTAAGGTGTCCTTTTATGTTTTTATAGCATAGATGTTTATTACATTGAAGCAAACTATACTCGTTTATTCGACACATTTAAAAAATTTAGGTTCGACCTCCTCATTTAAAAAATTTGTGTTCCGCCTTTGGGCCTAAGGAAGAAAAATAAAATATTTTTACTGCAAAAACAATGTAAAATTAATACTAAAGTAGTTGTTTGATTCCCCAGAAAGACCTAACCTTGTTGCAGTTGGGAATAATTTCCTGCAGAGCTCTGATTCCATCACTTATTCGATTCCTACGCCGCTGTACAAACCAAGAAAAAATATATTTATCAGCTTATAGAAACAATCCTTTCGCTAGATTTCCAGAGTAGAAGGGTTATCTTCTAACAGTGAATGTATTCTTTATTTCTAATATTTTTTGAAGTAAAATAATTTTATAACTAGTTTTAGTCACATATAGATGTCAGAAATTAAATACATATCCTATCTCAAGGAGCCTATTTGAGCCCTGTTAACACAGGGTTTTTGAGTTTTGATATGTACAAGTGCCTATCTGTTCACTCGGCACAAATAGACGTAGATGTAGATCTTGAATGATTTTAGTTATATAGAAAATAGGTCATTTTAAGTGTATAAATGGCATTAGAATGAAATCGTGATTCGCATCATTGAAATAAATCCAAAACTCGTATTTATGTATTTAATTTAAATGAACCAACTTTTAAGTTGTCAACTGAACATATTTATAACTATTTTTTTCTAGTTTAGCAGAAACAATTTATTTCATGAAATTAACCATTTAGGGATAGGGGTGCTCACGGATTGGGTTGATCGGGTTTAAGGCATTTAATCAACCCAATCCAATGCTTTCGGTTTGAAAAATCTCAACCCAACCCAATCCAATGTTTTCGGTTTGAAAAATCTCAACCCAACCCAACCCAACCCAATGCTTTCAGTTTAAAAAAATCTCAACTCAACTCAACCCAAATCAAAGTGTAACCGGACCCAACCCAAACCGTACGGTTGGTCGGGTTGATCATTTGATACCTCAAAATGTTCTTCTAACCTTGAATATGTTGTTTTCTCTAATAATAGTTTCTTTTTCATCATCAACCTAAATGTTATCCATACTTTTTAAATCTTAAGTATATAACATTAATTAATTTTCTCAATTTGTATATGTGTGTGTATGTTCATTATAGTAAACATATATACAAAGATGTTATATAGAAATGAAAAATAGATTGAAAATATATATATATGAAGAGAGTACGTGATGGTGTAATTGACTAATGAACATATTAATTGAGACTTAATAATCATATTAAATCCAAAAAATAAAAGGATGTCGGGTTCTTCGGGTTGGGTTGAGTTCAAATAAACGTAACCCGATAACAACCCAATACCTACGGTTTGAAAATTTTACAACTCGATTAGACATGGGGTTGTTTCGAGTTGAGTTATTTTGTGTTTGGTTGAGTTGGGTTGATCGGGTTTTGGAGCACCCCTATTTAGGGATATGTCCATTCAACATAAGGAGCTCGTATGGTCTACATGGATAGGTGCTTTATAGGGCTCGTTTAAATTTTTATGAGGGCATTTTGTAATGGGTTGGGTTCCGGTGAATAGTGAAGTTATGGTGAAATGGTTAAGAATTTAGGGATCTCCACCTTGGATGCACATTAGGATGAGATGCATCGAGATGGGATACACCGAGATGCACCGGATCAATTCTCGTATCAAGCGGTATTTATTGGTGGGTTTGAGATAAAAAGTGATCAAGGGTCAACATCTCTTCTTATACTTCTCACTTTAACTTCATTTCTCACCTAATCCCATGCCATTTTGTATGGATAACTATATAGATCAATTGTAATAAATAAAAATAAAAAAATATATTTTTTAAAGAGGACACTAATGCGACACCTTTACTAGAAAACAAAGAAATGAATAAAAAATATATAAGTTTATAGCTTGTATTATATTAAAAGGCTGACAAACTAAAACAACAAAATCGTGTTTGAATGACAAAAAGCATATAAAATTCACTTAATTTATTCATTCTTCTAGCATTATTTGAAAGTCGGAATCCGGACTCACCAAATTGGCTGAAAGAATAAAAACCTGAAATATATTAATTGAGATAAAACATGTATATATAAGGAGCGTAAGGGGCTGATTGTCGATTGCTGAATTGTTTATGCAGAATGATTAAGAGTTCTTATGATATATAGTGCAAAATGGAATATAATTATTTGATAATTATTCAAAATGAAATTAGGGCTCAGAATGGTTACGCACTACAACAAAATTGGGTTTATAGGATGCCATCAATAAATAAGCGTCCTAATAGACCATTTCATAGGACACAAACTATAGGACCAAAACATAAAATGTCCTATCTAAAGGCGTTGTAATAAATTTATAGAACGTTTTTGGGCGTCATAACAAATTCATTAGGACGCTTTCTCAAAAGTGTCCTATAAACTAGCTAATGCGGCATTTTTTTTATTAAAAGTGCCCTAAAAATTTGTTACGACCTCCAAAAGTGTTCTATAAACTTATTACAACTTTAGATAGGACCCTTTCTTTTTTGGTCATATAATTTGTGTCTTATAAAGTGGTCTATTAAAATAGTTATTTATTGATGACGTCCTATAAACCCAAATTTGTTGTAGTGACACTTTATTGTTTGGTCATATAATTTGTGTCCTATAAAGTGGTCTATTATGATTTTTTTTTGAAAGGGTATCCTAGGCATTTGCCTAGACTAATCCTTGACAATTTTAAGACTGTTAAAACATGCAACCCTGAGATAATTCCCAAGAGGCCACAAGTTGTTTGCGTCTGGATTCGAACCGGGGTAGATGGGTTATCTAGCCTCATTCTCCACAAGTTGTGTGTGCCTAGATTCGAACCTGGGTTAGTGATTTCCTATAAACTCAATTTTGTTGTAGTGAGGAAGGTTCATGATACCAAATTATTCAAAGAGTTTTGAAACCATTAAGAGATAGACTTATTTTTTGCCAAACATAATTCACCTCTTAACGATTCAAAGTCCTCTTAATAGAACTGTTAAGAAGTAAACAAACAACCCTTAAATAAGATTAAAAAATATATAAAAGGATAAGGGTTACACACACACACACACATATATATAAGAAAGTTCAAATGCAAATTTAAATTTAGTTGGGAACATGAGGACAAAGGAGACCGCGACACATGTAATATTCAGATTGAATAATGAAGAAAAATATTCAAATTGAATATAGTGTTATTCAGACTGAATAATACTCATAACACTACATTCAGATTGAATAGCACTACATTCAGTATATTCAGTCTGAATATTTCCCTATATTATTCAGTTTGAATATGATACGGGTCGCACTCTCATTTGTCCTCGTCTTCACAACCAAATTTGAGTTCTCATTTAAACCCGCCACTATATATATATATATATACACACACACACACAAACCAGTTGAATATTACAAACTATTCAAACTCGTACAAGTCAATATAAAAATAATCTTTTTCATGATTGTTTTTTTCATCAAATGATATGAGTTAAGATATTATTAAACATATGTTTGTTTCACATTGTGTAAAAATAAAATGTGAAAAAAATACATATAGAACTTTTACATTATGAAACAAATATATGAGAAACTTTCAACTTATTAAAACAAATATATGTAAAAAATTTACATTATGAAACAAACATATGTGTAATAATAGTCATAACACTTAATTAAAAAATTATTTTTATATTGATTTGTACGAATTTGTATAGTTTGTAACATTCAACTGGTTTGTATTTGAACCGGCATATATATATATATATGGGAGATATCCATTACAAACCATGCAATTTGTATAAATCGTACAAACTTCATTCAACCAATCATTTTTTTTTCTTCACTTTTTCTTAATTAACGGGGTTGATTAGTCAATAATATGTGAAAAAGTTTCATCAAGAACACATGAGGGTTGATTAATCAAAAATATATGAAACAAGATTTATCAAAATAAGAAACACAATAAATAATTTCATAAAGAAAAGAATTATATGAAACAATGAAATTTTGTACAGTTTGTACAAATTGTTTGGTTTGTATTTGAAATCTCATATATATATATATATATATATATATAAAGAGAGAGAGGTTGGTTCAAATACAAACCAGTTGAATATTCCAAACTATAATTGGTTAAAATTAATATAAAAATAATTTTTTTCATTATTTTTTATTTATCAAATGCTATGATTTAAGATATTATTACATTTATGTTTGTTTCACTTTGTGAAAGTTTTACATGTATCTGTTTTATAAGTTGAAAGTTTCTCATATATTTGTTTCATAATGTAAAAGTTTCACATGTGTTTTTTATGTATGTTTTTCACATGTAATTTTTTCACAAGGTGAAATAAACATATATGTAATAATATCTAAAATCATAGCATTCGATGAAAAAAGAATAATGAAAAAAAATATTTTTATATTAATTTGAACCAGTTTGTATAGTTTGAAATGTTCAACTGGTTTTATTTGAACTTCTCTCTCTCTCTCTCTCTATATATATATATATATATATATATATATATACAGGGTCAGGTTCAAGGGAAAACTCAAAAAAAAACTGAAAAACACCTGGGAGTCTTCCATCTGAACGGTATGCACCAATACACATCGGTAATTTGTAACATGCATTTGTGAATTTGTATCAATGTATATGTAATGATAGAAGCATTGGTGCATAGGAACAAAAAACCTTTGTATGCATTAGTGCATACGGTCCAGATGGAAGGCTCCCAGGGTTCTTCAATTTTCTTTTTTTTAGTGTTTTCCTTTGAACCTCCCTCTCTCTCTATATATCTATATATATAGGGGATCTTTCAATTGTAAACCCGACAATTCAAACAAACTTTGCAAACCAATCATAACCGTCCATCTATTATAATGAATATTTTATTTTGTTTTGTTTCATAATTCAAATTCATGATCATAATTAATAAACGTATCATCTTTCATTTATATTTATATATATATATATATATCTTAACCATAGTTAATAAATTATGATAAATGTTCATAAATATCTCAATTATTTTCTAATATAATGGTTTGTAAAATTTGTTTAAATTGTTTGGTTTATAAATTATATACATAGGCCCGAAATTTTTTTGAACTATCTTTTCGTATCTCATATTGGAACATGCTCTGAGATCCTTTTTTGGGAATTTTGTTTCAACGTATGCTATTTTAATTGGTCTTTCCATTGCCCAAATAGCTCCGTGAGGTTCTTTAAGTTCCTTTCAAGAGTGACGGACTTTGAAGTTTTTTTAAATGGTGGCATCATATAATATAGACAAAAACTAATTACAAAATGCACGGTTTTTATCGGAATGTCTTTATGTTTTAACCTAACATTTAATATCGTTCGATATGTTTTTAGCCTAATTCCACCGTTTCGAGGGATTTTTAAAGTTCTTTTTTCTTGATTCTAGGGATTTTTTATCGATTTCGGACGACTTTTTCGGTTTTTTGGTTGATTTCAAAAGTTTTTTTTGGTTTTTAGGTTGATTACGAGGTACGTTTGCATTTTCTTGAACTCCTGAATATCATACGGTGACACCTTTTAAAACGATACAGTTGCACCTCTCATAAACGTAAATTTTTTAACCTTTGACGGACAAATACGGTGGCCGGCATGTGCCACTGTGTGTCCTTAATAAGGTCCGTCCATGCAATAAGATGATGATGAGTATTTCTAGTAAATTCTAGGAAGGCTCTGTTTAGGCAAATTAATCGATCATATGTACGTATATCTCACCTTCTCAGTAGTGTTTATTGGGATAGCTACGCTTTGACTTCCGGGTTGTTGGGCATCATGTTGTTTACTCTTTAGTTCCCTTTCCCTTTCGATGTTTTCCTATAACCGAAAGTATGAGCAATAGTGGTACCATAACAATTGAGTCCAGAGCCACATCCACATCCGAGTGGTAAGTGGTAACACATAACACTTAGATTTTCAGTACATGCTCTTCAACAATTTTTGTTACATGCATACTTGATACATAGGAACTTAAATATTGATCATATTATTGTATATCATACTCTTACATCGATATCATCAGCCTTCCTCTTTGTGCCACTAGATTGTCCTACATCGAACCTGGTCAAATTACTTTCTGTGGTTAAAGTACACGGTGTCGGGAGCATCGGTGGTGATGGTAAAGGAAGATATACGTCTGATAACATCCCGGCCACATCAAAATAGCTGCCAACGTCATGGCTACTTTCGGGTAGAGTTTCAGTGATCTCCTCAGATGTGTTGGGGGGACCCTGTAATTGATTACCATCACCTTTCCACATGAAGCATAATGTAGCAGAATGGCTTTTTAAAATGGAACTTATAGGACAAGCTTTCAACACCTTATATTTAAGGTTTCAAACTTGTTTCGGAAGAAATTACAAACCTAGAAACTTGTAGCACTTAAAAGATACTA
The DNA here is from genome assembly GCA_036898165.1 of Silybum marianum. Classification (NCBI taxonomy): domain Eukaryota; kingdom Viridiplantae; phylum Streptophyta; class Magnoliopsida; order Asterales; family Asteraceae; genus Silybum; species Silybum marianum. The sequence goes on along the minus strand of CM072537.1, from coordinate 14,766,400 downwards.
TCTGTCTATTTGGTTGGTCTGACAAGATTTTGTGTCTATGTACATTGTTATATAATTTTTTGGAACCATTTACATTAATCGCAAAAATATTCTCTTGTCCACTTGACAAGTTGCTATATAGTTTAGTAGTTTTAGATTGATTTGTCGTTTTGGAGGTCATCTATGACGTATTTCATAGCCTCCAAATTTGTTGATAAAACCATGAGCTCGTTACCACAGCAGGAAACCGCGGCTGAATAATTTATTGCATCTGGCAGTTTCTTGTCTTCCGTTTTTCGTTTTTTTGTATTTGGGCTCATCAATCCACGAGATCATATCTAAAAAATAATAACTTGTTTAGGGTTCTAGCGCAATTGAGGCCCTCATGGTTACATCATTCAAATAACAAAAAAATATGAAGTTCGAAATCTTTTACCTTAAAATCCTCAGTAGTCGTTTCTTGTTGTCGGCACTTTATTGCCATATATTGTTTCTTGTTGTCAGTCTCTTTTGACACGAAAACAGATACGATTTTTTTTTTTTTGAATTGAATTTCCTTCTTCTTGGTTGATTATCAAACCCGATATTACAATAATTAATGCTTTTATATAAAAAGGCCAGAAACCATTAGACTCTTCCTTATATGTCAATGACACCAAAAGGATATTAAATGAATGGAATTGGATATGGATGGAATATAATAAAATAGAACCACTTTGAGGTTCCCTATGAAATATAGCATGTGTGTCGCCCAGGGTATAAGGGGCATGATGACTTGACGTCATCCTCACCTTCCTCCGGCTGGCTTGTTACCGGCTGTTAACTTTTTAATATACTACATGAATCTAAGCTCCCGAGTTTTTTTTTAAACTTTTATTTCAATTATTTATTTATTTCTTATATATATTCTCATTTCATATTGTCATCCATAACCATAGGTTATCAACTAATTCTTACCAAACATAACAAGTTCAGCCAATGGTTAACTTATTAATTAGTTAACAACTTAGTTTTCCAATAACCTAAGCGACACAATATTTTAATGGAACGAAATGTTTTGAAGGTCTTCGAACAATCAATATATATATATATATATATATATATATATATATATAAAGGAAAATAAAGCAAAGAGGATCGACGAGAGGCTTTCGTTGAGCCTTTAGAATTTTTATAGAATTTTGATTTTTTTTATAATTTAAATGTAGCATTAAATGAGGTAACCTTTCATGTTCTATATTTTAATTTAGTTTTGTTATCAATTTTTTTAGTAAACTAACAATGCTTATAAATCAATATTTTTAATAAAAAAAAATTTTAAATGTTTTTGTTTTTATTGTAAACTAACAATGGTTATAAATCGTCAATATTGTTAATAATTTTTTTTCTGAATAAACTAACAATCAATATTTGATTTTATTCTATGTTTATTTTTATTTTCTTAGTAAATAAATTTATGGCATTACAATTTTATTTTTTACTTAGTATGATTACATTAAATGTTATATTTTGTGAATTAAATGTAATCAAAAAAATTATTATTAAGATAACAATGTTTATAAATTAAAATATTTTATTATATGTATCTAACATTTTGTAAAAAAGTTTATGGCATCATAATTTTATTTTACTTTTAGTAAGAAACAATGATTATAAATCAAAACTTATATTAAATGAGTCAAATTTTTATTTAATCTATATAGGAATCAACTTATTTAAGTTTTTATTTTTAACAATTAATATAAACTATAGAGAATATGTGCTTTAATTTTTAATCATTTTTATCAAATGAGTTAATTGTTTTAGTAAGGTAATAATGATTATAAATCGAAATTTTTCTAAATAATATTTTTTTTACAATTTAGATCAATGTATAAAGTTATAGAAATCACTTACAATACATAAAGGAAATTAAACAATATGTATAAAAGAAAGCTATTAAACAATTGATCATTTTCAACAATATACGTGGAATTAAAATTAATTAATATAATTATATTTATTATAATAATGTATAAAAGAAAAAAAAAATTAGAGGTAAAATAATCAATATTTGAAAAATTACAAATTTAACAAACTTAATCTAATTAATATGTATAAAAATGGTTATAAAAGACCTATTATTAAATGTATTTTATTTAAAATGGCACGAAAGTAATTTGGATCATCCTTTTTAATTTATAAATTTATAGAATTTTATTTATAAAACTAAAATAGTTATTATATTTAAATCTCAAACATTTAAATTATAATTGAATTTTATAATAAACAAATCATAAATAAACAAATATTTTGAAAAAAAAAAATTAGAACTTGGATTTTTCTTTCAAATCAATAGTAACAATGGATTAACCCTTTATTTTATCATCTTTTATTGTTTTTATTTATATATCAGTATTTTAATAAACCAAAATATTGGTAAATTTCATTTTTAACAACAATTTATAAAATTATAACATTTATCGTCATAATTTTTTTTATTATTATATAATTTACATTTACATTTACATTTTAATTTGATTTTTGTTTCTTTTTTTACATACCAAAAACTATAAGTAACGAGACAATGGTTATAAATTCAAATTTTAGTTAACTGAATTAATTTTATAAATAAAATGAGACTATCTTTTAATTAAATTAAATTTGAATCAATATAACAATTTTTATTTTAAATAGTATATTAATTAATAGAATGTAAAATTTATTTCTTTTAATTATGAATAACTATAACCTCTCATCAATTTAAAAAAAATTCATATTTTTTAATTATGAATCATCAATGTACATAAATGAATATTTATTATAGTCTATCAAAATATATATATATATATATATACAATAAGATGGGTGGACATTTTAAATTTGTTTGATTGATTAGACTCATGTCAAATAGTACATGCACAACTCTTTTTCGTTGAATGTCAATGTCAATTACGGATAAAAATCCCCTGTCCATTATTTTCCTATGCCATTGGTGTCTCACCAATAAGGTTTTTCCACATCATTTTTATTTAAGTAATTCATTTATTAAATTAACAGTGGTTAACTACGTTAACTTCTCTCTCTCCAATTAACTTCATTTTCTCTTATCATCAACTTTTAATTATATCTCATCAATTAAATTAAATTTATTTCCTTTTTTTTCATTTCAATAATCCTTTTTATGTTAAAATGGTTAACATGTTTCAAATTTAGTTATTTATATCAAATATTGGTAAATTCTAATCTTTAACTTTTATAAAAAAATATCATCATAAACAAAGAAATATTTAATACTATTGATAACTATTTTAAAATTTCAAATTATTCAGACACCGAATTTAAACCACAAGGGTGGTGCCTCATTGGTTTGAGCTTGGACTCCAAAGATCAAAAAATACCAGGAAGTCCCAGATTCGATCCAAGAAGGATTAAAATTCCCCTTGTGGCCACGATGGTTTAAATTCGATGACTTCGGACTGCTTATGAAGCGGGTGGTCGTCCTGAGATTAATCGATTCGCATAGCGGGTTAGATATACAGGTTAATAGAAAAAAGAATTAGAAACGTCAAATTAATTTAATTTAGTTTTTTTCTAATTTTAATTGATATTAAATTCTGAAAATGAAGCTTTAATTAATTTAACAACAAGATTAATTTATGATAAAATATATAATTAGTTAATATTAAATTTCAAATAAAACATTAACAAAATAATAAAAATAGAAAAGAGATAAAATATAAAGACATAAATTTAATTTAATAAATTTTTGTCCATTAAAAAAATTAATTGGAGAGAGAATAGAAAGAATTTTAATTTGGAAATAAAGAGCATGTAGTTAACTGGAGAGAGAAAGAAGTTAACGTCGTTAACCATTTTTAATTTAATAAATTAATTACTTAAATAAAAATGATGTGGAAATACCTCATTGGTGGGACATCATTGGCATAGGGAAATAATGGACAGGGGATTTTTATCCGTCAATTACAAGGTTCACTATCTATTTTTACATTTTTAATATTTTCCACTTATAGTTATTTCTTACCAATATGACATCATGATGAATTGTATCATTCATCACAAATTACTTCCACTCAAATTATGTTTGGTTGTAGGTAACATGACGTCTTATACAAATAAACGTGATTGCGCAACACGGTTCGTTGTCTTCACTTTGATACATAATTTTTTTCTTTAACTTGAAGATATATAAAAAGATGCCTGAGACTAATGATAAAAATCATAAGGCGTATAAAGACAATTAAAAATCATATACTATTATGTATATTTGTTTCGTAATTTTGATCACAATATAATTTTATGAATGGTCGTTGTGTGAATATGGACCGCGTTATAAATTTATATATGTTTGTATCGTGAATATGAATCGCATTATAATTTTAAGTAGTATATATCATGGTTTGGATCACATTATAATTTTCATGTATTAGGTAATGAAGATTTGAAGTTTTCAAGATCGTTACATGATTTTCTGGTTATTATCTAAGGTAATAATTTTATATAGGTTCTTTCGTGATTTTGATAGAATTATAATTTTATGTATATTCGCATCATGATTTTGATCGAATTACAATTCAATGTATATTCATTTCGGGATTTTGTTTGTATTACAACTTTTGTGTATGTGATTTTAATTTTACTCATGTTGGACGTTTTTAGTTTGTAGACCCTCGATTTCTTTTGCTTTCATTTAACATATACCATGTATTATATAATTTCTCATTATTATTTGATATTACATTTCTTTCAATTATTCATAAAACATCCTTATTTTATTTCATCGTGTTTGATTGTATTGAAAATTTAGTTATATCATATTTTTCATTGTGCTTGCATATCTAATTATTCATACGACTATATGTGAATGAATTGATAAAAAAATCCTGTAAATATAAACATTACAAGCTAAATTTAAAAAAAAAAATTAAGTTTGCGAACATCCACCATAATGCTTAATATTAAGCACATACATGATACCAACATTTTTTTCACAATTTGAATAATTATTTTTCATCCAAAAAAATTAAAAAATGTACGAAATCTATATTTACGGAAAACAATATTAGTGAAAATGATTTGCATCAAAAACACCCTAATACATTCATTGTTTTATATTACATTTTATTATCAAATTATATTTTCTCTAACAAAATAAATTTTGTCACTGTGCAACGCACGGTGCCAAACTCTAGTTACTCACATAGATAGATATTCTAAAGGTCTTTTGATTTATTAGTGAGTTTTTTTTTTTTTTTTGTAAAAACAGGGTAGTTTTTAAAATGTTTTATAAAAATAGGGTAATTTAAATTTGTTTTTTTGAAAGTAGGGCTGTAGACCCATAAATATTTTGAATTTAACCTTTCTAATATGATAACAAATTTCAATAACACTCTTACATTCATTTTAGTTATTATATTATACCTTATTATATACTATGTATAAATTTAATTATTGTAAATATATAACTAAAATTAATTTATTATATTTAACAGTTTTATTTATTAAAATATCTTATTAATGCTTTTAATGACACACTTTTATTTTCTTTATTTTTATATTAGTTTTTGTATTTATATTATTTCTATTTTTATTTGTGTATAAATCAAATCATCTAAAATATTTAAAATGTCTGAAATCGATACAGTTCAAAATGTTTAAATTTGTGTAAACTTAAATCAATGTAAAAGGTTCAAAAATTGTTTAAAATCAAATGAATAAAAAAAATATTGTGTGTAATCAAATCAACATGATTTTATTTGTTAAAAATGTGTAATATCTATTAACTTGAAAACATTTAAAATTATGTAAAATCAAAATGAACATAAAAATTTAAAAGTGTAAGATCAAATCAATTTAAAAAGTAAAAGATTGTATAAAGTCAAATCAATATAAGAATTAAAAAATTGTATAAGATCAAGTCAATATAAGAAGTTAAAAATTTTGTACAATCAAATCAACAAAGAAAAATATGAAAAAATATATAAAATTTCGGTTGTACTTTTTGTTTTATTAATCATGTATTATATTTTTAAAATATATACAAATATATAACTTACAAAAGAGAATAATAAATATGAAAAAACAAAGAAAATGTTAAAATTTTTGTGGATAATCAGATCAATAAATAAAATAATAATAATATTCAATATTGATATCAATTTAAAGAAATTAGTAAAAAAAATTAAAGTAATTTATTTAAACTAATAAAAAAATAGCTTTATAAAATCATGTAGTTTAAAAGAAAATGATGTAATAAAAAGATAGCTTTATATTTATTGTGTAGTTGAAAAGAATGATGTAATAAAAAAAACTTTAATAAGAGTTTTAATTGAAAAAATAATAAAAGTTGTAATTAAATAGACATTATGTATAAAACGGTGTAATTGAAAATAAAAGTATCAAAAATTTAGATCTATAAAAAATACAACAAACATGTAATATAAAAATAAAGATGAGAAAATGGTTTAATTAAAATTTGTTTAAAAAGTTAACGGGTTGAAGTTGTAAAAATGTTTAACATTTAAGATGTTCAACCCTAGTTTTACAAAATAAATTAGACCTAACTTGTTTTACAAACCATTTTATAAACTACTTCTGATATATTAGTTACAGAGATAGATATATACTCTCAAGTTCATCATGCTTGTAATGAGTTCTCCTAAATTAATCTTGATCTTGGTAGACAAATTTCGACCATTCTAAAACCTCTTTTTTTTAAAGGCATCACCATTTTATTACCCACCAAAAACAAAAATACAATACAAAGTCACATGGCACATAAGCAAGCCAAGGAACCAAGAGGTAGAAAGCATACCACCAAAACAAAAATACAATACAAGTCACATGCCACAGAAGCATGCCAAGGAACCAAGAGGTAGAAAGCATACCACCAAAACAAAACCAAGCAACAGATAGTGTGGTTTGTGAGGAACAAACACACACTAACAAACCAAATTTTCTGTAGCACAAGCCTAAATATTTACATCCCACCATCTACCATTTAAGCAACTTGATCGCACCTTTATTCAGAACCGTTACGGATCTTTTTTAACTGCAGCCAGCTTGACCAAATCACACAGAATCAGCCTGATCAAAACAGGACCGCCCTTTTCGATGCTTCACTACCACTCTGCAGATCTGAAATCCTCATCATTTTTACCCCTAAGCAAGGACTGTGCAGCGGCACAAACACAGCAATAGTCAAGAACACACAGGCGCTGCAGCGCCCGTACCTGGATAGCAGCGGCAAAACTGTTGCAACAAATCTGATGGCGTTCAAGCATATCTGGACAGCATCTGCAAGACAGTAGCATCAAACCAGCAGCAGCAATAAAACACCTTCGATACTCCTCTGTTATGTCCACGAATCTGATCACCTTCTTCTTATCCAAACAGATAAAACTTAAAATTGGACATCTCCCCCTTTCGAATCTTCTGCAGATTGACCAGCCCCTCACAACCTGTCAATCTAATGTATTGTCGATGCGACCCGAATGGATCGACGAGCCATGTTGGCCAATCCACCTTTAAATCGTTGTCTTTATGAGCCACCCACTCGAACGTTTTGAGCTGAAAATCGAGGAGTGAATCCGTTACCGAACCATTTAGTTTCTCAAAGATAGATTTGTTTCTACTTGCCCAAATGAGATACATAACTCCCCAAGTCATCGCCTCCCATCTCCGTTTGCCTTTTTCACTATTACCTCACTCATTTCTAGCCTCCATTACTTCGAGTACCGAGTTTTGCCCCCATCAAGTCCACAGTCCACCATCTCCCTACTAGATTCCATAGTTCCTTTACCTTAACACACGTAACTACAGCATGTTCGAGAGTTTCTACCTCTAACCCGCACCTCGAAAAGACTAAACTTAGATCCACTCCCATATTATCTAAAACCGACCTTGACGGTAGTCTTCCTAAAAGCAGTCTCCACATAAAGATATCAACCCTTTTGGGATCAATTTTATCCACCTAGTCGCCAAAAAACATCCTCCGGATGATTGACGCTTCTCCTAGACCATTCTAATTAGTTGTTCAAAATTTTCTCTCAGCCTTATAGTCTAGGGTCTGGTGCCACGCCATTCGGTTGTCCCAACCTAGTGTGAAAAATTTATGGGTTTCAAAGGTGCCACATTTGTTATTCGATGGGTGACAAGGCACTGAGGTTACAATACATGAAGGGTATAACGAACATACCCTGTCTCCACATTGGATCAAGAACAGGGTCAGTGTCTCGTTTAAAATCTATTTGGATTCTTTATTCGGATCCGTGAGACAATTGAAGTGGTGTTTCCTTGTTCTGGGGAAGATGAACCTGTTCCCATGCAATAGTCAGGAATTCTTGACGATATCGAGCTGGAACAACCTGTTCTTCCTGAATACCCTGATTTAAGGCCAAAGAATTTCCTGCGGCTACCATATAGTATTCATCTCTACCCGGTGATAAATAAAGCCCGTCACACTATGGGAGCTGGCCATGCCCGAAGTCGTTACCTTAACCGCAAGGAGGGGGATGCCGAAGGCAGGGCTATTGAATCTTGATTTTGAGCTTTAATATGGAAGATTAAAAAAAATGAAGCAAAAGGAACAAAGAAAAAGGGTTAACTTTTTAATTTCTTTCGTTCTTGATTGATGACAATACAGAAAGGGTATAGCCCTAGTTATAATACTAGACAACAGACAAGACGAGGAGTCTAATAGGTAAATCCGGAACGTTACAGATGGACTCAAATACGTGTGTTGTACGATAGAAAATTAGGTATTGGTGGTGTACGATGGGGAACAAATACAACAACAAATTGTACCCAAGTTCAATCAGCCTTGTCTACTGATTTGGCAGCCTTCATGGCACCTTGTCATCACCTGACATGGCATTCTTCATTTTTAACACGCCCCCTTAAATTGCATACTGTGGATCTTTAACCAAAGGCAATTTGTCTTTTAGATAGTGAAGGTCATGATTGGCAAAGGCATGGTAAGTGTGTCTATTGTTTGTTCAGTAGTGGCAATATATCGAACATCAATGAGTCCATCGAGTATATTTCTCTTACGAAGTGAACATCCACTTCTATGTGTTTGGTTCTAGAATGGTTCTATGTTTTTGGTTCTAGAATAGAAGACTGGATTTGCAGATATTGACATTCTGGTGTTATCACACCATAGATTGCTGATTGAGAACAATTTATGCCAATTTCTTTGCATAAGGACTGTAACCAAGTGATTTCAGTACCCACTTGAGCTAATGACCTGTATTTTGCTGTTGTGTTGGATCGAGCTACTGCTCTTTCTTTCTTTGAGGATTAGTTGACTAAGTTTCCTCCAATCTTCATATGGGGTACTGACGTAGTGTTCAGTTACAGCAAAAACATGAAATATACAGGCTATGTTATTATTTCTTTTTGCATATTAACACTACTATAAAAGTACTAATGGATCTTAGTAGATATTCACACACAAAAATTAAGCTTTGGTATATGTTAGTGATTGAATAGTTTATCAACCGAGTTCCTAATCACAGGCTATTTTGTAGACTTGCTTGCATTCCTGCATGTAAATCCTACCGTGAACCCTGTTAAGAGAAGTACTAGTATCATATACACTGATTAGGGTAAATAATACAATCATTTCTTGCCAAGTTAATTGGTGACTGCATTGTACAAAAGATATAGTAGTTTTCGGGTGACTGTGAAAATAACATATATATGTTAAAATTAAACAAATGGCATAACTAGATCACCTGACTTGTCATTGGCACATGATATAAAGGTTGATCAAGGACGTCCGTGGATCCAGCTTGAGAGAAAGTTGTTGGAATGACTGTATCTGAAAAAGGTATTGTAGTAGGATACACAAAGTTAGATGATGATGCCTGTGATGGAAACTGTTGCTCCTGAGGATGTACTAGAGGTCTTGTTTGTGCCCATGGCAATGATCCTGTGCCCACGGCGATTGGTGGCACCAATGGTGGGAATCCAGAAAAAGATGGCGGGAATATCGGAATATTTGTGGGGAAATAGCATCCAAATTGCGGTATGCTATATTGCATACCAATTGGTGGTCTCATAAAACGGTAGTCGGGAGCTAGATTTGGTACTTGCACACTCGGTTGTCTTGCCGGGTACGTGTAGAGACCTTGGGGCATGATACCAACTCCCATGGATTGCATCATCTGATATATACAACTCAAATCATATTTAGCAAATATATATATACGCCAAAGCGGTCGTGTAAAACTTCATTTATGTACATAGCAAAATTCGTCGTTCTTTTGCAAAATAGAGAATTAAACGTCATATCATACATGGAATAAGCAATTTTGGAGAAATAATGCATAACTATGTATGATGACAATTGGGGATACCTGAAGTTGAGTTTGCAGAAATTTTATGTACTCAACAGCATCACCAAGAACTGATGCTTTGTCTCTCTGTAAATGCATCACATTCAGTACAAAGGAGAAACCAGTGGAAAAGACCAAGTGGATGGATGTTTACCAAATTATTTGGGTAAGTGCTTCCTGAGGTAATTAGCTAGATTTCTGACTCAATGAGTGATAATTGAAAATTGTTGTTTACTTTATGTTTTGTATTAAGTTGGTGACCGAATAAAAATGACGATTATACCCTTGTTATACACTGCTACACGAAAGACTTTTGCCTACGGACTTTTCCCAGATAAATTCGTCGCTAAAGGGTTATTCCTCACAAAACTGTCACAAAAGTTTGTGGCTAAATTGGTGGTGTGGTGGGTGATTCAAATCAATGGCAGGTAGGGAATTTATTTTCTCAAAAAACAACGGATTTTACCGAACCATTGGTACATTCTAATCACCGACAGAAATTTCCCTGGGTAATTTTTGTCATTTGTTTTGTAGAGTTACCAAGTATTTTATAAAATATATTTCTTTTTATTAGGTAGAGTTCTCCCATTTTATCAGTTGGATGTGTTATCTTCAAATTGGATTTTCCTAAACAAAAAAAGAAGATGAACGTAATTACGAATCTTCAAATTAAGGAACGATGGTGCGGTTTGATCGAAACTAGGGACTACGGTGCGGGTTAATTTTTCAGCCACATTAGCTTGAATGCTTCATGTACATGTTCAATGAATTGGTGATCTAGTTGATAATTTTGAGTTCCTATTGTCGGAGGGTGGTTGTAACCTATAAAAATCGGACAAATTCATCGTATTCGTAAAAATTGGTCAAAATTTGAAGGAAAAGTTAAAAGCTGTTAACGAAGCAAAAAAGGAACTGGAAACAAATATGAAGAAGCTGACGTAGAGCAATGGAGGAAGGTTGCAGATGAATGATCTAATAAATTTTGCAAACCCTTTTTGCTTTCTGGATCCTCTTCACCAAACATAGATAAGGTTTATTCTTTGGTTATTGGGATCCTTTTGTTTATTTACCAAAACTTATCCATATAAACTCTTACTAAGTCATATGACTTTACTTGATTAATATGGTAACAACCAAAAATCTTACCCGGTAAGAGAGAGTCAATGAACAAGAACCAAAAGTCTTAACCTAGTAAATAGGTGATAGCCAGATGGGTGGATACACTGGCGGACCCGGTGTATAATAGGTGGGGGAAGGGACCCCAATCAATGGTCAAAAAATATCACCTAAGTTAAAAAAATCAAAAATAAACTTACCATTAGTCTCCTAAAAAAAAATTTCAAAGGACCTCATTTTGCTAGTGAGCGCTAAAAACACGAAAAAGTCTTTTGAAATCAATAAAAAAATAAAAGTCTTTCAAAATCGACAAAAACACTAAGAAAATATTTTAAAAATCCTCGAAAATGTGAAATTAGGCTAAAAAGTAAAAACACGTTGGGTGACTTTATACGGCTTGACTCTACCTTAATGATGACCCCACTAGGCCAAAATTCTATATCCATTTATGGTCAAATGTGCGGTCAGCTGTAAGATAAATATAATTTTTGAGTTGGTAAACAACTCAACTCTTAATGAGGTAAGAACCCCTTGTTTAGGAAGAGGCAGTAAGAGGTTAGTACCAAACGGGGACTAAGGGAGGAAAATAAAATATTTTTACAGCAAAAACAATGTAAAATTAATGCTAAAGTACTTGGTTGATTCCTCCAAAGACCAAGGGTCCTAACCTTGTTGCAGTTGGGAATAATTGCTCGCAAAACTCTAATTCCGTCACTTATTCGATTCCTACGTCGCTGTAAAAACCCAGGAAAAAAAATGTCTATCAACTTATACGAGGAACACTCCTTTTAATCACCATTTAATAGTGGTTCATGCAAAAAGATAAATATGGCCCAAATTTTTTTAGCTGTGTTATATATTCAATTTTCTATTACTAAATTCAAAAAATAAATTCTTAAAGTGTGAAAGCATAAAATATTTATAAACAAGATTCATATAAAGATAAAACTGACATTTACATCATTAACTGTCATTCTGTTGATAAAAATAAAAAGTTAATTAATAACAAAACTAAAAATAATCACATAATAAGTACATTCATATATCTATTTGAAAATAAATCGATCGATGACATTGACACCTTATTGATTTCAAACAAATTGTTCAATTTTTCTCTATTTTTTCTTTCTTTTGACGTTTATAATAATCCGATTCAAATTTTCTAATTGGAGACATCTTATTTTATATAAACTAGTCAATCATTATTGGTATATATAATAACACATATCCAAAATCAAATTCTTCTAATGATGCATAGAAAAAAGAGCTTCAATCGCTTATATGCATTAATGTATGTTTATGCATTGATGCATAGAAAAAAAAAATGGTCCAGATGGCGGACTCTCAGGGTGTTCTTCAGTTTTATCTTTTTTTAGTGTTTTCTCCTGAACCTTCCTCTCTCTCTCTCTATATATATATATATAAGGACAAGAGTCATATATGTGTATATATATATATAACACATATCCAAAATCAAATTCTTCTAATGTTAAAAAACTCGTAGAAATCAATATAAAAAATTCGTGATTTTTTTTATCAAGTGTTATGATCTTAAATATTATTACACATATATTTGTTTCAACTTATGAAAAAAATTATATACGAAATTTTACATTATGAAACAAATATATGTGAAATTTTCACTTTATTAAAACAAATTATATGAAAACTTTTACATTATGAAACAAACATATGTAAAATAATATTTTAAATAATACCATTTGATAAATAAAATCATTTTTATCTTGATTTGTACGAGTTTATAACCTTGAAAAATTTTGTATTTGGAGAAGCCTATATATATATAGGGGAGATTTCAAATACAAACCACGTCAATTCTTTCAAACCGTATGATTCATTGTTTAATTGAATAATTTTTTTTCATTAAAGTGTTTAATATGATGAAATTGTTTCATGAAATTCTCATTTTGATGAAACGTGTTTCTCATACTCTTGATTAATCAACCTCCATGTATTCTTGATGAAAAACTTTCATGTATTATTGAATAATCAACCCCCATAATTAAAAAAAAAGTGAAAAAAATTAATTAAAAACTAATTGGTTGCATGCGGTTTGTACGGTTTGTACGAACTGACGTGGTTTGTAACGGAAATCAACCCATATATAGGGAGTTCAAATATAAACCAGTTGAAAGGTACAAACTATACAAACTGGCTCAAAGCAATATAAAAATAATTTTTTTCATCAAATCCTATGATTTAAGATATTATTACATATATGTTTTTTTCATAATGTAAATGTTTCACATGTATTTGTTTTTATAAGTTAAAAGTTTCTCATATAATTTTTTATGAAAAAATTTTATACGTATTTGTTTCATAATGTAAAGTTTCACATGTAATTTTTTTCATAAAGTGAAATAAACATATGTGCAATAATATCTTAAACCATAGCATTTGATTTAAAAAAATTATGAAAAAAATAATTTTTATATTGATTTGAACCAGTTTGTATAGCTTATACCATTCAACTGGTAAATCAGTTTCTCTCTCTCTCTCTCTCTCTATATATATATATATATGTGTGTGTGTGTGTGTGTGTGTGTGTGTGTAGAGGAAAGTTCAAATAAGAACTCAAATTTGGTTGTGAACGTGAGAACAAATGAGAGCGCGACACGTGTCTGAATGTATTTATTCAGACTGACTAATAAAAAATATTCGGACCGAATAAAACTGAATATAGTATTTATTCAGACTGAATAAGACTGAATAAATACTATATTCGGTTTTATTCATTTTGAATATTTTTTTGATTATTCAGTCTGAATATGACACGTGTCATGCTTTCATTTATCCTTACATTTATAACCAAATTTGAGTTTCCATTTAAACCCGTCCCTATACGTGTATATATAAATATGGCGAGAAGTCTTGACCTTTTTTTTTGGGTATCTCGTATTGAAACATATATCCTTCGATGGTTGGTTGCTTTGGTGCTTTGCATAGAACTTGAGGCCCATAGGAATATGGTATTTTCTCTTTTCTTGGGAATTGTGTTGCATGCTATTTTAATTGGTATTTCTATTTCCCTAATAGCTCCTTGAGGTTCTTTGAGTTCCCTTCAAGAATAAGTTAGGATGGACCTAATTTTTTATTTATTTACGGTGATAATATATAATTTAGATAAAAAATAATTATAAAATCACGTTTTTTATCGGTATGTTTTCATGTTTTTACTAACGTTTAATATCGTTCGATGTGCTTTTAGCCTAATTCCACCATTTCGAGGTATTTTTAAAGTTTTTTGTGCTTGATAAGGTCCGTCCATGCAATAAGATGAATATGAGTATTGCTAGTAAATTGTAGCAAGGCTCTGTTTAGGAAAACTAATCTATCATACGTACGTATATCTCACCTTCTCGGTAATGTTTATTTGGGTAGCTACGCTTTGACTTCCAGGTTGTCGGGCATCATGTTGTTTACTCTTTAGTTCCCTTTCCCTTTCGATGTTTTCCTATATATATAACCGAAAGTATGAGCAATAGTACCATAACATTTGACCTTCCACAAGCCCAAAGCCAGATAACACTTTTAGATTTTCAGTACATGCTCTTCAACAATTTTTGTTTCATCATTAATTTGCATGCATACTTGATACAGATACATAGACATCTCTTAGCTAGGAACTTGAATATTGACCATATTATTTATTGTATATCATAGTCTTACTTCGATATCATCAGCCTTCCTCTTCGAGCCACTAGATTGTCCCACATCGAATCTGATCAAATTACTTTCCGTGGTTAAAGTACATGGTGTCGCGAGCATCGGTGATGGTAAAGGAAGATCTACGTCTGATAACATCCTGGCCACGTCAAAATAGCTGCCAATGTCATGGCTACTTTCGGGTAGAGTTTCAGTGATCTCCTCAGATGTGTTGGGGGGATCCTGTTGATTACTATCACCTTTCCACATGAAGCATAATTAATGTAGCAAAATGGGTTTTTAAAATGGAGCTTATAGGACAAGCTTTCAACACCTTATATTTAAGGTTTCAAACTTGTTTCGGAAGAAATTACAAACCTAGAAACTTGTAGCACTTGAAAGATATTATCTTTTGTTCTGTTTTCTTTATTATTGTTATATACTTTTTTTGGAACCGGTTACATTAATCGCAGAAATATTTTGCTGCCCACATGACAAGTTGCAAGTTTAATTAGTAGTTTTAGACTGAATTTTGTCGTTTTTGAAGGTCATCTATGACGTATTTCATAGCCTCCAAATTTTTGTTGCATGTGAAGATAAACCATGAGCTCCTTGTCACTGCAGGAAACCGCGGCTAGCTCTGTTCCTAAATATATTATTGGCAGTTTCCTGCCTTCCGTTTTTTCGTTTTTTGTATTTGGGCTCGTCAATCCACGAGATCATATCTAAAAAGTAATAACTGGTTTACGGTTCATTCGCATTGACCGCCTCATGGTTACATCATTGAAATAACAAAAAAAACATGAAGTTCGAAATCTTAATTACCTTAAAATCGTCGGTTGTTGTTTCTTGTTGTCAGCAGTTTCTTGCCATCGTTTCTTCTTGTCGGTCTCTTTTGACAAGAAAACTGATATGGGAAAGATTTTTTTTAATTGTTTTTTTCTTGGTTGATTATCAAACCCGATATTACAATAATGTTTTTATATAAAAAAGCCAGAAACCATCAGATGTGGATCCAAACAAATTATCCATTGGGGTCACCATTAAGGTAGACTAAAGGTGCGTAAAGTCACCCGACGTGTTTTGAGGGATTTTAAAGTTCTTATTTGATTTCGAAGGATTTTCTTAGTGTTTTTGTCGATTTCGAAGGATTTTCTTGTTGTATTTGTCGATTTCGTACAAGTTTTTCGTTTTTTTTATTGACTTCAAGAAAAATTGTTAGTGTTTTTAGCAATCGCGCCGGCAAAATGGATTCCCTCGGAAAATTTTACTGAACCAAGGTAAGTTTAGGATTTTTGATTTTTTTTAACTTATCTAATCTAATTTCTTAACTCTTCCCCCGCGGCGATACGGACTCGACCCGCTCCTACCCACCCCCGGGCACCATAGCATGTCGGGAATAAGGGGGGACATACTGGACGTAACCACTCCCTTCCCTCCCCTCCTCTCTTCCCTTTTTGGCATTACATCCATCCCTAGAAACCATTCTAGACTCTTCTTTGAACACTAAGACGATGTAATCTAAACTTTCGAAATACTACATAAATAAGTGTTTTTTTAATTTTTATTTCAATTATATTTCTTATATTTTTTTTTACATTGTCATCCATAGTTTATCAATACGTTAACTTATTAGTTAACAAACTAGCTTATCAATTTAGTTTGCCAATAACCTAATTAGTGACACAATATTTTAATGGAACGGAATATTTTGAAGGTCTTTGAAAAATTACTTACATAGATAGATATTCTAAGAGGCTGTTTGTTTAAGTCTGAATGGGACCATTCAGAGGCATGTCTGAATCGTGTAGAGGCTAGGGACTGTTTGGCAAAAAAAAATTGTGCTCTGAAGTGGAACAAAAGGGTCTGAAGGATGCATTCCCTAACTCCTTGAGATATGATTTAGACCCCTTATTTTCCCCAAAATGCCCTTGTTTTGTTCATCCATCGCCTCCTTCACATTTTCTTCTCCCTTCCTGATATCTCCATCGCTGCTGCTGTCTTCCACGTCCACCGCTGGCTGCCGCCTTGTCCACCGCCGGCTGCTGGGTTTTTCTTTTGTTTTTCAGGCGCCTCCATCAGGACCATCACAACTCATCTCTTTCCTCTCCAGTGTCTCTCAAGCTCCTTCCAAGACCGCCGAATCGAACCAGATCGAAACATCAGCTGTCGACGGACACACTTTGCCGGAACGTCGACTGCAAACGAAGGTTGCAGTCTCTCTTCCCGACCGTCGGCTGCTGTCTCTCTTCCCGACCGTCGGCTGCTGTCTCTCTTTCCTCTCCTAGGTTTCCTGATTACATTTCAATCAAATGTTATTACAATCAAATGTTGATTTATATGTGGGTTTCCTGATTTATACCTGATTTCAATCAAAATGGTTTTCCAGTAACTTTTTTTCTTGAACCTAAAATTATGATCTTTTTGATTTTTTTTATTGTTTGAAACTCTGAAGAAATAAATTGGAGAGGATGAATTCTTTTGGTTTCTGTAGTTTTTTTTTTGTTTTTTAGTTCTTAAAAGATGATGATGAATTATTTCAGTTTTTTGTTGATGGACTCACTTTTATTTCTACATAAATTTATTATGTGTGTATTCTTGATGATTTATGTTTTAGCTAGAGTTTTGATTTTGAGAAAGTAAAAACCATCCATCTCTTGTAGTCGCAGACCTGGGACCTAACAATCAACCTATTTCTTTCATTTGCAGAGGGGTAAAATGGTCAGTTATTCTTATTCAGACTGTCCATTCAGAGCAACTACCAAACAATCATTTTTCATTCTGCACTATATCATACAAAGCCTCTATACCATCCAGACCTCTATACCATCCAGCTCTATACCATCCAGCAACTACCAAACAGCCCCTAAAGGTCTTTTGATTTATTAGTTACAGACATAGATATATACTCTCAAGTTGATCATGCTTGTAATGAGTTCTCTTAAATTAATTTTGATCTAGCTAGACAAATTTAGACCTTCCTAATTAGTTGTTCAAAATTCTCTCGTGGCGGTTCGGCAGAATTACTTGTATATAGTCTAGTGTCTTGTGCCACACCATTCAGTAGTTCCGACCTAGTGGGAAAAAATTACGGCATTCAAAGTTGTCACATTTGTTATTCGATGGGTGCCACGACAAGGCACTGTGGTTACAATAAACATACTGAATCTTAATTTTGAGTTTTAATTATTAGCATTAATGATGGAAGATTAAAAAAAGGATGCAAAAGCAACAAAGAAAAAGGGTTAACCTTTTAATTTCTTTCTTTTTTGATTGATGACAATATAGAGAGGTTAGAACCCTATTTATAATATTAGAATATAGACAAGACGATGAGTATAATTGGTAAATCAGGAATACTACAGATGGACTCAAATACGTGAGTTGTACGATAGCAAATTAGGTACTGGTGGTGTACGATGGAGAACAAATACAACAACAAATTGTACCTAAGTTCAATCAGCCTTGTCTATTGATTTGGCAGCTTTCATGGCACCTTGTCATCACTTGACATTCTTGTTTTTTAATCAAAGGCATTTGTCTTTCAGATATTCGAAGGTCATGATAGGCAAAGGCTTGCTAAGTATGTCTATTGTTTGAGTACTTTTTCTCTTATGAAGTGAACATCCACTTATATGTGTTCGGTTCTAGAATTGAAGACTAGATTAGCAACTACTGCGATATGGTGTTATCACACCATATGATTGTTGGTTAAGAACAATTTATGCCAATTTCTTTGCATAAGGCTGCAACCAAGTGATTCAACAATTGAGCTAATGACATGTATTTTGCTTTTGTGCTGGATCGAGCTATTGCTGCTCTTTCTTTCTTTAAGGGCCAGTTGACTAAGTTTCCTCCAAAAGAAACAAGATAACTTGAGGTTGATTTGTGATCATCAAGAAAAATTGCCCAATCCGAGTCACGAAATCCTTCAATATTCATGTTTGTTGCTTACCAACTAAACCAACCAAGTATCATAGATTCCTTTTGCATTCCTTCCGATAATCTTATGCAGGAGCTTTTAGGAATTGACCGAGCTTGTTTACCGGGAAGGCTAAGTCAAGAAGACTCGGTGTCGGGTACCGAGGAGCACCAATTACACTTCTATAGAGAGTAATGTCTTCAAGGGAGGACTGTCATTGAGCTTAAAAGGTGTTTCCTTGAACCATGGGAGTAGGGAAGGCTTGGATTTGGACATGTTGGTTGGTGTATTTGGCTCGAGACATGTTCAGACTATTTTCCGATGTCACTGTTTCAAAACACATAAAGTACGTACCAGAACCCGATTGTTTAACAAGAAAATAGAGAATTGATATAAGTGTAATATGAAGAACATATTAGAGTTGTTTTCTGTGAGAACTATATCATCCACATAAACCAAAACAAACATCAATTGATGGGCTCTTCGAACATAAAAAAAAGAAGAATCGGTTATTGAACATTGAAAACCCAAGGTGAGCAGAGTGGTTTTTAATTTGTCAAACCACCTATTTAGGGCCATATAAGGCTTTCTAATGTTTGCAAACAAGATTAGGATGCGAAGGATGAACAAAACCTTCGGGCTAAGTGGTATGTCAGATGTTATACCCTCAAAAGGCTATAATAACAAGTAAATCATACAAGTATACATGGCTTACAAGTATCTTCTAAAACAAGTAATAATGGTAAGTAATACCAGATTATCGTTCCATGTGAATTTAGAATGCAAGTAGAGTTACAAAACTCAAGTTTAAAATGAGATTTCAAGATTTTGGAAGCAATAAAGCTTCAAAAGGGAAATATCTTTGAGAGAGTTGGTAACCAAATACTGAATGTAACAAAAAGTAAAAGATAGTATGGGTGCAAGTTCAGGTTGGTCCTTTCTCAGACTCTTCACATTCGCTACATTCCAACAGCCCTTCAACCTGCAGATGTCCTCACGAAAGGGTTATCGGCTATTCGCTTTCAACAACTATCATCCAAGCTTCGGCTTTCTTCCACCGCTCAGCTTGAGGGAGGATGTTAGAGTATATCCAAGGTGCTGTCACGTCAGGAGTACATCATCTCATATGATCAGGATTGATTCTTATGCTTATCTCAGTATTTGTTGCTACCAGCTGTTAGCATAATTATCTTATTAGATAACATAATTATCTCCTCAGTTAGTTGCTAGTCTGTAGTATATAAATACTCCTCTCTATGTACTCCTATCAGGCAATCAATAAAAGAGAAATATATCTCTCCTTCTAAAGTTTCTGTTTTACATCTGATACTTTATCACCATCTCATTGAAATTAATTGCAAACCTAGTTTTTTTTACTTCAAAAAAATCTTGAATTATTCTAGACGTTTTAAGTGTATAAAAGGCACTAGAATGAAATCGTGATTCACATCATTGAAATAAATCCAAAACTCGTATTTATGTATTTAATTTAAATGAACCAACTTTTAAGTTGTCATCTGAACATATTTATAACTATTTTTTACTAGTTTAGAAGAAACAATTTACATCATGAAATTAACCGTTTAGGGATATGTCCATTCTACATAGGGAGCTCGTATGGTCGACATGGATAGGTGCTTTGTAGGGCTCGTTTAAAAATAATTAGGCCATTTTGTACTTATATATAGCATAACTATATAGATCAACTGTAATAAATAAAACATTAAAAGCATTTTTTTTAAAGTGGACACTACATGCGGCAACCTTTACTAGAAAACAAAGAAATGAAGAAAACCATAAAACTTCATATCTTATATTATATTAAAAGTCCGACAAACTACAACAACAAAATTATTTTAAATGACAAAGTAACATATGAAATTCACTAAATTTATTTATTCTTCTAGCATTTTTGGAAAGTTGGAATCCGGACTTACAAAATCAGTTGGAAGAATAAAAACTTAAAATATAATAGTTGAGCTAAAACATGGGACTCTTTTGTTAATTGTTAAATATTTTGGTGCAGAATGATTAAATGATCAGAATAATTTAGAAGTTTTTATGATATAGTGCAAGATGAAATATAATTGTTTGGTAATTATTCAAAATGAAATTAGGGTTCTGAACAATTAAGTCAGGTCTATGATACAAAATGATTCAAAGGGTTTCGGAACCATTAACATGCAGATTTATTTTTTACCAAACAAGATTTCACTTCTTAACGACTCAGAGGTTGCCTCTTAATGGAACTTTTAGGAGGTAAACAAACAGCCCTTTAATTAAGATTAAAACATATATAAAAGGATAAGTGTTTTTTCCATATCTCATATTGGAACGTCCTCAGACCCGGTTGGTTGCTCCGGTGCTTTGCATGCATAGAACTTGTGGCCCACAGGGTTATGGGTTTTTTTACCCTTTTTGGGAATTGTGTTGCAAGCTCTGTATTTCAATACAACCGTATACAACCATATGGTATATTAATTTGTCTTTCCATTTCCCAAATAGCTCCTTGAGGTTCTTTGAGTTCCCTTCAACAATAAGATGATGATTAGTGTAGTAAATTGCAGGAAGGCTCTGTTTAGGCAAATTAATCAATCGTTACGATACGTATCTCACCTTTTCAGTAGTGTTTATTTGGGTAGCTTCGCTTTGACTTCCGGGTTGTCGGGCATCATGTTTACTCTTTAGTTCCCTTTCCCTTTCGATGTTTTCCTATAATCGAAAGTATGAGCAATAGTAGTACCATAATATTTGACCTTCCACAAGTCTAAAACCCATTAACACTTTAGATTTTTTTTTGAATGATATAATATTTATATACGGCAAATACAACAAATAAACTCACACACCCTCCTTATCTTTGGTGAGGTTTGAACCCTTGACCTCCTAGAAGGGCAAGGACTACGATACTGCTAGGCCAAAGGCCCTTTGGTAAGACTTTAGATTTTCAGTACTTGCTCTTCAACAATTTTAATTTTGTTTCATCATTAATTTGCATGCATGTTTGATACAGAGACATAGACATCTCTGAGCTAAGAACTTAAATATTAACCATATTATTGTATATCATCGTCTTACTTCAATATCATCAGCCTTCCTCTTCAAACCACTAGATTGTCCCACATCGAACATGGTCAAATTACTTTCTGTGGTTAAAGTACATGGTGTCGCAAGCATCGGTGGTGATGATAAAGGAAGATCTACATCTGATAACATCCCGGCCACATCAAAATAGCTGCCAACGTCATGGCTACTTTTGGGTAGAGTTTCAGTGATCTCCTCAGATGTGTTGGGAGGATCCCGTTGATTACTATCACCTTTCCACATGAAGCATAATGTAGCAAAATGGGTTTTTAAAATGGAGATTATAGGTCAAGCTTTCAACACCTTATATTTAAGGTTTCAAACTTGTTTCAAAAGAAATTACAAACCTAGAAACTTGTAGCACTTAAAAGATATTATCTATTTGCTTGGTCTGCAAGATTTTGTGTCTGTGTACATTGTTATATATTTTTTTGGAACCAACCAGTTACATTAATAGCAAAAATATTTTGTTGTCCACATGACAAGTTGCAATATAGTTTAGTAGCTTTAGATGGATTTTTGTCTTTTGGAAGGTCATCTATGACGTATTTCATAGCCTCCAAATTTGTTGCATGTGAAGATAAAACCATGAGCTCGTTACCACTGACGGAAACAGCGGCTCTGTTTCTTTCTGAATAATTTATTGGATCTGGCTGTTTCTTGCCTTCCGTTTTTCGTTTTTTTTGTATTTGGGCTCATCAATCCACGAGATCATATCTAAAAATCATAGCTTGTTTTATAAGGTTCATGCATTGACGCCTTGATGGCTACATCATTGAATAGTACCAAAATATGAAGTTCGAAATCTTTTATCTTACAATCCTTATATCAGGCTGCCATCGTTTCTTGTTGCCGGTCTCTTTTGACACGAAAACAGATATGGGAAAGATATTTTCTTGAATTGTTTTTTTCTTAGTTGATTATCAAACCCGATATTTCAATACTGCTTTTATATAAAAAGGCCAGAAATCATTATAGACTCTTCCTTGAGCACAAGGGGCGTTTGGTCTGCAGGATTCCGATGGAATTGTAATAAATTGGAATAATCAGACCAAATTCCATTTATAGGCGTTCGGTTTATCTACGGAGTGGAATTGAATTTCATTAATTCCACCGTTCATTGATTTAGTCATTTCATCACAATTGAGAAGGAAATCAACTCAATTTCATCCCATTTTCTCAAAAAGACAAATTTATCCTCATGTTCCCACTTGATTTACAATAGCCGTCGCCGACCACCACCGATTTGGACCTACGCCGGCCACTGCCAAATGGAACCACCATTCTGAACCTTCCGCTGACCACCGCCAAATGGAACCACCATTTTGAACCTCCGCCAACCACTGTCGTTTTGAACCACTGTCGACCACCGTCGTCCATGCACCGCCGACCGTGATCGTCGTCCCGAACCACCGCCGACCACCGTCATTCTGAACTACCGCCGAAGATTTGAATCGTTGTTATGAACCACCTCTGACCACCGCTCTTTTGAACCATCGCCGACCACCACAATCTGAACCACCGCCAACCACCACAAAAAATGGTATTTTAGTCATTTATCAATATTTCATTCATATTCCAAGCTACATTATTGAACCAAACAGACATATTTCACTCTATTTAACATATTCCATTACAATATACGTCAACCAAACAAGTGGTCAAACCTAATAAGATTCCATTCCAATTTTCTTCAAAATCAAATTTATTTGACAGATTTCATTTCATCCAAAAAAAAAATTATGTGAACCAAATTCCCCTTAAGACTGTAATCTAACTTTTTGCAATACCATAATTACAAACAAATGACTTTTATCCACAAAAATCACCGAAAGAAATTTTATGTGGGTGAATACCGACACGTCACCAGGAAAATACTAATGATTCCGGTAAAATCCGATGTTTTCAAGAAAAAACTAATAAATTACACAATAATTTCCTAGGTAATCTGTCACTAATTTGATTTATTCACCAACTTTTGTGACGGTTTTGTAATGAATCATCCTTTAGCAACGGATTTCCTAGGGGAATTTTCATAGGTAAAAGTCTTCCATGTTAGTAGTGTACTACATGAATAAGCTCCGAAGTTTTTTTACCTTTTATTTCACTTATATTTCTTATTTTTTTTCATTTTACATTGTCATCCATAGCTTATCAACTAATTCTTACCAAACACAACAAGTTCAGGGTTAACATATTAGTTAAAAACTAGCTTAGCAACTTAGTTTGCCACTAACCTAAGCGACACAATATTTTAATGGAACAAAATATTCGGAAGGTCTTTGGAAAATTAGTTACATATATTTTGATTTATTAGTTACAAATGTAGATATATCCTCTCAAGGTGATCATGCTTAGAATGAGTTCTCCTAAAATAATCTTGATCTTGGTAGTCAAATTTAGACCATTCTAATTAGTTGTTCCAAAGTTTCTCTCGACGGTCGTGCGATTTACTTACATATAGTCTAGGGGTCTTGTGCCATGCCATTTAGTTGTCTCGACATAGTGTGAAAAATTGTGACATTAATCAGAGCTGCCACATTTTTTATTCGATGGGTGCCACGACAAGGCACTAAGGCTACAATAAACATGTTGAATCTTAATTTGAATTTTAATTATTAGCATTAATGATGGAAGGTTAAGAAAAGTATGCAAAAGCAACAAGAGAAAAAGGGTTAACTTTTTAATTTCTTTCGTTCATGACTGA
This sequence comes from Silybum marianum, assembly GCA_036898165.1. NCBI lineage: Eukaryota > Viridiplantae > Streptophyta > Magnoliopsida > Asterales > Asteraceae > Silybum > Silybum marianum. Next base: position 14,741,586 of record CM072537.1, on the reverse strand, counting down.
TGACAATATAGAGAGGCTATAGACCCATTTATAATACTACACATCATACAAGACGAAGGAGTCTAATAGGTATATCAGGAATATTACAGATGGACACAAATACATGAGTTGTACGATGGCAAATTAGGTACCGGTGGTGTACGATGGGGAACAAATACAACAACAAATTGTACCTAAGTTCAATCAGTCTTGTCTACTGATTTGGCAACCTTCATGGCACCTTGTCATCACCTGACATGGCCTTATTCAATTCAACAACTCCCTTAAATTGCAGAAATTGGATTTTTAACCAAATGTAATTTGTCTTTCAGATAGTTGAAGGTCATGATAGGCAAAGACTTGGGAAGTATGTATGTAACACCCTCAAATTTGGAAAAAGTGACAAATTAAATTTTTTTCAATAATACATCAAATAAATGGTAAATCCCTTGACTATAAATCGTCCCTTAAATTATTTTGAATAACAAATCTAACTTTAACAACAACAAAGGATACACCAAATATTAGATGGAGGCTAAGTCAAGGTCTGGTGTTACTAAAACCCAATAACTCATGTCACTATCTCCAATTGCAGAAGACGTCTACGAATAATTAAAATCTTCTTGAGTCTCTAACAAGCACTCATCTCATCACGGTGTCTCTAGTACCAACACCAACGAGGACTTGATGCACATGCCGACAAATAAAAAAAAGGTTAGGTTTAATACCTAGTGAGCTCAAGCAATTTTCACCATTTATATAAGACCGTAAATTCGAAAAATGCTATTTAAATCACGGTTTTCAAAATGAGATATATTAAGTATGAAAACGACAGCTTTCTCAAATCACACCAATTTCATGAGCAAATATCTTTAACCAAATACCCATTTAACATGAGGTCAAAACTCAACACTCACGCAACCGAAAATAAAGCTATACACATTACAACAGGAAACATAACTTTAATCAAATCTCATAACAATTAACTCACACTTACCCATGAAAGGGCATAAAACATCTGAAGACGACGGGGGAGACCCATGTTACCGTTGATAGTGGCGAAACACATAAGTAAGTCATATTCAACGTTATCGAGCTTCAATCAAAGTGTATTGGTCATCGAGATCAACCACTCATGGTCTCTAGTTCGAGTCCTCCAATACCTAAGACATGCTCTCTAGTTAGAAACAACATACCACGGGACACACAGTCATCGAGATCAACCACCCACGATCTATAGGTCGAGTCCATCTGGTGCTATAACCTCTGTGTCTAACTACAATGTGGGAAATAACTATTCCCAACCAACATCTCTAAATTGACTTATATGCTTATGGATCCATTGCAACCTAGTCTAAATTACACGACCTCAAAATGAAAGACCAACACACTCAAAACATGTAATATATCACATAATTATGCCATAATTGCATATAACTCGAAAAGCTCAATATAGAGCAAATTAAATCGAACAAATGTCCTCAAGGCTCGTTTAAGTAAATAATGAGAGAAAGCTCAACAACTCAACATTTATGTGATTGTTCAAAGCAAATATCATATGGTTGAGACAAACCATTATCCAAATGAAGTCATACCCCATCATTTCCAAAATGCCTCATAATGTAATAACATGTATTTTTTAAACGGCTTGTAAGATCAAATACTCTAAAGATGCATGTAACCCCAAATGATCTCCATTTATGAGATAAGACATAAAAACAACTCACACTTATGTTTTGTTTATCAAGATGTCTAAAAACCGAAATAGGAGTTGAAATGTGAAAGATATGGCTAAAACGAGAAAACCCCGATTTTCGACCGTTATAACACCGACCAGTGGTGTTCACTAGTTACAACAAGCGAACAAACTAGCCCGAGAACTTTTATAGCCAATCATAGGTGTTCGTTAGTTTTTTCACTAGTTACAACTAGCGACCAAACTAGCTTCAGCCCAAACAGAGCTGTTGGCTAGTTTTTAAGTTAGTTTCGGCTTTGAAGCTAACTTTGAAACTAGCCTGACCCACTTTTTTTTATCCTTAACCGATCATTTCCATGAGTTTTGAAGTGCCAATACTAAAACACCCAAAAACGTTCTAATGAGTTTAACTTCAACATCAAACAACTACATTTATAGATGAACCCAAAATGGAAGATGGTAACTAAAATTTCGGGTGTTACAATGTCTATTGTTTGTTCAGTAGTGGGAATATATTGAACATCAATGAGTCCATCGGTTACTTTTTCTCTTACAAAGTGAACATCTACTTCTATGTGTTTGGTTCTAGAATGGAAGACTGGATTTGCAACTACTGACGCGCTCTGGTGTTATCACACCTAATGATTGACGATTGAGAACAATTTATGCCAATTTCTTTGCATAAGGATTACAACCAAATGATCTCAGTACCCACTTGAGCTAATGACCTGCATTTTGCTTTTGTGCTCTACTTCTCTTTTTTTTCTTTGAGACTAGTTAGCTAAGTTTCTTAAAAAATAAACAAGATAACATAAGTTGATTTGCGATCATCAAGAAAACTAGCCCAATTTGAGTTACAAAATCCTTCAATATTCATGTTTGTTACTTACCAACTTAGCCAACCAAGCATCATAGAATCCTTTTGCATGCCTTCCGATGATCCTATGCAGGATCTTATAGGAATTAACTAAGCTTGTTCACCAGAATGGCTATATCAAGAAGACTAAGTGGCAGGTACTATCTACTTAAGAGCACCAATGACACTTCTATAAAGAGTAACATCTTCAAGGCAGGACTATCATTGATCCTAAGAGGTGTCCCGTTGAACCATAAGAGCAGGGAAGGCTTGGCATTGGACATGTTGGTTTTGTCTAAGAGATCAATGGTGTATTTGGTTTGAGACATGTTCAGACTGTCCCCCCCCCCACGTAACAGAACCTAGTTGTTTAATAGAAAAAAGAGAACTCAGATAAGTGTAATATGAAGAACTTGTGTAGAGTTGTTGTTGTAAATGGTCCTGGAATTTTCTTAATCAGCTAAATTCTATTGATGATTATATTTTATTATTTAATAAATCATTGGCGGATTTTTGGCGAATATTGTCGTTGATTTACCATGGTTGATTTAATTAACAGATTTAATTAACAAATTTCTAACTAAAGTTAAAAAACAGGTGCGCAATTTCTGACGGAATGGGTCACCAGCGATTGCGAAACCTTTGCGACAACATGATTCTGTCGCTAAAAGCCTGTTGTTTTTTGTAGTTAAAGAGAGAATGTGTATCTGCAGTTGCATTTGCAAACGTTTGACCTACTCAATGACATCATCTAGCCAAAAACACATATAACCAAAAGTTTTTATCAATCTAAATACATTTTTTGACGAAGACTGGTTCAACCACCAGTTTTAACAGGTTTTTTTATGAAACCCAACTGGGTCACAAATAGCCAAAAACCAGGTCATAGTTCACCCGGTCTCTTCCCCGGGTCCCGGTTCGACTGGTCGGGTTAACTCGGGTTTTAAAACACTGCTAAAGGGTGATTTCTCAAAATCTGTCACAAAAGTTGGTGGGTAATACAAATTAGTGACAGATTAATCAGCGATTCTCTGGATGATCTGTTAGTATTTTCTCGAAAAACATGGGATTTTACCGAACCATTGGTATTTTCTGGGTGGTCCGTGGGTAATCACCAACCGAAATTTCCCTGCGTAATTTTTGTGGGTGAAAGTCATCTTTTTGTAGCACGTCCATGGATCCAGAGTGAGAGAAAATTGTTGGAATAATCATATCTGAAAAATCTATTGTAGTAGAATATACAAACTTAGATTCCTATGATGGAAACTATAGCTCTTGAGGATGTATGAGAGTTTTATCTGTCCCCATGGCAATGATCTTGTGCCACGTTGATTGGTGGCACCAATGGTGGGAATCTAGAAAAAGATGGTGGAAGCATTGGAATATTTGTGGGGAAATAGGATCCAAATTGTGGTATGCCATATTGCTTACCAATCAATGGTCTCATAAAACAGTAAGGAAGCTTGGTACTTGCAAGCTTGGTTGTCTTGTCAGGGACATATACAAACCTTGAGACATGGAACCAACTCCCATATCTTGCATCATTTGATACATAGAACTCAAATCATATTTAGAAAAAATATATATAAACAGTCTTGTAGAACTTCATTTGCATAAATATCAAACCTACTCGTTTTTTTTTTTGTGAAAATACAGAATTAAATGTCATGTCATGCGAGTTTTGAGAGGTGAACTAATGCATGTGAGATTTTAGTCAAGTTTTGAAATGGATGAAACTATTTTATTGCATATGTTTGCATGCGAGTTTTGTTGGAATTTTGTTCCATGTCGTTTAGTTTTGAACTTTCCATGAGCATGTTTTGTTTCATGCTATTTTGATGTGTGAGTTGTCTAACTCACATTGTTTGAGTAAGTGTATGTTGGGAGCATAATGGTCCATTTGAATTGGTTTTGTTGTATACAACTTCGTTTGTTGTCGTCAGTATTTTTAGACTGTTAGCTATTTTTACATAATTTATAGTTGAGGGACCAATTTTGTCATTTCTGAAATAAGCTCATATATGGCACTATTAAGAGTGGGTAGAGGAAACCTGTAAAGCAAGGAGTCTCGAACATGCTCAAATTGTGAATCTAAAGCCATAAGGAACATGACATGCTTTTTTTAGACCGGTGGAAATTGGCGTCATTAGAGGAGTTGGTACATAGAGTTCGCATAACAAGATCCATCTAGTCCTAAATCACCTAAAAACCTCAAAATGAAAAGAACTAATTAACTGAGTTAGTTGTCTTTTACCATGAAGATTTGACCATAACTGATACTGGTGAGCTAAATCGGTAGAAGTGTATCTCGCCGTTAAAAAATCCAATATCTCTTTTCATGTGTCGAGTTGAGCAAGCAACTGACTAATCTCAGTAGTGGTGGTGCTGTAAAAGTAGGAATTCAACTCCCCATTCTTGCAATCCCAAATTTCTTCTCTAGTTGCAAATTCAAGTTCAGATTCACCGGTTATACGAGTTGTTTTAATTGGTTCCAAATATGTATTTCCACAACATTTTTTTTCTTAAGAAGACTAGCATGTGTCTAGCCCATAATACATAGTTGGAACCACCCAATATACATGAAACGGGTCTACAATTTCTAGCAAGTTAAGTCGTACATGATGTAAAATAGAGAATATATGCCTTGGACAGAGGGTTTTTCATCTAGTGTTAACCAAAGGGTTTTACAACAGCAGTACGTTGAGGTTACGATTGACATCTGATTTTGAAAAAGAAAATTATCACAAAATAATAATGAACTAGAGGTTGAGGCATTGTTATCAATGGTGACATTTAGATAGAGATGAGTATAACATAGGAACTTCACCAGGAAAAGATTTAACCAGTAGATTAAAAGATAGATTGATTGTTGAGAGCTTCGATTTCTTCCTTGTGCTATGATACCGTGTTGGTTTGATGGATTAAAGGTGAAGTGTAACACCCTAAAAATATGAGACAATTTAAACCGAAATAATAGAAAACCTAATGACATAAAAACCACCCAATAAATGGGGAAGTAGTAACAGAGTTTACATCAATGAATGGATACTACAACAACAACCTATTAATCTATACCAGTTTGAAACATAGATTATATTCGAGTGTTATTGATATCCTCAAAATAATTATACTAGTAACTCCAAAATGCACTTGACAGTGCAATCCCAAAAGATGCCTCAACTGGCAACAACGCTCCACTCAATCCTTGGGATCCACGCCAATAAGATCACTTGATATACATATCATTTGAGAAAAAAATTTAGGCTTAACGCCTACTGAGATCAAACAGTTTGAGAAAATGTGTTACACTTAACGCCTACTGAGATCAAACAGTTATATGAATAAAGTTTTAAACCTTTATAAATGAAAACGTAGCTTTAAACAAGATTTCTTTACCCATTACTCACGTTTTCTCTTGGGAGAGCATGACATATTGAAGATAATGGAGAAGGCTCGATATAGAGATCAACCATACTAGGTCTATAGTTTAATGCGTAAATAAGTTCAACTACTCCAAGTCTTTTGCCTACGGGGTAGCAAGTTCAACCACACTAAGTCTATACCTTGAGATTACACCCCAACAAGTTCAACCACAATAGGTCTATACCTTGCAATAATACGATGTGCCGACTTTTATGTCTATGGATCTATTACATTCTAGCCATATAGTTTAATACATCTATCTAGACATATTAATAATTTCCCAACACCAATTAAAACTTTGTATAAATCACATTTCTCATCAAGTAATAATTCCAAATGTAGGGCATGGTGGTTTTGAGTTCTAAAACCAACAATACTTTGACATATACCTCTACCAAGTGTCTTAAACCATTCCCCATACTCATTTTAGCAATATATGTAAAATCCTCAAATTTCTCAAGTTTGACCTAGTTTGTCAAAATCAACCAAGTATAAAAATACTTCAAATACAAACTTATAGGAAGTAAAATGCATCATTTTAACATGTATATAGTTTTATAAAAGAGTAGGATGAACTAACAATACTAGGATTTGAGAAAACCCTAAAAATCAAAATCTTGTTAGTGAAGATGAAGAACACATAGACACTTAAACTCTTGCTAGAAGAGGAGTAAATGCTCTTAGGTTGGTGGGAGAAGAAGAATAAATACCCTAAATCCCGAAATATGAGAGGGGAGAGTGGAAAAATCGAGTGAGAGAAAGATAAGGAAGAAGTTTTTGTCAAAATCCTGAGCTAAGGTTCAGGCAACCCGAAATTTGTACTCTCTGTTCAAACATATAACCAAATATATTTCTCTACATATTACAAAATCAACATACAAAATATAACAAATCTTAGTCTAAAATACAAAGCAAATTTAATGATCTAAACTAGTTACAAGAAATACTCCTTAACACTGATGAAAATAAAGAAAGCTGGAAAACCCTAAATTGTATAGAGAGAGAAGATCTGATCTATGAAAACGTGAAGAAGTGATTTAGAAATAAGAAATCACTTATTATATATTTATCCATAGTTACAAATCAGCCCCCTGCACTTTGTACAAGACTGCTCCGCTACCCTTCAGAATATAGCAAATGTGAGGCGCGACCCTTTAACCTTTCAGCCTTTTACTCTTTGACAATATCAACCCTTATCTATCAACCTGACAGAAAAACACTTAAAGAAGTCAAGATTGGCAACTTTAATCTTATTTCAACATCCCCCCTCAATCTTGACTCTTGAACAAATCAATCAACTTTAATTTTGAAGATAAGTAGTTATGTTGATTAACTCCAAGAGACTTTGTGAAAATATCAGCTGGTTGCTCAGTAGTCAGGATTTTCAAAACTTTCAACATTCCCACACTAACCTTTTCTCGAACTTGATGAACATCAATTTCGATATGTTTAGTGCGTTCATGAAAAACAGGATTATTTGCTATTTGAATTGCCGACTTATTATCACAATAGAGATTTACGGGAAGTAAATCATTTAATTTTAAATCTTTTAAGATTTTAAGAACCCATATAATTTCGCACAAGGCCGAAGCCATAGCACGATATTCTGATTCTGCTGAAGAACGAGAAAAAGTACTTTGTTTCTTGCTTCTCCATGAAATCATTGAATTTCCAAGAAACAAACAATAACCAGTAACAGAACGTCGAGAAGAAAGACACTTACCCCAATCAGCGTCTACATAAGCAGTTAAAGAAAAAACTTCTGATCTTGTAAAACTAACACCTCTACCTGGAGATTTCTTCAAATATCTAAGTACCCTAAGAGCAAGCTTTGAATGAGACTTGTCTAGAGAGAGTGCATAAATTGACTAAGACAATGAACAGCAAAAGCAATATCAGGACGGGTAGCTAAAAGATAAATCAATCTACCTATCAATTTTTGATATCCAGTAAAATCAGTTAAAGGAGGATCATTAGAACTACTAGAATCTGTCACAACCATATTCATATCCATAGGAGTACTACAGGGCTTACACCCAAGGTATCCAAAATCATTTAGCAATTCAAGACAATATTTTCGCTGCGACATACACACACCATCCACACAATCCAAAATTTCAATTCCCAAAAAGAACTTTAGTTTTCCAAGATCTTTAATAAGAAACTTACTTTTCAAGTAATCCTTAACTTTATCAATTTCAGTTATATTGTTTCCTGTTAAAACTATATCATCAACATAAACAAGTAATACAATAAAAATAGATCCAACAGATTTGGTGAAAAGAGAATAATCACTTACACTTTGAATGAACCCATGTTCAATAAGACAAGAAGAAAGCTTAGCATACCACTGACGTGGTGCTTGTTTTAAACCATAAAGTGACTTAACCAGTTTACATACACGCTTATCGTCTGAATTAAAATATCCTTCAGGCAGTTTCATATAAACATCTTCAAATAAGTCGCCATATAGAAAAGCATTATTAACATCTAATTGACACAGATTCCATTTAAATTGGACAGCTAGTGCAATAATACATCTAACAGTGACCATTTTTACTACTGGAGAAAAGGTCTCTTCATAATCAAGACCTTCTCTTTGACTATAACCTTTTGCAACAAGTCTAGCCTTATACCTTTCTATTTCACCAGTAGATTTATATTTGATTTTATAAATCCATTTACATCCTATAGCTTTTCTATCATGAGGTAAATCAGTAACTATCCAAGTTCCATTTCTATGTAAGGCCTCCATCTCATCATTCATGGCATTAATCCAATTACTATCGCTACATGCTTCTTGAAATGTCTTTGGTTCAACAGATTTATTTAGACTAGAAATAAAACAAAAATTGTCAAAGCTAAGGCAAGTATAATTCACAACTCTTTCCAACCCATATTTTACCTTTCCCTCAACAACAAAATCGTCAAATTTATGAGGAAAACTAGATACTCTACTTGATTTTCTGTTAAGTTGGGATGAGGAAAGTAAATTATGAGCACCCTCAGAATTGAGATCCAAATTTTGAATATCACTGGTATTGTCCCTAGAGTCTGCTACAGATGGTATTTCAGAATTTTGTTGCCTACTGGCAGCCACTTCAGAGCTACTCAGGGGCTGCCAACCGGTAACTCTTTCAAGGTCATTATCAGAAGATGAACCTTGATGATTTGGATTGCTTGAGCTACCTAGGGGTAGCTCACTGGCAACTCTACTTGGACTACCAGATAAACTATGGTCCAAAGGGACAGTAGAAGTAGGTGACAATACCTCAACATGTAGAGGATCTCCATTCTCATCATCGGGTCGTGAATTATAAGAACCATTAGTTGAATTAAGAGTTGAATCAAAGAAATTTAAAGAATTAACACCATGAACGTTAGACTTTTCAACGCTGTCAATACTCATCTTGAAAGGAAAGACGTTTTCATAAAACTTAACGTCACGAGAAACTATAACTTTGTTTGCATCCAAACTATACAGCCTATAGCCCTTTTGAGAATTCGCGTATCCCACCAAAACACATTTTTCAGATCTAGACCCAAATTTATCTATGATGTTTGGGATAGCAGCAAAACATAAGCACCCAAAGTTTCTTAGATGAGTAAGGACAGGTTTAAAGCCATACACTAGCTCATACGGACACTTACCTTTTAAAACAGAGGAAGGTGTTCTATTAATAAGATATGTAGCAGTAAGAATGCACTCAGTCCACAATTTTAACGGAAGGCCTCCCTGAAACAAAAGAGCCCTTGCAATGTTAAGTAAGTGGCGATGTTTGCGTTCCACAACCCCATTTTGTTGGGGAGTGTAAACACAAGAGGTTTGATGAATGATTCCTTTTGATTTGTAAAATTCACTTAATTTTGTGTTCGTAAATTCAGATCCATTATCACTTCTAAAATTTTTGACCATTTTTCCAAATTGTGTCCCAAGTAGATTGTAAAATTCGATCACATGATCAGCTACGTCATATTTTCCTTTCAAAAGATAGACCCAAACCGCACGTGTGAAGTCATCAACAATAGTTAAAAAGTATCTATATCCTTCTCTACTTGAGATATGATAAGGGCCCCAAACATCTAGATGAACTAATTCACCAAGACTTTTAGACTTGTGTTCACTTAAGTTGAATTTATCACGACTCTGTTTTGCCTTATGGCAAATTTCGCAAGGATTGCTAGTAATTGTTCCAATTTTGAGTTGGTCTTTTAAAACATTTAATGCTTGGTCAGCTGGGTGGCCAAGACGACTATGCCACAATTCAGCAGATACAAAATAAGACACATGACAGTTATTAGATTGAGAAAGGGACTTGCTATTATACCACTCATCAAAGTAATATAGCCCACCTGCTTGACTACCAGTCCCCACAGCACTCTTTCGAAGTAAATCCTGAAGATAACATCGAGATTCATCAAAGCCTACGAATAATTTGTTGTCCCTAGCTAGTTTATGAACAGACAACAGATTGACTTTGAAATCTGGAACAACCAAGACATCAAACAAAGTGACATTATTTGAAAGTTTCAGATTTCCAATTTTGTTAATTTTTTCCTCATTTCCATTTGGGATTTTTACTAGAAGATTTAAATCAGAAATATCAACAACATTTTCAAGATTAAGAGTGTTTGATGTCATGTGTTGAGTTGCACCAGAATCAATAATCCATCCGGGTCTAAAAGTTTTGGACATACCTGCCATATTGGCAGAAGCCCCTTCTGAGGTAGGTTTGGAATCTATTAAGCTAAGAATTTTTGCAACCTGGTCCTCAGAAAAGGGAAAAGATGAAGTAGACACAGGTAATTTTGAAGAGTCCTCATTAGAGGCACAAGCATTGTTGGCTAAAGGTTTGAAGTTTTGATTTTGTGGTTTGGGTCTATTTTGAAAATCCTTTGGAAAGCCAACGAGTTTGAAACATCTTTCAATGGTATGTCCAGCAATCCCACAATGTTTACACATCAAATTAGAGGGTTTGCTAAACTTCTTTTTATTATCATTAGTTTTACTCAGGAAGGCAGATGTTTGTGTCTTAGTACGAGATGTAGAAGTATTCACTCCCCTGTGAGATTCATCTCTTGATATAAGTGAAAAGGCAGTTTTCACAGAAGGAAGAGGTTCCCTAGTGAGGATGTTACTCCTGATAGGTTGATAGACATCATCGAGACCCATCAAAAATTGCATTAGTTTGATAAGTTGAGTATGTTCCAAGAAGTCTTTAGAAGCATTACAAGTACAAGAAGGAAGTTTAACCAAAGCATCAAATTGCTTCCACAAGGAATTTAGTTTATGATAATATTCAGAAGCAGTTGTTCCATTTTGCCTTAAGGAGTTTATTTTTTGATGAAGATTAAACATAACAGATCCATCTACTTTGTCATAAGTTTCCTTCAATTCTTCCCATACTTGGGAAGACTCTTTTGAGAACACTTGTCCTAAAAAGAGGTCCTCCGTCATGGATCCTAAAATCCAAGACAAAACTACAGAATTACACCGATCCCATTGCCTTTGTAGGACAGGGTCAGCTGTGGGTCGGGGACATGTTCCATCAATAAATCCAATTTTATTTTTTGTTTCTAAAGCCAAAGTCATGGAACAAGCCCAGACCCTATAGTTCTCAGTACCACACAACTTAAAAGTCAAAAGGGAAGTTCCACTGGTATCACTGGGATGGAGATACAGAGGATCTCCAAAGTCGAGTTTAGCAACTTTGGATCCCTCTACCCCCCCAGTGGTAACAGGTTCAGTACCCATAGAGAGCAATAACAGAAACCAAGTACACAGAGTATAATACTGAATAGGGAATGGCAGGATTCCTAAAACACTCTGTTGGTGCTAGGTCAAGCTCACTATTCAGAACCAAACAAAAAATAATAGAGACAACTAAAACAAATCTTTTCAGAGAGACAATAGAACACTTACAGTGATAGTGTAGAGATCAGCGGAAGACAACAAAGCACCTTAAGCAAGTGTTAGCACATATAACAAAAAATTGTCCATGTGGCTCCTTAAGATTTAACCATAGTTAAATCACAAGAGCATGGAGCAAACTATAATGGAAAACAGGATCAATTCCTGAACAAATTGTATTACAAAAGAAAAAAAAAAACAGCAAAACCTGAGTGAAGGTAGATACAAATCAGCTTCGCTCAGTGCAGATTCAAAAGGTCTGAGCAGATATTAAGAAGTAAACCACAAAAAAAAAAATTGTACTCAACCAGATATTACAGATCTGGATAGTATAATAAAGGAGTTACAGATCTGGATAGTATAATAAAGGAGGTACAACGTATCCTAGCATATAGAATGACCAGATCCATTTGAAAGAAAAAATATGAGGATCTGACAGGAAATATGAGGACCTGCGTCGCGACCTTTGCAAAGGGACCCCAAATGAACAGTGAGTTACTTGATGAGGTATGCGACCTTTGTTCGCGGTGTAGGTCGCGTAGAAGGAAAAATTCGCTTGGTTTGCTACTTTTTGGAATATGGCTGCAAAAAATCAACTCCCCCAAACTCCAAATATTAGCGCTTTAATGTTAATATACATATGCATACCCATCAAGGTCAGTGGATACGTGATCACTCTTGACCCAATAACCAAAGGCACAAAGACCTTTTTCACTGTTTGTACACATATACAAGTAGGTTTTCTGTCCTTAATTAACAACAAAGGTTGATCTTTTGTATCCTTGCTTGATTTGCAAGATGCACTACTCGTTAATTTTATGTATTTTGGTTGTTATATTGTTTGGAGTTCACGATTTAAGACGTTAATTAGAGTTATTTTTTGGAATGATTGATTGGGTGGTCAATGGCTGCAACACATGGGTATGCAGCGGATGCAACCAACAACTGAATGATTCATTTGATGACAGTTTCCATGTATGTTTCATAACTATATTATATTTATGTTAATATCAAACTCTAAATATTGATGGATAAAATAGTGATGAATTTAAGAATAGCAATGCAGTTATTGCCCAAGATGTATACTGCTACAATATAAGCAGAACATCATCATCTTCCTTATAAACAATAATGGTTATACGATTGAAGTAGAGTTCGTCCATGAAAGGCATTTAGAACACAACGATTTTGTTTTTATGAGTAAAGAATTTTATGTTATGGCGATGGAATTAGTAACTTTTAATTATATTGCAATAACAATTATCATAGAAATTAGTGACAATTAATTATTTTTGCATATGTTTTTTATTTAGTTGGTCACTAAATTAGTCGTCACAAGACCACTTTAGTTTTATCACTAATAATTAGTGATCATTTTCGTATTTGGTCATTAATGCAAGTTAATTACGGACCCTTAGTGTGATGAAAAGTGGCCACTCAAATTTTGGTCACTGAAAGGCCTTAATGACTATTTTTTGTTGCTAGTGAACAGATTATTTTATCACTAATTAGGATTTTTTTTGGTAGTGTATGTGTCGGTTATCAAGATTTTTGGTCATTTTTGGATCTCTTTTTAGATAATAAAAAAAAATGATTTTTGATTTTGAACAATTTATACCATTGTTGACGAGAAGATCGACAGTCAAGCATAAAGTATACTTTATCTGAGTTTGACTATATTGAAGGTGTTTACAGAATTGTTATCAAGTTGCAGATAAATGGAGCCGGTGGAAATAGACATAGCGTCTGTTATTTTCAACATATGTACATGTGGTAAGGGCAAATGGAAAGATTTACATGTTCACATGCTCCTGCCATTTGTTGACATAGAGGTGATAACCCTTTTTCTATCATTAATATTTGTTACACCACTATGACATATAAACAAAAATATCAGTCTAGTTTTGCACCATTTCCTTACATTGATTATTGGTTGGATCAGGGTTGGAGGATATAAGAAGAGTGCTCAAAAGTTTCGGGTGGCCGAGGTCAGAGACGTGTAAACCGAATTCATAACGAGATGGACATGCGACATCCTAATGAACCTCGTAGATGTACACTATGCCACCAAGTGGGTCATCATAGAAGAAAATTTCTAAATTTTCAACCAAGATTCAATCCAATATTGAGATATTTATTTGTTTTTTATTTTTTCATGTAATTTCATAAAATTGTAATTTTAGATTAATGTTTTATTTCATTTTTGTAAAAGTTGTTGCTTTTTAATTTGTCATCTAATTTCGTAAAACCATAATTTTAGATTAATGTTTTATTTCATTTTCGTAATAGTTGTGTTTTCTAATTGTAATTTATAAAAATTGTGCATTCTTGTTTAATTAATTTGTGTTTAAATTAATTATTGTTTAGGAAGTTATTTAACAATACGATAACGTCTAAAATAAAATAAACAATAAACAATAAATAAATAAAGATAATTACAAGACATTTTTAATTATATAATTTGTTAAAAGTAATAAATTAATTTGGTTAGATTAATACAATAATTGAATTAATTGATAAAAATAATAATGGTATAAATTGAAAGTTAAGAAAAGAAAAAAGTGTAAATAAAAATCATTTTGTAAATAGAAGGGGTGAAACTGAAAACTTTATATAAAAGTCAGACCACTTTTTGGTCAAAATGGGTCAAAACCCCTTTTACAAAACACATAAAAAATGAACCCATTTTTACAAAGAGTTTTAAAAAAGAACCCTTTTTAGCAAATTTCTCGGATGCTAGTATATTTTTTTCAATTTTTATTTTGGTGGTTTCTTAGCTGCTAGTCTCTGTTTTGAAGACGTGATTGGCTCTTCTTGTTTTTGTTTTCTTTCAAATTTTATTATTACACTTGTATGATTTTTCTTCTTATTTATCATAGCATTCTATCATGTAATTGTTCAATTGCAAACCGATGTTTGAAACTGAAGATTGTTTTTTGTAGGTAATACAATTAAAATAAGGGGCAGGTTCATACGAGAACGTAACTTTTTACGAGAACGTGAAGAGCTTTTTTTCATATATAAAATCATATATGATTCATGTAGTGATTTAGATTCACATACAAATTAAATCATATGTGATTTTGATTTTAGTACAAAATCACATGTGATTTTTTGATGTTGGTATGAAAAAAGCTCTTCGCGTTCTCGTAAAAAGATACCGTCCTTACATGAATCTCCCTCATTAAAATAATACCCTATATGTTTAAAAACAATTGCAACTTAAAATCGAGGGATGTTTATACAAAAGAAGTTCAAAACATTCTCCAATCTTCATATGGTGTGTTCATAGTTACAAGGAAAAACATGAAATATACAGGTTATTTATTGTTTCTTTTTGCATTTTAACGCTACTATAAAAGTACTAATGGATCTTAGTAGATATTCACAAAAAAAAAATAATTAAGCTTTGATATATGTTAGTGATTGAATAGCTTATCAATCGAGTTCCTAGTGATCACCCAGGCTATTTTGTGGACTTGCTTGCACTCCTGCATGTAAATCCTACTGTGTCCCCTGTTAAGAGAAGTACTAGTATCATATACACTGATTAGTGACCATGAAGTGAAACCATGATCCTTAACCAAAGTGTAATAATATCCATGAAGTGTAGCTAATACAATCATTTCTTGCCAACTTATAAGTGACTGTGTTGTACAAGAGAGAGTAATTTTGGGGGTGGTTGCATGTGTAAATAACATATATGTGAAAATTAAAAAAATGGCATAAATCGATCACCTGACTTGTCATTGGCACATGATATAAAGGTTGACCAAGGACGTCCATGGATCCAGTTGTCGGAATAATTGTATCTGATGATGAAAAAGGTATTGTAGTAGAATACACAAACTGGGATGATGACGCCTGTGATGGAAACCGTAGCTCCTGAGGATGAACGAGAGGTGTTGTTTGTCCCCATGGGAATGATCCTGTGCCCGGTGGCACGAATGGTGGGAATCCAGAAAAACATGGCGGGAATATTGGAATATTTGTCGGGAAATAGGATCCAAATTGCGGTATGCCATATTGCATACCAATTGATGGTCTCATAAAACGGTAGTCGGGAGCTAGATTTGGTACTTGCATGCTCTGTTGTCTTGCTGGGGACATGTAGAGACCTTGGGGCATGATACCAACTCCCATAGGTTGCATCATCTGATATATTTAGCAAAAAGATATATAAGCTAAAGCAGTCATGTAACACTTCATTTGTGTACATAGCAAAACTAGTCCTTCTTTTGCGAAAATAGAGAATTAAACGTCATATCATGCATAGAATAAGCAATTTTGGAGAAATTACTGAGCTTAAAGACAGGGAAACCCATTGGATATGTACGTTTGAGTCCAAAATGTACATTTTTACAAGCTAAAATATTTTTGATTTGTTTTTTTTCAGGAACATGCAAATGACTTTTTGCAACAAAAAAGTTTTAAATAAAATGATTTCAAAATGGCTATATAACTATGTATGACGGTAATTGGGGATACCTGAAGTTGGGTTTGCAGAAATTTTATGTACTCAACAGCATCACTTAGGATTGATGTTTTGTCTCTCTGTAAATGCATCACATTCAGTACAAAGGAGAAACTAGTGGAAAAGAAAGGGGATGTTTATCAAATTTTTTGGAGCTAAGAGATTGGACTCAATTAAGTGATAATTGAAATTGTTGCTTACTTTATGCGTTGACCGAATAAAAATGACGATTATACCTTTGTTTACCAAATATTTTATAAAATATACACTACAGTAAAATTGGATTCATATGACGCCTCCAATTTCTAAACGTCCTAATAGACTGCTTAATAGAGCTTATTTTTTAGGACCAAAATATAAAGCGTCCTATTTAAAGGGGTTGTAATAAGTTGATAGGACGCTTATGAATGTTTTAACAAGTGTTTTTGTCACATTACCAACTTTTATAGGACACTTTTGAGAATTGTGTCCTATAAACTTGTTAATGGGACGCTTTGTATTAAAAGTGTCGTATAAAACTTGTTAAGACGTCTAAAAGCGTTCTATAAACTTATTACAATGTTTTAGATAGAACGCCTTTATTTTTTAGTCCTAAAATTAGGTCCTCCCTACAACAAAAATGATTTTATAGGACGCCTAAAATAAAAAAACATCATAAAATAATAATTTATAGGACACAAGTTTATAGGACCAAATCATAAAGCGTTTTATCTTAAAGTGTTACAATAGATTTATAAAACTCTTTTAGGCATTTCAACAAGTTTTTTACAACGTTTTCAAAATAAAATGTTCTATTAGCTATTTTATAGGACACTTTTCTGAAAAGTGTCCTATAAACCCATATTTTTATAGGATAGTTCAGAAGACTTTTCAAATGTGTCCTATAAAATAGCTAATAAAACATTTTATTTTAAAAGCGTGTAAAATATTTGTTAAAACATATAAAATTAAGCGTCCTATAAATTAAGCTATTGTAATGCATTTACATAGGACATTTTTGATTTTTTTTTCTATAAACTTGTGTCCTATAAAATATTTTTTTGGACGTTTTTTTCCTTTTAGGCGTCGTGTAAAATCATTTTTGTAGTGCTTGTAAAGCGGTATATTAGGATACTTAACATTTTTTGGTGTCTTATAAACCCGATTTTATTGTGGTGATATTTCTTTTTATTAGGTAGAGTTCTCCCATTTCATCAGTTGGGTGTGTTATCTTCAAATTGAATTTTCCTAAACAAAAGAAGAGCAACGTAATTAAGAATCTTCAAATTAATTAAGGAACTGTGGTGCGCTTTCCACTGACCGAAACTAGGGACTATGGTGCTTCAAGAACATGTTCAATGAATTGGTGATCTACGTTGATAATTTTGAGTACCTACTCTCGGAGGGTGGTTGCATATAAAAATAAGACAAATTCATCTTATACGTAAAAATTGGTCAAAATTTGAAGGAAAAGACGAAAGATGGGTAGATAAGCAAAAAGAAGCTCGATCTGAACGTGGTAAGCATAGATCATAGTTTTGTCTAGGGTCAGATGTGCTGTCAGCAGTAAGACATAACTTTTGTGTTAGTAAGAGATGGTAAGAGGTTAGTAAAAACGGGATAAGAATTTTTCAGCAAACAATTTAAAATGCTAAGGTAGTTGCTTGATTTTCCCAAAGACCAAGGGGGTCCTAACCTTGTTGCAGTTGGGAATAATTGCCCTCAGAGCTCTTATCCCGTCACTTATTCGATTCCGGCGCCGCTGCACAAACACAAAAAAAAATATCTATCAGCTTATATAGGAACACTCCTTTCGCTAGATTTCCAGCATAAAAGGATCTCTTTTAACGGTTTATGTTATTCTTTATTTCTAATATTTCTGTTAAGTAAAATAATTTGATAACTAATTTTAGTCACATATAGAGGGTTTCATAAATAAAAACATATCCCATCTCATTAAATTAATTGCAAAAGTAGTTTTTTTACTTCCAAAAAAATCTTGAATTATATTAGTTATGTAGAAAATAGGTCGTTTTAAGTGTATAAAAGGCATTAGAATGAAATCGTGTAGGAGGAAAAGGTAAGAAATTCGCATCATTGAAATAAATCCAAAAACTCGTATTTATGTATTTAATTTAAATGAACCAACTTTTAAGTTGTCAATTGAACATATTTATAACTATTTTTGTATATACTAGTTTAGAAGAAACAATTTATTTCATGAAATTAACCATTCAGGGATATCTCCCTCCCACATAGGGACCTCCTATTGTCGACATGGATAGGTGCGTTGTAGGGCTCGTTTCATAAAAAATTAGGTCATGTTGCACTTGAACTAAAACTATAGATTAACTGTAATAAATAAAACAATAAAAATATATGTTTTTGAAGATGACGGTAATCTGGCAACCTTTGTTGGAAAACGAAGAAATGAATAAAAAATATAAAAGTTCAAATAATATATTAATATTAAAAGTCTGACAAACTAAAACGATAAAATCGTTTTTAAATGACAAAGTAACATATGAAGTTCACTTAGTTTAATATTCATTCTTCTAGCATTTTTTGAAAGTCGGTATCCGGACTTACCAAGTCGGCTGAAAGAACAAAAGCCTATAATATAATAATTGAGCTAAAACATGTATATATAAGGAGCCTAATTAAGATTAAAGCATATATAAATGGATAAGTGTTTAAATATATATATATATATATAGAGGAAAGTTCAAATGTGAACTCATTTTTGGTTGTGAACGTGAGAACGAATCTCAGCCACTTATCCGGTTAATAAAGACGAACTTTGACGCAGTTCCCTCCTTTAATAATCTCCACCCTCCCATGAATCGCGTCAATCCTCCGTGATCGCGTCCACCATAACCGAAGATGTGTGGCTGAGATTCGTCCTCACGTTCACAACCAAAAATGAGTTCACATTTGAACCTAACCCTATATATATGCCCAAAAACTTTTTTGAGTCTTCTTTCCATAGCTTATATTGAAACATCGTCCGATCGGTTGGTTGCTTTGGTGCTTTGCATAGAACTTGCGGCCCACAGGGTTATGGTTTTTTCCCTTTTTGGGAATTGTATTGAAAGCTATGTATTTCAATAAAACCATATGCTATTTTAGTCTTTCCATTTTCCAAATAGCTCCTTGAGGTTCTTTAGAGTTCCCTTCAAGAATAAGATGATGATTAGTGTAGTAAATTCCAGGAAGGCTCTGTTAAGGAAAATTAATCAATCATCGTTACGGTAACTATATCACGCACCTTCTCAGTAGTGTTTTTTTGGGTAGCCTCGCTTTGACTTCCGGGTTGTCGTGCATCATCTTGTTTACTCTTTAGTTCCCTTTCCCTTTCGATGTTTTCCTATAACCGAAAATATGAGCAACATATATAGTAGTACCATATAAAATTTCACCTTCCACAAATCCAGAACCAACCTCCACATCCTAGTGGTAAGTGGTAACACACAACACCTTTAGATTTTCAATACTCTTGCTCTTCAACAATTTTTGTTTCATCATTTGCATGCATACTTGATACATAGGCACTTAAATATTAACCATATTATTGTATATCATAGTCTTACTTCGATATCACCAGCCTTCCTCTTCAAGCCACTAGATTGTCCCACATCGAACATGGTCAAATTACTTTCCGTGGTTAAAGTACATGGTGTCTCTAGCATCCGTGATGATGGTAAAGGAAGATCTATGTCTGATAACATCCGGACCACGTCAAAATAGCCGCCAATGTCATGGCTACTTTCGGGTACAGTATGACGTGCCTCATCATGCCGTAAAGTTTCAGTCATCTCCTCAGATGTGTTGGGGGGACCCTGTTGATCATTACTATCACCTTTCCACATGAAGCGTAATGTAGCAAAATGGGTTTTTAAAAAATGGAGCTTATAGGACAAGCTTTCAACACCTTATATTTAAGGTTTCAAACTTGTTTCAAAAGAAATTACAAACCTAGAAACTTGAAGCACTTAAAAGATATTATCTATCTATTTGCTTGGTCTGGAAGATTTTGTGTCTATGTATGTTAGCTTTTGTTTTGTTTTCTTTTGTGTATCATCGTTATATATTTTTTTGGAACCAACCAGTTACATTAATCGCAAAAATATTTTGTTGTCCACATGACAAGTTGCAATATAGTTTAGTAGTTTTAGATGGATTTTTGTCGTTTTGGAAGGTCATCTATCACGTATTTCAGAGCCTCCAAATTTGTTGCATGTGAAGATAAAACCATGAGCTCGTTACCACTGAAGGAAACAGCGGCTCTGTTTCTTTATGAATAATTTATTGCATCTGGCAGTTTCTTGCCTTCCATTTTTCGTTTTTTGCATTTCGGCTCATCAATCCACGAGATCATATCTAAAAATAATAACTTGTTTTATAAGGTTCAAGCATTGACGGCTTGGTGGCTACATCATTGAATAATACCAAAATATGAAGTTCGAAATCTTTTATCTAACAATCCTTAGATGGGGCTGCCATCGTTTCTTGTTGTTGGTATCTTTTGACACGACAATAGATGGAAAGTATATTTTTTTGAATTGTTTTTTTCTTAGTTGATTATCAAACCCGATATTTCAATAATGTTTTTCTAAGGTGGTGTTTGGTTTGCAAGATTCCTACGAAATTGAAAGCATCCATTCTATTGACCAAATTCCATTAAGGTGTTTGGTTTATTTAATAAATGAACTTGAATTCAATACATTTCACCATTCATGGATTTAGTCATTCCATCAAAATTGAAAAACAATTCAATTCCATTTCATCCCGTTTTTTCAAAAAGACAAAATTATTCACATGGTCCCTACCTGATTTACACAGGCCAACGCCGACCACTGCCAAATGGAACAACCATTCTGAAGCCGTTCTGGACCATCATCAACCACCATCGATCTAAATCGTCGTTTTGAACCACCACCGATCACCGCCGTTCTGAACCACCACCAACCACCAATGATCTGAACCGTTATTGATCCACCACCGACCATCACCGATAGGAACCACCACCGACCTCCACCAATCTGAAACACTGCCGACCACCATCGATCAAAAAAAGGTATTTTGGTCATTTATCTATATTTCATTCAAATTCCAAAGTTAAATTATATTAACCAAATACACATATTTCAATCCATTTAAAATTCCAATGTATGTCAACCAAACGGGTGGTCAAACTTGATAATATTCCATTCCAATTTCTTCAAAATCAGTTTCCTTTGAAAGATTCCATTTCATAAAAAAAGAGACATTCTGTGAACCAAACGTGCTCCCAAAGACTATGTAATCTAACTTTTTGGAATTCTACATGAAAGCTCCGAAGAACTTTTATTTCAATTATATTTCTTATTTTTTTTTCATTTCACATTGTCGTCCATAGCTTATCAACTAATTCTTACCAAACACAACAATTTCCAGGTTAACTTGTAAGTTAACAACTAGTTTATCAACTTAGTTTGCCAATAACCCAAGCGACACAGTATTTTAATGGAACAAAATATTCAGAAGATCTTTATAAATTACTTACATAGATGGATATTCTAAAGGTCTTCTGTAGTAACAGAGATAGATATATACTCTCAACTTGATCATGCTTGTAATGAGTTCTCCTAAATTTATCTTGATCTTGGTAGACAAATATAGACTATTCTAATTATTCAAAATTTTCTCTTGGCGGTCGGGCAGATTTACTTACATATAGTCTACACTACCAAAATGGAAGGCTTTCACCTACGGACATTTCCCTGGAAAATCGGTCGCTAAAAGTTGACCCGTCACAAAACCGTCACAAAAGTTGGTGACTAAATTGTTGGTGGGTAAATTAAATCAGTGACAGATTACCCAGGATTTACTAAATTAAATCTTGAAAACATCGGATTTCTTCGGAACCATTAGTATTTCCTGGGTGATCCGTGGTAATCACCCACGGAAAAATCCCTGGGTGTTTTTTGTGGGTGAAAGTCATTTATTTTGTAGTGATTGAATCATCAATTTTTCATCTAAAAATGTAAACATAGTCTAGGTGTATATAAGTGTTTGGGCAAAAATCTCAAACCCTCAACCGTTGACTAAAATGTTCGACCAATGACTTTCCACGACTCTCAAATATCAGCCAAGAGTTAAGAAAACAATGGTCGAGCATAACTCTCGACAGCAGGGTAAAACGTGCGACCAAAGCTATTTTACGACCTGCAAATACTGACTGAAGCATCATAAAACGACAGTCGAACGAAACTCCCAGGCAAAGTCCCCGACGTACGATGGGCCTGCGAAGCGCCTTAAGCCCGACCATTAACGATCGGATCGCTATTATTTAAGCCGTTATCTATTTTGCAGGACCGTTAGACGATTACAAACAGCGCCATTAAGAGCATTTACGAAGGAAATCAATGTGGATCAACCGTTACAAGCAGTCACTAATATAAAAGCCACGCTCGAGCTATCAAAGAGGGCGGAACGAACTACATCCAACACACAATAGCCTTCTAAATTTCATACGCTAGTTTAGCTTTTACATACATTTTTCACTTGTAATCGTACGACCATAGCTCTAAAGGACGACACCCCTGTTTGGCGTCACTTTTCCATAGTGTATCGACAATACTAACCTATCATCCGTGGTTTTTTCCTTCGTCCAAGTGTTTTTTTGCGTTACCAAATCTCTTGTTTTCGTCTATTTTTCTTCGTTTTATTTACGTTTGTCGGGAGAATCCTCCATTTGATCGATCTTACAACCTTTGAAGTCAGAGTTTTCATTTGGATTATCTCAATACGAAATTCGTCTTACCCAAGGCTAGCAAGGGATTAATTATTGTATTAGAAATCAACCATATGTAATCCAAGTGATTATCCGATTTGAATTCGATGAACCCCTCCATACCTAATAATTTTGAATGAGTTATACTACTTAGTTTCGTTTGATATGAATATAGCATCCATATGCAAAAAAAATAGGTTGTTCTAAAGAATATTTTGCTATTTATATAATTATATCTAAAATATTCTTTAATAAAGACAAAATTCCGATTCTAAAAAATATCTAAATAAAAAATCAACCGGAGAAGATAACAAGAGTCCAAGTAGAATATACTCATCCATATGCACCTCCTTCAAAGATTTTTCCAATTTTTGCTCGAGTAGACGGCCCCACAGCCTTACTCTCCCATATATAAAACCAACAAAATAAATATAGTAAATTACGTTTTTTGTCCCTTTGTAAAAAAAATGGTGGATTTCGTTCCTGTAGTTTTGAAATTTCGTTTTTCATCCCTATAGTTTGTAATTCATTTTATTTTCGATCCTGGGGCCAAAGCACTACTTCTAAGTATGAAAAACTAAAATAGAAATGAATTGTAAACCATAGAGACGAAAAACCAATTAATTTTAAATCATAAGGACAAAGAAAATAATGAATTATAAACCAAAAGGATGAAAACCAGGGCTGACTCAAAGGGTGTGTGAGCCGGGCGGCGGTCCAGGGCAGCAAAGCCCAATTGGACATCATTTTGGGTTCAATGATGTTATTACTAATAATAAAAAAAAACTAAGTGAACACAACATGATTTTTTCTTTTTCTCAAGTTTTAGCTTGTTTTCATAACATTTATTTATCTGAAATAAAATAAAATAAACCTATTCAACAATTATTGTTTTGTATGAGTTTTTGTTTTGAAAAACCATGTGATAATATTTGTAGTTTATTATTATTTTTTCCAAATATTTTTGTAAAGATTTGATAGGATCAAACTCTACATGAAACATTTGGATTACTAGGTAATTTGAAGTTTAAACCACAAACATCGTTTTTTACTTAAATCAACATAAGGATATGAGGGAGAGTTAAGTTCGGTGATGACTCTTTTGCTGAAATACAAGGCAAAGGGTCTATACTTCTCGAAGGAAAAGGGGGTAGTCAAAAGTTACTCACCGACATTTATTATATCCTAAGTCTTAAAGCAAACATTATTAGTTTGGGACAAGCAATAGAAGGAGGATGTGTAGTGTTTATGGAAGGTGACTACTTGTTTCTTCGTAGCCGAAATACCCTCTTATTCAAGGTAAAAAGATCTTTGAACAGACTCTACAAGACAAAGATTTCAGTAGGAAGCCAGTGTGTCTACATACTCGACTTCATGACTAAGGGTGGTTGTGGCATGCAAGATTAGGGCATGCAAATTTTGATACAGCCACAA
Source organism: Silybum marianum (assembly GCA_036898165.1). Lineage (NCBI taxonomy): Eukaryota > Viridiplantae > Streptophyta > Magnoliopsida > Asterales > Asteraceae > Silybum > Silybum marianum. The sequence goes on along the minus strand of CM072537.1, from coordinate 14,717,059 downwards.
TGATGTCAAAGAAGAACCTTGGTATCGGCATGTCAAACATCGCAGGGAACAATCAACTATGCGATTCATGCTTAGTTGGGAAACATTCTTGAAGATCATTCCTAAAGAAGACATCATATCATGCTAACAAAGTTCTAGAACTTATCCATGGAGACTTCTAATTGATGACTTTTCACGATTAATGTGGTGTTATCTCATGCAGGAAAAGATCGAGCAAAGCTATATTCTACTTTAAGAAGTTCAAAGAAAGAGTAGAGAATGAAACCGAAAACAAAGTAAAAGTTTTCCGGACCAATAGAGGTGTAGAGTTTACGTCACGAGATTTCGAGAATATGTGTGAAGATCATGGGATAGTGAGACATCTTACATCACCATATTCACCACAGCAAAACGGGGTAGTCGAAAGACGAAACCGTACTCTACTCGAAATGTACGAAGCATGTTAAAAACCAAGCAGGTTCCTAACTATTTCTAGGGGGAAACAGTTCAACATGCAATGTACATTATAAATCGAATTCCGACGAGATCACTTCTCGAGACAACTCCATACGAATGTTTCTACCATCATAAACCAAATATCGAGCATCTAAGGATATTTGGATTTGTTGCCTACACAAAACTTATTGGTACGCAATTAAAGAAACTTCTTAACCGCTCCAAGAAAGTGGTGTATTTTGGATCTGAATCCGATCTAAAGCATATCGTCTATATGATCCATTCACTCGCAAAATAATAGCCTCCCGGGACGTGATCTTTGATGTAAACTCAAATTGGAATTGGTATACAGGACCCGAATCAGCGTTAAAACCCAGCATGTTTTGGGTTCACTTGCAAAATCTTGTTGATACCGGAGATGGACAGGTAGTAGATGAAACAGGTCAAGGTGAAGAAGAGAATGAACAAGGATTTATTTCAAATAACAATGACGATAGAACACCTCAACAAACACATGTTGAATCCAAAGTGGAAGTTGAACAGGGTGAACCATCTCACCTGTGAAGATCGTCCCGTAACGTTCACTTACCAAGGAGGAATGATGACTTTGAGGTAAACTTTTATGCTAAAAATCACGAGTTGTTACTGTCCTTCAGTGAAGGTGAGCCATCGAACTATCTTGAAGCCAAGAATAATATAAAGTGGGTAAAAGCAATGGAAGAAGAAATTGCTTCAATCGAGAAAAATGGTACGTGGAAGTTAGTTGCTCAACCATGCAACTCGACCATCATAAGATTAAAATGGGTTTTCAAGGTAAAAAGAGACGCAAATGTGAGCAAGTATAAAGCAAGGCTCGTGGCCAAAGGATATTTACAACAATCTGGTGTTGATTTTGATGAAGTGTTTGCATCGGTTGCTCGTATCGAAACTGTTTGGATTCTTATTGCCCTCACAACATCAAAAGGATGGGAGTTACACCATTTAGATGTGAAATCAAAGCCTTCTTACATGGTGAACTCCAAGAAGAGGTGTTCGTTCACCAACCGGAAGGTTTTGTAAAGAAATAGAAAGAAGATTATGTGTACAAGCTAGTAAAGGCGTTGTATGGGTTACGACAAGCACCATGCACATGGAACATAAAGTTGGATGGAATCATAAAGAATATGAAGTTGCAGAGGTGTGTACAAGAACAAGAGTGTATCGAAGATGATTGGAGCTGACTTAATATTTGTCGGAGTTCACGTTGGTGACTTGGTTGTTACGAGATCTAATACAACCATCATATCAAAATTTAAGCAAGCAATGGCAAACAATTTCGATATGACCGATTTAGGTATACTTGGTTGTTGCGGGATCTAATTGGGTATTGAAGTGTATCAGCAAAAGAATGAAATTATCATACACAAGAAGGCTATGTGAAGAAAGTACTCAAAGATGCAGGTATGTTCGATTGCAATCCCACATTGATTCCTACGGATTCAAATGCAAAATTCTCAAAAGATGAGAAAGAAGAAGATACGAATGCAACAAAATATCGAAGTCTAGTAGGTAAACTAAGATACTTGCTATACACAAGACCCGATCTCTCATATGCGGTTGGCATTACAAGTCGGTACATGCAAACACCAAAGAAGTCTCATATGGTGGAAATCAAACTCATCCTAAGGTACGTAAAAGGAACTTTGGGTTATGGAATAAAGTATGCTCGTAAAGAACCCATGGACAGTAGTCACAACATAGATCTTGACAATGGAAGGAGCACAACCGAGAATTTTTCTATCTTGGAAAATCACCTATTACTTGGTGATCGCAAAGCAAGAAACGGTAGCATTATCTTCGTGTGAAACGGAATACATGGCTGCAAGTTCAGCAAGTTGTCAAGCCGTTTGGCTACGTGAATTACATGAGAGTTAACCGGATCAAAGGTTTCAGCGGTGACGATTAAATTAGATAACACATCCGCAATTACATTGGTTAAAAATCCAGTTTTTCATGGACGAAGCAAGCACATAAAATCTTGCTATCACTACATTAGGGAACGAGCTGAGGAGAAAGAGATCGTGGTGGAACACATTAGCGAGAATGAACAACGAGCTGGCATTTTGACAAAGGCACTTGCCAAGATCAAGTTTGGTGAAATGCGCAAGCTTCTTGGTATAGAGAATCTCTCAATTTCCATTCGAAAATTAGGGGCGTAAATGTTAGTAATTTTCGAGATTAAGGGACTTCGAGATAAGTCTTACACAATGGGGTGTTAGGATAATCATTATCTATTAATACAAGTTGGTATTATAATAGAACTCAAAGTCTAAGTTTTATGGTTATCCACATACATACGTCTAGTATATATAGATGTCTAGATATCGAGTATAGGGTATCGAGATAAGGAAACGAATGTAACAGAGTTTTGAGTTATTTTCATTGTTATAATAAGACTTCTTTCCCGTAATTTTGTGTGTTCTTGTTTTCATATAATCGTTCTTGATATAACATGTATGTCATACGTCTACAAGGGGGAAATGGCCGTAATGATGGTTTACTTAGAAAACTTATTAACAGGTCTACTTAGGAAGTTTAATTTTCGGGACGTTTTAGATGTAACAGAAGGTTAGAAACTTTCTTGAACTGGTTCCAGTCCAACATGTAGTGATTTTCACTAAGTAAAAGTTAGAAGGCATCTGACTTAGAGCTTTTGAGCCTCCTGCTCAGAGCTTCTTTCTGAAGTTGGTTCTTTTGCAACTCTTGTTTCTAAACTTGATACTGCTAACTCAGAGCTTATGAGTAAGTTATAACTGAAGTTGGATCTTATTTGTTAACGGTTATAACTGTTGTGCAGTTACTTATTAACTGTCTGTAACCATTGAATCATCAATCTCTCATGTAAAAATGTAAATAAAGTCTGGGTGTACATAAGGACTCGATCTTACAACCTTTGAAATTAGAGTCTTCATTTAGATTGTGCTCATGTGAAATTCGTCATACCCAAGGCTAGCGAGGGACTAATCTATCTATCTCTCTCTCTCTCTCTATATATATATATATATTATAAATGTTTGTTTCATTATACATAAGGTCTTTTTTGGTATTTTACATATTTTCAATTTAGATAAATAACCATTAATTCCTCATATAAGACCTTTTGCTTCCTCTTCTCTTCCTCTCCATCTCCCTAATAATTAATTATTGATTACTCTTCAAACGGTTAGAAGCAATTCCATTGTAAACATATATTCTTTTACCAGGAATTGGAGAGCTCTATCATAAATCCATATTTTCTACAGGGCTGGAATTGGAGAGCCAACGAAAGAGGTAATAAGCTACATCACATAGAGGCTCGATTGAGAGGCAGAAAATCGAAAGCATGGCAGAAACATTGAAAGGCATTTTTTGGTTTGATAGGTCAGATTGTACTTATGTCTTCTCTGTTTTTTTCCTTCAGTGTTCCCTTTCATATAATCCTTTTTTTTTGCCTTTTGTAAGGTAATATTGGAACGGTGGTTAATGGAAGTTCTTACAAAGTCATTTCTGAGACAGATAAATCTCTTTGTGAGTGGTAGCGTTGAATCGTTCGTGTTTACACAGTGGGCACAAAGTCCCTACAGTGGCGGTGCAAGTGCACGCCGACACTATGATCGCTTGTAAGCAATAAAGTGGTAAAGTACCAAGATCATTTCCACAGGGATTGGAACTACTAAGAATCAAAGAATTTCATGAGCTTCTTGATGAAGTTCGGTTTTGTGATTAAAAGTGATTTTTAGTTGGCAAAATCTTAAATGACAAGTTAAACTATAATAATAAAAGATGGGTATGTGTGTAAGTGTTCCTTAAGATAAATAAAACAATAATATGGTAAAAGAAACTCATAAGATATCTATAAAACCCCCATCTCTCAAAAACGAAGTTTTATAGACGACTCATAAATTTCCATAAAGTTACATTTTTCAATACTTCAAAGCTTGACGATTTAGATTTAGATTACATTAGGAGAACGATATATACCCAAATCTCTTTGTAGTATAAACATTCGACAACCAAATAAGCCATAGCTAAATACATACAAATTTGTATCTCTACGTAATTATCAAAGACTCTCTCAAATCTTGTGTATCACTTAAACGGTATTTCAGATACGCCAATCTGTAGGTCTAAAATCTAATATTAGCATTTCAAAGTGATCGGTTTATCCGTGTTGAGTTTAAGTCCCAGTTTAAGTGATCAAGCTTTAATACTAAAAATGAGAGCACCCACATTTTATATAAAATCTTAAGTTAAACTCACACCCACACCCATAGAGACGATTAGCTCATAATAGACATGGAAAACATAAAAGAGATGAAATAAAACTTAAATGTAACTTTCATTAAAATAAAGCTCAAGTCTGTCGCCACAATGGTGAGATTGCGGAGAGGCGATAGCAGATTACAATTAGGAAACTAAATACAATGAAATTAAAAACTAAAACTAGAAAGCATAAACAAAGAGAAATCAGCTACATTGCTGACGAAGGGGGTAAGTTGGTGTGTGTCAAATGAGGTCCCAAAGCCTCCTTTTATAGTGAAGGAGAGGTAGAACCCAAAGGACAAGATCATCCATCTACTTTTGACTTCTCCAAGCCTTGAAATCAAATCTTACTCCAGCTATAAACTTTAAGTCTTTTTCCCTTAAATCTTCAATATAAATAAAATAAACTATGATTTTGGTCCCTGTAGTTTACCATTTATAACGATTTTTGTCCCTGTGGTTTAAAAGCTTCTATTTTGGTCCTTACATCTAACAGAGTTAACGGAGCCGTTAAATTTTTTTTGAAAATTTACATATTTAGTCCTTGTGTTATATAAATTTTAAATAATTAATCTAAATTTCATTTATTGTATTAGTAACGATAATTTGGCACTTTTATATATATATATATAGAGAGAGGAGATTTCAATTACAAACCACTTCAATTCGTACAAACCGTACAAACCACATGAAACCAATATTTTTTTTATTTTTTTTTCACTTTTTCTTAATTATTAGGGTTGATTAGTCAATAATATATGAAAAATTTCATCAAGAATACATAAAGGTTGGTGAATCAAGAATACGTGAAACAAGTTTCATCAAATTGAGAGTTTCATGAAACAATTTCATTTTCATGAAGAAACAAAAACAAATTCATGAAAAAAAAATTATATGAAACTATTATTGGTTTTCCTTCTTTAATATATTTTAATACTATAAATATGTAATTTTATATATATTTTTTGATACTTTTTATATACTTATAATTAGTAAAAATAAATTACTTTCTTAATATTTTAATTAATAACTCTTTTTATTATTTAATCAAATTTTTAATATTTATTTAAAAGCGGTTGATTTTTTTATTAATTTTTGTTTAAAACTGATTGGTTTAAAATGAGGAAAAAATTGCGAATCTTAAATTATTGATAAATAAGTGATATGTTTTTTTAAAGTTTTATATTTATTTTAAATTGTCATTTGAAAAGGCTTTAAATAGAATTCGAGAAAAAGATATTTTATTTATACCCAATCGGTTGTTTTTATTAAATGCATTTTTTCAAATGATAATTTAAAATAAATATAAAACTTTTAAAAAAACTCATTACTTATTTATCAATAATTTTAATGATTCGTAATTTTTTCTCATTTTAAACCAATCTGTTTATAAAAGAAGTTTAATAATAATACCAACCGGTTTTAAATAAATAAATAAAACTTCGATTAAACAATAAAAAGAGTTATTAATTCAAATGATAATTTAAAATAAATATAAAACTTTGAAAAAAAACATCACTTATTTATCAATAATTTTAATTATTTGTAATTTTTTCCTCATTTTAAACCAATCAGTTTTAAACAAAAATTAATAAAAAAATCAACCGTTTTTAGAAAAATATTAAAAATTTGATTAAATAATAAAAAGAGTTATTAATTAAAATATCAAAAAGTAATATATATATATATATATATATATATATAAGTGTCAAATTTTAGTTAGTAATATACTAAATGAAATTTAGGATTAAATATTTAAAGTTTATATAATACAAGGACTAAAGATGTAAATTTACTCAGGGACCAATATCGTTATAAATAGTAAACCACAAGGACCAAAATCGTAGTTTACTCATAAAAAAATTTACTAAAAGTTCTGCAGCTTAATCATTAAGTTCGTCCAACTTCCCATAGTGATGAGACTTTGGACAGTTTCAACAAAAGAAGCAATATAAAACCAAAATTAAACCATTCGTACCTTATCATCACTTAAAAACAATTTAGTGGAAACAAAGGCAAAAAGATGGAAAATAATGGAACGAAAATGAGAAAAAGAACACAAAATAACTCTAAAAAATGAGAGCTACCAGTGAGCGATTGTTGGACTTAACGCAATCGCAACTTCATATTTCATAGAAGCAAATATTTAGTCATTGCTCCTAATTTGATCAAACTGTCAATCATCATTGTAAGTAGCTTTCCATGTCTGCTTAAGTCCTTTGACATTCGTCACGATTCATATGTTGCATGGGATATTACTACTACATCCATAAGGTATTTAAATTCTTATTGATGTAGAAACTTATTTAAGATTATTCTAATTTGAATTATTTAAAATACTGGACACATCCATGGTGCTGGATTTAAGAGTCATTGACTTCTCTAAATGCAAAAATAAGACCATTTTTTGGAGGTCGGTGAAGACACTACTTGCAAAAACACCCAAAATCTTGGATTGGCCGACTGAAGTCACTACATGCAGTTATCGATTGGATTATGTATTTGATTATTTACATATAGTGTCGATATCTTTATTGGTTTTATTGGTTCTACTTTCTATATTTTTTTTAATTACAACAAATAAGTCACATTTAGCTTACGAAATCAGTTGCGACCCAAATGGGAATGCCTGCTACAAAAGATATGATCGAGTTTGATAAATGAATCGTCTACTCAAGCACTGATGCAACATGATCATTTAGCAACAAATACTATAAACAAGAAGAACGCAACACTCTGCAAAGCTTTGTCCTTGATGCTCCTTACGAGATCTTCTTCAATTTAGGCAAAAAGATTAATACTTCTTAAATTTTGGTATTAAATTTCCATACTTATGTTTGTAATAACGATATTGGTTAGTTATATCATCATATTCTTCTTCAAATATGTAGGGAGTATCAACCTAAAAAGAGTAGTCAGATTTCTTATTATGGAAAGAGTATTTAGCAAACTTTAAATGAAGAAGAATATGAAGTATTAAGTGCTCATTTTAGTTTTGCAACAAGATATTTTATTGACTTGCACTTGAATGAGTTTATCGTAATTTTATCGATATTGAGTGCTTTAATATGAACAAAATATGGCTATTGTTGTTGCATATTTAGCACATAAACATGCTATTTAGTGTAGATGTGTTAAATTTATTGTTTGCAGGACTTTTTACTCCTATATTCTTATTTCTTGGTTTTTCACTTCTATAGATAATTGATAGTTATAATTTAAATGTTCCATTATGTGGTTTGTGTAACAATTTAATTATCTTATCAAACAAACTTGGAGATTAAGAACGCCAATATTGAAAGTACAAGTCATACTAAATGTAGGGAAATTTCTCAAGTCATACGTTGGCAATTGCCTTTTAAATATATTGGATCATATTAATTATCTATCTAACAGACCCTATAGAATAGTTCAAGTCCAAAATCATTTTCCTCCGACGTCTAAGAGAAAGAAGAAATGTGTTGTTGATGACAATAACCCGATTGTGCATCTTAAAAGTTCATAACAATTGACTTTAAATTTAAGTTTAAAAAAAATTATCGTCTCTGTTTTAGGTTTTTTTTGTTTATTTTCAATTGAATTGTATTTCATTACATACAAAAGTGTTGCATTAATCATTAATATTGAATTTGTTCTTCCATTATTATATTTATTCATTACATACGATTTATTGATGATTATTTTTACTAACTAATACTTATTTATATGGACAATTTACATAATACTACCCAAATTTCTTATTTAACCATACAACGAGTGGGTCCCACGCTAGTTATTGTATTAGGAAACAACCATACGCGATCCAAGTGATTATCCGGTTTGCATTCGAGCAACCCTCCTCCGTACCTAACACTTTTGAATGAGTGATACTAGTCGGTTTGGTTTGATGTGAATATATGCATCTATATGTAAAACTATATGTATCATAGTATAAAAAAATTATGTTGTTCAAAAGAATATTTTACTATTAATATAATAATATTTAAAATATTCTTTAATAAAGACATAATTTTGATCCCAAAAAGTGTCTAAATCAAAAATCAACCGGAGAAGATTTGTAGAGTCTAAGAGGGCGTTTGGTTCGCAAAATGTTTTTGGATGGAATGGAATTTATCAAAGGAATTGGAAGAGAATGTTACCATGGAAGAATGTTTGGCCATCTGTTTGGTTGGCAGAATTAGAATGAAATGTGTGAAAGAAATTGGAATCTGTTTGTTTGGTTCATAGTATGTAGCTTTGGAATTGGAATGAAATGCTGGTAAATGACCAAAATACCCTTTTGATAATTTTTTAAACTAAAAATACTTTTATAAAATATTTATTAAAATGGTGGTGGTCGGTGGTTGTTCAGATCGACGGTAGTCGGCGGTGGTTCAGATCGGCGACTGTTCAGACCCGTGGTGGTCAACGGTTGTTCAGACTTCGGATCGATGGTGGTCAATGGTGGTTCCGATTGGCGGTTGTTTAGATCAACGGTGTTTAGTTCAGATCGATGGTGGTCAGCGGTGGTTCAGATTGAGACGGAGGTGTGCGACTATTTTATCATAATAGGGTTAAGGGGCATATTTGGGATTATGAAATTTGAACATTTCACCATCAAAATACCACCTTATTGCAAAGGAATGTTCAATTCCCTTATTTGTGGAATTTAATGGAATTTGAAGATTTCTTCCATCAGGGCTGAGCAAAAACTGAACCGAAAACCGAAAATCCAAATGGTTCGGTTTCAGTTTTGGTTGCCATACCGACTGAAAAAACCGAATCTAACCGAAAAAATATAATTATTTTTAATTTTTATTATTGTTATTATATATATAATATTATGAAATGTTTTTAAGTTTTTTTTATTATATATAAACCTAATTTAATTTTAAACATATATGAAATGTTTGTATTTTTTCCGAAAACCAAAAACCAAAACATTTTAAACCATTCGGTTTTAAAACCGAACCGAACCGAGTAAAAACCAAACCGACAAAAAAAACTAGAAACCGAAAACCGAACAGTTTGGATTTTCAAAAACCGAACGGCTCGGATTTCGATTCAGTTTCGGCCAAAAAAACCGTACCGAACCGTGCTCACCCCCATCTTCCATTAAAAAGAATGATCCAAACGAAGAAAAGTAATTTGGTCAATGGAATTCAACATTACAATTCCATCAGAAAGATCCAAACGCCAGCTAAATAAAATATACTTATCCACATTCCAATTTTTCCTCAGGGTAGACGGGCCCCACAGCATCTTTATTCTCCAACTTATATAAAACCAACAAAATAAAAAAATTCAATAGTTAAACAAGTGCAAAAGTAATCATAGAATAATTAACACGGTCCATTGCGGAAATAACAGTCGGAATCCTGATTTGAAATAGCGGCTATCACGATAATATAACGGTAAAAAATTATACATAAAAATAAATATAAATTATATAAAACTTAAAATCTTGTATGTCTAATATATATAAAACTTAAAATATATAAAAAGGTGCATACAAAGATACTGCCAATCACCACAGTTGTTGTGGCAGCTGTTGTCGACAAAAACTGAAATTGACCATGCAGCTCACCACCATCAAGAAAATATGGCAACAAGTTTCCAAATTAACAACCATAGAAAATGAAGAGAAAAAAACTGAATTTGCAGCTTATGATAACAGAAATGTGTTAATGCCAAAATAGTTTAAATAACACAGGAAGATTCTTAAATAAAGGTGGGAAAGTAACTTTGACTAGTAAGTAAATCTACTTATAATATGATTAATTTACACTCGGCTTTTCCTTATTTCGGTTGACGAAATGTCCATTCGGAACTTATCCACTGGTATTGAAATAAACATGTCTTTTAACTCACCCGGGATGTCAAAATCTTCCAAAACCTGCAATAACATTATATGATTTTAAAACTTTGGTCGGAAAGGGAGAAGGATTTAAGGTATTTTGCAATGTTTCATGTAAAATGTCGGCCAAACCTTAAAAACACCATCCATGTTTCGACCACCTACTAGGAAAGTGCATCCTGTATTTTTACATCTTAGGAGCGTCTCTACCATATTCTCATACTTGCCACCATAGTATTTCGGCTGGAAACAAGTGGAAATAATTTATTAAAATTACTATAACAAATAGATATCAAGATTTTTATAAAAATATCATCGATAACTAAATTAAACCAAAGTTATGCAGTACAAAAAGTTCTTACATTTATAAGCCTTGCTGCTGTATCAGCACCGATTACAAAAGCACTGCCAGGGAAAAGCTCTGCTTTTTTGTAGAAATATGGCTGATTAGAAATAATCACTGTCTTTCCTGCATTGTAAACAACCAGTTTACAACAGCTTTTAGATAAATTTGGTAAATTTTATATTGATAATGTCATGTATGATTTATTCCAACGATCATGGTCAAACATGAATTTGACGAATCTGATAACAAAATTACAAAAATAAATGAAACAAACTCACCAGCTTTTTCAAATTGTTTAACACGATCTTTAATCTCTGCAACTGTTAGCGGAGGTTTGTCTGCATTTATGGCTGACAACTCAAAGCATGGATACCCATCAATACAGAGACTGCATATATTATTAATCAACTGTTAGATTGCATACACTTGACTATTTGAGCAAAAGCATAAGCAGTTCATCTAAATATATAAAATGTACTTATTTCTAAATAACTAGTTTCATCATCCCAGTGTTACTGTATCACTACGCTTGAAATGATTGAAAAGATTCCATCAAAGTTAACAAAAGTCCATTTATAAACCAGAGTTGATAGATGCCTTATAATTTCTTGCCTAAGCAGTTAATGCGTTCCTAAAAGAGAATCGCACACAGGTCCATTATTTGCTATATCAGAAGTAGCAACGGTAAGACAGTAGTACAGCCCAAAAAAATAGGGGGTCACTTAAATGAGAACTCGGTATTTTGTGAGATCCGTGAGATCCAATCTGAATCACAAACCAAAGTTTAAATTAGGAAATTGATAATTTTGGTAATTTTGACTTAAAATTTTAAATACTGACATTTTAGGTATTTTAGAAATCTTATCTCTCCTCGCCATTCTCCCCCCCCCCCCCGGCATGAACATTCCACTGGGATACCTACTGTATACACGTGAGACATTAATTAGGATCATTCTCTCATAGCAAATCACAAGTGATTTTACACTAAATTCACATGTGAATATGTGATTCACCCAACTTTGGCCGCAACTTGAGGTGATCTGCTGCATATCTATATGCTGGAAAATGTAACAGTTGTTGGTCCACTGGAGAGATACCAATAGGTTTGTTTATGTGCAAATTTGGCATGGATCACTTCTCTCACTGCCAATGGGGCTATATGCCTCAAGCCCTTAATGACTCAAAGCCATGCAATTATTATATATTTATATATATATATATATGCCTTAATAGCTTGGAAGTCAGAAGCACATCAAGATTTCATTGTACAATTGTCTATATATAGAGTTAATATCCAGCACTATAAATTGCCAACACTGGTCAACGTACCTCATCGCAACTTCCAAGAGCTTAAGGTGACCATTATGTAGAGGGTTAAATGAGCCAGAAAGAATTATTTTCCTTTCTCCACTTGTAGTCTGTATCCCTGCAAAACACTGACTTCATAATAACGATTAACAGAAGACAAAAGTTTCATCCAATATATATTCAGGAAAATATATATTGAATCATACCACTTGAAAATGGAAAAACTTTGAAGCATATTTTTCCATCTATTAGTTGTTCTAATTCCTGGTCTTCGTTAAAGCATTGCTCGCTTACAGCAGGAACTTCACTTTCAGTCAAATCTGAAACAAACTTTATCGAAGTTGAAACCTTGCAAGCATCTGCAATCGCCTGGTTCATTAGCAAAAAGACCAAGTCTTGGTTATTATATTCTGAAATTGGCTGAGTTGAAATAGTTCAATGTTTAAAATAGTATTATAAAAGTAATTATATTCTATTTATCACGTACCTTCAGTAAAATTTGGCTTGATACTCGTTCTTCTTGCTCTCGACTTCTTCCCAAACCCTGCAATGACTAACTGAAATTACAAATATTTTTGGATATTTTAATAACTCTTAGTTATAGATCCCTATAATGTAAGATTAGAGATGAACATTCAGAGGTTAATCCCTAAATAAATGGTACTCATCAGTCTGGCATTCAATAACCAAATTGACCAGCTTTGCAGCAAAAGTGAGTAATTCCTGGAGCAATACATACATGACTTTTGGTCATTGGGTGCACGTTTTTACTAGTTTCTACAGACTCTGCGAGAATTACAATTACCATGGTCATTACTATTTCAAGTATATGTTAACTTCTTGGTAGATGTAAAAGATTGAAGGTTCACAACTGTTCCTCATACGTACTTGATAGTTGATACTTATCACCCGTAGGTTTGACTGAAGTCTTCTACAACGATCTTATTGGATACTTATGAGAAGTATAACTAGAAAAAAGAAGGTACTTAGGTGGTGTTTGGTTCATGGGATATCAATGGAATTTGAAGAAATAGGAATGTTAACTCCATGGACCAAATTCCATTCCTCCATTGTCAACTTTGAAAGGAATTGAATACCCATAAAATCTGTGAAATTCCCCCACTTGCTGATTTGTTCACTCCATGGCTGTGCTGTGGCTAAGGAATTCTATTCCTTGCACACTTTTTGAAAAGACAATAATACCCTTCTAAGCCCTAGTAAATTGCAGAATGGGATTTGGTTTAGGGAATGATACGGGGAAGCAAATACATTAACTGATCCCTAATAGAATGGTGAAAAATACATTACCTTTGACAAAGTTACTGAAGAAGCCCAAAGCTGGTTAGAAGTTCGTGTGGACAAGTGAAACCTATAAAGGAAGCAAGATACTGAATAAATGCACAAATTAAAGCATCAAAATATCCACACATATAAACCGTGTAGACAAACAACCAGAGGCAGCTACCTAATGCAGTTGAGGGTATCCTCATCATGAACTTAGGTTGTAACGAATTAACGATAGCTCAGTCAAAATATATATATATATATATATGAGACCAATTGCGAATTACACCAACTGATGTCTACATGCAGTCAATTTACCCAATTACCAAAGCTTAATCAGAAGTAAAAATTACTGAAGCAGACCATATGGAGCTTTGTACCAAGTACTAACACATTTATGGTTGTTCACTAGTTCTAGTAAAAATTTCACAAAGAACTATACTTGCACCCATATAAATATGTAAAGGAGCAAAAGATCCCTAATGTCTTTTGAACCCTCCTACGCATGTTTGTAGACTCATGGAAGATGCTCCTCTAAAGATGGAATAAGGAAGCATCCATTTCACCACCCTGAACATGTGTGTTTGCATAAGTCATCAAGCGTAGGAAAAACACCTTCCTTGGATGGAATTTAGAACACTGTTACCTACTTTACTTGCTATACATAGCACTTAATTGTAATATACACAAGCCTTTAAAAGCCTTAATTAAAATAAATAATAAAGAATACCGGTGATCCCCTAGTTTTGGACGTGTGGTAACCAAAGAACCGGTAAATCCCACACCTACAACTGGAGAACCTATAAAACAAAGAGAAGCTATATAAGTTAGAGGCTGCATTTCTTCTCAAAATAAGATTAGTCAAAGGCGTAAAAGTAGCAAAGTAAAGTACACAAACAAGCATATGAATAAAGATGCACAAAAATCAAGTGATTTCCCTTTTTCATCTTAAAACAAAATAAATAGAAACTTATGTATAGCATTAGCATAGAGCTAATCCAACAACACCCAGACAGCCATGCATACAAGTCGATAAGGCCTTGTCATTGTCAAAATGATGACTCAAGCCTGATGATAGTTATAACATGCATGAATCATTATCTCCTCTGATGATCAGTTTCCACAACCAGCATCGTCCAGGATACTAGTAATTGATTTGTCCAACCAGAATGGGGACATGTTTAAAATGAAATATGACCGACACCCTATTTCAGAGGGAGAAAGGTTCCATGGATGCCACCAGGAGTCAAATGTCAACCTTTTCAAATTCACGCTGACAGCCATAATGAAGTTCCAAAATCCTATGAGCACTTAAACAGGACTTTTCTCAGTGGATGTTAGTGTTATGCAAAGATAAATCCATCCGGCCAAACTTCACTAACATAATTTCTTCACATCAGTGTGCTTATGCCTACATTCTATCCGTATAAGTTGCTTTGTTCCATCTGTCAATTTCAACTCATGTCCATGAATTTACCAACTTCCAGGTGCACTTGGCTTAGTGGATGGATATAAAGATATCCACACCGGTCACCTCCACATATGAACTCAATGCCGCACACTGATGCAGTTCCAGATCAAGTGTACCAACTAAGCCCATCTACTTCTAAGCCTACTACTTGGAAGGTTTACACTAGAAGGCCCAAGGCCCATAAAGGGAATTAGTTAGTATCTAGCTTTATAATAAGGGTGTATGTCATGTGGCAGGTCATGCAGAAATTAGCCAATTCAGTTAGACTTTGAGAAACAGCCAGTGGCGGAGCCACCCTTGGCCCACCATTAGCACATGAGCACCCTCAAAATTTATAGAATTTTTTTGAATGGAAAGTAAAAGAAAAAAAAAGAACATATTGTTGCTTTTATTTCCTTCCAAATGTGGGAGGAAAGGGAATATTTTTTTTTAAACCTACACATCTACCTAATTATAATCCATTGTAAAGTAAATAATGATATTTTTATAAAGAGTGATATTTTTTTAATTCTCATGTTCAAAAACATCAAAATTTATTTTATTTCCTTATCTTTCTTCCTTTCCCTTTATTATCAAGAACACAAATAAAATATGTTTTTGTCCTACTCTTTCTGTATTTTTCTTCTCCCTGAATTAAAAAACACAACGAAACACCGGATCACCCTAAATTCAAATCCTAGCTCCGCCCCTGGCAACAGCTTAGAGGAGGGAATCTTCCCTGGGGTCCCCTTGTGGATTTGAGTCTGTATTGTCTTCTTCATTTGTAACCCTTTACCTTTTATCAATCCAACCTATTACGTAATCATTCAATTACGTAACATTGGTCCGACCTGCCGGATACTATGGAGACACGTCTACAAGCTCGATTGGAAAATCACGAAGAACGGATTCAACAACTTCACTCAGATGTTCAGGGAATTAAGGCTTCTCTGGAAACGATGAAGGAAGATCAGGCTGAACAGAAGGAATTCAGGACTTTCATGCTTTCATGGGTGAAACAACAAGGTAAGAATCCAGAAACGAGAGATTTCGAGACTCCTCCTCCGTTCAGTTTCAAATCAGGGGGGTCTGGAGAGAATCTGCATTATGCGACAAAGAAGATCAAACTTTCGGAATTCTTCGGATTCGATCCTCGTGGTTGGATTGCTAAGGCAGAATTGTATTTCGAGATTCATGGAACACCGAGTGATCTGCGAACTCGTTTGGCTCAGATTAGCATGTCCGGAGTTGCTCAACATTGGTTTGCAGTGGTGAAGGAGATCCATGGAGAGTTGACAAGGGAGCAATTAACTAGAGAGTTCTTACAGAGATTCAGTGGTTTGGAGATCCAAAATCCTTATGAGCAATTGTCGACAATCAAACAGGTAAATTTCATTCATGACTACATCGATGATTTTGAGTATTTGTTGTCGCTTGTTCCTCGATTACCAGAATCTCAATCCCTCGGCTACTTTTTGGCGGGGTTACAACCAGAGGTGAAGCGTTGGATCAGGCTGCATCGTCCACAGACTCGTTTGGACGCCATGTATTTGGCGAAAGACGTTGAGGAGATGCTTCATCCATCGGAGCATCCGACTTTGACATCGAGGTATCGCTACCAGGCTCAATCGTCGTTTCCTGATAAAAGTTCTGGTGGGCTTCCTTTTGGTCAAATGGGCCAAAATGGATTTAAGGCCCAATATACTAATATTGGGGGTGAACGTCGACAAACCCCCAGAGTTGAGAATTCTCGAACAGCTTCAAATTCGACAGTAGGAGGATCTGTGCGGAACGAAGTTAGTCAGATTTCAACATCTCGTAATCGAGGTTTCGTACGTTATCTCGAACAGAATGGGAAGATCGTCGCAAAAAGGGATTATGCTTTAAGTGTGATCAGCAATTTGGGCCATTGCATAAGTGTCCAGAAGCAAATCTCAGAGTTATGCTTCTAGCTGATGATGACAAATCTGAAATTGAAGGAAGTTTTCATGCGATAGATCTGACTGGTGGAGAAGAGGTGGGGAATGAACCTAATTTGGATTATGGTGAATGTTCGGTCATCGAATTTATGGGTGCAGGTGATGTTTCAAAATCGAACCTCAAAATGGTCAAATTAGAAGGGCTGTTGCAGGGTATTCCTATCGTTATGTTGGTGGATAGTGGGGCTACTCACAATTTTATTTCTAGGCGATTGGTGGATGCCTTGGATCTCCCAATTACGACGTTCGCAGGTCTGCCTATTAAATTGGGTGATGGTCACAAGGTTTATGTGTCTGAAAAATGTTCGGCAACACCAATTACATTGGGATCGTGTGACTTTGTCATTGACGCCTTACTTTTGGAGATAGGGAGTCTAGATATGGTGTTGGGAATTGAGTGGTTACGCAAACTTGGAGATGTGGTTCACAACTGGGAATCCCATTCAATGAAGTTTCGATATCAGGATCGGAACGTTTTTTTACAGGGAATTTCCTCTCCTTCCCTAATTCAGTCGGCACTTCAAAGCTAGTTGTCAAGCACTGAAGCTGAGTTAATGTCAGCAACAGAAACGAATAATCAAACACCGGGGGTAGCTACTGAACTTTCTGAGCTACAATCACAACAATTACAACAATTGTTTGTTGATTTTGCAGCGGTTTTCGGTGAAATCATAGGTTTACCTCCTGTTCGGAGTAAAGATCATGTTATTAACCTGTTGCCAAACGCAGGACCGGTGTGTGTACGTCCTTATCGATATCCTCATGTTCACAAGTCGGAAATTGAACGGCAGGTAGAAGAGCTGTTATCATTGGGTGTCATACAAGCTAGTAATAGCGCTTATTCTAGTCCGGTGATTTTGGTTAGAAAGAAGGACCAAACCTGGAGGATGTGTGTGGATTATCGGGCTTTGAACAAGGCTACCGTGCCCGATAAGTATCCAATTCCTGTGGTGGAGGAATTAATTGATGAGTTGACTGGGACGTATTATTTTTCTAAATTGGACCTCAAGTCGGGTTATAATCAGATCAGAATGACACCAGAGAGTGTGGAAAAAACAGCTTTTCGCACGCACGATGGCCATTATGAATACCTCGTAATACTAATGCCATTTGGTCTCACGAACGCCCCCGCTACCTTTCAAGCAGTCATGAACGATATCTTGCGGCCCTATTTACGAAAATGTGTGGTGGTCATGTGGCAGGTCATGCAGAAATTAGCCAATTCAGTTAGACTTTGAGCAACAGCTTAGAGGAGGGAATTCTTCCCTGGGGTCCCCTTGTGGATTTGAGTCTGTATTGTCTTCTTCATTTGTAACCCTTTACCTTTTATCAATCCAACCTATTACGTAATCATTCAATTACGTAACACACACACACACACATATCTAGATTGCATGTAAGAGAATGAAGGAAATATAGTAAGATCAAGCTGATATTGTACAGGTGTGCACAGTTGGTCAAAATAAACAGTGATTTTTCTGCAACCAATTCAGTTTGACTATCTACGGAAGTCCTGTTGTCATCAAAACAATCACCATTAATATCTGTTCCTCCTCGGGTCGTTGTTATCTCTTCACAATTCACCATTGGCAGTTCCATAACTAAAAATTTGTCAATGTCAAATCTTAAAGAACCCCATATACGTATCTTTTGAAGTTGAGCTCAGATAGACCATTACCAATTATTACAGCTACTGATAGCTGGTAAGAATCCTGGTATAAGGGAAATACCATACTTGATGTCTCTAGGATACAAAAAACAAAGAAATTATAGATATATAAAAGAGATGCATGCTTAATGTGCAGCATGTCTTTTTTATGGCAAGGGCAAGTGCATAAATTTTTTTCTTACCATTGACAGCATCCATGAATAAGCTGAATCCGATTAAACAGCTCATATATTGACCAGGGAGACTAGTTACTGGAAGGAGTAATGTGTATGTGAGTAAATGTAGGTTGGAAGGGGAGAGAAAGATATTATATTAGGTTTCACATTCAAAATTGAAGACCTAGGTATGCTATATCAGTGTGCATCTCTACAAGACAAAGTAGTATTGATGTCCCTCTTGGTCTTATGGAAAGAAAGGGTAGCTGAGAAATCAACCCACCACACCGTCTTTGTTCTTCTTTTTATTATTATTGTTTCCTCTTCACGTTTTTCTTCTAATTTATGAAGTGATTACCAACAAAGCTACAATTTCAAACTAGTCCCAAACTTTTAGCTTAAAATACCTCCTTGATATCTAACTTCAGATTTACATTCCACAGCATAAAGACTAGCTACGGAATAACCAAATCAATAATCATAAAATAACTAAAACATCACAAAACTTATCATTTCACAACACTTATAAAATACCTAAGGCTACAATAACTAAACTTCTGCTTTTTCATAACCATAAACTTGATATGATATGATAATAACCTGGTTTGGAGAGCTTTAGGGCGCGATTATAAGCCACTAATGCCATGTCTTCGGCAGTCTCCTTGCTAGTGAATTGAACAGGCACCTACTAACAAATCAAACATCAAGCATAAATAAAATCATTCAAATAACATGAACATAGTTACTCCCTGCTTTCCAAAAAAGAAGTTATAGAATCCTATTAAGTCTTATTTTTATACTTTTGGACTACAAGCTTCTAGGCATCTGCAATTTTACCCTTGGTTAAACAAAGGCGACGCACCTTGCCAAGCAATTGGATCATGGACATTCGAGAATAAGGAACAATAACTTCAAGAACTGTGTTTGAAGCTCCAGGAATTGATGACAACCACCCTAACACCTGAATTTGATCGGTAAAACACATATCAACACAAACAGTATGCGTGTATTGAATTTGCCGATGGTTATTGAATTAGAATTCAATGGTGTGTGTGTGTGTATGTGGTGAGACCTGAGAAGCGCCGCCGGAGAAGTAGAGGACGGCCTGAGTAGGAGTGGAGTGAATCGCTTCAACTACTGCTCGGATCCAACCGTCCGTCATCGTCTCTTGCCCCTGTCCACTTCCACTACCAATCCCCTTGGATCTATCCGCCATGTTTGTCACTTAACTTAAAAATTCATAACTATTGACCATCTCCAACCTAAATTTTCATTATCAATAAAAATAAGATCATATACAATAATTTATTCAATAAACTTTAATTATGTAATAATGAATTTTGATTCTTACCTCATTTTGATAGGATAAGATTTTTGATATTTATTATATGCATTCGATAAACTAAGATAACTTGATAAACGTTTAAAGTTACATCTTAATCTCTATTCTAAATAAAAAAAAATAAAAAATTATTTATGTTTAAAAATATATGTATATGTATATTATATTTGTTGAAAATACTTTTAAATTATTTTAAAAATTGACATATCCATATAGAAATATGTAAAAAGGTCTCCGAAAGAAAAAACTTCAATTATTGTCTTAAAAAATAAAAGAATGTTTGTTAAGGTTTGTTTAGCAAAGGCTTATGGAACCGCTTTCGTGAAAAGTACTTGGTTGTTAAAAATGGCGTACTAAATTTTTTTGGTAAACATTTATTATCAACTAAGCACTAACAAGGAAAAAGTCATCTCCATTTACCAAGTAAAAATTTTGGTTTTTGTTATGTTTATCGAATAAAATAAATGACCAGATAAACATTTATGTTGGTTAGACTAACCTTTGCGAAGGTCGAAGGACTAAAAAATAAGGTTTTTGGGGATGGAAGTCATAATATGTTACTAAGTATCCTTGTAGCAAATCACAAGGGTTGTGGCCTACTGGTCGAATGTCTGGGGTTGAAGGATATCCCAGCCACTCAGGGTTTGAATCCAGGCGCTCTCAACAATTGTAGCCACTGATTTTATCAGGACTGATTATTGCAGTCAAAAAACTTTGTCGGATTAGTCTGGGCTTGTCTGGGATACCCTTCACAAAAAAAAATATCCTTGTAGCAATTAAATATTTAACTTAATCCGTTGTAATACCGTAAATTTTATGAATCATAATAATTTGTGAATTTTATGAATCATAATAATTTGTGGTTTGGTAGAACTATGTGACGTTAAGCTCTTTTTGGATTAAATTGTATTTTTTTCGGTTTTAGGTTTTAATTATTACATGATGTTGTGATTTTTTTATAATAAATTAAATTCCTTTTGATAACTTTCAAAAAAATAACAATTTTAGATTCTA
This sequence comes from Silybum marianum, assembly GCA_036898165.1. Lineage (NCBI taxonomy): Eukaryota > Viridiplantae > Streptophyta > Magnoliopsida > Asterales > Asteraceae > Silybum > Silybum marianum. The sequence continues at coordinate 14,695,960 of CM072537.1, read as the reverse complement.
AACCAAGTCAGGAAATAGGAAATTATAAATTACTGATTTAGTTGAAATAAAAAATATATACATATATAATTTATTTATATATATATAACGATACGGGGAGTGCGATACCCGTCCTCGTCTCTATCCCCGGTTTAGTAGAGAATCCCCATTCCCGACCGAGAAGGATGGACCGGAATCCCCGACAGAGAAGGATGGACCGGAATCCCCGACAGGTCAGGGTCCATTCCCATGCTTATTGGAAAATTCCATTTGAGGAGTCAAAATTGGATCTTGCAAGATCTTGAAGAGGTAAGATTTTGGATGTTTTGTGTTTTAGTTGGGTATGGATATAAACTTTGTATTCATCTATGGTGCCTTAGCTTGTTAGGTTTGGCATGTGCTTGTGAGAAATTTTCCTTGGAAATGATTGGTTATGGATCTCAAGTTTTCATCAATGGAAGTTAGAGTTTGGATTTTGGGAACCAGGTTTAACCTAATCGAGCAAAGTGAGTTTCAAGTTGCTATGTGAAAACTATGTACACGTCAAAAATGCTTATTTTGGAGTCTCAAGGTGTTTTCTTGATTATTATCAAATGTTGGTTATTTGATGAGATTTACATTTTTGGTATATTTAATTTTATAAATATTGTGAAATGTATATATTTGGGGGTTTTAGACATTTTGAGATATGAATCATTTTAGTGTGTTTTTTTATTTATGATTTATTGCATAAATAGAGATTATTTGATGTTAATACACTTTTAGTGTATTCGGTTTTATTAACCGTTTGGAAAATGCATATTATTTTGTTATGAGGCACTTTTGTAAATGGTATGGTTTCATTTGAAATATGATTTGTCTCAATCAATGATGAGTTTTAAATTAATCATGTTTTTGGAGCATGAGTTTGCATTTATTTTGGAGCATGAGTTTGCATTTATTTTGGAGCATGAGTTTGGAAAATGCATTTTTATTGAACAAATGCATTTTATTGAAGACTTTGATTTGGGTAGTCAAATAAGTTGTGGAATTATTTATTTGATATTTGTCCAATCGAGTTTTAGGGACTTTGTTAGATTTAAATTACTCAATATTGAGTTTTGGACATCAATTTCATTTATTGCATATTTATTGGGATTATATGTTTGGACTTGGAGTGTATATGTTATTCAACTAGAGTCATGTAATTTAGAATATAATGCATTGGATCCATAAGCATATAAGTTATGTTTGATAAGCGGGGAATCTTGATACACATTATGACTTTGTGACCAATGCTCGAGTAGGCATTGTGGTCGTCTCGATACTGCGGAGGTGAACTCTTGTGAGTCTGACTCCGGGACCAAGGATATTGCATAAATGAAGCTTTAAGTAGGAAGGTTGAGGTTCTGATCTTGAAAGCTAATGAGTAAACACTAAAAGTCGATTGAGAACCTTAAGGCGACACTCAACTAAAAATGGATGTGCACTAAGATTCAGTATTATTGAGGTGACACTCAAAGAAGTGTACACTAAAGATATGACGGCTTTGAGGTGAAACTCGATAGATAGAGTAGACATGAAAAATATTGAAGACTTGAGGTGACACTTGATATAATGGACACTAAAATCAATGAATCTTATGTGTAGTTTGATAACATTGATATGTTGCATACTTTTGTGTTCCCGCCATGTTCCAGGTTTTTCCCGTCGCCGAAAGGTGTTGTTTTAGGTATTGAGTTTATTCATATTTTCGTTGTTGTTTTTGGTTATCGAGTGTTAGTCCTGAGTTGTCGTTTTGAATATTGAGTCTTATCCATATTATTGGTGTTTTGGATAATGGGGTTTTACCCATGTTATCGTATTTGAATATTATGATGTATTCACGTTTTGATTTAGTGTTGGGTCTTGATTTCATATTTCAATGAGTGTTTTAATTTGTGAGTTTACATCAAGAAATGATGGGGTTTTTCTTACCTTTCTCACCATAACTTCATTTTTTACCGAAATCCAACCCTGTATATATATATATATATATAGAGAGAGAGAGAGAGAGAGAGAAAGAAAGAGAGGGGTTTAAACGAGAATGAAACCTATTTACGAGAATACAAGAATGGTCGTCATGTACAAAATCATATATGATTTTGTACTAAATCATACATTCGGGCGACTTTTTCCATGCAACTTACGTCGCACCAAAAGTTGTTCGCACGAGTTAGTGCAAAATCACATATGATTTTGGGCTTTTCTCTTATTTTCTTAAATATGTATCATTCTCGCATGAACCTGCCCCTATATATATCCCTATATATATAGCCACAGGTTATTTTGAGAAGTGGTAAATATTTGAGATGTAAAAAAGTGATCCTAGTCCTTCATAAGGTCAAGAATTGTGGCTTTGACTCGTCAAAATTTGCGGCTATGCAAAAAATAGAGAGGTAGTTTCGTAACTTTTGCAAATAGGCAGTAAACAGGTTCATATGTTAACCCGTGTGATGTTCATATGTGAACCCGTGTAATTCACATATAAACTATTTTAACTGATTCACATATGAAATAATTAACTGATTCATATATGAACCCTTATGCTTCACATATGAACTAATTAACTAATTTACATATGAACTCGTGGGGTTCAGAAATAGTTCACATGTGAACTAATTAACGATTTCACATATAAACATATATAGTTCATACGTGAATCGCACGAGTTTATATGTGAACTCGTTCAATGGCTATTTATAAAAGGTATGAAACTACCCCTCTATCTTCTGCATACACATACGAGGAATCATCCGGTGCTTTACAGTCAGAGCCACAATTGTTGACCAGATGAAGGACTAGGATCACTCAATTACTTCTTAAGTACTTACCACTTCTCAAATTAACCTTAATTTGTAACATGTATTCATGTAGAGAAAAAAACGTTTGTATGCATTTGTGCATACCTTCTATGCACAAATTCATACTGATAATTTGTAACATGCATTCGTGTATAAAAAAAGTGCTTGTATGCATTTTTGCATGCCTTCCATGCACAAATGCATAATATCTAGATGGAGGGCTTCCAGGGTGTTCTTCAATTTTTTTTTTTTACGTTTTTTCCTGAATCTCTCTCTCTCTCTCTCTCTCTCTCTATATATATATATATATATATATACGGGCGAGTTCAAATGCGAATTCAAATTTGGTTGTGAACGTGAGGACTAATGAGAGCGCGACACTTGTCCCATTCACTCTGAATATATTTAGACTGAATGTTGCGTTATTCACTCTGAATGCGTGTAATTCAAACTAAATAATGTATGAACTTCACATTCGTTATTCATACCGAATGCCCTTCATATTCAGACTGAATGTGACACGTGTCACCATCTCCTTTGTCCCCATGTTCGCAACCAAATTTGAGTTCGCATTTGAACTTTCCTCTCTCTCTCTCTCTCTCTATATATATATATATACATATGTGTGTGTGTGAGTGTGTGAATATATATATATATATATATATATATGGTTAACCTTTTGAGAACCCACTTTTTTGTGAGATCCGTGACATCCATTCTAGGCCACTAATTTAAGATATTTAATTTTCTTAATTAATGAGATAATTATTGTATTTATTAAATAAAACTTTAAAACAATTTTTTTAGTTATCTCTTTCTCTCTTATATTCTCTGTTTTATCTTCGTATTAACAAACATATCGTGCACATATTGTGAACACAAGGCAAAAACAATGTAAAGTAACTTAATATTTTTTTACCACAAAGTTCACAATGTGTTCACAGTCAATTATATGTACGATTATGTTATAGAAAAATGAGAAGGGAGAGAGAAAAGAGAAGACGTGGAGGAAAAAAAATAGGAAAGAGAGAGAGAGATATTTAATTTATTTTAGATATTTTTTCCAACTAATTTTTTGTGGTTTAAAATGGATCTCATGGATCTCACAAAATATGAAGTTCTTAAAAAAAGTCTCATATATATAAGCATGGGATCATGCCACTACCACAAAACACGGCATTTCCGACGAAAATTACTGACGAATGTAATTCCGTCGATAATTTCCGACGGATACAATTAAAAAAAATTAAAAATTAAAAAATAAATAACCGTCGGAAATTACCGACGGAATTGATGGTCGTCGGTAATTTCCGATGGATTTTTTTTTTATTAACAGTCCAATCCATCGGAAATTACCGACGGCCATCAATTATGTCGGTAATTTCTGAAGGATTGGGGTAATTCTCCTGATTTTCCAACTTTTTCTTATTCATATGACTGTTATCTTGAATTAGTTTGTATAATTCGTTATGTTTACAAGTGTATATGTATATGTATGCATGTGTGTGTCCTATATGTCACTTGATTGTATGTATGTATATATATGTTACGAGTAGTATATATATGTATATATACATGTGTATACACATAAACATATATATGTATACCATGCATACATAACTTGACTACGTATTTGTGTGCATGTATATCTATATACGTTTGTATTTGTCTATATGTACATATATGTGCATTAATAGTCGTTAAAACCCATCAAACCCCATTGTCGTTCGTTAAGAGTCATCAAACACCATTGTTGTTAAAGCCCATTCAAGGCCCATTGTAGGCCGTTAGGAGTGGTTAAAGCCCATCAAGGCTTATTGTAGGCCGTTAAGATTCATTAAATCCCATAAAGGCCCATTGTAGGTCGTTAAAGCCCATCAAGGCCCAATGTGCAAAGTTAAGAGTCGTAAAAGACCATCAAGGCCCGTTGTAGTTCGTTAAGAGTCGTTAAAGGCTAAAGCCCATCAAGTCCTATTGTAGACCGTCAGTGACTTCCCTGCCTATGCAATGTTGTCTGGTTGGAGCACGCACGACAAGTTAGCATGCCCGTATTGTATGGGCGCAGTGGATTCCTTCCAGTTGAAAAATGGAGGGAAATATTGTTGGTTTGATTGTCATCGGAGATGGTTACCTACAACACATCCCTTCCACCATGATCAAAAAGGTTTTAAAAAAGGTAACAGGGTGTCAGTCGGTCCACCACCCGAGTTAACAGGTGAAGAAATCTATGAGCAAGTCCGTCACTATCCAACTGTTTACGAGGGTTCCCCGTTCCGATTGAAAAATAGAAAAATTAGCGGGTTCAGTACCATTCATAATTGGGTAAAGAGAAGCATCTTTTAGGAGTTGCCATATTGGAAGATGTTGTTAATCTGGCACAACCTGGATGTCATGCATATCGAGAAGAACGTATTTGAGAATCTCTTTAATACCATTATGGACACGTCGAAAACAAAAGACCATGTAAAGGCAAGGAGGGATGTAGATTTCTATTGCGATCGACGGGAGTTGCACATTGACACGTTAGGCAATAACGTAGTGAAACCAAAGTCGTTGTACAGTTTGAGCAGACAATAGGTAAAACAAGCGTGTAAATGGTTGAAGAAGTAGAAGTTCCCGAACGGTTATGCTCGAATAATGGGGGTGCGTAAACCTTGAAGACTACATCTTTTATAGCTTCAAGAGTGATGATTGTCATGTGTTTATGCAACGATTGCTACCTATTGCCTTACGAGGGATGATACCGACTCCGTTATGGGATGCGATAAAGGAGTTGTGCACATTCTTTCGTGTAATATGTTCAACGGTGCTACACACAGAAGACTTGATTCCATTGCAAAAAAATATTGTTCAAACAATTTGCATGTTGGAAAAGGTCTTCCTGACCGGTTGGTTTGATTCTATGGAACACCTAGTTATACTTTTGACACGTGAAGCCATAAACGGTGGCCCGGTCCAATATAGGCGGATGTATTTTTATGAGAGGTAAATGAACTGTTAGTCCCCAAGGAGAGATGGCTAACTAAGAGAGGGTTTTGTAGAAGGGGGGGTTGAATATAAAACACACAGAATATACTCTTTTTAAATTTTTTAATATAAATATTAAAAATTTACACACAGATGGTTTGATGCGGAAAAGAACAGGCACACTATTCTATCAAACTAAACACACAGATAACAGTAATTAACTTATACACTAAGGAAGTTAAAACAATACTGTTATAGCACACAGCTTTGCCACAGTCACACAAATAATCACTTTGAAGATTTGTTGAAAGCGTGAGATTTCTGGGAAGGACTTCATCTCCTTTTATAGTGCCCATGCATGGGATGCAAGTGGACAGCTGTCAAGGTTTCATTAGCTGGAAGATTATCTGCTTGACAAAGGAAGAGACCACTTCCTTTGTACTAGAATAATGGATGAACCATTCCTTGTAGCACGTAATGTCAGATAACTTTATCTTCTTTTCTTCATGCTTTGTGAAGTCCCATCAAACCTTTTAGCTAAAAGACAAATATTCCTTTTATAAGAATAAAAGAGAATGTCTTTATTTAAGGCTTGGTGCCCAAGTTCTTGCTGGCTCACGTGTCTTGCAATTGATGTGAGTCAAGAACTTATCTCTTTGAAATTGCTAAGTGATACATCACACTATGTATCACATCGGTGGATACCTTGTAAGGCTGGAATTGATAAGTGTACACTTTGCTTGATAGACTTCATCTTTCACTAAATGCCAAAAGTGTACACCCTTGAACTTGTGACTTGATATCACAGCCTTAGAAAATATACCTGCAATTTCGGTGACCAAGATTATAGTGTCGGTGACCATGACATCAAACTTGATGACCTCATCTTATTTGATGTCCTTAGTACTTTTGATGACTTTTGAGTGTACCATCGGTGACCCAATCTTGACTTGGCAAAATGATCTAAATATTGAAGTTGGTTGATACATCCAAAATTCCACTTTTTGATGTACAACCCTTGATTGAATAGCCTTTGACTCTTCAATACTTGAAGCATATTTCAGACCTTCAAAAGAACCTGTAAAAGTTCATTCATACAAAGGAAGGTGGTTCATCACCAAATCATCGGTGACCCAACGATCTCCCCCTATTTGATGATGATACCTGTAAGTTAGAAAAGAATTCTTTTTGACCCTTTCTATTTTTCTTTTGGGTTCTTTTGACTCAGATTTTTTTTTTATATTTTTTTTTGATTTTTTTTTTCACTGAGTATGTACAGTATAAGTATAAGAATAAATATAAGTATAAGTATGTGCAAGAAAAAATAAAATATTAACAAGAATTTTTAAGAAAGAAGAGTATGAACTTTTATTAATCAACACACAGCTTTGAAAAATAAAGTTCACACAATATGAAAACTATTCAAGGAGTGGGTTCTCTTCTTTTTAGCTCATCCAAGATAAGCCTAGTGATCCCATGGTCTTCAACCGGAGGTACTCCTAGAATAGCAGAGAGGAAGGAGCTGTGAGCCCTTGGGATGTCAGATGCTCTGAAGAAACTGATGTTTCCAAAGATGTCTTCAAAGAAAACCCCAAGCTCAGGAGTAGTCAGCATGGTTTGCTCCGGGTAAGCAATAGGAGTAGGAATAGAAAGATCTATACCCGAAGCATTTATATGGATGCCTCTTTCATGAAGCATAACAAAGTGTCCCTTCTTCTTGTTTTTAGGAGCAGTGATGACCTCTCCTTTAAGACCCTGTTGTATGAAGTACATTTGTTATGCTTCAAGATATGTCACAAGAATATCATTCTCCTTTTGAATGTTGAGCATCTTGATGAAAAGTTTTCTGAGAATATTAAGTACCAGCTCCTTGTACTTGCTTTTGCTCTTGGAGATGCATTTACCAACTTCCATCCACTCAGTCATCCCAAGAACTTCCAACCATTCAGCTTCATATACCTTTGAGAAAGTATCAGCTCTCTTAAGGGTGACAAGTAACTTGGGAGAATTCTTGGTTGGAGGTTGGATGGTGGCACTGATAATCTTGGAATCATCCTTCCTATTCTTCAATCTCCTTTTAAACCATTCTACTTCTTTTGCCTTCTTGGCCTCATCAACCAATTTTGCAGCTTCAGATTTCTTCTTTATATTTTGAAGCTTATCTTTTTGAGCTTGAATTGCATCGGTGACTTTGGCATGAACAGCTTCATCATGAGCTAGCTTGAGTACATTAGTCTAATCATACTCAAGCTGAGCCTTGATAGCTTCTTCTTTTTCAGCTTCTGTGAGAATTACCCCAAGAGGATCGGTGGGTAATGAAACAGGCTGAAGTCTAAGAATGTCAGCTTCTGAACCTCTGAACATTTTCTTTCTCTTTCTTTCTTCTTGCTGTTCTTCAAAAGAGAGAGGCTTCTTTCCTTTGGCCTTTTCTTTTCTTTTCTTCTCTTCTTCAGTTTCAAGGAGTTGAGCACTGATACTCTCCCCCTCAACAGCTGCTTCGGTGACCAAAGGAACAGAGACCACCTCTGTGACCACACCACCATCGGTGGCTGTAAGAGCCACGTCGGTGGCTGCCACGTTGGTGGCTGGGGTGATGATGACATCGGTGGCTGGCAAGGCTGCTGTTTTGTCGGCGGCTGTGGAGGTGGTAGCATTGGTCTTCTTATTTTTCTCCCCCTCAGTGGTTGAACCCTTGAAACCCACTGAAGAGAGAAAAGTCTTGATCTTTTCTATATCAGAAGCCATGGAATTCATTTTTCTTTCAATTCTTTGAAGAACAAATCTGTCTTGTTCCTGAAAGAAGGATCCATCCACATCAAGCTCAATAGTCGGAGGAGAAATTGGAATTTTGTCAATTTTGGTGAGAATAGTGGCAAGAGACTCCATAATGTTCTCTTGAGAAGTAGAAAGAGAAGCCAGTCTTTCCAAGTCTTTGGCTGCTTGGTCTTCCAAAGTTTCCACCCGACGTATAGTGTCACGGGTAAAGCTGGTGAAAGCCTGGAGAATATCATCTTCTTGTTTGGAAGACATGGGAGCAGAAGGTTGAGGTTGTGGTGGTTGATCAACATCTTCATCACTGGAAGAATAATCCACCAAACCTGTAGGTTTTCTTGGGGGGGATTTAGGAGATGTGGGGGAGACACGTTTAGGAGAGTGTCTATGAGGGGATTCCTCAGTAATGGGTTCTTTCACAACCTTGGTACGTACGGGAGACGTATGTGTCCAAGGTGTAGTGTCAGAGAATAGAAAGTCAGTAAATTGGGATGCTCCATCAAATGCACCTGGTTGTGATGCACTCTCATGTGGAGTAAGGAAGGGGAGCTGTGAGAGCTCACGGGGTGGAGAAGAGGCAGCTTGGATGGGAGAGTCCAAGTCTTCTTCATCAACTAAAGAGAAAGTTGATGAAGCAATAATAGGGATGTCCCTTTTTACAACCATGTCCTTTTGGGAGGGCATGGAGGAGCTAGGTTGGGTTAACTGGTCCTTGGGTCAGGTATGAATCTTTTCAACACTTACTAACTTTTGGGAGTTAGTAGGTGGCTTGTGAGGTGAGACCCTTTGGGTACCCTTAGACTTCTTTGAGGAAGTCTTTGGGGAGCTTTTGGAGTGTCTCCGCTTTTGGGACTTAGATGCTTGGGTAGAAGCCAAAGGTTCTTTTGGCTTCGTAGCATCGGTGGGTGCGGAGGTAGATGTGCCCGACGCTTTGGATCTCTTACGAGATTTGGGCACATCAGTTACTCTAGGTGCAGAAGGAGTAGAAGACATACCTGAGGTCCTTTGCAGACGGGGCTCATTTTCTCCCCAAGATAGAGTTGCATTCCTTGCAAACTCAACCATAGATGGTCGGAGAGGATTGTCTGATGCTAAGACAGCCTTTTTCATAATTTGATTTCCCACTTGATGAAGAGGGAGATCATATATGATGTCATCTCTTTTCTTCAGTTTTTCTGCCAACTTTGCATTAATGATAAGGGAGAAAAGGCGTTGAAAATGTACCTGAGGACGTCGGAGGGTAGAGAATGAGGAGATCATTTCATTGAAGAAATAGCTTGCAAAGTCTATTCTCCTTTGAAATATTAGAGCATGTGCCAATTCTGTCACTTGGGAAGGTGACTGATCCGGGCCACCTGTCTTCTTGCTCAGGCACAGAATCAAATAAGCAAATAGAAAGTTCCATATGTTTCCTATATTCTTGCGCAGTAAAGTACCTGGACCCTTTGACTTTGAATCCTTCTTCTCTTCTAAGTAGTTCAAAACAGCCACCACTTGTTGGTGTTCATTTCCAAGAGGAAATGTTTCATATGAATCATAAGTGGGAAGCCTAAGGATGTTTCGAACATCTTCAACATCAAAAACTACATCATGTTCATCATTGCTGAGAACAGATGCAAGGATTGATCTGTAGAAGCATCAAAAGTACATGATAGCCAAAAGTTTCCAAGAAGAAACTTACTCATCTTGGGTTTTGCTGTCAGAGCATATTGGAGAGGGCACCTTTGAAGGAACCAACAGATATCATTGTACTCTGGATGAGTATTATCAACTCCTATTCTTCCAAAATAATTGCATGCAGGAAAGGATAGGGATCCAAAAGTCATGGTCTGTTCTTCAGAGATCTTTGAGGGAGAAGCCATTGAAGAAGATGGGAGTTGCAGGTTTGAAGTTTTTGCTTTTGAGGGAGAAGGAGAGTGGGTGCGAGAAAGGTGGTGAAGTAGTGGGGGAAGAGGTTATATATGAGAGGGAAATTTCAATTTTCAAAAATAATGATTACTTTTGGTGATTGAAAGGTCATAATTCTAAGGGTTTTAGGTTTGAATTCGGCGCATGTACTGACATTGATGATGTCATTAGGGATAAGAACAAATAATCTTGCTTATCAAGAGTGGTAAGTCAAGAGTTATCTTTAAGGGGTTAAGAATGTGAAGGGATTGTAACGGTTACCTCGGTGAGAGTAAGACGTCGGTGAATGAGAGCACAGTATCGGTGGCTAGAGAGGGCGACCGTCGGTGGCTCAAAAATGAGGTAAACGTCGGTGGCTTGTTATGAGAGAGAAAGAGACTTCGGTGGCTCAGGGGTGGACGTCGGAAAGCTGACGTCAGCAATGGTGGTCGTCGGTGGTTTGATGGTGAGACAACGTCGGTGCATGATGTGTCGGTGGATAAACGTCGGTGGCTCGACTGCTGTGTCTGGATTGTCGGAAAGCTTATGTCAGCAAGCGAACCGTCGGAGGACGGTGGTTCTATGGTGGTTTGTCGGAAAGCAGATCGTCGGTGTATGGTCACGACGACGTCGGTGGGTGAGATGCCGACGTCGGTGGGTGGTGGCTCTTGGTGACTATATTGGTGGCTCGTCGGTGGGTTGTCACGACAGTAGTTGTTACCGCCGACGTCGGTGGCTAGAGGGATGGTGGATCACGGTGGTTAGGGTTAGGGTTTTTGAGAGAGGTATTTTTGGGAGAGACAGAGAAGAGAGAAAGGGGTACCGTAGGTGACTTAGTCACCGACGTTAGATATATATATATATATTATTTATTTATTTTGTTTTTAATATTATTTATATATATATATATAACATATGTAATATATAAGTTATAAATTATATAAATGTATATATAATATATATATATATATAGAATATATATATATATATAAAATATATATATTTATATAAAATTTATAAATTATATATTAGTCTATGTTTATCATACCTAACTCACCGATGAGAAACTTGAACCTTGCTTCATCAAGGGGCTTTATGAACAGGTCAGCTAATTGATAATCAGTGGGAATGAAATGAAGCTCCACATCACCTTTAGAGACATGATCTCTTATAAAGTGATACCTGATATCAATGTGCTTAGATCTTGAATGAAGCACAGGGTTGTTGGCAATGGCTATTGCACTTGAGTTGTCACACATTATTGGGATTTTTGAGAAAATCTGATTATAATCACACAACTGATTTTTCATCCACAATATACGTGCACAACAACTTCCAAAGACCACGTACTCGCTTCAAGAGTAGATGTAGACACCGAATGTTGTTTCTTACTTGACCACAAGCTTTCCACCAAGTAACCGACAACTTCCGGTTGTACTTTTTCTCGTCTATTTTTGAACCTGCAAAATCAGAATCAGAGTACCCGATGAGATCGAAACCTGAGTCTTTGGGATACCAAAGACCCAGATTTATGGTACCTTTCAGATACCGAAAAATCCTTTTCACAGCAGCCAGATGTGATTCTTTAGGATTTGCTTGGTATCGGGCACACAGACAAGTAACAAACATAATGTCAGGTCTACTTGCAGTCAGATAAAGAAGGGATCCTATCATGGCTAAATAATTCGTAATATTAACAGAAATGCCATCAGGATCAGATAAGAGTCTAAGAGGAGGAGCCATAGGAGTTTTCATGGTAGAGCAAGTATCAAATTGAAACTTTTTCAGAAGATCTTTAATGTATTTACTTTGATTTATGAAAATACCTTCTGGAGACTGTTTACTTGCAAACCAAGAAAGAAAGTTAACTCCCCCATCATGCTCATTTCATACTCTTTTTGCATGAGGGAGCTAAACTCATCACACAAGGATTCATCGGTGGCTCCAAAAATAATATCATCAACATAGATTTGAACAAGAATGATATTACCTTGTGATTTCTTGAAGAAGAGAGTGTTGTCAACCTTGCCTCGTATATACTTATTTCTAAGTAGATATTCTGAGAGAGTGTCATACCAGGCACGAGGAGCTTGCTTCAGTCCATACAGAGCTTTATCCAGCCTATACACATGATATGGATGGACTGGATCTTCAAACCCAGGAGGTTGCTTCACATACAGAGCTTTAGCTAATTCACCATTCAGGAAGGCACTTTTGACATCCATTTGGAATACCCAAAATTCTTGTAAGCTGCATGGGCAACAAATATTCGGATAGCTTCCAATCTGGCAACAGGAGAAAAAGTTTCATCATAATCAATTCCTTCCTCTTGCCGATATCCTTGAGCAACCAGCCTTGCTTTGTTCCTTATGACAGTTCCTTCTTCGTCCATCTTGTTTCGAAACACCCATTTTGTTCCAATAATAGTTTGTTGGATGGACGAGGAACTAACTTCCAGACTTTGTTTCTCTCAAATTATGAGAGTTCTTCTTGCATGGCAATTACCCAGCTAGGATCAGCTAGGACTTCATTTATCAGCTTAGGCTCAACAATGGAAACAAAGTTGACATATAAGCACAGATTGCTTATGCCTCTTCTGGTTCTTACACCAACTTGTGGATCACCTATGATTTGATCAATTGGATGATCCATGGTCCACTTTAGTGCAGGAGGTAAGGTAGGAGGTAGAGAAGAGGATGAGGTGGGAATTTGAGATGGTGAAGATAGGTTTGTGGGAGATATGGTATTTTGGTGGGTAAGGTCTTCTGTAGAGTTAGTTTCAGGAGGTGGAGAAGAAAGAGAGGGTTCTGAAGGTAAGGTGGTGTTTATGGGAGGCTGAGTGGAGTTGCTATCTGGAGGATTGGGTTGAGAGGAGGATGGAATTTCACCAACACATGAATTTATCCATAGGTTTAATTCTTCTTCATCACAAGATAATGAAGAAGTTTCAAACTTATCAAACTTCACATGCATGGATTCATCTATGCATTGTCTTCTTAGGTTGAAGATTCTAAAGGCTCTTGAGGAGAGAGAATAGCTCATGAAAATTCCATCATCAGACTTCGGATCAAACTTTCCAAGTTGTTCCCTGTCATTTAGCATGTGACATGCACAGCCAAACACATGGAAGAAGTCAACTGCAGGTTTTCTACCATGGAAAACTTCATAAGGAGTCTTGTTATGCCTTTTGACTATGATAGACCTATTTTGAGTAAAGCATGCAGTGTTAAACGCCTTTCACGCCCAAAAATAGGTTGGCAACTTGGATTCACTCAGCATAGACCTTGCAGCTTCACATAGTGTTCTATTCTTTCTCTCAACAACACCATTTTGCTGAGGAGTGCGTACGGCAGAGAAATTATGAGAAATTCCTTTTAGGTCAAAGAAATCTTCCAGAGCAGCATTCTTGAATTCTGTGCCATTATCACTTATGAAGGACTTCACCAGTTTACCATTCAAATTTTCAATCTTTCTTGTAAACCTGATGATTTCTTCAGCAGCATCACTCTTGTGTTTCAGAAAGAACACCCAAGTATATCTAGAGAATTCATCGACGATTACTAGCATATACTTTTTACCACCCAGACTGGGTGTGCTTACTGGACCGCACAGATCCATGTGAAGCATTTGAAGAGGTTGAGAGATAGAAGAGCATTGTTTTGTTTTAAAGGAAGTTCTAGTGAGTTTTCCTTTTTCACATGTTCCATACAGCTTTTCTTTTTCAAAAACTATTTTTGGCATTCCAACAACCAGCTCCTTGTTGGAGAGTTTGTTCAAGGTTTTAAAGTTTAGATGGGAGAACCTTTTATGCCACAACCAACTTTGTTTGGCTAGTTCTTGAGAGAGGAGACACACAGCTTCTCCTATTGCACTTTCCTTCATGTTGATTATGTATACGTCATTCAGTCGGGTTCCTGCTAGTACAATCTTGTTCTGTACATCAAAGACTAAGCACACACATAGCTGGAACATGACCTTATAGCCCAAATCACATATTTGGCTGATGCTTAGAAGATTATACATTAGCCCTTCAACATGAGCTACTCTGGAGAAAGTGATGGTTCCATTTGAAATGGTACCATATCCTTTGGTGACCCCTTTTCCATTTCCTCCAAAGGAAACAGTGGGTCCCTTTTTTTTTGAGAAGTTAGAGAGAAGAAGTTTGTTTCCGGTCATGTGTCTTGAACACCCACTGTCCATGTACCATATGTGATCTTTATTTGGTACCTGCACCCAGAAACAAATTTAGACTTTCGGTACCCATTTTGAGGTGGGTCCTTTGTGATTAGAAGGCATTTTAGTTTTGCAAGGATCCAAATCTTTTGGGCAGTTTTTAGCAAGATGAAGAGTGTTGCCACAATTATAGCATTTCTTTAAAGAAAAGGCCTTTTTAAAATCCCTATCATCAAAACTTTGGATAGAGGTTGACGACTGAGAAGAAGAGGGGTGTCCAACACCTGGTCTTGGTCCAAGGATACCTTTACTAGGGTTTCTTGATTTCTTCAAGTTCACTGACCGAGGAATAAAATCAGTAACTATTTGAGATTTCCTTTTAGATGAAAAATTTGATTTAGAAAAAATTTTCTTTTGAGGAGAAAATCTTTTTGGAGAGGTATACTTAGCAACACCAGATGGCTGCTCCTGGGAGTATCTTGACTCATGCAGACTTAAGGAGTTTAAAAGTCTTTGGATAGGTTTAGGAGAAGAAGAAGAGCTTGGAAGAGTTGAAACTTTTGAAGACTTAGAAGAGATTTCTTTAGCTTTAACAAAGACTCCAAACTTCTTAGAACCAGATTCTACTTTGAGCATGTCAAGTAGATCTATAGAATGAACGGAGGTAGAATCCTCAGATGAGTAACCGAAGAGATCATCATCGTCATCGGAAAGGAAACCAGCAGGAAAACCTTGACATTCAGAAGAAGGAAGTGGAAGGTCAAAAGGTTGAGGAACATCTTTTCCATAACCAAGGCCAGACTTATCCTTGCTGGTGATTTGATCTTGAAGGATCCTTTCAAGATTCTTAGAGGATTTAGTCCATTTAGACAGAACCTCTTGTTCCTTTTCAAGAGTGGAAGAGATTTTTGATTTTTCCTCAGAAAGACTGTCGTTTAAGTACCGTAAGTTTTCCAGATCAGCTTTCATTTTATCAAAATCTTTTAGTTCTGAAAAGCAAGAGAGAAGTTGATCATTTAGACATTTTATGTGCATATCAGCCTTTTTCTTTTGAATCATTAAGTCACAGAAGTCAACAGTTAAAGAATCAAAGGCATCAGCCTTTTGATCATCGAGAGAGAAAGGTAAAAGGATGTGCACCCGAGGTTTTGTTCTGAAGTGGATCCTCGGCGAGATACAAGGGTAGTGTAGAGTGACTTTTCCATGTCTTCCAGCTCATCGATTTTGGCCATGAGGCATTTAGTGACATACTCACTCTCACTCTCAGAGGTTTGCTCATCTTCCCAGCAATGAGCCTCAGCAACCAAAGTTTTATTTTTACTTTGGTTTCTCTCTTTTTCTCTCTTGTATTTGGCTTTGTACTTCTTATACCTGGAGGTTTCTTTTGATTCAGAATTTTCTTTAGAGGATTGGCTATTTCTCTCTTCATGCTTTCTAGAAGCTGATTTTGAGAAGTCATGGCCATAAGAAGAAGAATGTTTGACATAAGAGGAAGCTTTTGATCTGCATTTAGAAGCAAAATGACCTTTCTTTCCACAATTGAAGCATTCTTCATTTTCTTTATCAGAAGAGGATTTTTGAGAAAAAGGTTTTCTATTAAATTTGGAGCGGTTTGAAGAAAATCTTTTATTCTTAAGGTTTCCAGCAAGCATTGCCATACTATCAGAAAGTATGTCAATGGCTGATTCTTCTCCTTCATCATCAGCAGCACTATAGTATGCATCTGACAGATGAGAAGAGTCTTCCTTAATATCTTTTTCAGAATCAGAAGAAGGATAGGTGATTCTAGGAATACAAGAAGAAGATTTTGAATCACCTATCAAAGCAATAGAAGAGGATTTGATATCCTTTATAAGAGATTTTCTCTGGTTCTTAGTTTGTTCATAGTGAAGAAGAGTTCCATAGAGAGCAGTTAAAGGCATTATTTCTAAGTCCTTGGTTTGCTTGATGCAAGTACAGATAGTTTCCCAGAAGTCTGGAAGACAATCCATGAACTTGCAGAGAACTTCATTATCATAAACTCGTCCAAGAACTTTGAGATCATTGAGAAGACAGTTAAAGCGATTAAAGTAGGTAGAAAGAGATTCTCCTTTTTCATGGGAGAAGAGTTCATACTTTCTAACAAGACAGATCCTGTTAGATTTCTTTACTTCTATGGTGCCTTCATATAAGACACTCAAAGTATCCCACATTTCTTTAGCAGTGGGAAGGTTAAGAAGAGAGTGATACAACTTCATCGGGGAAGGGATACGGCAAGAGCAGATTTGACTTTAGTGTCTAAAGCAACTAGGCGTTTATCATCTTCACTAAATTTGTTAGAAGGTTTGATTATATATCTACCAGTTTTCTCACTTCTTTCGTCATCTGACTCTATGTCCTTTCCTTCAGCGTCCTTTTGAGAGCCAAAGCGAGCCCATATTTTAGGAACAATAGGTCCCTCACTGAGAATGTTGGGATACCTGCAATCGATCCCTTCCAAGAATAATAACATGCGATTTTTCCATAACCCAAAGTTATTTGGGTTGAACCTTGGAGGTTTAGCCAAAGATCCTAAATCATATGTATTACTGGAAGAGGTCTGCAAGGTACCATCAACATTTGAGGTAGTAGCCATCACAGATCTGGTTTATTGAATTAAACCAACTGCTCTGATACCACTTGTTAGTCCCCAAGGAGAGATGGCTAACTAAGAGAGGGTTTTGTAGAAGGGGGGTTGAATATAAAACACACAGAATATACTCTTTTTAAATTTTTTAATATAAATATTAAAAATTTACACACAGATAGTTTGATGCGGAAAAGAACAGGCACACTATTCTATCAAACTAAACACACAGATAACAGTAATTAACTTATACACTAAGGAAGTTAAAACAATACTGTTATAGCACACAGCTTTGCCACAGTCACACAAATAATCACTTTGAAGATTTGGTGAAAGCGTGAGATTTCTGGGAAGGACTTCATCTCCTTTTATAGTGCCCATGCATGGGATGCAAGTGGACAGCTGTCAAAGTTTCATTAGCTGGAAGATTATCTGCTGGACAAAGGAAGAGACCACTTCCTTTGTACTAGAATAATGGATGAACCATTCCTTGTAGCACGTAATGTCAGATAACTTTATCTTCTTTTCTTCATGCTCTGTGAAGTCCCATCAAACCTTTTAGCTAAAAGACAAATATTCCTTTTATAAGAATAAAAGAGAATGTCTTTATTTAAGGCTTGGTGCCCAAGTTCTTGCTGGCTCACGTGTCTTGCAATTGATGTGAGTCAAGAACTTATCTCTTTGAAATTGCTAAGTGATACATCACACTATGTATCACATCGGTGGACACTTTGTAAGGCTGGAATTGATAAGTGTACACTTTGCTTGATAGACTTCATCTTTCACTAAATGCCAAAAGTGTACACCCTTGAACTTGTGACTTGATATCACAGCCTTAAAAAATATACCTGCAATTTCGGTGACCAAGATTATAGTGTCGGTGACCATGACATCAAACTTGATGACCTCATCTTATTTGATGTCCTTAGTACTTTTGATGACTTTTGAGTGTACCATCGGTGACCCACTATATTGGTGACCCAATCTTGACTTGGCAAAATGATCTGAATATTGAAGTTGGTTGATACATCCAAAATTCCACTTTTTGATGTACAACCCTTGATTGAATAGCCTTTGACTCTTCAATATTTGAAGCATATTTCAGACCTTCAAAAGAACCTGTAAAAGTTCATTCATACAAAGGAAGGTGGTTCATCACCAAATCATCGGTGACCCAACATGAACCTTCCCTTAAAATACCGTCCTTTATTTTCATCTCTCATTTCTTTTCTAACACAAACAATATTGCCTCTATGTTTCCCAACCATTGTTTAGACGCTTGGTCTTTGAAGAGAACCATTAGAAATAAAGCAAATATGGAGGGGTCTATCGTTGAGTCCTATCTAGTCGATGAACTCTCGACCTATTGCTCGTTGTACTTTCATCCAAAGATACAAACTCAACATAATCGTGAGTCAAGGAACTTTGCCCTAGATATTCCTAGTTCTTCAGGAACAGACGATCGACTCGTTATATTCAAGGTTCCTTCCCGTAGATTATTTGAGAAGGGTGGGAAACAGGTAATTCCGAATGATGTCGAGGTGCACAAGATCCACACTTATGTGTTGTTGAATTGTGAAGAAGTTCAACCTTTCTAGTGGACCTTTGAAGAAGAACTACAACGAATGCAACCTCAACTTGACGCGGGTGCCCGGACACAAGTTAAGGATGAAAAGTTTCTACTTGGTTCCTAGAACACGTGAGTATACCAATATATGAAATTTACACGTGAATATACCAATATATGTGTTTAATTTCTTATATAGGTCATGAGAGATTTATGTGAACCAAATGAACAACTGCAATCTCTAGCACGAGGACCATACCGATATGCACGGTCGTATAAAGGATATTTCGTCAATGGTTACAAGTTTCATACGGTAACCCATGCTGCTGGTCGGGTCACACATAATAGCGGTGTATGCGTGAGGGGAAATTACGACTACTCCGAATCTGACTATTACGGATTGTTGGACGACATGTTAGAGGTACCACCGGTGCTATTGTGACAGATGTCATAATCGTATGGCACAATAGCTAAAACGACCATACTCTTAGTACTATTGGTGCCATTGTGACAGATGTCACTATCTCACAGCACCACCACTCAAACTCTAAAATTAGCTTCTCTTTACTAGACCACCCGGTTCAACACTTTCTTCAACTTGAACAGAAATCAGGGTGTTACAAACCTCATCATGGAATTTTCACTAAGTATATAGAGGAATCATATTCAAATTACTGAAAGGAGTTTGGACCAACAGTTTAATTTTTGCACAAGATTTAATTTGTTTTTTGGGATTAGCTTGTTTTATAGGATAAAGTTGTAGTAATTAGTTTGGGCTGCCATTGTTGGCAGACGATAGGTGTAACTGTTACCATTGCATTTTACTACTTAAAAACATGTAATGGGTATGTTCCAATTACAGCCGTTATGCTTCCGAAATGTCTATAAGTTTTTATTAACTAACACAATTTTGTTTTGGTGCTTGTAGGCATCGTTTATCAGGAATACACAAGAGGAAATCCTTGATGTTGATCCGAACACCATTACTCCGGAGATACAGGGACAGTTGTGGGAGTGTACTGTTGGAGGACTGAAGAAGGGCCGTGTTTTAGGTTTCGGTAGCCTTACGGGGTTTTTGGCTGGGTCCGGTCAATCCCGTCCCAGTTCAAGCAATGCTTCAGAGGTATGTTTAATATGATTGTAATACATGAATGTATTATGTTTTTGTAAATTAGCGCTTAACATTGTTGTTTGTCAAATGTGAATTAATTTCCGGTAGAGTCTTTGAGAGCAGAGCTGGCGGAGGAACAGAGAAAGAGGGAACAAGATCTGGCGGAACAAATGTGAAAGAGAGAAAAAAAGTTGGCGAAAGAAAAGAGAAAGAGAGAAGAAGAAAAACGCACACAAGAGGAGAGGTTTTTGAAGTACGAGCAAGAGTTGCAAACCCAACGTGAATTGACGAGGCAGTTCGAAGCCTTCATGACGTAGTACCAGACGCAGAATCCTCTTGGCCCTCATCTGTAGTTTTAGGATAATAGATACAATTTATGATATAATTTTGTAGATTCAAAACTGTTTTGTTTTGTATGCTAAAAAAACTGTTTGTTTCGTGTGTAAAAATCTGGGCAGGTACAAAAAATGTATAGGAAATTTGGTTTTTAATTTTTTTTTTAAAAACCCCATTTCCGACGGATAATCGTCGGAAATGCATTAATATTTTAATTAAATCCATCGGAAATCCTTCGGAATCCGTCGGTAAAGCTCCGTCGGAAATCCGTTTGAAATCCGTCGGAAATGGTGTCCGTCGGTAAAAGTGTCCGTCAGAAATCTGTCAGTAAAAGATTCCGACAGAAATTCTGTCCGTATGTGTGGTCCGTCGGAATTTCCGATCGATTTTCCGATGGCCATTTACCGACGGATTTTCGATGGAAACCACTTTTACCGACGGATTTCCGACAGACTTGACCCTTGATCACTTTTAATCTTAAACCCACCCATGAATCACGCTTCATACGAGAATTGATCTGGTGCATCTCGATGTATCTTATCTCGATGCATCTCATCTTAATGTGCATCCAAGGGTGGAGATTCATTCTTACGCTTCATATTATGCAGGACCCATATCATATGTGGTCCACAATATGTCCCTTTGTCCCTTTGTTTGATAGATCAAATCTTCTATTCTTTTACAAATTGATGAAAAATGTTTTTATGTTAAAAGTCATAAAACATAGGCTAATTGCCCAAATCCTTTTGAGATTCAGGTTGGTAGTTGTGCGTGGTCCAACCAAAACAGAATAAACAACTACACATGTTAGATGAAAATAAAAATTATACTTAATGAATGATCAGTTTAGAAAATTGTAAACCAATAAAATTATATTTATTGTAAACCGTAAGCATTTATAAACTTTTACATCATCGATTATTAAAATAACAAAACGAATTTAATAAATAAGCTTAAATTAAAAAACTTTTTCTTTCTTTTAATTAAAGAAGAAATGACTTAGGATATCTGTGAATTGTTTGATGTGGTTTCTAGCTCGTGTTTTGATATATTTTTGAAAGATTAGGTCACACATACACACACACACATATATATATATATGGGTGTGTGTGTGAATTTTTACGTGAAAATCAAAAAAGGTCTAGAACATCAATCCGGTTCTAGACAGTTTAATCGGTTTAGAAAAGTCAATCAAATTTGGTTATTTGGTTTGTTTGAAATTCTTTGTCAAACCAATCACTTGTTTGGTCGAGATTTTCCCCTAAACCATCCGAACCGAGCCATGAATATCTCTATAATCAAAAAAGGGAAAAACAGAAACCCAACAAATGTCATTAAGCAACAAACCTAACTATATAAACATGATAACTTGTATGTATAAAAAAGAAAGACTTTGTGGCTCATAACCTAGCTATTCATGTCATTCAATATCTTATGAGAGTGGGTTCAAGATAAATTGAATGGGTAAATAACTTAACGTTATTTAAGGGGTACTCATTTTTTGAAAATTTAATTTTGTATGATTGGTTGTGGATAACATATTATTGAAAGATATTTTAATATCTAAAAGCTTCAAGTTTTATCTGTTCATGTTTGTTGTCGTCATTTATCGTTTGGTAAATATTGATCTTGCCATGACCAATTATCATTTGATGTCATTGTCGTTGTTTCCCTTGCTATCGTTGTCGCCATTTCACTCATCATTACTTTGTGGAGGTGGGGTTTGGAAGACGGATGCTAATGAGAATAGGTATGTGAGTCGGATCTTGACTTAGATTCGATTTAATGTGTTTATATAATCCAGAAGATCAACAAAAATGATCCATGTGTATTTAAAATAAAATTTTACATACCGACCTTTTTAAGTGGATCAATACTTTAGTCAATGTATTTAAATATGATTTTTTTTTCATTTACACTACCTTTTCATAACTATATTACTCATAAACCCATCCATATATCCACAACACCACACATCATCTTCATCCATCGAGAACAAACGTTGTCTGTTTGTTTTCGTCGTCGTTACTTATCATTTGGTAAATATCGATTATGCCATAAGCAATCATCACTGGATGTGTTGTCGTTGTTTCCCTAGCTATCATTGTCGCCATTTCGCTCATCATTACTTCGTGGAGGTGGGGTTTGAAAGACGAATGCTAATAAAAATAAGCCTGTCAATAAATCAAATCTCGACTTGGATCCGATTTGATCCATTTTATTTAATCCAAAAGATAAACAAAGATGATCCATTGGTTTAATATCGGATCCAACATGCAGACCTTTTCAAATAGATCAACACTTAAGTTGATATACTTAAATATGAAACTACTTTTTTAATCTTTACACCTCTTCATGATTTTCTTTCTCTTAAACCATTCACCAATAACCCACACATCCTTCATCCTCCCTCCCATTCTCTACTCCTACCCCACCTTACTCATTCTCCCACCTTTTTTTTTCTCTCTCTCTCTTTCTCTCTCTCTCTATATATATAATATATATATATATATTGAGAGAGTCAGGTTCATACGATAACGAGAACATAAACCAAATAATAGAACACGAAAATGATTGAATCATATGTAATTTTATAGTAAAAATCACATGTAAATTACATATGATTCATGTGATTTTGGCTGTGATCTAAGGTTCCGGGTCAGGTCACCCACTCATCCTTACATTAGCCATGTTCCATAATCATATGTGGTTTACATTCTCGTTTGATCCTACCACTACATATTTATACTATATATATATATATAACCGATGGAAAAGAACGTTAGATAAGATTAATGTTCAAAGATTGATTTCTTTAGAGTCAGATATAAGTTCAAGAGCCTATTGCAATATCTCAAACTCTAGAGAAAAAAACGCCTAATTAACACTTTTATTTAACACTATAATTACTCCAAATAAAATATCAATTGGAATACTTGAGCTACTTACAAAACATAACTTATTTAACGATCCACAACATTCAAACCAAACTTAAAAAGAACTAGGTTAGGAGCGGATGTTACTACAACTCAACAACGGTCATTATTTTAAAGTACTCCAAAGTATGAAACACATGACGATTTAGCTAAGTCCTTTACATGCCCTTAACTAGCATTCAACTACTCTCAAGTGTTGTTAGAACCATTCTCCAACGAGGATCTAATATAATGTCGACAAAAAAAAATGTTAGGCTTAACGCCTAGTGAGCTAGATCAAACACTTTTCATTTTTAATATAAAATGATAAAATTGAAAGAGTACTGTTACTTAAACCACAAATTCCCAAATAAAATGTATTTATTGTAAAAGCAACATCTTATCAAAACTTAAGGGATCTCCACCCATTGGATGTATATTAGGATGAGATGCACGGAGATAAGATACACCGAGATGCACCAGATCAATTATCGTACCAAGTGTGATTCATTAGTGAGTTTGAGATTAAAAGTGATCTAGGGTTAAAATCTCTTCTTACGTATCTCACTTTAACTTCACTTCTCACATGATCCCATGCATATATATATATAGGCATAGGATCGTGTGAGAAAAAAAGTTAAGGTGAGAAGCATAAGAAGAGATCTGGACCCTTGATCGCTTTTAATCTCATACTCATCCATGAATTGCGCTTTAGAAGGGAGTTGATCCGGTGCAACTCGGTGTAGCTCATATCGGTGCATCTCATCATAATGTGCATCCAAGGGTGTATATCCCTTCTTACGCTTGTTACCTTAACTCTACCTTTCACTGGAACCCAACCATATATATATATATATATATATATATATATATAAGGCATGAGATTATGTGAGAAGTGAAGTTAACATGAAAAGCGTAAGAAGGAATCTCCATCATTGATCACTTTTAATCCCATTCTAACCATGAATTGCATTTTAGAAGGGAGTTGATCCGGTGCGTCTCATTAATGTTTTTTGAAAGGAATCTCATTAATATTGATTTTCAATAGGGACTGATCTAAGGTTGGAGATCCATTCTTACCATAACTTATCTTTTCACCGGAACTCAACCCTAATATATATATATATACACACACGTTCAAATACACACCCATTTTGGAGTAGAAACTATGCAAAATTAGACCTGGCAAACGTGTTGTGTCGTTTCGGGTTCAAAGTTAAATGAGTTGAGAGTGTCTAATCCTAACCCGGTCCGTTTAATTTTCGTGTCGTGTCGTGTCAACCCGTTACTTAAACGGGTCAAAATATGTTACCCAAACCCGGTAAATTCGTGTCGAGTTCATGTCGGATTAGCATGTCATGCCAGTTTTTGTCAGGTCTACAAGGAATGAACAATCACTTTTTATTATTATTTAGTATTTATTAATTTTGTTAAAAAAAATATAAACCGTGGGTTGTTGACTCTCGTTGCCGAAGGCCTATTATAAACGGGTTATTCAGGTTATTTTTCGAGTTGAAATTTTTGACATTGACCTTACCCATTTAATTTCCGTGTTGTATCGCGTCAACCCGTTTACTTAGACGGGTTGGAATGTATATTGCAAACCTATTTAATTTGTGTCGAGTTCGTGTCGCGTTAGCGGGTCGTGTCAGGTCTATTCAAACCCATCCTAGCCCTCCAATATCTTGATCAATAATTGGGATTTTTTTGTTTTTCTTTTGATTTAAAAAATTATGAAAAGGGTAGTTTTTGAAGACTTTTAAAAAAATTAATTTTAATTTTAATCAATAATTAGATTATTATTCCATGATTATCTTTCCTAACCATTATAATCATATTAACTCCAACTGCACGTGGTCTTCTTCCTCGATCATTTCTTCCTCCTTCTTATCTCCATATCTCTCTCTCTCTGTAATGTATTTCACGTGCAAAATACCTTCCTATTCATGCTCTCCTTTTTTTTTTTTATCATCGGGTAGTTCTTTAGTGGGTCGTTGCTCGTGGTGACGCTCCCCTCCGACATGCTCTACAATAATAACAGGTTTTTCAAATTCCATTGTTTTGCCACATGAACTCAAACAAGAATGATTGATTTGTTGATACGTTCTGGTTGTTTTCGTCATTGGGTAATATATCGGTAACTCTTAATGGCGATAAAGATCGTGATGCTTTGTGTCTGGTGGTGGTGATGGTTGTTCTTTCTCTTCCGCGTGGAGATGCATTTTGGGTTTGATATGTAGTTGTTCCTCATTGATGAATACAATTTTTTTAGATCAGTTATGATTTTTTTAGAACAGCTCTAATTTTTTTTGTAAGTAAACTCGATTTTTAAATATTTTCGGTTTTTAGAACAGTTATGAACGATTATAAATATGAATTACAATTTTTGTTCATGGTTATGAAAAGATATGAATATGTACTATTGTTCATTGTTATGATTTTTGTTCAAGGTTATGAAAGTTTATGAATGATTATGAATTAGTAAATATGAATTATGAATGAATATGAATTGTTATTGTATTACGATTACGGAAATTTTTAATTGTTAGAATTTTTTTTGAATAATTATGAATATGAATTAATTCTAAAAATAAGGAATCGTTTCATATGGTAACCGAATAAGATATTTATGAAATTAATTATTTTTATAAAAATCAAAATCATTGTTAAAAATACGAATTTAAGAAAAAGACCCAATTACCCATGATTTGTAAGTTTGTGCTATAAGTTGAGTTTACATTTAAACCGTCTATATATATATATATAGAGGAGAGATTATACAAGAATACCCCCTCTTTAAAAGAACAAATGAACACTTTGTAGACCACATATGATGTGGGTCCCACACATTAAAAAATCATATCTGATTCAATGGTGAGCCCATTGAATCAGACATGATTTTTTAATGTGTGGGACCCACATCATATGTGGTCCACAAAGTGTTCATTTGTTCTTTTAAATTTACAAAATTCTCATTTGAACCTTCCTCTATATATATATATGAGAGAGAGAGAGAGAGGGGAAAGTTCAAATGCGAACTCAAATTTGGTTGTGAACGTGAGGACAAATGAGAGCGCGACACGTGTGTCAGAATGTAGATTATTCAGACTGAATAATTAAAGAAATATTCAAACTGAATATAATGTTTATTCAGTCGTGTCACGCTCTCATTTATTCTCACGTTCATAACCAAATTTGAGTTCTTATTTAAACTCGTCCCTATATATATACTAGTAAGTTACCCGCGCGCGTTGCGGCGCAAAATATCTTGAGTTATACTTGCATACATCCATATGGTTATACATGTACGTAGGGAGAAAATGTAAAATGATAAAAAAAATGCAAAACGTAAAGAAAACAAAATCAAGTGCCAGCTTGGCTTGAGATGTGAATTTCCCCCGATGCTTACACATGTGTCCTCATTTTATTTATAACCTGATTAATAAGCTAACCTATAACAGTAGGCCGATTTCCCATTCTCAAAACATCCATGTGTAGAATGTCCTGCAAAAAATACACAAGTATTATAAATATATACATATTTATCATATATATACACACATAATATAAGAAATGTTTAAAATCAAAGCATATTTTCACATTTTTCTTTCTAAGTTCCTTGTCTCTAGATGTGGAAACAAAAAACTACGAACTAATTAATAATTTAAACTTTACTTACTACAAGTACTGTCCATTTTTTGTAATGCATGTACCACAAATAAGTCATGCCTCATTTCGAGCAGGTAATGTGATTGGTTTTAGTATTGTTAATACATATTGTTCACTCTGCTTACAATTTTAAGTTTTATTGATCATTTTCAAAGAAATAGAAATTAATTGTTAGATAATAATCAAACTATTAAAATTTAAAATATATCTATACCGTATATAAAAGATCCCAATACATACATCCATATCGATGATTATCTAAAACCAACAAACAGTATTCTTGAGTTTAGAAATGAAACGGTTTCTGATCGTGACCGTGAAGACTACAATGAAACTTAAATACAAATTGAACGGTAGAAAGGGTAAGAGGGAGCATACCTTGACTATTGCTCCAAATGTATGAACAACACGTGATTTCTTATACAAAGAGGGAGTTGATCTTCTCCAATTGTTGTGGTAAGAACAAATACGTTGAATTTATGTAGCAGATGGGTAAGCCATTTGTTTTGTAATGTTATGTGCAAAGCATATGGATTTGCAAAAAGTGATACCAACTCTATATCTTCATAAATTGTTATGTTCACATAAAATAATATTGTCTTATATTATATTCACATGTTTATTTAATCTCTATCCATTATCCTTTTGACTTACTAAATTAGTTTTTCCTACAAAATATAATTGAATATATGTCCAAAGAAATCCTTTGGTGGTTGCATGAGTACATCATTAACTTTTCATTTTTTCTTGAATCACATTAGCTTTTCTGAAACATTGTTAATTTGTTATCCAGTTTGAGACCCTGCCATGAACCTTTTCACATCCTTTTTATGTTTATGCTTAGTTTGTTAGTTACTTAGTTTTAAGTTTTGTATAATGATTGCTCTAAATGCAAGGGACACATTCTATTGGTTTCTTGATGAGGAATTTCTTAGACAAATGATTGTTGCTCTCAATCCAATTAGCATAAAGTTTGATACTCCTATGCATTTTGTATAGCAGGTAGTATTTTCAATAATACGACAGCATCCTGAAGCAAGCCATAAGCACTTAGGGGTCGTTTACCAAAACTTAATCAAGTAAGTGCTTACCGGAAAATTCAACACCCTCACTTACTCACCGGGTAAGATTATAGTCTACCAAAATGATATCGTATACAACAATTTACCCGGTAAGTGCTAACCGTGGTAAGAGATGTCGCTCTTACTTACCGGAAAGATTCTCGGTCATTGCCTTTGCTCTTACCGAGTAAGATTTTTGGTCCTTGCCATATTCATCTGGTAAGACAATATGACTTGGTACGCATTTGGTAAATGACCCCTTAATGTCAATTTATTAAGTGAAGGGTAATTGGTTATGTTTGTCCTCTAATGTGAGTGTGTCATGTAATAATTTAGCAGTCTTTAATCTAAGGCCTTGTTTGTTTGTTTTTATCATCTCTTAATTACCTCTTATGTCTGAATCGGTCGGATATTCTCCCATTCAAATTGTTTGTTTTTCTTTTATTTTCAGATTTCAGACTTCAACACCTCTTAAAAAACAAACGCCACCTAAGAATGATGTTTGCTCTTGTATCTTGACAATCAGACTTAACCCTCAAAAGATGTTACAAATCCACGATTTTGGAAGAGTAGAGTTGCATGGAGAGTGAACCTTGTCATCAGACTACGATTGGAGTCATTCCTACACCAACTTGGCATGCTTTCAAGAAGTAAAACCTATCAAATAATGAAGCTTTTTGGCTTAATATATTCAATTATTGCATAGACATAAATTGTTGCATAATAGGATTAATATTATCCTGCTCATGTATCCGAATATTAATTGTCATTTTAAAGATCTTCAATATTGCATCCCAATAGAATTTAAATCACAACCCTTTACTACCACACCATTTATACGAAATGTTTGTTGATTAATTTTCAAAAGCAAGAATGCAAAATTAGTGGATGGTCATGCATCTTATATATCATAGATCTACTAAATGATTGTTAGTAGACCATGTGTGAAAACTTTAATTGCATGATCATGTCCTCCAAACCTTGCACTCCAAATCTGTTTAAGATATAGTTGCATCAATGACAACACTTTCCGGCTTTTCCAAAACTGATTATAGAGAAATTGCATGTGTACTCGGTTCATGGATCACTTGGTAAAAAACAGGACATCTTAAAATTTCAAGAATAAATACTTGATAAAATTTCATCCATCTTGCAGGTAACACTTCCTACGGGGACAACTTTATAAAGACTACCAAATAAGCCACTTTCTATACCATCAAGCCACTTCCAAATAGTCATGTATAGCTTAGCAAATAAGTTGTCAATCTCATTAAGCTCGTTAAGCTATTAACAAACATGCCCCTAGAGTTTTTCTTCCTAAACAGTCATATACTCACATTTCACCTCAATTTGAATCATAAATAATACATCACATGAATTCATGAGACAACTACAACAATAAAGCTCCTCCCTAAAGCTTACCAAATAAGCCACTTTCAAACAGTCATGTGTAGGTGCGCGAATAAGCTCTCAGTCCCATTAAGCTCGTTAAGTTGTTAATAAATAGGCCCCTAGAATTTGTGTTACTAAACAGTCACATTTCATCTCAATTTGAATCATAAATAATACATGAGATGAATTCATGAATATCCATACATGAGAACAAATGAGAGCGCGACACGTGTGTCAGAATGTAGATTATTCAGACTGAATAATCAAAGAAATATTCAAACTGAATATAATGTTTATTCAGTCGTGTCACGCTCTCATTTATTCTCACGTTCATAACCAAATTTGAGTTCTTATTTAAACTCGTCCCTGTATATATATATATATTTCTTCATAGTTCTCAAATGGATCTTCTATTTCAATCTTTGTCTTGCTTTAACATATGTCCTTCATGCATAAATAATAATTCAATTGTAACTTGTAACACACATTAATTAATTCCACACAATAAATCGAAAGACGAAAGCCTTTCCGAATTGTTTTGAGATATATGTATCTATCCAATTAAAACAACATCATCAAAAGACAAAAAGTGCCAATAGCTTCTCATCTCCTTCGGTGACATGCCATCTTATATATGTGGCCTTCAAGGTCCTCGATGCGTATAGAAAGATTTAGATCATTGAGGTCATAGACCGAAAAACGGTTTCCTCCTTCAGTATGATCCGAATCCGCTTCACACTATCTACAAATTCCCTACACAATTAATTTGTAAAAAATTATAATTATTTTCGGTTAAAATGACTAGTAATTAACCAGGTTTTCAACAATAATCGTTCCATATATATTCTTCATGATCTATGACTTATATCACATAATTACTAACAAACTTACTTCCATGGGACATCACCAGCAACCTTCCATTGTTCATCTTGATCTTTATACCACAACGAGAACTCTGAACCACTTTCGAATAGTCGTAAACCTCCATAGGATTTTCTTCCTACAAAACCCACAAGATTTTACCAACTAATCATGTGAAAAATCATAAAATACATAAAAACTTCCATAGACTTATTACCAATTAAGCATACTCACCGAACATGTCTTCTAGTTGATAGGCAAGACTCGAGTAACTAGAATGATCAAGAACACATATTTTTCGACCGATTGGTACTCCATCCATGTTAACCTTCACAAAATCGCTTTGTTGTTTTCTACTTCGAAACATGTTTCTTCCAACATTATCGTCTATATTCCTAGTACCAACATTGGGATTTTCGAAAGGATGCAATTGGTTCCATTCTAATAGATCGTGATAGTCATCTGCAACTAATTAATTAAACAAGTCCATTTCCATGAGAACGAACGATAAACTAAGGTGAAAAAATAAAAATACCGTTAAGGATATATATAGAGAGGATGAGAAAAGTTAAGGTCTAATTACCATGAGGATTCTCTGAATGGGTATAAGTTTCTGGCTGCAAAACTCTTAGACTGAGCCCCAAGTCAATGATACCACCATTTTCATTGTTGGTTTGATAGTATAGCGAAGGAAGATCTGCATGGTTGAGAAGGTAGGTTGAGGATGAGTCTGAAGCCATTAATGAACAATCACGAGTAAGCAACTTTGATCGTTAGGTTAGATGTTATGAGCAGTACGGCTAGATATATAGGGTTATATATACACACACGTATAGGATAAGTTCAAATAAGAACTCACTTTTCGTTGAACAAAGTAGCACGCCACATGTATCTCATTCAGTATGAGTAACAAACATGAAGTTCTTACGCTATTTATAAATGAAGGATACAACATTTATTAGTATGAATAACACAACATTCTACATGATTAACACATAACCATTATCTATTTAGGATGAATAACCGTTGGGCGCAGGAGACACATGTCACACTCTCTTTTGTCCTCGCGGCATAATAGAAAATGAGTTTTTATTTGAACCCGCCCTTACACATAATATATTATATATATATATGGGCCGGCTTCGACCAAAACAATAAAAAAATTGAGAACCCTGAGAGCATGTACAACTTGGATAGTTAGCTTGGATGTTAATGAGTAGTAGGGCTATGGTTACTAGTTGTATATACATACAGACACATATATAGATGTACAGTGGCGGACCCAGGATTTTTCTCGAGCGGGTGCACCCTTAAATTGTATCAAATGTCTGCAAAGCTGTTTGATATATTTTTCGGTTGATTTGAGGGATTTTTAGCCGAATTCCCTGTTTAGGGGCTTTTTTAAGTTTTTTGTTGATTTCGAAGGATTTTTTAAGGTTTTTGGTTGATTTCAAATAACTTTTTAAGGTCTTTGGTTGATTTCGAGTGATTTTTTATGGTTTTTGGTTGATTTCGAGTGATTTTTTAAGGTTCTTTGTTGATTTCGAGGGATTTTTTAAAGTTGTGCTTCCTTAACTCTTGAAGTTGACAGAGTTCAGCGGGTGCACCTCATGTAAAACTTACGAAACACGATATTTTTTACCCTTACAGCACTAGGTTGAGCGATAGCACTGGACCCCTCTCCCCAAAGGGTGGGTCCGCCCCTGTAGATGTATATGGTTCGGTTCTTATGAAAACCATAGCAATTAAAGAGAACCATGAGAACATGTAAATTAGTCGATGTATACATCAGTAGGGAGAGGTTCAAATAAGAGTTTTGTATTTTTAAAGGAACAAAGGAACACCCTTAGAACCACATATGATGTGGGTTCCACACAATATAAAATCATATATGATTCAATGGTGGGCCCCATTGAATCAAATATGATTTTATATTGGGTGGGATCCACATCATATGTGGTCCTAAATGTGTTCCTTTGTCCCTTTAAATGAGGGGTGTTTTCGTATCATCCCTCCCCTACATTAATTAAGTTCGGGGGATATATGCATTAATGCATATATATACTTGCATACATGAGTTTATAAATATGCATTGATGAATATATTCATGAATGAAATACATATTTTGATAGTGTATATATATATAGTAAAATACAGGTTCTCATGATTCTCACTTTTATTTAATCTATGTCAAATCAACTTTTATATATATATATATATATAGAGGACGGTAATCAAATAAAAACCTTAAAAATGTTGATGACCGTAGGGAATAATCTCAATCATAAATCAAAGATTATATATTAATCATTGTAGCATTTTTGTAATATTAATAAAAAGAGGTCATAAAATAGATTTTTTTACAACCACCTTATTTGACTTTTCTAATTCATCGTTGACTACACCTAATTCATATAAAAGAATTTGTGTGTTTCATATGGTGGATATGGTGAATTAGTATGTGTTTCATAAAGAACGATCAATTACTACACCTAATTCATATAAAAGAATTTGTGTGTTTCATATAGTGGATCTGGTGAATTAGTATGTGTTTCATAAAGAACGATCAATTATGTTTGGATTTCATATGATTAATTAATATGTGTTTCATATGGTGAATGAATATGTAGGTTTCACATGGTCTTGTTACCAAAATGACGATTATGTCTCTTTTAATTAAAAATAAGTTTCAATTAAAACCATATGATCAAAACCAAATTAAGGCTTAGATTGGTCCTTACGATTTTCAACATTTTTTGGTCCTCATTTGATTTAACCCCTATATATATAGGCAGATGTTCAAACGAGAACATCTTCATTTTATGAGAATGCAAGAGAACACCCTTATCACATGTGATAATACATGTAAGGGGATCTAGTGGTGTACGAACGACATGTCTAGTGACTTAGGTTGTGTCAAAAGTCGTTTGCGTCTATGATTTAGTATCACATGTAATGGATTATCGTCTCACATCAAAAACACTCTTATCACATGTAATGATACACATGAGGGTCTTAGTGGTGTAAGGGCGACTTTCTGCAACCTACATCGCGCCAAAAGTCGTCTGCGTGATTTAGTATCACATTTGTATCATATATATATATGTGATCAAGTATAGTATCACATGTGATTCCCTATAGTAAAAAGATGTTCTCGTGTTATTGTAAAATGCAACCCTTCCCTATGTGTTTGTATATATATATACGTCTCCGTGTCTATGTGTGTGCGTGCACACGCATACAAGTGTGACAAAGATGTTCTCGCGTGTTCGTAAAATAAAGATGTTAGATGTTTTTGTTTGAACCTCCACCTATATATATATATATATATGCTTTATCCTGTTTAGAAAGTTCATATGTAAAAATGTTTGTTCTTTTAATATCCAAACCTCACTTGATACCGGACAAAATAAAATTTCAGTGTGCACCAAAACTGAAATACCAATTTTATAACATGAATCTAGATTCAAACCTTAACTCAAAAAGATGTATTCTTTTGACACCAGGAAAAGAAGAATGTTATTATTTTTATAGGAACGTAAGGAGTACACGTATATGTATATGTTTTATAAGTCATTAAAATACTCGAATGAACACAAGACCAAGCGTATCCTAGTTAGATATTGTCTATACTTTTAAATATATATATATATATATAATATATTTAATATATATATATATAGAGAGAGAGAGAGTTTTAATAATTTAGGTTATTTTATTAAAAATAAAATCACCGATGTTTTACCAATGGCAAACGATACTCCCATCAAGCCAAATGCCATCAATAACCTGAAACAAAATCGTCAGTAACACGCTGGTTACCATACTCGTCAAAAAATCGATCCTCGCTTCCTGACCATTGATAACTGGATGGTCAAAATAACATGGGTTTTCATTTTCGTTTTCATTTAATAAATCTATATATATATTAAAGGAACAACCAAGGAGTATGATGTGACATATTCTCAAGCTTAGAAACTCTATTATCTTTTTTCTTAACATTTTACAAATCCATTAAAGTTTAGCTTGAAAAAAACAAGAAAATTGAAAAGACTTACTATTGAAAAGACCCATCATTATTATTTTTTAAACATCTTTGTTCTTTCATCTTCCTTATTAAAGATTCTTAATGGCATAGTTTATTTGCATTACTTATTCCTTTAACATATGTGTGTGTATGTATATATATGTGATTATAGAAGATGAAGTTATAGTTGTATGTTGTCAAGAATTAATTAGAAGCTAAAACTCAATCAAATGAAAATTAGGAGGCCGGTAGCGGATTACAATTGTTATCCCAACAATATGATAGTGATGAAGAAGAAAGGTAATCAATCATATTTTCTTTGTGTTGTTTTTGCTCAACTTTTCAAATTGTCAACCAAATGAAAAGAAAACAAACTTTAAGTACATATGAAAGATGATGTTTAATGTATTATAACTTTTTTATTCTTATTTTTATTGTTTTCTCCTTAAATTATACAACTTTTCTATCATTAATGGATATTATTATTCCATTACTTTTATTTTATTTTATTTTATTTTCTATTGTTTAATCTTTAATTCACTCTACATGTCATTGTTAGGATTATTATATGGACTTGAATTTGTAAGAAAATTTTATTTATAGTATATTGATGTTTTGTACTGTATTGTATTTGATTATGGAAGATGAAGATATAGTTGTGTGTTGTTAAGAAGTCATTAGAAGCTAAAACTCAATCAAATGAAAAGAAGGTCGGTAGCGGACTACAATCGTTATGGCAACAATATGATAGTGATGATGAAGAAGAAGAATAATCAATCATATTTCATTGTGTTGTTTTTGCTCAACTCTTCAAATTGCCAACCAAATGAAAGGAAAATAAACTTTAATCACATATGCAAGATGAAGCTTCATGTGTTATAACTTTTCGTTCGCGTTTTTATTGTTTTGTTCTTACATTATACAAGTTTTCTATCATTAGTGGATAATGTTCTCTTACTCTTATTTCATTTCATATTGTTCAATCTTTGAGTTATGACAACAATATAAAGTGATGAAGAAAAAGAAAAGTAATGAATCATATTTCATTGCGTTATTTTTGCTCAACTCTTCAAATTGCCAACAAATGAAATGAAAACAAACTTTAATTACATATGCAAGATAGAGCTTCATGTGTTTTAACTTTTCATTTGCGTTTTTATTGTTTTCTTCTTACATTATACAACTTTTCGATCGTTAGTGGATAATATTCTCATACTCTTACTCCATTTTATATCGTTAATCTTTGATTTCACTCTAAATCTCATCGTTAAGATTACTATATGGATGTGATTCAATAAAGAAAATTTATTTATAATATATTGATTTTCATTGTATTTTTTTTCATTGTATTGTATTGTACTACATAACATTAGTTATCAATCAATGAATTACATTAGAAACCACTTTTTCTTTTTTCTCAACACTCCACAAATCTATTAAGGTTTAAATTAAACGAAAAAAAAACTAGAAAATTGAAAAGACTTACTATTGAAAAGACCCACCATTATTAAAGATTCTTAATAGAAAATTGAAGAGACTTTATTTAAACATCTTTGTTCTTTCATCTTTCTTATTAAAGATTCTTAATGGAAAACATTGGTAGTTTGTGTAGTTTATTTGCATTACTTATTCATTTAATATATGTGTGTACATATATGTGATTATAGAAGATAAATATATAGTTGGGTGTTGTCAAAGAAGCATAGTTGGGTGTTGTCAAGAAGTCATTAGTAACTAAACCCATCAAATGAAAAGAAAGAGACCGGTAGCGAACTACAATCATTATGCGAACAATATGACAATGATGGGAACAAAATTAATCAATCATATTTCATTGTGTTGCTTTTGATCAAATTTTCAAGTTGTCAACCAAATGAAAAAAAAGCAAATTTTAATTATATATGCGAGATGGTACTTCATTTGTTATAACTTTTTGATTCATATTATTATTGTTTTCTTCTTCATTATACAATACATGTGTAATTTTTTAATATAAATCCATTAAAGTTTAGCTTGAAAAAAACAAGAAAATTGAAAAGACTTACTATTGAAAAGACCCATTGTTTATCCTATGTAAGTTAACGACTTATGAAAATATGTTCATTTTTCACATTGTATTTTATTAATTGTTAAATAAGAAGTTGTGTTTCATTTTTAACTCAATTTTAGTACTCCAATAGAAAATTTACCGTTACGCCGTGCAATGCATGGGCCCAACACTAGTTTCAAATAAAATTTACAACCACGTACTGATGGAATTATGTGCGGTTGATGTACCAGCTATCGTCGCAAAACCGTTGGCAAATCTCGTTAATAATCCATCAGTAAACTGTCGATATATATAGTATGGTTTCCATTTTACTTTTTTCTAATGCATTTACCGGTAATTTTTAAATTCCCGTCGATTGATTTTACAAATTTGTCGGTACTGTTCGTCAATATAGTTTGCCAACCATTTTGACACTCGCGAATTTTTTGCATCTAATATCCGTTGGTATTGTGTTTTTAGCACATTACTAGAAAACTGAGTTTCAACGACGGAAGTTAATGATGAAATGTCTTTGTCGCTAATTAACGACAGATTTCAGTATCCTGTTTTTTCTTTTTCTTTTTTTTTAAATGAAATTCAACAGAAATTTAGACTATATTTATGAACCATAAGTTAGCTTATTTGTTTTAACTTACTAAAAAAGCCTCATTTGGTGAGGTATAAACTTTTTTAAAGCCTAATTCAAATAAATTTTCAATAAGCTTAAAGTTTTGTTTTCATTTTTTTCAATTATAACCCATGTAGAATTGAAAGATTTTTCAAACATGTTATTTTAGATTTTCATCTAATTTATCAACTAGTTTTTATCAAACGTTAACTTTTACCAAACGTTATTAATTATCAACAAACAATTAGCTTATCGTACATATTCAATCGGGTACCAAATCTTGGACCAAACCATAATAAATATGTTGCAATATTTGGTGCAAACAATAATCTTTATTTAATGAGTAACATAAAAATGTAAAGTTTAAGTATATATATAGATGTTAGTTCATTTAGAAACTTTATGAAGGGTAGAAACTTCGAAACTTTAGCAAATCAATATAAAAAATAATTTTTTTCATGTTTTTTTTCATCAAATGTTAAGATTTAAGATATTATTTGTTTCATCTTGTGAAAAAATTACATGTGAAACTTTTTAGATTATGAAACAAATACATATGAAACTTTTCATAAAAAAATATATGAGAAACTTTCAACTTACGAAAAACAAATACACGTTAAACTTTTACATTATGAAACAAACATATGTGCAATAATATCTTAAATCATAACATTTGATGGAAAAAAAATAATGAAATTTTTTATTTTTTATATTGGTTTGCCAAAGTTTCCAATTTTCTACCCTTCGTAAAGTTTCTAAATGAACCAGTCTCTCTCTCTCTCTATATATATATATAGAGAGAGAGAGAGAGAGAGAGAGAGACGGGTTCAAACGAGAACGCTAACTATTTAAGAAAACAAGAAAAAAAAATCATGTACAAAATCATATATGATTAGCCGCGACTTTTTCCGCAACTTAGTCCACGACAAAAGTCGTCCGTGCCATTTTTTGATGTTAGTACAAAATCACATGTCATTTTGTACATGAAAATAGTTTTTCTTGTTTTTTTAAATTGTTATGATTCTTGCATTAATCTTTTTCTATATATATATATATTTATATAGGGGAGGGATCATACGAGAACCACCATTCCTTAAAGAAACAAATGAACAATTTGTGGACCACATATGATGTGGGTCCCACATAATATTAAATCATTTCTAATTTAATATTATGTGAGACCCATATCATATGTGATCCACAATTGTCCCTTTGTTCCTTTAAAAATGCAAAGTTCTTATTTGAATTTTTCTCTATTTATATATCTTTCTATCTGTAATTATATAATCTTTTGATGATATTCATATATGGGCGAGTTCAATGCGAACTCAAATTTGGTTGCGAACATGAGAACAAAGAAGAGCGCGCCACGTATCTCATTCAGTCTGAATAACGAAGGACACGTGTCGCACTCTTCTTTGTCCTTATGTTCGCAATCAAATTTGAGTTCGTATTTGAACTTTCATCTATTCATATATTTATTAATTTTACGAAATTTATCCATATTTTTTAATTTTACTTTAACTTAATAAAGTTTATTATTAGTTATATATTAAATTATTTTGTTATACAAAACAAACATTACCTTACACCATATTTGTAATGCATTTTATTAAATATGTTATAATGTTTTATATCATTGGAAAAAGTATTTAGTTCATACAATTAAGTTTAATACATATATAACCACTCAATTACTTAAAATCTATATGAATATAGTTTATTACGTAATACAAATAACACAAAAGAGTATTAACTTTTAACACTTTTAACCGGCATTGGTTTGGGCAATATCTTGATGTATCCTTAGTTGGTTAGTAATAAAAAGTGTTTGTGTTGTTAAAAAAAACTAAAAATACATATATATATATATATATATCTCAAAATTGAAGGATCAAAATTGTGATTGTGAAAAATGGTGGAAATACATCCCATTACACAATATTTGGTATGCTAATTAACTTTAATTAACTTGACCAAACTTAATTGAGATATCGGCAAGTACATGACTTAGCTGGGATTTTGGAAAGAGCATTGTGAAGATAACATGACTCGAATTATCTACTTTTGTTAAACTTTAAGGACTAATGTAGATATTATATATTTGTACCTTGTGACCATATTTTGATATACGATGTTATTTTCGTTTATGGTTATGTAAATATTATGTTTGATAAATTATGTTAGCGGCTCGGTCTTAACCGGTTGTTATTTAAAAAACCTCTTTTGATGAGGTATAAACTATTCTTTTTTTTTGAAAAAGTGTAAATAATTTTTCAATAAGCTACTTCTTTAATTTGGTTTTCCAAACTATGCCTTATCTTAAAATGGAGTAGCATATCACATATCATTTTCGGTTATTTTTACTCAGCAACTAGTTTCATCAAACATAATTAGTTATCAACAAATAACTAGCAGTTTAGTTAACAACAAGCTTATCGGTCTGTAATACTTTCACACAAATATAGCCTTAATGTGTAGTTTTCCATTTATGTCTTCTACTTCAATCTTTTTATGTCTGTCGTATTAGGCTTGGATCATACCATTCCGAACAATTAAATTACAAAGTACATAAAATATCAATAATAAAGGCATGACTTTGCCAACAAATATTTCAGAAAAACTTAGATCAAGAAAAAACAATATGTAATAAACAATCAAATACGGAAACCAAGTAACTCTTAAGTTTACCATATATGGCTCCACAATCGGAAGAAAGTGTACGCCCACACACGAACGGAGGAACATCATTAGACAAAGAGAAACCAAAAACCTAAAAAATATTGCAAACCAAATCATAATGTGAGATGCAAACTTTAAAAACTAATAATAACATTTTATTTTTTTTCTTTTTAAATTTTTTTGATGATCAACTACAAACACAAGGGGTGTATTTAGATAAGAACTCCAAGTTCTAACGTAATTCGGAAGTTAAAATAAGGAATTTTCATAATTATTGCATAATAGAATCATACCCTTATATATATATGCAACAAAGTCGTACTTTCTTTAAAAATGCTACCGCTGATATCCATGGAGCTAAATTCGACATTGGGACCAAAAATCAAGGTCTGGATATCAATATTTTTGGCTTCACTATTTATACCCCCTCCCCCACCACCACACACATTTTTTTCTTTTATAAGTATCCCTTTTTGTAACTTTGTAAAAAGATTTGTAAAATTACATTGAATGGGATGAGAGCTTTGTTATCCTTATATTGACGTATCCATCTCAAAAGTTAAAATATTTGCACTCGTATATAAAATCTGAAGTAATCATCAAGTATTGAAGTCTTCACCATGTGAGCAGGGCTGGTCTTGGGTGTGCTGGTGGTGCCACTGCAT
This sequence comes from Silybum marianum, assembly GCA_036898165.1. Classification (NCBI taxonomy): domain Eukaryota; kingdom Viridiplantae; phylum Streptophyta; class Magnoliopsida; order Asterales; family Asteraceae; genus Silybum; species Silybum marianum. Next base: position 14,655,812 of record CM072537.1, on the reverse strand, counting down.
GGGACCTCCGGATATATTCTTTTTTATTTGTAATTGTATATATTAAATTATAACTTTATTAATGCAACTATTTAAATGAATTAGTTTGCAACATGGTGTGGTTAGGCCTTGATAAGTTAGGTGATGGCTAGTAATAATCTAGTAGTTAGTAGCTAATGAATTAAATGTGTTTGACAAAACTAGCTGATAAACTAGTTAAACATGCAAAAGGACCTTAAGGACACACTTTACTTTTCGTATGCTTCCAAAAATATCAGGAAGGACCGATCCTAGCCAGTGGAGTAGCTTGTTACTGTCATGTTGAAAGAGAGGTTGCCGTTGAAACTGAATACAAGAAAGTGTGAAACATATTTGTAGAGTAAAATCCAAAGCAACTTTTGTGCCCATCCTTCATTGTTGTTTGTTGTTTCCCATTTGGCTGCATGCATGCAGATAGTTGCAGAAAAACCACATTAACTCCTTGAATAATTTGGTAATGGGTTAAAGTCGTTTTTGTCTTCCATGTCTCCCTTCTACCATCGAATTCAATATCTAAACATGGGTCCATCATATATCCTCTCACATAACATGTTCCCTCTTCCAATTCAACGTTATATATGCATCTTTCAAGAATTACATATTATTTAAATAACATATTATATCTGTCCTAAAACCGCATCAATGATTAGATAATTGAATTCGGGTTCTTGGCGTGTGTTCTTGATTAATTTCAAATTACTCTTTGATTAAGTAATGATAGGATTTTCGTTTATGTTGTCTATTTGAGACATTTCACAAAAGATGTTATGTTTCTAGTTTATATTTTTACATGTTATTTTAATCATAATTGTGTTGATTGATAATCTTCAAAGTGTTGAGTTGTTCAAAAGCATTTAAATTGGCTAAGTCAACTCATTTGCATTCGTAACAACGTATATATTCAGGCATAGATTACCCTCTTGCTTGGATAAAAATAATCCGTCATAATCGGAGGGTGTATCAATATGAGATTTTAGATAGGACCTTCGAAAATTTTGGGTCCCCCGCAAAACTTTTTTGTGGCCAAATTATATATATTTTATTTTTAGTCTATGTTTTAACTTAGTTCTTTCGACCTTCTACCTCTTATTTTAATTTATTTGAGCAAGTATAATGGTTTATCAATTTACCTCAATAATCAATTTCTTCTTTCTTCTACCAGATTTCGCGATTCGCCAATTCTTGATTATAATTGCAAATACGCAATCTATTCTCCTTAGCTCTCTAATTTGGCAATTGACCTCTCCAAATCGGCTAGTCTCATTCATCTTAATTTTCCTTATGGACAATTTTATGATTGAAGTACCAAACACGACTTGTTTAATAATCTTCCTCATTCTTGTTCTTTGTTTCTCCCTCTCTTGTTTAACGAGTTGCCTCACCTGCGTAATTTTGTTGCTTCATTTCGATGGAATTTTCCGTGGGAAATGATAAATTTCGCCAGTGATAGTTCGTCTGCCAAATAGTGATGGGTAATGCTATCACTAACGGTTTACAGACGGAATTAGCGATGAATTAGTGACGATCAAGATCAACACGGATTAGTGACAAACTACTAGTGACGAATTAGTGATAGATAAGTGACGGCCTTGGTTACTTTTAGCGACGGATTTACTTCGGTAATCCGTAAATCCGTCGGTGATTTTTGGTAATTTAAAAAAAAAATGCATTTCTTGTATATTTTATACAAAATCTGCCCATAATTCAAATTATGAAACCAAAGTTGCCCTACAAATTAAAAATAATCAATTCAAAATACCAAATTCATAGAATTCAAATGTCCAGTCATTACTTAACAATCTAACAAGTGGGAGGGGAGGGGAAAGTGTGTCCATATTGGTGCATCAGATGATAACGTGACCTAGTGAGTTAACTGGGCAGCGTACTCGGCTTGTTGGGCCACCAATTTTGTATTCCTCTTCCTTTCAACCTCTGGCTCGACTAGATACAGATCCTTCTATCGCTTCCCCTCCTCCTCTATCATTTCTAGTTTCTCTTGCAACTCAACTGTTTTTAAACATTCAAAATAACATTTGACAAAAATCAGTAATTTATTGGCAATGAAAAGTAATGACATGATACATAACCATATAATCAAATGTACCTCCGTAGCTGATCCAATAACGGATGGTCTCTTGGTGTTGCTACCTACACTACAATCATCGGTCATTGCATAATGAGGATCTTGGAAGGTCCTGAACCCAAAAGGACGACCCTTCCTCCGTCCTCCAATACTCTGCTCCCAAAGAGTTTGATCATCATGAGGTATGGTGTCAGGCTCTATGCAAGACTAGGCCTCATCCATGATCTCTTTAGATCGCTCCCATGGTTTACCAAAAAAAACGAGAGAACTTATATTCTTAGATATTTCAGCAGCATATATAATGGTAAATCGAACATATCCGATGCATGTTTTTAATAATTATAATATTCTAATTACTCATGGTAGTCACATTATCAACCAACCTATCTACTTATCTTAACGTTTATCCAACAGTGACAACCAAAACTAATAGCATGACTATGTTTATGAAAATAAATTACTTTAAACTTTCCAACGATTCCATAAAAGAAAGTAATTATTTAAGAAAAAATTTTGTCGCCATATTTGCTTTGGGGTAAATGAAAGGCTATGATGCAGTTTGGGTGATCATCGATTGTCTGACCAAGTCGGCGCATATTTTTATTACTCAATGGAGAGATTAGCAAAACTTTATATTCATGAGGTGGTGACTAGACATGGTGGACCAGTATCTATTGTGCCCGACCAAGATAGTCGGTTCACTTCCTCGATCTACAAGAGTTTTCAAAAAGAGATGGGGTGGGGTCACAAATACAATTAAGCACCGCTTATCATACTCAGCCCGATGGTCAAAGCGAGCAGACTATTTAAACATTAGAAGATATGCTTAGAGCATGCGCCTTGGAATACAATGGATCATGGGAAAATCATTTGTCACTGATTCAATTTTCTTATAATAATAGTAATCATGAAAGTATCCAGCTTGGTCCGTATGATGTGCTTTATGGCAGGAAATGCAGAACGTCGTTATGTTGGAAAGAAGTTGGAGAAAAACAGTTAATCGGACCAGAGATTTTTTCAAATGATTACCTACAAGATTGGTTATATCCACGAAAGGATGAAGGTAGCTCAAGATAGACAAAAGAGCTACATAGATAAAAGGAGTAAATCCATTGAATTCCAAGTCGGGGACATGATGATGTTGAAAATATCACTACGGAAAGGTGTGGTACGCTTCGGGAAGAAAGGAAAGTTGAACCTACTTTTCATTAGGTTGTTTGCAATCACTGAGTGTGTCAGAGAAGTGGCATACAAGTTGGAATTACCTATAAAATTAAGGAGCATTCACATCACATTTCATGTCTCGAATCTGAGGAAGTATTTGGCTTAGTTCATATGGTTGTGCCCTTAGAGAAAGTGCATGTAGATGCAAATTTGAACTTTGTCGAAGAGCCCGAAGCGATAATAGACCGTAAGGTTACAAGGTTGAGGACCAAAAAAATTAACCTTCTTAAGACTCAGTGCGATTTCGTAAAGGTCAAAAGGCAAATTGGGAATTGGAATCAGATATGTGAACAAATTATCCACATTTGTTCACTAATGGAACCTTTGAATCTTTTGGGGGAATATTGGGGAAGAAAATGACGCTTTTTCTGTATTATGGTATTGTAATAACATTGACTCTTATTTTAAAGGAATTTGGGGATGTAGGTGTTATTATCCCACTTTGTAGAGACTAGTTAAGATACTAAAATGGTTAAACCCTTCTCCCATCTCATTTAGGATCGACGGCTTTTGAATAAAATAGAGAGAATAATAGATTTTGAAGAGAATGGAGCTTCTTTGAATATTTCAATATGCAATTGGTGCATTGTGTTGAGAAACTCTCATCTTCAAGGTAAATTTCTACTCCAAGCTTCATATCCTCCACTTATGGAGTTTTGAGTGGTATTGATTTTGTATCTAACATCAAATGGACGGGTTTCGATTAGAATCTTTATAATTTTCATTTTAGGAATATGATTCTTTTGATGAATCCATTTGGGGAGAAAAGGATTTTAACCTGAAACCTAGATTCATAGTTTTAGTTATGAGCTTGAAGTGATTAATCCGTGTTTTAGTTAGATGGATTAGTTTTGAAGTGTTTGAAGTTAGTATTGTTGGTATTGGACATTGTAGGATCATAGAATTGACATTTGCTTTAGGTTTTTGGATGGAAATTGGGTCTGTGCAGAGAAGGGGATGAACCAGTGCAAACAAAGCCTGATGCGACCTGGCGTGCAACCTAGAGCAGGTCACGCGACTTACTGTTTCGCATGTTGTTTGGTTAGTTCGTTTCCCGTTTCGACGTAGTTACTTGGTAGTATTTTGTGGATTAATTATAAGATGTTAATAGTTGGAAATTGAGATATTTGGGATGTTCTAACACCTCTTACAACTGTCTAATTCAGGTATTCGGTTCTTGCTCCATTAGTCACTAGGACGGGTGGTGGTGTGTCGATCATCAGATGAGTTCCCTTAACTTCAAAATTTTGTGTTTATCACTGGATTGTTGAACAAAATTGATTATGGCATTTTGATCTTGAAATCATGTTACATTTTAAATTCAAATGTTACTTACATGATGCGTTGACATTACTTTGTGTTACAATGACGGCTGGGGTTGGATATCCACAGTAAGAGTGGTGTACCTTGAGATAGTGCAAATCCTTTGTGTTAGTCCCCAAAGAGAGATGGCTAACTAAGAGAGGGTTTTGTAGAAGGGGGGGTTGAATATAAAACACACAGAATATACTTTTTTTAAATTTTTTTAATATAAATATTAAAAATTTACACACAGATAGTTTGATGCGGAAAAGAACAGGCAGACTATTCTATCAAACTAAACACACAGATAACAGTAATTAACTATTACACTAAGCAAGTTAAAACAATACTGTTATAGCACACAGCTTTGCCACAGTCAAACAAATAATCACTCTGAAGATTTGTTGAAAGCGTGAGATTTCTGGGAAGGACTTCATCTCCTTTTATAGTGTCCATGCATGGGATGCAAGTGGACAGCTGTCAAGGTTTCATTAGCTGGAAGATTATCTGATGGACAAAGGAAGAGACCACTTCCTTTGTACTAGAATAATGGATGAACCATTCCTTGTAGCACGTAATGTCAGATAACTTTATCTTCTTTTCTTCATGCTCTGTGAAGTCCCATCAAGCCTTTTAGCTAAAAGACAAATATTCCTTTTATAAGAATAAAAGAGAATGTCTTTATTTAAGGCTTGGTGCCCAAGTTCTTGCTGGCTCACGTGTCTTGCAATTGATGTGAGTCAAGAACTTATCTCTTTGAAATTGCTAAGTGATACATCTCACTATGTATCACATCGGTGGATACCTTATAAGGCTGGAGTTGATAAGTGTACACTTTGCTTGATAACTTCTTCTTTCACTAAGTGACAAAAGTGTATACCCTTGTGAGTTGATATCACAGCCTTAGAAAATATACCTGCAATTTCGGTGACCAAGATTATAGTGTCGGTGACCATGACATCAAACTTGATGACCTCATCTTTTTTTTGATGTCCTTAGTACTTTTGATGACTTTTGAGTGTACCATCGGTGACCCACTATATTGGTGACCCAAACTTGACTTGGCAAAATGGTCTGAATATTGAAGTTGGTTGATACATCCAAAATTCCACTTTTTGATGTACAACCCCTTGATTGAATAGTCTTTGACTCTTCAATACTTGAAGCATATTTCAGACCTTCAAAAGAACCTGTAAAAATTCATTCATATAAAGGAAGGTGGTTCATCACCAAATCATCGGTGACCCAACAATCTCCCCCTATTTGATGATGATACCTGTAGGTTAGAAAAGAATTCTTTTTGACCCTTTCTATTTTTCTTTTGGGTTCTTTTGACTGAGATTTTTTTTTTCATTTTTTTTTTGATTTTTTTTTGATTTTTTTTTAACTGAGTATTTACAATATAGAGTATAAACTGAATAAAAGAATAAGTATAAGTTTAAATATGTGCAAAGCTTGTAAAAATATTAACAAGAGATGAGATGGAAGAAAAGTATGAACTTTTATTAATCAACACATAGGATTGATCAGAGTACATGATTAATAAAGTTCATACTGTACTATACGTCTGCAGGATCAAGGATCTGAGGAGGGTTCTCTTCTTTTAAGTTCATCCAGGATCATTCTTGTGATGCCATGGTCTTCAATAGGAGGCACTCCAAGAATAGCAGACAAAAAGGAGTTGTGAGCCCTTGGAATGTCAGAGGCTCTGAAGAAACCTATGCTGCCATAGATATCCTCAAAGAATACTCCAAGTTCAGGCTCAGTCACCATGGTTTGCTCTGGATAAGCAATAGGAGTGGGAATAGAAGTGTTTATACCTGAAGCATCAATCTTGATGCCACGTTCATGAAGCATCACAAAATGTCCCTTCTTTTTAGATTTGGGAGGATTGATTATTTCCCCCGAAAGCCCTCGCTGGATAAGGTACATTTGTTGTGCTTCAATAGTTGTTACCAAGATATTGTGCTCCTTCTGAATTTTCACCATTTTGATGAAAAATTTTCTAAGAGTATTTAGTACATGCTCCTTGTACTTTCCTCTACTCTTTGAGACACAATTTCCAACTTCCAACCATTCAGTTATCCCAAGAACTTCAAGCCATTCTAATTCATAAACTTTTAAGAGTGAGTCGGCTCTTTTAATTGTGACAAGAAGTTTGGGAGTATTCTTTGTTGGAGGATGGATGGTAGCACCAATGATTTTTGAATTCTATTCTTCAACCTCCTTTTGAACCACTCAATTTCCTTGGCTTTCTTTGCATCTTCAAGCATCTTTGCAGCATCAGATTTTTTCTTTATATTTTCAAGCTCATCTTTTTGAGCTTGAAGAGCATCTGATACTTGAGCATGAACGGCTTCATCATGAGCTAGCTTGAGTACATTTGTCTGATCATACTCAAGTTGAGCCCTTATAGCCTCTTCTTTTTCAGCCTCAGTAAGAATCACCCCAATAGGATCGGTCAGTGCGAGGCGGTGAAGTACGAGAGTGTACGCATGAGGATCTCTCATCTTCTTCTTTCTCTTCTTTTCTTCCTTCTGTTCTTCAAAGGAAAGAGGCTTCTTTCCTTTGGCTTTTTCTTTTCTTCTTCTTTCTTCTTCAGTTTCAAGGGGTTGAGCACTGACACTCTCCCCCTCAACAGCTGCTTCGGGTACCAAAGGAACAGGGACCACCTCTGTGACCACACCACCATCGGTGGCTGTAGGGGCCACGTCAGTGGCTGGATGAAATGGAGAAGCCACATTGGTGGTTGGACTGATAATGTCGGCGGCTGGCATGCTGACGTCGGCGACTGCTGAGGTGGTATTGATGGTCTTCTTATTTTTCTCCCCCTCAGTGGTTGAACCCTTGAAACCCACTGAAGAGAGAAATTCCTTAACCCTTTCCATATCAGAGCAGAGAGCACCAATTTTCTTCTCAACTCTTTGAAGGACAAATCTATCAGTGTCCTTGAAGTATGAATCACCCATATCTAGTTCAACCGTTGGAGCAGAGGTTGAGACTTTATCAACTTTGGTGTGAAGACTGATAAGAGAGTCCATAATTACCTGTTGAGTGGCAATGAGAGAAGAAATATCGGTGGCTTGCTTAGAAGAGGTGCTTCGAAGATCCTGAATGAATGAAAGCACAGATGCTTGACTTGAAGAAAATCCTGCTGAAGATCAAGGATATCCAAATGTAGAAGATCTAAACATGTCATTAGAGTTGGGTGACTCACCGACAACTCCTCTATGTTAGATCTGAGAGATGAGGAAAGTGAAGCCATTCTTTCCATTTCCTTTGTTGCATGTTCTTCTAAAACCTCCACCCTTCTGATAGTATCACCTGTAAAGGTGGTGAAAGCACAGTAGAAGGTCATTCCACTTGCTTTGAAGACATGGGAGCAGAGGGATGAGGCTTTGGTGGTTGATTAGTATCATCATCATCATCACTGGAAGAATAATCAACCAAACCTTTAGATTTTCTTGGGGGGGATTTAGGAGATGAGGGGGAGACACTCTTAGGAGAGTGTCTTTGAGGGGATTCCTCAGTAATGGGTTCCTCCACACCCTTGTCATGTACGGGAGACGTACCTGTCCAAGGGGTAGTGTCGGACATCAGAAAATCAGTAAAGTGGGTTGCTCCATCAAATGCACCTGGTTGTGATGCACTTTCACGTGGAGTGTGGAAAAGGAGCTGTGAGAGCTCAGGGGGTGGAGAAGAGGTACCTTGGATGGGATACTCCAAGTCATCTTCATCAACTAGTAAGTAAGTTGATGAAGGAATAGTAAGGGTGTCCCTATTTACAACCAAGTCCTTTTGAGAGGGCCTGGAGGAGCTAGGTATGGATGAGTGTTCCTTGGGTTTTGTGAGGATCTTTTCAACATCTACTGGCTTTTGGGAGCCAGTAGATGGATCATGCGTTTTAACCCTTTGGGTTCCCTTAGACTTCTTTGAGGAAGTCTTTGGGGGGCTTTTAGAGTTTCTCCGCTTATGGGATTTGGATGCTTGGGTGGAAGCCAAAGGCTCTTTTGGCTTCGTAGCATCGGTGGGTGCGGAGGTAGATGTGCCCGACGCTTTGGATCTCTTAAGAGATTTGGGCACACCAATGACTCTAGGTACAGAGGGGATAGAAGACATACCTGAAGTTCTCTGGAGACGCGGTTCATTTTCTCCCCAAGCAAGAGTTGCATTCCTTGCAAACTCAACCATAGAAGGTCTGAGAGGGTTGTCTGATGCTAAGACAGCCTTTTTCATAATTTGATTTCCCACTTGATGAAGAGGGAGATCATATATGATATCATCTCTTTTCTCTAATTTATCTGCCAACTTTGCATGAATAATAAGAGAGAAAAGTCGCTGAAATGGTACCTGAGGACGTCGGAGGGTAGAGAACGAGGAGATCATTTCATTAAATAAATAGCTGGCATAATCTATTTTTCTTTGAAAAATAAGAGCATGTGCCAGCTCAGTTACTTGAGAAGGTGACTGATCCGGACCACCTGTCTTCTTGCTCAGGCACAGAATCAGATGAGCAAAGAAGAAGTTCCAAATACTTCCCATGTTCTTGCGCAATAAAGTACCTGGACCCTTTGACTTTGATCCCTTCTTCTCTTCCAAGTAGTTCAACACATCAACCACCATTTGATGTTCATTACCAAGAGGGAATGGTTCATAGGAATCATAAACAGGAAGCTTGAGAATGCTTCTAACATCTTCCACATTGAAGATCACATCATGTTCATCATTACTTAGAACAGATGCAAGAATTTGATCCGAAGAGGCATCAAATGTGCAAGTCAACCAAAAGTTTCCAAGAAGAAACTTACTCATTTTGGGTTTTGCTGTGATTGCATATTGAAGAGGGCATCTCTGAAGAAACCAGCAAACATCATTGTATTCTGGATGAGCATTGTCAACTCCTATTCTTCCAAAGTAATTGCATGCAGGGAAGGAGAGAGATCCAAAAGTGATTGTTTGTTCTTCACCAATTCTTGAAGGAGAAGCCATTGAAGAAGAAAATGAAGTTGCAGGTTGCAGGTTTTTGCTTTTGAAGGTGAGGAGAAGATGGGTGCGAGAAAGGTGGTGAAGTAGTGGGATGAGTGGTTATATATGAGAGGGAAATTTCAACTTTCAAAAATAATGATTATTTTTGGTTATTGAAAGGTCAGAATTCTAAGGGTTTAGAGTTGAATTCGGCGCATGGTCTGACATTGATGATGTCATTTGGGATAAGAACAAATAATCTTGCTTATCAAGAATGGTAAGTCAAGAGTTATCTTTTAAGGGTTAAGAAGGTGAAAGGTTTGAAACGGTTACCTTGGTGAGTGGACAACGTCGGTGGCTTGTATGAGAGAGAGAGACGTCGGTGACTCAAAAGAAAGGTCGACGTCGGTGGCTCAATCAGGGTGCGACGTCGGTGGCTCGAATCAAGGTCAACGTCGGAAAGTGTGACGTAGATGAAAACGTCGGTGGGTCGAGGAACGATTTCGGTGGGTGACGGCGTCGGAAAGTGACGTCGTGGTCGCCGTCGGTGGGTAGACGGATGGTGGCAAGGACCGGGTATCGGTGGCTATGTTTCTCGGAAAGGGGTACGTCGGAAAGGTGGCTTATGGTGGTGCTCGGTGGTTGAGCTGTGGTTAACGGCGGCGACCGTCGGTGGGTCGGCGAAGGTGGGACGTCGTCGGTGGGTGGTTTCGGTGGTGGATGGTATGGTTTTGTGGTGGTGTGATTTAGGGTTAGGGAAAAGAGAGGAGAGAGAGAGATAGATACCGTCGGTGACCTTGTCACCGACATTTAGGTATATATATATATATATTTTATTTTCCTTTTATTTTTCTTTTTATATAAATATATTAATATAATATAATATATAATATATCTATAAAGTATACATATAATATATATATAAAACATATAACATATATAAGTTATAAATATATAAATGTATATAATATATATATATATATGGAATATATATATATAAAACATACATTATATATAAATATAAAATATATTAGTCTATGTTTACCATACCTAACTCACCGATGAGAAACTTGAACCTTGCTTCATCAAGGGGTTCATCAAGGGGCTTTGTGAACAGATCAGCTAATTGATAATCAGTGGGAATAAAGTGAAGCTCCACATCACCTTTAGAGACATGATCTCTTATAAAGTGATACCTGATATCAATGTGCTTAGATCTTGAATGAAGCACAGGGTTGTTGGCAATGGCTATTGCACTTGAGTTGTCACACATTATTGGGATTTTTGAGAAAAATTGATTATAATCACACAACTGATTTTTCATCCACAATATCTGTGCACAACAACTTCCAGCAGCCACATATTCTGCTTCAGCAGTAGAGGTAGACACCGAATGTTGTTTCTTACTTGACCAGCTCACAAGCTTTCCACCAAGTAACTGACAACTTCCAATTGTACTCTTTCTGTCTATTTTTGAACCTGCAAAATCTGAATCAGAGTACCCGATGAGATCGAAACCTGAGTCTTTGGGATACCAAAGACCCAGATTTATGGTACCTTTCAGATACCGAAAAATCCTTTTCACAGCAGCCAGATGTGATTCTTTAGGATTTGCTTGGTATCGGGCACACAGACAAGTAGCAAACATAATGTCAGGTCTACTTGCAGTTAGATAGAGAAGGGATCCTATCATGGCTCTATAATTTGTAATATTAATAAATGCCATCGGGATCGAAAAGAGTTTAAGAGGAGGAGCCATAGGAGTTTTCATAGTAGAGCAAGTATCAAATTGAAACTTTTTCAGAAGATCTTTAATGTATTTACTTTGATTTATGAAAATACCTTCTGAAGATTGTTTTACTTGCAAACCAAGAAAGAAAGTTAACTCCCCCATCATGCTCATTTCATATTCTTTTTGCATGAGGGAGCTAAACTCATCACACAAGGATTCATCGGTGGCTCCAAAAATAATATCATCAACATAGATTTGAACAAGAATGATATTACTTTGTGATTTCTTGAAGAAGAGAGTGTTGTCAACCTTGCCTCGTATGTACTTATTTCTAAGTAGATATTCTGAGAGAGTGTCATACCGTGCACGTGGAGCTTGCTTCGGTCCATATAGAGCTTTATCCGGCCTATATACATGATATGGATGGATTGGATCTTCAAACCCGTGGAGGTTGCTTCACATACACTTCTTGACTAATTCACCATTCAGAAGGCACTTTTGACATCCATTTGAAATACCCGAAAATTCTTGTAAGGCTGCATACGGGCAAGAAATATTCGGATAGCTTCCAATCTGGCAACAGGAGCAAAGGTTTCATCATAATCAATTCCTTCCTCTTGCCGATATCCTTGAGCAACCAACCTTGCCTTGTTCCTTATGACAGTTCCTTCTTCGTCCATCTTGTTTCGAAACACCCATTTTGTTCCAATAATAGTTTTGTTGGATGGACGAGGAACTAACTTGCAGACTTTGTTTCTCTCAAATTGTGAGAGCTCTTCTTGCATGGCAATTACCCGGCCTAGGATCAGCTAGGGCTTCATTTATCAGCTTAGGCTCAATAATGGAAACAAAGTTGACATATAAGCACAGATTGCTTATGCCTCTTCTGGTTTTTACACCAACTTGTGGATCACCTATGATTTGATCTATTGGATGATCCATGGTCCACTTTAGTGCAGGAGGTAAGGAGGAAGGTAGAGAAGAGGATGAAGTAGGAATTTGAGATGGTGAAGATAGGTTTGAGGGAGATATGGTGTTTTGGTGGGTAAGGTCTTCTGTAGAGTTAGTTTCAGGAGGTGGAGAAGAAAGAGAAGGTTCAGAAGGTAAGGTGGTGTTTATGGAAGGCTGAGAAGGGTTGCTATCTGGAGGATTGGTTTGAGAGGAGGATGGAATTTCATCAACACATGAATTTATCCATAGGTTTAATTCTTCTTCATCACAAGATAATGAAGAAGTTTCAAACTCATCAAACTTTACATGCATGGATTCATCTATGCATTGTCTTCTTAGGTTGAAAATTCTGAAGGCTCTTGAGGAGAGAGAGTAGCCCATGAAAATTCCATCATCTGACTTCGGATCAAACTTTCCAAGTTGTTCCCTGTCATTTAGCATGTGACATGCACAGCCAAACACATGGAAGAAGTCAACTGCAGGTTTTCTACCATGGAAAACTTCATACGAAGTCTTGTCATGCCTTTTGACTATGATAGACCTATTTTGAGTAAAGCATGCAGTGTTAACTGCTTCTGCCCAAAAATAGGTTGGCAACTTGGATTCACTCGGCATAGACCTTGCAGCTTCACATAGTGTTCTATTCTTTCTTTCAACAACACCATTTTGCTGAGGAGTGCGTACGACAGAGAAGTTCTGAGAAATTCCTTTTAGGTCAAAGAAATCTTCCAGAACAGCATTCTTGAATTCTGTGCCATTATCACTTCTGAAGGACTTCACCAGTTTACCATTCAAATTTTCAATTTTTCTTGTAAACCTGATGATTTCTTCAGCAGCATCACTCTTGTGTTTCATAAAGAACACCCAAGTATATCTAGAGAATTCATCGACGATTACTAGCATATACTTTTTACCACCCAGACTGGGTGTGCTTACTGGACCGCACAGATCCATGTGAAGCATTTGAAGAGGTTGAGAGATAGAAGAGCATTGTTTTGTTTTAAAGGAAGTTACGGTGAGTTTTCCTTTTTCACATGCTCCACATGCCTTTTCTTTTTCAAAAACTATTTTTGGCATTCCAACAACCAGCTCCTTGTTGGAGAGTTTGTTCAAGGTTTTAAAGTTTAGATGGGAGAACCTTTTATGCCACAACCAACTTTGTTTGGCTAGTTCTTGAGAGAGGAGACACACAGCTTCTCCTATTGCACTTTCCTTCATGTTGATTATGTATACGTCATTCAGTCGGGTTCCTGCTAGTACAATCTTGTTCTGTACGTCAAAGACCAAGCACACACATAGCTGGAACATGGCCTTATAGCCCAAATCACATATTTGGCTTATGCTTAGAAGATTGTACATCACCCTTCAACATGAGCTACTCGGAGAAAGTGATGGTTCCATTTGAAATGGTACCATATCCTTTGGTGACCCCTTTTCCATTTCCTCCAAAGGAAACAGTGGGTCCCTTTTCTTTTGAGAAGTTAGAGAGAAGAAGTTTGTTTCCGGTCATGTGTCTTGAACATCCACTATCCATGTACCATATGTGATCTTTATTTGGTACCTGCACCCAGAAACAAATTTAGACTTTTGGTACCCATTTTGAGGTGGGTCCTTTGTGATTAGAAGGCATTTTAGTTTTACAAGGATCCAAATCTTTTGGGCAATTTTTAGCAAGATGAAGAGTGTTGCCACAATTATAGCACTTCTTTAAAGGAAAGGCCTTTTTAAAATCCCTATCATCAAAACTTTGGACAGAGGTTGAGGAATGAGAAGAAGAGGGGTGTCCAACACCTGGTCTTGGTCCAAGAATACCTTTACCAGGATTTCTTGATTTCTTCAAGTTTACTGACCGAGGAATAAAGTCAGTAGCTATTTGAGATTTCCTTTTAGATGAAAAATTTGATTTAGAAAAATTTTTCTTTTGAAGAGAAAATCTTTTTGAAGAAGGATACTCAGCAACTTCAGAAGGCTGCTCCTGGGAGTACCTTGAGTACCTTGACTCATGCAGACTTAAGGAATTTAAAAATCTTTGGATAGGTTTGGGAGAAGAAGAAGAGCTTGGAAGAGTTGAAACCATTGAAGACTCAGAAGAGATTTCTTTAGCTTTAACAAAGACTCCAAACTTTTTAGAACCAGATTCTACTTTGAGCATGTCAAGTAGATCTATAGAGTGAACGGAGGTAGAATCCTCAGATGAGTAACCAAAGAGAGCATCATCGTCATCGGAAAAGAAACCAGCAGGAAAACCTTGACACTCAGAAGAAGAAGGGAGTGGAAGGTCAAGAGGTTGAGGAATATCTTTTCTATAACCAAGGCCAGACTTATCCTTGCTGGTGATTTGATCTTGAAGGATCCTTTCTAGATTCTTAGAGGATTTAGTCCATTTAGACAGAACCTCTTGTTCCTTTTCAAGAGTGGAAGAGATCTTTGATTTTTCCTCAGAAAGACTGTCGTTTAAGTACCGAAGGTTTTCCAGATCAGCTTTCATTTTGTCAAAATCTTTGAGTTTTGAAAAGCAAGAGAGGAGTTGATCATTTAGACATTTTATGTGCATATCAGCCTTTTTCTTTTGAATCTTTAAGTCACAGAAGTCAATAGTTAAAGAATCAAAGGCATCAGCCTTTTGATCATCAGAGAGAAAGGTAAAAGGATGTACCTGAGGTTTTGTCCCTGAAGTGGATCCTCGGCGAGATACAAGAGTGGTGTAGAGTGATTTCTCCATGTCTTCTATCTCATCAATTTTGGCCATGAGGCACTTAGTGACATACTCACTCTCACTCTTAGAGGTTTGCTCATCTTCCCAGCAATGAGCCTCAGCAACTAAGGTTTTATTTTTACCTTGGTTTCTCTCCTTTTCTCTCTTGTATTTGGCTTTGTATTTCTTGTACCTTGAGCTTTCTTTTGATTCAGAATTTTTTTTAGAGGATTGGCTATTTCTCTCTTCATGCTTCCTAGAAGCTGATTTTGAGAAGTCATGGCCATAAGAAGAAGAAGGTTTAGAAGAAGAAGCTTTTGATCTGCATTCAGAAGCAAAATGACCTTTCTTTCCACAATTGAAGCATTCTTCATTTGCTTTATCAGAAGAGGATTTTTGAGAAAAAGGTTTTCTATTAAATTTGGAGCGGTTTGAAGAAAATCTTTTGTTCTTAAGGTTTCCAGCAAGCATTGCCATACTATCAGAAAGTATGTCAATGGCTGATTCTTCTCCTTCATCATCAGCAGCACTATAGTATGCATCTGACAGATGAGAAGAGTCTTCCTTAATATCTTTTTCAGAATCAGAAGAAGGATAGGTGATTCTAGGAATACAAGAAGAAGGTTTTGAATCACCTATCAAAGCAATAGAGGAGGATTTGATATCCTTTATAAGAGACTTTCTCTGGTTCTTAGTTTGTTCATAGTGAAGAAGAGTTCCATAGAGAGCAGTTAAAGGCATTATTTCTAAGTCCTTGGTTTGCTTGATGCAAGTACAGATAGTTTCCCAGAAATCTGGAAGACAATCCATGAACTTGCAGAGAACTTCTTCATTATCATAAACTCGGCCAAGAACTTTGAGATCGTTGAGAAGACAGTTAAAACGATTAAAGTAGGTAGAAAGAGATTCTCCCTTTTCATGGGAGAAGAGTTCATACTTTCTAACAAGACGGATCTCGTTAGATTTCTTTACTTCTTTGGTGCCTTCATATAAGACACTCAAAGTATCCCACATCTCTTTAGCGGTGGGAAGGTTAAGAAGAGAATGATACACATCATCGGGAAGGGAAACAAAGAAGAGCAGATTTGACTTTAGTATCTAAAGCGACTAGGCGTTTATCATCTTCACTAGATTTGTTAGAAGGTTTGATGATATATCTACCAGTTTTCTCACTTCTTTCGTCATCTGACTCTATGTCCTTTCCTTCAGCGTCCTTTTGAGGGCCAAAGCGAGCCCATATTTTAGGAACAATAGGTCCTCATCGAGAATGTTGGGATACTGCAATCGATCCCTTCCAAGAATAATAACATGCGATTTTTCCATAACCCAAAGTTGTTTGGGTTGAATCTTGGGGGTTTAGCCAAAGATCCTAAATCATATGTATTACCGGGAAGAGGTCCGCAAGGTACCATCAACATTTGAGGTAGTAGCCATCACGGATCCGGTTTATGAGATTAAACCAATTTGCTTCGATACCAATTGTTAGTCCCCAAAAGAGATGGCTAACTAAGAGAGGGTTTTGTAGAAGGGGGGTTGAATATAAAACACACGAATATACTCTTTTTAAATTTTTTAATATAAATATTAAAAATTTACACACGTATAGTTTGATGCGGAAAAGAACAGGCGGACTATTCTATCAAACTAAACACACGAGATAACGATAATTAACTATTACACTAAGCAAGTTAAAACAATACCGTTATAGCACACGCTTTGCCATATCAAACAAATAATCACTGCGAAGATTTGTTGAAAGCGTGAGATTTACGGGAAGGACTTCATCTCCTTTTATAGTGTCCATGCATGGGATGCAAGTGGACCGTCAAGGTTTCATTAGCCGGAAGATTATCACGGACAAAGGAAGAGACCACTTCCTTTGTACTAGAATAAGGGATGAACCATTCCTTGTAGCACGTAATGTCAGATAACTTTATCTTCTTTTCTTCATGCTTTGTGAAGTCCCATCAAGCCTTTTAGCTAAAAGACAAATATTCCTTTTATAAGAATAAAAGAGAATGTCTTTATTTAAGGCTTGGTGCCCAAGTTCTTGCTGGCTCACGTGTCTTGCAATTGATGTGAGTCAAGAACTTATCTCTTTGAAATTGCTAAGTGATACATCTCACTATGTATCACATCGGTGGATACCTTATAAGGCTGGAGTTGATAAGTGTACACTTTGCTTGTAACTTCTTCTTTCACTAAGTGACAAAAGTGTATACCCTTGTGAGTTGATATCACAGCCTTAGAAAATATACCTGCAATTTCGGTGACCAAGATTATAGTGTCGGTGACCATGACATCAAACTTGATGACCTCATCTTTTTTTTGATGTCCTTAGTACTTTTGATGACTTTTGAGTGTACCATCGGTGACCCACTATATTGGTGACCCAAACTTGACTTGGCAAAATGATCTGAATATTGAAGTTGGTTGATACATCCAAAATTCCACTTTTTGATGTACAACCCCTTGATTGAATAGTCTTTGACTCTTCAATACTTGAAGCATATTTCAGACCTTCAAAAGAACCTGTAAAAATTCATTCATATAAAGGAAGGTGGTTCATCACCAAATCATCGGTGACCCAACACTTTGGGACTTATATATCTGTGTACCTTGAATCTATTTCTTAAGTACATTGGGTGGACATCTTCTTGGGGCCATATTTATTTGTCACAGTGGAGTGAAGTTTCGTCTACGAATATTGTGCATAGTCCATTACGTTATTGATTCGCTTCGGCTTTAAAAACCTTATCTGGTTGAATTAATGTTGCTCATGATTAAATATTTTATTGTGAGTTCCACAGAAATTCACCAGGCGTATTGGTCTAATATTTACTTTCTTTTCAAAACTAAAACACTTTTCAGGTAAAAATTATATAGAGAGTTCTTCCAAGGTCAAAGGGAAGATGTGACTCGGCTTAGAAGGAAATTTGAATTGAAGGGTTAGTATAGTTTTCTTTAAACTCTTATAATTCTCAGTTGTGGATGTGAGACTTGATACTTTGGAAACGTTTGGTATTTATCCATGTTTTATCAGGGGGCTTTTTAGATATTAGGTTGTTAGTTGTTACATAGAAGACATATAATTTGGTTTTTTTATAATTGAATGAGTTATGAGACCAAAAAAAGTATACATCCTATTAATAAAATACATATATTTGTTTGGTAAAGATAGTGTAAAAATAGTTAGTTTTGGATACATATGAAAAATATAATCATTTGATCTGTAATAAAGAAAAAAGAATCATAATATTTGTAAATGGCTTGCACTCGACGTCATAAAACACTAAAATTAAAATAACCGAAAATATTTAAAAAACTAACTGTTTAAAAATAATTAACTATTTTATTATAAAAAATATAATTTTTAATGTATTAATTTTTATATATAAAATATATAGTTTTATTATATCAAAAAGACAAAAATAGCAAAAAGAAAATTAAAAAATATAGGACAAAATGCAAGAAATATCAACTTACTTTCATAAATTTCTCTATTATAATATTGTACTTTTAGTTTTTCTTATTACCGCAATGTACTTTCATATTATTTTGAGTTAAATACAAATTTCGTCACTGTGGTTTACAAATATTAACATATAAGGTCCCTCAAAGATTTTTTTAACATTCAACGTCCCTATGGTTTCCATTTTATAACAGCTAGGGTCCTTCATCCAACTTTTTCATTAAATATTAACATTTTAGCATGTTCTTTTTATTTTTCAAACCACATGGACCAAATTTGTAATTTACTCTAAACTATATAATTATATTTGTATTTTATTAATTATATGATTCTTATATTTTATAAGTTATATTACATATTTACATGCACCTAATATTTTTATTTAAAAATTATTTATATATTTATCTTTTATAAAATGTATTTTATATTTATATTTATATTTATATTTATATATAAAATATAAATAATTTTATAAAATATATGGAAGGTTCAATTTATATTACAAACAGTTGATTATATAAATTGCATATATGAAAGCTACAAAATTCAAATACATAAACAATAAATCAGACCACCATACAAATTACATAAATATAAGGTTCAAAATTCAGATACATAAAATATAAAAATATAAATATAAGTACAAAATAAATTTCATAAAATATAAATATAATATAATCTTAAATTTATAAGAATTAAAAATTTATGATATAAATATATACAAAATATGTATGGATGGAAGGTTCAAGTACATACAATAAATAAAAATACAAAATATAAATACAAATACAAAATAAATTTAATAACATATAAATATAATATAATCATAAATATACAAAAAATTAATAATACGTAGATTATTGTTTTAAAAAACTCGTTGCGACAGCCGCCATGGCATAAGGCTTGTGTTTGCCGTCAACTTATGTTTGTGGCACGTCATGGCTCAGTGCGTGATTTTTGTAACACCATATTTGAGTTTTCGTACACTTTTAGTGTCTTATTTTTTTTGTTTTTAATTTATAACCTAATTTAAAATGCTTAATATCATTAACTCATTGGTTAATGGTAGAAAAAAAAGTTATATATGTGTATAATATTATATATGATATTTTGTCACTATAAGACACGTCTTAAAAAACGTCATGACTCACCGTGGCTTCTAAGACTTAAGGCTTGACCTCGCCGCCACGCCACAGCTCACGCTATTTAGAACATTGATGTAAATATAAATATATACAGTAAATATAAATATAAAAGTTAAATTTCAAACATATACAACATCGTTGTCATCAAAACGATCCTGCTAAAAATCTAATGTCTCACTTTCGTCACCATCTCTATTCACCGTACATATGTATATCTACAAATTATTAATTCTTTGTATATTTAATATCATATTATATTTATATTTTACAAAATTTATTTTGTATTTAGATTTTATATTTTTATGTATTTTATGTATTTGAACTTTGAAGCTTTCATATAAGCAATTTGTATAATAAACTGTTTCTAATATAAATTAAACCTTTCATATATTTTATAAAATTATTTATATTTTATATATAAATATAAATACAAAATACATTTTATAAAAGATAAATTTATAAATAAAAATATTAGGTGTATATAAATATGTTATATAATTTATACTTTATAAAATATAAAAATTATATAAGTAATAAAATACAAATATAATCATATAGTTTAGAGTAAATTACGGATTTGGTCCATGTGGTTTGAAAAATAAAGAAAACATGCTAAAATGTTAATATTTAACGGAAAAGTTAGATGGGGGACCCTAGCTGTTATAAAATGAAAACCACAAGGACGTTGAATGTTAAAAAAATCTTTGAGGGACCTTATATGTTAATATTTGTAAACCACAGTGACCAAATTTGTATTTAACTCTATTATTTTTTATTAGAACATTGTACTTTGAAAAATCTACTCATTATAGCATTGAGTAACATTTTCTTTTAAATTTACCCACTATACTAGGTTTTCATGCCACCTCATTGTCCATGTAGGTTATCCACATGTAACATATTGTTGATGTGACATTTCTTATTATAGTATTGTACTTTCAAAACATTAACTTTACATATTATTTAATAAATATATTAGACAAATTAAACTAAACTAAATTATTCATAAATATAAGAATATTAATAAAATTGGTAGATGACAATTTATTTTCCTAATATTAAAAAATGTTTAAAAATATATTTTTTTAACTAAGAAAATAAGAATTGTTACTTTTTTTACAAATAAAATATTTATATGGAAAAGAATATATCTATTTGTCTTAAAAAACTGAAATAAAAAAGACTAAAATACCCCTAAGTTAGTAGATGATTTTTAACATATTTAGTCTTAGGTACAAAAACAACGATACATTATAAACCATAGGGACGAGAATCGCATATTTAAAACCATAGGGACGAAAGTCTCAGACCTTGTTTGTTTTTTTTCATTTTAAGCTCTTAATCATCACTTATGTCTGAATCGTTTTGACGTTTCATAACCATTTCATAACTAAAATCAGACTTCAGTCTTCAGCACCTCTTAAAAACAAACGCCACCTTAATCTTTCTCAAACCACAAGGACTAAAATCATCATTTAATCTACATTTTATTTTAAAGTTGAAGTGTATGTCCTCTTAACTGCATAAATAAATATTGGAGAAAATAACAATTTTGGTCCCTATGGTTGGTGTTTTGCTTCAACTTTCGTCCCTCTTTTGAAATAATTACAGCTTTGGTCATTGTGGTTGCCATTTTGCTTCACTTATGGTCCCTCAAACTAACTCCCGTTAAAAAATCCAGTTAACTCCAACAGTATTTTGGTCTTTCTACTATGTTACTTAAATTTAGATAAAAAAATGTAGAATACATTACATTATAATAGATTAAATATAATATATATATGCATGGCACCAGAGAAGTATTGTAGTGTAGGGCGTTGGTGATATATATATATATATATGCATCGTTCGTCTTCTCCTTCACCCAACCATCGTAGAAACCCCACAACCACACCTGCAAACCTAAAATCGAAAGGTGAAATAGATCGTAAACCCATCGTCGACCATCTTCGTTCCATTAACACATGTACTTTGACGAAGAACTCGACTTCCGCATACCTACCTATCTCGATCCAATTTTGATGAACACCGACGATAACTTGCTATCTCATTCAACTCCGACGACACTTCCTCCCCACTCTTGATCTCTTGATCCAATTTAAAGATTTTCAATATTCAGATTTGGGTTTATTCGATTTGAAGTTTTTTTTTTTTCAGATGAGCTTTGATTTTTGGATCTGAAGCTTCTTTTATTTTCATATTTGAGTATTGATTTTTAGTTTTGAAACTTTTCTCTATATATAAATTTTTTGTTTGTTAGATTTGTTAGGTTTAATTTTGGGGTTTCTAGTTCAAGAACTTGGTTAGCATCAATGGAGTTTGGGGTTTGTCAGATTTGTTGGGTTCATATGAACTTGTAGAGGAGGCACGAGTCATTGATGAAGAAAATGGATAAATTACGAGATTGAAGCTTATGGTCTAGATGAGTTTTGTTTTTGACTTATGAGCTTAGATTTAGAGATGGGGGAAGAGGAATTGTCATCGTGAACCTAAGATAGGGGAGGTTCTAGTTCACATAGGTAGCGTTGGTACGCGGACATGATTGGACAGGACAGGACGGGACAGAACAAGAAGGTGGGACTGGCCAGGACAGGACAAAACTGGACAGAACAAGTGTATGTCTGGTGTTTGGTACAACTAGAATTGGACATGAAAGAACTAGATAAGTTGCCACATAAGTTATTTGAAGATTTTATATATCATATATTATATATTATATAATAGCTATAATTAACACAAAAAAATTAATAATTTAATTTATAAACATTTTTACTCAACTTTCATATATATATATATATATATGTAAATACATACATACATATATAATAGTATAAAATTTGGATGAGAATTTTGTTATAATTGACAATAGTTTGAAAATAACCCGATTCACACAAATGAGAAATTATGTTTTATTCGGTTTGGGGGAGGCACCGTGAAGATTGTTGCGACAACAATGGCTGTGGAAGCAGGTGGGTGGTGGTGGTTGTGGAGAACGTGAATATGGTGGATACTGGTGGTGGTGGTTGACAATGGTGGAGGAGGTAGTAGTGGTTGATGGTACTATTGGTGGCGGCAATGGGCGGTGGTGATTAGTGGCTGACGTTGATTATAGATGACGTTAAGACTTAAGATGGTAGTGGTGGTGGTCGGCGGTGGCTATGGTGGAGGTTAGGTGGCCCACAATGGTGGTGGTGGAGATGGACGGTGGTGGTCGGTGGCTAACGATGGTTGTGGAGGTTGGTGTAGTAGAGGAGAAGGTGGTGGTGATGGATGATGGTTGTGAAGGAGGTGAAGATGGTAGATAGCGGTGACGGTGGTGGTCGGTAGTGGTAGTGGTTATGGTGGAGGTGAGGTGGCCACGGTGGTGATGGCGGCGATGAACGACGGTGGTTGGTGGCCAACTGTGGCTACCGGTGGTCGTCAGCGATACTGGCAGTTGTGACTAGTTGTGTTGACCATTAAAATAAGTATCATATTAAGATTATATATCAAATGAGGGTAGATTAGTGATATTTGATTTTCTTTCTCATTCTTGTCCCATCTTGTTCCACCTATTTTGGTGGAACAAGAAAAATCCTTTTTTGTCCCACTTTGTCTCACATTGTCCCAGTTCCTGTCCCTGTTCCGTGTCACACCAAAATGTAGGACAGTGAATTCCTGTCATGTCCCATGTTGCACCAAACGTGGGACAGTGAGTTATGTCCTGTCATGTCCCATGTACCAAACACACCCATAGAGAAACAGGCAGAGCGGTGGTGGTGGTGGTTGGTAGTGCCAAGAAGACAACTGAGTAGTCACCAAATAATAGTGAAAGATGGTCTGGAGATAGTGGATCAATGAAGTGGAACCATTGACAGAGTTCCTGCCGATGTTTCAATGGTGATTATTTGTCTTGTCGGAGTTTTATTGGAGGGAGAGGGCAAGCCGGGAAGAAGAAGAGAGAGACACCAATTAAGGGAAGGGTGGTGATAGAGACGGGGTTGGTCAGAACTGGCAGCAAAAGAACTTCAACAACGAGGGTTGGCCGGAGAAGATGACCGGCACGGGAGGGTTGGCCGGAGAATCCTTTCGGGTTGGACGAAGACAACACTGAAAAGTGGGTCGATGTGTTTACTATATTAATATAATATAGTAAAAAATGTATATCTAATCATAATTGAAAATTTAAGAAATAATGAACAGACGAAAATACCCCTTGAGTTAAAGGATCTAGTTAATAGTCGTTAGTCATAGGGACTAAAAGTGAAACAAAATACCAATCATAGTGACCAAAATTACAATTATTTCAAAAGAAGGATGAAAGTTGAAGTAAAGCAACAACCACGGGAACAAAAAATGTAATTTACTCTAAATATCGTGTACCCTTAATTGCATCAAGCATATAACATCCTTAAGAAAAGAGGGTTTATGAAAGTACCTAACAAGTTCTATCCAGTATAATGTGTTGGGTTAAAATTAGACATTCCAATATGACTTAAATAATCAAAAGAGGCATCAAGTAGACAGGAGGTGTTGGGAGAAAAAGTAAGAGGGAAAAAGGTGGAGGAGTTGAACTTTGGAAGAAGGAAAGTTAGTTTCCACATGTTAAAGCAAATGGTCAGATTAAGAAAACTCTAAAGCACGAACGAGAAGAATATTAGAGGAATGGGGTCGAAAAATCTCAATCTCATAATGAAAATTATATCTATAAATATTAGAGGAATGGGGTCGAGTGAAAACAAAAAGCTTGGGTGAAAGAAATGTGTAATACTATGAAACCAAACATGTTGGGAATTCAAAAAACCAAAATTAAAAAATGGGACCAAGGACAGGTTAGGTCAGTATGGGGAAGGAGATGATGTTACTTTGCAAAGGTGGAAGCTATAGGCAATTCTGGAGGACTCATAACAATGTGGGATAAAAAGAGCTTTAAGTTCGAATTCGTTATTGAGGACCCATCTTTCTTGGCTGTAGTAGGGTCGTGGGTGGGAAAAGTATGAATGGTGGGGCTCGTAAATGTATATGGGCTGAATCACCTAAAAGGTAGGATGGAATTGGGAGACATTGGGAAAATTGATGGAAAAGGAAGAGGTTAAATGGTGCCTTTTTGGTGACTTCAACGAGGTTAGAGGGGTGCAAGAGAGTCTGAATTCCAACACAAATTTAAGGGGAACAAAGTAATTCAACGACTTCATAAATAAGAGCCAACTTGTAGAAGTCCCAATGTGTGGCCGGAAATTTTACAAGGATTAGCGCCACGACTTGAAGTGTAGTAAGTTAGACAGGTTTTTAGGTGACGACTTGTGTTTGTCCCAGTTCCTGTCCCTGTTCCGTGTCACACCAAAATGTAGGACAGTGAATTCCTGTCATGTCCCATGTTGCACCAAACGTGGGACAGTGAGTTATGTCCTGTCATGTCCCATGTACCAAACACACCCATAGAGAAACAGGCAGAGCGGTGGTGGTGGTGGTTGGTAGTGCCAAGAAGACAACTGAGTAGTCACCAAATAATAGTGAAAGATGGTCTGGAGATAGTGGATCAATGAAGTGGAACCATTGACAGAGTTCCTGCCGATGTTTCAATGGTGATTATTTGTCTTGTCGGAGTTTTATTGGAGGGAGAGGGCAAGCCGGGAAGAAGAAGAGAGAGACACCAATTAAGGGAAGGGTGGTGATAGAGACGGGGTTGGTCAGAACTGGCAGCAAAAGAACTTCAACAACGAGGGTTGGCCGGAGAAGATGACCGGCACGGGAGGGTTGGCCGGAGAATCCTTTCGGGTTGGACGAAGACAACACTGAAAAGTGGGTCGATGTGTTTACTATATTAATATAATATAGTAAAAAATGTATATCTAATCATAATTGAAAATTTAAGAAATAATGAACAGACGAAAATACCCCTTGAGTTAAAGGATCTAGTTAATAGTCGTTAGTCATAGGGACTAAAAGTGAAACAAAATACCAATCATAGTGACCAAAATTACAATTATTTCAAAAGAAGGATGAAAGTTGAAGTAAAGCAACAACCACGGGAACAAAAAATGTAATTTACTCTAAATATCGTGTACCCTTAATTGCATCAAGCATATAACATCCTTAAGAAAAGAGGGTTTATGAAAGTACCTAACAAGTTCTATCCAAAGATAATGTGTTGGGTTAAAATTAGACATTCCAATATGACTTAAATAATCAAAAGAGGCATCAAGTAGACAGGAGGTGTTGGGAGAAAAAGTAAGAGGGAAAAAGGTGGAGGAGTTGAACTTTGGAAGAAGGAAAGTTAGTTTCCACATGTTAAAGCAAATGGTCAGATTAAGAAAACTCTAAAGCACGAACGAGAAGAATATTAGAGGAATGGGGTCGAAAAATCTCAATCTCATAATGAAAATTATATCTATAAATATTAGAGGAATGGGGTCGAGTGAAAACAAAAAGCTTGGGTGAAAGAAATGTGTAATACTATGAAACCAAACATGTTGGGAATTCAAAAAACCAAAATTAAAAAATGGGACCAAGGACAGGTTAGGTCAGTATGGGGAAGGAGATGATGTTACTTTGCAAAGGTGGAAGCTATAGGCAATTCTGGAGGACTCATAACAATGTGGGATAAAAAGAGCTTTAAGTTCGAATTCGTTATTGAGGACCCATCTTTCTTGGCTGTAGTAGGGTCGTGGGTGGGAAAAGTATGAATGGTGGGGCTCGTAAATGTATATGGGCTGAATCACCTAAAAGGTAGGATGGAATTGGGAGACATTGGGAAAATTGATGGAAAAGGAAGAGGTTAAATGGTGCCTTTTTGGTGACTTCAACGAGGTTAGAGGGGTGCAAGAGAGTCTGAATTCCAACACAAATTTAAGGGGAACAAAGTAATTCAACGACTTCATAAATAAGAGCCAACTTGTAGAAGTCCCAATGTGTGGCCGGAAATTTTACAAGGATTAGCGCCACGACTTGAAGTGTAGTAAGTTAGACAGGTTTTTAGGTGACGACTTGTGTTTGTCCCAGTTCCTGTCCCTGTTCCGTGTCACACCAAAATGTAGGACAGTGAATTCCTGTCATGTCCCATGTTGCACCAAACGTGGGACAGTGAGTTATGTCCTGTCATGTCCCATGTACCAAACACACCCATAGAGAAACAGGCAGAGCGGTGGTGGTGGTGGTTGGTAGTGCCAAGAAGACAACTGAGTAGTCACCAAATAATAGTGAAAGATGGTCTGGAGATAGTGGATCAATGAAGTGGAACCATTGACAGAGTTCCTGCCGATGTTTCAATGGTGATTATTTGTCTTGTCGGAGTTTTATTGGAGGGAGAGGGCAAGCCGGGAAGAAGAAGAGAGAGACACCAATTAAGGGAAGGGTGGTGATAGAGACGGGGTTGGTCAGAACTGGCAGCAAAAGAACTTCAACAACGAGGGTTGGCGGAGAAGATGACCGGCACGGGAGGGTTGGCCGGAGAATCCTTTCGGGTTGGACGAAGACAACACTGAAAAGTGGGTCGATGTGTTTACTATATTAATATAATATAGTAAAAAATGTATATCTAATCATAATTGAAAATTTAAGAAATAATGAACAGACGAAAATACCCCTTGAGTTAAAGGATCTAGTTAATAGTCGTTAGTCATAGGGACTAAAAGTGAAACAAAATACCAATCATAGTGACCAAAATTACAATTATTTCAAAAGAAGGATGAAAGTTGAAGTAAAGCAACAACCACGGGAACAAAAAATGTAATTTACTCTAAATATCGTGTACCCTTAATTGCATCAAGCATATAACATCCTTAAGAAAAGAGGGTTTATGAAAGTACCTAACAAGTTCTATCCAGTATAATGTGTTGGGTTAAAATTAGACATTCCAATATGACTTAAATAATCAAAAGAGGCATCAAGTAGACGTGAGGTGT
Organism: Silybum marianum; assembly: GCA_036898165.1. NCBI lineage: Eukaryota > Viridiplantae > Streptophyta > Magnoliopsida > Asterales > Asteraceae > Silybum > Silybum marianum. The sequence goes on along the minus strand of CM072537.1, from coordinate 14,628,342 downwards.
TGGGAGAAAAAGTAAGAGGGAAAAAGGTGGAGGAGTTGAACTTTGGAAGAAGGAAAGTTAGTTTCCACATGTTAAAGCAAATGGTCGATTAAGAAAACTCTAAAGCACGAACGAGAAGAATATTAGAGGAATGGGGTCGAAAAATCTCAATCTCATAATGAAAATTATATCTATAAATATTAGAGGAATGGGGTCGAGTGAAAACAAAAAGCTTGGGTGAAAGAAATGTGTAATACTATGAAACCAAACATGTTGGGAATTCAAAAACCAAAATTAAAAAATGGGACCAAGGACAGGTTAGGTCAGTATGGGGAAGGAGATGATGTTACTTTGCAAAGGTGGAAGCTATAGGCAATTCTGGAGGACTCATAACAATGTGGGATAAAAAGAGCTTTAAGTTCGAATTCGTTATTGAGGACCCATCTTTCTTGGTTGTAGTAGGGTCGTGGGTGGGAAAAGTATGAATGGTGGGGCTCGTAAATGTATATGGGCTGAATCACCTAAAAGGTAGGATGGAATTGGGAGACATTGGGAAAATTGATGGAAAAGGAAGAGGTTAAATGGTGCCTTTTTGGTGACTTCAACGAGGTTAGAGGGGTGCAAGAGAGTCTGAATTCCAACACAAATTTAAGGGGAACAAAGTAATTCAACGACTTCATAAATAAGAGCCAACTTGTAGAAGTCCCAATGTGTGGCCGGAAATTTTACAAGGATTAGCGACGACGACTTGAAGTGTAGTAAGTTAGACAGGTTTTTAGGTGACGACTTGTGTTTGTCCCAGTTCCTGTCCCTGTTCCGTGTCACACCAAAATGTAGGACAGTGAATTCCTGTCATGTCCCATGTTGCACCAAACGTGGGACAGTGAGTTATGTCCTGTCATGTCCCATGTACCAAACACACCCATAGAGAAACAGGCAGAGCGGTGGTGGTGGTGGTTAGTAGTGCCAAGAAGACAACTGAGTAGTCACCAAATAATAGTGAAAGATGGTCTGGAGATAGTGGATCAATGAAGTGGAACCATTGACAGAGTTCCTGCCGATGTTTCAATGGTGATTATTTGTCTTGTCGGAGTTTTATTGGAGGGAGAGGGCAAGCCGGGAAGAAGAAGAGAGAGACACCAATTAAGGGAAGGGTGGTGATAGAGACGGGGTTGGTCAGAACTGGCGGCAAAAGAACTTCAACAACGAGGGTTGGCCGGAGAAGATGTTCGGCACGGGAGGGTTGGCCGGAGAATCCTTTCGGGTTGGACGAAGACAACACTGAAAAGTGGGTCGATGTGTTTACTATATTAATATAATATAGTAAAAAATGTATATCTAATCATAATTGAAAATTTAAGAAATTATGAACAGACGAAAATACCCCTTGAGTTAAAGGATCTAGTTAATAGTCGTTAGTCATAGGGACTAAAAGTGAAACAAAATTCCAATCATAGTGACCAAAATTACAATTATTTCAAAAGAAGGATGAAAGTTGAAGTAAAGCAACAACCACGGGAACAAAAAATGTAATTTACTCTAAATATCGTGTACCCTTAATTGCATCAAGCATATAACATCCTTAAGAAAAGAGGGTTTATGAAAGTACCTAACAAGTTCTATCCAGTATAATGTGTTGGGTTAAAATTAGACATTCCAATATGACTTAAATAATCAAAAGAGGCATCAAGTAGACAGGAGGTGTTGGGAGAAAAAGTAAGAGGGAAAAAGGTGGAGGAGTTGAACTTTGGAAGAAGGAAAGTTAGTTTCCACATGTTAAAGCAAATGGTCAGATTAAGAAAACTCTAAAGCACGAACGAGAAGAATATTAGAGGAATGGGGTCGAAAAATCTCAATCTCATAATGAAAATTATATCTATAAATATTAGAGGAATGGGGTCGAGTGAAAACAAAAAGCTTGGGTGAAAGAAATGTGTAATACTATGAAACCAAACATGTTGGGAATTCAAAAAACCAAAATTAAAAAATGGGACCAAGGACAGGTTAGGTCAGTATGGGGAAGGAGATGATGTTACTTTGCAAAGGTGGAAGCTATAGGCAATTCTGGAGGACTCATAACAATGTGGGATAAAAAGAGCTTTAAGTTCGAATTCGTTATTGAGGACCCATCTTTCTTGGCTGTAGTAGGGTCGTGGGTGGGAAAAGTATGAATGGTGGGGCTCGTAAATGTATATGGGCTGAATCACCTAAAAGGTAGGATGGAATTGGGAGACATTGGGAAAATTGATGGAAAAGGAAGAGGTTAAATGGTGCCTTTTTGGTGACTTCAACGAGGTTAGAGGGGTGCAAGAGAGTCTGAATTCCAACACAAATTTAAGGGGAACAAAGTAATTCAACGACTTCATAAATAAGAGCCAACTTGTAGAAGTCCCAATGTGTGGCCGGAAATTTTACAAGGATTAGCGACGACGACTTGAAGTGTAGTAAGTTAGACAGGTTTTTAGGTGACGACTTGTGTTTGTCCCAGTTCCTGTCCCTGTTCCGTGTCACACCAAAATGTAGGACAGTGAATTCCTGTCATGTCCCATGTTGCACCAAACGTGGGACAGTGAGTTATGTCCTGTCATGTCCCATGTACCAAACACACCCATAGAGAAACAGGCAGAGCGGTGGTGGTGGTGGTTGGTAGTGCCAAGAAGACAACTGAGTAGTCACCAAATAATAGTGAAAGATGGTCTGGAGATAGTGGATCAATGAAGTGGAACCATTGACAGAGTTCCTGCCGATGTTTCAATGGTGATTATTTGTCTTGTCGGAGTTTTATTGGAGGGAGAGGGCAAGCCGGGAAGAAGAAGAGAGAGACACCAATTAAGGGAAGGGTGGTGATAGAGACGGGGTTGGTCAGAACTGGCAGCAAAAGAACTTCAACAACGAGGGTTGGCCGGAGAAGATGACCGGCACGGGAGGGTTGGCCGGAGAATCCTTTCGGGTTGGACGAAGACAACACTGAAAAGTGGGTCGATGTGTTTACTATATTAATATAATATAGTAAAAAATGTATATCTAATCATAATTGAAAATTTAAGAAATAATGAACAGACGAAAATACCCCTTGAGTTAAAGGATCTAGTTACTAGTCGTTAGTCATAGGGACTAAAAGTGAAACAAAATACCAATCATAGTGACCAAAATTACAATTATTTCAAAAGAAGGATGAAAGTTGAAGTAAAGCAACAACCACGGGAACAAAAAATGTAATTTACTCTAAATATCGTGTACCCTTAATTGCATCAAGCATATAACATCCTTAAGAAAAGAGGGTTTATGAAAGTACCTAACAAGTTCTATCCAGTATAATGTGTTGGGTTAAAATTAGACATTCCAATATGACTTAAATAATCAAAAGAGGCATCAAGTAGACAGGAGGTGTTGGGAGAAAAAGTAAGAGGGAAAAAGGTGGAGGAGTTGAACTTTGGAAGAAGGAAAGTTAGTTTCCACATGTTAAAGCAAATGGTCAGATTAAGAAAACTCTAAAGCACGAACGAGAAGAATATTAGAGGAATGGGGTCGAAAAATCTCAATCTCATAATGAAAATTATATCTATAAATATTAGAGGAATGGGGTCGAGTGAAAACAAAAAGCTTGGGTGAAAGAAATGTGTAATACTATGAAACCAAACATGTTGGGAATTCAAAAAACCAAAATTAAAAAATGGGACCAAGGACAGGTTAGGTCAGTATGGGGAAGGAGATGATGTTACTTTGCAAAGGTGGAAGCTATAGGCAATTCTGGAGGACTCATAACAATGTGGGATAAAAAGAGCTTTAAGTTCGAATTCATTATTGAGGACCCATCTTTCTTGGCTGTAGTAGGGTCGTGGGTGGGAAAAGTATGAATGGTGGGGCTCGTAAATGTATATGGGCTGAATCACCTAAAAGGTAGGATGGAATTGGGAGACATTGGGAAAATTGATGGAAAAGGAAGAGGTTAAATGGTGCCTTTTTGGTGACTTCAACAAGGTTAGAGGGGTGCAAGAGAGTCTGAATTCCAACACAAATTTAAGGGGAACAAAGTAATTCAACGACTTCATAAATAAGAGCCAACTTGTAGAAGTCCCAATGTGTGGCCGGAAATTTTACAAGGATTAGCGACGACGACTTGAAGTGTAGTAAGTTAGACAGGTTTTTAGGTGACAAGTGTAACATCAGGTTACACTAAGTTCGTTTACTATAAACCCAAAACACATTTCAAAATATAATCTTCAAAACAGATACGGGATATAAATTCTAGATTTTCACCAAAAAGTTAAGTGCGGTTCAACCGAGTAACAAGAACATGTCAACCTAAAAGTTCAACAAAACTTACGATTAACGATTACAATACTAATAGTCGGGACAAAATATATAACTAACCGACTACAATACTACATAAATACAACCCATGACGAAATATTAACATAACAAGTACCAAAATGTCGTCTGGGATCTTGAAACCTTCTACTGAATCTACACTTTATCTTTACCTTTCCCCATTACCATTCTTCCTGAAAAAAAAATGTATTCTAATGGAATAAGCGACAATGCTTAGTGAGAATATATCGAAGCGTATAAATATGATGTAAAAATACATATATTAACTGAAACAAAACAAAAGTAGTAGTTTAACTAAAAACCGAACGATCAACATATCATGCCAACATCAATTAAAGTATAACAAACATATCAAAACAGAAATAACCTTATCACGAATAAGGTATACATGTGCACCACACCCTCTCTTCGTCTACAGGGCCCGTGCAAAATACTCACACCCGGCTCCTTACCAATCGGGATACATGAGTACGAAAAAGTCAATATGCCACACCCAACCACCCTCTCCTTGGGATACGTGGTCATACGTAGATCATGGTTTACCAAAAGGCCAAAGAAAACAGTCTCGGATCCGGACTCAACTGATAACACGAAATGAACAACGAATACCAATACCTGGCTAGAGGACTCAACATACTCAGTAAAATATGAAAATTAAACTAATTTATAGTAAGAAAGCATATACATATATTACACATAAGTGTACGTTCGATATAAACTCACAGTGCTTCAATATAAACAACCGAACGCGGTAATATCCAATTCCAACCAACAATAGGATTAAATCTTCACAAGCTCCAAATATCCTTAATATAACCCCTGGAGTAAACATTTCAAATATCATTATCAAACTATAAACCAATCTCAAGCTATACACTTTTAAACTTTGACTATCCTACTTTCAATTTCTCTTGCACAACTCTCTGTTCAGCCCCTGTTTTACCTCAATTAAACTCAAAATTAGACATTGACTTCTGAATATGAAATAAAGTATAACAGCATATCTTTCTAATGCAACTGACCTCATATTTTTGTGATTTTTCTGTGATTTATTATGTAATTTACAACACAACAGCTCAAAGCTGTCAAAACTCAGCTTAACAGCACAGTACATGTTGCTGTTTTTACCCATCTTAACTTCAAATTCACATTTTCAAGTCTGAAGATGAATTGTAGTTCATTTTGTTATCTTTCCAAGGACAGTGATCTCATAAGCATACGATTTTTCTTCAATTTTCTATGATTTTTCAAAAACAGGGCTGCAACAATACACTTCCATGATCAATTCACCCATATCATCCATTATAGTGACCTATTGTCTTGCATTTCATCTCTTATATTACATACTCATCATAAAATCTCAGAAATTCTATTATTATTAGCATATAAACATGATTTCCCACATTAATCATCACTAACATTACTTAATCTCATGACTTTCTTGCTAATACAAACAATTATTCCAAGTTTCTTCAAAATAACAAGATATTAACCAACATATAACCTTAATCTTAGAAAATTTCCATTAATCTCAAACATGCAACCCTAACATCCTTAATTAACACTAATTATCAAGATTAAACTTGAAATTAGAAGCATACCTTTGATAAATAACACATAATCTTCAAGAATCTAACATTTTTTTCTTCAAAATCATCAAGATTTGGATGATTTGAGCTTAACTATGTGAAAATCGCACCTTCACTGTGTGTAATGGTTCTAGGACTGATTTGGGGAGAAAATAGGGTAATTTTCGTCAATTTTACCCATTAAACCGAGTTGGGTCGGGTTTGACCCGGTTTTGACCCATTTGACCATTAAACACTAAAAATATCATAACTTTTCGCTCGGACCTCCGTTTTCGATGAGGTTTTCGCCTACGCATTCGTAATAAGATAACCTATAACTTCCAATAAAAATGTTCCAGCAAAGATCTCCCAATAAAAGCAGTTTTACACATTTGTAAGTGTTATGCTTTCCTTTGTAATTTGTCGTTCGTGATTTTGAGCTCGAAATCCTGTAAAAAATTTCCGACACCTACAACAACTCCTAATAGGTTTAAAACTTAGTTCCAAAGCTTAAAATCCCATCATACACCTACCATTTGAGTTTTGCGCGCGTAGATTACCGAAATAGCAACGTATTCTCGTTCGCCTTTGCATAAAATGCAATCTACACGACTTTTTCGATCTCCGTCAATTCTAACACTTCACATTAACTTATTCAAAGGTGTTCCAACTTTTACATCACCATTTAGATCATCCGTTCAAGTTTTGGGTAGATTTTTCCCATTTAGGCATTCTAGTTACCTACCCAATTTCCATTTAGGCCATGTACTTTGTAATTTGAACCTTTACATCACCTAATCATCTTAATTCTGAGGTGTTGGTAATAGTCACTTGTCACAAGAATCATCCTACCTATAGGCCCTCTTATATACTCTATTACTCACACTTAGCAAAATGTAACATGTCATTTTACCCAAACACTATATTTAAGAAAGTTTAGAAAGTTGGATGTTACAAATACCTCCTCCTTTTGAAGATTTCGTCCCCGAAATCATAGTTGCGAGAATAGAGAAGTGGTACTTGGACATAATTTCATCTTTCCGCTCCCACGTCAAATTTGGACCACGATGATGCTTCCATTTAACTAAAACCAAATCAACTTCTTTGTTGCGAAGATTCACCGTACGTTCATTTAAAATTGCTTCAGGCTCCTCGATATAACGCAATTTCTCGTCCACTTTCACTTCAGACAAAGGAACAACTTCTTCGTGTTTACCTAAACATTTCCTAAGATACCCAACATGGAATACATCATGTATACCCGTCAACTCTTCAGGTAATTCTAATCTGTAAGCCTATTTTCCAACTCGCTCTAAAATCTTAAAGGGCCCAATGAAACGAGGGCTAAGTTTCCCTTGTTTTCTAAATCGTAGAACACCACGCCAAGGAGAAACTTTTAACATCACAAGATCACCGACCAAGAACTCGATCGGCCTTCTACGACGATCTGCGTAAGACTTTTGTCTATCTTGGGCCGCTTTCATTCTTTCTCTAATCACTTGAATCTTATCATTTGTAATCTGCACAAGTTCGGGCCCCGCCAACACTTTCTCTCCAGCCCCTCCAACAGAGAGGCGTACGACACTTACGTCCGTACAAAGCCTCGAAAGGAGCCATGCCTATTGTCGAGTGATAGCTGTTATTATAAGAGAACTCGATTAAGGGCAAATGAGCATCCCAACTACCACTGAATTCCAAAACACACGCTCGTAACATATCCTCAAGTGTTTGAATGGTACGCTCAGATTGACCATCAGTTTGAGGATGATAAGCCGTACTAAACGCATGTCGTGTACCTAGTTCACGCTGAAAACTAGCCCAGAAATTAGAAGTAAATCGAGAGTCACGATCAGAGACAACTTTCATAGGAACTCCATGTCGAGCAACAACTTCATCTATATACAACTGAGCCCACCGATCCATGGAGTACGATTCCCGAACAGGAAGGAATAACGCTGATTTAGTCAACCTATCAACGATAACCCATATACTATCATGTTGTCGAGAAGTCTTTGGCAGTTTGGTGACCAAATCCATAGTTAACTCCTCCCATTTCCACATGGGGACCTCAAGAGGCTGAAGGCTCCCATACGGCTTCTGGTGCTCTGCTTTCACTTTCAAACATGTGATGCATCTTTCAACGTAACTCCCGATATCCGTTTTCATCCCCGGCCACCAATAATCTGTGCGTAAATCATGGTACATCTTAGTACTTCCCGGGTGAATGGATAATCTTGATTTATGCGCCTCTGCTAGAATCACTTCTCGCAAACCACCAAGTCTAGGGACCCATATTCGAGTCTTAAAGACTTTCAGTCCACGACTGTCCTCAGATAAGGAATCAACGTAGCTTACCATTCGTTCTGACTTAATATGCTCAGACTTCAAAGCCTCAAGTTGCCACTTCTGCAGATCATCAAATAAAGTCAACTTTCCCATCATATGAGTGATAACATAGCACAAAGATCCAGCATATGTTTTCCGACTTAACGCATCTGCCACTACATTGGCTTTACCCGGATGATAGAGTATCTCACAATCATAGTCTTTAATGAGCTCGATAGCACGTTGTTGTCGCATATTAAGAGTCTGTTGGTCGAACAAGTACTTCAAACTCTTATGATCGGTTGTAAAGTTTGCATTTCGTGCCATAAAGATAATGTCGCCACAACTTTAGAGCGAAGACCATACCGCCAACTCAAGATCATGAGTGGGGTAATTCTTTTCGTATTCCTTCAATTGACGCGAGGCATAAGCGATAACATTTCCTTTCTGCATCAATACACAACCGAGTCCTAATCGCGAGGCATCACTATAGACTACAAAATCTTCACTGCCTTCAGGTAAGGCAAGAACTGGTGCGCGTGTCAAACAATCTTTCAAAGTCTGAAAGGCCTTTTCTTGGTCTTCGGTCCACGCGAATTTTGCATCTTTGCGGGTAAGAGAAGTGAGAGGTACGGCAATTTTAGAGAAATCCTGAATGAAACGTCGGTAATAGCCCGCTAGGCCGAGAAAACTCCGAATCTCTGAAGCATTCTTGGGTTGTTCCCATTTATGCACTGCTTCAATCTTAACAGGATCCACGGAGATACCGTCACCAGACACAGTATGTCCCAAGAATTGTACCTATACGATAGCCATTTACATTTAGCCAAGTTCATATATGTATTCGTGTTATGGACGCTAAACATTTAAATGTTTACCTGACGTAGCCAAAATTCACATTTTGAAAATTTAGCATAGAGTCGTTCTTTTCTCAACAACTCCAACATTTGTCGAAGATGTGTTGCGTGGTCGGTCTCAGACTTCGAGTACACAAGAATGTCATCAATGAATACAATGACAGACTTATCAAGCATCGGACGACATACTCGATTCATTAAGTCCATAAACACAGCTGGGGCGTTTGTGAGACCGAAAGGCATCACCAGAAACTCATAATGCCCATATCTCGTACGGAAGGCTGTCTTAGGTACATCCTCCTCTCTTACCTTTAGCTGGTGATAGCCTGATCTGAGATCAATCTTGGAGAAGAAACTTGCACCTTGAAGCTGATCAAACAAGTCATTAATACGGGGTAACGGATACTTATTTTTAATTGTTACCTTATTCAGCTCTCGATAATCGATGCACATCCGGAAAGATCCGTCTTTCTTCTTGACAAACAGTACCGGAGCACCCCAAGGTGAAGTACTCGGTCGTATGAAGCCTTTATCCAATAGATCTTGTAGTTGATCCATCATTTCTTTCATCTCTGGAGGTGCGAGACGATAAGGAGTCTTCGCTATTGGTGCTGCACCTGGTATCAAATCGATTCTAAACTCCACTTGCCTATCTAGTGGCAATCCAGGCAAGTCTTCAGGAAATACATCTGGGTATTCACGTACTATTGGTACATCGTCCACAGTCTTCATCTTCATCTCTTTTGTCGAATCTAGGACATATGCTAAGAAAGACGAGTATCCTTTAGTTAGATAACGTCGAGCCTTGAGTACAGAGATTACGTTATGGTCGATCACTCGTCGTTCACCGTAGACATATAAGAATTCTTCATTTTTCATGGGGATCTGTATCATTCGCCGCGAGCAAATGATATCCGCTCGGTTCTTTGTCAACCAATCCATACCAATTACCACGTCAAAGTTATGAATATCCATTGGAATCAAATCGACTGTGAACTCATGGTCATATAAGTCTAATTTACAGTCTTTGTAAATTTTATCAGCTACAAGTGTTACTCCGTTCGCAGCGTCGATAGAGAAAGGTTTTTCAAGCATAATTGGCATAGAATCGAGGTACCGAGTGTAAATAAGTTACACAAAAGAATTCGTGGCTCCAGAGTCAAATAATATACGTGCAGGTCTATCATTGAGAAGAAAAATACCAGTTACGACATCCGGTTCCTTCAATGCCTCCTCCGCTGTGATTTGGAAAGCTCTGGCTCGTGCCTTGGGAACCTCCTCCTTTTGGGCTGAAGTACCCACTCTCGTTGGTTGATGTACCGATGCTTTGCTTTCATCCCTTTTTATACGAGGACAATCTTTGAGACGATGCCCTAACACTCCGCAAGAAAAACACGCATGATCTCTCTGGGGGCAATTCATCCTAACATGACCCGCTTCACCGCAACAAAAGCATTTAATGGCAGATCGGTCTTTATCACACCGACCTTGGTGTGTCTTTCCGCACCTCCGACAATCTCTTGGTGTGCTCGACTGTAGGCTAAATGCCTGTGATGATGCGCGTGGGATATTCTAAGATTGAATTCTCCGTTGGTTGGAGAATCGAGAGAACCGCTGTGTTGGGGTAGACATCATCCTTTCACTTCGCAAACGTTTTGAAACCGGTTCATTATCATCGGGAATGGACAATTCATGCTCACAACGCCGAGCATATTCAACAACCTTGCTATAACCGGAAACATCACGCTTACTATAAAACTTCGGATCTCCTTCCGTAGTCCTCCAATGAAGTTGTTCAATCTTATCCTCGTTCGGTAGTCGAAATCGTTGTGCGAATCGTGCCTTCTTGTTGAATTCGGTTTCATAGTCAAGTATAGTCATCTTACCTTGCTTCAGATCCAAAACTCCTTTTCAAGTCGCCTTTGTAAGTCGACAGGACAATATTGTTCAAAAAATTTCCCCCGAAAGTCATCCCACGTCAAACTGTTACGTGTCGTCGCAGCTAAGGTTTCATACGTGGCATCCCACCATATAAGGGCTCTTTCCACGAGCATCCCGAGGCATATTTTACTTTATCCTTATCTAGTACCTCAGTAATTCGGAACACCTTTTCGGTGTTCTGGATCCATTGCATCGCCAATACAGGATTTGATTGCCCTGCATACTCTGTTGCACCACTGCTTCTGAAAGTTTTAAATGAAACCCGGTCGGTCTTAGGTTTCGGTGCATCTTTGTCTTGGTTCGCATTCTTACTATGATTGTTGGATTCCGGGGATTGTTTTGATTACGTTCTTCCTCAAAGCGTCGCTCCATTTCTTGACGTTGTCGCTCTAGAGCTGTAGTCAATCGATCATCCAAAAGTTTCAATAGTCGTTTCCGTACGAGGGGAGAAAGCAGGATTTTCATTGTTCCCAGCACCTCCTGAAGCATTTATATTCACTGTGGGGTTACTTTCCCCAACATGTTGCGTTTGACTTTGCTCATCATGCTCCGACATTTTTCTGAAAGTTACAACACAAATATATTAAATACAATCCTACCCTTCATCCCAACCCAACTTAGGTCTCTCCTATTGGTCCATATCCCGTATAAATCATCACCTAGTTACTATACGATCTCAATGCCTAGGTTTAGGTCTAGATACCATTTCTGATATCTAGATCGCTTAAACCGCTGCTCTGATACCATAATTGTAACATCAGGTTACACTAAGTTCGTTTACTATAAACCCAAAACACATTTCAAAATATAATCTTCAAAACAGATACGGGATATAAATTCTAGATTTTCACCAAAAAGTTAAGTGCGGTTCAACCGAGTAACAAGAACATGTCAACCTAAAAGTTCAACAAAACTTACGATTAACGATTACAATACTAATAGTCGGGACAAAATATATAACTAACCGACTACAATACTACATAAATACAACCCATGACGAAATATTAACATAACAAGTACCAAAATGTCGTCTGGGATCTTGAAACCTTCTACTGAATCTACACCACTTTATCTTTACCTTTCCCCATTACCATTCTTCCTGAAAAAAAAAATGTATTCTAATGGAATAAGCGACAATGCTTAGTGAGAATATATCGAAGCGTATAAATATGATGTAAAAATACATATATTAACTGAAACAAAACAAAAGTAGTAGTTTAACTAAAAACCGAACGATCAACATATCATGCCAACATCAATTAAAGCATAACAAACATATCAAAACGTAAATAACCTTATCACGAATAAGGTATACATGTGCACCACACCCTCTCTTCGTCTACAGGGCCCGTGCAAAATACTCACACCCGGCTCCTTACCAATCGGGATACATGAGTACGAAAAAGTCAATATGCCACACCCAACCACCCTCTCTTTGGGATACGTGGTCATACTCTATTCTACAACATATCACCCGAAGTGATACCCGTAGATCATGGTTTACCAAAAGGCCAAAGAAAACAGTCTCGGATCCGGACTCAACTGATAACACGAAATGAACAACGAATACCAATACCTGGCTAGAGGACTCAACATACTCAGTAAAATATGAAAGTTAAACTAATTTATAGTAAGAAAGCATATACATATATTACACATAAGTGTACGTTCGATATAAACTCACAGTGCTTCAATATAAACAACCGAACGCGGTAATATCCAATTCCAACCAACAATAGGATTAAATCTTCACAAGCTCCAAATATCCTTAATATAACCCCTGGAGTAAACATTTCAAATATCATTATCAAACTATAAACCAATCTCAAGCTATACACTTTTAAACTTTGACTATCCTACTTTCAATTTCTCTTGCACAACTCTCTGTTCAGCCCCTGTTTTACCTCAATTAAACTCAAAATTAGACATTGACTTCTGAATATGAAATAAAGTATAATAGCATATCTTTCTAATGCAACTGACCTCATATTTTTGTGATTTTTCTGTGATTTATTATGTAATTTACAACACAACAACTCAAAGCTGTCAAAACTCAGCTTAACAGCACAGTACATGTTGCTGTTTTTACCCATCTTAACTTCAAATTCACATTTTCAAGTCTGAAGATGAATTGTAGTTCATTTTGTTATCTTTCCAAGGACAGTGATCTCATAAGCATACGATTTTTCTTCAATTTTCTATGATTTTTCAAAAACAGGGCTGCAACAATACACTTCCATGATCAATTCACCCATATCATCCATTATAGTGACCTATTGTCTTGCATTTCATCTCTTATATTACATACTCATCATAAAATCTCAGAAATTCTATTATTATTAGCATATAAACATGATTTCCCACATTAATCATCACTAACATTACTTAATCTCATGACTTTCTTGCTAATACAAACAATTATTCCAAGTTTCTTCAAAATAACAAGATATTAACCAACATATAACCTTAATCTTACAAAATTTCCATTAATCTCAAACATGCAACCCTAACATCTTTAATTAACACTAATTATCAAGATTAAACTTGAAATTAGAAGCATACCTTTGATAAATAACACATAATCTTCAAGAATCTAACATTTTTTTCTTCAAAATCATCAAGATTTGGATGATTTGAGCTTAACTATGTGAAAATCGCACCTTCACTGTGTGTAATGGTTCTAGGACTGATTTGGGGAGAAAATAGGGTAATTTTCGTCAATTTTACCCATTAAACCGAGTTGGGTCGGGTTTGACCCGGTTTTGACCCATTTGACCATTAAACACTAAAAATATCATAACTTTTCGCTCGGACCTCCGTTTTCGATGAGGTTTTCGCCTACGCATTCGTAATAAGATAACCTATAACTTCCAATAAAAATGTTCCAGCAAAGATCTCCCAATAAAAGCAGTTTTACACATTTGTAAGTGTTATGCTTTCCTTTGTAATTTGTCGTTCGTGATTTTGAGCTCGAAATCCTGTAAAAATTTTCCGACACCTACAACAACTCCTAATAGGTTTAAAACTTAGTTCCAAAGCTTAAAATCCCATCATACACCTACCATTTGAGTTTTGCGCTCGTAGATTACCGAAATAGCAACGTATTCTGTTCGCCTTTGCATAAAATGCAATCTACACGACTTTTTCGATCTCCGTCAATTCTAACACTTCACATTAACTTATTCAAAGGTGTTCCAACTTTTACATCACCATTTAGATCATCCGTTCAAGTTTTGGGTAGATTTTTCCCATTTAGGCATTCTAGTTACCTACCCAATTTCCATTTAGGCCATGTACTTTGTAATTTGAACCTTTACATCACCTAATCATCTTAATTCTGAGGTGTTGGTAATAGTCACTTGTCACAAGAATCATCCTACCTATAGGCCCTCTTATATACTCTATTACTCACACTTAGCAAAATGTAACATGTCATTTTACCCAAACACTATATTTAAGAAAGTTTAGAAAGTTGGATGTTACAAATACCTCCTCCTTTTGAAGATTTCGTCCCCGAAATCATAGTTGCGAGAATAGAGAAGGGTACTTGGACATAATTTCATCTTTCCGCTCCCACGTCAAATTTGGACCACGATGATGCTTCCATTTAACTAAAACCAAATCAACTTCTTTGTTGCGAAGATTCACCGTACGTTCATTTAAAATTGCTTCAGGCTCCTCGATATAACGCAATTTCTCGTCCACTTTCACTTCAGACAAAGGAACAACTTCTTCGTGTTTACCTAAACATTTCCTAAGATACCCAACATGGAATACATCATGTATACCCGTCAACTCTTCAGGTAATTCTAATCTGTAAGCCTATTTTCCAACTCGCTCTAAAATCTTAAAGGGCCCAATGAAACGAGGGCTAAGTTTCCCTTGTTTTCTAAATCGTAGAACACCACGCCAAGGAGAAACTTTTAACATCACAAGATCACCGACCAAGAACTCGATCGGCCTTCTACGACGATCTGCGTAAGACTTTTGTCTATCTTGGGCCGCTTTCATTCTTTCTCTAATCACTTGAATCTTATCATTTGTAATGCACAAGTTCGGGCCCCGCCAACACTTTCTCTCCGCTTCCTCCAACAGAGAGGCGTACGACACTTACGTCCGTACAAAGCCTCGAAAGGAGCCATGCCTATTGTCGAGTGATACCGTTATTATAAGAGAACTCGATTAAGGGCAAATGAGCATCCCAACTACCACTGAATTCCAAAACACACGCTCGTAACATATCCTCAAGTGTTTGAATGGTACGCTCAGATTGACCATCAGTTTGAGGATGATAAGCCGTACTAAACGCATGTCGTGTACCTAGTTCACGCTGAAAACTAGCCCAGAAATTAGAAGTAAATCGAGAGTCACGATCAGAGACAACTTTCATAGGAACTCCATGTCGAGCAACAACTTCATCTATATACAACTGAGCCCACCGATCCATGGAGTACGATTCCCGAACAGGAAGGAATAACGCTGATTTAGTCAACCTATCAACGATAACCCATATACTATCATGTTGTCGAGAAGTCTTTGGCAGTTTGGTGACCAAATCCATAGTTAACTCCTCCCATTTCCACATGGGGACCTCAAGAGGCTGAAGGCTCCCATACGGCTTCTGGTGCTCTGCTTTCACTTTCAAACATGTGATGCATCTTTCAACGTAACTCCCGATATCCGTTTTCATCCCCGGCCACCAATAATCTGTGCGTAAATCATGGTACATCTTAGTACTTCCCGGGTGAATGGATAATCTTGATTTATGCGCCTCTGCTAGAATCACTTCTCGCAAACCACCAAGTCTAGGGACCCATATTCGAGTCTTAAAGACTTTCAGTCCACGACTGTCCTCAGATAAGGAATCAACGTAGCTTACCATTCGTTCTGACTTAATATGCTCAGACTTCAAAGCCTCAAGTTGCCACTTCTGCAGATCATCAAATAAAGTCAACTTTCCCATCATATGAGTGATAACATAGCACAAAGATCCAAAGATATGTTTTCCGACTTAACGCATCCGCCACTACATTGGCTTTACCCGGATGATAGAGTATCTCACAATCATAGTCTTTAATGAGCTCGATAGCACGTTGTTGTCGCATATTAAGAGTCTGTTGGTCGAACAAGTACTTCAAACTCTTATGATCAGTGTAAAGTTTGCATTTCGTGCCATAAAGATAATGTCGCCACAACTTTAGAGCGAAGACCACAGCCGCCAACTCAAGATCATGAGTGGGGTAATTCTTTTCGTATTCCTTCAATTGACGCGAGGCATAAGCGATAACATTTCCTTTCTGCATCAATACACAACCGAGTCCTAATCGCGAGGCATCACTATAGACTACAAAATCTTCACTGCCTTCAGGTAAGGCAAGAACTGGTGCGCGTGTCAAACAATCTTTCAAAGTCTGAAAGGCCTTTTCTTGGTCTTCGGTCCACGCGAATTTTGCATCTTTGCGGGTAAGAGAAGTGAGAGGTACGGCAATTTTAGAGAAATCCTGAATGAAACGTCGGTAATAGCCCGCTAGGCCGAGAAAACTCCGAATCTCTGAAGCATTCTTGGGTTGTTCCCATTTATGCAATCGCTTCAATCTTAACAGGATCCACGGAGATACCGTCACTGCACACGATGTCCCAAGAATTGTACCTATACGATAGCCATTTACATTTAGCCAAGTTCATATATGTATTCGTGTTATGGACGCTAAACATTTAAATGTTTACCTGACGTAGCCAAAATTCACATTTTGAAAATTTAGCATAGAGTCGTTCTTTTCTCAACAACTCCAACATTTGTCGAAGATGTGTTGCGTGGTCGGTCTCAGACTTCGAGTACACAAGAATGTCATCAATGAATACAATGACAGACTTATCAAGCATCGGACGACATACTCGATTCATTAAGTCCATAAACACAGCTGGGGCGTTTGTGAGACCGAAAGGCATCACCAGAAACTCATAATGCCCATATCTCGTACGGAAGGCTGTCTTAGGTACATCCTCCTCTCTTACCTTTACGGTGATAGCCTGATCTGAGATCAATCTTGGAGAAGAAACTTGCACCTTGAAGCTGATCAAACAAGTCATTAATACGGGGTAACGGATACTTATTTTTAATTGTTACCTTATTCAGCTCTCGATAATCGATGCACATCCGGAAAGATCCGTCTTTCTTCTTGACAAACAGTACCGGAGCACCCCAAGGTGAAGTACTCGGTCGTATGAAGCCTTTATCCAATAGATCTTGTAGTTGATCCATCATTTCTTTCATCTCTGGAGGTGCGAGACGATAAGGAGTCTTCGCTATTGGTGCTGCACCTGGTATCAAATCGATTCTAAACTCCACTTGCCTATCTAGTGGCAATCCGTGCAAGTCTTCGTGAAATACATCCGGGTATTCACGTACTATTGGTACATCGTCCACGCCTTCATCTTCATCTCTTTTGTCGAATCTAGGACATATGCTAAGAAAGACGAGTATCCTTTAGTTAGATAACGTCGAGCCTTGAGTACAGAGATTACCTTATGGTCGATCACTCGTCGTTCACCGTAGACATATAAGAATTCTTCATTTTTCATGGGGATCTGTATCATTCGCCGCGAGCAAATGATATCCGCTTCGGTTCTTTGTCAACCAATCCATACCAATTACCACGTCAAAGTTATGAATATCCATTGGAATCAAATCGACTGTGAACTCATGGTCATATAAGTCTAATTTACAGTCTTTGTAAATTTTATCAGCTACAAGTGTTACTCCGTTCGCAGCGTCGATAGAGAAAGGTTTTTCAAGCATAATTGGCATAGAATCGAGGTACCGAGTGTAAATAAGTTACACAAAAGAATTTGTGGCTCCAGAGTCAAATAATATACGTGCGGTGTCTATCATTGAGAAGAAAAATACCGCATTACGACATCCGGTTCCTTCAATGCCTCCTCCGCCGTGATTTGGAAAGCTCGGCTCGTGCCTCGGGAACCTCCTCCTTTTGGGTCGAAGTACCCACTCTCGTTGGTTGATGTACCGATGCTTTGCTTTCATCCCTTTTTATACGAGGACAATCTTTGAGACGATGCCCTAACACTCCGCAAGAAAAACACGCATGATCTCTCTGGGGGCAATTCATCCTAACATGACCCGCTTCACCGCAACAAAAGCATTTAATGGCAGATCGGTCTTTATCACACCGACCTTGGTGTGTCTTTCCGCACCTCCGACAATCTCTTGGTGTGCTCGACTGTAGGCTAAATGCCTGTGATGATGCGCGTGGGATATTCTAAGATTGAATTCTCCGTTGGTTGGAGAATCGAGAGAACCGCTGTGTTGGGGTAGACATCATCCTTTCACTTCGCAAACGTTTTGAAACCGGTTCATTATCATCGGGAATGGACAATTCATGCTCACAATGCCGAGCATATTCAACAACCTTGCTATAACTGGAAACATCACGGCTTACTATAAAACTTCGGATCTCCTTCCGTAGTCCTCCAATGAAGTGTTCAATCTTATCCTGTTCGGTAGTCAGAAATCGTTGTGCGAATCGTGCCTTCTTGTTGAATTCAGTTTCATAGTCAAGTATAGTCATCTTACCTTGCTTCAGATCCAAAAACTCCTTTTCAAGTCGCCTTTGTAAGTCGACAGGACAATATTGTTCAAAAAATTTCCCCCGAAAGTCATCCCACGTCAAACTGTTACGTGTCGTCGCAGCTAAGGTTTCATACGTGGCATCCCACCATATAAGGGCTCTTTCCACGAGCATCCCGGAGGCATATTTTACTTTATCCTTATCTAGTACCTCAGTAATTCGGAACACCTTTTCGGTGTTCTAGATCCATTGCATCGCCAATACAGGATTTGATTGCCCTGCATACTCTGTTGCACCACTGCTTCTGAAAGTTTTAAATGAAACCCGGTCGGTCTTAGGTTTCGGTGCATCTTTGTCTTGGTTCAGATTCTTACTATGATTGTTGGATTCCGGGGGATTGTTTTGATTACGTTCTTCCTCAAAGCGTCGCTCCATTTCTTGACGTTGTCGCTCTAGAGCTGTAGTCAATCGATCATCCAAAAGTTTCAATAGTCGTTCTGTACGAGGGGAGAAAGCAGGATTTTCATTGTTCCCAACACCTCCTGAAGCATTTATATTCACTGTGGGGTTACTTTCCCCAACATGTTGCGTTTGACTTTGCTCATCATGCTCCGACATTTTTCTGAAAGTTACAACACAAATATATTAAATACAATCCTACCCTTCATCCCAACCCAACTTAGGTCTCTCCTATTGGTCCATATCCCGTATAAATCATCACCTAGTTACTATACGATCTCAATGCCTAGGTTTAGGTCTAGATACCATTTCTGATATCTAGATCGCTTAAACCGCTGCTCTGATACCATAATTGTAACATCAGGTTACACTAAGTTCGTTTACTATAAACCCAAAACACATTTCAAAATATAATCTTCAAAACAGATACGGGATATAAATTCTAGATTTTCACCAAAAAGTTAAGTGCGGTTCAACCGAGTAACAAGAACATGTCAACCTAAAAGTTCAACAAAACTTACGATTAACGATTACAATACTAATAGTCGGGACAAAATATATAACTAACCGACTACAATACTACATAAATACAACCCATGACGAAATATTAACATAACAAGTACCAAAATGTCGTCTCGGGATCTTGAAACCTCCTACGGAATCTACACCACTTTATCTTTACCTTTCCCCATTACCATTCTTCCTGAAAAAAAAATGTATTCTAATGGAATAAGCGACAATGCTTAGTGAGAATATATCGAAGCGTATAAATATGATGTAAAAATACATATATTAACTGAAACAAAACAAAAGTAGTAGTTTAACTAAAAACCGAACGATCAACATATCATGCCAACATCAATTAAAGCATAACAAACATATCAAAACGTAAATAACCTTATCACGAATAAGGTATACATGTGCACCACACCCTCTCTTCGTCTACAGGGCCCGTGCAAAATACTCACACCCGGCTCCTTACCAATCGGGATACATGAGTACGAAAAAGTCAATATGCCACACCCAACCACCCTCTCTTTGGGATACGTGGTCATACTCTATTCTACAACATATCACCCGAAGTGATACCCGTAGATCATGGTTTACCAAAAGGCCAAAGAAAACAGTCTCGGATCCGGACTCAACTGATAACACGAAATGAACAACGAATACCAATACCTGGCTAGAGGACTCAACATACTCAGTAAAATATGAAAGTTAAACTAATTTATAGTAAGAAAGCATATACATATATTACACATAAGTGTACGTTCGATATAAACTCACAGTGCTTCAATATAAACAACCGAACGCGGTAATATCCAATTCCAACCAACAATAGGATTAAATCTTCACAAGCTCCAAATATCCTTAATATAACCCCTGGAGTAAACATTTCAAATATCATTATCAAACTATAAACCAATCTCAAGCTATACACTTTTAAACTTTGACTATCCTACTTTCAATTTCTCTTGCACAACTCTCTGTTCAGCCCCTGTTTTACCTCAATTAAACTCAAAATTAGACATTGACTTCTGAATATGAAATAAAGTATAATAGCATATCTTTCTAATGCAACTGACCTCATATTTTTGTGATTTTTCTGTGATTTATTATGTAATTTACAACACAACAGCTCAAAGCTGTCAAAACTCAGCTTAACAGCACAGTACATGTTGCTGTTTTTACCCATCTTAACTTCAAATTCACATTTTCAAGTCTGAAGATGAATTGTAGTTCATTTTGTTATCTTTCCAAGGACAGTGATCTCATAAGCATACGATTTTTCTTCAATTTTCTATGATTTTTCAAAAACAGGGCTGCAACAATACACTTCCATGATCAATTCACCCATATCATCCATTATAGTGACCTATTGTCTTGCATTTCATCTCTTATATTACATACTCATCATAAAATCTCAGAAATTCTATTATTATTAGCATATAAACATGATTTCCCACATTAATCATCACTAACATTACTTAATCTCATGACTTTCTTGCTAATACAAACAATTATTCCAAGTTTCTTCAAAATAACAAGATATTAACCAACATATAACCTTAATCTTACAAAATTTCCATTAATCTCAAACATGCAACCCTAACATCTTTAATTAACACTAATTATCAAGATTAAACTTGAAATTAGAAGCATACCTTTGATAAATAACACATAATCTTCAAGAATCTAACATTTTTTTCTTCAAAATCATCAAGATTTGGATGATTTGAGCTTAACTATGTGAAAATCGCACCTTCACTGTGTGTAATGGTTCTAGGACTGATTTGGGGAGAAAATAGGGTAATTTTCGTCAATTTTACCCATTAAACCGAGTTGGGTCGGGTTTGACCCGGTTTTGACCCATTTGACCATTAAACACTAAAAATATCATAACTTTTCGCTCGGACCTCCGTTTTCGATGAGGTTTTCGCCTACGCATTCGTAATAAGATAACCTATAACTTCCAATAAAAATGTTCCAGCAAAGATCTCCCAATAAAAGCAGTTTTACACATTTGTAAGTGTTATGCTTTCCTTTGTAATTTGTCGTTCGTGATTTTGAGCTCGAAATCTCGTAAAAATTTTCCGACACCTACAACAACTCCTAATAGGTTTAAAACTTAGTTCCAAAGCTTAAAATCCCATCATACACCTACCATTTGAGTTTTGCGCTCGTAGATTACCGAAATAGCAACGTATTCTGTTCAGTTTGCATAAAATGCAATCTACACGACTTTTTCGATCTCCGTCAATTCTAACACTTCACATTAACTTATTCAAAGGTGTTCCAACTTTTACATCACCATTTAGATCATCCGTTCAAGTTTTGGGTAGATTTTTCCCATTTAGGCATTCTAGTTACCTACCCAATTTCCATTTAGGCCATGTACTTTGTAATTTGAACCTTTACATCACCTAATCATCTTAATTCTGAGGTGTTGGTAATAGTCACTTGTCACAAGAATCATCCTACCTATAGGCCCTCTTATATACTCTATTACTCACACTTAGCAAAATGTAACATGTCATTTTACCCAAACACTATATTTAAGAAAGTTTAGAAAGTTGGATGTTACAAATACCTCCTCCTTTTGAAGATTTCGTCCCCGAAATCATAGTTGCGAGAATAGAGAAGGGTACTTGGACATAATTTCATCTTTCCGCTCCCACGTCAAATTTGGACCACGATGATGCTTCCATTTAACTAAAACCAAATCAACTTCTTTGTTGCGAAGATTCACCGTACGTTCATTTAAAATTGCTTCTGTGCTCCTCGATATAACGCAATTTCTCGTCCACTTTCACTTCAGACAAAGGAACAACTTCTTCGTGTTTACCTAAACATTTCCTAAGATACCCAACATGGAATACATCATGTATACCCGTCAACTCTTCAGGTAATTCTAATCTGTAAGCCTATTTTCCAACTCGCTCTAAAATCTTAAAGGGCCCAATGAAACGAGGGCTAAGTTTCCCTTGTTTTCTAAATCGTAGAACACCACGCCAAGGAGAAACTTTTAACATCACAAGATCACCGACCAAGAACTCGATCGGCCTTCTACGACGATCTGCGTAAGACTTTTGTCTATCTTGGGCCGCTTTCATTCTTTCTCTAATCACTTGAATCTTATCATTTGTAATCTGCACAAGTTCGGGCCCCGCCAACACTTTCTCTCCGCCCTCCAACGAGAGGCGTACGACACTTACGTCCGTACAAAGCCTCGAAAGGAGCCATGCCTATTGTCGAGTGATAGCTGTTATTATAAGAGAACTCGATTAAGGGCAAATGAGCATCCCAACTACCACTGAATTCCAAAACACACGCTCGTAACATATCCTCAAGTGTTTGAATGGTACGCTCGTATCGACCATCAGTTTGAGGATGATAAGCCGTACTAAACGCATGTCGTGTACCTAGTTCACGCTGAAAACTAGCCCAGAAATTAGAAGTAAATCGAGAGTCACGATCAGAGACAACTTTCATAGGAACTCCATGTCGAGCAACAACTTCATCTATATACAACTGAGCCCACCGATCCATGGAGTACGATTCCCGAACAGAAGGAATAACGCCGATTTAGTCAACCTATCAACGATAACCCATATACTATCATGTTGTCGAGAAGTCTTTGGCGCTTGGTGACCAAATCCATAGTTAACTCCTCCCATTTCCACATGGGGACCTCAAGAGGCTGAAGGCTCCCATACGGCTTCTGGTGCTCTGCTTTCACTTTCAAACATGTGATGCATCTTTCAACGTAACTCCCGATATCCGTTTTCATCCCCGGCCACCAATAATCGTGCGTAAATCATGGTACATCTTAGTACTTCCCGGTGAATGGATAATCTTGATTTATGCGCCTCTGCTAGAATCACTTCTCGCAAACCACCAAGTCTAGGGACCCATATTCGAGTCTTAAAGACTTTCAGTCCACGACTGTCCTCAGATAAGGAATCAACGTAGCTTACCATTCGTTCTGACTTAATATGCTCAGACTTCAAAGCCTCAAGTTGCCACTTCTGCAGATCATCAAATAAAGTCAACTTTCCCATCATATGAGTGATAACATAGCACAAAGATCCAGCATATGTTTTCCGACTTAACGCATCTGCCACTACATTGGCTTTACCCGGATGATAGAGTATCTCACAATCATAGTCTTTAATGAGCTCGATAGCACGTTGTTGTCGCATATTAAGAGTCTGTTGGTCGAACAAGTACTTCAAACTCTTATGATCAGTGTAAAGTTTGCATTTCGTGCCATAAAGATAATGTCGCCACAACTTTAGAGCGAAGACCACAGCCGCCAACTCAAGATCATGAGTGGGGTAATTCTTTTCGTATTCCTTCAATTGACGCGAGGCATAAGCGATAACATTTCCTTTCTGCATCAATACACAACCGAGTCCTAATCGCGAGGCATCACTATAGACTACAAAATCTTCACTGCCTTCAGGTAAGGCAAGAACTGGTGCGCGTGTCAAACAATCTTTCAAAGTCTGAAAGGCCTTTTCTTGGTCTTCGGTCCACGCGAATTTTGCATCTTTGCGGGTAAGAGAAGTGAGAGGTACGGCAATTTTAGAGAAATCCTGAATGAAACGTCGGTAATAGCCCGCTAGGCCGAGAAAACTCCGAATCTCTGAAGCATTCTTGGGTTGTTCCCATTTATGCACTGCTTCAATCTTAACAGGATCCACGGAGATACCGTCACCAGACACAGTATGTCCCAAGAATTGTACCTATACGATAGCCATTTACATTTAGCCAAGTTCATATATGTATTCGTGTTATGGACGCTAAACATTTAAATGTTTACCTGACGTAGCCAAAATTCACATTTTGAAAATTTAGCATAGAGTCGTTCTTTTCTCAACAACTCCAACATTTGTCGAAGATGTGTTGCGTGGTCGGTCTCAGACTTCGAGTACACAAGAATGTCATCAATGAATACAATGACAGACTTATCAAGCATCGGACGACATACTCGATTCATTAAGTCCATAAACACAGCTGGGGCGTTTGTGAGACCGAAAGGCATCACCAGAAACTCATAATGCCCATATCTCGTACGGAAGGCTGTCTTAGGTACATCCTCCTCTCTTACCTTTAGCTGGTGATAGCCTGATCTGAGATCAATCTTGGAGAAGAAACTTGCACCTTGAAGCTGATCAAACAAGTCATTAATACGGGGTAACGGATACTTATTTTTAATTGTTACCTTATTCAGCTCTCGATAATCGATGCACATCCGGAAAGATCCGTCTTTCTTCTTGACAAACAGTACCGGAGCACCCCAAGGTGAAGTACTCGGTCGTATGAAGCCTTTATCCAATAGATCTTGTAGTTGATCCATCATTTCTTTCATCTCTGGAGGTGCGAGACGATAAGGAGTCTTCGCTATTGGTGCTGCACCTGGTATCAAATCGATTCTAAACTCCACTTGCCTATCTAGTGGCAATCCAGGCAAGTCTTCAGGAAATACATCTGGGTATTCACGTACTATTGGTACATCGTCCGCGTCCTTCATCTTCATCTCTTTTGTCGAATCTAGGACATATGCTAAGAAAGACGAGTATCCTTTAGTTAGATAACGTCGAGCCTTGAGTACAGAGATTACGTTATGGTCGATCACTCGTCGTTCACCGTAGACATATAAGAATTCTTCATTTTTCATGGGGATCTGTATCATTCGCCGCGAGCAAATGATATCCGCTCGGTTCTTTGTCAACCAATCCATACCAATTACCACGTCAAAGTTATGAATATCCATTGGAATCAAATCGACTGTGAACTCATGGTCATATAAGTCTAATTTACAGTCTTTGTAAATTTTATCAGCTACAAGTGTTACTCCGTTCGCAGCGTCGATAGAGAAAGGTTTTTCAAGCATAATTGGCATAGAATCGAGGTACCGAGTGTAAATAAGTTACACAAAAGAATTTGTGGCTCCAGAGTCAAATAATATACGTGCAGGTCTATCATTGAGAAGAAAAATACCAGTTACGACATCCGGTTCCTTCAATGCCTCCTCCGCTGTGATTTGGAAAGCTCTGGCTCGTGCCTTGGGAACCTCCTCCTTTTGGGCTGAAGTACCCACTCTCGTTGGTTGATGTACCGATGCTTTGCTTTCATCCCTTTTTATACGAGGACAATCTTTGAGACGATGCCCTAACACTCCGCAAGAAAAACACGCATGATCTCTCTGGGGGCAATTCATCCTAACATGACCCGCTTCACCGCAACAAAAGCATTTAATGGCAGATCGGTCTTTATCACACCGACCTTGGTGTGTCTTTCCGCACCTCCGACAATCTCTTGGTGTGCTCGACTGTAGGCTAAATGCCTGTGATGATGCGCGTGGGATATTCTAAGATTGAATTCTCCGTTGGTTGGAGAATCGAGAGAACCGCTGTGTTGGGGTAGACATCATCCTTTCACTTCGCAAACGTTTTGAAACCGGTTCATTATCATCGGGAATGGACAATTCATGCTCACAATGCCGAGCATATTCAACAACCTTGCTATAACTGGAAACATCACGGCTTACTATAAAACTTCGGATCTCCTTCCGTAGTCCTCCAATGAAGTGTTCAATCTTATCCTGTTCGGTAGTCAGAAATCGTTGTGCGAATCGTGCCTTCTTGTTGAATTCAGTTTCATAGTCAAGTATAGTCATCTTACCTTGCTTCAGATCCAAAAACTCCTTTTCAAGTCGCCTTTGTAAGTCGACAGGACAATATTGTTCAAAAAATTTCCCCCGAAAGTCATCCCACGTCAAACTGTTACGTGTCGTCGCAGCTAAGGTTTCATACGTGGCATCCCACCATATAAGGGCTCTTTCCACGAGCATCCCGGAGGCATATTTTACTTTATCCTTATCTAGTACCTCGGAATTCGGAACACCTTTTCGGTGTTCTAGATCCATTGCATCGCCAATACAGGATTTGATTGCCCCGCATACTCGTTGCACCACCGTTTCGAAAGTTTTAAATGAAACCCGGTCGGTCTTAGGTTTCGGTGCATCTTTGTCTTGGTTCGATTCTTACTATGATTGTTGGATTCCGGGGATTGTTTTGATTACGTTCTTCCTCAAAGCGTCGCTCCATTTCTTGACGTTGTCGCTCTAGAGCTGTAGTCAATCGATCATCCAAAAGTTTCAATAGTCGTTCTGTACGAGGGGAGAAAGCAGGATTTTCATTGTTCCCAACACCTCCTGAAGCATTTATATTCACTGTGGGGTTACTTTCCCCAACATGTTGCGTTTGACTTTGCTCATCATGCTCCGACATTTTTCTGAAAGTTACAACACAAATATATTAAATACAATCCTACCCTTCATCCCAACCCAACTTAGGTCTCTCCTATTGGTCCATATCCCGTATAAATCATCACCTAGTTACTATACGATCTCAATGCCTAGGTTTAGGTCTAGATACCATTTCTGATATCTAGATCGCTTAAACCGCTGCTCTGATACCATAATTGTAACATCAGGTTACACTAAGTTCGTTTACTATAAACCCAAAACACATTTCAAAATATAATCTTCAAAACAGATACGGGATATAAATTCTAGATTTTCACCAAAAAGTTAAGTGCGGTTCAACCGAGTAACAAGAACATGTCAACCTAAAAGTTCAACAAAACTTACGATTAACGATTACAATACTAATAGTCGGGACAAAATATATAACTAACCGACTACAATACTACATAAATACAACCCATGACGAAATATTAACATAACAAGTACCAAAATGTCGTCTGGGATCTTGAAACCTTCTACTGAATCTACACCACTTTATCTTTACCTTTCCCCATTACCATTCTTCCTGAAAAAAAAATGTATTCTAATGGAATAAGCGACAATGCTTAGTGAGAATATATCGAAGCGTATAAATATGATGTAAAAATACATATATTAACTGAAACAAAACAAAAGTAGTAGTTTAACTAAAAACCGAACGATCAACATATCATGCCAACATCAATTAAAGCATAACAAACATATCAAAACAGAAATAACCTTATCACGAATAAGGTATACATGTGCACCACACCCTCTCTTCGTCTACAGGGCCCGTGCAAAATACTCACACCCGGCTCCTTACCAATCGGGATACATGAGTACGAAAAAGTCAATATGCCACACCCAACCACCCTCTCTTTGGGATACGTGGTCATACTCTATTCTACAACATATCACCCGAAGTGATACCCGTAGATCATGGTTTACCAAAAGGCCAAAGAAAACAGTCTCGGATCCGGACTCAACTGATAACACGAAATGAACAACGAATACCAATACCTGGCTAGAGGACTCAACATACTCAGTAAAATATGAAAGTTAAACTAATTTATAGTAAGAAAGCATATACATATATTACACATAAGTGTACGTTCGATATAAACTCACAGTGCTTCAATATAAACAACCGAACGCGGTAATATCCAATTCCAACCAACAATAGGATTAAATCTTCACAAGCTCCAAATATCCTTAATATAACCCCTGGAGTAAACATTTCAAATATCATTATCAAACTATAAACCAATCTCAAGCTATACACTTTTAAACTTTGACTATCCTACTTTCAATTTCTCTTGCACAACTCTCTGTTCAGCCCCTGTTTTACCTCAATTAAACTCAAAATTAGACATTGACTTCTGAATATGAAATAAAGTATAATAGCATATCTTTCTAATGCAACTGACCTCATATTTTTGTGATTTTTCTGTGATTTATTATGTAATTTACAACACAACAGCTCAAAGCTGTCAAAACTCAGCTTAACAGCACAGTACATGTTGCTGTTTTTACCCATCTTAACTTCAAATTCACATTTTCAAGTCTGAAGATGAATTTTAGTTCATTTTGTTATCTTTCCAAGGACAGTGATCTCATAAGCATACGATTTTTCTTCAATTTTCTATGATTTTTCAAAAACAGGGCTGCAACAATACACTTCCATGATCAATTCACCCATATCATCCATTATAGTGACCTATTGTCTTGCATTTCATCTCTTATATTACATACTCATCATAAAATCTCAGAAATTCTATTATTATTAGCATATAAACATGATTTCCCACATTAATCATCACTAACATTACTTAATCTCATGACTTTCTTGCTAATACAAACAATTATTCCAAGTTTCTTCAAAATAACAAGATATTAACCAACATATAACCTTAATCTTACAAAATTTCCATTTAGGCCATGTACTTTGTAATTTGAACCTTTACATCACCTAATCATCTTAATTCTGAGGTGTTGGTAATAGTCATTTGTCACAAGAATCATCCTACCTATAGGCCCTCTTATATACTCTATTACTCACACTTAGCAAAATGTAACATGTCATTTTACTCAAACACTATATTTAAGAAAGTTTAGAAAGTTGGATGTTACACAAGTGAGTTTGGCGGTAAGAGTAATGGAAAGAAAATGGTTGGATCACATTCCTATCATGTTATACGAAGATAAAAAGAACTTTGGGCCGAAATCTTTCAAATTTTTCGACTCGTGGTTGAAAGAGGATGGTCTAGAGGACATGGTAAAATCAATTTGGGAGAAAGGATCACTCTCAAACAGGCCCGATTGTATTTTCAGGGACAAATTGGAAAATGTTGAGGCAATCAAAGAATGGGGAAAAAAATCAAAAGCCTAGACAATGAGTGGAAAAATGGAAAGAAGGGGGCTTTGAAGAGAGAGGCGGACGCGGACCATAGTGGATAGCTTGAAACGAGCATATCAGTTTGGCTTCAAGCCCGTAAAAAGTGGCTAGTTTAGAGGAGAAGAAGAATGGAATGTTGAGGCAAAAGGCAAAAATTAAGTGGATCATGGAAGGTGATGAAAACTCAAAGCTATTCCATGTTGCGGTTAGATATAGGGACAGAAAAAACGTGATTAGAGGTATGGGTTCAAACTCCGGATGGATAGAAGAACCAAATCTGATAAAGAACTTTACTTATGAGTTCTTTAAAGAAATGTTCTCGTCAAGTAGAACGGGGAGGCCTTCCTTATGGAGGAAAAATTCAAATAAATGTCAAAAGAGGATGCTGATCTACTAGAAAGACCGATTGATGAAGAAGAAGTGTGGAACACAATTAAGAGTTGTGGTGGTAACATAGCATCGGGCCCGGATAGATCCACCTTTGGGTAAAAAAACTATGGAACCTAATCGGTAGATGGTGGCACAAAAATCTAGATGCGGTGGCAACGGTAGAGGAAATACTCCAAGAAGGAGGTAATCCGGCCAGTGATAATACGAAGAAATCATTATGGATCGGTGTTATTTGGGATGCTTTATATCTGATATGGTCGAACCGAAATAAGGTGGTGTTTAGAGATGATAGAAGAAATCTGGCTGACCAACTGCACGAGTTTCAAACAACAATCTTGGAATGGATCAAAAGACGGTATAAGAAGTTATCAGCGGACGGTTCAAGCTGGTTGGCGGACCCTTCAAGGTTGCAGTAGATCGAACGAGAGTCGCATCAAATAGGAATATATTTCGTAATGGTGGCAGCAAAGGGTGAAGGTTTTGCCTCTCGTAAAACCTTTACACGCAGTTGAGTCGTTAACAATGGTATAAAATTTTGTTAGTTGCTTTCTGTTTGCTTGCTGTAGTCTTAACACCTCATATGAGGTGTTTCTTGGCTTTGCACTGTAAATTTGGGTGGTGATCAATAAAATCTTTGCCTTTTAAAAAAAAATGGTTTTGTTAGTTTTTTTTATATGATATTTCTTTAAAATGTCATATGTAAACGTTTTTAAAACAAGTTTTGTCGTAGTGTATGTACATGGTATGATGCATGCTTTTATATACAAGGGTAAACTGATCAAAGCAATTTATTTCTCGAAAAAAAAAGGATAGGATCATTGTGAAAAAAGAAACAACTAGAAATTAACATCATGCACAATAAGCAAATAAATAACATAGATTATTTATGAAAATGAAGAGCTTCTTACATGTTGAAAGTGAAAGTGGGATAATAAAAAAGCCAATATAAAAAGTGCATTGAAGTAAAACTTGTTTCTTCGTATTTTTATACTTACAATAATTAAATAACCATATGTAAGAAGTGTGTTGGAGATGCTCATATAACACAAGGCTCCCGCCAGTGATCTTTTAGCTTGAAAATATAGTATAATATAAGATAGAACCATTTGGTTTTATATTCAATAAATTATTGGAGAAGATTTCAAAATAAAACGCCACACACAAGCATGTATAATCATGGAAATTTGTTTTGCACTCTTCAAACTAGTTGCATGGTATGCATATGGCGGATCCAGGATTTTTGTCTACCGAGGTCCCATTAAGATAGACTAAATACGCGTAAATTCACCCGACGTGTTTCGAAACTTTTTTAAACTTTTTTAGTTGATTTCAAGAGATTTTCTTATTGTTTTTATCGATTTTGAGGGATTTTTTTAGTGTTTTTGTGGATTTCGAAGGTTTTGTTCGAGTTTTTTTATTGATTTTAATAGATTTTTTTAGTGTTTTTGTCAATTGCCGATAAGATGAGGTCCTTTAAAAATTTTTACTGGAGGGACGAAGGCTATATTCAGTATTTTTTATGTTTTTTACCCTTAATAAATTTAAAAAAAAATTCACTGGGAGGATAGGACCACCCCCCCCCTCGCGAAGGTTATCTAGAAGGCGTATTTGGTATTTGGATATTATTTTTATCAATGATTTGGCCAATCATGAATGATTCGTTATGAAACATAGTGTGAGCTGGGAGCAGCTCCGAAAAGCGAGGCCTACTTAAATAAGTAATGAGCTTTCAACAACGTTAACAACACTACGAAAAAAGTAAACTATGGTTGCCTATCCGCCCCTGTGCACATACATGGGTGAATTTACATGACTATGCTCCCTAAGTTTTAGAAAGAAATGAAAATAAAGGGAAGGAAGAGAAAAGGAAAAAAAGAAGTGGGGAAAAGATTTTTTTTTTAAATTTATGTTTTTGAGAATTAAGGAAAAGAAATGAAAGTAAATAAAATAAAATAAATTTTTAATTTTGAGCGAGAGAGAAAGAAAATGTAATATGTCATTTTTATAAAAATATCTTTAATTATTTTATTGTGAAATGTAATTGATGGATAGATGTATAATTTTATAAATATTTTCAATCGTTATTAATTTTTTTCTCTTATTTCCTTCCCTTTCTAGTTTCCTCCCATATTTTGGAGGAAAGTTTTGGGAGGAAAATCAACATGACTTTCCTTCCCTCCTTAAAAACAACTTGAGAACGTAAGATTTTTTTCTTTCCCCTCTACTTTTCTCCCTTTCTCTTCCTTTCCTTCGTAAAAAAACTCGCGAACACAATGTAAGTGTCTCAAAATAGTGGAAATATTTTATGAGTTTTAACTGTTCCATCCTGATACAAGTTCTAATTATTTTGTCATCCGTTAAAATTGTTTTCTAGATCCTCTCTTATCAAACCAATATAGTATCAATCCACTATGTTGTATCTTCTCTATCGTTACCTTAACGATTAGTTTTATATCAAATCGGCCCAAATCCTTTGGAAAAAACTTTATTTCATTTCATGCTTGAGTTCGACTTGAAAAAATATTATACTCGATTTATTGTTAAAATTTAGTTTTTAATGGAAAAATATTATTTATAGTGTTTAAATTAAATGAGAAGATTGGACTTCATCAAGGAAAGGAGAGGCCCCTAGTCATTATTCGTTGATCCACTTATTCGCATGAAGCAAGACATCTAGAACTTTTGAGCCCACTTGCGTATACCTTTTTATCTCTTTTGAATTTTGCGAATGGGTTTCTTTTATAATGGTGTTGAGAATATATTTGAATTTCAGTTTAATATACTGTTTACTAAACATTTATCCAGTAACTGCTTATCAGTAAAATTTAACACTGTTACTTACTTATCGGGTAATATTTTAGTCAGTAAAAACGGCATCGTATACAACAATTTACTCGGTAATTAAGCATTTACCGTGGTAAGAGTCGTCGCTCTCACTTACCGGGTAAGACTCTCGGTTCTTACCTCATTCTTACCAGGTAAGATTCTTGGTCCTTACCATACTCATCCGGTAAGATAATATGACTTGCAATTGGTAAACACTTATCTGGATAAATGCTTGGTAAACATCCCTTAGACTCGATTAATTTGACAAGTTCATTTGGACAACAATGAATTTTTTTTTTTAATTTCTGTTTTGTAAATAATATATATTGTAATTTACATGTAAAAAAATATGTTGAAATACGCTTTTCTAATCATTATACATGTAAAGTAACATAGAAATTGTGCAACCCATCATTCACAATTTCACAGTAGTGTGTGTATTTTCACGTATTAGCAAATAAAGTAGTTGGTTGGAGAGAAAGTATGATGAGACATGAGTGGAAGACTTGTTAAGACAAGTTACTTTTGACTATCTGTACTATACAATCATTTTTCATTAAGGGAATATGTCAAGCAAAGTATATATATAGTTTCTTGAATAAAATATTTCTAGATTGTCTTTACTTTGATGGACAGTTGAAATTGAAAACCAAGAAAACATAAATTAGATTCTAATTGGAATTTGAGTGTGTCTCCACCTATATATAAAGCATTTGTCCATCACAAATGCTAGCTAGCCTATTGTTCTTTTATGGAATCAATAAGGAAGTACTAATGGCACCCTTAATATAGAGGTGTGCACGAAATATAATGCATTTTATAGGTGTGTGCACGGAATTTAATGCATTTGTGTGAGGATGACATTCACCCTTAGGGATGCCATAAGCACATCTTAGGGGTGCTATTAGCCTCCCCCTATATATATATATATATATATATATTAGAGGAAAGTTCAAATGTGAACTCATTTTTGGTTGTGAACGTGAGGACGAATCTCAGCCACTTATCCGGTCAATAAAGGCGGTTTTGACCTGGTTCCCCTCCTTTAATAATCTCCACCCTCCCATGAATTGCGTCAATCCTCCGTGATCGCGTCCACCATAACCGAAGATGTGTGGCTGAGATTCGTCCTCACGTTCACAACCAAAAATGAGTTCACATTTGAACCTAACCCTATACATATATATATATATATATATATATATTAATTAGGGCAGGGATTATAAGCCATGAAGGAAAACCCAAACAAACCTCTTGTAATCGGGTGGCATCACCAAACAACATCTAATGTTTACTTATGCAAGATTATTATTATGCTTTAATAGTTATATTGTAGTTCACGATTTTATAGTCCATGTAAATTAAACTTAGATGTGATATTAGAGTGAAGGTTACATGATAGTCATGAATTATGATTAAACTGCATCACCATAAGTTCATAATCGACATATATAGATCTGTTCTAGTTGTGGTCTTGCAAAATATTGATCCAATGATTATGACTTGCATGTATGTTTAATTTATGCAATATATTTTGTTTTGGGCACACTTGTTTGTTTTTTATGCTATTGTGTGAGTAAAGTTCGATGTAAAGTCAGGAAGATTTTGTAACTATCTAATTGTTACATAGTCGCTAAGTGAAGGTTGTTTTTATAATGAAGGCACTCAAGGCAGGCTAAAAGATGGCATCTTGAAGAAGCCGGAGTTGAACAAAAAAGGCAAAAGCTTGGACAATACTTGCATCATACTTGGTGATTATATCTAATTATGCTCATTAAGTAATTATAATTTCAACTTAAATGACATTATTTTCTATATATTAAAAATAAAACAGTTAATTGCAGAGTTTTTTTCTTCAAAAATGATGTAGCTAACTTTAAAGTTTATAGGGACTTAATTGATTCATGTAGTTCCCTACTACTTGTAAATCCATTTAGATTGAGTAGTTTGTGGGAGAATTGAAATATAACTGTTATGGTACTAACTTTATCAAAATTTGTGAATGTCTTGTTTCTATTATAGTGTTTGCTTAATGATACCTCGTAAATATGACAAGCTTATGGTATAATTGTGAATCAAGTTAAATGACCACATGAGAAACTAAATTACATGTCGTTCATATTTATTATGCATGCATTGTTTTGAAAATTGTAATCTAAACTATTATATCTCTAGTTCAATACATTAACCTTAAGCATCAATATTTGCATGTTACGTATGTCATAATCTTAATGGAACTAACTTCTTAGAATGGAATGAGCAAGTTGAGTTCACTTAGGGTGTTCAATATAGCTATTCTTATAGAAAAAACACCTTTACTCACAGACACGTGTACCTTGAGAAAAGAAGCTCCCTAGATATTGAGAGATTAAGCATCACGTATTTGTACATATGCATTGAACCCAACATCAAAACATCCTGACTTAATCACAGGAATGTTGGAGATTTTACGAAATCTATTGAAGAAAGGTTTAATATTGTAGACAAATACCTTGATGGAGAACTCATGGTTGATTTTACAACCATGAAGTTTGATGGATCTCACTCAATGCATGCTCAAGTTATCAAAATGACAAAACTTGCACCAAACTTAAGAACTTGAATGATACGGGATGAGGAATTGTGTTCAATTCATCCTAACCAAAAGAGGTTTACATCTTTACTATGAACCTTTTCAAAAGTAACTACAACATTGTAACGAAAAAGTAGAGAGTGAATGAATTGCCTAAATAACTAGTTCAATCTGGGGTGAACAAAAACCCCAACAACCCAATCCAAAGCTTAATCAAATTGTAAAAATCTTCAAATCATAGGTATTGGGATGTAACTAGGTTAGGTCAATTTGAACCCTTCCCAGCCTGTTGAACTGGATACCCCTTTTATACGTTATATCATATTCTACTAAACATGTTTGTTTTGATATGCTTAACCATAGGTGAGAATTTTGGTGGTAACAATGTCTCACCTACCGCCGGTGAAGTTTGCTTACAATAATAGTTATCACTTTAGCATCAGGATGGCGCTATTTCGAGGCCTTATATGGACGAAAACGTAGAACTCACAATGTTAGCTTGAAGCGGAAGAGAAACAGTTCGCCGGGCCCGAGATTGTTCAAGAGGCGGAAGACAAAGTAAAAGGCATTCGAGAACATTTAAAAGCGACTCAAGATCGGTAAAAAAGTTATGCTGACAGAAACCAGAGACGAATAGAGTTTCAAGAAGGAGACCAGGTAATTTTTGAAGGTATTCCCATGAAAACTTAGGGGCTGTTTGGCAGTTACTGAATGATTTGGTGCAGAATTATTTGATGCAGAATTATTAAGTGGTCAGAATTATTAAGAGACTCTTATGATATAATGCAAAATGAAATATATTTTTTTGGTAATTATTCAGGTTGTAATTATGGCTCTTAATGGTTAAGGGAGCTCCAGGATACAAAATGATTTAGAGGGTTTTGGAACCAGTAAGAGACAGACTTATTTTTTGCCAAATAGGATTTACATCTTAGTGATTCAGATGTTGCCTCTTAATGGAACTGTTAAGAGGTAAACAAACAGCCCTTAGTCCCTGCTTCCTTGGATCCTTTACTTATTGAGTCGATCGGTCTACAAGCATACAAGCTATATACATGTCAAAATGATATATTTTACTCCTCTATGTTTATATTTCAAGTATTTACACATTTAAATGATTTTGACAGATTAGGTCAAATTTGGGTAATTTGGGGATTTTGCATATCTTGATAAAAAGAGTATAAAGAATGATTTTAGACACTCGGGAAAGGTTTATTTCAAATTATTTATATATTTGGAACACAAAATGTTTATACTCTTATATTATGTTATTCCACTAGCAAAAATGGATTTTATCATTTGATGGGGTTTGCGTATAACACTTTGGTATTGAGTTAATCTTGGTATATCCATATAAATGTACCCATATGTAAGAGTAGAATGTAATGGATCCATAGGCATATAAGTAAACTTTCGTTTAACGAATTGGGAACGATAATTTCCCATTTGTAACTTGAAATAAGCATAAAGTCTTAAATAGGCGTTAAAATAGCCAGACATCAGCCAATGATCATGTAGTGTAATTTCTAAGTAAAATAGCCTAAATTAGATTAAGCGGTTTCCGAGGTAAAGACTCGAGGAGTTGAACTTGATGGCTCTACGAGCAAAAGACTCAAGGAGTTGAGCTCGCTATTTTTCTTTGTAATCCAATGATGTCATTTTTATAACATTGAGATGTGAATCACCTTTGTGGTCCGTCACTATTAATGGTAATTCGGGGTCTCCCCCGTAACATTCAGATATTTTACACCCTTCCAAGGGCAAATGTGAGTAAATTCTATAAAATAAATTGTCTAAATCTATATTTTCTATTTTAAAGTTTTATAGTTTTATTCATTAACTGTTTGTTCTCAATAGACGTAAGTCTAACACTTTTTTTCAAATGACATATATGTCAGGTTCTTTTAGCGGTGGGGCTCCCAAGGGTTGAACAAAGTGTTATGGCTGGTTAAAGCATTTTTAGGAATGCACTGTTAAGTGTATTTTTGGAGTTATAACTGGATACATTTATTTTAAGTATATTAGCAACACCCGAATGTAACCTATGTTTCGATTTAGTATAAATTATTAGGTTGTTGTTTAATATTCATTTATTGATGTAAACTCTTATATTATTTCCCCTTTCATTGGGTGATCTTTATGTAATTAAGTCGTATTCTGTATATTGTTTCGATTTAAAGTGTCTCATATTTTTAGGGTGTTACAATTGTGAATATTGACTTTGAAATTTGAAACGCTAGTAAGTAGACACTAAAGGTCAAACGAGATTCTTGAGGTGGAACTTGGCTAGAAAAATGGGTAGGCACTAAGGTTCAAGAGTCCTTGAAGTAAAACTCTGTGGAGTAGACACTAAAGGTGGGTTTGAGGTTACGCCATGGATGAGGCTTGCACTAAAACTAAGAACCTAAGGTGTAGTTCCAATAACACCCTTATGTGGCATTACTTATGTGTTCTCACCACCTTGATGGAAATGGGTCTCTCCCACCATCGAGAGATGTTTCTTGTGTCTAATGTCCTGGTTGTGATACAGGGAGAATTCGAGAGTTAATGAGACTTTTATTCGATCTTTGGAAAAGAAGAAAACGGGCTCGAAATAAGTTCGTAAACCTGCATCGGAAACTGAAAAATACTTTCTTGCGCAAATTGGGTCGTGTGCCGGGTCGCGGACGCATCCTAACGAGTCCCGAAAGGATTGCGTTTATTTGTTTGTTTAATTATTTTATTTCTTAATTAGTTTAGGATATTTATTTAGCTTTAATTTTTATTTATTTGTTTTTTAATTAGATTAGGATTATTATTAATAGTTTCCTTTTCTTAGTTTCCTAGTTTATTTAAGTTTTCTTTTCTTAGTTTCCTAGTTTATTTAGGTTATGTTTTTTCATCCTTATTTAAGGACCCTTTGTCTTCATTGTTATTCATTCAATTTATCAATAAACTTTTTCTTGAGTGTTTTATCTATATTCTTGAGTTCTTTCATTGTGAAGACTCGTTTTCCTAGGGTTTGATGTCTGTCGACCTAACCGCACTTTTCCGCTGCATCAGTTGGTATCAGAGCAGGATTCGCCTGCACTCCACTAACTATGGCAGACCACCAACCCGCTAACAAAGCAGATCTAGCTCAGTTGTCTACGGATCTTACCGCGACACTAACTGATCTGACAGCGGCGATCACTCTATTCAGAACCGACCTCAACAACAACTACCGTCGAAGAAGGGACAGGCACGAGGAACCGATCAAAGTTCCGCGCGGCCACATTTACAACAGTATAGATTCGGTTTCTCTCCTGGGCAAACGATCCGTTTTTAAGAGGCCGCGTCAAAAAGATAAAGTCCATCCGGTCAAGGTTTCGTACGACGATCTCTACAACCGTGTTATGGGTCCCATTTTGCTCCTAAACAAACGACTTTCGATCCGAGAGTACACTGGAAAAAGTCGTATTCTTGCCCGATAAAGTTGAAGATAAATTCCATCACATCGTCGTACAACCACATGAAGAAATCCAAACCGATCCCAAAGAGTCAACAATAGATTTTGGTTTCGTGATCAAGGAAACCAAAAATGAGTTAGTAGAAGATATTTTTGATCTTGTGAAAGAAGCATCCGAGGGTGAATTGGTTGAGGACATTCCTGAGCCAACGAGACCGTTGACACAAGAAATCACGAAGGAAGAACCTAAAGACGATGCTTCCATTATTCCAACAACCAAGACTCCGGATCAAATTGAGGCAATTCTTGCAACTTTTTACCCTTTCGAGTTTGATAGAATTTCGCTCGTATTGAAGCGATTACGACACCAAACTGTGAAACTTGAAGATCAGTCAACCTTTACAAATTTTGAAGCCAAAGTAATCGACCCGAATGTATTAAAGATCAGAATGCTATATGATTCTATATTGCGTCAAGAATTATATTGCTTTGTTTTTCAAGTGAACTCGAGGTCGAGTTCTTTTCAAGTGAGGGTGAATGATACAGGGAGAATTCGAGAGTTAATGAGACTTTTAGTCGATCTTTGGAAAAGAAGAAAACGGGCTCGAAAGAAGTTCGTAAACCTGCATCGGAAACTGAAAAATAGTTTTTTGCGCAAATTGGGTCGTGTGCCGGGTCGCGGACGCATCCTAACGAGTCCCGAAAGGATTGCGTTTATTTGTTTGTTTAATTATTTTATTTCTTAATTAGTTTAGGATATTTATTTAGCTTTAATTATTATTTATTTGTTTTTTAATTAGATTAGGATTATTATTAATAGTTTCCTTTTCTTAGTTTCCTAGTTTATTTAAGTTTTCTTTTCTTAGTTTCCTAGTTTATTTAGGTTATGTTTTTTCATCCTTATTGAAGGACCCTTTGGCTTCATTGTTATTCATTCAATTTATCAATAAACTTTTTCTTGAGTGTTTTATTTATATTCTTGAGTTCTTTCGTTGTGAAGACTCGTTTTCCTAGGGTTTGACGTCTGTCGACCTAACCGCACTTTTCCGCTGCATCAGGTTGGGACATCTATGTTGCGGTGCATGGTATTATACTACTATTGTGGATCTGGTAACATTTGAATTATTACTTTATCTATCTTGTGAAATTATTGTGAGTGATCTCATTAGTCAAGATTTGTATGTGTGTAATGGAGATGGTTGGTATTTCACGGGATTTCGTAAGATTTATATGTACTGATGTTTTAATTTATGTTAAAACATTTGTGTTGTAATAATCGATTAATAAAAAGATAATTTAATTATTTTTCTAATTATTCATAATTTATTTTTCTAAATTATTTATAAAAATGAAATTCAATTTCATTTTAAATTGTATAAATCAAACACAACAAAGATTTCAAATCATTTTACAAAATCCAAATCCTTCAAATCCATTATGTCGATCAAATCAAAGCACATTAAAATTACTTTAATTGTAAAATTGGTTGTTCGTTTAAAGTAGGAAATAAAAATGTTAGTTTATTGATAATAAAAAATGCTAGGCAGATTGGTTTTGGAATTTTGATTGATGAACTTTTTACAATTTTAAGTGTATATATAATATTTATATACCATTGGAGTTGATAGATAATAGATGAACTAGCCCGAGGACCAAAGGAGAGTACTTCTTTTGTTCTTGGAAGTTGTTCAATACTAAAATGGAAGGCTTTCATCTACGACCATTTCTCTGAGAAATCCGTCGCTGAAGGGTGATTCGTCACAAAACCGAAAAATTGGTGGTTAATTTGTTGGTGCGTAAATCAAATCAGTGACTGATTACCCAAGAAATTACTGGGTAATCCGTTGGTCAGGGTCGTTCCAATCTTTTTGGAGGCCCTGTTACACATTGGACAACAAACGAGAAATAAACTAACATCGATTTGCAAAATGTTTAAAATGACAAAATAACATGAGAAATTCACTTAAACAAGATAATTCTTCTAACATTTTTGAAACAAAGTCTTCAATCAATTATTCATAATCAATGCCCTCCAAAAATCCATTTTCAATTGCTATCAAGGCAAGTCCGTTAAGTCTTTCTTGTGTCATTGTGGAGCGTAAATACGACTTCAACAGCTTCAACTTCGAGAAACTTCTTTCTGCAGATGCAACAGTTACAGGAATAGTCAACAAAATTCTATAAGCAATAATAGATTTGGAAAACATCCAACACGTCTCGAATATTCTAAAATGTCAATAGATCCCATGTTTTGATTCAGTAAATAATCTTGAAGTAACTTCAACTCCACGTATAAGTCATTCCCATCAACATCAGATTGGTCTTGTTTCTTTAGTGCAATTTCAAAGTTAGTACAAGAAGACTTTAAACACATTTCATCTAAAGAACACAACTTATCAGAAGTGAACAAAAACCCAAACACACTTTCATATTCTTGGTATTGTTCAAATCTTCTCTTTAGTGAAGCAATTGCATGATCAACAACACATAAGAAATAATTAACTCTAAACGACTCTTTTGCAGATTGTGAAGTAATTTCAGATGCATCACTCGGGTTTTCATCAAAATGTCTTTTTTTTCGAATTTCACGTCTTTGAGGAAACAATGGATCAATATTCAATTCAATTGCAATTTTCTTTGCTGATTCTATAGCATCTAAAAATCCAGTTTCTCTATAGCCCTCAAAAAAAGAAATCAACCCCTTAACTTGTTCAATAGCAACATCAATTAACATGTTTTTTGACTGTAAATTCTTACTAACCAGATTAACGGAATATAATATTTCATACCAAACCACTATTGACACTAAAAACTCAAAATCACCAAGCTCATTTTGTGCTAACGATTTTGCTTCACTTCTTATTTTTGTATCATTATCAATTTCAGCTACTTGAAGTAAAGCTTCTCTTATATCTAAAACTTGAAATCTTATAGCTTTTACACTATCAATACGACTCTCCCAACGGGTCATTGACAATGACTTGACCGTCCATCCTTTTACACTGTCTTTAAACACTTGCCATCTTTTTGTAGAATTAGCAAATATTGTATAAATACGTTGGATTATTCCAAAAAAGTCTCTAGCTTTACCACAAGTGTTGGCTATATCACACAATGTCAAATTAAGACTATGAGAAGCACAAGAGGAATAAAATGCTCTAGAATTTATATCTAATAGTTTCTATTGTACTCCTTGATGTTTTCCCTTCATATTTGAACCATTATCATAACCTTGTCCTCGTACATCATCTATATTTAGATCAAGACACTTTAATTCCTCTTGCAAGACATCAAACAAACCTTGACCTGTTGTATCGTTTACTTCCAAAAATCCTAGAAAAGATTCCTCAATACTAACAGTTTTAGAAGAAATATCTGCATACCTCAATATTAAAGACATTTGTTCTTGATGACTT
Source organism: Silybum marianum (assembly GCA_036898165.1). Classification (NCBI taxonomy): domain Eukaryota; kingdom Viridiplantae; phylum Streptophyta; class Magnoliopsida; order Asterales; family Asteraceae; genus Silybum; species Silybum marianum. Next base: position 14,586,471 of record CM072537.1, on the reverse strand, counting down.
ACATCGGGAGTGCAATCAAGAATAACGAAGAAATATTTTGCCTCTTTTACTTTTTTGATAATTTCAGATTTAATTCTCCTAGCAAGCAAATCTATCAACTCATTTTGAATTTTATTACCAAGATAATGAAAATGCATATCATCATTAGTAATACGGTGAACATGATCTTGAACAATTGGGTCAAATTCAGCCAACATTTCAATCAACCCTAAAAAGTTACTATTGCTATTTTCATATAATCTTGCGTTAGTGCCACGAAATGCAAGGTTATGTTTTGCAAGAAACTTCACAATTGAAACAATTCTTACCAAGATCTTTTTCCAATGACTTTTTTCTTTCTCTATTTGGTTTTGAGCAACTTTGTCAATGGTTTGATTCTTTTGAAGTCTTAGGTGAAAATCATACCAAGTTTTCATATTCATTACATGATCTATACCAGTTTCATGCTCCTTAAGTCTAGTGCTAAGGTGTGACCAATCCCCAAATCCATCATTTGTTAGATGACCTTTTACATGCCTTTTCTTAAAAAAATTACAACAAAAACAAAACACCTTATCAAGTTCAACCGAGTAGACAAGCCAATCCCTATCACACTTCTCCCCATTTGATAAAATTCTAGTATACAACGTGGCAGAAAAGCATTTAGAATTTTTATCTTTAGGACCTTTTTGAATAGACAAGTCTCTTTTAGGACCCTTTGTAACTAGCACATCAATCATTTTAGAATCCAAAGAATCCCAATTTCTTGGGTCAAATATATCAATATTATCAAAAACATCATCATAGTAGCTTGATCAACATTGGTAGCATCATCAACGTTAGTATCATCATCAACATTAGTATCATCAACGTTAGTAGCATCATCAACATTAGTATCATCAAGAATATCATTAGAAGCATTAACATTAACATTCATATCATCCACACTATCACTAGCATCAACATTAGTAGCAAAATTCTCATCCGAGTCATTTTGAGTGCCAACTAAATTCACCAAATTAGGATTTTCTCCAATATGTTGATTATCATGAGAAGATTGTGGTTCTTTGGTAACAAACTTATCAAGAGATCCTCTTTGAGACTTTATCATCTCTTCGATTCTTTTTTTCTTTTTACGTTTTTGACATCCATAATCATATTTTCTAACCCTAGAAGACATGATAAGACTGAAATAAATAAAAAGGCAATAAGCGATTAAAACGAAACAACCTGGCTTGAGGAATAAGGATGATAGTTCTAGTGTTGCATCATATCACTGTTGATTCTTGGATCAAGCCATCAAGTGCCCAAGCTTTTGACAACACTGTAAAAATGAAATAGCAAAGGTACATTAAACTTTTGACTAACAGAACAATAAGTCAATAAACATCAAACAAAACAATCTTCCAGACTTCTAGTTTATAAAAAAAATAGCAAAAAAAATCAAATTATCAATTTAGTGTATAAAAAGAAATAGAGTTTATTAGTTTAAATGGAATTTAGTCAATTTACCTTTCACTGTTGTTGTCTGTTGATATTAACAGAGGGGAGAGGCTAAACGCCTAAACCAAATGTCCAAATCAATGAAGCAATCTCCAGTTTAGCTATCGAGACTCAAAATCTCAAAGTTAATCCAGAAATTAGAAATACTAAGATGGATTTCAAATTTTCGATTTAATTAGTTCAGACTTCAGACAGTCAGACTGTGAGACTGAGATGGATTTTGATCGAAATTGATATCGATTGAAATTTGAAGAAGAAGAATGAAGACGATATTAGATAATTAGAATCATAGAATCACAAAGACTCGAAGACACAAACCAGTAGAAACTAAGATCGATATCGATTGATATTGAAATCAGAAATCTCAGTCGTCTTATACGGATGACAAACGTAAACCTAAAACCGTTTGAATGGATCCGTTGTCTTTCCCGTTGAAGCAACAAACAATAACCACATGTACGCATCTTCGGGGATTGCAATCGTCAAATCGGGGAAAGAAGATCGAACCATATCGAAGATACAGTGATACACTCTTGAACCGATAATGATTAATCGATTAACCAATAAGAAGCGTAGATTTTGACGTTAGACTTAACAGGGATGATTTAGGATGTCTGTATATGGTATATTGGGCTATAATCTATGTACAGGCCCCAAAGAAAATGTAAAATTGGGCTCCATATTTTTGGGGGCCCTGTTCAAAGACCTCTTTTTAACAGGCCATAGAACGGCCCTGCCGTTGGTATTTTCTTGAAAACATCGGATTTTACCGGAACCGTTAGTATTTACTGGGTGATCCGTGGTAATCACCGAAGGAAATTTCCCTGGGTGAATTTTTGTGGGTGAAAGTCATTTGTTTTGTACTGGTTGACGGTAGGCATTTTTTGCACCAGAAAGAGAGATTGTAGTGTAGCTTAACTTATTTTTTTTTTCAACGACAAGTTAGTAGTTAGTGATTCGGACCCATAATGACATCCATATGGGCAGTATGCGGAACCCGAACCTTCACCTTAGGGGATAAACCCCCACTCCTCCACCATTTTAGGAAAACCACCACTCCCAAGGCTCGAACCCGAGACCTTGAGGATGATGTAAAAACCCCGGTACCGCTAGGCCAGAGGCCCTTTGGTTAAGGGTAAATCCACTATGGTGTATATGGTGGTATGTGTCATCGCTTTTTTCCTTCATTGTAGCGTACATAGAAACACTTAGGGTCGTAAGAGGGCCACCATATTATTTTCTTATTGCAATCATATATTCCTTAAAATTACAATAACAACACAATATTTTTTGGCAGGATTCGTTTGCATGGTCTTTTCTACCTTTCAAGACACATGTCTCAAATCCAATTTATATGATTTTCTTAGTTTTTAACTGTAATGAAACCATCCTATGATAAAAATTGGGTCCATCTCTACGTCCTTCCTTTGGTAAAATATTGATATTCAAACCTTTGAAGTCCAAAACACACTACATTTTAAAGTTTGGGACAAAACATAAATCCTCTTAAAATGACTATTATTTCTTGTGTCATAAAAGACCGTATCACATGTTGAGTTAAAGAATTAAATGATAAAAAAAAAGGTAGTCCCTACAACTTTTTATTTTACTGACACTGAAATATGTGTAGAACGTATTAAATGCAAAATAACAACATGCCCAAAGAAATGAGCTACCCACCATTTTGAAATTATACTATAATTCAAACCTTTGGGGTAAAAAATATTTTACTATCTTTATCAATAAATACTCACATTATTGTTACTTGTATTTGTTGTATAACAAAGTTTAAAGCTCTCTAGTTAAAAGTATTAAATAGCAATTAATGAAAATTAAAATAAAAGAAATTTTTGGTTTAATATAATATAATAAGTTTATTTTCCGTGAGCCCATTACAAGTTAAACTAGGAGAATGAAAGTCATTTTTATTTTCATTCTTTATCACTTTAATTTTTATTCTTATTTTCGTTGTCTTGTGTCTCATTGTACAAAAAAAACACTCATGTGTCATGTATAACTAAAAGTGGCAAGGCAAGCTACAAAGAAAAGTGAAATCAAAAGGTCATAAATAGATAGTGAGTTTTATGGTTGGATATTAGGGGTGTTCAAAAATCCAATCAATTCGACAAATCCGATCAACTCAACCCAACCCAAAGAAGTGATTCTAGTTAGATATATGATGAACTATGCTAAATATATAAAAAGATTTATTTGAGAAATAGTACGTATTGAGAAGTAAAGAAGTGATTCTAGTTCTTCATTTTACCAACATTTGTGGCTATGGTTATGAAGCACCGGATTATTTCGATCATGGGTATGCGAAAGATAAAATGGTAGTTTCATAACTTTTACGAATACGCGGCAAACAGCTTCATATGTGAATCAATTAATTAGTTCATATTTGAATCAGTTAACTAATTAATATGTAAATCAGTTAAAATAGTTCATATGTAAACTACACCGGTTCACATATAAACATATAGTTTATATGCGAATCACACGAGTTCACATATAAACCATTTGCCGTTTATTTGTAAAAGTTACAAACTACCCTTTTTATATTTTACATAGCCGTAAATTATAACCAGTCATAGCCAACTTTTTATATATAGATAGAAGGATTTTTAGGCAACTTTTTATATTTTAAATAGAGTTTCAAACAAAACGGTTCCAAAAAGTACTCCTTTTGAACCGTAATAAAAAGAAAACTACCTAATTTATAAAACATCAAGGCAAGTTTTCATCCAAAAATGGTATTAAGCCAATGAAAATTGTGATGATTAGAGAGTCATTTAGGCAAGTTTTCATCCAAAAATGGTATTAAGCCAATGAAAATTGTGATGATTAGAGAGTCATTTAGGCAAGTTTCCATTTAGGCTATGTTTGGTAAACTAGCTGATAAGCTAGCTGATAGCTTATAAGCTAGTTGATTACTTATAAGCTAGCTGGTAGCTGATAAGCTAGCTGATGAACAAATTATGTTTGGCAAAAACTAGCTGATAACCATTTAAATGACTAAAAAGAACATCTTGAGAAAATAATAATTAATATTAATAAGAGTATAATCGGAAAAGATAACAAAAAGCTCCTCATAAACTACTCAAAGTAGCTTATCAATAAGCTAGCTTATATCTGACGGAGATGAGAACTCGAGTTTTTTCCACAGTATGATCAAACTCAAAAGTAGAAAAAACTCGATACGAGGTCTCTCTATCAATGGGACTTCGACCGAAGACCCAACCTCCATTAAAAAAGAGGTTTTCGATTTCTTTTCGGCCAAATTCTAAGACAAATGGCCGGTGCTCCCTCTTCTGATCAACTCGGGCTTTAAGCAAATTTCGGCAACCCAAAGTCAGTTTCTTGAATCTTCCTTCTCGATGGTGGAAGTGAAACTTGCAGTTTGGAACCGTGGTGGGGATAGAGCACCGGGTCCCGATGGTTTTACTTTCAAACTTCTCAAGGATAAATGGGACGTAGTTAAAGAGGACTTTTTCCTTCTCGTCAAGTACTTCGAAGCTACGGGTTCTCTTGATCGGGGGTGTAACTCGTCGTTTATCACTTTGATCCCCAAAGTGGCTGATCCAATTACTCTTAGTGACTACCGGCCTATTAGTCTTATTGGTTGTATCTATAAGACCGTGGCTAAGCTCCTTGCAATACGTCTCAAAAATGTTGTGGGATCGGTCATTAGTGAAGTTCAATCCGCCTTTATTGAGGGGCGTAACATTCTTGACAGTCCTCTTATCATGAACGAGATTCTCTCGTGGGCCAAGAAGTCGAAGAAACAATTATTTTTATTCAAAGTAGATTTTGACAAAGCCTTTGACTCTGTTAACTGGAGTTATCTCGACTCGATCATGAACCAAATGAACTTTGGAGATAAATGGCGTAGGTGGATCTCGGGTTGTCTTCACTCTTCGACCGCTTCTGTCATTGTTAACGGCTCACCTACCGAAGAGTTCTCGTTCTCTAAGGGGGTTAGACAAGGGGACCCTCTCTCTCCTTTCCTCTTCTTAATCGCCATGGAAGGTCTTCACGTGGTTCTTAAAAGTGCCTGTGATAAATCCCTATTTCCTGGTATAAACTTACCGGGGAACGGCCCTTTGATCTCTCACCTGTTCTACGCCGATGACGCCATCTTTGTTGGTGATTGGGACCGGGGTAGCATTAAAACCCTCTCGAGTGTTCTTAAATTCTTTCATGTCTCCTCCGGGCTAAAAGTTAACTTTTTCAAGTCGAGACATTTTGGAGTTGGTGTTTCTTCGTCAGATCTTCACAATATGGCTCGTGCCCTCGGATGTCTTGAAGGCTCCTTTCCATTCTCTTACTTAGGCGTGCCGGTAGGCGCCAACATGTCCCACAAAATTCATTGGAAACCTATCTTAGATAAGTTCCGCGCTACACTTTCGGTTTGGAAAGCCAAAACGCTTTCTTTTGGAGGGCGTCTTATCTTGATTAAATCGGTTCTTGGTAGCTTACCCACCTATTACTTCTCTCTTTTTAAAGCCCCCCAAGGTATTATCGATAACCTCGAAAAGCTTAGGAGGAACTTTCTATGGGGTGGCAGCGATGAAATTCGTAAAATTCATTGGGTCGATTGGAATAAAGTGGTCGCCGCGAAAGATAAAGGAGGTCTCGGCGTTGGATCCTTAAAAGCTCAAAATCTCGCTCTTCTTATCAAGTGGTGGTGGCGTTTATTAAATGATCGGAAAGGATTGTGGAATCGTGTTATTTATAGTATCCATAACCTGCATAAAAAACCGGCGGGATACATAGCTCGTAAATCTTCGAATGGTGTATGGCTCAATATTTTCAAAGCGGTTCAAAGCTTTTCGAAGTTCAATAGTGATAGTATTGATCTGTTTACGCTCATTCCGGGTTCCAAAATCGATATCCTCTTTTGGAAGGACTCATGGTGCGGCAACATTCCCTTCCAGGTACGTTATCCTCTTCTTTATCGCTTAGAGTCGGTAAAAAATTGTCTGCTCTCGGACAGACTTTCGAGTTCGGGTTTCAATTGGAGATGGATCAAAATTCCCGATGATACAGGTTCGCTCACTCAATTGCTACACCTTTACAATGACATTGGGTCCATGGTTGTCCCTCCTCATTCTGATATCGGATTTCGGTTTAATCCCGATAGTAATGGGACCTATTTGGTTAGCACTATGTGACGTCTTATTGACTCTAAATCGATAGCCTTCATCGGGCCTAGTATGTGTTGGTCCAAGGTTATCCCTCTCAAAGTTAGATGCTTTATCTAGAGGACTTTGCGGGGAAGAATACCGGTTTCGGAGTTGATAGCGGCTAGGGGTATTATGAATGGATCCCTTGATTGCAAGTTGTGCTCTCTTGAGTCGGAATCGATCGATCATCTGATGATAAATTGTGATTACGCCAAGGAGGTGTGGCATTGGGTCTTCAAATGGTGCGGGATCACTATCCGACAATCCTCTAGCTTTCGCGACTTCATTGATTACGCCGCCGCCTGGGGGAATTGCCCCAGGAAACGCTCAATTCTCACTTCGATCTTCTACTGCACTTTCTGGTGTATCTGGTTAGCCAGAAACGGCGTTCTTTTCAGAAGCTATAGAGCTACCCCTGGCAAAAGGGTTGATAATATCATCTCCTTGTCTTTCGACTGGTGTAAACATAGGAGTTCTCATAGTTGTGGTAGCTGGATTGATTGGTGTGTTTCTCCTTTTGCTCATACTTCTTAGTAACTTTATTTCTTTGTTTGTTCTTTGCCCGTGTGCTTGCGCTCTGTAGGTCGGGGTTGTTTTAATATTATTGGCTTTTTCCAAAAAAAAAAAATAAGTTAGCTTATAAGTTAACTTATAAATCAGCATATGTGCATCCAAACATGTACATTGAAAATTAGCTAGCTTATTTTTGTCAAACAATGTCTTAAAACGGGTAGTCAAATAGTAACGATCCAATTACAAGAGTGGGGCTCTACCAGCTCAACTATAATGATAGAAGTTGTATAATGATGGTTGCAATTATTTGAAAAAGCTTAATTAATTAAATGTAAAATGTTCTTTAAATTAAAAATTAATAAATAATTCTTGTGAATGTAATTCAATGTTATCGATTCTGTAAGGACATTAGAGCATCTCCAACAGCTTCTCCAAAATGAAGAAAATAGAGAAAAATGTGGATTTTGAGTCAAAATGGGCTCCAACAGCTTTCCCAAATCCATCTCCAAAATGGAGAAAGTATGAGAGAGAACACATTTTTTTTCAAATATGGAGAACACTCCAAAAATGATTACCAATTGTCACCACCAATAGGAAAATACAAAAACAAAATATTTGAAAAGAGAAATGATATTTTAATGGATGAAGGCAATATTTTAATATTATAATAAATGTTGGCTTCTCCAAAATGGGGAATCTGTTGAAGATGAATACAAATATTTTTACAGATTTTAATTTTTTGTTATCTATTTTGATGAAATTTTGAAGAATCTGTTGGAGATGCTCTTACCTTTAACTATGAATATTATAAGAATCATTTTTGTTAAGGAATATATTAAGCAAAGAATTACTGTGGTGTTTTATACATGCAAAATGCAATAAAGAATTCAGTTCATATTTAGTATAATGAAGAAAAAAAATCTTGATCGATATAACGAAGTTTTAAATTTTTCTATTTTGTATCTATCTGACCATTAACTTGTTGATATTGTACAAAAGGTTTACAAAATGTTTATGAAAAAGTTACGTGGATGATAAATTTGACATGCACGTCTCATACCATATGTTTACATTAAGTAGGAATCATTTTTTTATTTTTATAACTTTGTTACATCAATTGAGAAATTTTAAAACATTATTACATTAATTAAGAAAAAAAATACTTTTATCATACTAAATAAAAATAGGGAAAAGTTCAAAAAAACCGAACGAACTATTCTGTTTTGAATGATTAAGTTCTTAAACTATTTTTTTGAATGAAAAAACTATTAAACTTTCCATTTTTGAGTGATTAAGTCCCTGAACTATTATTTTGAATGAAAAAAACCATTAAACTTTCACATTTTGAATAAATAAGTCCCCGAACATTTTTTGAAAAAATAAACCATCGAACTTTTAAAAATTGGTTACTTGCATTTTTTTTAACAAAAAAACTACTTTTAATCGACTACAAATGTTTAAAGTAAAAACATAAAAAACAGATCAAAAAGAGTAGATCGACGGCAGGAGTCAACAACATGATAGACGATATGGAAAACATACAACGATGGGATGCCGAGGAATGGTGAGGGTGAGTGATATCGATGTTTGCGCGGGGTTTGATTGGCGTAGGGTTTAGAAACGGTAAAACTGATTTAAGTTTTGTTTTTCACTTTAAAACTTTCCAAGTTGGTTACCAATATTTTCTTTGGGTTAAAAGAATGTAAGTAACTAATTTTAAAATTTGATGGTTTATTTTATTGAAAAAAAATGTTTAAGGACTTAATCATTCAAAATTAGAAAGTTTAATGGTTTTTTCATTCAAAATAATAATTCAATGACTTAATCATTCAAAATAAGTAAGTTTAATGGTTTTTTTATTCAAAAAAATAGTTTAGAAACTTAACCACTCAAAACAGGATAATTCGTTAGTTTTTTTTTTTTGAACTTCTCCCTAAAAACTAAAACAAACTTCATTGTATTTTGATACATTTTGATTTTTCAATCTTCTCTATTTTGATGGATGGTTGAGATTAAAACCTAATTAGAATCTAATTAAAACTTCACGCGTCGCTCTACTTTGATAACGGGTTGTAACTACTCGACCTTTTTTTTCCGAGTTTTTCCATATCTGATTATTTTTTATTTAAATTTAAATAACTACATAAAAATTTTGTACAACAATGGAAGTTGTCTGGGATTGAGATAGATTTCCATAATTTGTATTTGTTAATATATTTAAATTAATAAAAATGGTTAAATGTAAGAAAGAACAACCTACTTTCAACATTTTTATTAGAGTTCTGTCTTTCAAATTATTTGTTATCAAATCATTATACTTTGAAAAAAAAAAAAACCTTACCAATTATAACAGTGGATAATCGGTTACTTTATTATTTGTTTGCTTACATGGCAAAATCAGGATGAGATAGATTGAGATGTATGACATGTTGAAACAACACTTTCCGTTTTTAGAACACCTCTTCACTTTCTAGTTCCTTTGATGACATCGATTGTATTTACTCTCTTTTAACCCTGTTTTGTATTTATTCATTCAAGTCGATCGATAACCTTGCTCTTTGGTGGTACTAAGCAAACTATCAGTTACAACGATGGGTAAACGAGAGCAAATGCAAGGTTGCTAGTTTTACCAATCGTCTTCAATGTCAAAAGAGGAACTAATCAGTAGTCACCAGGTGGGATATGTTGAGTTTTTTTAGAAGTTTACAGAAATAGTCAATCTTTCAAGCTCTTTTCAGTTTTTGTTCATTTTCAGGCCTCATTTTACTTTGTAGTCAATCATTACACAGAAACCTTATGCATATGTGTTAGGATTGTTTTTAGTCACTTTCTGCGTAAGGATTTTACTTTTTTTTTGCCGAAAACTAATTATTAAGCATATACATAAAGATTGGCTACAAAGTGATAAAATGTCTGAAAATGGTTAAAAGTAAAACCTTTTTGGTAGATTGGCTATTTCCGTAAATTTTCTAGTTTTTTTTTTGAGTAGTTGAGTTTGGGTTGAGAGGTCTACTAATCTCCTCTTGTCCTACTCATTAGAACCAGAAGAGAAGAGGCTCTGTAATCGTTCCTAACCTATTTCTTTTACTCTGTCCTTTTACCCTTTTACCCTTTTACCCATTAAAAGCAAGCCGGTAGATGGTTTAACGAGTCAGCAGCAATCAAAATGACAAATTTATATAGATTCCCTCCCTCCTCACGTTGCTCTTTTCTGTTTGCCAAATGTATCATACATCCATGCATGACATTGGTAATTGTGACTTTTGTATCTACATATATATATATATATATACACACACATAATTATACATAATGCTTGTCTTTTTTTATCTCATCACCCTTTTTTGTCTATCTGTCTTTTGTCTCAATGATGTGGCCAACTAGCCAAATGCCAAAGGGTAAAATCTCAATTACAACAAAGAAATATCTGTATTTAATGTAGATTTACCGTTGGACGTGAAAATTATTTATGATTTCGCACATCTTAAAACGGTGTTTCAATGATCATTCACTTAACGAAAGTTAAACCATATTTAAAATATATAATTTTTATATACGACAGAATTTTTCACCTTTCACTTCCGAAAACAATAGAATCTACAGATATCTCAGATACCACAAACCAAATATTCCTAAGTAAGCTTAATAAAGGTATATGGACCAAAGAAAAGAAGGAAAAGAAAAAGGAAAAGGGAATAGCTTCTCCTGAATGGGTGAATCTGTTTGACAACTTTTTATTAGAAAAATAGATTTGAGTTTTTCAAAACGAAACCACCCAACAATACTTGCAGCAGATAAATATGTACAAAGATACCAGATCCTGTGGATGCCCACTTTATATGGTCCTGGGCACCACTCTTCTCTGGTGTTTTCTGCGATGTTAGCCAAGTGTTTGATCCATTTGGATACTTATTGTCTCCTTTTTCTAAATATATAATATTTATATAATAAAAAAACTTATAAACACTCTTCATCTATGATGATGGTTGAGCCTTCACCTCCACAAAGGTTGAGGGTTGTGACATAGTGGTTGAGGTCCTGGAAGATGTGGTTGAATATCCCATCTGCCCAGGTTTGAATCCAGTCATCCAGACGTACACAATAATTGTGGTCACTGAGTTTATCAGATGTCTTACAGTCATAATTTATCAGGATTAGTTCAGGTATAGTCTGTAACACCCTTAAAAAAAAGGTTGAGCTTTATCAATAACTCATACCGCGGCCAATGACCCTTTTGGTTTATCGTCTCCTTTTTCTATCTCGGGTTTTTGGCATAGGATACCATTTAGATATATAGTAGGCAAAAAGTACAATTATAGATAATGATCAACTCCCATTTGCTCTAATGGTATCATTTGAGGCTTTAACAGTGTCCTACTATATTACCAGAAACAACACTTCTTTAACATCTATCTGCTATCTAACTTCATACAGTCTTCACTAAAAGGAGTCAATCCTCCACACAGACTCACAAAGCTAAGGCTTTTTGAGGCCTGAAAAGCCCGTTTTCAGTAAGCAAAAACATAATCAATTTACTCTATACATATAGAACAGAATTTGGAAGAAACATGTTTCATGCTTTTACAGTATAAATTTCAAGAATCCACTATTCAATTTCACTAGCGATAACACGGGCATATAATAGGGGGAAGATTGATATCATCCAATAGAAGAATACACAAGTAAAAAAGAAAAGAACTTTTCAAGAGTTGTTCTTATTACCTATCACAAAACACATACCAACAACCAAACACAAAATAACAAGATAGAATAGACGACATATAATCAAGAAACACGAAAGAGAAAAACACAGAAACAAATTTTACTGCAAAACTTATACCAGAAAAATTCACCTGTCAAATTCATGGCTGTGGAGTTCTCCCCTGTTGCTGTTGCTTTGTACTACTATCTGCAGGAAGATAAGAACCAGATTCACCACTCACAGTTTGATATTGAGCCGATGATTGAGGCTGCAACTGCTGAGCGGCATAGTACATATGCTGTCCCTGTGCTGGATCAGCATATTCATAACCATAGTTAGCTCCACCACCAGCAACAGAAGAAGCAACCGATTGAGATGGATGGTGGATCTGCGAATACCCAACATATTGAGGCTGGGGTTGATGTTGGCTAGAAGGAACTTGAACAAATTGAGAACCACCAGAATTCGTTGTTCCATAGACTCCGGAAGTTAAGTCACTTTTAGGGGTGGTTTGACCAGTCCTAGAGGTGGTGTATGCCGAAGGTGGTGGTTGACTATGGGGAAGGGTGGTGGTGGTGGCGGCTGCAGGTGGTGGCTCGGCGTAACTAGTAGGCTGTGTTTGCTGCTGTGGCTGCATTTGGAGGTTGTAGCCATGAGGTGCCTGCCGAGCAGGCATATAATACACAAAGTTTTGCTGATCAAGGGCTGGATGGTGAGGGTGGTGTTGGTTTTGGGATGGGTACATTTGGTAGTAAGATGCCATGGGAACCGCCCCAGATGGGTGGTGTTGGATGTATTGTGGTGGTGGAACGGCGGTGTGAATAAACTGTGGTTGTTGTTGTTGGTGGTGGTGGAGTTGAGGATGCTGTGGATCAACTTGGGGAGTTGACATTGACATTAAATAAGCAGAATCTGCAATTTGTTGCTGTTGTTGCTGTTGGTGTTGTTGTTGTTGTTGTTGTTGTTGTTGCATCTGAATTCTAGTGTTCTGATCAGGGTTGTTATTCAGATCAGTAGTTCGATTGTTGTTGTTATTAGAAGATTGGATTTGTACCAATTGATCCTGATAAATCATAGGTGGCTTTTGTCTACCATCACTGCAATTTATACATATACAAAACTCAATTAATAGCAAAATCCCACATGATTTTTCACTCTGGCATTTCTACAAACACTTGGTATGCATTCACTAAAAAAACAAATAGGTAAAGGAATTGAAACATACCTCGAAACTGAATCCGAAGAAGCCAAATCAAAACCCATAGATTGCTTTTGCTGATACTGTTGTTGTTGATGCTTTTGATAAGCAATTTGCGAACCCTGATCCGATCTCTCATCCTCAGACAAAACTCGCTTCGGAGAATTCATTGGCACACCGGTAACCACCACCGGAGCTGGAGCAGCCACGTAACCCCCATCATCTTGATGCTTGTGGTGTTGTTGTTGTTGTTGTTGTTGTTGTTGTTGTTGCTGTACACTCATCTGAGAAAACTGATCCTCAATTCCCCCAACCTTCTGATTATCATCCACATGTACTCTAATGGGAGGTAAGCTAGCCAACGATGGAGAAGACGAAGCAGAACCAAACGACGACGTTCTCTCTAAATCCGGCACCGAACGAACATCCTGAGCAGAATTATTCCCTTTCGGATTTTTGCCAATTACACCTTTGTGATCGAGATCCTTCTTCTCCGGCACCGAAGCATCGTCATCCAGACCTAATAAGCAATTCACCGATGACGTATCGGAAAACCCCGACGTTGTACCGTTTAGAGCGTTAAGAAACCAATCTTCCGATTTCGTGCTGTTTTCTAGAAGCGATCCGATTGAGGTAACGGATTCTGGTTTGGTCGGAAACAAGAATAAACGGAGCCGTGACGATTTGTTGACGTCGGAGGATGAATTCAACCTCTCGTATTCGTCGATCATGTTCTCCAGGTCTTCATCGGTGGTAACGGAGATCAACGAATCGAGGTCTTCCGATGGAAGCTGATACTTGAGAGTAAACAACGACGCTGTTGTAGACGTCAACGATGAGGAAGAAGAAGATCGGAAAAGGATTTTGGAGAGTCGCAGAGTGAGGTCAGAGAGAGTCGTGTGGCGGTCAACGACGACAATTCGTGTATCACCGCCGACGTAGCATAGAGATTTGTCATGAGGACGAGGGACTATGTGACCGCCATAGCTGCACATCAGTCGGAGCTTCGTCAAGCCCACTTGCGGTGGCGCCGCCGTCGTAGTTCCATTATTAGATGGGTATAGAGAGTTATCCTCGCCCCAGGAATCGGTGTTCCGTGAACGAGGGGAAGAATCTAGAGAATCAGGATAAGCGGCGGCGGTGGTAGTGGTGGTGGTGGTGGCGGCGACGGTGGCAGCGGTGGCGGAGAGCGACGGTGGCGGTGGAGTTGGGGTTTGTTCCATCGCTTCACAAATTCTGAATTTGGGGGAGAATGGGCTGGCTAGGAGCTGTATGCTCTAATAATTAAAATAAGTTTACTTTTTTCTATTATTATAACTATATATTTTTATCTTCGTAATAAAATACTTTTGAATATAATATTTATTATATGCCTACAATATTTTAATTATTTTATCTTTATCCAAAGTTAATCTAATTACATAACGTTAAATCATCAATAATTATCATTGAATACAAATATTAAATATAAACTACATTTTTGGTCCATATGATTATGTTACAAATTTCGGTTTTTGTCCTTGGGGAGTGGTTGTGAATTTCAATTCTTTTTGGTTTTTGTCCCTCTAACAAACTCGGTAAAAAAAAGTCCATTTTCACCTTTTTTTTATGCTATTCTCCAATTTTCTTCAAAATTTTAAAATATATATTATTATTTATATAATAATAATATTATATTGAGTTAAATTCAAATTTGGTCCCTGTGGTTTACAAATTATAACGGATAAGGTTCCTGAATGATTTTTATAACTAATAACGTCCCTGTGGTTTCCATTTTATAACACGTAAGGTCCCTCCATCTAATTTTTTCGTTAAATATAACATTTTTAACATAATTTCTTTATTTTTCCATTTTTCAAATCATATGGACCAAATCTTTACTCTAAACTATATACATATATTTATATTTTATGTATTGTATAATTATATTTGCATTTCATTAATTATATAAATTACATATTTTGTTAATTGTATAATTTTCTTATTTTATAAATTACACTACATATTTATAGGCACTTTATAATTTTATTTAAAAAATATTTATACTTTATATATTTATGATATATTATATTTATCTTTTATAAAATTTATTTTGTATTTATATTTATATATAAAATATAAATAATTTTATAAAATGTATCGAATGTTCAGTTTATGTTAAAAACATTAAATCAGTTCATTATACAAATTATATACATATATGGAAGATTCAAATAAATAAAATAAATACAAATATAAAATATAAATACAAGTACAAAGCAAATTCTATATAATATAAATATAATATAAGATGTTGGTTCATTTACAAACTGGATGAAGAGTACAAACTCGTACAAGGCAATGTAAAAATAATTTTTTTTCATTATATGCTATGATTTAAGATGTTATTACATATATGTTTGTTCCATAATGTAAAGTTTTACATGTATTTATTTTCATAAGTTAAAAGTTTATCATATATTTGTTTTATAATGTAAAAGTTTTACATGCATTTTTCACATGTAACGTTTTCATAAGGTGAAACAAACATATGTATAATAACATCTTAAATCATAGCATTTGATGGAAAAAAACAATGAAAAAAATTATTTTTATATTGGTTTGTGAGTTTGTATCCTTTTATCCAGTTTGTAAATGAACTGAGATCTATAATATAATCTTAAATATACAAAAAATTATTAATCTATAGATATAAATATATACAGTAAATATAATATAAAAATTAAATTCAAACACGTACAACATCGATATCATCAAGATGATTCTCCTGAAAATCTACCGTCTAACATTCGTTACCATCTCTATTCACTTCATATATGTATATCTATGAATTATTAATTATTTGTATATTTAAAATTAAATTACATCTATATTTTATAAAAAAAAATTATTTTTATATTTTATATTTTTATATATTTTATGTATGTAATATAATTTATAAAATATGAAAATTATATAATTAATAAAATAGGCAATTTATATAATTAATGAAATAAAAATACATTTATACAATACATAAAATATAAATATATGTATATAGTTTAGAGTAAATTACAGATTTGGTCCATGTGGTTTGAAAAATGAAAAATAAAGAAAATATGTTAAAAATGTTAAAAATGTTATATTTAACAGAAAAGTTAGATGGAGGGACTTTATGTGTTATAAAATGGAAACCACAGGGACGTTATTCGTTAAAAAAATCATTGAGGGATCTTATCCGTTATAATTTGTAAACCACAGGGACCAAATTTGAATTTAACTCTATTATATTATATATGAACATATTGTATTATAGAGGGAGTTTCAAAGTAAAACACTAAAAAAAATTGAAAAACACTTTGGTAGCCATTCATTTGGACGGTATGTACTAACGCATACAAACGATTGAACCTGTTTTTTTCTATGCACAACACCAATGCATAGATTAGCATTAGTGCATATGCACAAATGTATGTTACAAATTACCGGAATGCATTAGACATGTCGACCAGCTTTTTTCTATACACCAATACATATGTATGCATTAGTGCATATACACAAATGCATGTTACAAATTAAGTATGCATTAGTGCATACCGTCTAGATGGAGGGCTCCCAGAGTGTTTTTCAGTTTTTACTTTTTTGATTTTTCCCTTAAACTTGACCCTTGTATTATGTATTATATATAATATTTTATATATATAGAAAATATATATTATTATTTATATAATAATAATATTATGCTATATATAAACATGTTGTATTATTATTAAATATAATATTATATATATAAGGAAAATTATACAAGAAGCTAATTAATTTGCGAAAAAACAAGAAAAATATTGTCCATATACGTCATTAATTAAAAATATCATAAATAAAAAAATAAATAATTTTAAAAATTAGAATAATCATTATTTTGAATTGGATAAATATTTAAAAATCAAATCGTATCTTTTAAATTTATTTATTTTTTAACGTTATTAATTCATAATTATTTTTATCAAGTTTTATACATAAAAAATTCTAGATACAATTTAGATTAAAAAAAATCAAAAATATCACATATGAATGTATGAGCCATTAAATGAATTTTCGTACATATCACATATGATAGTATGCGTCTGAAAATATAAGTGGTGTATTATCACAAAAATATCTATAAATATAAATATACATTATCGCATATGATTAACAAAAATATATATAATTATTTCTTGAAGCTCGATCTCTCCTCCGGATGAACCATATAGCCAAGAGAACAATGAACCAGAATAGAAGAGCTTGCCCCACCCATGAGTAAATACATGTAATATTTGACGAAAATTTTGAATTCTTTAATCAAAAAGTATGTCTAATTTTTTTTACATTAAACTTGATAAAAAATTATGAAATAATTAAAACTAAAAATTAAAAAAATATAAACAAATATGATGAAAAGGGGGAGGCTAATGACACTCCTAAGGTATGTTTATGGCACCCCTAAGAGTGAATGTCATCCTCACACAAATCATCATCAACAACTATTATAGTATCAAAAATTTCGTACAGATCCCTATAAAATGCATGAAATTCCGTACACACCCCTATATTAGGGGTGCCATTAGCACTCCCCTATTTTTTTAATTAATGGATTATGTGGTCCACTTTTATTCTTGTCTTTTTGTAAAATAACTGTCTTCTCATTTCAACCTGCTTCTATATATAATTATATATATATATATATAAAGAGGAAAATTCAAATGCAAACTCAAACTTGGTTGTGAATGTAAGAACAAATAAAAGTGCGATACGTGTCTTAATGTAGATTATTCAGACTTAATATAGTATTTATTCAGACTGAATAATGTTTATTCAGTTTGAATAAGTACTTTATTCAGTCTGAACATTTATTTGATTATTCAGTCTGAATATGACATGTGTCGCGCTCTCATTTGTCTTTACGTTCACAACCAAATTTGAGTTCTCATTTGAACCCGCCCATATATATGTGTGTGTGTGTGTGTGTAGAGAGAGAGAGAGAGAGGGAGGGAGAGGGAGACTCAAATGTAAAATCTACGAATGTTGTAAACTATGCAAACTCATCTAATCCGTCCGTTTTTATGACGAACAATTAATATTTTTTGAACTAGTATTGATTTTAAAAAAATAAAGGGCAGTTTTGGAATTAATTTTAAATTTAAATTTCTAATAAGATCCACCACCCCCTTCACCCACGCCCCCAAAACCTAATTCAGAGAACACACTAATCGTCTTCATCTTCATCTTCAATCTCTCAACCTTAATCTAATAGGAATGTGATTGGAGAGGAGGCTCTTACCTTCACTCATCCTCTTTACTATACCATATAAATGTGACCGAAGATGGTGGTCAGAGTGAAATCGATTGCCACATGATTCAAGATGATCGAAGATGAGGCGGATCGATTGTCACAGTTATATTACATTCAGTCTGAATATTTGTCCTCACGTTCACAACTAAATTTGAGTTCTCATTTGAACTTCTCTCTCTCTCTCTCTCTATATATATATATATAATTATATGTAAAAGTTTCTTTTTTTCATATAAACTCAATAATCCATACAAATATACAAACCGGTTTTCGTTTGTAACATGAAAGTACAGCGTTTATAAAATATTATTTCATATGTGAAACATACTGTTTCTTTCATAGAAAGAATAGTTACGAAAATTTCAATACAAATGCTATATTTTCATATGTGTCATTTCATATGTGTAATAACACATGAAAATCGAAAAGTTTTTTATTTAAAAATATCTATTTATTGTTCTATATTTAAATAAAAAAAAAGCTCATTATGGTAAACTTACTTTGAAAAATAAATCAAGTTTCATCTACGTTATAATAACTTCACGATAATATTGTATAATCAAATAAACAATTCTCAGAATATAAACTTTTAAAGTGGGCATTTTAAAAGATAATTCATTAAAATTATAAATAAAAAAATATATTATAATTTTATCTATTTTACCATTTAAAATACTACAACTTTATCTCACAATATACACATGCATCCACCAGTGCTTTCTATCATGGTGATCAAATTAAGGCAATTATCAGTGGTCCATTCTTATTCCTAATCTCATCATATTTTTATCTTCATTCTTTCAAATATTTTAATTTTGGTAAACCGGTTGGCTTGGGCCAATGAGGTTATGTTAGTAGTAAACTTATAGGGTTTAAGGAAACACATTGGGTCGTCTAATTTAGGCTTTTTGTGAATTATTTTTTAGTACTTTATACATTTTTTTTCATATTTCAAATCATCGAGTTTTATTATCGATGATGACATAATATATAACATGTGACAATTGACAAGGAGAAACAGATGTGAGTTAATTGCTTGAAGTGTTTTTATAAAGAATATAGTATTTATACACAACATATATTTACGCATCCTAGTTCATCATATTTGTTTAAGGTTCAAACACTTGATTTTTTTGGAATATTGAACTTTATCAATAATCTAGATATCGTCAGCTAATGACCTTTTGATGAATGCATTAAGTGTTCTACCCATAGAAACCAGCTCAAAATCATTTCAAATTCGAAACATCTAACTTTTTGTAATTTAAAAGTATAAATACTTCACAAAAATTAATCTTTTCAGATTTTTATGCTTCCATCTACTTAAATAATTTTTTTGATGCTTCTAACTATGTATGAATCTTTTTGCATGTTGATTTATGTTGTCGTCTTTCCTACCTATATCTTTCTTAGCTTTTCGTCCTTATTGTAGTGCCTCATCTTTTTAAGGCTCTCACAAAACAAATATTCTTTTCTAAATTTCTTGTTTTTGTTGAGCAAGGGATTCCTGCTATCTATTCAATGAGAGTTTTTCCTCGTCTTCTTCTCTTCCCCTTCTAGGTAGGTCTTGGCAGGGAAGTTATAGATACTTTTGCCTACTTTGTATCTGGAGTACTTCATTTAATTTTCTCTGTAGTATTGGGCTTTGGCGGTATTTATCATGGCATAGGAAAAACGGAAGGAGGAGGCAAGTTCTCCAATCTTTGCGGTAGGAATGGAGACCTTCAAATAAAGTAGAGGCAAACTGATCAACGAGAAAGAGCCAAGTTTCCCCGTAAAAAAGCTCTCCATGCCTACTTTTAGCTTAGCAAGAAGGTTGTTTTCCTTTATTTAGTACCGACTGTAAGACCCTTTATGAGTAAAAGGAATCAAAGGTCGAGGAAAGTTTATTGGCAACAGGAAACCCATACCCTAAAAGGCGATCTCGGGAATCGAACTCGAGCCCTCTGTTCCACATTCGCCTCCACCATCCCTCAAATCCAATCTATTTCTTCAATATTCTATTTTCCGTATTTAAGAGGAATGACCCTAGAAAAAGTAAAAGGGAGGGAAGGAACTAACTTTTTCCAACTCAAAATGTATTGGAAGTGCGAGATGCACTAATCGGAAAGAGACTCTCTCTTAATCTGAACTTTCTTATGGGCTTTGACTGCAATAAGTGATTCAGTCAAACCGATTACATTAATGGATACTTGGGAAACTATTTCTTTTATCAGGACTAATGATTTAGCCACCTGACTCACTCTAGATAGAAAGATTGACGGGGTTAGACACGATAGAGACTTCCATTGAATATGGGATTAAGACTACAACTAGAATGGAATTGCTTTGTCGATAGATCCAAATTCACATCTACCCATCTAAGAGATTTCCTCGTGTCAGGTCGTGAGCTATATGGAACGATAAAAATATGGGATCTATTAGCATGTCTGCGTTCGTCTAGTACATTAGAAAGACTGAGAAAGGGATTGATGCTAGTTCAGAACTCTCCTATCTACTTAAATTGATTTACAACGCCTATCTTCAAACTTATAAAATGAATTGCTTTTATTAACTTTAAAGATTGTCTCTCTTGACCGGATCGATAAGAACCCCGATAGGATGGTAGGTGGGTAGGCTTCTATCAACTAGTAGGACATGCAATTCTCTCCTTAGCCTTAGGAAGACATTAAATCAGTTAACAATTTCTAAAGAAAAGAGGACAACTTAAGACAACAAGAATGGACAAAGTAAGTCACTTACATGACCATGAAGAATTAAAAGAAATTGATGAATGTGTGGTGACCAAGCAAAAAATAAAGCATGATTGTTTATGCATTCCCCGGAAATAACAAAAATCTAGTCCATTGTCGCGAATGCACAATAATGTCTTATGATCTAGGGAGCTATGTGGATATGGATATGGAAACCGCTCGCAGATGGGTAGAGAATATAAGGGGATAGAAGTATCTCGTGCGGGTGATAACCCTTTAGAAATATATGTTTTAAGTTTACACCTTTAGGATAACTTATTTTACTTTTATATCTCTAAATTTAGTCTTTTATTTCTTATTTTCTATTTATTGAGTCATGAAGCTAAAAGTTGTGATTTGATTCTGTTTTGGTGCCATTAGTATGATTATTATGGTGTTTTGGACAGATCAGTGTTGCACAGCATTGGGACAGCATTGGCTGCTGTTGGTTTTTGGCTTATTGACGGGCTTAATGGAAGCAGCTGGAAATTATGGGCTTATTCTGACTTTTTGCGTACTTGAAGAATATTTGATGAAGACTTTTTGAAGACTACAATGTCTTGTAATTTTATGCCTTGCTTGTCAAGTTATATTTGTACTTTTTGTTGACTTTTTAGCAAACTTGGTGGTCAAGTTTGTGTTGTTTCCTTGTAATTTCCCTTGATACTTTTAGTATAAATAGGGGTTAGTGGTTAGGTTTGGAAGATCATCCCACCAAGTGTCATTTGGCTCTAGGCCTTTGATACTTGCAACTCTCTAAGAGCATCTCCAAGAGCTTCTCCAAAATGGAGAAAAATGGGAATATGGGGATTTTGGACAAAAATTTTGCTCCAAGAGCTTCCCCAAGACTTTCTCCAAAATGGAGAAATTAGGAGAGAGAGTGGGTTTTTCTCCAAATATGGAGTTAACTCCAAAAATGATTACCAAATGAATTGACCAATAATTTTTTTTGAAAAATAAATATTTAATGAGAGAAATAATATATTAATAGATGATACAATATTTTAATATTATTTTGGAGAAATTATAGGGAATTTGTTGGAGATGAATGCAATTTTTTTTAGAGATTTTGTTATTTGCTTCTCCATTTTGAAGAAATCATAGGGAAATTGTTGGAGATGCTCTAATATTTGGTTACTAAATATATAAGTTTGGAATCGTTGAAGTTTAAACTCTCGCACCTTTAAATTCTTGTCTTTTAATTTCCGCACTTTAATTTCTGCAATTTACTTTAAGTCTTTTAATTTCTGCAATTTACTTTTCGCAATTTAAATTCCGCACTTACATTTATGCATTTTACTTTAAGTCATTACTTTACGCATTTTATTTTCTGTCATTTAATTTTTGTCTTTAATTTCCGCAATTTAATTTTCCGCACTTAGAATTATGCAATTACTTTCAGTTATTTACATTTCCTTGCATTTACTTTCCAGTATGAGTAGCTAAATTTCTTAAGTGTGGGTGTGAGACAAATAGTCAGATTATAACCCTAAGGATGGTGGACATTGTTTCTTAATAACAATGTTCCATCATTTCATTTCAAGTTTTATAACTCCATATAACACTTCTTGACAAGTTCATCACTTTGAAAAGTGTTAAAGTGCCATGGACTCTGACAGGAGCCATTGAATGCACATCAATTTGGATGACGTAGGAAGTAATATGTGACAATTACTAACAACGACAGTTGTAAACTATTTTATTTAAATTGATTAATTCCCGTTAATAAGCCAAAAACCAACAGCAGCCAATATTGTCCCAATGCTGTGCAACACTGATCTGTCCAAAACACCATAATAATCATACTAATGGCACCAAAACAGAATCAAATCACAACTTTTAGCTTCATGACTCAATAAATAGAAAATAAGAAATAAAAGACTAAATTTAGAGATATAAAAGTAAAATAAGCTATCCTAAAGGTGTAAACTTAAAACATATATTTCTAAAGGGTTATCAGCGGGGAATAGTTTATTTCATTTTTTCTGTCTTTCTTTCCCATGACGACAAGGAACGGGCAAATCAAAATTTTCACTTCGAATTTCAGACCTCAATCATATTGTTCACGATGTTTCAATGTAAGTAAGTATTCGCCTATTTAAGGTTTTAGTTTTTAAGTTTCCTTTTTATGTTTATTTAAGTCGTAGATTTTGTACATAGTTATCATTCATCGCACAAATTATACTAAAGTAGCCACACGCCTTATATAATAATGCGTTGTGACGTGCCATAACACGTCGTAACGTGCCATAACACGTTATGATGCAAGTCAAGCCTTAGAGTGGAGTTATAGAGGTTAACGCGGCAGCGACCCCAAGCCTTGACGCCATAATGATACCGTACCGACTTATTTAGAACATTGGGTTTTATAGGTTAAGGAAGGGGGTGCTTGAAAAGGCTTTTCCTATCTAGCAAAGTACATGGCTATTAGTCGGCTAACCACCATAAGTAGCATTTTATATAAGATAGGGCGTTCATCAGGTCTTCTTTAAGTTGGTACTTGAGCTTCGGATAAGCAAATATGAATTGCTACCATAGGCATTTTGACGGCAAAAGAGGAAAAGTAGGTATCTCACTAGTGTCAAAATGAGACTTTCACTATTTCCTTCTATAAGGACTCTTCAATGGAAAAAGTTTATATATCATAGAGTATATGCGTAAGTTGAAATCATATTAAAGACCTTCTCTCTGGACCCTTTTCTAGCAGCTTTCGGACTTGGCGGATCATAAATAAGATCATCCTCACTCGATCACGAATGACAGGTAGATAAATAAAGGAAAAAGCTTTCTCCGAGGCATGCTTGATAAGATTCTAAACTTCTACTTTGAGTAAATAAAAAATAAATCATGTACATAATAACATTATATATTATAGAACATTTACTCAATGCTCTTAACTTATCTTACAAAAATCAAGTTTATAACTATATACATACAATTTTTATAACTCTACATTTGAACTTCATAATAAAACTAACTGATAATACATACTCAAATATAGGATAAACATTAAATCCTACTTATAAAACAAAATACTTGATAGTAGAAGATCGTATAGGTTCACGCTATGGGATACCTGATACATACTCACATTTGATGTTATTTATTGGAACAAATTTACTATTTAAAGGTGCTCTAAAAATTAAAAAAATTTAATACAAAATAAAAAAGAATTACATATCATATAATAAACAATTAAAAATAATAAACCATGTTGAATCATGTGATTGAAAACATTTTTTAAATCGTCCTAGCAATAATACTTTAATTAAAATCAAGTCAACGTTAATTAATTTAGTTCAATTCAATCTTAGATTTAGCAGAATAAATTTATGTCCACGATCCAATCCTTCTTTGATTGAGGATGAACAATTAATTAACCTTAACAATAATAAATAATAAGTAGACCATATAACCAAGGTTGGTCCTCATATTTTGAAGGTTTTATGTATAAAACTTAGGGGCTGTTTGGTTCACGGAATCCGTTGGAATTGGAAGGAATTGGAATGGCCAAATCCATTGACCGAATTCCTTAATGCTATTTGGTTCGTGGAATGAATAGATCGGATTCCATCGGATTCCACCGAATTCCACGGTTGATGGATTTGATCATTCCTTAATATATGTGAAAGATTTTGAATTCCATTTCGTATCAAATGCAACATAATTTATAAATTTCTTTTAGAAAGACAAAAATAAATTTAACCAGCACCCTCTCCCCGCCCCACCCTCATCGGCAACATATCTGCCACCACTGCCGACACCGCCACCGCTGCCACCACCACTACCACCATCAATTAATATTATCATTCCACCACCGGTACCGCTACCGTCACCCCCACCCACCACCCACCACATCACTATTTTTTGTCGGCATACTCGTAGTCGCCACCCACCCCCACACCCTACCCCACCCACCTACCCACCACCCACCACTAATGTCCTCATCACAATTGTCACCCCCACTCCCGATAGATGCATATTTCTATTCTTTTACGAGATTCCATTCCAATTCCTGTCAACCAAACGCATGGTCAAATTCCATCAAATTCCATTCCAATTCCTTCAAAGTCAAATTCCTTTGATGGATTCCAATTCTATCGAATTCCATTCCGTGAACCAAACGCCTCCTTAGGGCCCGTTTGGTTGGAGGGATTTGAAGAGATTTGGAGGGATTGAGATTTCAAATAAGTCATTCCCAGTGCGAACTCTGGTGATTTTCTTGAAATTATATTGTACTATATCTTAATATTTATGTCAAATACTGCAGTCAAATACGTCGTCATGTCAGTAATCTGATAACTATCCCCAATACAATGGATTGGATTGAAATCCAAATCCCTCCAAATCCCTTCAAATCCCTCCAACCAAACAGGCCCTTAGAGATTGTTCGGTTCGTTTTTCATTAAGACCTATATAGATAAAACTGTCTATAATGATAAAATTATCTATATGATAATAAATAAGTTGTTGTGCTTAATAAACAACCTGAATGTTAGAAATGACCATTTTACCGTCTAGGTTATATAGACTAGCCTATTTGGTAAGCTATTTTGAGTAGTTTATAAGAAACTTTTTATACTTTGTTTCTAGTTATAACCCTAATTATTAATTAATAGATATTACCATCTAATAATTAATAAACAGTAATTTATAGTAATTAAAATTAAATAAAAATTATTATTTAATTTAGTTATACATCATTAATTAATTTTAATTATACAATAGATATTAATATTAATTATTAACTATTTATAAATATTATTTTATATTAATTGTTTTGTTAATTATCAACATATTTAGGCATCAAAAAACGAATATAACAATTTTAAAAATATTTGTGTAAGTTACATAAAAATTAAAATTATATTTATTTTATTTCATAGATAATTAAAATGCTAAATAATTTAAATAAAATATTTAATTTAATTATTAATTATACTTTTGAAAAATACTGATTAATTATGATATGTGAGACTGACTAATTTTATTGTTATTCATATTATATTATATGTAATAGTTATTTAAAATCATAGATTAACGTAAACTTGTAATAATCCAAAAATTTTAGCCAATAAATCTGGTGGGCTCTAAATTTTGAGAGTTGGGCTAGGGCTTCTAAATGTTTAAGCCTATGTTATATATAGGTGGGATGAAAGGGTTTACCTCATTTTATTGTCATTTGGAGAGTAGCAAGCAAAAATATAGTGTCTGTTTTAGAGAGAGAACGTCAATGAAGGAAAGGTTTGGGAATCTGGAGTAGTCTTGATGTGCAATCATTGTTAGGAGTCATCTTCTTCAAAGATATGAACTCTAATCCTTAAGTTATTTCTAATCGGATTTTTGGTTTCCATTTTTGTTTGGGGGAAATCATAACCTTGGGTTTCTATAGAAAACTTCGATGAATCATATTTTAGAATGATATTGTTATTTTATCCATAAATTTCTTATGTAAACTCATTTTCTTCTCAGTTTCAAGTTGTCAATCAAGGGTATCAAAACTTGGGGTTTTAAATCATGATTTTTGATTTGGTAAATGTTGGATTAATCAAGTTTGATTATGGGTTTGAAGTTATTTATTGGTTTAGACCATCAAAAACATCAAATATTATGTTGATAGACCTTAAAATCGACTTTGGAAAGTTTTGGGTGATTTTGGCCATCGGAATTTTTGGGCAGAAATCGCACAGACTTGATCATTGAAGAAAGCGGCTTTCGGGCGGGTTCCATGCGGGTTTGCAGAAATGTCGGTTTTTGCTTCGGTTTTCGTTAAGGGCTAGTAGTGAGGCGTTGTTTGGGGGATTCTCTTAGGGACTTAAGGAGATAGTTTCTAAGGTAATTAAGAGGGTTTAACACCACTTTCATGTTGTCCAATTCAGGTGTTCGGTTTGAGCTTAAGTAGCCTTTCGGCTCGGGTTAAGGTGTTGCGTCGTCAGGTAAGTTTCTTATCCCTTTAAAAATGCATTGTGATATGTTTCAAATGTTTACATGTTGATTATGGTTTTGAATTGTCTTTCTTAAATAGGAAAACTTTCCAAGATAACTTTTACAAGCTTTGGTCCTTATGTACTGCGGTGTCGCTAAGGGTTTGCAATGGTATTTCACCTTTGTCATATTCCTTTAATACGTAATTTGTTCTCAATATGAGAATGGGTCAACTTGTTTGGTAAACCATTGCATGTTTTTTACTGATTTATGAACTGTTGAAAATGTTAACTGGTTTTATGGGGAATTCACTAAACCTTTTGGTCTAACCTCGCTTTTCAAAACAAAATATTTTCAGACAGACATCTTATGGAGAAGGGATTCAAAGGGAAGAGCAAGGTGTGAGCTCAGGAGTGAAGTGGTCACGACTTAGCTTCCTCGTCTTAGTAGTGAAAATTCTCATCTGTGGTTGTATTTCATATTTTCGCGGTGTACTTTAGAGATAAGTTTTGGTTTGCGCCTCATTGTTGGAGTTTAGATTTAGCCGTTTTCGTTTTGGTTTATTGACAGGGGTTTTAACACACCTACAGACAGGGCAATTAAGATCAAAAGCAAGTATACTTCTAACCCTAATGTCGTCTTTCAAGTAATAAAATGGTAAGAACCAAGTATCGTATTCCACAGGGATAAGTATCTTAAGTTGCAAGATCTTGAGTTGGAAAACTAACTTCAGATGGCGATTTGGAAGATTATGATTGATTTTGATTCGTGGTGATTGTTTTAACAGAATAAAGAAAGCAACATGGGTGTAAGACTTTTGATGAGACATAAACACAAATTCAAGTGGACCAATATCTCTCAGTATTGTAGTTTAAAAATAACAAGTTCCACCATCTATTTTGAGGGTATTCCTCTCGGACTTCAGTACCTGCACTGATGTTTAAATTCAACCCATATCTCTATGTAGTATCAGTACTAGTGGCAGTGCAGAGTAGAGTCCTCAAAATATATGGATAACAACTTTCGCTGTTTAAAATCACTCTGTCGAGCAGATTCCTATATCATTCAAGTTGGTGTTTTCCAAGTGGCTCCTCTCAGAGTCCGATTACACTTTAATACTTTGATAAGCGACCAACCCGTCGAGAATTAATTTAAATAAAATAGTTTACAACTATCGTTGTTAGCAACTCTCACAGATTACTTCCTATGTCATCCAAATTGATGTGCATTCAATGGCTCCTCTTAGAGTCCATGGCACTTTAACACTTTTCGAGGTGATCAACTTGTCAAGAAGTGTTATATGTAGTTATAAAACTTGAAATGAAACGATGAAACATTGTTATTAAGAAACAATGTCCACCATCCTTTGGATTATAACCTCACCATTTGCCTCACACCCACACTTGAGAAAATTAGCTACTCATACTGGAAAGTAAGTGCAAGGAAATGTAAATAACTGAAAGTAATTGCATGAATTTAAATGCGGAAAATAATTGCATAAAAGTAAAGTGCAGAAAATAAATTGCATAAAATAAATGACTTAAACTAAAGTGCGGAAATTAAATTACAGAAAGTAAATTGCAGAAATTTAAGACAAGAATTTAAAGGTGCAAGAAAGTAAAAATTAAATAGCAAAGGATTACAGAATTATATAACTAGTAACCAAATGTTTTGAGAGCTTCAAGTATCAAAGGCTTAGAGCCATATGATAATTGGTGGGATCCCTAACAAAGCTAACATACAACCTCTATTTATACTACCAAATAGAGGGGAATAACAAGGAAACTTCCAACAAACTTGGCCACCAAGTTTGCCAAAAAGTCAACAAAAGGTACATAATTAACTTGATAAGCAAGCATAAATAAAAGTACTGAAGCAACTAAGTCTTCCAAAAGTCTTCATAAATAAATCTTCAAGCAACAAAAAGTCTGATTAAGCCCATTCTCCACGGCTGTATCCATTAAGCTCCTCCAAAAATCGTGTAACCAAACAGCAGCTCAATGTTGTATGAATGCTGTCACCACTGTCCGGTCCAAAACACCACAATAATCATACTAATGATACCAAAACAGATTCAAATCACAACTTTTAGCTTCATGACACAACAAATGGAAAATAAGAGAATAAAAGACTCAAAGTAGGGACATAGAAGTAAAATAAGTTATCCTAAAGGTGTAAAATGAGTGCTTAAACATTGATTTCTCAATGCTTATCATTTATAGAATTTGGTTATTTTGAATTTTGGGTCTTTACAAAAACTTTTTCTAAAATTTGTTTTAACAAATTCATAATTTATAGTATATATACAATTATCAATTCTAACTTCTTTTAACGGACATATTATTTAATCTTTTTTCTACTATCTCGTATTCTTGTTTCTATTATTAGTTAACGTATTATATTATTATAAATTCAATTTTCTTATATTATTATAAATTTATGTGGATTATATTACTATAAAATATTTGTCATTGACTTTATTTTTCAACATGTCTTTTTAGTCATTTTACATGTTTATAAGTTAGTTTTTATCAAAATTAATTTGTTCATCAACTACCAACTAGTTTATCAGTTACCAGTTAACTTATCAGTTATCAGCTAGTTTGTCAAACATAACCAAAACAATAAACAAACTCACTTATAAACTCAACTACAATGCAACTTGTACAAATTATTTTATTTTAATGTTTTATTTTCAAATTTTAGTGTTTATAAAGCCTTTTACCAAAATTGATTACTAAAATAAAATACATCATTATTTTCAAATTTTAAATATTATAGTTTGTGATAAAAGTTTGAATTAAATAAAGGGTTAAATGCATGAAATAACAACCTACTTTGATAAATTTTCTTATTATAACATCATGCTTTCACTTTTTTCTTATTAGAGCAATGTACTTTCAAATTATTTCATTAGGGCATTGTACTTTAAAAAATTTACCTATTATAGCAAATGGTAACTTGTAGCCTTTTAAACAGGTCTTCCCCACTTATGTGTCATAATTAAAGTGATTTGGAAGACACCTAGACATTGCTTACGTGGCATTAAATAACATTTTAGTAAAAGTTAATTACATTTTCCTTCCTATGGTTTCATGATTTTTATGGCCATTAACCCTTAATAAAATAATATAGAACTTCAACAAACAATCCACGTGAAAAAAGGAAAATAGGAATCAACCCAAATACCCTACTTCAACAAAACAGTCGGCGATGAACAAACCAGCGTCGTCCCTCCTTGTCAGCTCCATCATAGCCGGCTTTCTTCCCCATCACCAGCCACCAGCATAGACCTTAGTTTGCTTCCTTCGTCTTTGTCTTTTTCATCTCGTTCTCCCCCTTTCCCAAATTCTCGACAGTAACCACCATTGACTAATACACATTGAAACAAATCTCTACGACTACCACCATTCTGAGCACCTCCGTCGTCGTTTTCTTCATCACATCATCTCTTTCTCTAGATGTCGATGATAACCACCATCCCGGACAAAACCTATGAAACCAGATCTCAGACCAGATCTCGACTACTACCCCCATTCATCATCTCGATGGGTACATAGAGTTGATGGTTTTGATTTTGATATATTTTGATGGATTTTTCGTTGCGATATATAAATTTGAGTTTGATGCTTAATAATCCCAAACCAAACTTTGATTGATTCAATCTCGATGGGGTTTTTTTCCCAGGTTTGATGGGTTTTGGGTTATCAGTTTTGCACCCTTAGATTTACATATTTATGTGCTCTCGTGTGTGTTTCATTGTGGTGGTTGGAGTAGGGGAATGTGTCCTTGGCCGGAGAAAATGACCGGAGGAGCAGAGTGTCTTGGTCGGAGAAGATGATCGGAGTACAAAAGGGTTACAAAGTTGTATAATTAAAAATTCAAACAAAAGACTAAAATACCAATAACTTAATGGAGGTTTTTTTTAATAAAGAGCAAGGTACCTAATTCAAAACAGAATGAAACCATGAGTATTAGTAATCATTTTTTATAGTTAGGGATCCTATTTGTAAAAAATATGAAACAACATGGAGGAAAGGTATAAGGTGGACGTCTTATGTGGACAATGACATGGCATTACAACCTATTGATTTGTGACATGTTATTAAAATTCAAGTTAAAAGGTTACCTATTGGTATAATGAATATATTTTTAAATTACAATGCCTTAATAAAAAAATAATTTGAAAGTACATTGCTCTAATAAGAAAAAGTGAAAGTACACTACTATAATAAGAAAATTTATCAAAGTAGGTTGCTATTTTGTGCATTTAACCCTTAATTAAATGGGAGAATTTCATACACGTCCTTAAAAACTTGTAATATTACGCATATATCCTTGTAAAATTTCAAATTACGTGTATATTCTTCTAAACATGAAAAACCCACGCATATATCCTTCTTCCTAATATTATCATTATTAATCATTTTAGAAATACAAATAATTAAAATTAAATTAAATAGATTTTACAAATTACTAATATATCCTTCCTAAATTCCTTTTTATGTATTATATAATATATATATATAATGTAATGTATTATATTATATATGTGTGTATATATAAATATCATGACCCTATGGTATATATCGTGAGTTCCGGCCACCCCCGTCAGCACTCCGACAGATCTTTGTTCGTCGCTTGTACCTGCTCAACTTCGTCCCCCTTTGTCTTCTCCGGCGAACCAGCAACCACAACCAACCCACCCCTTTGTCTTCTCCGGCGAAACAACAACCACAACACCCTCCCTTTGTCTTCTCCGGTGAAACATCAACCACAGAGCCCCCTCCCTTTGTCTTCTCCGGCAAAATAGCAACCACAACAGTCCCTCCCTTTGTTTTCTCCGGCTAAACAACAACCACACCATCCCTTCGAGAGACACCGACCAAACAAACCGGAAACCAAGACTCAGATATACTTATTGACCAAATCGAGATCTGAGGTTTTTTTTGTTCTATCTACAAACTCCGGTAAGAATATTAAGATATGGGTTTTTTTGTATCGAGATCTGAGTTTTTTTTCTTCTCATCTTCTTATCCGGCAGCAAGTTGGCGGTGGTGGTTTGTGGTGGTTGGTAGTAGCAGGGTATTTGTTAGAGGTATGGTGGTTCGTGGTAGTTGGTGGCAGCGAGGTATTTGTTAGTGGGGGGTTTGTTGTTTCAATTGTCGGAGAAGACAATTATGTGCATTATATGGTTCGCCGGAGAAGATAACGGTGTGTAGGTGTTGAAGGTTTCTCCGATAGAAGTGGGTCGTTGGAGAAGATGACCGGCCGTGATGGAGGTGGGTCGTCGGAGAAGATCACCGGTGATGGAGGTGGGTCGTTGGAGAAGATCACCCGTGTTCCTGTTGTTGTATATGCGTGTGTATATACATATATATTCGTGGTGCTGTATACACGCCTATTGGAAGGATGATTTCAGATACCATTTTAGAAGGGATATAGGAAGGATATATTAGTAATTTGTAAATTATATTTAATTTAATTTTAGTTTTAAAATGATTAATAATAATAAAATTAGGAAGAAGAATATATGCGTGAGTTTTTCTTCTTTAGAAGGATATAACGTAATTTCAAATTTTACAAGGATATATACGTAATATTGCAAGGTTTTAAGGACGTGTATGAAATTATCCCTAAATAAATTATACCAAAAACAAGAATTTTATAATATTTAATTTAACAACATATCAATAGATTATTTTTGAGATTTTTTATCAAGCCTTTTAATTAACAAGGCATATTCAATCATCGCATTAAATTCATATTATATTCAAACATAAATTTTAAAATTTAATTTTTACTAATAAATTATCACAACTTTACAACTTTCTGATTACAATAAGATATTAGATGTCATTGTCTTACATATATACATTAATACAGAGCTACAACATATTTTTTTTAATTCAATACAATTGTACAAATACACATATGATATGTAAGAGCATCTCCAAGAGTCATGCTAAAATAGAGAAAATAAAGATTTTTGTAAATTTTTTGCTCCAAATACTATGCTATATTGTATGCTAAAATAGAACAAATAGAAGAGAGATGACAAAAATCTCCAAATTTAAAGAAATCTCTAAATCCACTTTTTGAGAAAGTGAAATATTAGTTTAATCATTTCACCCAATAAAAGACACTGAAATAAAATATTTTATTAATATATTGATTATTTAATAATATAATGAAGAATACAATCTCTAAAATAGCATAGCTTTTGGAGTTGAGAATAATTTTGCTTAAAATTTTTAACTTTTCGTACTCTATTTTAAAGAAATTATAGCATTACTCTTGAAAATGCTCTAATCTATACTATATTATAAAGCATTTGACAAACTCTTAAAAACATATTATTATGCAGTTAGTACAACTGATTAAAGTATAATTACTTAAAATTCAAAAATGGTATTATTTTGATTATTTTGGTTGATTTCCTTATTAAACCTATATTATATTTAAAAAAAATTTGAAATAAAGAAAGTTTACAAAAAATAAAATCTATTTTTTCAAAACTAATAAAATCGTATTATAACATTGATAAAGACAAAAAGTAAAATACAACATTGAAATTAAAATGGATCTCGCTGCATTGCGCGAGTACATTTCTAGTAAATTATTGCGCGAGTACATTTCTAGTAAATTATAATAAACTCAGGTTGGTAAAACTACGGAATACAAATATTGCAATTATTAAAAATAATAAAAAATGAACAAAAAGACACTAATAACCCTGATATTTAGACTTTATGCACAAGGAATCCGGTGTGATGTCGGGCATCTTTGGTATTCGATGTTATGTTTTCAATTTTTCATCTCATTTGGTTCCCTTTCCTATTAAAATTAAAAAGACAGGAGTAACCTTCTTGTTTATTTTCATCTAATAAATCAAATTTAGATAATTACAAATTCCAAAAATTACGTAACAGGTCCTTAACCAAAAAAAAAATTATGACTATGGTCCTCTGGTTTCATTTTCGTTAATCAGGTTACTTGTTCCAACTTCATTAAAGATCACGTTAATTCAAGAGTTTTTAATCATTTCTTTGATATTCTTTTATTCTACAATTCTAGTTGTCTCTTGTACAAGTGTATGAAACATTTAATAATAAATTAAAACAAAAACAAAAATACATACAAGTCATCTACGACTTCCCTCCT
The DNA here is from genome assembly GCA_036898165.1 of Silybum marianum. Taxonomy (NCBI): domain Eukaryota; kingdom Viridiplantae; phylum Streptophyta; class Magnoliopsida; order Asterales; family Asteraceae; genus Silybum; species Silybum marianum. Next base: position 14,552,258 of record CM072537.1, on the reverse strand, counting down.
AGAATCTTGACCTTTTGTTCTCTTATCATTTTGTTTGAACCATTTGATTATTATTATTAGACCAAGAACTAGTAAAATATCTTATCTAAATGCGGAATAGTTTAATGAAACGCTAAAAATTATGGGATAAGAGAAACAAAGAAAATCTCTAAAGTAGCAATTGGTATGCATATGTGATTGGACTGGATCGGAGAAGACAAAATTGAACAGGACTGAACATAATAGAACAAATGTCTGTCTGGTGTTTGGTACGACTAAGACTGGACACGAAAGAATATACAATTTGATGTTTATATATTTATATATATATATATATAGGGGCGGGTTCAAATGAGAACTCAAATTTGTTTGTGAACGTGAGGACAAATGAGCGTGTGACACGTGTCTCATTTAAAGAAATATTCAGACTGAATATAGTATTTATTCAGTATGAATATACAAAGAAATATTAAGAGTGAATATAGTATTTATTCAGTCTGAATATTTCTTTGTATATTCAGTCTGAATAATCTATATTCAGACACGTGTCGCGTTCTTATTTGTCCTCACGTTCACAACCAAATTTGAGTTCGCATTTGAACTTTTTTCTCTCTCTCTCTCTATATATATATATATAATAGTTATGATTAACACAGATAAAGTAAAAAATTAAATAATTTAATTTATAAATATTTTTACTTAATTTTCATATGCATGAATACATAATATATAATAGTACCAAATTTGGTGGAGGTGGTGGCGGTGGCCGACGATACTAGCTAGTGATGGTGGCGATGGGCGGTGGTGGTCGGTGACCACCGGTGGCTGTAGAGGACGTGAGATGGTAAATAGTGGTGGTGGATGAACAGTTGTAGTGGTAGCCGAATGTGGTGGTGGTTATGGTGGATGTGAGGTGACGGTGGTAGTGGTGGTGGTTAGTGGGCCAAAGATGGTTGTGAAGGTGGTGGAGGAGCTTGTTGTAGTTGAGGAGGAAGTGATGGTGGCTAACAATGGTGGTGGCGGCAATGGACGATGGTGGTCGGTGGTTGTGGAGGTAATGGAGGAGGTTGTGATTGGCTGTGGGTGACCACTAAAACAAATGTCTTATGAAAGTTATATATCAAATGAGGGTTAATTAGTAATATTTTAGTTTATGTCTCATTTTCGTCTCATCTTGTTCCACCTATTTTGGTGGAACAAGAAAAAAACTTTTTTTGTCACACGTTATCCCACCTTTTTCTGTTCTGTCTTGTTCCATGTACCAAATGCAGCCTAAAAAAATTGTTTCTAAATAATGACGAATTAACCCAAAACCTAAAAAAGACAACTTATTTATGTTTCTGCAAAGTTTTAATACCACGGCTCTAAGAATGTAATGAAGCACTCGGATAACCCCCATATCTTCATAAAACAAGCCACGATCCTTCAATACTAAACAACCAGCAAAAAAATAAATATATATAAATATTCGGTTCACAATAACAACATTAAATTTATAAGACGCCTAAAACGTATAAGCATCCTAATAAAATACTTTATAGGACTTATGACCAAACAAAAAAATGTTATATCTAAAAGTGTTGCAATAGGTTTATAGAACATTTTTTAAAGTTTTAACAAGTTTTTTTTCAACACTTTTAAAATCAAGTATCGTATTAGTTTTTTATACAAAAGTGTCTTACAATCACATGTGTCCTATGGGCTATAAACTATAAGAAGACGAGTTTACAGTACACTTCTCAAAATGTCCTATAAAATAACTAATACGACGTTTTATTTCAAAAAAAATCTAAAAACCTTGTTAAATCATCTAAAAGTGTCATATAAACCTATTGTAACAGTTTTAGATATGACACTTTATAGTTTGGTCACATAAACTTAAGCATGTGCGGAACTGGCTTTGACCTAAGGGATTCACCAGCCCACCCTCACATTCAACTTTTTTTAAAGGCTATTTAAAAAAAATTATAATCACATTACAAGCCCACCCTTTTGAGTTTTGAGAGGCCTTACATATCTACAATTCAAGTCCTACCCTGCAACAATCAACTAATCAACATCGCCTTCCCCTTTCTGGTTTTCTCGTTCTCTTAAGTTGAAGAAGGTTCAATCCATTACGAGCTGATAGGGTTGTTGACACCAACCCTCTACCCTTCTGTTTTGGTCTCGATTGATATCATTGTTTCTTTTACGGTGTTCCTTTGGGCTTTGGCCGCACCCTCTCCCTTCAACATCAAGTTTTGCTACTCCATTTTTAGGGTTTATTGAATACTGTGAGATTCTTAAACTGTTAGGTATAACACTTTAATATTGTTTGTTTGAAATAGTTAAATATTAAGCCCTCCATTACTTCTGTCACTTTTTTGGATTGGATATTCAAAAAGATGGAGATGATATACCATGTATTCTCGTTAAGGAGTTGAGGCTACTTCCATACAAGATTTGATGTTGTTGAGTTACTTTATACAAATATAAAGCAATATTAAACTTAATAAATGTGGACAAATTATCTTTTGAACTCTTAATATTATTGAATGAACCAATTTTCAATTTGAAAATTTAAATTGTGGTGGTATTTGACATTGTAGTGAAATTTTACAAATATGGATAACTTTTTGATAAAGAGAAAACAAATCATTGATTCATCGGAGCCACCAAATGATGATAGATCTAAACAAAGTCGTGTTGAAATCAACTTACCCGATCACTTGGATCCTCGAATGCGTATTAGGATTTTAGATTATAATCCTACTATTTGAGATGAAGTTTGAAGATCATATCTCTTAAAAGGACCTTTCCAACCTCAAAACCACAATTTTCCTTACATTCTTTTCGGGAATAAATCACGAAGATTTAACGTAGCCTAGTTTGATGAATATCTTGCACAGTTGTAATATAGGGTAAATCAAAATGTTGCATATTGCTTATGTTGTTATCTTTTTAAACCAAATATAGGAGCACAAACAGGGGGTGACTTGTTTGTTGGCTTAAGATTCAAAAATTGGTCGATGAAAGATAAGTTAAGGATAAAGGGTGGGATTCTATACTTGATCATGTTACTTTGTTTTGTGAGAAACATGATATTGATGTTTGCAATATGGATGAAATGTTCTTACTTGTTGGACGGTCATGCCAGAAAGCTCCATAGATTACAAACTTACACCACTATCGTGTTAAGTTATTTTATGATGTCATTAATTTGCAACTTATGGAGTTAGAGGATCGTTTCAGTGAGACTGCCACCGAGTTGGTTATTTCCATGGCGTGTCTTAGTCCGAGCAACTCTTTTTCAGCTTTTGATAAAAGCAAATTGATTCGTCTTGCTCGTTTTTATCCCAAAGATTTTTCTGGATGGAGCTTATAATACTTGATGTTCAACTTGAGACTTACATTCTTGATATGTGAAATTGATTAGATTTTTCAAATCTCAATGACATTTGTGGTTTTTCACAAAAAAATGGTTGAAACGAGAAGGCATAATGTGTTTCCACTCGTTTACTTGCTTATCCAATTAGCTTTGATATTATCGGTTACAACAACAACAGTTGAAAGAACATTTTCTGCTATGAATATTGTGAATAACTTGCTGCGGAATAGAATGGGAGATCAATGGTTGAATGACAACTTGGTTGCTTATATTGAAAAAGATGTATTTGCAGTCGTTGCTAATGAAGAAATCATTGATATGTTTCAGAAAATGAAGACATTGAATGTATTGTTGAATCTATAAAAATTAGTGTTTTGGCTTTTGAAATGTATATTTAGTTATTCACTTTTCGATTGAACTTTCCCAAATATCATCATATATGTACTTTTTGTTTTATTAAAGAGGACCACCCTTGACAAAATTTGTGACTCCATCCATGCATCTAACTATCCAAGTTTTTGGGGATGATGTAACGACTACCAAGAAGAGCCCAAATATAAAGGAGAGTGAAAACCCCAGATCTACACGCCTGCATCTCCAACAAATTATTTAAAATTGAGAAAAATGAGATTTTGGATTTGTCTATTTTTTTGCGCTAACAGGTTCTCCAAACTTTTTTTTAAAATAAAGAAAGTTGGAGAAAGAAACTAAAAATCTCCAAATTTGGAGAAATTTCTAAAAGTGATTGCTAAATGAGATAAAATGTTTTCTTTAATTGTTTCCAAACTAACTATATTATCATTTTATATAAAATTCATTTGAAATTTGAGATGTTAAATTTACTGAATATTCAAATAATGTAATTAATATTATGATCTCCAAAAATATAAAGGCTCTTAGAGTTGGATGTAATTTGTTTTTGGTGATTTTGTATTTTAATTTTTTTCTTGAAAATCTATTGGAGATGCTCGGAGACACAGAAGCTTCACATTTTACTTAATTTATTATGTTATCAAACTGTAATCGACAACCTCTTTTGTAGTTTTGACGACGTTTCACATCAATTATTTAACACTAGTGGAATAGTGATCTAACTGATATAACTTACGTTCTTTTTACCTATTTACGAAGTTTTTCGCGTCACCAATCATAACATGTTCTTTTACATTTACATTTACTTTATTATTTGCAATACTTGACTTTATTATCTCTCAACTGTCTAATCGTTTGGACTCGAGCCAAAAAATCATCATTTAACGAATTTCGGCCAAAACATCTGTCATTTTATGTTTTAATTAAACTTAAATATTAATCTGATTTTTCAATTATTTAACAAGAAAAAATCATTCTCAATCCTATTGACCATACAATGAGTTAGCAGATATGATTGTCCTTTTTCGTTTTTCGTAATTTGCAAAAAAGTTTAATGATTTTTGCCTTAAAAATCATAAGCAATTTATAAGTTCTACAATTATATCACTAGAGTTGAGTTCATATTTTGGTGAATGATATTTATTTAAAAAAATAAGAGAATAATGTTTATTTAAGAAAATAAGAGAATAATCGAATCATATGTGATTTTACATTAAGACTATGTTTGGCAAAAATAAGCTAGCTTATTTTCAGTGTACACGTTTGACAAACCAAGTTAGTTTATAAGTTACCAGCTTATAAGCTAACTTATTAAAACGCTACTTGGAGTAGCGTTTTGAGTGTTTATTGTCATTTTTCCAATTATAACCCTCATTAATATTATAATTTTTTATTTTTCAGTAACCCTTTTTTTGTCATTTTACATTCTTATACTCTAGTTTTGTCAAACATGATTTTTTCATCAGCTAACAGCTAGCTTATTAGTTATCCGCTAGTTTGCCAAACATAGCCTAACATCATATGATTCATGCGACCAGTGGCGGATCCAGCAATTTTGTCTACTGGGGTCCCATTAAGGTAGATTGAAGGCGCGTAAAGTCATACGACGTGTTTCGGAAATTTTTATAAGTTTTGTAGTTGATTTCAAGGGATTTTCTTAGTGTTTTTGTCAATTTTAAAGGGTTTTCTTAGTGTTTTTGTGGATTTCGAAGGATTTTTCCGGTTTTTATATTGATTTCAAGATATTTTTTTAGTGTTTTTGTCAATTGCGGGTAAGATGGGGTCTCTTGAATTTTTTACTGGGAAGACGAGAGGCTAAATTAAGTATTTTTGATATTTTTTACCTTATATAATTTTTTTTTTTAAATATTCAATGGGGTCCTGAGACCCCCCCCCCTTTTGTTAACCAGCTCCGCCACTGCATGCGACCTTACCACATGGTCATAGAGTCGCCCGGACACTTTTTTAACAGTGAATGTAAAATTACTTATGATTTTATACGTAATTTGATCATTCTCTTTATTTTCTTTATATATACATATATGATATTCTATTATGAATCTAGTTCTATACTACTAATCTTAAATCTTAAACCCTCAAACACATGAGTTTAAAGCCTTTTGGTTGTCCGATAAATATAATAAATATGAGTAAATGATTGGATCGTAAAAGGTGGCGTCTTTTGTAAGGTTTTTTCCATTTTTATGATACAAAAGTTGTGGACTCGGGCCGGGGTCCATGGCATGTGGTTCACATATGGTTTACTGGGTTTGGTCCTCTTTTAGAAGTAAGCAATGCTCAGAGCCCAACTTCTTGTCTGGTTAAATTGGGTTAAAATACACCATCTTGATTCTTGCATCACTCAATTTTATATTTGTTTTTTTCTATAGTAATATATGTGAATATAGTTGGGTTCACGTGAGACCAGTCTGTTTTTGTAAAATCTGTAAAATCACTTTTTTACTCTTGAAACTTCATAGCAAGAACATTGTGAAGGTAATTTTTTTTTAATATTCACAGCAAAAATATTGTGAAGGTTATCTTCACAGTAAAAACACTATGAAGGTTACCTTCATAGCAAAAACACTGTGAAAGTTCATTTTTTTTATCTTCACAGTGTTTTTGCTGTGAAGTTTCAAATGTAAAAAGATGGTTTCACGAGTCTCACGAAAACAAGCTGGTCTCACGTGATCCCAAGTCTATGTGAATATCTATAATTATAATATAAATTATGCAATAAATTTTAATAACTAAAATACGGGATTTATTTAAGAATACTTTATGGTATACAAATAATGAACAAATATTTATAGCTAGAACTATTAAATATTTAGTTGATTTATGTTATCTGTAACTATTATATAATATAAAAAACCTAAAATATCATTTTAAGAATGAAATAATAAAAAAAATTCACCATTGTAGTATTTTTGTCATATTCTATCTAATTTACCAAACAATATACAACCGTCTTCACGAAGACATTTTTCCAAAAGAAAGAAAAGAAAAAGAAGAAGATGAGTGAAATACAAAAAAACATATGTTCTAGAATTTATAAAAAATAAAGGAAAGGAATAAGAAAAAAAAATATGTTTCCTCCTAAAAGAAAATAAAAGAAATGATAAGCTTAAACAATCTAATAAAATTATAAAACCATCCATCAATTTAATGCCATCAAAATAAACATAAATTTAATATTTATAAAAATGATATAGTTCTTAACTTCTTTTTATCTTTTAGTCTAAATCAAAAAGATAAAAGCATAAAAAATTCTTTAATTCTCATTCATTCCACTACTTTTCTTTTTCTTTTCAAAAACACAATAAAAAATTTATTTATTTTATTTCTTTTTTGTTTCCAAAAAAATGTAGAAGGGGAATACCGCTTTTTATCTTAAACAGGTGATTGGGTGGAATAAAGTTTTTCGTCCTACCGTCCTCCTTTGGTATATGTAGATATATAATTAAATGAGTTTTTAATTAGATATATGAGTTTATTATCTGTATAACAAAAATGAGTTTATATTTATGAAAATGCCATATATTTAATTAAAATTTTAATGTTAACATTTCTTCAAATGTTATGTTAAAATAAAGAAAAGAAAAATTTAGTAATATATCTTTTTAATATTTATGTTATCTTGTATATTAAAAAACGAAGTTAATAACACTCCTCAATAAGTATCATTAACATTTTTTACATACATCTGCATCAAAACCTTATTATAGTATAAAAGATTCTGTATACATTTTTATTAAAAGGATATCAAAACCTTATTATAGTATAAAAGTTTTTGTATACACTTTTATTAAAATGACATCATTAATATTTTTCATATTAAAATGGAAAAAAGAAGAATAGAGAGGATAATAAAGATTTCAAATTTAGAAAATTTAATTAATTAATTAATTATTAATTAATATAATTAAAGTTTCAGATTTTAAGTTTTTATATTTTATTATAAAAAAAATTATAGCCAGCAACAAAAAGACACTTGTATACTTAAAAATCTCCCTCAGGAACCATTATTGTGCATGCTTTGCCTTTCAAGTCCCAATCGGTCTCTTCTTTTTGACTCTGTGTGCCCCCCCGCCATACCGTTTCAAGAATGACGATTTTCTAATCTCTCTCTCTCTCTCTCTCTCTCTCTCTCTCTCTCTCTCTCACACACACACACACACACACACACGCACGCACACACAGTGTGGACGCAGTTTACCTAGTTGCAGAACTTCGCGTAGAGACGATCTTCAGGTACTGATAACTGATGATATGAATATCTATGTAATTTGTTTTACCAGGGTCACAGATTCACTAAAAAAATGTGAATTTATGAGCTGATTTTGAGTTAGAATTGAACATTTTATGTATTTAATGCATCTCGAACTTAAAATTAATGTTATTAAGCATAGGAATGTTACTATGTTAGGCTTTCGCCTATTTTAATCGTGAGGAACTAACTAGTGTGTAGTCGTCTGGAGAATTTTCAATTGCAATTTGATTTTCTGGCGCTTACTGTTGTTTGAATATTCTTTTAGGCATCTTGTTCACCAATTTATGGTGGCCAATTAACTACTGAAATTGAAAATGGGAATGAAAATGAAAATGAAAATGAAAATGAAAATGGAAATGGAAATGGAAATGACTTTTCATTCCTCCAGTTTATTGAGGAATGAAATTTTGGGTTAGGGGAATGAGCGTATTATACCATATGAATATAAAATCAAAAGGTTTCTTTTATTATCATTCGTATTCATTACTACTTAATACATTCGACCAAATGCCCAAAAAAACTTTTCTTCAATTCTGTGCTACTATAGATAGTGGCCAGTTTAATTTCTGCTGAAGAGCCTGATTCATCTCAATCTGATGTTCAAGTGCCCTGCCACCTGCCATTGCTGCAGAGCCAATCTTTTTTTCCCTGTTTGGAATGTAGGTAAGGAAATATAAGATTAGATGAATCTGTTATTTGGTGATAGAAGTTATGGGACAAATGTTGCAAGGGAAACATGTTTCATCTGAATCCTTCAGAATACTTTTTTATTTTCTGGAAGTTCTTCAATCACCGGAAGATTGTTAGTTACTCTCTCCATCCCTGAATGCTTTTTGGGTTTGTTCCAAAATAAGTGCAAAGTTTTCATTTTGGTAGGTTTCTAATTCAAAATACTAGAATTCTTGATTTTGGTCCACTGTATCCTTGTATTTTTCATTGTTGAGGTGAATTTCATATAGTTAAGAAATAGTCAAAAAACATTCATTCGACTATGTGTCATGTCAAACATTTTGCATTTATTTTGGGATGGATAGAGTATTTTTGGGACGTGCACTTTGAATCCATTGAGAACAGAAAATCGATGGCTATGGTTGTGGTGCACATGCATTTGTATTTTGTATATTTATACACAAATACATACATATAAAGCATACATTGAACTGTTGAAGTAATTGAGATGTTGGGCAGTTTTAGGATAGTTACTCTTGAGTGTGGGCAAGTATTTGTATTAGGTTGAAAGTGAGTACCAGCTAATAGTGTTCTCAACTATATTAGGTATCAATGAAATTTCTAGGAAAGGTCATTTGTCCTTTACATTCTTCTATTCACTTTGTAACTTCTGTGCACACTGGTCATTCTCTCTTCTGCACAAGAGATCAGCCAATTCTTTTCACCAACTTTTTGAACATTTGAATTGCTTGCATGCCAATAAAATCATAATTGAATAAGCCTGATATTGATATTATTAACATGGATGTGGGGTCCCTATAAGCATCTGATGTAGCATACATTCTCCTTTCACAATTTTTTTATATATGCTCTGTAAATTCTGTATTTTTTTCAGCAATGGCTGTTATGCACAATTACTTAATTAGTATTTTTCACAACCAATTATATTCAAGGGTTATTGAGGATTACCAACTAAAGATACAACGTATTGTACTAAAATAAATTTCTACTCTTGTCATATTTAACCTTGTAGTGAAAAATGAAGAAATGCAAAATCTCTTATGTATATGGGAATAGTAACACATCTGTTGACTCTATCAGTTCTTAAGCAAAACAGCTAATTGGCTTTTGGTTCTGATGTAAAAACCGAATGGGATGCTTAGTGAGACATTCTATATTGGTTCTTGGACTGAAGATCTTATAATTACTTTTTTTGACGAAACCATCTAATTATAAGGTTTCACCGCTTAATTTGCTTTCGTTGTTGTTACTTCTATAAGTTGAAGGTTCAGAAAGAAAACAATTAAAGTAAATCAGATTAGAATTTACAATATGTATACCCATGCTTGCTATATGCTTATGAGTAACATTTACAACTCTATGATAGAGACAATAACACAATAACCCCTCCTCTCTCTCCTCCATTCACCTTGATCTTTTCCAAGTTCAAGTACAATGAGAAAAATTGCACTTTTCTATTTGATCTTTTAGCAGTCTATATACAAGAGTGTTCTTATTAGCTTTCTTATCAAGAGGTTCATCTTGAAAAGTGATTTTCTTACCTTTACTTTTGTTTATAATTGTATTCCTTCACACCATGGCTAATATTTCTGTTTGCATAATTTAGGGGAGATGCCAGAAATCCAACTAGGTGCCCATACTATAAGGTCCCATGGAGCAAAAGTGGCAAGGGCCCACATGCATGATTGGTTTGTTTTGTTATTTCTCATGATCATGGAAGTCGTTCTGAATGTGATAGAACCATTTCATCGCTTTGTTGGGGAGGAAATGATGGAAGATCTTAAGTATCCTTTGCAAGAAAATACTGTTCCCTTGTGGGCTGTTCCGGTATGCAGACTTCCATAAATATTATGTAGTAGTCACTTTAACACCTTTAATTCTCTAGATTGATAGATGAAAATATTGAATGTTTTCTGGTTTTCCATTTAACAGATTATTGCAGTATTATTGCCGGTTGCAGTCATACTCATATACTACTTTGTTAGAAAGGATGTTTGTGATCTTCATCAAGCCGTACTAGGTAGATATTATCTGTAAACCATTCTTGTCTGGGTCCCAAATGGAAAGATGACAGAGTGACTTAATTTATTATTTATCTTCTTTTGTTGCCAGGTCTTCTGTTTTCAGTACTTGTAACAGGAGTCTTAACTGATTCGATAAAAGATGCTGTTGGTCGACCTCGGCCAGACTTCTTCTGGCGCTGCTTCCCTGATGGTAAAGGGGTGAGTTCTCAGAACTCTTATGGCTCTCTACCCTTTTGCAGGTTATAAGGCTAAGGGGCTGTTTGGCAGTTGCTGAATGGTTTGGTGCAGTATGATTACGTGGTCGGAATGATTAAGAAGCTCTTATGACATAGTGCAAAATGAAATATAATTGTTTGGTAATCGTTTAGGATGCAATTAGGGCTCTTAATGGTTAAGGGAGGTCTAGAATACAAAATGATCCAGTGGGTTTAGGAACCATTAAGAGGCAGACTTATTTTTTGCCAAACAGGAGCGATTCAGAGGCTGCCTCTTAATGGAACTGTTAAGAGATAAATAAACAACCCCTAAGCATCTCTCACCAATTCTGATGTGTTTTATTACTATCAAATTGCACTCTCAGGTTTTTGATCCTGTCACGAGTAATGTCATGTGTACCGGATTGAAATCTGTCATTAAAGAAGGACATAAAAGTTTCCCAAGTGGACACACATCTTGTAAGTTTGTTAATCTTGTTTTGAGTGACTGCATATGTTATTTGATTAATTCATCAGGAAAGTTATTTCGATTTTGGCTCCAGCCTGTGATTTTATGTACACTTTACAGTAGCATCTGAAGGTTCATTAGATGTTAAAATGTAAGTTGTTAGGTGATTCTAGTTGCACCTCACCATGGAATTATCGAATACTATGTCGCCTTCAATGTAGGAGAAAGAAAAAGATCAGTTATTCTTATACTGTGTACTCTGAAATCATTCAGCATGCAGGATTCAACATTCAGAATTCTTAATTAGCATATATATATATATAGGGTCAGTTTCAGGGGAAAACGCCAAAAAAAGAGAAAATTGAAGAACACCCTGTGAGCCCAGGGTGTTCTTCGGGATGGAGGGCTCTCAGGGTGTTCTTCGGTTTTCTTTTTTTTTTGAGGTTTTCCTCTAAAGGTTCCTCTCTCTCTCTCTCTTTATATATATATATATATATATATATAATTATATATAGGGTCAGGTGGAAAACGCCAAAAAAAGAGAAAACTGAAGAACACCTTGGGATCCCTCCATCTACACTAATGCATACTGGTAATTTGTAACATGCATTTGTGCATATTCACTAATTCATATGTAATATAGAAGCATTGGTGCATAGCAAAAATAAACAGCTTCAATCGCTTGTATACATTAGTGCATACCGTCCTGATGGAGGGCTTCCAGGGTGTTCTTCAGTTTTTTTTTTTTTGAGGTTTTCCCCTGAACCTCCCTCTATATATATATATGTATATATATGCGTTAACCTGATCCATTATGTTCTTTTTTCTTAACCAAAGTGCATATGTGATGGACATTTAGATGTAATGTCCTTGTTGTACACCAGAGGCATATCACAATTTTGTTCTCCAACATGTAGGGTCCTTTGCTGGTCTTGGTTTTCTCTCATGGTACATGGCAGGAAAGATCAGGGTATTTGATCAAAGGGGACATGTGGCAAAGCTTTGTATTGTTATCTTCCCCTTACTTGTTGCAGCCTTAGTTGGTGTCTCACGAGTTGATGACTATTGGCATCATTGGCAAGATGTATTTGCAGGAGGCCTTTTAGGTTTGTATCTATTATATCCTTGCTTTTAGAAACTTAACATCCTGTTATTTTTTTATGTTTGATTATGATATTTTTCCGACTTTTTTTTCCCTTTGCAGGAATAACAGTTGCTTCATTTTGTTACTTACAATTCTTTCCACCACCATATGACATTGACGGTACACCCTCCAATTTTTTCTATGCTTACTTACGTGCTAATTGTTGATGCATGTCACTGTATAGAATTTATAAATACACCAACTCTAGATGGGGCAAGTAGGGTTGAACCATAATTAACCTATGGTTACATGGGGTTGGGTTCCGATGAGAAGGAGAGTTATGGTGAGAAGCGTAAGAAGAGATCTCCATCCTTGGATGCATATTAGGATGTGATGCACCAAGATGAGGTGCACCAAGATGCACCGGATCAACTCCCTTCTGAGGCGCAATTTTCTTTTTTGGAAAGGGTATCCTAGGCATTTGCCTAGACTAATCCCTAGCAAATTTAAGACTGCTAAAGCATGCAGCCCTGAGATAATTCCCCAGTGGCCACAAGTTGTTTGTGCCTGGATTCGAACCTGGGGTAGATGGGTTATCTAGCCTCATCCCCCACAAGCCTTAACCAGTACGCCACAAGCCTTGTGGTTAAAAAAAGGGGGGGGGGGAATTTAGTGGATAAAAATTCAAGAACTTCACTAATTTAGTGGAGATCTCTTCTTGCGCTTCTCATCCAAGACAGTATTTCATCAAGTAATCATAGCCTTATAAGCGGTTCGCTATGAAGCCTAGTGTAGCCTTGTGTCATGGCCTGAGTTTATCTATCTAGTTAGGATATGATGCCTAGACTTTCTCCAAGTAAGCATTCGCTAAGGAAAGATCAAGAGCATCCTAGAAGAATTCTAATAGCACCCTGTTACATTAATCAAAAAATAGGAAAAATATAACCAAAGTTGGAGCCAAAAAAGTTATACTAACAAACGAGCATTTTATTCCTTTTAATTTGACATCCATATTGTTTTACTTTTTCATCCGTTTTTTCGTCATTCTTAATCTTTTGTCATTCTCATTTGAACCTGCCCCTATATACATATGTGTTTTGTATTATTACTCGATGATATTCAACAATTTATGTGGGAAGGTTCGAGCAAAAATGCTATGCTTTACACACCACACTACCTTTCCAAATGCCACTTTGCTATCACCATTCAGTGAGGCTATTATTTTATGCTAGTCGATATAGTGCGGTTTTCACCTAAAACTTAGTGGTCCTTTTGAACTTTTGCTATGCCTTCTCGGCTCTCGCCTTTTGTCACATACACAACAGGACTAAAAGTGAGTACTTATATTAAGCTTCTTGTAAAATCAAACATTGAAACATTATGGGACAGATGGAAACTAAGAGGGCGTTTGGTTTGACAAAATGTTTTTGAGGAATTTAGATTTCATGGAAAGATTTGGAATGGAATTGAGTTCCATTCTTTATAGATAATTTATAGAAACAAATTATAAAAATAACTAAATTCCCTTCTATTAATTGATTATTACAAAACAAATGTTTTAAACATATTTTTTTTTAAAACAGTATTACATACAAATCCAATGAAATACCAACTACCACCATTGGATTTCTAAATTCCAATTTTTGTGGGATTTCAATTTTTGACTTTTTCTTTAAACCAAATTCGGAATTTGAATGGAATCTCTGATATGCAGGTTGGGGGCCTCACATGTATTTCCAGATGTTAGCAGACTCCAGAAACGACACTCAACCGAATAATATCAATGGTTTAAATTTAAATGTGATACCATCGGAGATCGAAAGTGTGCATATCCAATCTCACAGTGGCATGGCGATATCAGATGACAGCATCCATAATACAAATTCAATGCTGAATGAAATGGAGAGCGGAAGAAGACGTTAATTAAGGTTTGACCATCTATTTATCTTTTAGCTTCTCGTGTGGGTCCCCTAGCGTAGTAGTAGTAGTAGTATCTCATTATGAAGAAACTAGCAACTCATGCACATATGTGTCTAGAATTGTTCGTTAACATAGGTTCAGATCTCTATTTTTTTTAAGGAAAATGAAGTACAATTTGATTTCAAAAGTCAAACCTATGACTATCCGAATTTCGACCTAAATGTTGGTAGATTTCTAACAAAAATCATGTTGATTTTTAACAGAAGGATTCAAATTGTACTGAATGTATGGTATGGAAAGGTCTTATGTGTTTTTTTTTTCGTAGAATGTTTTTGTTGTTTTTAATTCTAGCATTCAGCATTTGGCTCTATCTGTTTGATTTTGTTGGTGCCTTTATTTGGGGTTATTTAGGAGAATAACCGTCTCACAGAATTTTTTTTAATGCATGATATTTTGACAAATATAACAACATTTCTCCCTAACAAAAGAATGTCATGCCAATGCCATCAAAACATGTTTGGCCCATTGGTAAGGTAACATCCTGGAGGGTCAGTGGATGGTATCCCTGACTACCAGGATCAAATCCCCACGGTTACATATGGCGATATCCAGACCTTGGCCTACCACTCTGTGGTGGGTCCTGGTCGACAGGGATTACTCGGGTGCACGAATGGATCCCGGATACTCCGGAAACGTGTGTGTGTTATTGTCGTTCAAAAAAAAAAAACTGTCGGGCCTCAAAATTTAGGATCATGCATTTAAAAAAAGTTTGTTTCCTAAATAACCCTTAAAAGCCAGTTGGCCAAAACATTTTTTTTTCACGTTTATAAGGAAAGAAGTAAGATCGCATTTCAAAAAAATCTATTCTCGTTAGTTTTGATCTTCAATTAGGATTGACCTTCTTACCCTTTTCACCATAACTTTCCTTCTTATCGGAACCCAACCCTAAGGATCTAATGGTCTCTCTATTGCATGTAGAAAGAAAGGTGGGAAATTATTAATCAATAATGAAACAAGAGTGAGCATCATGAACAAATATTCATAAAAGATTGTCCTAAAAAAACACAAGTTATCACATTTATGTTGCAAATGACAATCACACCACGCTCGATTGACCCAGAAAAAAACCGAGATCGAATCAAGTAGAAACTTAATCGAAATTAACCCAAGATCCAAAATAAACTCAAACCGTAGTTCATATGCAGAAACGGTAAACTCGATCTCTCAACGTAACAATAAACAACCACACAATAATGAACGTAACTTGACAGAAATAATAAGAGATAGAAAAACGACACTGGATTTACGTGAAAAATCTAAAACGGAAAAAAAAAAACAGACAGAAAAGACCATCGAAAAGTCCACTATAAACGATCGCTTTTACAATGTTGGCCCTAGCCCCTTTACCCACTTCAATGGTCGCCATACACACAGTATCATGCTCCATCAAAGCCTCCTTTGTTGACCATGGTGCTGACTTTAAGAATCTTCAATATTTGGAGATAATTTCCTTTTTCTTTTTCATTCATGCATTTTAAAATCCATGCAAATCTTTGGAACATATTATATATATATATATATATTACAATTTCTATATGTACATCCTTAATAGCAACCACATAAACCATCAATTCATTGATATGAAACAACCACAAAAGAGCTTGGGAACGAATCCTGGCCCTAGCCAAGTTGAAGCCTGAAAATGGCTGGTTAAAGCCTCGACTGGCCCTAAGGATGCGTTTGGTATCTAGATAGGATAGGATAGGACATGATAAAACAATTGTTCAACGTTTGAGTTTTGACAAGGCATAATAGAACAGGACGGAGTAGATAAAATGACCAATTTACCCCTAATGAGTTGTTTATATATTTTGATTAATAATGTAATTTATTAAATTATAATAAAATAAATATTTTATATACAAAATATATCATTAAAAAAATTGTCTATACGATTAAAATAACACCAAAATAAAAACCTTATGTAGTT
Organism: Silybum marianum; assembly: GCA_036898165.1. Lineage (NCBI taxonomy): Eukaryota > Viridiplantae > Streptophyta > Magnoliopsida > Asterales > Asteraceae > Silybum > Silybum marianum. The sequence continues at coordinate 14,535,896 of CM072537.1, read as the reverse complement.
TCCAATTTTTATTTTATACATTTTTTATATTATTAATATTTAATAAATTATATAAGTTAATCAAAATATAGAAAACATATAAACATAATATTTTGATGACGGTAAAGTGAAAGTTTAAAAACCATAAAATACAATAAATAAAGTTTTATTTTGAGGTTACATTGGTTAAATATTAGTCTGTTCCAGCTTGTTCCATTGGGTAGGAGTCAAACAGGTCAGTTCTACTTTGTTCCACATACAAGCTTTGCCAAACGAGGAACAATGATAAATGTTCTGTTCTGTTCTGTCATGTCTTGTCTAGTGTACCAAATGCGCCCTAAGGCCTGAATCACACCCATATATGATATACCACAGTACCTGGCCCGATCGACTAGGGCTCTCGATGGCCCATTCTTATTTTTGTTGTTATTCACAAGGCTTAGGCCTTTTTCATCTCTAACTATAGTTAGCATCAACATAACCCTTGCTTCGAAAGATTATTGAGGCATTTATCAAACTTTATCTACCGATTCCACCATAATGACTTGTTCTCAAAGAGTATGCCAACGATGTGTAATTTTCGTTTAAAATCATTTCGAACCAGGATGCAACTTCATCAACAGTAATTATTTGATTAAAATGTTGATATAATACTTGAAATTTTGTATACAAATTGTTGTTGTAGAGGGTAATTTCAAAATAATTGTAAAAACTGAAGCACACTTGAGAAATTGTGTTAGAAGTTGTCTTGGCGCCACGAATTGTGAAAACATAAGCTTAATTAGTGCAAGTGTACATTATGATACGAATGGAAACATAAGCTTAATTAGCCTAATTTTTGTCATAATGATGTTTTAAAATAATGGTGTTGTCACTATGTGGTCTAATTATAAACGAGAGCAAAAATACCAATTTCAAAACAACGTTATCAAAGTCTGGCCTAATTTTTGTTCCTAGCCATATCGACCGTTAAGATTATCCATTATTTTTCCTCATGTATAAGTCACATCTGGGGCATTTTGATCATTTTTGCATGGTTTTTGTATAAAAAATAGTGTACAAGTATATAAATTGTATCTTACAAGTAAGTAAAGCATCAAAAACTATATATAATCCAACCCCCTCACCTCCCCCTCCCCCTACAACTCCAACGCTGACCACCCACCTTCTCCTGTCACTGTTTGTCGACCACCAACCTTCTTCGGGCAACACTCCACACAGATTCAAACCAGAGGCGGAACACAATAGGGGCCTGGGGGGGCCATGGCCCCTGCGTTTTATCCCTTAAATACTAGATATTAGATATATTATCAATGAATTGTGCTTAACTCAGGTGGTTATGTGTATATGGCCCCTGTATATATGATCATAGGTTCTATTATCGTGTTACGCAGTTTTTTTATAATGAATTGAGCTTATCAATGAAGATGTTTCGTTGGGTTCGGCCCCCTTAATTAGAAGGCTCGTGTTCCGCCCCTGATTCAAACATAAATGCAAATACAAAACTTAAATCAAACACAAATTTACCTAGACACACATTCAATCAAATGTAAAGAATACTTGAAATTAGGGTGTCAAAATTAACTGAAACCGAATAACTCACCCGAGTCCGAATGTAATTTGAGTTAAACGGTTTTGGGTTATTCGATTTTCGTGTTAAACGGTTTGGTTAACCGAATAAGAATTCTTATTCAGTTTGATTTTCGGTTAAATTTTTTTTCTAATTCGGTTAAACCGAATAACACATGATATTAATATTTTATATTTTTCATGTTTATAAAAAAACAAATACATGTTATACCATTGTTATTTTACACAACATTTTATTGTTATATAATGTTTTTTACTTGATGGTAGATAATGTTTTTTTTGTTAGATTACATTTTTTGCTTTATTCATAACGCTCCATGAAGTAGAAAAAATGTCATTTACTAGATATTGGTTTTTGGTAGATGATACTTTTTACTTAATATAAGTCAATTATTGAGTATGAATGTATGATATAATTATATATTAAAAGCAATGGACGGTTTTTTTGGGAAAATTATTGGAGAAGGGGACAACAAAAAAAAATCTTTATTCGGCTTAACCGGCTACCGAACCGAATAACCCGAAAACTGATTAAACCAAACCTTGGTTTGGTTATCGGTTAGCTTTAAAAAATTTAAAACCTGGTTAAACCAAACCGAATAAAATGTTTTAACCGACCGAATATACTGATTTAACCGACCGAATAACACCCCTACTTGAAATGCCTAAGAAATTGTTAGTTTAAAGAAGAAAAATAGGTTTGTTGATGCAACGAGTTGGTTAACATTTTTTTAAAGGGATTTTAGCAAAAATAGCTGATTTATACTCTCTAATTTAACAAAGTAGCCATTTTTTAAAAAATTTGACAAAATGACCATTCTCCTCGCCCCCAAGGCCAATAGTACAATTTTCAATTTAATATTACTTTTTTGACCCTTAGAGTTATATAATTAGTTACTTTACAACTTTTCCTTTTTAATTTTTCATTTTACACCCTTATCACATTAACGTATATAATCGTATATCAATTAAAAATCGTCTAAAAAATACGTTTTTATTTTAACAAGTTACATCATTATAATCGTCTTGTCAATACCTTCAAAATTAGCCCAATATTTTTTAATTTAATTATGTTATTATGTATTATATATAGAGAAAATTATTATTTTAACCATTTCAGAAAATCATATACCCAAAATATCCAAAATCTCTCCCAACTTACCAAAATAACCAAAATTTTCAATAAAGCATTTTGTATGATACTAAATCCCTTTTCTATTTCGTATGATTTGAATCTCACACACACAATGCATTTCGTATACACACGAAATCCATTTATATGCACACACACACAACCATTTCATATGTTTTAATCCCACACACAATGCATTTTGTATGGGAAAATATATTGTGTGTAAAGCATTTCGTATCGTACGAAATGAATTCAACATTTATATGGTTAAAACAATAATGCTTTACTCAAAATTTCCGTATGCGCCTTCCATGCATTTCGTATGGTACGAAATGCATTGTGTGTGTGGGAAAATCAATAATTTGTAAAAAATTCAACATTTCGTATGCTCCTTTTTAAAACATACGAAATGCATTTCGTATGCTCCTTTTTGCATTTCGTACCACACGAAATGCATTTTCTATGGATTGGAAAATAAATGCATTGGAATTCATTTATTTTATTTTGGTATGCATTTCGTAAGATAATGGATTGTTATGAAATCATTTTGCTTCCATTTCGTATCCTACACACAAACATTACTTTTGCATTTCGTATCATTTTGCTTCCATTAACAAATTTTTTGTTCAACATTTTGCTTACACACAATCATTTTGCTTCCATTAACAATATTTTGTTCAACAGTCAAATTTGAAAACTTTACGAAATGGTATCATACATACAAACATTACTTTTGCATTTCGTATCATGGAAGCATACGAAATGACCATACACACACACACATACGAAATGACAACACACACAAACACATTTCGTATGATTTACTTTTGCATTTCGTATCTTACGAAAATTTTGGTTATTTTGGTAAGTTGGGAGAGATTTTTGGATATTTTGAATATATGATTTTCTGAAATGGTTAAAACAATAATTTTCCCTATATATAATACATAATAACATAATTAAATCAAAAAATGTTCAATATTGGACTCATTTTGAAGGTATCGACAAGACGATTATAATGGTGTAACTTGTTAAAATAAAAACGTATTTTTTAGACGATTTTTTAATCGATATACGATTATATACGTTAATGTGATAAGGGTGTAAAATGAAAAATTAAAAAGGAAAAGTTGTAAAGTAACTAATTATATAATTCTAAGGGTCAAAAATGTAATATTAAATTGAAAATTGTACTCTCGCCCCCAAGGGCGAGGAGAATAGTCATTTTATCAAATTTTTTAAAAAATGGCTACTTTGTTAAATTAAAGAGTATAAAATAGCTATTTTTGTTAAAATCCCTATTTTAAATGCTACAATTGTACTCAACCTTTAATAACATATACAATAAAACTATTTTATAAAAGCATATGTAGAATGACTAAATTACCCTTAGGTGATTAGTATGTGGGGCACTTAGGCATTGTTTGGCAAAAATAAGATGATTTATAAGTTAGCTTATTTTCTGAGTAATCGTTTGGATGCGCATAAGTTAGCTTATAATTCAGCTTATTGATAAGCTACTTAAAATAGCTTATGAAAAGATTTTTTAGACTTTTTCCGATTTTAACCCTTATTCATATTATTATTTATTATTAATGAATATTAATTATAAATAAATATTAACTATTAATTATAAATAAATATTTATATTTATATTCAATATAATTTATACTAATTAAAATTAATTAAAAATCATCAGTTAATTTTAGTTACACGTTATTAATTAATTTTAACTATACATTATTAACTAATTTTAATTATACAATAAATATTAATTATACTATACCATTTATTATTTTTAATTATTATTCAATATATTAAGATATCAAAAGACAAATGTGACAATTTTAAAAATGTTCATGTAGGATACATAAAAATTAAAGTTATACTTATTTTATTTCATAGATAAATTAAAATATGCTAAATAATTTTAATAAAATATTTAGTTTAATTATTAATTATATTTTTTTTAAGTATTAATTAATTATAATATGTGAAGTTGATCAATTTTATTGATATTCATACGTAATGGTTATTGAAAACCATCGATAATGTATATTTTTTCTAAAATTTGTTTTAACAAATTTAAAATTTATAGTATATATATAATAATCAATTTTAAATTCATTCAATTCACATTTTTTATTATTTTTTTTTGTTTGTAATAATTTATTATTAGAAATTAATTTGAGTTATATTATGAAATATTTGTAATTGTTTATTTTTCTCAATATGTCCATTTTAGTAATTTTACATGGTCATAAGTTAGTTTTTGTCAAACATGACTTATTCATCACCTAGTTTATCAGCTACCAGCTAGCTTATAATTAATCAGCTAGTTTTATCAGTCATAAGCTAGCTTATCAGCTAGTTTGCCAAACATAGTCTTAATGAACTAAAACCAACGAAATTGAGACGTTTACCGGCGGAACACAAGTCTTCTAATTAAGGGGGCCGAACCCAACAAAACATTTTCATTGATAAGTTCAATTCATTATAAAAAAAACTGTGTGATAGGAGAATAGAACGTATGACCACATATACAGGGGCCATATACACATAACTACCTGAGTTAAGTACAATTCATTGATAATATTTTTAATATCTAGTATTTAAGGGATAAAACGCAGGGGTCATGGCCCCCTAGGCCCCTATTATGTTCCGCCTCTGCGTTTACGAAGTTTCTGGCAATTTTTAAAAGATAGGTACGAAAACCATAATTTTGCTAACCATTAAGGAAAGATTTTTGTAATTGACTCAAACTATATTACAATTTGACAATTTATTATTCACGTGGTTCATAATTACATAATGTTGTTGGACTAGAAAATTTGATTGTTGGTTATAATAATTGAGAAAACAATTATTGCTACATTAAATAAAAATTAAGAGTATTTTTAATGGAGGTTTTTACAAGCGTCTTTTTTTTATTTTTTCGTCACCTTAAATCCACCTCATCAAATTAAGAACTCATAAAAAAATTTATAACGGTGGTTGCTATAAGAACCTCTTTTAGTGGGTATCATTGATTTTTTTTAACATAAATAATTTTTATCTATTTAAATTTGAAGTAAAAAAAATCAAAAATAAGTAAAATGTCATTTCTCATAAAAATTTTGGTTCTTGTTGAAACATCTATGACATGTTAGGTTCTTACAAGAAACTCTTCACAATGGCAGTTCTTATAAGGTAATGCACGTTTTGCTTATAAGAACCTTGCATTTGAGATGCTCTAAGGACCGTTTAGTTTGATGTAATTATTTTGAGAGATTTGAATTGTATGGAATAATTAAATAACTTTTTTATTAATTTATTGTTATAATACAAACGTTTTTAACGTATTCTAACATTATTACATATAAATTATACGAAATCCGCTTACTAGAACTTTAAAATCTTATTTTTGTGGCATTTTAAATTAATGAAGTCTTAAAATTAAATATGAGATTAAAAATAAAATTTAATCTCTTTAAGAGCATCCATAGTGATGGAACCTGCAAGAATCTCCTGTCATACTTTTCTCTATCATATCATTGTCACTTCAACAAAACACAAACCTCCATAAAACTCTATAACAGAGGTTCTTACAAAAACTTTATTTTTCTTATTTTTAATTTATAAAATGATTAAGAAAAGAATAAAATGATAAATAATAAAAAAGGAATGTGTGCAAGAACCGAGTTCTTGTTAAGCACCTGGGTGCCCAGTGGCGGATCCAGGATTTTTGTCCACTGGGGTCCCGTTAAGGTAAACTAGAGGCGTGTAAAGTCACCCGACGTGTTTCGAATGATTTTTAAAACTTTTTAGTTGATTTCAACATATTTTCTTAGTGTTTTTGACCATTTTGAGAGATTTTCTTTGTGTTTTTGTCGATTTCGAAGTATTTTTTCGGTTTTTTTATTGATTTCAAGATACTTTTTTAGTGTTTTTGTCAATCGACGGTAAGATTGGGTCTCTTGAAAAATTTCACTAGGGGAACTAAGGCTAAATGTAGTATTTTTTGTTTTTATTAACCTATATAAATTTTTTTTAACTACTTCAGTGGGGTCCTGTGACCCCTCCTTTAAACCTCTACATCCGCCACTATGGGTGCCTATAGTAACTTGTGACTGAACAAGAACTTGTATCCCATATGTTTTTTATAAAAGCCTCAACAAAAACCTTAAGAAGAACCTCCGTTACAAATGTTTTAAATCCAATCCAATCTTGCAAACCAAAAGTTACGAACAGTGGGTCAACCCGAACCGTTTAATTTCCGGTTCCATTTTACAAGTTGCGAGTCATGGCCCCTCCCCTATAAATTGTTCCATTTCCTGAGAGTGTTTTGCCGTCACGTCAAAGCTACCATTTTACTGTACCATCTCGAATAACAAGATAGAATAATGGATAGCAGAATCCGAGATTATGGCGATGAAGCAGTTCCGTATCACCGGCTTCGTGACGCTACCGGAGTTTATAATGAAATCGTTGGCACCGGCGACGATTCCAAGTTGAATGAGCTCGGTTACAAGCAAGAACTACACCGTGGCCTCTCGTAAGTAAACTCGATGATATTCTTACTCTTTTCGTTTTCGATATGAATCTCTTCCACATGTGAACCACAATCGATTCATTTTGATCTTATTTAGCAATCGATTTATGCCTCTTTGTTAAATTAGGTCATCGATGTATATGAACTGATAAGGATTTTTAATTTTGAATTTACGGAGCCTCTCGATTCCTTGAACTGCATTAGTATTTGGTAGGTTTGTTAATTTCGATTTCAGTTTCCAGATTTTGAATTCTTTAGAAACCTATAGAAAAGCAGTGAAACAGAGATCAGATCCACGAAAATGGCGTTTAATGATTTTCCTTATTGTCGTATCTTCACCAACACATTACGCTTTTTTCTGGTAATTCATGGTAACTATAGTTTAAACTTTAAAGGCATGAGCCATCGATACATTCGTACAGAGAAATATAAACTTCATGGCTCATGTCTGTTTAGATAGACAAGATGAATTTTGAGGATATATGATTGATTTATATTAAATCAAAAAAGTTATGTTGAAAAATAAATCAGTCTACGTGGCATATTCATATTAGATCTTGGGAGCATTTTAATAAAGTGGAGGCTAATGGCACCCCTAAAGATACTAATGACACCCCTATAAAGGTGAATCTTCCCCACACCCATCATTGTCAAAACCCTACTTTTAGGATCCCAATGCTAGAATAATGCATTTAATTCCGTGCACACCCCTACAAAAGGGTGTCATTAGCACTACCCTTTTATAAAATGATGATACATTGATACTCATGTTTTGAAAGAGAATTTTAATGTGTGCGAGAAAACACTAGATGAAGCCGTTAAGAGTTTTTGTTTACCAAACTCTTGTTGGATAAGTGTTTATCGAATGTCATTTATCTTGTAAAATGAGTTGATAAGGACGAATAACCTTATCCGATAACAAGAACGTAAAAGACCAAAAAATCTTATCTGATAAGGAAGATAGAAAACTTTTACACAATAAATATTGATAAAAGATATTTACCAAACATTTATATATGGAGAGGATCATAAAATATAATTCGATATTGTTAAAAAAAGTACCATCTTTTTCATACCATTAAAGGACAAATCCAGAGGGATAATGGTTAGTGTGTTACAGGTCATCATAAATGTACTTATTTTTGCCTAAAAGTAAAACTTCTACGGAACAAGAACAAATGTAACTTTTATCTTGATGTTGATATTGTTAGAACTTTTAACTAACAACGAATGATTTTAACATGTCCATGACGTAGCGGGATTTTTTTACGTTGTTATATATATAGGCATAAAATAGTACTACAAAATTTATAACTTTTTAAAAACAATTCAACTTACATAATGTTACATTTTATTTAAAATGTACCAACTACGTTTCTTTTTTGGTAAGTTGTCAATTCAATTTGATGTATTCTTCCACTCTGTTTTATTTTTGTTAGTTTTTGTTTTACCTACTTTAATGATATATCCGTTTTAGTTGTATCCTTGTTTTTGTGAAGGGTATTTTAGGCAAAGGCCAGACTAATCCCGACAAAGTTTTTTTGACTGCAATAATCAGCTCTGATAAACTCAGTGGACCACAATTGTTGAGAGCGCATGGATTCAAACCCTGGGTGGCTGAGATATTCTTTCAACCCCCAGGCATTCGACCAGTAGGCCACAACCCTTGTGGTTTAGTTGTTTCATTGTTGCTTGTTAGCATGTACTTTCTGTGGGTTGGGTTTACGTGAGACCTGTAAGACCACATTTTTACGCTTGAAACTTCACAGCAAAATATCGTGAATGAGAAAAGTTCTTAACTTCACAGTGTCTTGCCGTGAAGTTTCAAGTGTAAAAAAGTGGTCTCACGGGTATCACGAAAACAAAATGATCTCACGTGATCCCAAGTCTATTTTCTGCTACTCTTTTTCATTTGTATCTTTATAATCTTCCTTTTGCAAACTGAAAGTATTTATATAGGTGTAAAGATGAAGTTTGCATACATTCTACCATCAACCTCTAGCTCTTTGGGCTTTAGTTGTTTCTGAAAGACCATTTTCAATGTGGGAAGCTTTTTCTACCTATCCATAGCTAGTAATTAGGTAATTCATTAAGTGATACATATATACATGTAAGATATGAACTCTACATTTGAGTCACCCAAGAGGATGAAATGTTAGCCTTCATCCATCCACTCGTTCTTGAATCTTGACGATCAATAGGACAATACGAAAATATGAGACATATTTGAACTTTTTTTGGGAAAGGGTATCCTAGGCATTTGCCTAGACTAATCTCTGGTAATTTAAAGACTGCTAAAGCATGCAGTCCTGAGATAATTCCCCAGTGGCCACAATTTGTTTCCCCAGTGACATATTTGAACTTTGCGTGCAGGTTGCTCGCCAACTTTTCAGTGACTTTCTCGATAATATCGGTGATCACGGGAATAACCACATTGTTTAGCACCGGGCTTACGTTCGGTGGGCCCGTTAGTATGGTATATGGATGGCCCATAGCAGGACTATTCTCGCTGTTGGTGGGCCTATCAATGTCTGAGATCTGCTCAGCTTACCCTACAGCTGCTGGGCTTTACTTTTGGAGTGCAAGGCTTTGCGGCAATGAATGGGGTCCATTTGCTTCTTGGCTCACAGGATGGTATGTTCTTTCTGCCTTGTACTCTTTATGATTATTATTATTGCCTGCATTGCTTTTTGTTACAACTTCATTTAGTACGTAGAGACCACCATATATATATATATATAGCAAATTAATTAACATGTACCATTGTTCATTCATGGTGGTTTGGAGGGTCAAGGGTGCACTTGATTTAGATTGGGTATTTGGGTGAGGGCAAAGGTGAGTGAAACTAGACTATAAATTAGAGCATATCTCAACTGGTGATGTACTAAGGTTGGCTTACCCTGCTGTTGTTTGTTACATATAGGTCAAATTTGGACCATTTATGTCTTATATATATATATATGTGTGTGTGTGTGTGTGTGTTCCAAACCTGTTTGTTTGGAACATCTTTTCTCTCCTAAAATCCTCTGAGTAATCTAATGAGGTATTAGCCAGCAGCAGCGGGGCCAGGATGGGGCCAGGATTTTTGCCTATGAGTACACCTTACATGGATCAAAGACCCGTAACGTTGTATGATCCAGGGAAAAGTCAATTTTGTTGATTTGGGTAATAAAACTTTTGAACAAGACATGAGACTGTGTTTTTAGGCGTAAGCCCGACGTGTTTTTATCCAAATTTCACCATTTCGAGATATATTTTTAAGTTTTTTTTGCTTGATTTTGAGGAACTTTTTGGTTTTTGATTGATTTCAGGAGACTTTTTCGATATTTAATTTATTTTGAGGGACTTTTTGGTTTTTGGTTGATTTCAGGATACTTTTTCGATATTTAATTTATTTTGAGGGACTTTTTCTGCTTTTTGTTTTTTGTCTTGTGTCTATATTCCGGAGCGTCCTCAAAGTTAGACTAGACTCCACTCAAAGTTGTGTGGATGCACTTTTCATACTCCAATTCTACTTGCGGAAATCAGTTGAGCAGGTGCACAGGACCCCTGATCCTTCATAGGTCCACCCCTGGTAACAGAGTCTAGGTCTACCAATCCAGTGACTCAACACACTTTGAGAAACTGTGCTAATCTAGTTCCCTCTCAACACTCTTAAACAATGTGTACCCGTCTACCCAGCATTGAAAGGGTGTGTTAAAGTCTCGGCTAAACTTGGATCATTTCGTGTTTATATATGTGGCACGGGTGATTATAATATGTTCCACATAAAAATATGATGTGTGGTTTTAGTTTAAACCAATGTACTTCTAAACCTAGTTCAAATTCAATGTAGATTTTGAACCTATCATTTTCGTTATGTTTACATGTTCTTTTACAAGATGTAATTTTCATTTTAATTTCTAATGCTGTTTTTCTTTGTTTTTGCTATTTGGTTTTGATTAATAATATTATAAATTTTCATTGCTATAGTTCCTAGTTCCCACACAATAGAACCTTAATCCAATATTGTGGCCTTCGACAAACATCACTTTGTAATAAATTGGTTTCAAAATAAACTAACAGTCGACTTTATAATTTTTTCTAAAAGACAACAATAAAATCTATTAAAAACAAGAATTGATTATAATATGGATACATGGTTTAGTTTATGAATGTATTTAGTTATTAACCAAATATATTATATAACAAGTAAATAATAATAACAACTTAAGGTTATAAGACAAAATAAATGTACTGTTAGTAGATAGTTTAACGTAATCTTCATAAGAAACATATTTATTAAGTAAATGAGATTTGCCACCTATTCACTAGGTTATTTTGTATTTGTCAATTATGATATCGTCTATTTAGAAAAATATTCAGACTACGTGATTTTTGATTTTTTATCACAATAGTATCAACGGAACTCAATTTTTTTGATTTTCGATTTTTGATTTTTGATTTTTGAAGTTCATGTAATGTTTTCAATTTAATTTCCTATCAAAAAGTTTAAGATTTTCACACTATATTATAATTTTTTTGTGAAACCAATTGGTATCAAAATAACATCCAATTCGTTTACTGAACGACGCATTAATGATGTGATGAATGGTTTGGACTTTGGACATAATGAAGTTATTGATAATGATTTTTTTAGTTGAAAGAGAAATAATGTGATTTTGCAAATCTTAAATGACACTTGGGCATGGATAATGTTTTCATGTTCTATCTATTTCATCATCAAAAAATTCATGACCACCACTCATCCATCTTATTGGCTTTCGGCCATCTTTCTCTTTTCTATCTCTCCATTTAATGTCTCAAAACATTTGATTTTATGGCTTTTTCTTAAGTTATATTTTTATCATATGGATAAAATTTTGAAAGTGTAAAACTGATTAAATTTAAAGTTTTGGTGTTTGAAGCTTAATATGTTTTAAATGGCTTAATTGTTAAGTTATTTACGGTTTGTGTAATGATTAAACCATCAACCTGATTTGGGTTAAATCCGCACCCCCCCCCTCCCCATCAAAAAACAAATTACGCCACTTGTATAACTAAAACGCCTTTTTATTCTTTCCCAAGTCCCTACCTCAACTATTCAGTTGCTCTCAAAAGTCACCATCACCCTTTTATTCTCGGTCCCCGACATGTTCATCATCCTGGAAACCAAAATTTCCACGGCACCAGCTTCTTTCCTTGCCCGATAAAAAGTTAAATCATGTAAGCAACTTGTTCTTGGAAGGGAAATCTTTATGAAATTCATTTGTCCTTCAATTCAAGATATTCGAACTTCTAGATTTGGACTTCCCTATGGACAGTTTGAAGGCAATCAACAGAAAGTTTATTGTCAAAGTTGGTTGCACCTCTACCAAATTCATCACTTGGACCACCAACAAACCCAAAAGTTGGTATTGTATTTCCATTAATTTATGTAATGGTGCCAAAAAAAAAACTTTTGGCATAAATCGATTAATAGAAAGAAAAAAAACCGAACTTCTAAGATGCTAAAGAAGATAAGCTAAAATGTTGATGGATTTGGACAAATTCACGAGCTACCCTTCAGAGACCTCTATGATTTGTCTAGTAAGAGAAAATGTAAATGATCAATGAACCTCTCAATAAAATGATCTATCGGGGAATGTTGTGGTTAGTATAGGCTTGGAAAAATTTATGGATCGTGTAATTGAAATTACTCTCCAAATACTATAGTTCGGCCTTAGAAATGCCTTCGGTTAACACGAAATTAGTAATGGGATAATCCAGAAATTATATACCCAAATTAAGGCACAAACTCATAGTCATATATTTATATTCACCAAATCAACCGTCCATGTATTTATAAGAGAAATTAACGATTAGAGTAGTTAGGTGGTTAATATGTAATTGCATAACAGTTATAACCGTTAAGGAATAGAATAGCGACGGTCACAACTGACTTCCAGCGGCTCCGAGTTAGAATCACCAAGCTTAAAGGTGAAACCCACAATTAGAGGCTCTGGACGAAAGGACCAGAGGCTATAATCACCGGCCTTAGTAATTACATGTTCAGAAGCTCTAGACAATAGGTCTGGAGGCTCTGTTCACCAACCTTGTTAACCAACTAAAGGTCCAAAATCTTTGGACAGTAGGTCCAGAGGCTCTGGTTACCATGACTTAGGCTGTGAAGACTCAGAGCCTCTGATCCAAATGCTCTGGGCTATACTTACGAAAAATTTCACCAAGTTTAGAAACAATTTCAAGAAGGTTTCCAACTTTCTAAAATTCGACCATGTCATGCTCGAAACTTAAAATTCCTAGAGGCACTGCCATTGGTTTCTAGCTTACTATGAACTCTTGCAATTAATCAATAATGAAATTGTTAGAAATTGAGAAGCAGATGATTGAACAAGATGATCGATGATGCTGAAAACTTTCTTGTATTGAATTGATTTAGAGAATACGTACATAAGCAAGATGAAAAGGAACATTCACCTAATGTGACAATATACAAGAATTTATATACTAACTAATTTAGACAACTATACAAAGGGGCCATGGGTATTTAATGACACAACCAAAAAGTTCACTGCTTATTTTAGTTGATCGATAATACATATGTTAACAGAAATAAAAAACAGTAACAAGGAATCGGATGATTACGATGGTGATTCCCATCAATTTGAGAAGCTGGTGTCCAAAGCACTTGTCAATGAGTTATAAATAATTGCTTTACAAAATTTGGCAATGACTATATTTTATTTTTCACTTTTGATTTTTGTCCTCCTTAAATCTCATTTTTAAATTAATAATAATTTTGAGACCACGAGGTAATATGCCCAATATCAAATTATTGGTTCCCTTTTTGATGAATTTTAAACTAACCTTAAAAAACGAACATAAAGCAATTTTGGTCCTTAAGTAATAAGTTCAACTTCAAGATTCGGTATTATGGAGTTGATACCTGAAAAATAAATAAAAGGAGTTGAATTAAATATCTAGTCCCTATATTTTATTCAACGTTTGAAGTTCTTGAAACAAAATAATTATGAAAAACGTCTCTATATTGAACATTTTGTTATAAAATAGGTCTCTTATCTTAATTACATTAAAAATCTGTTAACTAAATTAAATCACGGAGCAATTTTATAAAACGATGTGGTACTCACTCAGCACTAGAGATGGCCACAAATCGGTCTCGGGCCGGATCCAAATCGGTCCCGGGCCTAAATAGTGTCAAGTCGGAGCCGGTTACTTTAACATATGTAAATGGGTCACATAAATACACCTTAAAATTACGTTTTATTGTAGTTTTATAATTAATTAGTAATCAATACACTTAAAAATACGTTTATTATAGTTTTATAATTGATTTTCAATCAAATACACTTAAATATACATTTTATTATAAATTTATAATTACGCTTAGAAAGTTAGAAATGCATTTAAACATACATATAAAAATAAATTTTTTTGTAAAAATCGGCCGGGCCTTAACCGGTCCTGGACCGGGCCGCCGAATCCCTCTAAATGTGTAACCGGTCCCAGATTTCGGACCTGTAACCGGTCCCTACCGGTCCCGGGTCGGGCCGGGCTCAAATGGCCATCTCTACTCAGCACTACTAAATTGCTTGTGGTGTCCTTGTTTTTGTGTTCTCAACTTCACACCGATAAATTTTAGTTAAGTTGAACTTTAATAGGCGGGTTCTTTCTATTTGTTCACCTTTTTAATGATGTAAATCTCAACTTGGACCACAACTTGAAGACAAAATGGGAAATGTCGTTTTCACTCTGGTGTATAGAAAATAAATCTAACCCAATTATAATAATGTCAAAATAAATTCATATTACCATAGGGTCATAGGTGCGGTCGATATTCGGGACCGGTAGAGTTTAGCTTTTCTTATAAGTCAATGGTTCATCCCTAGCCATTGACGTTTGTACGAGTTAAATTTATCATATATGAATATTATATACTTCAAAAAGAAAATTTACGTTAGAAAATGGGTAGGCATGTAACACACTGGTCTCAAAATAAATTAACCTTTGATTTTATATCTTTTCTTAAATACAACAAGAAAATTTATTAAAAACAACTAAAACAACAGTTGATTATAATATGTAGATATAGTTTTGTTTATGAATGTATTTGGTTATTAACCAAATATATTATATAACAACAAAATAATAATAATTGATGGTTATGAGGGAAATAAAATGTATTTGTGCTAAGTATTTTAACGTAATCTTCATAAAAGATGTTATTAAGAAAATGATACTAACCATCTATTCATTAGCTTATTTTATTTTTATCGTTTATGATATCGTATCTGTTTTAAAAATATTTACAAAACTATATTATATTTTTTACGAAGAATGAATACGTTTTTACTAAAACCTAATTGGAAATAAAATCGGGTGATTTTATATAGACACCTCCTATTTATTAATTATTACTTAATCATTTTTATTGTCTTTTTCTTCTTGTTTTTTAATAAGTAATCATTATGTATTGTTATTTTTTACTTTTCAAACTAATATGTTGTATTTTTATTAATCAATTTAGTTTTTTATATTAATATTAGTACACAGTTGTAGTTATTTGGTTATTCTAAATGTTTAATTTTATATTATTATTTTATTTATTAATTATTACAACTTATCATTTTTTTTATTTTTTATAAGTAATTGTTATGTTTTTGTTAATATTTTTTTCTTAAACAATTTTATTATTATTAATCAAATTTGTTTTTTTATTTTATTTAAATGTTCAGACTTAATATAGTGTTATTCAGATTGAGTAACACTATATTTAGACTGGATATCATTGACTGTACGAGACATTAATGATGTGATGAAAACAGTACATGCTAATTCATGACATGTATCAGGTGCATCAAGTTTTAGTGGCCAATGTTTGCACACTTCTACAGTTTCCTATTTATATGTCAACTACCGACGATTGTCACTTTTACATAAAATATTATATCTAATTTAATTCACACATAATTTTTTGTTTATTAAATGTTATAAGATCAACTAATAAGTTTTTTTTGTTGTGTTTTATAGTAGCTTTTTTCTTAAATTTCACAAAAATATATATATATAGATACAAAACAACCATTTACATGCGATATGAAATGTATATATTGTCATTTTTTTGTTTGTTTGTTTTTATAGAAGTTTTTTAATTGCTTAAGAGCATCTCTAACATCTATGTTAAAATAAAAAAAAGTTGGATTTTAATATTTCTTTTGCTCCAACAGCTATGCTATCTTATATGCTAAAATAGAAAAGATGTTGTAAAATTCTCTAAATTTAGGGAAATCTCTAAAACTTATTAGAATAGAGAAAATAATATTTTAATTATACCAACCAATAAGAGTGTTGAGATAAAATGTGTAAAAGAGATAAATAATATTTTATTAGATGCATTAATATTTTATTAATATAATTAATGATAAAATTGCTAAAATAAAGTAGTTGTTAGAGATTGATGTAATTTTTATAGAGATTTTAACTTTTTTTTACTTTATTATAAAAAAAGAGTGTTACCTTTTACACCCTACTCTACATTATGTCCTACAATTAAATTAAGAAAGATATGTCTATTTTGACTTTTTTTTAGTGTTAATACATACACCATAGAGTAAGGTGTATTCATAAAGTAGGGTGTAAAAAGAAAAACTCATAAAAAAATTATATATTGGAGATGCTCTAAAAGTAGCTCGATTGGGAAAAAAATATCAGGTGTACCCTCTTTACCTACACAACCCCTGTCCACCAATAACATTTTGACAAATCATCATTTTTAAAATAAATGATTTAATGTTGACACAAGTATTCTGACGGATGTTAACCTCCGTTAAACACACCTCTCTCACATCATTATTTTTTGGCAAATCATCTTTTTTAAAATTCTTTTTCTATTTTCTCATTTTAGGCTATGTTTCGCAAACTAGTTGATAAATGATGATCGATAAATTTAATGATAATTATGTAAATGATGACTTATAAGTTAAATTTGGTAGCCGATAAAATCTTGATTAATAAATTATGTTTGGCAAAAACTAGCTGATAATCATTTAAATGACTAAAAAGGACATCTTGAAAAAATAATAATTAATATCAATGAGGTATAATCGGAAAAGATGACAAAAAGCTCCTCATGCCTACTCAAAGTAACTTTATCAATAAGTTAGCTTTATAAGTTAAATTTTTTTACGCAGATCCAAACACGTACATTTGAAAATAAAATTAACTTATAAGTTAGCTTATTTTTGCCAAACAATGCCTTAATCTCATTTTTTTATACAAATTTATTTTATATTTCATACATATATGATTATCTTTTAAACTATTTTCCTTCTTTATCTTATTTTTGTGATCCAAGAGTTTATTATTTATAATCTCATTTTAATAACCTTGAATCGAATTAAATTTTTTTATTTTTTATTTAAATTTAATTTGATACTTTTAAAGTTAATGTTTAAGAAATTATTACTAAATTCATTTTCTCTAACATAAAAAATTTACTAATTTTTTATGATAATTAATTAATTAAGTTGTAAACTAAATCTTACAAATTCAAAACTATAGGGAAAATGATAATTAAGTTGTATTTATTTCATAAGATTTAGTTTACAATTTAATTAATTAATTATCATAAAAAATTAGTAATTTTTTATGTTTGAGAATAGAAAAAATGAATTTAGTAATAATTTCTTAGACATTAACTTTTAAAGTATCAAATTAAATTTAAATTAAAAATAAAAAAATTTAATTCGATTCAAGATTATTAAAATGAGATTATAAATAATAAACTCTTAGATCACAAAAATAAGATAAAGAAGGAAAATAATTTAAAAGATAATTATATATGTATGAAATATAAAATAAATTTGTATAAAAAATGAGATTAAAACGGGAAAATAGAAAAAGAATTACTTTAAAAAAGATGATTTGCCAAAAAACAATGATGTAAGAGAGGTGTGTTTAACGGAGGTTAACATCCGTCAGAATACTTATGTCAACATTAAATCATTTATTTTAAAATTGATGATTTGTCAAAATATTATTGGTGGACATGAATTGTGCAGATAAAGAGGGTACAGCTGATTTTTTTCCCTCAGATTGTTAGATATTGATTTTTTTATTGTTTACCGGCTCTTTAATACAAGATCACTGAAAATTAATTGAAACATGCACAATTTGTCTACATATTTTTATTATAAAGGGTAAAAACTAATTTTCTTTTAGCATTGAGAAAAAAAAAAGACCACTTATCTTATATTATACTACAAAAATAATAAAAGATATTTTTGCAGGACGTGTAGTTTTCATAGTCACATGTACATCTGGAAAGTCAAATATTTAGATTCCTTGCATATCCAGATTCAAATCTGTCTTTCTGCCCATACAACTTTTTATATTAAATTTTTAAAATAATTAGTTGTTGCTAATGTTTAAAGAGCCAAACCCCAGTAAATTTGTGATTGATTTGGTGTTCAAAAATTAGTACTACAAATCTATGGTTAAGAAAACTTTAAATTGTTATTTACAATTTAGATAAATTGGCTATTAATTTGTGATAAAATTGATTTTAAGAATTACAATGTTATATGAAAAACTAGGGGTGGCAATCGTGTCGTATTCGGGTTGGCGTGTCGCGGGTTGGCGGGTCAGGGAGACTCAACCCGGACACGACCTGTTTAGTTTATCGTGTCGAGATACACAACACTAACCCGGACACGGTCGTGTTGGTGGGGGGTTGACGGGTTGGTGGCAGGTTGGCGGGTCACAAACGGGTTGACGGGTCACCTAAAAATTCAGCCAGATATAAACATCCAAATTTCAACAAAAAGTCTTAACAAACACATAAAACGTTAAAAAAAATATTAAATATTAAGTAAATAACTAAATATAAAATATATTTAAAAAAATTAAAAATTGCTTGGCGGGTTGGCGGGTCGACCCGTGACACGATTGGGTCAATCCAAACACGACCCATTTATTTGACGTGTTTGCGGGTCAAAAACGTCAACCCTAACCCGTTTATTTTTGTGTCGTGTTTCGTATCGTGTCGAGAATTTTCACCCCTATGAAAAACTATTGATAAAATTAGTGATGTAGGTAAATTAAATTAGTGTTAAAAATAAATTCCTATTTTGTAATTTTTGTAGCTTTCCTTTTTGCCCTGCTTTGTTCTCTTAAGCAGTGGTTTAATAAACTTACGCCGTTTCCAAAAAAAACATTGATGGTTATGCAGATACATAAATGTTCGTGAGTATGTTCAAATTTCACGTCAAAATATGTCATTTTTACATTAAAATGTTATACTTAATAATCTTGAATTTTTCTTTTTTCGAATTTAAAGTAAAAAATGATAGTTGTAGGGCCTGAGAGGTATGTAAAAATTTGATATTTTTCACCATAAAATAAATTACATTCATTCGACTCTCATACACTTAATTGGTTTAAGGTTTGATACAGTAATTACTAAAAAGAATTTATGTTTTCTTAAACGTTTACAAAAAATTGTGGTTTATTTTGTTAACTATAGATATCTGGGCTAGTTGGGTTTCTGTAAAATTAGAAGTTATGGTGAGGGTAAGAAAGATCTTCATAAATTTTAAATCAATCCTAATTGAAGATTAACACTAATGAGATGCATCGAGATGTACCAGTTCAATTCTTGCATCATACACAATTCATGGGGTGGGTGAGATTAAAAATGATAAAGAGTTCAGATCTCTTCTGACATTTATCACTTTAACTCCTATTTTCACACGTGATTCGTCTATCTGGGCTAGGAAAATAACAACCCGTCAGTGACCTTGAGGAAAATAAATATCATGTTACAACATTGAAAACTAGATAAACCAATCCATCAAAAATTGTTTAAAAATGTCTTTACATTGTATTCCGGTATTTCAATCTTCTTACAGTAATACAATTTAATTGATAAATAGAAAATGATTTGGAACCAAATAAAGCCAACAAGTACAAAAGAAAAGTGAAATAAACCTAGAATAACATTTAAATATAAGATTATTGAATTCGAATCTTCATACATGGGACGGAAGCTCAATTATTGCAAGAATATATGCATTAGAAAACAAATGAAACATGAAGTGAAGGTTATGGTGAAGGTTATCGGAGATAATTTGTGCTCATTATTAGTTGTCGAATAACTTTTATTTTTGGAATAAGACAGATGGTTAAGAAGAGCATTCCTATCTTCATCGATGTTGATCTGATTTCGTGTTTAAAAATCGAATCATAGCCCTCTAAGACTGAAACCCAATGATAGTGGTATAAAATCGAATTAGAATTATGATTTGATTTACATTATGATAAGTTATATAACAATAGAAAATACCAAAAAAAACATGTTAAAGAGTTAGTATAAGAGATATAAGGAAATAATCAAAAAAACCTCGAGAATTTATTAAAACGTTAATAGAATCTAGAAGTAGACATTTCAAAAAATTTACTGTTAAACAAATGGAATTTTTTAAGAAGATCAACAAATAAACTAATCAAAAGTGACAAATATAAGATTAGTATTGTGGTTTGGCATTTCGAGCTTGCACCACTTGTATCTATTGAATGTTTTCCTTAAAGTATTCGTCTAAAAGCAATATTTACACTTCACAATTACGACTCGTTAATGCTAAAAAGTAATCTTTTAGAGTATTACACCTTTCATTTTGTTGTAATTCGAGTCATTGGTTAAAATCTTCAACACTTTCAAATTTATCTACAAACTTTCTCGAATGACTTTTTATCAATTTTTGTAAGTTAAAGGGTTTCACGAATTTTTTTAATTATCTTTTGAAGCAAATAGCATATTAATGTGCATCTTATCTTTTAAATCTTATATGTGAATGAGATATAATGTGTATATTTTTTTCTTAAGAACTTTTAGGCAAGTGTTCTTCATATATAAGATGTGACCCTTGAAGGCTTCAATATATTTTAACTAGGGGTAGGAAGGACGGATTCATAAATCTTTTTATACGGTGACATCATATAATATAGACAAAAAATATTTACAAATTACTAAATATTATATACATATTACAAAAAAAAAATTATACGGGGACACCTATTTACAACTCACACCCTCCTCATCTTTGATGAGTTTTGAACCCTGACTTTCTAGGAGGCCAAAGACTCACATACCGCTAAGCAAAGACCCTTTGGTAACTTGTCAAAAATGTCCCCATTATGGATCGTATACATGTGAAATAAACACATTTTACAACAAATATATGTTAGCTGAGGATTTTGTACATGAAAAAATTTGTAACACCTTTACATATGATTTTGTACATAAAAAAAATTCATGTACAAAATGATTAGCTGAGGATGGTCCTTACATTCTCGTAAATTGTTACCGTCCTCGCATGAACCCGCCTCTATATATATGTGTGTGTATGGTTGGGTTCACGTAAGACTAGCATGTATCCATGAGACAATTTTTTTACACTTGAAACTTCACAACAAAACACTGTGAAGGTGTCAGAACTTTTTTTCCTTCATAGTGTTTTACTGTGAAGTTTCAAGTGTAAATATATGGTCTCACATGAAACCAATCATATATATATATATATATATATATAGAGAGAGAGAGAGAGAGAGAGAGAGAGGAAAGTTCAAATGTGAACTCAAATTTGATTGTGAACATGAGGACAAATGAGAGCACGACACGTGTCTGAATGTAGATTATTCAGTTTGAATATGACACGTGTCGTGCTCTCATTTGTCCTCACGTTCACAACCAAATTTGAGTTCTCATTTGAACCCGCCCCTATATATATATATATATATATATATATATATATATAAGAAAGTTCAAATGCGAACTCAAATTTGATTGTGAACGTGAGGACAAATGAGAGCACGACACGTGTCTGAATATAGATTACTCAGACCGAATAAGCAAAGAAATATTCAGACTGAATATTTCTTTGATTATTCAGTCTGAATATGACATATGTCGCGTTCTCATTTGTCCTCACGTTCACAACCAAATTTGCGTTCTCATTTGAACCTGCCCCTATATATATATATATGTATATATGTGTGTGTGTGTGTAAATATATATATATATATGTGTGTGTGTGTGTGTGGAGAGGTTCAAACGAGAACACCTCCATTTTACGAGAAAGTGAGCACACCCTTATCACATGTGATATTACACATGAGGGGACCTATTGATGTGCGGACGATGTGCCCTGCGTCTTGGGTCGCCCTAATAGAGGGTTGCGTTCATGATTTAGTATCACATGTGATGGCCTTGATATAGTATCGCATCAAGAAAACCCTTATCACATGTGATAATCCATGTGATGTGGCTTAGTGGTGTATGGGCGACTTGGCCCGCAACATAGGTTACGTCAATAGTCATCCGCGTCTTTGATTTACTATCACATGTATATCATATGTGATGGAATAATAGTATCACATGTGATTGTCTATAGTAAGGGTGCTCTCGCGTTCTCGTAAAATGAAGATGTTCTCGTTTGAACCCTTCCCTGTATATATATATATATATATATATATATATATAGAGAGAGAGAGAGAGAGAAAGGTTCAAATGAGAACTTTGCATTTTTAAAGGAACAAAGGGACACTTGTGGACCACATATGATGTGGGTCCTGCATAATATTAAATCATTTATGATTTAATATGATCAAATATTAAATCATAAATGATTTAATATTATGTGGGACCCACATCATATGTGGTCCACAATTTGTTCCTTTAAAGAATGATGGTTCTCATTTGATCCCTCCCCTATATATATATATATATCTCTATATATATATATAGGGGAGGGATCAAATGAGAATCACCCCTCCTTAAAGGAACAAAGGAACAAATTGTGGACCACATATGATGTGAGTCCCGCATAATATTAAATCATTTATAATTTAATATAATTAATATTAAATCATAAATGATTTAATATTATGTGGGACCCACATAATATGTGATCCACAAGTGTTCCTTTAAAAATGCAAAGTTCTCATTTGAACATTCCTCTATATATATATATATATATATATATATATATAGAGGAAGGTTCAAATGAAAACTTTTGATTTTTAAGGGAATAAAGGGACACGTTGTGAACCAAATATGTTGTGGGTCCCACGTATTATGTGGGACCCACGTCATATGTGGTCCATAATGCATCCATTTGTTCCTTCAAAAAGGGGTGTTTCTCGTATGA
This sequence comes from Silybum marianum, assembly GCA_036898165.1. NCBI lineage: Eukaryota > Viridiplantae > Streptophyta > Magnoliopsida > Asterales > Asteraceae > Silybum > Silybum marianum. Next base: position 14,512,459 of record CM072537.1, on the reverse strand, counting down.
TTTCTTCCCTATATATATATATATATATATATATAAGTTGGACCAAAAATACATGACTATTAATTATAAATAAATATTAAATATTACTAATATTAATTATAAATTATACACTAGCATTATTTTACTAATTATTTATAATATATTACTTATATCAATTATTTTTATAAATTTTTTTTAGTTATTATTCAATATAGTTAATTAATTAAAAATAAATATAATAATTATAAAAATGTTTATGTAACATAAAATTTAAATTTATACTTATCTTTTATTCATAAATAACAAAATGTGTTAAATAATTTTAATAAAATATTTAATTTAATTATTAAACATATTTTTAAAAATTATTAATTAATTAAGATATATAAAATTAATCAATTTTATTATTTTGTATATTATATGTAATGGTTATTTAAAAATCATTAAAAATAGATTTTTTATAAAATTATTTTTAACAAATTCAAATATTGCAATATATATAATAATCAATTTAAAATTTTTTTAATCAATATATTTTTTTCAAAAGTTTTTCTACCATTTTATTTGTATTAATTAATATATTATATTATTATAGATTTGTTTTTAATTATATTTAGTAGTGTTATTATTGATTATTTTTCAATATATATTTTTTGTCACTTTACATTCTTATACGCTAACTTATCAAGTACCAGATATCTTATCAATCATCCGCTAGTTTATCACTCAATAGCTATTTTATCCGTTAGTTTACCAAACATAGCCAAAGTCCATTGAATTTTCTTAGACTTTTCCTAATTTTAATTTAACAAACTTTTTATTGTTAATTTTTTATATTATTTCTCCTTATTATCTCTTCAAAACAAATTCTCCATAAAATATAATTAAAGTATACTCTCGTGCTCTAAAATTTCATTTTGAAGATTCCTTCTATCTCTTCCAACTTTAGAACAAAAAATCTATTTTGTTGTCTTTTTTACCTTTTAGAAAATATTTTGAAGATTCTATTGTAATTTTTTAATAGATATATCAAATTAAAATAAATTTAAATAAAATACATTAAACCTTTGGATAAATTAACCAATTCAATATATCTTACGAAGAATGTAAGATGTTCATACATGTATCAACAGATTGAGAAATTGTTTTCGAAAAAACATCCAGATTTTCAAAACAAAACAAAGATACAAGTAAGAGCTTTGTAAAAAAAATAGAGAAAGACTAATGGCATCCTGTATATTGCTTATGACACACCTACAAGTGAATGTTATCGTCATACACATCTACATCAAACCCTATGATAGTACCAAATTTTTAATATACACCCTTATTAAAAGAGTGTCATTAGGACTTCCATAAAAAAAACAATCTTTTTCTGAAAAGTGCAGATATTATCATTAAAACAAATGTCCAAAATCTGTTTTTCCGTCAAAAGGAGCAACAGTAAGTAAGAAAGAAAAAATAAGAATGGTGGGCCATCTCTTTTATAATAAAATAAAATAAATAAATAATAAAAAAGTGAAGGTATAAGGTCAAAACACATGGGGGAATCGGATTCAAACCTCATATGATTCATATCTCACACGTCAACTTGGCCTCTCTCTCCTCTCCTCATCGTTTGACCACCATATTCACAGTTAACACTCCTTCCAACAAATAAGATTCCACACACAATGCATACATACCTTTTATATATATATATGTATATATATATATATATTCATCTATCTATAAATATAATAATCATATTTCAAGATCGTTGAAAAAGGGATTTTTAGTTTGATACTCAAAAACACACCCATCAAATTCCTCTAAAGAAAATGGTGGGTTCTGTTATCCCTATTCAATCGGAAAACGGCAAACACCCACAAGATTCGGGCAAATCCAGATTAAACGAATTGGGATACAAGCAAGAACTCAAGCGTGATCTCTCGTAATAAATCAACCCTTCCTTCTCCATTTGATTTTTTTTCTTTCTTTCTTTCTTTTATTAAAAACCCCAAATTCAATCTTTTAATTTGGATTTTATAGAATTTTGAGGGTTTTGGAATGGAATTTGCAGGGTGTTGTCAAATTTTGCGTTTTCGTTTTCGATTATATCGGTGCTTACAGGTATAACCACACTATATAATAGTGGTTTGAAATTTGGTGGACCTGTTGTGTTAGTTTATGGATGGCTAGTTGCTGGTGTGTTCACCATGGCAGTTGGTTTATCTATGGCGGAGATTTGTTCTTCTTACCCAACTTCTGGTGGACTCTATTATTGGAGTGCCAAACTTGCTGGCCGTAATTGGGCACCCTTTGCTTCTTGGATAACTGGATGGTAAACTAACTGCTATTTATTTCTTTATATAAGTATTTATCACCAACTATATGTATATATATATATATAGATATAGGGAGCTAGTTAATCATGTGAGAACCACAAAATGGTTAAAAACCCGTGAGAATTGATCTCAATGTCCTATTTTACATGATTTTTGACTAGAATTTAAGGTATTGTTTCGTATATATTTGTTATACAATGTAGAATATTTGCAATTCTTGTTTCACTGTGTGAAACAGTACATGGTTTACTGGTTCTGACGGTTCTCATTTGACTATATTTGTACATATGTTATATATATATATATATATATGTGTGTGTGTACGTGTGAGTGCGACTATACCTTTTTCTGTTGAGAAAATTTCCTACAATCAATGACAATATGATCCCCAACTTAATGTAATTTGCGTGACTTTTGGCTTGTATAATGAATTTGAGGTTATCGGGGGCATAGGCACGCATATACGATATATTGAGCTCTTTGGTGATTAAAAGTAATTTAAATCATTGCTTGTATATAATTTTTCTCAAAGTTTATGTTGCTGCTATTTTAATTATTGCTGGTTACTTGTATCTACATTTGTGATTCTCCCTTTCTATCTGTATTTTGCTATCATATACTCATATATAGCTTTTTTAAACTTTAGCATGTCTTTATTTCTCCATTTCACACACTTTTCACTAGCCGAGGGTCTTCACAGATACAACCACTCTACTTTTTCTGATAGAGGTCTGACCTGCGTACATTTTAGACTCCTAGAACCCACCTACTGGCGGGATATATTGGGCTTGTTTGGTGTGGTATAAACATACTTTTTTGGTAACTATATTCTAATTCTTGTGTCCTTTTTTTTCCCTCTTTTTTGGCTTTTTTGCAGGTACAACATTGTAGGCCAGGTACACAAAAATCATATATCTTGTAATTCCTATAAACCAAGTATTTATTAAGCTCCTTTTTGAAAAGTATCTTTTCTATAAGCTCAAGGGGCTTTTTCCCACTTTTTTTTTCAATTATGCCCGTTGTATTTTCCCTTTAATTTTTCAACAAGTCTTTTAGATCATTTCTACATTGTCATCTAGCTTTTTCAGCTAGATTCCACCAAACATGACTAGTTTATCAGCTACAAATCATTAGCCAACACTGAAACTTTTCAGCCAACAGTTAACTTATCAACTAGTTTACCAAACATAGCCTCAATTAAAATTTTGTACCTCTGCAGTGGGCTGTGACAACGAGCGTCAACTTTTCACTCGCTCAGTTAATTCAAGTGATCATTCTTCTAAGCACCGGTGGCAAGAACGGAGGCGGCTATCAAGCGTCTAAATACATAGTTATTGCCATTCACGGTGCCATTCTTCTTGTACATGCTATCATAAACAGCCTCCCAATCTCGTGGCTATCCTTCTTTGGACAAGTTGCGGCCGCTTGGAATATTATTGGCGTATTTTTTCTAATGATTTGCATACCCGTTGTCGCAAAAGAAAGGGCTAGTGCCGAATTCGTTTTTACACATTTTAACACAGATAATGATGCGGGAATCAGCAGTAAACCGTATATATTTCTTATCGGATTGCTTATGAGCCAATATACATTAACAGGATATGATGCATCTGCCCATATGGTTAGTTTTCTTTTCTTCGTTAAAATTTGATCGACAAATGCGGTTTTTATAGAGTTTTTTTTTCGTTTTCTTTTTTTAAGGGTGTCCTATAATCTCGGCAAATTATGATTGCAATACATCAGTCCTGATAAACTCAGTGGCCACAATTGTTGCGTACGCCTGGATTCAAACCCTGGGCAGATGGATATTCCACCACATCCCCCCAAGGGACTCAACCAGTACGCCACAACCCTTGTGGGTTGTTTTTTTCTTTCCGTATTCTTGCTTATGTTGTGGATGATTTTTTGGTTGTAGTCAGAGGAAACTAAGAGCGCGGATATAAATGGGCCAAAAGGAATAATTAGTTCTATTGGGATATCTATAATTGTTGGATGGGGTTATTTGCTTGGTATAACGTTCACGGTTACTGATATCCCGGCTCTTTTGAGCACGGATAACGATGCTGGCGGGTATGCGATTGCTGAGATTTTTTACCAAGCTTTTAAGAGCCGATTTGGGAGTGGTACTGGTGGTATTATTTGTTTGCTAGTTGTGGCTGTCGCCATTTTCTTCTGTGGCATGAGCTCGCTTACAAGCAATTCTAGGTAACTTTTAGGATCGATAATCGAACACACACACACACATAACAGCTAGGCTTTTATTATATATATATATATATATATATATATTATGTGAACTAACCGTGGAAAGGCGATTGTGGTAGGATGGTTTATGCATTTTCAAGAGATGGGGCGATGCCATTGTCGTCATTATGGCATAAAGTTAACGGTCATGAGGTCCCTATTTATGCTGTTTGGCTCTCGGCTTTTATAGCGTTCTGCATGGCCCTTACGGTATGTGACCAAAACCAACTGTCAATATGTTGTTACCATTTCCGTTTGCATTTTTTTTTATAAATAAAATGTCATAATTTGATAAACAACCTACTTCACTTTCCCTAAATGCGTACTTCATTTGGTAGACTTTGCTCTGATACCATGTAGAACCTCATTAGATTACTCTCCAAAAGAGCCCTGTTTAGCTGTTGCTGAATGATTTGGTGCAGAATGATTAAATGGTCAAAATGAGTAAGAGGCTTTTGTACCTATTATGGTACAAGTGCAAAATGAAAATATAATTGTTTGGTAATTGTTCAAAATGGAATCAGGGCTCTGAATGGTTAAGAGAGGTCCATGATACAAAAATGATTCAAATGGTTTTGGACCCATTAAGTGGCAGACTAATTTTTTGCCAAACAAGATTTTGCCTCTTAATGGAACTATTAAGATGTAAACAAACAGCCCTTTAGATGTAAGCTATCAATGGTTATCGCACAAATCTTTATCCTCATTTCCTCATGAACTCGAGACTTAGGGGCTGTTTGTTTACCCCCTAACAGTTCCATTAAGTGGCAGCCTCTGAATCGCTAAGAGGTGAATCCTGTTTGGCAAAAAATAAGTCTGCCTCTTTATGGTTCCAAAACCCTCTGAATCATTTTGTATCATGGACCTCCCTTAACCATTAAGAGCCTTGATTACATCCTGAACAATTACCAAACAATTATATTTCATTTTGCATCATAAGAGCCTCTTAATCGTTCCGACCACTTAATCATTCTGCACAAAACCATTCAACTGCCAAACAGTTTAACTTGAAGTGTAATCATACCAATTGAAAACGTATGCTACAAAATCCACGAATGATACTTTTTTTTATATCGTGATTAATTATATATGTTGTTCGATAAACATTTTTTGCAGTCTCTAGGAAGCATAGTGGCATTTCAAGCCATGACATCAATAGCCGTGATCGGGTTGTATATTGCCTACGCTTTACCAATATTCTTTCGGGTCACTTTGGCCCGTAACTCATTTATACCGGGCCCTTTCAATTTAGGCCGATATGGTGTCGTTATTGGTTGGATATCGGTCCTATGGGTCATGACCATTTCCGTGCTATTTTCTTTACCGGTAGCGTACCCTGTTACCGATCAAACTCTCAACTATACGCCCGTTGCAGTTGGTGGTCTTTTTATTATCGTGGTGTCGTATTGGATAGTGAGCGCACGCCATTGGTTTAAAGGGCCTGTAACAAATGTTGGTACCCATAATGATGTATGAGAGTATGTTCGTTTATTGATGTTATTATATTCATATTTGTATACGAACCTTTTTTTCTATTGTACTAGAAATTATATTCGTGTAGGGATATCGGTAATGAAATTTGTTTTTTTTTTTTCGGTTGTATAATTAGTTGATATAAATAAATGTGTGATGTAGATTCAAATTGTACACCACCCTTTATCAGGGACTGTATTTCGGATGAGATATAGGGACCGGATAAAAATCAAGAATAGTGTCAGAAAACACTTTGCGAATACAATAATTCGACCTTATTAGTCTTGGGATTCACGAATTTCGTATTGGGATAGTTTTTTGAGATTATTCTCTCTTCCAAACTCCAAAGGCTGTGAAATCGAGATGTATATACCAGATTCTCGTTTTACGTATTTATATGAGAGATCAACGGTTACCGATGATTATCGGCTATAACCGTTAATGTATAAGGTCAAAGGTAGTTACAACCGAATCTGAAAAGTGAAACATGCACGTCCAGAACATCTGGAAACACCCGTTCAGAGCCCTGACAAGAACCCCTCTGGACCAGAGACTTATCAGATTTTCTAAGTCTGAAAATCACAAGTCTTGGATGCACAGGTCCGAACCAAGGGGGTCAGCCCCTTAGAACCCCACAAAGGGGCGCGACCCCCTTGACCGGTGCTTTATGACAATCTGAGATGATATGGGTAACATTTATAAGTGTGCATTCCACACCTCCCAACATTTATAACACCTACTTTTTTTTTTAATTTGAAGGTATGTATAAAAATTGAAGGATTTGAATTGTGTTGGTTGAATAAATTGACAACATTATTTTACGATTCTTGTCGGTTTTTCAGAAATAATAAACGAAAATGCATCTTACAGTAACATAAATCATTCAAACGTAAACACGAAATATATATAAAAATGTTTGAAAGACGACATAAGTGAAAGACGACACGAAATATATATATATATATATATATATAAATGCATCTTACGGTGACAATGTTCGTCGGAGTTGAGTGACAAAGAGTGTTGATGTGGCTATTGAGTTTTGTAATTGTCGAGTTGTTCAGGGTGAACAACGATTCACAAGGGCCGGCCCTGGCCACGCCAACCCGTGCAACCCCACAAGACATCAAGTTGTCATTTATTACTAGGTTTGGGTTTAATAATTTGGGAATCCGACAAGTGGTTTGTAACTTTATTTATTAGAAAAATTATGGATTTGGTCCCTAAGGTATGTCAAAAGTTATGGATTTGGTTCCTTAACTTTATTTATTAGAAAACAAACCTTTCAAGCATGCAGATTGTTATGCATTGTCCCTGAGACTAACGGTTGTCCAACTTATCCGTTAAGCTCGTGGGTTTACAATCTTTTTACTATTTTCGGTCCATTTTAGCTCTCTCTTTTTTTTCCTTGAAATTTGTCTGCTTCACCGGAAGATCAAGAACACTTTCTAAATCACAATCCAAAATCAAATTCAGAATCATTCAACAATCAAAAAGTTCAACGATTATAGGGCCGATTTTTTTGGATGGTTATACCATTTTTTGATCAGAAAGTAATGGTTATGGAGAATAGGGATGAGATCGATACCAGTACCAGACTGGTACAAAATTCTTTGGGATTGAAAACGAGGACCGAAAACCGAATCGTATGTACAAATTTAGTACCAATTCGGGGGAAAACGGTCCTCTAGTCTCATCCCTACTCTCTTCATCTTCCCGCTCTGCCGTTCAGAACAACCTTCACGAACCATCGCCGGGTAAACAGGTTCAAGAGACTATTGGCTTGGTGATATTTATTTTATTTTCCTAATTTATTTTTATTGTTTCAAAAAATTGTCGGTTTAAGTTCATCAAGGTGATATTGTAATATCGAGATTGTGAACAAATAAAAACCGTACGCGCTACCACGTCGATTTGAGAACATTATTTATTGATCTCTTTAGAAATATATGGTGTCATCTGTATTCGGTACCATAGGCGTGACAAGTTGATAACGTCCCAAGTAAACTAGTCAATTAGTCGTTATTGGAATGTAAGGGCCCGTTTGGTTGGAGGGATTTGAAGGGATTTGGAGGGATTGAGATTTCAAATAAGTTATTCCCAGTGTGAACTCTGGTGATTTTCTTGAAATTATACTGTACTATATTTTAATATTTATGCCAAACACTGCAGTCAAATAAGTCGTCATGTCAGTAATCTGAGAACTATCCCCAATACAATGGATTAGATTGAAATCTCTATCCCTCCAAATCCCTTCAAATCCCTCCAACCAAACGAACCCTAAGTGTTTTTTTATCTAGATGTAATAATGTAAATTTTCATTTTTCATATTAATTTTATACCTAATGCCAGTATATTATTTTGGGTTTTTATTTTAAATAAATGCGGTATTCTAACGAATAACCACAACTAGGAAGCAACGCACAACTTTTTAAATACAAGAATAATATAGCATGAAAACTATGCATAAAGTTGGTGATTCAAGAAGATGTTTTGTTTAATTTTTTTCAACCGTAGATAGGTTAACAACTTTATTAAAAAGCATTATCACCACAATTTGATCGAAGACATGTAAAAAGACTCACGAATAAGCACAAATAAAACTCCAAGTATAAAGTTGTTGACTTAATTAGGCATCAAAATGTTAAGTTAGGATAATGTCATGGTTTATCTTTGCAAGAAACAGTATCCAGTTGGACTCGTATAATAAGCTAGGTCAACGAAATGTGGATACTTGATCAATGACAAAATATACATGTTAAAGCCTCCAAATGACATTACTATATTTCCAAGATATTCAAAATCACATATATCTACATGTAACACGTTATGGGTACCAACATTTGTTAGGGGTCCTTTAAACCAATGGCGTGTGCTCACTATCCAATACGACACCATGATAATGAAAAGACCACCAACTGCAACCGGTGTATAGTTGAGAGTTTGATCAGTAACAGGGTACGCTGCCGCCACCGGTAAAGAAAATAGTACTGAAATGGTCATAACTCAAAGGACCGATATTCAACCAATAACAACACCATACCGGCCTAAATTGAAAGGGCCCGATATGAATGAGTTACGGGCCAAAGTGACCCAAAAGAATATTGGTAAAGTGTAGGCAATATACAATCCGATTGAAGTTATGGCTTGAAATGCCACTATGCTTGCTAGAGACTACAAAAAATGTTTATGGAACAACATACATAATTAATCGTGATATAAAATATAATGGTAATTTTTGTTGTCTAGATTGTTCAGGACAAAAATCAAACAACAATTTATCTTAATTTTTTCGGACGGATTAATACTTAGAGACAACTTAATAGATTAAAAATTTAATGGATAAAAAATCAAACAACCCCTTAGACTGTTTCTATTTAATATATGTTGGAACCTCTCTTCTTTTCTTAACAACTCTTTTGGAAAGTAAAAAATTAGTCTGCCTCTTAATGGTTCTAAAACCATCTGAATCATTTTTTTGTATCATGGACCTTCATTAACCATTCAGAGCCCTGATTTCATTTTGGACAATTACCAAACAATTATATTTTCATTTTACACTGTACCATAAAAGCCTTTTACTCATTCTGACCACTTAATCATTCTGCACTAAACCATTCAGCAACAGCTAAACTTGACTCTTTTAGAGAGTAATCTAACGAGATTCTATATTCTACATGGTATCAGAGCAAAGTCTAGTCTACCAAATGAAGTATGCATTTAGGGAAGGTGAAAGTAGGTTGTTTGTCAAATTATGACATTTTATTTTCAAAAAAGATGCAAACGAAAATGGCAACGACATATCGAGAGTTGGTTTTGGTCGCATACCGTAAGGGCAATGCAGAACGCTATAAAAGCCGGGAGCCAAACAGCGTAAATAGGGACCTCATGGTCGTTAACTTTATGCCATAATGACGACAATGGCATTGCTCCATCTCCTGAAAATGCATAAACCATCCTGCCATAAATCGCCTTTCAACGGTTAGTTCACATAATATAAATATATAATAAAACCCTAGCTAGTGTGTGTGTGTGTGTGTGTTCGATTATCGATCCTAAAAGTTACCTAGAATTGCTTGTAAGCGAGCTCATGCCACAGAAGAAAATGGCGACAGCCACAACTAGCAAGCAAACGATACCTCCAGTACCACTCCCAAATCAGGTCTTAAAAGCTTGCTAAAAAATCTCAGCAATAGTGTAACCGCCAGCATCGTTATCCCGGCTCAAAAGAGCCAGGATATCACTATATCAGTAACCGTGAACTAACCATATGGGCAGATGCATCATATCCTGTTAATGTATATTGGCTTATAAGTAATCCGATAAGAAATATGTCTACGGTTTACTGTTGATTCCGGCGTCATTATCTGTGTTAAAATGCGTAAAAATGAATTCGGCACTAGCCCTTTCTTTTGCAACAACGGGTATGCAAATCATTAGAAAAAATACGCCAATAATATTCCAAGCGGCCGCAACTTGTCCAAAGAAGGATAGCCACGAGATTGGGAGGCTGTTTATGATAGCATGTACAAGAAGAATGGCACCGTGAATTGCAATAACTATGTATTTAGACGCTTGATAGCCGCCTCCGTTCTTGCCACCGGTGCTTAGAAGAATGATCACTTGAATCAACTGAGCGAGTGAAAAGTTGACGCTCGTTGTCACAGCCCACTGTAGAGGTACAAAATTTCAATTGAAGGCATGTTGGCCGAAAAATTGTAGTTGGTAAACTAGCTGTGTTTGATAAAATCTAGTTGATAAGTTGGATGACAACGTAGAAATGACCTAAAAGACATTGTTGAAAAATTAATAGGAAAAATATAAGGGGCGTAATCAGGAAAAAGCCCCTTAGAGTTTATAGAAAGAATACTTTTCAAAAAGGAGCTTAGTAAATGTGGGTTTTTCAACAAGCTCAAATATAAGATAACTTATAACTTATAACTTGGCTTATAGGAATCACAATACATATGTGGTTTTTGAGTACCTGGCCTACAAATTACAATGTTGTACCTGCAAAAAAGCCGAAAAAGAGAGAGAAAAAGGACACAAGAATTAGAATATAGTTACCAAAAAAGTATATAGGTTATACCAAACCAAACCAGCCCAATATATCCTACTCGGAGGTGGGGTCTAGGAGTCTAAAATGTACGCAGGTCAGACCTCTACCGTAAGTAATAGAGTGGTTGATTCTGTGAAGATCCCCGGCTAGTGAAAAGTGTGTGAAATGGAGAAATACAAATATGCAAAAATTTGAAAAGCTATATATGAGTAAACAATAGCAATACAGATAGGAAGGGAGAAATACAACACTACAAAACAAATTACTTTTACCCAAAAAAATTACTCAAGGACATTTTCGTTGGTGATTACCTACGGATCATCCAAAAAATACCAATCGTTCGCTAAAATCCGATGTTTTTTGAAAAAATACTAACGAATCACCCAGAGAATCCCTGGGTAATCTGTCACTGATTTGCATTACCTACCATCAATGTAGCCACCAAATTTTTTGACGATTTTGTGAGGAATCACCTTTTAGTGACAGATTTCCCAGGGAAAAGTCTGTGGGCAAAAGTATTTCGTTTAGTAATGCAAATATAGATACAAGTAACCAACAACATAAATTTTGAGAAAAAATATATGAGCGATGATGTAAATTATTTGTAATCTCAAAAAGAGCTCATTTCGTATAGAAGCATCAACGCTCCACAAAAGAAGGGTGTGCCTATGCCCGATAACCTCAAATTCATTAATACAACAAAAAGAACTGTACCCAACTCTAACTCTTGGCTCAATAATTTACAACACCTCCATATATTCATTCATATATCAAGAGATTCAATAAAACAAGTGCCGGAGGATCGTAATACAAGCCAACAGTCACGAAAATTACATTAAGTACTGTTTCACACCGTGAAACAAAATTTGTGGAAAACTTTCTCAACAAAACTTGTTGATGGGTGTTAGTCCATAATGATGTATGAGTATGTTCGTTTATTGATGTTATTATATCGATATTTGTATACGAACCTTTTTTCTGTTGTACTAGAAATTATATTCGTGTAGGAATATCGGTAATGAATTTCCTTTTTAGTTGTACAATTAGTTGATATAAATAACTGTGTGTTGTAGATTCAAATTCTACTCCCTTTTTATTGTTGTTGAATTTTTCAATCGAGGGTCATGATACCGTATTAAAGGGGTTTTAATACAAGCTTTATGCTTCTCCAAAAAACGACAGGCTAGACGTAAATCAATAGAAATAAAAAGAGATGATATAGAAATACTGAATGAAAATAGAGTTCAGACTTTATGTCCGACTTCCATAGATAACATAGATGACATTGTCTATATGAAAGAGTTTCTTGTAATAGTTACCTTAAAATCCGTCCGCAAGTATCAATCGAGTGTAATTTATAATATTTATTTTGCTTTTGGACCAACTCTGAAAAGATATATAACATCTAGGGGCATTTGGTATGCAGAAAAGTTCGGTCGACATAACTAGCCCGAACTAGACCGGATGAACAAGAATGTGGTAGGGATGTGAAAGAACTGTAGAAAGATTGAGGATTTAATTTCACACTGGCAGTTTAGCAATTTACCAATTTTGTCTAATATTCCTGATTTTTCGCTCCACCTATTTACTCATAAAAAATGTCACGGACAATATTTCAGATGAGATATAGAGACTCGTTAAAAATCAAGAATCGTGTCAGAAAACACTTTGCGAATACAACAATTCGACCCATTAGCCTTGGGTTCACGAATTTCATATTGGGATACTTTTTTAGATTATTCTCTCTTCCAAACTCCAAAGACTGTGAAATCGAGATATATATACCCAGATTCTCGTTGCATATTTATGAGAGATCGACAATTATTGATGGTTAACGGTTATAAACATTAATGGATAAGGTCAAAGGGTAGTTACAACTGAATCTGAAAACTGAAACATGCAAGTCCCTCCAGAGGATCTGGAAACACTTGTCCAGAGCTTCCAGAGACACAGTTATCTCGACCAGAGGTAGAACCAAAGACGGCTAGCCTGTCCAGAGTCCTGACCGAACCCCCTCTGGACCAGAGACTTATCTTATTTCTAAGTCTGGAAATCACAAGTCTTGGACGCATAGGTCCAAACTTCACATGCATTGTTTCAAAGTTCCGAGTTGTTAACAATTCTAAAGTGTTCAGACTTTAGATCCGAACCAAGGGGCTCAGCCCCCAGAACTCGCAAGCCCCCTTGACCCCTGCTTTATGGCGATCTAAGGTGATATGGGCAACATTTGTAAGTGTGCACTCTGCACCTCCACCTCCCAACATTTATAATGCCTACTTTTTTGAGGGTATGTATAGAAATTGAAGAATGAATAATAATAAAAAAATGCATCTTACAATAACATAAATCATTTCAAACATAATCACAAAGTATAAAATGTTTGAAAGACAACACAAGAGATATAAGTGGTTTACTCAACTTAGGGGTAAATCCATACCAAGATTCTTCATTATTGTCGTTCTTTATGTAGAATAAAACCGTACAATTAATCTTCTAAAATAACATATAAAATAGTTAACATCTTATGAAACATATACATGGAGGGTTCAATGTAAATTGTTAAAAACTCAAAGATAGGGATAAAATACATGGAGGAAAGCTTGGCTATGGAATGAAAGGAGAGGAGGATGTGGAGAGATGCATTATAATATAAGGTAGTTTCTCTATGGTGACAATGTTCGCCAGAGTTGAGTGACAAAGAGCATTGATGTGGCTATTGAGTATTGTAACCGTGGAGTACGGTGAAAGATGATTCACAAGGGCCGGCCCGTGTGACCTCACAAGGCATCAAAGCCCAATGGGGCATCAAGTTGTCATCTATTAAACTATTACTAGTTTTGGGTCTATCAATTGGGAATCGGACAAGTGGTTTGTAACTATAAAAACACAGGCCTTCAGTCTCGTAGTGATGGATATTGAATGTGCATTCGTACAACTCAAGTCGTTCAACGAACCGTTTATAAACCGTATGGTGGGAAGTTTGTTCATTTAGAAACCAACGAACATGAGCACGCTTTTTTTTATAACGAGTCTTGCTCTTTCATATTGAAATTTGAAATTTTGAAATTTGTAATGCACCTGAGCGTATATTGCCTTATTGGGTATTTGTTCTTTGCAATATACACTCTAATAATTATGAGTTTTACAATTTATCATTGTTCTTTTACCTTTTACCATAGTAGATTTAGACTTTAGTTTTTAGGCCTGTAATTTTTTGTACTACTACGTAGTTCCATGTATTGAATTATACGTTCTGTTGTGCTAATTTCAATTTGGAAAAGGGAAAACGAAAAGAAGAAAGCACAACCTTAATCCATATCTTATCCTTTTATTCTTTTGTATTTCGTAATTCAGGGTTTTAGGTTTTACGTTTTACTCTATATTTTTTTTTTACTATAATTAATAAAAAATGAAGTATAGGGACAAGCCACCTACCTTCATCAGGTTTCAAACTTTTTAAAAAATCGGATGTTTCGTTGTTTCATATACTTAAAAAATAGGTATATAAGCATTTTTTTAAGGATTTTCGCAAAGGGGATAAAAAAAACCCTAGAACCGGCCCCCAAGATGATAAGACGTCCAAGGATCGGCTGAGTCAACGATGATGGAGGGGTTTTTCCTTTTACACCCTAGTCTAATTCTCAAATGCACGCTAGTCTATTTTATTTATCTATTTTAATTGGTTACACATTAACACCCATGTTTATTTATCTATTTTAATTGGGGGACATATATGTAGATCAGGGTTTAATATATAGACTAGGGTGTAAATGGTAACACCCGAGCAATAGAAATGGATCTATGGCATCTATGATGAGGATTTGGATCGTTATTGGGGGGAAAGAAGAGCGGAAAATGAGATGTTTGTGAAGGGTGGGCGGCGATATGAAGCTTTGGGTTAACAAAATTGATCGAAATGGTTTGTTTGGTGAATAGATCGATCGAGTCAATGGAGTTTGTATGTTTTTAATTTAAAGGTTTGCAGAATTGGCAAACCCAGTCCCTCCATTATAACCCAATTCAATTAAAATGTAACCCCTTGGTTTTACCATTTGCCATTTGAATATGTAGAGTAAATTATGGATTTGGTCCCTAAGGAATATCAAAGTTTATGGATTTGGTCATATAACTTCATTTATTAGAAAAGAAACCTCCAGGCATGCAAATTGTTATGGATTTGGTCTCTGAGACTAACGATCATCCACCTTGTCCGTTAAGCTCATGCGTAGTATAGTCTTTTTACTATTTTCGGTCCACTTTTTAGCTTTTTTATTATCATTATTTTTTTCCTTGAAACTTATCTGCTTCACTGAAAGATCAAGAACACTTTCTAAATCATAATCCAAAATCAAAATCAAAATCCAAAATCATTCAACAATCAAAGAACATGTTATTATGAAAACGTAAATCACAATTAATTTTATAACATATCTGAATATAAGGTTTTCACACAAATCTGAATCAAAACCTAAATCACAAACTATGAATCAGGCCTAAATAGATAAGTAAAACTAAAAAAACAAAAAGCAAACGACATGGGATAAGGAAAGGTGACGTGTATGTAGATTCCCAAACTCGAGATCCAAGCAACAATGGTGTAGAAGGGAGGTGGGTGCGATCCATAAAAGTTTCCCAGATCTACCTTCACCGGTGAGAGAGGGTTTCTCATATATGCTTCGGCTGCTTCATGGATGGATCTGGAAGATAAGAAACGAAGAGAGTGAAGGGGGGGAGATGTCGGAATCGAGAACAATCTATATAGAGTGAGGGAGGAGACTGTCTTTCTTGCCGACACCACCTCCCTCACTGGCGCTACCCTCTATCGTCGACGCTACCTTCGTCAATGTGGTTTGCGACACAAACCTGGAAGAACACCCAAACGCTCTCTTCTATGTGGTTCTTCCTCGTGGTTTGTGACACATATTAGGAAGAAGAATAGTCCATCGATCCAATTTTTGCCCCTGGGATTTACGTTTTTGGATTTGGTTCTGGAAGAACACTCCATCGATAACATTTGGGATTCCATCGGGGTTCAAGACTTGACATCATGTTGAGTTTACATATTTGGTCTTTGTTGTTTGAAAAAATGTTAAATTTGTTTTCAAAAATGATAAAAAGACTAATTTGCCCTCATACTTAACAGAGATAGTGTGCATACGTCAGTGTGAAGGATCAAATCCATAAAAAAATTGCATACGTGAAGGGTTCTTTTGTAATAAATGAAGTTAAGGGACCAAATCCATAATTTTTGACATACCTTAGGGACCAAATCCGTAATTTACTTTTGAATGTAATTAAGGGTTATCTAATTACATAATTGATATTTAATTAGGGTTTTGAAGTGTAATCAATATGGTTTCTAAAGCTGAGCTGATCTGTTAGAACAACCTTCAGGGAAAGGTTGCAAGGATCGAAAAAATTAACGATTTTTAAAATCTTAACATGTTTAAACAATCTTAAAGCAGAAGAGATTGTTTGAATACAAATATTTAATTCTTTCTATGTTTTCCCTTCTCAATCTACTCAAATATCACCTTTGCTTTAACATGTTTAAACAATCTTAAGTCATATCACCTTCCAACCAAACTATGAGATTAATTTTTAATTCTATAACTTTAAATGAAATTTTAATTAATTTTTGATAAATTTAATTAAAAACTTATTAAGGTCATATCAATCCAAAACCATTGTGTTTATCACAATTGATCCAATCCAACCAAGACGTAAAATAGTTGATTTTTGATAATGTAAAAGAGTCACAAAGAAATTAATTTTGATATTGTCTCCATAAACAAACAACACAATCATATGACGATCATAGAATACTTGTCAACGAATAAAACAAATCATGAAATCGAACAAAAACAAATACAATAAAACTAAAGGGGTTGTTTGTTTGAATTGATAAGAGGTAAGGTATATCATGTTTGGCAAAAAATAAATTTGTCTCTTAATGATATTAAAACCTTCTGAATCGTTTTGTATCATTGACATTCCTTAATCATTAAGAGCCATAATTATATCATAAATAATTATCAAATAATTATATTCATTTTGCACTATATCATAAGAGTCTTAATAACACTTAATCATTCTGCACCAAACCATTCAGCAACTGCCAAACAGACCCTAAGTACCACAGTAGCCCAACATTATGGTGCTTTCATGCTCAAATCGATTCATTCATGATGGGGACAACAATCAAGCACAAACCAATTCAATCAAACTCAAAATTGATTCATGCGAAGAACTGACCATAGATTTTGGTAATTAATTATTTTACTTTTGGCAAAAAGATAACTACAGCTTTTACTCTATGCTAATCAATTGTATACGAATCCATAAAAGGAATGACAGATCCATGAACACTCTTCTACATATCTATGTATATGTAACTAATCTCATACATTTTTATCTAAAATTATACCTCAACGATTTGCAACGTTCATCCTCGATTGACATCTGATTACCTGCTGCCTTTGAACGACAGATTGCCGGCGAGTGTAATCGGAGAAACGAAGGTGAAGTCTCCGGCGGGTGGTTGGGAGAGCTGAGAAGGAGATTAGTAATGTCGATAAGAGGCTTCCTGTAATTATTCTTCTTCTTCTTCTTCTTCTTCTTCAATGTCATTTTGGGACTGAGCTTATTGCAATTGGTTATGAAAATTGGAGGGATGTTCTCTTTGTTATCGTGGTGTTGGTGTAAAGAGAAGATCATTTCCTCCATTATTGTGAGTTGCAGAAGCTTGAGCGAATCGAGTGGAAGTGTGGGAGATATAAATATGGAATTAGGGTTTGGAGGGATGAATTTGATGTTGAAATTTTGGGGATTTCGCCATTGAAGGAGGAGGGAAACTTGAAAAGAGAGAGATTTGAAGGGAATTAAGCCAAAACATTTAAAAGTTTTTTGTGTTTTTATTTTTTGGGGGTTAAAATCAAATTCGGCGCCTTGGATTTGGTTTCTTAAATTCGAAATAATTCATAACATCTTTATGAAGGTGGGGTTGATTTTTATAGTTTTAGTTGTTTCAAAAAAACTAGAGTAAACTACAATTTTCGTCCTTGTGTTTGGTATTTATAACGATTTTCGTCCCTATGGTTTAAAAACTGTTTTTTTCGTCCCTATGGTTTGCATTACATTGCTTTTCTCGTCCTTTATGCTAATAAAGTTAATAAATTATGTTAAGTTAAAGGGCAACATAGTCTTTTTAGCTTTTTCATAATTTTTTATATTTAATTAAATTATATATTATTGTACTTTTATTGAAGTTTGCATACACTTGTACCGTTTAATAGAAGATCTATAAAAACAAACACCAAAGGCCATGGGACCTACCTCCACCCATCTTCTTCCCTCCTACCTGCAATATTTTCTTTCTTTTCATTTTTTCAAACCCATCTTCTTTCTCACTATTTGCAACATTTTATTCCCTACCATTTTTCTCAAACCCATGTTCTCCCTGCAACATTTTCCTCCCTGTTCGATATGGAGGGGAGAAAAGAGGACGAGATCGATGCAGGAGAGTCCTTGCCTGATGGCTGGTCGGCGATGGTGATCATCGGAAGGAAACATGCCGGAGATGGATAATAACGCGGCGTGGGCTGCATTGATCGCAAAGTTAATCCGTCGATTCCATTTGAACCGGGTTCGATTAGGAGTCGCATCTTTTAAAGTCCCACCTTCCATATCTTCAAACCCGTATGGCAAACCACCTAAAGTGTTGTGGATGGTTTCATTTGAATCTAAGCAGTGGCCAGCCACTTTTGATGATTGAAGTACTCTCCAGAAAATATATTCCAACAAAATTAGACGAGATTAGATTTGCCTTTTAAATCTGTAATTTATAACTTGCCAGAGAAGGGGTACGATTTCAACGAAAAAGGAATGGAGATTGATTTACACCGAGGCTCAGGTGAAAATTTATGGCAGGCGGCTACAATTTCTTCAAAGGAGAAGTTCCTGATGTGTGTGGGCAACGAACAAGGGCAGCAGCAGCCATTGTCGCCGCCAACTTTAAAAAGCTTCCATGGTTTTCACTTTTCAAGTTACTTTACACGTGTAAAGTAAAGTTTCTTCAATAAAAATAATTGAGAAAACAAATAAATAGGAAATGACCAAAAAATCCCTCAGCTGACATACCTTTTTTAACAAAATCAGTCTCAAGGACCAAAAAAGAAAGGAATTAAAAACCATAAGGACGAAAAAAACAGTTTTTAAAGACCAGGGACGAAAATCGTTATAAACATCAAACCATAGGGACGAAAATCGTAGTTTACTCAAAAAACTAATTGGTTGTTTGTTATCGTTTGTATATATTAATTGGCCGTTTACCAAACAATTCTCGGATAAGTGCTTACCAGCAAAAATCAAAATAAGCACTATCATTTACTTATCGGGTGAAATTTTAGTTCACCAAAACGGTATTGTATGTGACAATTTACCCGATAAATGCTAACCATGGTAAAAAAAATCGTGCCTTCACTTACCGGGTAAGACTTTTCGGTCCTTGTTTTCGTTTTTACCGATAAGATTATTGGTTCTTGGCATATTCATTAGTTAGGTAATGTGACTTGGAAACCGTTTGGTAAACGACCCTAAAATTTATTTTGAATTAGATGATTTAATGTGAACAACATATACATGATTAACTTATTTAATCGAAAAAACTGCTTAACATTAAAGCAAAAATAAACAAATCCTAAGTATGTCGGTCGTGGTCACTTGATTAATACTAAACCAGTGTATGGCACTACGCGTTGCATGGTGATGAAACTTGTTTTGTTAGAAAATAGGTAACCAAGTGGCGGTAAAACATAATTCATAAATTGACAACTAATGAAATGAATCGTAATATAATGGATATATTGGAAGTGTTTTTTAAAAGGTCATAAGTGAATATATATATATATACATATATATATATATATATTTCATTCATAGAAATCGTTTCCCCTTAACAAAATGAATATGATGCAATCTTTCAGTTTATGAAAGTAATAATGTTTCAATTTCAAAGTTAACTATTTATGAAAACGGTTAATCATGAGTGTATAACTGTATATACACAATATTAAGCTCTATGCGCAAAAATTGATCTTCCCGATTTAGTTTAAAACCTTGTTTTGCAACATAATTTATCAAAAATGGTTCGGGTGTCCTAAAAACCCCCTCTAAACAGCCATATTTTTATTCAACTAAATTGTAAAATAAACCCTTCACCGTCTAATTAAAAGATATATTTTTCTATTTTATATCACCATACAGCCAAACCTAAACCGACAAATAAGAGATGTGAAAATAATTAAGATATAAGGATGTTGTAAATGGAATAAAATAATCATATTATTTAAGATCGTGTAAGCTAAAACGACCTATTTGAAAATTGAGGAGTGGTCTTTTTTTTCTCATTTTGTAGTTTCCTTTAAAAAAGCCACGACAATTCTATGAATATATAATAAACAACATTAAGCTACAAATTTGAAACAAATAATTCAATAAAATTTTAATACAAGAATAGTTTTCATACATTGAAGTGCAAATTTACAATGCAACTTTTCCTAAAGACAGGGTTTTTCAAAATGCTCCACCCATATACAATTAATTATACATGTTAAGATGGATACACCGAACGACTACATGTACCCGGGACAATACCAAATAGCCTGCAACATGGAATGTTTTATCAGAGTTAAATATGAGTAATTACGATTTTCAAGATTTGATACGATGCCTATATATTTGACTACTAAACATTCATAAATCAAAAGTAAATAGAAAGTGTATTACCTATTTACCTTTAATAAACATGGAACATTTGAACAACAAAGAGACAACCCACCAAAATCCTAGCAAAAGTAAACAAAAAAAATCAAAAGAACATCGTAAGTAAATCGAAAAGAGAGGAGGAAATTAAGAGATGAAGAGAGTGAAAATTTGAGAGAGCGACAAACCTGTAAGTTTAAAAAAATGCAAACTTGAATGGGTAGACAACCACACTCACAAATAGTACTAGAGTCTATAGAACGAATGTAGAAGTAACTATACATCAATATGACAATATTAGTTGATAAAACATCATTAAATGAGAAATAATACGTGGACATGGAGTAACATAGAAGAATTCATACCATTCCTTGAATATAATCAAAAGATGAAATAGAGATTTCCATAGGGATCTGGAACATCATGTAGAATATAAGTATGAGATTTTATATGAAAATCGACGGATGTAGAATGTAAGGTGTAAGGTCTAATATGATTTATGTTCATTAGAATCAAACAATTTTAAGTTTTTTCGACCAAAAAGCATCCTATAAATGCGTATAATTTTACCAGATAATCCAATTAATAGTAAAACATACATTTTTTTATAAAAGATAGAAAAGTCTTTAACAAATAAAAGCTTTTTGAAAATCAAATGTTCCAAAAAATTTATATGAAGAATACTACTTTAACAACGCACGACATCATTGCATCATTGCATGTGGTTCTTTCTTTTATTTATATAAAAAATGTCGGTATTCTACGGAACAACCACAACTAGGAAGCAACGCACAACTTTTCAAATACATGAATAATATAGCATGAAAAATATGGATAAAGTTGGTGATTCAATAAGTTTTTTCGTTTAACTTTTTCCAACCGAAGATACGTTAACAACTTTATATAAAAGCATTATCACCACAATCTGGTCGAAGACATGTAAAAGACTCACGAATAAATAAATAGAAAAATGCGCAAATGAAACTCTAAAGGGGCGTTTGGTTCGCCGGGATGGAATGGAATCTGGTGGAATTGGAATCTGAATTCCTTTGACCAGATTCAATTTCCTTGTTTGGTTCAATCTTTTCAAGGAATGGAATCTAGTATATTCCAATGAATTTCAAAATAATTCAATTTGAGATTCCTTAGGTAAGAGGTGGGATTTAATTGTAATGAAATTTATTCTTTTTTTAATACCCAAAATACCCTTATCACATTACCAAACAATACCAAAACCGAACCGTTTAGATTTTCGATTCGGTTTTTTTAGGGGGTTTTTAAGTTTTCGGTTTTTGGCTTTTCGGTTTCGGTTTCGGTTTCTCGGCTTTTTTCGGTTTTGTTTCGGTTTTTTCTCACCCCTAGCAGTTAGGTTCTCCATCGTCTTTTGCAACAACTAAAATATGTCTTGCTCTAACAAATGTTGTTTTCCAGTTTTCTGCAGTTTTTAGCTGTAAAAAAACTCGTTATTTTTAGTGTTAAAAATTGAAGTAATTAATGATTATTTTATTACATTAATTTTAGTTTAAAAAAAATAAATTTAATAAAAAGGGTATTTAATTCCAGTTCCAAAGCTACATTCTGTAAACCAAACAGACAGATTCTATTCCAATTCTGCCAACCAAACAGCTGGTCAAACCTGACAACATTCCATTCCAATTCCTTAAAAGTCAAATTTCTTTGACAGATTCCATTCCATCCAATTCCATTTTACGAACCAAACATACCCTAAGTATGAAATTGTTTTTGCCTTAATTAGGCGTTAAAATGTTAAGTTGGGATAATGTCGTGGTTTATCTTTGTAAGGAGTGATATCTAGTTGGAACGTATAATAAGCTAGGTCAAAAGAAATGTGGATCGTGCATGATAATACACATGATCAATGACAAAATATACATGCTAAAACCCAGTGTTTTAAAACCCGGGTCAACCCGGCCGATCGGGCCGGTCGGACCCGGTCGGACCCGGAACCCGGTCATCACACCGGGTCAACTTAAAACCCGGGTTTTAAAACATTGCTAAAACCCAGCGTTTTAAAACCCGGGTCAACCCGGCCGGTCGGACCCGGAACCCGGTCAGCACACCGGGTCAACTTGAAACCCGGGTTTTAAAACATTGCTAAAACCTCCGAATGACATTTCCAAAATATTCAACATCACATATATCTACATGTAACACCCATCAACTAAAATTATTAATCTTGAGAAGTCGAGGTTGATTTCTTTCAACTTTCAAGTGTCGAGGAATTATGTTGAAAAAAATAATTCAATAGGCAGAGTCAATGGTGGATCCATAAAAAACATTACATGGGGCACAATAAAAAAATAAAAATACTACGCATCGAAGGAGCAGAGCTAGATTCGAATGTTGATGCTTTCCTATTAAAGAAAATTTCCCACTATTTCTAGCAACAACAATAGAAAAATAAAAATAAAAATCAATATATCAAAATCAAAATTAAAATTAAAAATCATAAATCAAAAGTAAGAAGTGTTTTAGAGTTTTACCTTCAGTCAAGAATTAAGATGGAAAAGAACCAAGCTAGGGAAGACAAAATCGACTTCAAAATCGATTCAGAAGGGTTCGTGAGATAGAACATCATGTGCGAGATTTCAGAAGAGATCGATTTAAATTTTCGCGACTGGTCACAGTCGTTCTTCACTTCTTCGCTCTCAGTTTTGTTCGCTATTAGTTTGGAGACTAGAATGGCCGAATGGCCTAAGATCTAAATGCATAAATGGATTAATGCCTTAAATCTTAATGGACCAATCTTAAGTCTTACATTCTTACTAGACCGTCTATAATATAAGTAAAATCAGATGTACTTAGGGGTCCTTGGCATCCCAAGTTAGGCCTCAAATCCAATGAGGAAAGCATATTTAAAATAGTAATAATAAAAGCCTTATTGGGAGGGATTAGTTGGGGTCACAAGACCCGTACAAACAATACCTCCATCCGTCCTAGGGCAGAGTCATCATACATGGATTAGTGGAGAACATAGGAAATGCATGCAAAAAGAGCCAATTTCACACGATTATTTCAATATGGCAGGAGTTTGAGTGATTGAGTCTGTAAGCAAGCCACATAAAGGTCTTGGCTGCAAACGTTATGGCAAACCACTTTTGGATGTCACCCCAAAAACCTTCATCTAGGACTTTAAATCCAAGATTTTTGATATTTTCTGGTTTAAATGAAAATTGTGTGAATCGAGAATGGCCACAAATCTTGTTCTTATGTAAGAAAGTAAATTTAAGTTATTCATGGTATTGTTTAATTTTTTTGGTCAAACCTGCCGAAATAGACCCATGCTACTGATAATGACTCATTTTTAACCCTTAATGTGCGTTTGGTAGGGTGAACAGGGTGGAACAGAACAGGTTAGTCCCACGTTTGGTGTGACTTTAAGGAAGTGGAACAAGGATTAAGTGGAACAAGGATGGAACATCATTGTTCACCCCCTAGAACTAACTAGAACAAGGAAATTGTTCCTTTTTTACCCTCTGACCTAAAAAAAAGAAAAGCTCTGGTCTTTCCTTCCTCTCACGCATGACACAAAAACCAACCCTCCTTCCTCACGCCACCACCACCGCCGGCGCCTCCCTCACGCCACAACTACCGTTGGCGCCCTCCTCCCGAACACCACCACTGCCGGCGCCTTCCCTCACGCCACCACCAGCGACCAGCGCCGTCCACCCGAACGCCACCAGCCTTCTTCTTCCTCACGACCACCACCAGTCGTCGGCGTCTTCCCCACGAACGCCACCAGTCTCCGGCATCTTCCTACGACTCACGAACACCCTGTGTTGGTCTTCTTCTTCCTCACGAACACAGCAACTCTGATTTTATGTTTTTTTTACTGATTTTAGGGTTTTTTTAAATTTGATTTTAGGTTTTTTTGATATCTGATTTTAGGTTTTTTTTTATGTTCTTCATGATTATTTGATTGTTTATTTAGGTATAACTTGAGTGTTTATTTGTAGATTTTATGATTATTAGGTATAACTTGGTTGTTTATTTGGTTCTTCATGATTATTTGGTTGTTTATTTGGTTTTTTGATGTTCTTCATGAAAACACTAAACAGCTCACCAAGGGTAAATTGGTCATTCTGTCATGTTCTGTTCCGGCATATCATGTTTTACCAAACGTGGAACAGCTGTTCTGTTCTGTTCTGACTGCGTACCAAACGCACCCTAAAAGATCATTATTCAATACTATCACTTTGATGTATCTAAAGCCTGTGTTAAACATTGTATTGCTTCTATTTGACATCATTCTACCTCAAGGGTGTTTGAGTCATTATTCATTTAATGAAAAGTTAAAACATGGACAGTAGATGAAGTATTCTTAAGCCTATCAAACAGAATCCATAAAGGAACATGAATTACATTGTTTGTCAAATTACGAAATTCACATTATATTTGTCCAAAGATGAAAAGGGAACTCCAAACCCATGATGTAACCTTATTTTTGTTTCATTTTCAAGCAATCATCTAACACTTTGAAATCATTTTACGATCCATTTAAGGTGCGGGTTATGAAGAATGCAAGCATGTTTTTGTTATGCATCGCTTTATCACTGTTATGATGTGAGTTTTTTTTTGTTGACTATGTTCTACTATTACAATATGCACCCTTACCACAACTCTATAGCGGTGGATGGATGTTGAAGTGTACAAAATAATAAGTAGTTATGGTTGTGAAATTAAAATTTATGGATTGCTAAAGTTGCTTATGTTTGCTAATCACATCTTATTTTTGGATTTTGCCACAACAGTTTATAAACCTCACCTAAATTGATTCAAAATTTTAAATTCTTTCGAAATTAATGGTCTTATTCATTGGTAAACGAATAATATTATTTGAATCAACCAATTTGATTGTTGGTTAAAAGGAAATTTAATTGATTTTGATGCTTGTATACTATTTTCATTAGTTTATATTTTTATCTTGAAGTTGAAAAAACATTTGTGCTTACACATTTCATTATTAAAACCATGAATATACATCGAGTGTATCATTTCATAAAAATAAAAAAATGTCAAACAACAAAAGGAGAATCTTGAACTAGGACTGAAAATCAAATCGTTCGTTCCACTCCATTTGGATCAACAAAAGGATTTCAATTAAAAAAGTTATTATAACTTGTTAAACTTCTTTTTATTTGGTGTCCATCTATTTTCTAAAGAGAAAATAAGAGCATCTCCAACGGTTTCTTTAAAATAGAGAAAAACTCATTTTTTTTCTATAAACTTCTTCAGTAGTATCTTTATATCATTATTTAAAATAGAGATTTTTAGGAAAATCTTTAAATATAAAGATTTCTCTATATCTCTAAAAGGATGAGAAAGAAATATTATTTTAATAATTTTTCATAAAAAACAACCAATATAATTTTAGATATTTTTGAAATAATTAATTTATTGAATATTTTAATAATATAAAATTTTAATAGATTATGTAAAATAGAGAAACTGATGGAGTTAGAAGATAATAATTTTAAAGATTTTAAATTTACATTCTTTATTTTAAATAAAATTTAGAAAAAAAATTCAAGATAGAGAAAAATGTAAGATCATATATCATTATTTCATTTATCGATGTCATGCCACTTCAATAGTTCAATAATGGAATTGGATGGAATGAAATCTGTCAAAATGAATCTGGCTTTGAAGGAATTGAAATAGAATGTTGTTAGATTTGACCAACTGTTTGGTTGGCAGAATTGGAATGAAATCTGTTGAAAGAATTGGAGTCTGTCTGTTTGGTTCACAGAATGTAGCTTTGGAATTGAAATGAAATTCCAGTAAATGACTAAAATACTTTTTTTTATTAAATTTAATTTTTTAAAACTAAAATTAATTTAATAAAATAATTATTAATTACTTCAATTTTTTAACACTAAAAATAATGAGTTTTTTACAACTAAAAACTGCATAAAACAGCTAAAACAACAAAAATCATAATTTTTTTACAAAGAAAAACGACTAAAAGCTAAAAAACAAAAACAACAAAAACGACTAAAAGCTAAAAACAAAGAAAAAAACAACAAAAACCTGCAAAACAACATCTGTTAAGGTAAAACATAGTTTAGTTGTTGCAAGAGACGATGGAGAACCTAACTGTTAGGGGTGAGCCAAAACCGAAACAAAACCGAAAAAAGCCAAGAAACCGAAACCGAAAACAGAAAAACCCCCCAAAAAAACGGAATCGAAAATCCAAACGATTCGGTTTTGGTATTGTTGGGTAATGTGCTAAGAGTATTTTGGGTATTAAAAAAAGAACAAGTTTCATTCCAATGAAATCACACCTCTTACCTAAGGAATCTCAAATTGAATTATTTTGGAATTCATTGGAATTTATCAGATTTCATTCCTTGAAAAGATTGAACCAAACAAGATAATTGAATCTGGTCAAAGGAATTCAAATTCCAATTCCACAGGATTCCGTGCCATTTCGGCGAACCAAACGTCTCTTATATCTCTAAAAGAATGAGAGAGAAATATTATTTTAATGATTTTCCATCAAAAACAACCAATATAACTTTGGATATTTTTGAAATAATAAATTTATTGAATATTATAATAATATAAATTTTTAATAGATTGTTTAAAATAGATAAACTATTTAAGTTGGAAGATAATAATTTTAGAGATTTTAAATTTACTTTCTTTATTTTAAAAAAAAATTAGAAAAAAATTTCGAGATTGAAAATGTAAGATCATATATCATTATTTCATTTATTGATGTCATGCCACTTCAATAGTTCAATAACGATGATAAAATAAGTTGGTTACTATACTTTGAGGGTGTTTGGATGAGCTTATTGACTTATAACTTATTACCGGTGTAGAAAAGTCCTTAAGAAAATGTGATAAATTTAAAAAATTTATTTCTTAGAAAACAACTTATTTTCGATTTGACACCGCAAAAATTGTTTTATCCAAGTACTCAAAATGACTTATTATGGATACCAGACCGGAATAAGTAAATAAGTTATTTTGATAAGCTCAAACAAACACATATTTTTTTGGATTTATAAATTATAAATTCAAACGTATTTATTTTGAAAACGTTAATTTGAATATTAGGGCCAGAGCACCCCGTCGACCTTACTTTGGGCTTTCATGGCCGGCTATGGAAACTAGGATGAGATCTTCGGGATAGATAAATAGAAAGGGGTTTATGCGTTTCTAGAAGTTTCGAAATTTCTGATAGAATTCAAACTCAAATCGAAGGAGCAGCGATTCAATCTACACAACAACACTCAATCGAAGGTGCAGCGATCGATCAACACAAAACAACAGTCAATCGAGAGGAGCAGCGATCAATCAAATCAACACAACAACAGCATAGCTTCAATAAAAATGGTGCGATTCTTTTTTAATTTTCAGAATTTTGAAAAGGAAATATTTATTAGGGTTTCGAAATTTGATTTCTTTTTCTCCTTAATTTTTGTTTGGAATAGGCGGAACCAGAGGAAGAGCTCGAGCCTTTATTTGATTACTCCCGTGTTCAGCCTTTCAATGTCGTTTGCCTTGACGATGGTTCGTTCTCTTTCAACCTGTGTATAATTTTGGTTGTTTTCTGTTTTATGTGTTACGATGTGGATTTTGCCAAAAGGAATTGATGATTATTGATAATTTGACAGATGATTGCTTGGACGTCCCCCCAATTCCTTCCAAGCGCAGGAAACACATCGTTCCTGCTGTAAGCTCTTTTTTCCTACTTACACGTCAGTTCGTTTTTTGTATGAAAAACTGCAAGAAGTTTGAAAATCTGATGTGTAAAATGTATGAATGTTTATATGAAATTTGAAATCGAAAGGAAGTGGTTTTACAAACATGGATTGGATGTTTATTGGAACAGATATGAGCAATATGAAATGCAACAGCCGAAATTAACTAAATATCTGTTATATCTTATTAAAGTAATCATCATTATAAGTGCTTAGAACCATTTTATACCCTACCAAGTGTCTGTTAATATGATAATTGGTAAACTATAGGTTACATGGTGAAAATATTTCGACGTTTTCTGAAAGATACAGACTTTCCTATTGTATGGAAATTAGAGTGCTCAAAGCAAGCCTACGATTAGTGTGTTTACCCCTGTGATTTTTAAATTGGATAGGCTGTAAAGGTACAAGAAGATGCAAAAGTAATTAATCTTGATGATGGCGAAGACAATGATGATTTGGATTGGTTGGCCCCACCACCCAAGGTGGCTGTTGACAAGGCGCTATGTGAGAATTCGATTATAAAGGAGTTGAGGTACGTTTAATTGGTAACTTGTTTTACTTTCTATAATTCATGGATGACGATCTTTTTTTCCTGAGGCTCATCAATCCATTGATTACTTCTTGTCATGATATAGAATTTCTGTAATAATATCTATTGATGATATTTTGAATGTAAAATTGGTTGACGCATTATAAAGTCTGTTTATGGCTTTCCACCAATTCTCTTTTTTTTTGTTCCCCCTGTATTGCTTTCGCCAGACTTACAGATCTCACTACTGCAATATTGCAATGGGATCTTGTAGGTTAAGTACTAGAATACATGTATTTCAGTAGAAATGGAAAAAGAGCCTGGATTTTCCACCTCAACCCCTTCCCAAAAGAAGAGAGAGAGCTCAAATCAAACAGCCGGAGGGACTAGTGGATTGACCATAATACCATTTTAAACAACTCTAACAACAAATTTTTACAGCCCTTGAAACTAATGCCCTAGATATAGATCTTCACGTCACTTTATTTTTGCGCTCCCTTGATTTCCGCACTATTGAGCAAATCTTTCATGCATTTATTGACATTTTTACTCGAGCTATCTTTTTTCTATTAAATGTCCTTCTGTCTTTTAGTTACTTTATAGAGCAGTTATTGAAAAATAATGAAATTAATGTTGAGTTATAAGAAAGTGTTCGAAAAATGGTAACAACTTTATCTACTTTCTAAAATTTGTATAAGAAGCATTCTGCTGTGTTATTCGAGTCCAGGAGGTTTCATACTAAGTTGGGTTAAGACGTAGTACATTAACATAGCGTGCAACATTATCTGCATTAGATGTTTAAAATATGATAACCATGCTCAAAGTATCTTGGAAATTGGAATTACATCTTTTGCTAATCACAATTAGATCATCGAGATTCTTGAGGCATAGGAGAAAATAGAGTGAAGTTGGTGCGATAAGAAAATGCTGCTCAGGTTGAAGGGTAAAATGTTACAAGTGTTCGTTGAAAGGTATTGAGCTGGCCTTTATAGGAGCATTAGAGGATTCTATGCATATTTATTTATAATATAAAAATTTGTTTTTCTTTAGGTTTTAGACTGTCAACTAGTTTCCGATAAGAGGCATGCTGTTACTGCAGGATGATAAGAGGAAGACACTTTTCAGAGCATTGATACCTTTTTTCTACTTATATATCGACTGTATTGAGCTCTGATCGTCCTAGTGTACTCTAATCCATTCTTTATTCTCGTTTCTATAACGTGATAATTGGTTCCAGTGCCAATTCGTTTAAATTTAGAACAATGCAGAGCCATTTCTTTGTTATCACTATCCAATCTTTTGGTAAAAAATATTTGTTAATCATAACTATCTTCTATAGATTTACCTTTTTGTAGACATTGGTTCAATATGGACTCTCACACTTTTTTGGTATACGACTATATTCTACTTTTTTTTTATTGATTTATGTTTGTGATGATAGGCTGAAGAAGCAGGAGTTGATGTCATTTACTGAATCAGCTAATGACATGTTACGATCTGTTGAAGAGGCTGTCAAAAGAGATCTTACAACCTCAATGAATTATGCTTCTGAAAGTCCTATGGAGAAGCCGTCAAAACCAGCTATAGAAAGGCCAAAGATAGTTATATCCATCCAAGAAAAGGATGGTCTAAAGCAGTTCCGTGTCTACAAGGTAGGCTCTTTCGTGCTAAAAAGATATAAACAAAATATTACAGTCTTATGGATATTTCTAGTAGTTTTGTGTCTGCCTTATGCATGGTAGTGTTTAATTGTTTGATTGGATAATATCTTTAGTTAGTAAATGCTCTATCAAATTCAAACTAGAGATGGTTTTTATTTATTTATTTATTTATATCGTCTAGGTACCAATACCATTGTAGAATGTCTAATCTTAGTTAGGATGAAAATAGCCAGTTGTATAATGTCCAATACTCCCTTCATCACATAATAAAGGTCCACAATGAAAAAGGCTCACGGTTTTATAAATGTGTAATTATTACACTTCTTTAATTAAGTAAATGACAATTTTACCGTTGATAATAGGAGTAATGAATTTCTCCATCTCCTAATTAAGGGTAGAATTGGAAAGTAAATGCTTACTTTTAAAGTGGACACTTATTTTGGGAGAAACTGAAATAGAAATGTGGACACTTATTTTGTGACCGAGGGAGTGATATAAAACCTTGATTACTTACCAAATTAAAGGTAAAGGTCATCATTATGAGTGATCATAGAGGCTTGTATATTATTAAATAGACCGAAATTGTACACTCAGAGGCTTGTATTCTAGGAAATAGCGTGTGCGGGAAGTTTCCTCATCAGGCATCTTTATAACAAAATATCTCAATCAAGAAAAGTTTTTACTCATCGATTCTTGTGTGAAGTATACTCATATATATATATGTTGCCAATTATGGTTCTATGGTGATTGTTTTTCTATTCACACTGTTCTCTTTTTTGTAGGATGATAAGTTTGAGCGGCTTTTCAAAATGTATGCTGACAAAGTGAAGCATAAGGTAGAAAGCTTGGTATTTTGCTTTGATGGGGATAAAATTGACCCCACAGCTACTCCTACCAGTCTTGATATGGAAGATGATGACATAATTGAGGTCCATGTAAAGTCAAGTTGATCCAGGTACCAAAATATAATCTCTTATATGGCTATGCTTTTATGGTTTTGCATTGTGTTACCTGTTTATATCATTCGTCTCTTTTTAATGGTTTTTAATTTCTTTGAATAAATGATTTATTTCTAGTCTAGTACACTGAATCCAGAAGAGAAAGTGATTCAATGAGAGTTTGAAAAACTAAACGGAATCACCCACCCCCAACCCCCAAAGAAAGCCCTTCAATAAGACCTTCGGATTAACACCGAATAAATTCCATTTGAATTAATTTAAATGTATGAGCCAAGATAATATTAAGTGTAATCAATTAAGTCTATATATTGATTAGATGAACTCTAAAAGATGGTACAAAAAGTTGTCATTTTCATGTTTGTTAGCAATTTTTAAATATGTTGGTTTTTATTTTAGGCAGATATTGAATTAATTTTCATGTTTTGTTTACAATCCAGAAACAGTGATACTACATTACTACTCTATTTCATCCAATGAACATTGCAACAGTTTACATTTTGGGATGTCTCAATGAAGATAGTAATGTTTCTTTTTACAACCTTTTTGGTTAAAATTACCTATTTTCAATATTATCATCATTGCAACACATTGATTATTTGATTTTAGTATATAAGATTTCCCATTTTGTCATTCAGTAATAAATGACTAATTTTTGCTGAATGTTTTCTTGTTTGATGTTGGAGGGGGATTGCAAAGATGAAAGGGTATAATGGAAAAAAAGCTTGCCTAATTTGTAATGCAATTAAGACACTGACTTATTGATTAATTTGTAAACGGACATGCATTATATGGCTGAGTGAATAAGTCACTCAGACCATTAAGCTCATTAATTAAGTGTACACCATTTATTAAAATTAGAATAAAAAGGATTCACTTAGCTAACTCTTTCCGATGTTTTATATTCCATTTCAGGTTCGAGTTTCCGGAGATTTAATTTTATGAAAACCTGTTTTTGTTGCAGAGCTCATGGTTAGTGTTGAGTAATGTGTTGTTCTATTGCAACATGTACCCTTTTACCCCCCAAACTGTATAGTGGGAATGGTTGCTTTTTTTCAAATGTACAAATTCACAAACAATTTTGGTTGTGAAAATGCTAAGAAGTGTCATGAAATGCTAATGTCACTTCTTAAATTGCCGTTACATCTTTTGGTCGGGTTTTGTGTGCGTAGTTTGCAGGACCCGGTTTTGTTAGGAGGACAGGATCTTGTCTTAGGTGGCGTTTGTTTTTTAAGAGGTTCGAAGTCTGAAGTCTGATTTCAGTTCGGAAATGGTTATGAAATGCCTAAACGAATCAGACATAAGTGGTGATTAAGAGCTTAATATGAAAAAACAAACAAGGCCTTAGTAATTGTCAGTACTGTGTTTTGTATTCCTTTATTGTTTGCATATACTATCTTTCTTTTTTTCACATGTTGTCTTTGTTTCTTTTTAAATTTGTTTTGAAATATGGGTTTTTTTATTATTGAAATAAATTATCGCTCTCTCTCCCTTCCTCCTATGTTTAAATAAGATGGATAAATGATAACTTGAATATAAATGGTTTATATGTGAATCCATTGTAAAACTCAAAAAAGTTCTATTTGAACGGTGCATACATGAATCTATGGTTGCTTGCCTTCGTATTATCAAAAAAAAATATATATATATATATATATGTATGTGTGTGTGTGAGAGCCCATATTTCTTTTATACTGATAATTTACATATAAAATAATTTATTCTTATATTCTTATCCATTTTGCCTTCTCTTATTTAAACCTTCCTCTAGTCCCTTTAACTTTTGTGGTACATATTTTTTTAATGGTTATTTGGTTTGATTTATGTTTCGCTTGAGTTTTGATGGTGAAACAACCAAGAGAAAAACATCATTTTAGTTAAAAGTTAACTGATCACATGTACAATTGTGACACTATTATATATATATATATATATATATATAACCTTAATAAGATTTTCATTAAATACATGAGGTTTTAAACTATAAAAAGAAAAATGTATTGACGGACGAGTTTGGGGAATCCCAACCCTAAAATTGGATTCACGGACGACTTTGGGGAATCCAAGGCAGACGCAAGTGGCCTCATAAAGCAAAAGGCATCCAATGTGGATGTCAATAAACTTCACTTTTCTTTTCATGTCCCTCTAATTTACAATAAATGCCATCCAACTCCTATAACTTAACTAACTTATTAATTCTAGCCCTTTACCTTTATAAAACCCTAATTCAATATGGTTTTCTTTTTGGTTGCATAAAATTTTTTAAACCTCTTACATGTTTCTTCCCCTCCAAAGTATTGTACATTTAATGGAATTTTGCATTCAAAGAATCTAAAATTTTATATCTTTAAGGTGGCGTTTGTTTTTTAAGAGGTGCTGAAGTCTGAAGTCTGATTTCAGTTATTTTTAAATTATGAAACGTCTAAACGAATCAAACATAAGCGGTGATTAAGAGCTTAAAATGAAAAAAACAAACAAGACCTAAGTCTTAACTTTAAACACTTGTATAAATATAAATCGTGTCTTTAAACTTGCACTATACGTTGATTTGGAGATTTTAACAATAACCACTTCAAATTTAAAAAAAAAACTTGTGATCATGATTAATCCTATAAATATATTTTAATGTTTTATATTTTTGGATGAACCAAGTGGTTGATATGATTTTGAAAGTATAAATATGTAATTAAAAAATCTTTTGTTCTTTTTATGAAAATAACGTAAATATCAGGGGGGGTTTCTGCAATTTACTGTGTATATAACGCTGGCTTAAGGGATAAGAGTGGAATAGAATATAGATCTTACGTATGCTTCGGATCAAGGTCTTCTCGACTTTTCTGGTTCGCTAACCCTAGGTGAAAAAATCTTCCATTATTGCAGTTGTTGTGTGTGTGTGTGTGTGTGTGAAGTTCATGTTTTCCTTTACGATTTCTCGCGCTAACTAGCGATCTTATTTGTCGTACAGTGTATTTTATGTGTTTTTCTGTGTTGTTAGGTTAAATTAAAGGAATTTATCGATTTAGCTATGGATTTAGGGGATCTGAAAAATTAGAAAAGATTTGGTACTTTAGGTGCGCCTGTTTATGTTGCAATTCATGCTATGAATCAGTTAAGTTCTAGGTAGCGTAATTTCTGAATCTTCATTGTTGCAGTGTGTATCTTGTTTATTTCTCTGTGATTTTGCTTCTGATTGGTTAAATTTATTGGTTTCATCAATTTCCGTATGGATTTTGTGAAGAATTCCTTTTAACAAGCTAGGTACCAGATTTTATGTTGATTCCACTTATTTGTGTCAATATTCATGGCACTATTCATATATCTGGCCCTAGATAAGTTTCTGTTCTGAATATTGGTTATGGATTTAAGGTTTTCAAAACAATTGAAGAGGGTTTTAACACCAATTTTTTATTAATTGCTCATGATTATGTATGGATTTATTATATCTTTTTCATACCTTCCTTCTGTAATCCACCATTTTTCTGAATGCTTAGTTTGTTTTTGTAAAAAAAAGGGGGACGAAGTTAGATCTGATTGTTTTGTAGTTCAGTGTGGATATGGATCTAGGAAATTGAAGAAGCAAGACTTGACCTTTCGAATGTGGAGCAGTTTAGCTGCTTAAGCATATTTCTTTTTATCAAATCAATTCATTCAGCACTAATTAATGTTCATGTTTGACTTCAGACTTTAGAGTACTCTTTGGATAATCAGCAAATAATGCAAATTACATATTCTTTTATTTTCATGTTGTGGTTAAGATTATTTATCATATGATAACATATATACAAATAGGTAGTATTTCTTGCTTTTGGGTCTCCTTTGGTAAATAAGTTGTTCAATATGGTACACAATCCTTTACAAATAAGATTCAGCAATTATGCTACCTAGAGCGAGAAATCATGAACGAAAGCATGAACTTGAACATGCAACAAGTGCAAATAATGGAAGTTAGAAAAAAAAAACTAATTGGTTAGTGGATTTTCTGAATCCATTAGTTTTTTTTGCCATCTTGAATTGATCCACTATGAGTAATTGGTTTTTATCATGCTGAGTTAATTGAGTGTTTAGCTTGATGCAAACATTTCTAGCTTAATTCTCAAAGGTATGTGACAGAAGAATGGAGACAAGTTTACAGCAATGTCTGAATAAGAAGAAGAGGGAAAGGATGATCTGCAAGTAATGTGTGGAATGGTCGGGTTGGAAAGAAATGAACAGAATAAGAGTTTTCTTTCCAATTCCGCCCATGCCGCTTATTACTTGTGGTTTCTTCCCTTTCCCTTAACCTTCTCTTGAATTTCTCAGTTCGATGGCAAGACATGATGCAAGTTAAGTTGGTTCTATCTTATTTATTCTTTTCAACATCATTTCTTGCATTATTTCAGCCAAATGGTTTCACTGATTCAAACTTGATTTATTAGCCATGTTTTCTTTTTTGGTTGTTAGTTAAGAACAATGATCAGCCGGTATGGCATCTCTAAAATGGTCCATTTTGGGACCATTCAGATGGGCAAAAGCCATCAAGATGCAATGAAGTTTGTTTAGTTAACAATTCTTTTTCCCTCATCAATGTAAAGAAGTATTAAAATTTCCTTTTTAATGTACAAATTTCCAATTTTTTTATTTTGTACCCATTTAGTTTGGTTTATTTTCTATTTGGTAATAACAAAGTTTTGCCTTAGTTACATTCGATTTGAAAGTTTGTTAAAATAGTTAGGGAATTTTGAAACTTTGTTATATTTCAGGTAAATAGGAATTAAGGCAAACTCTGTTGTATTTTGATGTATTTTGGCGTTAATCATGGAGGGAAAGTGTTTTTACATTTTTACATTCATTCATCTGGATTTGGTAATTTTAGCTCTTGAAGCTGTTTTTACATTTTAAGTCTAATGTGTTTTTTTTGAAGTTTTATTTCACTTTTTATTGAAAAAATGTTGGTGCTAAAGTTTAAAAACATAATTAAAAAAGTTCATTGATAAAAGTTGTGTTATGCCTGTGTGACTTTGTGGTCATCGTCACGATTTGGCCTACATTACAAAACATTTTTGGAATGTTTTTTTATTAGTTCAATGATTTATCCACAGCAAAATGCTTACGATGATTTTTCATCGATTCAACAGCCATTAACTAAACGGTCAGAATGATTAAGAAATTTTTATGATATAATTGCTTAGTAATTGTTCATAATGTAATTAGGGATCTTAATGGTTAAGGGAGGTTCAAGATATAAAATGTTGTTGAAGGTTTTGAAATCATTAATGGTTAAGAGACAAACTTTTTTTTTTTTGTCAAACATGATTGTAAAAATATTTTTGTAAGTTACAGTTATATTTTCTTTTCTTAAATAACAAAACTTCAGTAAGTAGTTTTAATGAATGTTTTTTGAAGAATTATTAAAATAATTAAAGGTTTAACTAGGGGTGTCAAAAATGTACCGAGACAAACCAACCAATTAAGATACCAACCGTAACAATTTAATTGGTACCAACTAAATTGGTACCGATTATATTGGTTGGTACTACCGTACCAATTTCACAAATATGGCTGGTACGTGGTATCGAAAATCCAATAACACGGTACTACCGTACCGTACCGACTTTTATATATATTATTTTTTATATAATAAATCAATTAAATGTATTATATAATAATTATTTACAGTTTAGTTTTTACAATTTTATATTTTTTCTGTTTTTTACATTTATTTTGGGTTTGGGTTTGAGCCTCACTTAGGGACTTATTGTCTTTAGTTTACTTTAGAGTTTAGAAGATTTTTTAGTCTCATTTCAATATAATAGATAACAAAAGGTAGCAACCCAATCGTAACCTAATCTCAAGCAGGTTTTGGACAACAAGAAGGTTTTAGACAACAGGTTTTAGTCTTTTAGACGTGTTTGTAATTTGGAGTTTTAGACAAGTTTTAGACGACAACATTTTGGACAGCAGGTCATATTTATTAGTTTATATCAAACATTAAATTTTGTAAACTTTGAGATATTGGTATAAATATCATACCAACACGTACCAACCGAAATAAGTTGGTACCAATTAAGTTGGTTGGTACACGGTATTAAAGAAAAAAACATAATACCGTACCATGTTCACCCCTAGGTTTAACCATCACACTTTATGTGTGATTTACTTTGTAACAACAAATTATCATTTTAATTTTATGCGTGATTTAGTTTTCATTCAATGGAAACATCCCTCAATATCTTTACTATTAAATAAAGACTAACATCCCTCAATACCTTCACTATTAAATAAAGACGTTCCTCAATGCCTTCACTGGTTATTCAATGCAAACATCCCTCAAACCATATAACTTTTCATTCAATGCAAACAATAATCTTGAATCGATCTATGTAGAGATTTCTTATAGTCCCTATATCTATGCACACCAATCTCATAAGTCAAAACAAAAAGAAGAATACAATGAGCCTTTAATGAAATAACAAAAATAAATCATGGCGTATTTGTACAGAAACTCAAGATCCCCTGCAGTTCTAGATTCAGAGCCCAACAATTAGATCAATCTTTCCCCATTGCTCCAGATAAAAGTACTAGATAGAAATCAAACAAATTCTGAGCA
The DNA here is from genome assembly GCA_036898165.1 of Silybum marianum. Classification (NCBI taxonomy): domain Eukaryota; kingdom Viridiplantae; phylum Streptophyta; class Magnoliopsida; order Asterales; family Asteraceae; genus Silybum; species Silybum marianum. Next base: position 14,474,147 of record CM072537.1, on the reverse strand, counting down.
ATTCAATTCATCCTTCCCAACAAAATCAAACCACTTCTGAGCAATTTGATTCAGGCAAACTTGATCCCCAAAAAACTCTCAATTGCCGATCTTCAGCACTTTGATGTTGGATTAAAAGAATACGATGGTCAGAGAGGACGACAAGAGGGAATCCTGGTCACTGGTGACAAATGTTGGGAGTTGAAACGCAGACAATGGGAAAAGTTAGGGCTCAAGTTGTTTTTTTTATAGGTTTTGGATCTTGGTCCCCTTTTAAAAGCTGGTAAGTTTTTATAATTGAACAAAAATCGAACATATGAATCATAAATCAGAAGATGTTTCAAGAAGAAATCGAACAAATGAAATTGAACTTGGAGAATGCAAAGAGAGGCGTGAAGAAGAGGGTAGTCTTGGAAAAGTTAGGCGTTGGATTGTGGAGGGAGGTGTTTAGAATTTTAAAGAGGTAAAGTTTCTTTTGTCAAACAAGATTCGCCGTTTAGTTATTCAGAGACAACCTCTTAATACTTAATAAAAGTATTAAGTATTAGGTATTAAGAGGTAAACAAACACTCCTTAATAATAGGACCTTCTAAAAAATAATAGTACACTGACATGATTCATTAAATTTTTAAAAGATATACAAAGGAGAAATCATCCACACTAGCCATTTTATATTGTATACATTGACAAAATACCATTTTCAGACATTTTTTTTCACAAATAACAACTCTAATCTCCCCCGTGGATTGTACTGTTTGGGGCGATAGTACATGTGGCCCCCAGTCCCCACATGTCTTACAAACATATCTGATTTCTAAGATTTTTTTTATCTGATTTCTTCGTTTTTTGTGCAAATCACCCATGGGTATGTACGATCACCCCCGAAATCGACAACAATGTAATCATTCACTGACACCGACAAATACTACCGCTGACATTTTCCACCGTCCAACGACCTCTTCCACCGTTTATATCATGGAAAAATCGTAAGAAATTGTTTTTTCTTCCTTTTAATTTAACTTAACAATAATAATCTATTTTTGTTTAATAAGTGTTTTATCCTAGTTTGGTAACACCGAGAGGCACAACTATCCGTTTTAAAAACTATTTGCAATAAATTAAACGTGTTTTCCACTAAACGTGTTTAAAAACTATCTGTGGTTGTTGAAGATGTTTAAAGGGACGTGTTTTCGACCCCTGGTTAGATATATATGACCAAGGTGGAGATCCTAGCTTAATTAATTAGATGGTGCATGTGAGGATTTTACTTTCTATTCTCAATCCTAAGAAATCCATTATCGTGTTGGAGGGTATCATTTATGTTTTAATAGACATGAGTTTTGTTTAATCACGGATTTTTTATTTGGGTCGGAGGAAAGATTGTTCGGTAAAAAAGCTACACATGGTCATATTAAACTCGACCATCTTAGTAATAAACAATGTTTTTTAAAACCCGGGTTTTTAGTTGACCCGGTGTGGTGACCGGGTCCCGAGTTAACTGGTTCAACCGGTTCAACCATCGGGTTAACCGGTTTCAATAATTCCCTTAATTCCTTGTATTTTTTTCATTTTCCTGCGTATATACATCTATATAAAGTAATAATTTGATGTCCACAAGTTCCAACATTAAAAATACACAACAACAAGTTTTACATCAATCCAAATACATTAAAAAAACACACATAACAGACAAATTTTTTTATTTTAATATAAAAACGAGTCAACCGGGTTTGAGAAACGAGTTTACCACCGGTTTAACCGGGTTTTTGAGAAACCCGGTCGGGTTGAAACGGGCCGGTCATATGCATTAACCCGGCGTCAGTTAACCCGGTGATCACCTCGGGTCCCAGTCCCACCAGTTCGACCGGTCGGGTAAACTCGGGTTTTAAAACATTGGTAATAAATTAGCCAACATGACCAATAAAAACATATCAGACGATAATGCGATGTGTGTGTGCCTTATTGTCACACTTCATTCGGTATTTCTAGAAAAAGGAAAAAAATTCCACAGTACTGAACCTTGTGTTTTACATCTTGCTGAAAGTTTCAGTGCCTTAAACCAATACCCATGTGAGTCATATATATGAGTCATGTTGTATAAGCAGTTGAAATGTGCGTTTGAGCGTTGCAAACACAAATGGTTTCCTCCCGAAAGATGGTCCACTCAAATCGGATCAATTCATTCGTCAAAAGAAAATGTCAAAATCGCCCTCGGGGGGCAATCGTACATACCCAGGTGTGATTTGCACAAAAACGAGGAAATTAGATTTAGAAATCGGATATTTTTGCAAGACATGTGGGGCCCACATGTACTATCGCCCCTAAACCAGTGTTTTTAAACCCGGGTTTACTGGTTCAACCGGTTCAACTACCGGGTTAACCGATTTCAATAATTCCCTTAATCCCTTGTATTTTTTTTCATTTTTCTGAGTATATACATATATATATAAAGCAATAATTTGATGTCTACAAGTACCAACATTAAAAATACACAAGCAACAAATTTTACATCAATCCAAATACATTAAAAAACACATACCATAATTTTTTTTTTTAATTTTAATATAAAAACGGGTTAACCGGGTTTGAGAAACGGGTTTACTACCGGTTTAACCGGGTTTCGGGTTGAAACGAGTCGGTCATATGCATTAACCCGGTGTTAGTTAACCCGGTCACTATCCCGGGTCCCCGTCCAACCGGTTCGACCGGCAGGATTAACCTAGGTTTTAAAACATCGCCCTAAACGGCACGATCGCCCCCAAGACAATTGGAGTGGCTATGTGTGAAAAATGTCTAAAATACAGTATAAAACAACTATTTTGAATGATTTCCCCATACAAATAACGTTAAAAAGATATACGAGAGGGACTAAACGTGTAATTCCCTCCTGGGAAATAGATAAAAGTATTCTATGGGTTTTGTTTGTTTATGTGATTACATCGATACTGGTCAAAAGTTACCCTGAAAATGCCATTACTTTTTGGATTCTTTCCAACGACCTTTTCTTATTTCTTTAAACAAAATCCTTTATTGAATAAAAACATTTAAAAATAATTTATTGAATAATTGGTTAATAATATATCTTCAGTTTCAAGTTCACAATAAATCGTCAAATACGTATAAATTTCTAAATGATTTTGAACTTCATAAAATAACAAACAATCATGGATAAATACATTTAAAAGTAAGATAACTATTATTGTTTAAAAAAATCTCTTTCATTATCTATACTATATTATAAAACATTTGGTAAAAAACTCTTAAAAACAATCTTTTAAGCCTTAAGTACTGCTATTTAATATTAATTACTTAATTTTCAAGATTACAAGTAAATTGTACGTAAGTATAACTTATTAAAGCTTTATTTCTGAATTCGTGTAACTAACTGCAGATAACCATCATCCAAAATACAGGATAAACATTTAATTTTAAATATAAAAAATCTAAAGTATATAATTAAGATAACGATTGAGTTCTAACAGAAAACTTAATTATTATCATTATAAACAGTTATATTATTAAACCAAAAATAAATTATTTTGTTATCAAACATAATTATATTATGATAAAAAAAAAATTAATTAAAGAAATTAAATAAAAAAAGAGAACTTTTCTCACGACGCCCTGGATTGATGACGAGAAGACTTGCTCTCTCGTGATGGACGTTATAACGTTCTGATAATTAATTAGCCTAGTAATTTCCGAAGGACGGGAAATGCAGCTCATGAATGTGGTTACTACATATCTCTACGGGGATCTAGATTAAGAGATATATAAAAGTGTTTGATGACATTATATTAGTAGAAACCACAAAATGCGTTTTCCATGAAATTGAAACGCTCATAGGCGGATATGGATACCTGCCTAAGTGAATACTTCATTGGGAAGGGATATAAGAACGATGAACTGTGCCCATGCGTATTTATAAAGAAAACGAGTTCCAGATGTTCAATCATAACTCTATATGTCGATGTAATGAACATAATAAATACTCTTTATGAAATAAGAGAAACTTTATTCTATTCAAAATCTGATTTTGAGATGAAAGATCTTGGGAAAACTTGGTTTTACGTAGGACACCGAGTTTGTGATATTAATTCACCGATCGTATATGTCTAAAAAATAATCAGGCGATTTAATATGGACAAAGCGCATCCGGCTAGCACTCCCATGATCGGTCGAAGTGTTGGATAAAAGGAAAGATCCATTTCGTCTGAAGGATGATGACGAAGAGGCTTTGGGAGCTGGAATTCCCTATTTGAGTGCAATAGGCGCATTATTGTACTTAGAACAATACACTTGACCGTATTTTGTATCTCTCAATGAACTCGTTAGCTAGATTTAGCTCAGCGCCAACGCAACATCATTGGAATGATATCAAATTAATCTTTTGGAACCATTGATGTGGGCTTATACTTCCCTTACAAAAAGAAACATAGGATTGATAATGAAATTTCAATACCTACTTTGAATATGAGAGGCAAAAGTACCGGCCCTAATAGAAAAACATAAAATATTGTTTTGGTATGTTTTTGTTGATATTAAATATCTACCTGACCCATACAAAGCTCATTCCCAACTTGGATAAGGAATTACCATAGGAAACATGCTGATTGCTTGGAAGTAAACTAGGCAAACCCTTGTAGCTACCTCTTCAAACTATTCCAAGAATATTACTCTACATGAGACTATTCAATTGTGTACATGGTTAAGGACTACCATTACACATATTAGAGGGGTTAGTGTTTTGAGTTCAACAAATATCCTACTCGCATATATGTAAATAATGCATTGTATCGAAGAAATGAAAGTAAGATATATCAAGGGTGATACCTCAAAGTAAATTATGCTTTTAGTTTATATAAAATGAGCAGTAGAAAACTCACCTCAAGATTCAAGTGAATCAAGTAAGATATAAGGCGAATGTGACATAAAAAGTATGAGAATGCTAAGACCTTCCAAACTCCCTTGATTAATGCACGAATCAGGGGGAGTAGTAGACAAAAGGGGGAGTCTACTATATATGTAATATTGGCATGTTGTGCTCTTTCCTTCACCTAAAGTTTTATTTTCCCCATTGGGTTTTGTTCCTTGGTGTAAGGTTTTAGTGAGGCAACGGTTTATATACCATTTTACTCTTCCAACTCTCATGATTAATGTACGAATCTGAAAGAATATTAGACTAAAGGAAAAGTCTATCTATTGCAAAGAAACTGGTGCGTTGTACTCTTTCCTTCGTCATATTTTTATTTTTCCCACTGGGTTTTAATTTTGGCGTAAGGTTTTAACGAGACAACAGTTGTGCACCATCACTCATTTGACTCGGCACAAGGGGGAGTGTTGTAGGATAAATGTGTCATCGTCTAATGGATATGACGATATAGATAGAGATAAACATATTAGAGATAAGTTAGAACTATTATCTCTTGTAGTTATCTACTTGTATCTCATCCCTATTTAAATGACTTATAATTAATGAGAATAACAAATCTCTTGTCTCTCTTTCTTGTTGTTCTATATTACTTTCTCCTTTAACAAAAACTCTATTTTTTATACATAAAAGCACTGTTTATTGATATATATTAGTTAAAATTCAGAATTACAAGTAACTGTAGGATAAACATAAACAAGTACAGAATAAATATCTTATTTTTAATATAAAAAATCTAAAATATAATTAGAATAATTATCTAGTTCTAATAAGATATTTAATTATTATCTCTATAAAAATCATATCATAAAATAAAAAATAAATTACTTTATTATTGAATCTAATCAAATTATACTAAAAAAATGAATTAAAAAAATTACACAAAAGAATGAGAACGTTTAAATAGTTAATTTGACATTAATATCGATATATTTTTTTAAAATTTATGATATTTTCAAATATATATTTTACTGAAAAATAAAAACATTATTGTTTTCTTAAACCATATTAAAACTTATTAATCGACAAAGGCAACAAATAAAATAAAACATTAAAATTAAGATATATATATATATATATATTACTTTTCCAATAGTCAAATAAATAATGGGGAGTGCTAATGACATCCCTTTAACAGACTGTGTGCACGAAAATTATTGTCCTTTCATAGTTTTAATAATTGAAAAAGTGGATTTTGACATAGACATATGTGAAGGTAATTCGTTTTTATAGGGATATCATTAGCATATTTTAGTAGTGCCAATTAGCCTCTCCTAAATAATTTGTAAATTCTGTCATCACATTTGTTAAAACCAGTTTTATTTTTATATTTTTAATATATTATTTTATCTTGAAAAATACCTTGTACTAACCATTTTTTATTTAATTAATAAGAAAACGATATTTTAGAATATATACTTTTTTTTTTGAAAAGATATATTCCCCCTTTTAAAACCATAATATTCCTCCTTTTAAAAATACATTTTTTTAGTCTTTAAATATAAAAAAGAATAGTATATTTATTGCCTTTTCTAATTTTTTATATCTTTATATAAAATATATTAGTTATAAACTTATATTTATCAAAAATAAATATTATATTACCAAATTAAATATTTATTTAAGGAAAAGTAATCAATGAATTACCACAGGACTGACCTTTCCCACGTGACCTGCACAATTCACGCGTATTACTGCAATAGGAGCTGTACTCTTCTGCATTACATTGATAGTACCCCCAATGAAGACCCACCCTACTTAACATGGTGCCTCACCCACCTTATCACCCCCTCCTCCCACGCGTTTTTGCCCTAATTCTGCCTATAAAACTAACCCAAACCCCAAATTGAACCTATGAAGTTTAGAATCAGAATACATACAGACGCCTGCCCTAAATCTTCATCTCTATCGTATTCTGATTATTTCTTTCAATTTTGGAATGTGAAAGAAGGTGGGACACAGGGAAAGGAAGATATGGTTCGATGGAGCTGCTGGAAGTGGGTGCTTTGGAAGAAAGCAAATCGATGATTCATATCATATCATCCACCGTTAATCGATCCATTCTTATGGATTATTAACGGTTTATTTTTTCTTCCGAGGCCACCCATTCCAACGTCTCCATCAAACTATCTCCCCCTCCCTTGTTATCCTTTTGTGTTTGGTGCTCGGAGATATGGTGAGTACGATGTCGTTTTAAGATTATCTGTAAGGATCTACTGGTTTTTTTTAAGTTCGATTTTTGTATGTTTTTTTTTACCGATTTAACAGTGATTTGTCGACAGATTGTTATACAGGTTTTATGAAGAATCAGGAATCGATTATTGAAAATTATAAGTTGAATGATTTTTCTTCTTCTTTTTTCCGATTTTTTTGATTTGCTGCTATGACTTTTGAGTTATATTTTGTAGAGATTCTGATGAAGAATTCTATTTGTGTTTTTGAAACAGTAGCAAAGATGAAACTGCTATCAATCGATTTTTGTAATTTATTTTGTTATATTTTAATCTTATGAAAGTGTGTTTTTGTGTGAAGTAAACATAACTGATCCCATATGGACATTCTTTAAAATGCTGGACGTAAATAGACATTTGTTGTAACTGAAAGGGTTGGGAATGTAAATGTTGATACTCTTGTTATATCAACTATTCTATGATTTTTTTTGGAGTTTTTTATTGCAAGTTTCTTTTTTAGGGCAAATGAAAGCATATATAGTTGAATGTGGTTATGAATCTTCAAAATTAAATTATGATGAAAGAAAGTATGAATATTTATTTTATTTTGTGTAACAGCATTTTTGATGTATTTTGATGTGATTTTAATCTTTCTGATTTAATAAAGGTTTGGATTTTTTAAATCAGCCATTTAAGAATGTAGTTTTAACTAACAATCCTTCAAACTAGGACGAGATAGATTACATAAAACGTATAAATATTTGAGATTTCAATATGACCAAGTATAAAAGTCGAGATGGATGTATAAATAAAATAAATTATTATTCAATAAGAAGGTTGTTATAATATTAAATAATATTATAATAAAATAATAGGGAGTAATGTTTATCGTACACAAATTCTTTGTTTAACCTAATATTTCTGGAAAGGAAAGAGTGTATAAGAAACCCAAGCAACTTTTTCCAAATTATTATATGTTCTTATTTCGAGGAATGAATTTTTAGTTTACATCCTAATCTAATTTTTAAATACGTGCTGTTTTATTATAGGGAAATTAATTATTTTAACCATTTTATAAATCAAGATTACCAAAATAACTATTTTTTTTCATTTTTACCAAAATGACCAAAATACAATTGAAATGTCCATCGAAATTGAAGTCTTCTCCAAATACCTCCGCCAACCTCTCCAAATACAAAAAACCTCCGCCAAATACCTCCAAATTCAATTTTTAATTTATATTTTATATTTTATACCAAATTCAATTTTTAATTTATATTTTATATTTTATATCCTTAGAGTTAGTTAATAAATTACTTTAAGTACTTTTTTAATTTTTCATTTTACACACTTATCAGATTAACACACGTACTCGTATATCAATTAAAATACGTCTAAAAAAATATGTTTTTATTTTAACAAGTTACACCATTATAATCGTCTCGACAATACCTTCGAAATGAGCCCAATATTGAATAATTTTCGTTTTAATTATATATACTTTTAAAGCCAATTATCCTCTTGATCAGTGAATATGAATATTTTTCATAAAATTCGGAAATATTAATTAAAATATAATGTTATTATGATTTAACAACAAAGTATAATATTATGGATATGTAAAGAAATAAGATATAAATTATAGTGAATTTGTACTTTTGTGTTCTTGTTATTTTTATAATAAAAAACCATATAAATTAATATTCATGTAAAATAACACATAGTGCATCGGTTCTTAAGGATATTACAATATATAATATAGTTAACTCATTTTTGAATCAATGATATATACTCAGTGTGGAGGGGACTACAAAAATAAAATACAATAATCTTTCAAATGAGTTATTTCAAATGGGTTATTTCAAATCGGTTATTACTTTGTTGTTAAATCATAAAATTCGGAATAAGCTTGAAAGATTATTGTATTTTATTTCTGTAGTTCCCTCCACACTGTGTATATATCATTGATTCAAAAATGGGTTAACTATAGTATATATTGTAATAACCTTAAGAACCGATGCATTATGTGTTATTTTACATGAATATTAATTTATATGGTTTTTATTATAGGAATGACAAGTACACAAAAGTAATACAAATTCACTATAATTTATATCTTATTTTTTTATATATCCATAATATTATACTTTGTTGTTAAATCATAATAACATTATATTTTAATTAATATTCCGAATTTTATGAAAAATATTCATATTCACCGATCAAGAGGATAACTGGCTTTAAAAGTATATATAATTAAATCGAAAAATATTCAATATTGGGCTCATTTCGAAGATATTGTCGAGACGATTATAATTGTGTAACTTGTTAAAATAAAAACCTATTTTTTAGACGTATTTTAATTGATATACGAGTATGTGTGTTAATGTGATAAGGGTGTAAAATGAAAAATTAAAAAACAAAGTACTTAAAATAATTTATTAACTAACTCTAAGGGTATAAAATGTAAAATGTAAATTAAAAATTGAATTTGGAGGTATTTGGCAGAGGTTGGCGGAGGTTTTTGGTATTTGGCGGAGGTTGGCGGAGGTATTTGGAGAAGGCTTCGATTTTGGTGGACATTTCGATTGTATTTTGGTCATTTTGGTAAAAATAGAGAGAAAATGATTATTTTGGTAATATTGATTTGTAAAATGGTTAAAATAATTAATTTCCCTTTATTATATTTATCTATTTTAATTAATAATACATTATATCCATGTTTATTGTAACACCTTTCGAGTAATCAAATTTCTTAACATTTTTTTAAATAAGTAAATCAACAGCTGTCTACGTTTTTTAACAAATAAAGCTACTTGAAATCAGTTAAGAATATTTTAATGTAACAATAAAATCATATATTGATTTTACCATTTATAAAATTGGTTAGGTTTAAGGTTATGTTCTGAACAAGCTAACTTATTTTCAGTTTACGTGTTTGGTAAACTATAAAATAGTTTTTAAGTTAACTTAAATGCTATTTGAAGTGGAAGAAGCTTATTGTTATTTTTTTCAATTATAATTTATTAATTATAATTTTTTATTCAATATGTTATTTTTTGGTCATTTTACAAGTTTTTTACGTAGCAATACCACCTATATTAATACCAAATATCAATTATAAGGACAAGGTATCTACTTGATACAATGAGAAAACCAGTTTATCAGTCATCCGTTACCTTATTAGTTAGTTTGTCAAATATATCCTAAAACGTTATGTCTCTTACGTATTTAGTCGTAAAATATAAATTGACATCAGTTACGAAATTAAATATGAAATGGTTAAAAAAGCTAAATGGTCACATTGTAGATAGTAAATTAGAGAGAATTATGGTTTGATCGGGTAAAAGAGGTAATCAACTACAATCTTATATTTATAACCAAATATTTTGAAAACACCGTAAGATTTTAAGGTTAGTTTGGTAATTTAGAATATATGGGAGGTGATTAATAGTTTTAAATAAAAAAAGGTGAAAATTAAATTAAAGGATTTGAATATGTTTGAAAGTTTTAAATTAGAAGGTTAATATGGGAATTAGAAATTCAAATTGAAATGAGCCGCGCCCGTTTTCGATCGGTTTCAAAAAAGACAAGTTAAAAAAGTCTGATTTGACCTGATGATGTTACGCTTTGGACTTTATCCTGTTTGGTGGACCCGGTCCAGATGCACATTCAACAAATCAATTTTCGTTTGGGTTTTTCCAAAAGTTATTACACTTACACCATAGTCTATATCATAATATTCAAGAAAAAAAGAAGTTAAAATAGGTATATATATTCTAAAAGCATCGTCAATATAAGTTTTTTATTAGTAAAAAGTGCATTAATTTATAAGAATACCATTATAGAGAGGTTTTTATAAGAGCATCTCCAAGACTTTTTTAAAATGGAGAAAAAAGAGAATATGGAGATTTTGAACAAAATTTTTGCTCCAAGAGCTTTTCCAAAACTTTCTTCAAAATGGAGAAATTAAGAGAGATGGTGAGTTTTTCTCCAAACATAGAGTTAACTCCAAAAATGATAACAAAATGAATTGACCAATAGAAAATTTTGAAAAATAAATATTTAATAAAAGAAATAATATTTTGTTATTTGCTTCAACATTTTGAAGAAATTATAGGGAAATTGTTGGAGATGCTCTAAGAAGCTAAGAGCATCTCCAGACTCCAATAGAGGTTCTTATAAGAACCTCTTTTTTTACAAGAATATTGGTTATTACCATGATTTTGATGAAAACGTTATTTCACTTATTATTTATTTATTTTCTGACTTATTTATCTATTATAATATAATTTATTTAATCAATGGAACACATAAAAATGAGGTTCTTATAAGAACCCCAATTGTAGAATTATTGATGAGTTCTTAATTTGATTAGGTGAGATATTGAGGTGACAAAAAAATGTACAAAAATGAGGTTCTTGTAAGAACCCCCATTGGAGATGCTCTAATATAATTAGAGAATATAGATATAGAATAGGGTGTATATGATAACACCTTTTTTTTAGGAGATGATATCTCAGTATAAGAGCAACTCTGACTGGTTCTCTGATATAGAAAAATAGGAAATTAAAGATAATTTAAAAAAAAAAGTTATATTCATCTTTAACATATTTTTTATTTTAAAGATTTAAACACAAATTGTATTAATATAGTAGTATTATTTACAGAGACCATTTTGCTCGGATCAATGCCCGGAACGAGCGAACAAACATCCGCATAATTTATCATCTCAATAAAGTTTTAAAAAAATTTCATATAAAATGATAAAAATTTAATCTTTTTGATGAGATGGAATAACTTTATAATTTATCTCTCCTTCATCAAGTTTTAGACAAATTTCTAAACTTGAAAAAATTTCATGGTTTTTTTTATTATTAAAAAAGATAGCAAATCTGTTGCAGAAGTTTAGAAAACAAAAACCAATTTTTTTCTTTATATTTTAACAAAGCTTTTGGAGATGCTCTAAAATAAATTTTATTTTCGTACATGTCAATATTAAACCATTTTTTTACATTTTCTAAAGTTATAGAAGTATGTGAACAAGGTGTCAATAGACCTTTTTTTACATTTATCAACTAGGGGTGAGCAATTGACCCGTAAAAACCGGTCCGAACCCGAACCGGAACCGGTACCGACACCGGTATTGTCCAACCGGTCCGGTTTTTGGTTCTTCAAATCCTCCATTTTCGGTTCCGGTCCCAAACCGGTTCGGTGACAATTTTTCGGGTAATTAACTGGGACCGGCCCGAAAGTTTAAGTAACAAAATAATGTAAATTAATATCGTTATAATTTAAGGTAATCATTACTTCTTTTTTTAGTCTTTCATAGTTTTATTATAAATTAATGTCGTAATAATTTAATTTTCTTGTTGTTAGACATATTGGCGATACAAATTTCAACCATGGCGTCCCAGTCCGCGTTTAACACTAGTGGTAGACTTTTAAATGAGTATCGGACTAGTTTGTTAACGTTGATAGTTGAAGCTTTGTTGTGTACCCAAAATTGGGTTAGAAACTCTAGAAAACCGATAATAGACAAAATCGACGACATCTTGAAGAACGATGATATAGCTTTGGGTATTTTTTTTCCATCAATTTTTGTTCTACTTTGAAACGAGTATTACTTTTTATTAAATATGAACAATTTTTTCTGTTTTGTGTTTATATAGAGATTGCACAAACTTTAAACAAAGTAGATGACAAAGCAATGGGGAAGAGGTCAATGGAAAATGGATTAACAATCGGTTCCAACCCGTTTTTTGACCAGAAAACCCTGACCGGGACCGGGACCGGAACTGACATCGGTATTGACTATACAGTCTGGTTTTCAGTTCCAAAAAAATCTCTTATTTCCGGTTCCGGTTCCATACCGGTGCGGTGCCGGTTCATACCGATTCCGGGCCAATGCTTACCCCTATTATCAACACATAAGGATGCATTTATCCACCCCTAAATTTATAGTAATCGAGCGACATATGAATAATTTAAGGTATGATCAAAAAATATACCTGTTTGTTAAAATAAAAACTTCGTTTTAGAAAACCTTTAAAATAAAATGGAAATTGTGGAGTTGGTGCCATCTTCCAACTATATTCTTTAAAATAAAAATAATAAATAGAAATTCTGATAAAATCGGAAGAAAAAAAAATATTTAGAGAATTTGTTCTTTCTAAGGAGGCCTTGTTTATGAAAAATTTATTTAGAGAATTTGTTCTTTTTAAAAAGGATTTTTGATTTAGAGAGAAAAGACTTTCTGAAACAAGATAAATAAAAAAAAACTCTTTTTACGAAATAAAATAAATAAAAAGAAATTAAGGAAAAGCTGAGAAAACTGAGAAAAACTCGTGTTTTTAAAAAAAAAATTGATGAGAAATAAAAGGGAAAAAAAATAAAGTTTAGTTTTCTTCTAAAATTTTCCTCTGAAACGTGGGAGGAAAGGAAAATAAATAAATTAAAGTCACTTAAAAAATTAATAAATTTACAAAACTATACAATCTTTTTTTCTAAATTATATTATTTTAAAGGGCATATAAAGTAAAAAATGACATTTTTTTTCAAAAACATGAAAATTCTTTCCTTTCCTTTCCTTTCGAGAACACAAATAATTTTTTTATTTTCATCTTCTTTCTTTTCCTTCCCTCTGTTTTCCATCCATTTCTTTTCTTTGTTTTCTCTCCAAATTCGAGAAAACAACGTCAGTTTCACAACAACTTTTCACTTTTGAGACGCGATTTTCTTATTTATCGTTTTCACGCCTTCAAGTTCACCCCCCAAGAGTTATGTCCTCCCGCCTCTAAAGCAACCGGCCATTGCTGTAACACCCTGATTTCTGTCTCAGTTGAAGAAGGTGTTGAGCCGGGTGGTCTAATAAAGAAGAGATAATTATCCCGAGTGCTCTTTGTGTTCCACTCGTAGAATCAATGAAATAAGTATGTTGAAGTTATTTATAGTGTGTATCATCTCCTAGGCAAGAAGCGGGATCAAAATTGGTGAAAAGTAGGAAAAGCACCTTGGTACAGCCCATGCTACAATGCCCGACGACTATGACAGTGTCAATGTCTCCTGACATAGTCGCACCAAAGGAAAAGGGTGAAAAATGGACTTTCGGTACATAGCGGGCGACTATGCCTTGCTACTGTGCCATGGCATAGTCGCATGGCAATGTCGCGGGCGAGCAGCAGTGTTAAAACTCGGAATTTCCTTCATTTGGCCATATCTCTCTCATTTCAACTCCGTTTTGGACGATTCAAAGTGTTGTGGTTTTGTATTTCAGAGCTCTTTATGATGGAAACAATGAGGATTAAAGTTTACTTGATTATTTGGGGTTCCTAGATGTCGAAAGGTACGATCACCTCTCCGAAATCTTGAATCTAGGGTTTGAGTTTTTGCACCAACGACTCTCATTCTATCTTGGGTTTTCTTTTGTGTGTATTTTGGAAGTTATGTAGGTGTTCTTGAAAGACTTACACCATGAGTCTATAGGTGTATCCCAAGGATCTAAAGTCTTCTTCAAATGGAGTCCGGTATTGGGGTAAAACTTAGATTTAGCCTAAATCTAACAAGGTGAGTTCAAATCCAAAGTTTACAATCTTAAATACTTGTTATAAATGTTGTCTTTCACTGATTTTAAAACTTATGGTTGCAAGTATTTATATTTATGGGTAAGTTTGGAAATTTTAGGTCGAAATGAGGATTTTGGGTAATTCGGTTTTAAATGATGAAATGAGCATTTTTATGATTTAAAACATTTGAGAAGGCTATTTAAATGGCATAACCTTTGGTTTTTGGTACTCAAATGATTTGACATAATTTTGGTAAAACCAATATTTGAAGAGTTATGGTTTATGGAAAGGTTTTCAAGTTGGGAAAACCAGTAATACATCTCGTTAGATGTATTCGGTCAATAGACTAGTATGTAATGGATCCATAGGCATATAGTTGGTTTTAAGGCGGGATTGTTGTCCCTTTTTGTCGCATAGTAGTCTTGGAGGGCCTTGTACATTTATGCATTATGCCGGGTCATTACCGGATGCCATTGACTCTATGTATAGTAGGGGTCTTGGAGGGCCATGTACAGTTGTGCATTAGTCGTTGCCGGTTGCCATTGACCTATTGCGCGGGCTTTTGTAGGAGTCTTGGAGGGCCATGTACTTAGGTATATAGCCGGTAATTACCGGTTGCCATTGACTCTTATAGTTGCTCAAACATCGTGTAGCGACCTACTTATGGTATCTGTCGCTAAGGATAGAATATCGGGTCACCCCCAGTTATTTTTTTAAAGGATCCTTGCTCACCAAGAGTAAGCTTTCAAGTGAAGTTAAATGGGATAATTGCATCATTCTTGATTTAAAATGTTTTACTGCTTTATCCATTCAACTGTTTGTTCTCACTAGGCTTTAAGCCTAACACTTTTTCTTAAAATGACATGTATAACAGCTGATCAAGCTGGTGGGGCTTGATGGGATGAGTGGAGCTAGATGCCGATAGTGGCATCCTTTTTGAGGTGCACCATCGAGTGTATAGATGAGTTGCATAGAAGCACATTTTGAGGATTTAGAAACACCCGAACTTAATCTGTATTCTAAAGTTTGTATAGATTAATAAGTTGTCGTCTAGTATCCCTTTGAAGTTGTAAACTCTCTAACTTTCTCCCCATCTTTAGGGGTGATATTTATTTTATGAAGTAGAATTCCGCATTTTTTTCGGTTTAAATTAACTCCCATTTTTAGGGGTGTTACAATTGCCGCAGATTAATCCTTCACCGACGGCGACCATCGCAGCTTCACCTCTCACCGGTAGCGATCACTGCCATTCCCCTTCTCGGCCTCCAGCTCTGAAGCCAGGTGAGGGTTTGGATTTTCAATTTTTTGTTTTGAATTCTAAAACTTTGAAATTGTTAAATGTCTTATAGAGACGCATAGTTCATTAGATTTTTGTGTTGCGCATTTGAAATCACATTTATTAATGTATAATTTATGTTTGTTATGTTTTTACGTTTTGATAATTTGATTGTTATATGTATCAGTATCACTATATTGTTTGAAAAACTGCAATTGTTCATTATTTGATGTTTTAACTTTTATACTCCTTGTTTGATAGTTTGATGTTTTAACTTTTAAATTCCTTGTTTGATTGTTTGATGTTTTAACTTTTAATTTTTATCATTTGTGAAACAGAAAAGAACCAATTTTAATTTTTAACCTCATTGTTTGAGAAACCGAAAAAGATCAATTTTACTTGACTTTTAACTTCATTGTTTGATCTTTCAAAACATCAATGCAATTGTTCCCTACTAATTTTAGTTAAGTTTTAACTGACTGAAACAAAAATACAGGTGATTCATCATCTATGCCTAAAAAAATGATGCTAATAATTGTACGCGAAGTCGTACGCAAAGTTGTGTTGAAACCCATTTAGCCGCTCTTCCCGCCGACCCGGGTTCACGCAAAAGGATTTTAGACTACAACAAATATTCGAGATAATTAATATTTTATTTGATGCTCCCCATTTTATAGATTTCTAGAATCGAATGGATCTCAAGACGATCTCGTATGGAGTCTCTAAAGTGGGAGCAATGGATCAGGGGGCACATAACCTCACTCCCATCTCTTAATTCCTTCTAGGTTCTCTTTGTTTTTTATCGGATTCGGTTTAGCTTCTAGCGTCCCTTTGTAATTTGTCTTTTTTCTTTTTCGTTTTTATTTTGTTTGGCCTCTACACCTCGCAGTGGTCTGATCCGAGTCTTTTCTTTCTTTTTTTGCTTTATAAACTTTGGTTGTGTTAAAAAAACCCATATGAATAAAAAATTCTAAAACTATCAAGTTTTAAGAACCAAAATTAAACCTAAGAACTCGAATGAACACTAATCCTAGGAAAGTGAAAATCACAAACCCTAGATCTAAATCCAAAGCGTAAATCTAATTAGCATAAAATGAACAAAGAGATGAAGAGATACTTTTACACAAATCCATGTCTATTTCCATCTTCTCTGCCACACCTTTGCAACTTGTTCGGTAGAAGGAGATGGAGATGAGTCGCTTTACAGAACCCAAATGTTTTACCTTTTGATTCATGAAATCCTAAATACGTAAAGATATACACATAGATTGAGAAGGAGATGGAGATGGAGAGGTTCATTTACCATAAAGGAGATTTGAAGATTGGATTAAGAAAAAAAGAATCCATAGTTGAAGTTGCTCTATATGCCATCACTTTTATACCTTACAAGTTACAAGGATTGATCTCAAGCATGATTGAAGAACACATCTAAAAAAATGGGTTTGATTTAGGGGTTGTTTGAAGATTAGAGTTTTGATCTTGATTTCAATAACAAGATTGATTTTTATTTTGTTTTTCGGTTTTGTTTTTCCACTTCAAATGAGAATGAAAATAAAAAACAAAAAAATAAATAAATAAAGGGTAAAAAGACAAAAATGCATGTGATGAGCGTCACATAAAGTCAATTAATGGTCAAACATAACAACCATTATTAAGAAAGAACAAATCCGTTGCAAAAATGAAACTAGAAGGGATGTTATTTTTTAAAGATTCATTTCAGGGTATCCGTTAATTTCAGCAAACCACATGACCATATTTACATTTAACTATAATATTAAATATTGTAATCTTTAAAGTAGTTAACTTGTTAAACTTAAATGTATGTTTTCTTGTTTCAATATTTTGAAGAATTTATTAGATGTTCTAACCTCCACAAACATAGAGTAAGAAAGTTAAGAAGTTTTGGAGGCTTTCGATTTCAAAATAATGTAAATAAGAAGTTTTTTTAGAAAGTTATTGTTACAAGAAATCCCCGGTTAAGATATTAAGACCTTGTTTGTTTTTTTCATTTTAAGCTCTTAATCACCACTTATATCTGATTCGTTTATACGTTTCATAACCATTTCAGAACTAAAATCAGACTTTAGATTTTAACACCTCTTAAAAAACAAACGCCACCTAAGTATATTAGATTGAAGATTTTGAAACTAAGACGTCGTTTACCAAATGTGTATCGGTAAAGCACTTACCATCAAAAGTAACTGCCTTCACTTACCTTGTTAGGTTACATTCCCAAACATAAAAATGGATTGATTGATGATAGGTGTTTATCACCCGATAAGAGCTTACAGGGTAAGACTCACCCCCTTTATTACCGGCTAAGACTCTGAACCTTTGCCTTCTCTTTTAACGGACAAGATTAATTCTTGGTCCTTCCTATGCTCACCCAATATGGTAATTGACCCGGTAAACGCTTAACCGATAAATATTTGGTAGACGTCTTCTAAATGGTCATTTACCGAACCGGATGTCACTTGGCTTAGCCGGGTGGGAATGATAATGACCAAAAATCTTACCCGATAAGTTGTAACTGTGGTATAACAAGGACTAATAACCTTACCCCGTAAGTGTTTATAGGGTAAAAAATGATACTGACTATCCATTTTGCCCAGTACTATAAGTGAGGATGGTGACTATTCCTGGTAAATGCTTACCCTGTAACAGTTTGATAAACGGCCCCTAAATCGTGAGACCACATACACACTAATGCTCTAATTTCTTAATTGTGAAATAATTATTTCTCCTTTTAACACTAAAACTACAATTTTTAGGTTACGTAGGCTAAGTCATTAGAAATTTGAAGTATTTTTTTCTTTGTTAGATGGATTCAGAAGGACGCAAACTCCAAAATATAGAAGATCATGCAGTTATGCTTATCGAAAGATTCGAGAGTTGAGAATGTTCAAAAGGAAGAATGTTTTGACCAATTTTTGGGTATGATACAGTATGTGAAAGCATATTTTTAAATTCAAACATGTTACACCCCTTTTAATTATTCGGAGAACCCAAACACTCTTTCGTATTCAAGAAAAACTCGTAGTTGAGAAATTGCTCTCATAATGTTTCAATATTCTTTTCTTTTTATGTACAAACTTGTAGAATAGGGAAGATTTGTCTTAAAGTAGGCGTCTCTAGTTGATTGCATGGATTTAACTAGCATTTGATGATTCTTTAGTTGCTATATTCCATCTCTATTTAAGCTTTTCTATGGTTTATAGAAATGTTCTTTTTGTTAAAATATGAAGTTTGAATTTTCTTTCTTAATGAGATGTTGCATTAGATTTTAATCCTCGTTTCAAAATGTAATTCAATATCTAAAACGTTATGTTTAAATCATCATCATCATTATTATAATTATTATTATTAACCTAGAAACAAATACTTTATTAGGATGGAAAAATAAATCGATAGCCCATATTAGAGATCGTTAAAAAATGGCCCAAATAAATCATAGTATCGGTTGATTAGAGTGTAACTAGGCTTTTCGATCTGGTCCCTATCGAAAAAAATGTGAGATTGAATGTAAAAAGTTCAAAATTCAAAATATTGTTTTTACACAAAAATGTCATACAAGTTTTTGTAAGCATAATTTTAAAATGCGTTATTAAAATATGAGATCTACTTAATGAACTTGAAAAAAAAAATGGTTCGAGTTGTAGACAGTCCTGCTCCTAGGTTAGGCCTCAATTTTTTCTAAAATGTATAATCGACCCTAAACCAGCCTCGGGTCGGGCCTCAAGTTTTTCTAAAATGTGTAACCATGCCTAGACTAATTTCAGTTTCGGTCGCACGACGAGTCTCGGGCTAGTAGAGTCTCACTTTTATCATCTCTACCCAAGATGAAAATTAATTTATAAAGTCCAAATAGAAAAGGATGTAAAATAGATGAATACGAGGTTGTGGCCCACGTGATGATGTTAACTTTTCCTATCCTTATTCAATGTCAGCAGCGATGCGGGCTCAGTTGACAATCGATTCAGCTAAAATTTTCATTGTTTTAACTTATTCATTTTGTCATGTCACTAATAACACTTAACTACTCATTGGCATAAGTTTTGCACTTAACTCGAGCTATAAAAGCAAAATTTTGAGTCTTACTACAAGTTTTCATCAAGGCATCACCGACTTATACAACTACCAAAAATCAATGGATTTTGAGCCACAACTACAACCTAAAGCTACTATCAAATAATTTTATAACCTTAAACAAACAACAACCAAACTATAAATTTGGATATATTAACGTAGAAATTTATCTCATATTAGACAAAACTCTCGATATACCTTAGTTCTCTTCTTCAATCGAATTCTCTCTTTTAACCCTTCTCTTTTCTTTTTTGAAAGGCTTCGTGCTCTGATCACGTGGTGAAGTTGGGCCCTAATTTCATTCAATTTATATTTTTCGTCAACAAGAATTTATTTACATGAAAGCAATAGAATAACAATCAAACTGTTATCGTTTTTTATTTATCAACCTCAAAAAACATTTATCAGATTATTTAATTTTAAAATTTACTACAATATCATTTGGTCCAAATGTATAAACACTCATAAAACAAAGAATTCCACACATAATAATTTGTGTATGGATTAATCTATGCAAAAGTCTGAAAATCTAAAATAACGTAATGGTCTTTGTATGACACTGAAAATACTTTTATTATACTTATATAAGAAATTGTTATATTAATGCACATCCTTATTCGCCACCAACTTATGCTTTAATTTACAAACAATACTTTCATTTTATTAAAAAAATTATATTCCAAAACAACAATCTAATTCAATAGATTTTTAAATCAACATAAAATTATAAAAAAGTTATTAGTAAACAATAATTCTTAAGTTAAAGGTCTGATGAGTTGTTAGATTAAACTTCTTTGATTTTAAAATTAACTTGTTGATCTGGATGTTAGTTAAATTATAATAATTTAAGTATATGATTTTAAAATAATAAATATTTTATTACTTTTACATGATAAAATTAAAAATACCATACCACATATTATTTAATGCGTGTTGTCCGACATTAGGTGTGGACGGACCAAAAAGTCGTACATGGAAATGGATTTATTAAAATGAAATCAGGTAAATAAGATATCTAGATGTGTTATAATATAATATTTTGTAGCATTAAAGTTTATAGAATTAGATAATAAAACATTAAATTTAAAAGTTCTACAAATAATTTTGGATTTTTAACTTCTTTTGAAACATTTTTTTATCATATTAGCTATATATATATATATAGGAAATATATTTTAGAAATGTACAATAAACTTATCTTTTTATAGAATACTTTTTCAAATAATGTTCTATAAAATAGATAATACGAATGTATATACAACACATTACTTTAAAATAATTATTTATTTAATATCGTAAAGTGAATTTAGTACGAAGTAATTGAAAAAATGAAAGCACAAAATCTGAATAAGTGGAGTTTTTGTTGATTATTCAACAACAATATACACGATTTAAAGTAATTTATTCTTAATTAATAACAATATATGTTTTGTCTTAATTTACAAAGATAGAGAGAGGAAATTTTGGTTGGGAACCGTGAGAGCAAGTCATAAGTCCCTATTTATCATGAATAATGGACATTAAATTTTTACAACATTCATAATTAATAACTTGTCCATATTCGGTATGCATATGTATACAAGTCACACTATCGGTAGTTACCTGGTTCACAAAGAAAATAAAGTTCCCAACCTAACTTGACCCGTGTGTGTTTATATATATATATATATATATATATATGATTTTATACTTGAATCACCGGTTCTCGTGTTTCTTTAAACCTAAAAAATTCTCGTTTGAATATCTCTCTCTCTCTCTCTCTCTATATATATATATATATATCTATATAGGGGAGGGATCATACGAGAACCACCCATTTTTAAAAGAATAAAGGAACACTTTGTGGACCACATATGATGTGGGTCCCACATAATATTAAATCATTTCTGATTTAATATTAAATCATATTAAATCAGAAATGATTTAATATTATGTGGGACCTACATCATATATGGTCCACAAGGTGTTGCTTTATTCTTTTAAATTTACAAAGTTTTCATTTAAACTTTCCTCTCTCTCTCTCTCTCTCTATATATATCTCTATATATATATATAGAGAGAGAGAGAGGGGGGGGGGGGTTGGTTCAGTTACAAATTGAATGAATCCTACAAACTCATACAATAAAATAATAATTTCATGATTTTTTTTCATCAAATGCAATGATTTAAGATGTTATTACACATATTTTTGTTTCATAACGTAAAAGTTTCATATCTATTTGTTTTCATAAATACATGTATTTGTTTCATAATATAAAAGTTTTACATGTGTATTTTTTTCACATTTAATTTTTCACAAGGTGAAACAAACATATATGTAATAACATCTTAAATCACAGCACTTGATGAAAAAAAAATCATAAAATTATTATTTTTATATATGATTTATAGGAGTTTGTAAGATTATCCAGTTTGTAAATGAACGGGCATCTATATATATATATATAATCTACGTTAAATCATTTTATTTCAACAAAAAATGAAAAGGAAAACATTTACTTGGATAGAATATAGCCTCAATCTACATGCATATAGTAATACCTTGGAATCCCTACCCTCATTTTTTGTTGTCTTTTTCATTAAAGTTGATGCTTAAATATCACAAATGGCAGAACAACGATGGGTTTCTGTTCCTACTTCCTACCAAACAAATTGATTAATTAAAATAAAAATATTTACAAAATATATCAAGTGGTCCATGTTTTAGTTGACTTCTTTTAGTTATAAAAAGGTCGTTTAATCATTTGTGAAGATGGAAGAAGTTTCAAATTGGTCTCCTCCATGGCCTCAATTCACATGAGACAAGTTTCCATCTTCTTGGTCTTCATTGCTGCCATCTTCATCATGCAACTGCTTTCCATTACTGCAGGTTCAATTCGTTTTCGTATATTTCCCTCAAGTTTTAATGCCGTTGATATGGTTCTGTTGAAATCGTAGCCATCTTGATCATAAAAGAATACTAAAATGACATTATTTTGTTAGTTGTTTTAGCTCCTTGATGGTAACCCCGTGTTATTTCCATCAAAATAGCTAGAAGGGTTTGTGTGTATATCTATGTATACATGATTGTGTGTATATATTGTATTCTACTCTCTTACAAGGGTAAATAGGTATCCTAAGTGAGGAAGGGTGTCAGAAATGAGGTGGTATATCTAGGCTGTAAATGAACCGAACGTTCATCGAACCGTTCGTGAACCGTTCGGCGGGAAGTTCGTTTATGTTCGTTTATTTAATAAACGAACGAACATGAACACATTTTTTCGTTCGTTTAGTTAAACGAACGAACATGAACAATGGTCTCGTTCGTTCATTTACGTTCGTGAATATTCGTTCATTTATGTTCGTTTATGTTCGTTTACATTCGTTCGTTTATGTTCGTTTATGTTTATTTACGTTCGTTTATATATATAAATATATTTATATATTATGACATTAATATGTAAAATCATTAATTAAATTAAATTTTTAGAATTTCTTTTTTATGGCTCCTAAGTTTACCCGGTTTTTCATTTTGTTATGTTACTTTTTAGGAACAAAATGATAAGTAATGGTGGTTTTATCTATATTTGTGTTTGTTCGTTTATGTTAATCTATGTTCGTTTACATTTGTTTATCTTCATTGACGTTCATTCGTCTACGTTCATTTATGTTTGTTCGTTTACGTTCGTTTAACAACTTAACAAACGAACATGAACAAACAAATTTTCTTAATGAACACAAAAAATTTCGTTCGTTTACCGTTCGTGTTCGTTCGTTTGTTCGGTTAAGTTAAACGAACGAACACGAACACAAAAAATTTCGTTCGTTTACCGTTCGTGTTCGTTCGTTTGTTCAGTTAAGTTAAATGAACGAACATGAACAAGCCTCTGTTCGTGTTCGTTCGGTTCGTTTACAGCCCTAGGTATATCGAACCTAATATATATATTATATATATACATATATATAGAGAGAGAGAGGATGGTTCAAATTAGAACTTTGCATTTTTTAAAGGGACACTTGTGGATCACATATGATGTAGGTCTCACATAATATTAAATCACACATATGATATGGGCCCTAAATAATATTAAATCATTTATGATTTAATATTATGTGAGACCCACATCATATGGGTGGTTCTCATTTGATCCCTCCCCTGTA